>OZ026526.1:56891290-58306290 GCA_964019695.1 Loripinus fragilis | reverse complement strand
AGGAGTTTTGTTAACTGGAACAACTGTGAACTTTGCTCAAACAAAAGAGACCATTTTGTTATCATTCATAGTGAACTTAAAGATCATTTGAACGTTAAGGCTATATCAGTAAATGAAACCCAAATTGTTAATCTTTATAAAGGACAAGAACATGTGCAGATCAAAAGGAGGAGGGGATGGAGGCAGGGATCCGGACCTCTCCCTGACAAGTTACAAAGCTATAGAGTTTCTAAGTAATACTGGTCCAGATCCCCTGAAAAATCACAAAGCTACAATTCCAGCATTCAATGTCAGGCAACAATCGGCCCCTAGAGAAACGCCATTTTAATGACGTTTCGCTAGCGGGACGATAATGACACACTAATGGTGGTATTTGGATCCTCTCTCCCTCATCAATTAAAAATGGACTCTTTCTGACAAAATGTTCATGATCCGCGCATATACACTCTGTCAGGATAATTCTGATTAAGCACATGATAGATTGTGAAGGTACATGTAGAGAGTACACTAAAATACCAAGTTTATTATAAATCCTCGTTGATAAATACAGCGAAGTACCATGTTTTTCATACAAAGGCTGTTTATCAGATAAGGAGATATTTAGCAAGATTCAGTAGGAGATACCATTTACATGTGACCTTTGTCCTAATAGTATAACGTTAGCATTGACTTTGAAGTCAGGCGACTTTAATCTTGCTTTACAAGTTGTTTTGTAATGGTAGACATATGTGCCATGACCAGGAGCCTAGGAGAAGAAGACAATACATCAATTCTGATAATGAAACCCGTAAACACCTGCCTAGGCATTAATCTCGGAACGGGATGACTTTATTATCCGATCTGCAGGTCGTCATATTATAGCGAACATGTCTGTAAACTTTTGAAAGAATCAAATAAAAGAAGTCTTTGTTACATGTCCGAGGGGACAAAGGGATCCGGATTTGGACCAAGAGTTCAAGGGAGAACTGGAAACGACATTTACACATGTAACCCCTGACACCCCGTTCTTTCTTGAACTTTGGAATGAGCATCTAAAACAATAAGTATGCACGTTGTCTTATCTTAAGGTGGGTTGGAAAAGGGCTGACCTCTTGGCTCTCGTTTGTGGTGTCTAACTGTGAGTTTGTCACTTTCCCATTGGTATCCTGGGTCAGGTGTGGTACTTGATTGTATCGATTCCTGATCTTTGCACCCTTACTTACTTTGTTCCAGGGATGTTTTGAAACCTGGACAGGGGCTAAGGTTTGGATCTGTGTTCAGACGACATATAAATACAGGAATTATGTTCGTACGTCCTTTGACCTCAACTATAGCATAGGTTTTGGACCTTGGCGCATGAAAATTTGACTTTGTATATTGTCTCACTGTCGGGGACATGTGTTTAATCATTAGAATTGGACTAGTAGATAAGGAGAAATGGAGAAGAAACTAACTCTGTAAAATTACGGTACCTTCAGATATAACAGGTGGCATGGAACTTGCTAAAATATATCACTGTGATGGGCATATGGTGGTAAAATGTACAAGGTTTAACATTAGGCTTAACACTATGGTAAGATGGCCAAACTTCTCTTAGATATTTAGTTTTTTGATTATATAAATTTGAATCATTAATCATGTTAAATATCTCTTTTCGGTTTACCAAAAAGACAGTTAAATGCTAATAATAAGAAACTGATACCAGTCAGTACCAAACTTCCATATGCTAAGTCATTTATAACTGAATTGAAAAAATAGCTATATCTTTGACATCGGTCAATTATATTGTTCCTAATGAGGATTCCGACGGAAGCCATATTGTGCTTTTCTTACCAAAAATAGTAAGTGAGTATGATCAGGAAATACCACAATCACAAACAGCAGACAACCCGATAGCACCGCGAGGAAGAGCCGCTCAACCATCACGAGACACCAGGAAGACAAATTAAGCAAAGCAACCAGCCCTCTCTTCCCCATCAAGATGATTGCAATACTAGAATGGACATAAAGTAACGTACAACAAAACATAGAACAGTTATAGACTCCCGAAATGGGAGTAACAATAAACAAAAAGTCAACGACAACAGAACCACCGCCTTAGAACGGACAGCAGCCTAAGCCACCGGGGGGGGGGGGGGGGGGGGGGGGCTGAAATGCATTTTACTGGTACCAAATTTTCGCCCTAGATTCTGCTGTTGTTGAAGTACAAGAAATGTTCAGCTCGCATGGAGGCAATCTAATTAATGCAATGTATCATCATGGAAAAACACTCTAATCAAATTAACACACCATGGTGAAACAAAGAAAATGGCTCATGACTCACAGATAGTCAGAGCTAAAGAAAACCTCAAGTTGAGCCACGGTGGGTCCAGCTACAGATAAGCATCAGGCCCCAACCCACTGATTAAAGCTTTACGTCACAGCCGTCATAGAGTCTGAGGCCTGACCCACCGTCGTGCAATTAAAGAGGAAACCATAGCTATGAACCATGATTGGTTTTAAAACTAGGCATGCAGACTGTCGCATGATATCCAAGTTATATCTAACCCTTATATAACGTTTTACGATCTTTTTGAATTGATCACTAAAAGTAGGTTTACCAAAAATTCGTTTGAATTTATAAACTAAATCACCATAAAATATAGGTTCTGATATGCCTTGTTGCAGAAGAGTTTTAACCCAATGTTGTATTTAACAATTAACTCTTAGTGTCTGTGGTAGAATTTAGAAAATGCTTTTTGAAGGTTATGATATCTATAACCTTGTTTTAATAACTAAGCAGTTGAAAATAAGTTTTTGTTGTTGAGGTCATCAACATTAGAACACAGTCTCTAGCAAAACGAATAAGCTGAGAAATATATACACCATAGGAAGGAGAGCGAGGAACATCTCCATCAAGAAATGGGAAATTTACTAGTTCAAAATTAAAATCATCCCGTTTATCATAAATTTTAGAAGAAACTATGCCATTTGTTATTGACAAGTTCAAGTCCAAAAACGGAGCTTCAGTATCAGAAGAATTCGCCTTATTTAACTAAATCTGACCTACAATTTGTTCAAAATAAGGATTATCAATATTAAGCGAGTCATCTAAATACCTGGAGGTTGAGTTAAAAGCTTCAATAATATCAGTTTGATCATTGTCTGACAGAGACAACATAAAGTCTCTCTCATAAGAAAACAAAAACAAATCTGCAACAAGAGGAGCACAATTAGTACCCATTGGAATACCTACAATTTGTCTGTATAATTTCGAGCAAAATCTTATAAATTGTCCAAAAGATAATGGAGCGCATCACACATTTTCTGACATGACCACATTTATATCGTTTAGGTTGTTCTGAAGTAAAAAAGGTATTTTTATCATTACAAGCCAAATAAGGTGAGCCCTCTCTGTTAAATGTTTGTTCAATTAATTCAGTTACTTTTTCTTTGATCAGATTATGAGGCAATGTAGTATAGAGAGTAGAGAAATGATATGTAGACAAACCAGATGCTGGAAAACCTCTAGACTTCATTTTATTAATAATTTAATTTGCATTTTTAATAGACCAAAATAAATTTTTACCATTTCTTTCATAAACTGTTGTGCAATATTTAATGACATGGTTTTTTAATCGCAGTGAGGCAAGAAGTCAAAAGGATAGACAACTCAGTTGTTGTGCATGCACTAGAATTAGCAATAAAATGCGATTTATAGGGCCGTTTTTGAAGTTTAGGTAACCAGTATAACGTAGGAAGCTAGCTATGGTCCTCATCAACAAACAACCCAAACTTAGCTGCCATATGGCATCGATGCCTATCAACGATAGACGTCTTATCAAGCCTGTTATGCTCATATGTTTTTGCAGTGCTAAGTTCTTGCTTGAGGGTGTTAATATAGTATCTTTTTCAAACGACCACAACATTGTTAGCAGCCTTATCTGCGGGGGCCAAAACAAACCTCTTATGGAATTCCTGGATCCCTTTCTTCAAGTGTCTAAAAGTGAATTTAGGTTTAGGTGGTTGATCTAAATTGTTGAAATAAAATGAAATTCTACCGTCAATAATTCTAAAAATATTTAGTTTCCAACTATTTAAGGCATTAGACTCAACATGCTGTCGTTTACACCAGCGATTACAAAATTCTTGTAAGGCTCCTGCAATTTCCTCACGACATGATTTGAAGTCTATTGGCACAGGGACCCTATATTTAGGTCCCTTACATATAATAGACCAAATTCTAGAATCAGTTATTATTTTTAGATCCCCTGTGACTATATGACCAGCTGGTTGATAGCAATACTTAGAGTCTTTACAATCTCAAGAGTCAGGAATAGAATTTTCGATATCAAGTTCTGTTACTAAATTGTTATAGTTAAAAACAGTACTACAAATAGGTTTATTATACTTATAACAAATGATAGGGGATTCCTTATTTTCAAAATAAGTAGGAATAGAAGAGATAACAGATTTATATTTAAATATACTGGGTAAGTTAATGAATTCAATCCCCTTGTTGACAAATTGAATTTTGATAAAATGCCTAATATGCCAAAGTTTGGAACAATTTCACCCTTATCAGTGCAATTAACCCTTTATAGTAGTTCTGTAAATTCAGAAATTTCAGCGAGTGTTTTATTTTAGCGAATAACGTAAACTCTTAGAAATTCGCGTGATTTACCTACAACAGTGATTTCGCCATTTCGCGAGGATTTTATCTCGCAAAACTTTGCAAAGTTTATCGAAAATAAAACCCTCGCGAAGATGTCTGAATTTACTGTTTTTATTTTCTAAACGTACCTGCTATGATAGCTCTTCTCCATCGCCTGTGCATTCTTCCTGTAAGTTAACATACTGTACATGTAGATAATATATAATAGTGACTTATACTATACATGCCTTTAAATGAGAGGCCATTCGTTCTCATAGTTCCCAACCAAAACATATGTTGTGGGTACTTAAAATAATCGTCTCAATAAAGCAGTTCTTTTGAGCACTCGAAAAAATGTAAAAAAGCTGATGAATAAAAATGTATTTATAACTGCATTCTTTTGGTTTATTTATTTGGTCTTATGTCTATTATATATACATGGTTTTAGTTGTTGTATCTATTGGACCATCTACTGATTAAGCCAACAAAGCACATTTTATTTAGTAATACTAGGGATCCATCCATCCGTCCTAATGCACGCACGCATGCACACACATACATACATACATACATACATACATACATACATACATACATACATACATACATACATACATACATACATACATACATACATACATACATACACTTAAGCCTAATGGAATTTCCCAATATTATCAATTGGACCAGCCATTTCCGTTTAAGTGTTAGTGGGTGGTATTTTTCATGTTCATTCAAATTCGAATAGCAAATAGTTGAGACATTGATCAGACGCCTAGTTTTGCGTCTTGTCTGGGTCTGGACTGTTTGTCTATGTCCCACAAAAAGGAAGCTTGGCTTAAACGGTTAAGAGATGTATACAAGTGATGAAATAGACTTTTGTTGAAATCAAAGGTTTACCATATTTGTTTTGCTTTTAATATGTGTGGCTTTGCTACTGACCCCTCCTGCTTTTACTTCTTATTCTGGAACTGGATTTAAATATTTTGTGGTATCTTACAAATATTCCTTTAAATGCAAGTTTGCTTTATATTGCACCTTTTTATGAAATAGGTGCAAACCTTAACGTTTTACGGTACCCCAAAAATAGAGCAATGTCTATGTAGTTTTAGTGTAATATGATAAATATAATCTAGCATCCGTTCTTCTACACTATTGAATTTATTAAACTTGTTAAATGCTAAGCAAAATCTCGCATTTGATCTCTTCTCCTAAACTCGTTTATTAAAATCAATAATACATGAGGACTCATGTAAGGTGCTCTATGCATAGCTCAACCGATTTAATTAGTTCATGTCCAGTTGGCACATTTAGGCAGAAACAGTAGTAGTAGTTTCTCAGCCCTAAGGCTGTTATGTCACTCTGGTAGGGTTATCATCACAAGATCATCGTTGGTATCGTCACACAAGAACGTTTGTTACACTTAGTGGTGCGCATTTTTTTTTAAACAAAAGATAAATTTATTCTCTGGAAATCAAATAACAAATGTACTGATCAGACCGCATTGACTTGTAGCTGGTTTGTAAAATGTTTTCTTTAGTGTATGGCTTTTCCGCCTGCAAATACTTACTGAGCATCTCCTCTTCATCAACGTTAACAGTGACATCATAGTCTATTTCTGTCGTGATCGGCTGAGTTGTTGCTTCAGTGACGGTGTCATCAATCTCAGTTGTCATCGGTGTACCGTCATACTCCATGTACGGTGTTGTTACTACAATATCATCGTCTATTAGGTCCTGTTCTAACTCTAATGAGGCATCGATAGTTTCTAAACTTTCTAACAAAAACTCTTTGCTGTTATCGTGTGTTGAAGCTGGCCTTCCAATTGCTGACTCATCGTTTTCATTATTTATTCTAGATATATTTGTTTGTTCTTTATGTTCCCTTATTTTAGGTTTCGCTGTCCATTGGGCGTCTACAAAGTTTGCTTCTACATCTAAATAGTTATCATCTACATCACTAGAGTCTTTATAGTACAACGTTTTATGTGGAATTATCTCATTGTTCAATCTTGTTTTGAGTACATCTTGAAACTGTATGTCCTTATACGGTCCTAACTGCAGAGTGTCGGCTAGTGCCGACAAAGCACCCTCCAACAGGATGACTGGAAAAGAGCGAAACATAAAATATCTATATAGTTAAGCCTATGTAAAACGGCCACTCCCAAAAAGACTAAAAAATTGGTTTTCAAGACCAATTATCGCTTAATGCAGGTCAAAAGTATTGCAGAATGCTCCCCTACAATATGTTCGACCTTCGTTAAGCTACCATTTGCCATTAAGGTATATGTTTGGTGGCCGTTTAACACATGTGTTACTATATTGAGTTTTTCCATCTGGTTCGATACATTGAGCCTGCTGTGGTTCATTATATACATCAAAGAGACACAGGTTAAAATGACCGAATTATGACTTAACTCAGTCACTGAACATTTATTTTATTTTACATATAACAGACAGAGCGGACGACGCATTTCATCTGGATCTTCCTGCTCTTTACAATACTGTAGATTTTATTTTCTTGTCCTTTGGAATAATGGATTCCTTTTTGGAATTTTGAAACCATAAGAGATCACTGGTGAGCCCTAGATGACTGACGGAATTAATTAGCTAGTCTGGCCCAGAAAAGGGGGACTTACAGTTGTGCCTACGCATGGATTTTCTTTATACTTTGCATAACAATAACTCATTTTATATAAACTATGAAAATGTATTTATCGAATTAGATAGTTAAGAATAAGGCTTAGGAAGCAACCCTGACGTAATCCACCTTTGAGGTGGTACCTGTCTCTAAATTTCTATGTCTTAAATCTATAGTTCTGTTTATTTTATGATATGTCATCTAGATTGAATCCAAAATACCTTAGGCATTTGTATAAATTATGGTTTACGTTTTCTAAAGAAGTGGTTATAAAATTTCAATATTTTTTTTTCAAAAATTTACAAAACATTCAGCATTCAATTCCGAAATTAGATATGTTCTAATTTTTGTCAAGATATCATATTATCACAAAAACATGTCATATATACCCTGCAGATCTGAGCCAAGTTTCATGAAAATCCAAAACCGGTAGCTTTGTCTTTTTCTACCTCCTATGGGTATAGGTGAGTTTTAGCAAAATTAACTATTTAGTTGAAAAGAATCAATAACTCGACAGAAGGAGGTTGTTTCTTAAATGTACCTCCACTTTTCTTAAAGAAAGTCATATTTAGACAATTACAAATGATTCAATGCTCAGAATTGTCGAGGGTTATGGCCCCATGTCATGGCACAATGGGGCCAAGACAATGTGTATCACTTCCTCAAGTCCTGCATGATATTGTTTAAGAAACAAATCATAACAATAAACGTGAGAAAAAAAAGAAGACCAAATATTTCCTTTACATCCTAACAGAACTAGAGTAACCACATTTTGGTGCCGTGACCAATATTAAGTGTAACAGAGTCTTATCAAAGGTATCGTAGAACATTGTTCTACATGAATAAGTGAGGTCCCAAAACGCAACTGTATGCCTAGAATATACAGCAAGCTAAAGTATAAATGTTGCTATTTGATGGGAATCAGCATTAGTTTTACAGAACGGAATTGATCAGAGAAGATTTAAGCATTAAATTAACAATACCCTTTGGGCAAAGAGTTGTCTGTGACCGAAATGGTTAATTTTAACCAATAGATTTGACAGGGGGTTATTCTTGTGAACCAGGCAGAAACTAGCTAGTCTGGCCCAGGAAATATGCACACTCTAGTTTCAGTTCTTTTGTGCAGTCTTTGCTTCCAAAGGATACCCTTATAAGAACATTATTAATGAGGCTGACTAAGGTTTCTCTTCTGTATGAATTAGAATTCCTAATAATGTTACATATTACGTGTAACATCGGTTAGATGTAGTTTTAACGTTAGAAACTAGATGTGATAAGTACAGATGTCACCATATTGTATCATTTTGGCTAATATTATTGTGTAAGCACTTTATTAAGTAAGAATCCTGGCACTTATTATCAAAGACTATTGTTTTTTTCTTTGCCAATCCATAAAAGGGAAAACACTGAGCATATCAACTTCAACAAATAAACGTACTAGCCTTGTGATTCAAACTAATCAAGTATTCAAGTAGGTTTTACACTGAGAAATAATTATTGTATTTTTACATTTCGATGAATTAGGGTCATGTGTTTACATCAAGTTGAAAAATATGTCACCGGTCGTTGAATTTCATGAAATTTGGTCTACACATTCTTAACATACATGGATAGTTCATATGGTGAAATGGTATCTTGACAAAGACCGCAACGCGTAAAAAAATAATTCCAAATTTGAATGAATACAAAGTAAATAGCTGAAAATTGGGGTACCATGTCATAAAAATGAATGCCCACCAACTATCCTTAAATATACAAAGTTATTTATAGTATCAACGAACTTATCAATGATATAGTTATTTAATAAAACATTTCTGCGCCCGTTACATGATATGTCAAATATTTTAGAAATGGTTATAACTGGGTACCCTAAGGTATTGTAGTGATATCATACATGACGTCATAAATTAGCAATGGAATTGCATAAAAACTCAAAAGCACCATAAGTATAAAAGTCATACCACAGACAATTAATAAACACAACATTATCACATTCCAAGCGTGGGCAGACTCCCATGTTAATTTCCCATACCATGTAAGAGCCCCTTTACACACTTCGTGCTCAGTTGAGTTTTATAACCTCGGGGCCTTTATGGCGTTTCGCTGGTGGGCCCATGATGTCCAGAAAATGTTTGCAAGTGATTAGAATCCCTTGATAGAAATACATGTACCGATGCCTGGATCGTTGAAACGTTGTAGACTATATACATTTATCATGAGTGTGGTGATGAGATAGAAAAATGCGTCCAGAGGATCACCGTGTTATCATGAGTCAGAATGTGGTATGTCGTTTAAAAGGTAGCTCAGCTCATATAGGACTGGTTGATGTATTTCTAATATTCGCCCACCTGTGAATTCAAGAAGGGTAATTGTCAGTTACATGCAAAAGTATGTGCACGAAGTACTGGTCAGCTGCTTGTTCAAGCTTGCCCAGGAAAAAGTGTGGTTACATGTAGGTGAACTGACCGCCCCGCCATGGCCATAGCTTATGACTTGGGACGTAAAGCAACGAAACAAACAAACAAACCCACCAGTGACTTTTTCCTGCGTCAGATAGTCTGAATATAAATATATATTACATATTACTCTTATTATTCCACCTGTTTGTCACGAATTGCACATTGTGTATGCATTGTGTATTGGGCATCACTGAAATGGTTGGTCAGCGACACCATTGCAATGCAAAATAGATTAAACACGTAAAATATGATCCCACCGTATTTAGGTGGTAACAGGGGAACAAACTCCACAAGCAAGTAACGATATTTTGCTTCAAAGGTACATACGCTACGCATCTCGGGTGATCCGATGGTATGACCTCATCCACTCGACGTGATACTGTGCGCCAGATCAAGTTAGTATTGTGATAATGTGTATATATATAGTAGCCTATAGATAAGTTAAAAGTGACGTAAAAGAGCGTACCAACACTTGAAGGTAATACAGGTTATACCGTTATTAACGGTAAAATATTACATTAATACCTGACAAAGGTTTTCAAAATAATGAAATATTATACCAAGCCGTCATAGCTCAGTCGGTTGAGCCGAGGCAAATATTTGTATCTATATCTATTAACGAGAGATTTAAAACGGGGAGGGTTCGAATCCCACACGATTGATTTTTTTTTCATGAAGGAGATATTTTTAAATATCATTATTGCTTAAACAAGACTTTTTATCATATTTTTGTTATATTTCAAATGTTTAACTATAGTATTCTTTGAGCGAGTTGTAAAACAGCTGTTTCTATAAATGTGTAAGGAGAGTAGACTTAAATGTATTACAAAACATGTCATTAGGTCATCGCCTTCTTTCCACGTTTCGTTTTCTGTCATATCCGATAAAAAAATAAAGGTAATCATTCACAAACATAAGATACAAAAAAAACAAAGATAAAAAATATGCTGTGATTGGGGTTCGAACCTTCAATTGCAAAACTTCGGGACAGAGGTCTACGATCTTACCACCGCGCCAGCCCAACTGTGACAAATATTAATGATAAAAGAATATAATGTACAAAGTTAGCGAAACCGTTTTACCTATTTACATCAATGGACAATGTCCAATTATCAAAACATGCTCTGACGTCACTTTGAACTTATCTAAACTCCAGTCGTTAAGTTTTTAGACTTAATTTTTCGCAATAACTTTTTTGTCTTCAATTTTAGCAAAATGTGTTCGCGATGAAAGTTGTAGAGGAGAATTTCCGCCAACTTCTCCAAAAGGTCTTGTACTTGTGGCGCAAACAGATTTTTGTGTATATAGATGAAGATTTTGCAATAAATTGAATTCGTCCTCAATTTCTAAATCTTTTGATGACAGGTATAATTCGTATAGGCGTGACAGAAAGGGGTAGTTTAAAAAAATATTCGGAAGCGGTGCATATCCCGTTCTTCAAAGGCTGTGCATAACATAAAACTGCCGTTAACATTCTCAGAATTTACCGTGCATATACAGAATCAACTTAAAGCAGATTCATTTGTAGAAACAAAGGCTGGGTTATAGCATGACGTGCAATTTTTCTCTTATGCACGTGCTATGAAATGAACGGTTTTGAGATGACCCTTCTTGTTTAACGCACGAGCGAATCAGGCGCGATTTCTATTATATTTGAACAAGCCATCCATCGCTTTAGTAATTGAATTAGGGCGGTGCAATGTACATTTTTGACTGACATCTTGGACTTTGTTGATTTGCGCTTCGTTTGAAATATTCAAAGAGTGCATCTAAGCACAGAGGAACCTGTAGCATCTAGGATGTTGGAACCATTTGGAGAAGTTGGCGGAGATGTTCTTGAATACTTTTCATCGCGAACACATTTTGCTAAAATTGAGGACAAAAAAAGTTATTGCGAAAAATTAAATCTAAAAACTTAACAGCTGGAGTTTAGTAAGGACAGTACTGTGGTGTCTTTGTTGACACCAAAGTTGAGATAAAACAACTTAGGTATTCGAATTGGTTATGAGAACCTTGTGGAAAATTGTTCGATTCAGCCATTTCTGGGTCATATGTAATAGTTATACCATGGGTTGTCCGCCTGTATGTGGAGATAATCCACGAGCTTTAGCGAGTGGATTATCTTACGTACAGGGGGACAAACATGGTATAACTATTTTATACCACCTACATCAGTGTAGACCTTGCACATCACGAGATATGACGATAAGCTGTATATGCTTAAGTCTAATAAAATTTATATTATGTTATGTTATGTTATGATATTTCATGCTTAAGTTGGTAAAAGGTGGTATAAAAATAGAAAAATAGTTTCTGATTATTATCCATACTGCAAATTTATTTTTAAATGATGCCACTGTCACCTACCTTTTTATATTTTTTTCTATTCTTTGGATCAATCTCAAGAGTTCCCCCAGTGTGCCGTTTAACAAAATACCTCGCTTTTCTTCTTGTCTTGGAACTTATGTAAAATGGGTATTAAAGGGCGTACGAGAATAAAACACACCATGGTGTTACGGATAGTTGAATAGTAAAATAATAGTTTGTCAAGTGGATAACCATTTGTCATTACTTGATAAGCTCATCGATGTATCAAAATTAATTAAAGGAACATTAAACAAATATGCACCCCTTACATGCATCCCAATGATAAACGTGCTAGCCAAGAATTTTGGTACAGCGAAAGCTCAGGCGCTAAGCAGAGTCACAGATTCACCCATATAAGCCTAGCGTCTTTTTATGTGACATAGGCAATCAGTGCAGATCAAGATCAGACACCGCACCATGCGGTGTCTGATCAGGATCTTCACTGTTTGCTTACAAAATGTTCTACATGTATTAAATTTGGAAAAAAATGAAAAATACCACCCAACACCCCTAGAATTGGAAAAACCTAGAATTGGAAATGGGTTCTCCTTACTGATAAGGGTAAACATGTCCATTTGGCTTTAATGGGTTAAGACACATCCCTAACCATACTAGAGAGCTGCACAATACACGTTTTTTTGGGAGCGCAGTGGCTCAGTGGTAGAGCGCTTGACTTCGGGCCGCGGGTTCGAGCCTCATCGGCGTCACTGCGTTGTGTCCTTGAGCAAGAACATTAATCCTAGCTTAGTACTGGTTCAACCCAGGAAGACCCGCCCCTTTATAACTGAAAGATTGTTGATGGTACGTAAAGAATCAAATAAAACAAACAATAATACACGTTTAGGGAGCGGCTTTAGCGTATTCAATAAGTAACCAAAATCTCGTGAGCTGGTCAAATTACCTATTAGTAGGACCAAGCCGGAACCATTCATTCCGCCAAGCCATTTTTCTACCATTCACTTCCTCCGCCTCTAAAACTGTTCTGTTTGGGCTGTCAAAATGAATCAAACATTTTATAATGAAAATGAGCCAGTGCATGAGATTTCCAACAATGTGGTATGTGCGACCAGCAGAGCCTCAGATCAGCCTGCGCATAAGCGCAGTCTGATCAGAGCCTGTGCTAGTAGCTTGAGTATTCTATGACTGTTAAGCTACTGACTGAACACCATTTGCAGTCTCTAAGCTTAAAAGGAGACTGCACAGACTGGTATGAGTCTACACTTGTCAAAATATCAAATTGTTGGAAATGGCTTCACAAGGAAATACACAAATGCAGTATAACCTGTCTTATGCGGCCACTCAAAGAAGCCAACACAGGGTTTCAAGACCATTACTCGCTTAATGCATGCCATACGTATTGCAGAATGCTCCCGTGAAGCATTATAAAATACGTTTGACCTGTATTAAGCTGCATGTACCACATGACTTTAAGACCTTTGCCTATTTTTGGGTTGCCGCTCAGACAGGATTCACTGCATTTGTGTTTCTACCATCTCAAACCAGCCTTCTCGGCTACAGACACTGGTACATGTACGATTATCATAGGAGCAAAGTTGTAGATAGCGATTAACAAAGACGCTGATCAGACTGCCCAGATGTGCAGGCGGGTCCGCACCTTTGTTGCTCGCATGACTAAAAACCCATTGTTTTGTGGTTTTGGCGGCCATATTTGTTACCATAGCACTGATAAAAGTCAAATGAATACCAGCCTTTTACACTTGGGCTATTGTTCTAATAAACTAATTAGAAGAATTGGGTGAAAGCCAATTTCTAGCTTTCGGCCTCCAAGGGGCCAACAATAGCACCTTAACGCACGTTGCTCTTTGGGACACGCTGACTTCAGAGAATAGGACCTATTCATAATATATTTCAATAACTGGCTATATATGTAATAGCAGTTGTTTTTGGTGAGAGAAAACAGTGATAATAATCTTTATTTGGGGGGGGGGGGGTATCCATTTTATGTCTACCCCCTATAGAAATACTGGTAATTCGAAATAAAACATCTAGTCGCGAGGACTTCGAATCTACGAGTTTTTACTGTACCTAGACGGTCGGTCGCTGTTGTATACATGTAGTACTTTTTTTTATATCAATTTAATTTTCAAAAAAAGGTGTAATACAATTAATGTTATGATAATTTTATAAGGTAAGTATTTCTAAACTGCACGGAAGACTGTTTTACATATTTAAGGTTAATTTGCAGAATGACGCCTGCTTCTTCACTGTTAGCTATAGTACCAATTTAGTATCTTGAGTATACAAACGTACAAAGGATTTTGAAAGATCCCGCATGTACATGATGCACAGAGGGGGATCAGGGCAGCTGACAAACAGCGTCACCCCACGCTGTTTGTCTCATTCTAAAATGAGATGCCACAGACCAAGGCAGCTAATCAGAATCTGCATAGTTAATGTCGCGCCAACCAGGAGTGACAGTGACGTACTAGTTTGTTTACAATTGCTAAGTAAAACATTTACTTGCACACTCCATTGAGCTAACGCGAATCGATAGATCACTTGTGTATTAATCCTATCCTGTGGATAGGATTAATACACAAGCGATCTATCGATTATAAGTCCCTGATAACTTTGTAAACAAAACATGACGTCACTGTCACTCTTGGCTGGCAGGACAGTAGCTATTACATGTAAGAGACAAAAAAGACACAGAAAAAGTAATAACATTTAATATAAATGACCACTTGCATGCGCGGATCCAGAAAGTTTTGTCAGAGGAGGTCCATCTCTGACGTATTTTTTTTTTTGTTGATGAGGGGAGAGAGGATACAAATACCACTAAAAGTCGGGCCATCATGGCCCAACAATGAATGCTGGCTTGGAAAAATTTGTGATTTTCCAGAGAATCCGGACCAGTATTGCTATAGAACCATATAGCTTTGTGATTTACCAGGGGGTCCGCTCCTCCCCCTCTTGATCCGCGCACGTCTTGAACTATACTGAGATAAACCCGAACAAAAATCCGTCAGCATAGGGTGCATATTGCAAACTCGCCTATGAAGATGATGCTTGTCGAATAACTAACGAGGCAGCAATGTTGGACACGTAACAAATATAGACGGTTCCAATATGGCTGCCATGCCAGTTTATCGACTCTCCAAGACACTCCACTCATTGAAGACTATCTAGAAGCGAAACGGAGCTTGAAAACTAGATCTTTCATCTCTCCAACGTCGAAATGTTGACATGTTTGTCGCTGATTACTCACTAAATGGCCAGCGTGCGAGATGCTGGTACTCGTCCCATTGGAGAGCAGAGAATGCAGAGACGAGCCTGAGCTTACGCATAATGTCACCAGATATTTCGCTGCTTTATAGTATGACGATGATGAAGGCTCTGACATAAATGTTAAACCTGTACAACGTTGCTCAGTAGATAGATGCGCATGAACGCTTAACGAATGACTTAAAGTCTTTTTTGCAAAAGAGTCAACGACATGTAAAGTACCGCACGCAGAGCAGATTTTAAGACCAGCCTAGTCGCAAGAAAACATAATAAAGTTGGGCCTCGATGCGACAAAACCTGGCTTCGAGGTGTCCAACAAAGCGAGACTAAAATCAGTCTCCTCAGCTACAGAGACTAGCTAGAACATTGGCATGTTTAGATATGATAATTTCCAATAAGCGAATAACAAAGGCGCTGGTCAGACTGCGCGGATGCGTAGGCTGGTCTGCACATTTGATGTTTGCAAACCACGAAGATAGGTTTCCTCGTGTCGAGGCCCAAATCTTCTATGGCCTGCTGCGCAGCTGCAACTGCATTAGCCCATTTAAGCCTAATGGAATTTCCTACTCTTATAAATTGGAACAGTCCATTTCCGTTTTAAGGATCGTTGTGTGGTATTTTTCAATTCTATTCAAATTTTAATAGAACATTTTGTAAGCAAGCAGTGAATACCTTGATCAGACGCAACATTCTCTTGCGTCTGATCTTGATCTGCACTGTTTGCCTGTGCCCCATAAAAAGGGCGATATCCTTATATGGGTTGATAAAAGCATCGCAAACACTGTTTGTTCATATGCTTTATTCTCTTCAATTGCATATGCAACATGACCACTTTAAAAATATACTTATATTCAGACCATCAAAATTATACCTTTATACCCAACCCCAGCGGCCTATGCTGTGTAAAGTCAAAACATATGCTTGCATATTGCTCATAATTATGCTTTATACCCTTCAATTTCATATGCGATATGACCACTTTTAATATACTTATATTCACAACTTTAATATTACGCCAAACATAAGCTAGCATATTGTTCATATACTTTATTCCTTTCAATTTATATGCAACATGACCACTTTCAAAAATGTACTTGTATTCACAACTTCAATATTAGACCTATTTACCCAACCTCAGGGGTCAGGGTTGTGTAAGATAAAACATATGCTTGCATATTGTTCATATGCATTATTCCCTTCAATTTTATATGTAAAGCCCCATTCTCACTGTGCCGATGTAGCCACGGTTCATCCCGATGCAGGACAGCCGGTATACCGTGATGCACCGGGACACATTTCATAAAAAATGAATTGCGTTCTCACTTTGCCGACGTTACCCCGGTTCTCGAGAAAGCAAGACGCCGGTTGATCCCCGGTTCACCACGGAGCCCTTACGGTGCAGCACGGTGGAGCCACGGTTCGTGCCGGTATACCCCGGTGTTACCCAGGTTGTTTACGGTGATGTCCCGGTAACTGCCGGTTGCGCCACGGTTACATGCCGGTAGGGCCACGGTTGCGTCCCGGTGCTACTCTACATAAAAAATGTGGAGTAACATCAGTTTTCTTCTGTCTCTATCGCATAACAGGTATGACACTAATTGGACTGCACAGCCATATACGAAGTTACTAGAGGAATCATGATCTGTGTAGCGAAAGCAAATGCCTAGTAACCTCGAAGCAGACCTGTTTCTTACGACGAGGTTCAAATGTTGTTGATCTGGGCCCAGAATTACAATGCCTCCTTAAAGTTAAGGAAGACTTAATTTAAGTATTGATACTTCAACATGTACATTAAATGCTTAATAAATTGCCAAGACCGATGCAGTACTCATGGTCAAAGATATCATTGTGATCTACAGAAAAAATGAAACTATTTTGGTTTTGATCAGTTTGGAAACGTTATTTTTCGCAATCTGGAAATTCAATACTTAACTAGTACTCCTTAACTTTAAGGATACACTATTGTAATTCTAGGCCCAGATTGTCTTGCTTTTTTCGTAAAAATATATAAACACTTTGAGCAGGGCATGTGATTTCCAACAGTGTGATATTTTGAGAAGTGTAGACTCAGACAAGCCTGTGCAGTCCCCAATTTAGCTTTAAAGTTGTTCGGTCAGTAGCTTAACAGTCATAGAATGATCAAGCGACTAGCAGAGGCTCTGATCAGACTGCGCCTAGGCGCAGGCTGATCTGAGGCTTTGCTAATGGCAAATACCACATTGTTGGAAATCTCATGTCGTGACTCATATATGCTTGACTCTTCAGTAACTATAAGTGCATTTATTCATAAGTTTTGTAAATGAGCACATTTATAATGCTGACAATCTAACCAACTTGTGTCGAATGGACTTTCCCATCCTTATCATTTGGATGAATCCACTTTCATTTAAGGGGCAGCAGGAGTGACTTTTCATTTTTATTTTGCATTTTATTACATATACATAGGCAGTGGAACCGCACGGGTTATCACGGTGGAGACACGGATGTTCCCTGATTGCGCCGGTATCGCCCCGACGCCGTCCCGGTGGAGACACGGTTGCTACCGGCGGCTTCCCGGTTTATCACGGTATTTGACAGCCTTCCCGGTTACTTTCGGTGAGTCCCGGTTGTTTTAAACATTTTAAAACAACCGGGGACATGAGCCGGTTCAAAACGGTTCATCCCGGATCTCCAAGGTTGTCCACGGTGTCGCCAAGGTTGTGACACGGTTCATCACGGTTCATCCCGGATCATCAAACCGGGACAGTGAGAACGGGGCTTAACATGGCCACTTTTTGAACATACATGTACACCTGAATTCACAACTTCAATATTAGACTTTTGAACCAAACCCCAGAGGTAAGGGTGTGTTAGGTCAAAACATTGCTTGCACATTTTATTATTCCCTTCAATTTCATGTGCAACATGACCACTTTCAGAAAATGTACTTATATTCACAACTTTAATATTATATCTTTATACAAACCCAAGGGGGTCAAAATGTTTGCTTGCATAATGTTCATATGCTTTATTCCTTTCAAGTTCATATGCAACATGACCACTTTCAGAAAATATACTTATGTTCACAATTTCAATATTAGATCTTTATACCCAACCTCAGAGGTCAGAGGTGTGTAATGTCAAAACACCCATGTGATTCATATGCTTTATATCTTTTCCTTTAATATGCAACGTGTCAGTGACCACTTTCAGAATATATACGTATGTGCTCAACTTCAGTACTTGACCTTGATACGCAACTTCAGAGATAAGGTTCTGTGTAAGGTCAACACATTTGCATTATATGCATATGCTCAATTCCTTCGATTTCGTTGAAACAAACATATTCAAATTGATATCGTACATGGGTTTCATTCCCCTCATTTCCATATGCAACATGACCGCTTACAGCAAAGTTTGCCGTTTGACTACATGCAAGTGGTCTAGGTTGTGTTGAAGAACAAACTATTTGCTTACACGCTGCTTTATGCTTTATTTCCTTTAAGTTGATAGACATCACGTCTGTATTCTCAAAAAATAGTGGCCTTGGCCCAATACCCGATGTACATGTACGCACACGGTATCGGGCCAAGGCCTTTAAATCAAAATCACGTTCATTTATAATTTACATTATGACGTCGCGTCCTGGTGTGGTGTACAGCTTTAGGAAACGTTGTAAAATGACACTCGTAACAACGTTTTACGCCAGTAATGCGATTTCAAAAGTAATCTTAACGTCACATAATAAACAGAATCTAACATTCATGCTCTTGTATTGTGTGATATTGAATTTATTAAACTCGTTGCGAAAAAGCGATGCAATGCTAGCCAAGCCACGCATTTTATCGCTTTTCCTCAATCCGTTTAATAAATTCAATACAACATGAGCACCCATGTAAGATCCTCTATGTAGAAGAGATCCGCATTTACTAACAATATAACAAATACGGTACTCTAGGTCAATCCCAACCACTCGCCCCTGATATCAATGGCTAACGCCAAGTAGATCCCGAAAACGAAAGTCTATGCCAGCTTCATGCAAAATGTCAATATTGTAGATAATCGCTGTAGCTAATCACTGGAGCATTATCAGTTACTTCTCATACATTGTACTAACTGCATTATTGCGCGTTGACCCGATAAACGTTGCCTATCTAACTGCATGTGTCTTTATCAGGTCTTCAAGACGTTGCACTTTTGGGATCAAGTTTATCAGGTTCGACTTCGAGGACGCATGTTGAATCGCTCGGAAAGCCTTTCGATGTCAACAAGCTTTCTCGAAGACTTGTCTGGTAAACTTGATATCAAAAGACACTCAACTTGTATTCTCTATGTACACTGTACTTGATCGCAAACCCGAAGACAGGTTTTATCGCCGAGGCGCAATTATTTACCAAGCTTGTTTCAACTTAGCCTGGGTCCCAGTCTGATTTATTTATCCGTATTTTTGGTATAAAATGACAATATCAAAGGGAATTAATAACGAACTACCGATACCTTTGATGTATTAGCCTTTTATTATCTTATTTTTAGAATATTAGCATAAGAAACTATTAGCAAAAAATATTGACGGCTGGACCCAGGCTAGTTTCAATTAAATGTATTATTTTTGCGATAAATATAGGGAATAAGCACAACTTACCGTTTATGTTTGTATCTTTCTCTTGCCGATATCTTTTCTTTGGAAAAATAGTAACTGTTTTAGAGGCACAGTGCCTCTAGGCTAACCAGCCCTGAATTACAATTAAAATTTCCTAATTAAATAAATAGTCCTTTTGGTTGATCTCGTGAAACTTTATTACATTTCTAGTTATTTGTTTGCAAGTGCAAATACATGTCTAAAAATAAATAACTGTTTATATCATCATCTGACGTGATTGTCGTCATCATGTTATTGACTGTTTTCACCAACATCCATCTGAATACACCCTTATTTTGGAAGCAAAGCCTATTAGTTACGATCATGACTAGAGACTCAAATGTAAGGCAAGCTATTGAATAAACGTAAACGTTATTTACCACAATCAAACAAAAATGTACTTATGTTAATTGCACGTGATGTGGTCTGTTTGTGGTGTTTGGCTAGAGAAATTTCACGAAAATTATCGTGCGCATGCACTTACAAGTATGCATGCATACACGCATGTATGCATATCTCGGAGCAAGTACGAGCGCCAGCGAAGGCTCGAATGAGCATCCGGAATGTTTTATCAGAGCAACAAAAACTGGCTTAGATTAACAGTTAGAGGTACTGTCGTGCCAACCAAGAGTGACAGAAACGTAATATATTGTGTACAATTGATAAGTAAAATATTAACTTGTAAACTCCATCGATAGATGACTTGTGTATTAATCCTACCCTGTGGATAGGATTAATACACAAGTAATTAATCGATTATAAGTCCTTGATAACGTTGTAAACAAAACATGACATCACTGTCACTCTAGGCTGGCAGGACAGTAGGGGTACAGTGTATTCAATTTTCAAGAATCAATTCTATCATATGCTATGAATAAGCCTTTATGTATTCATATATGTAAGTTAACACCAAAAGAGATGGCAATTAAACTGCCGTCCCTTTTGGTGTAAACGTTCACTTGATTATCAGCTAAAACATCAGTGATTAACATTAAACATTTCTACCTGTTAATGTCATTTTTACTCCCCAGTCCAATGCAATTGAGCAGAGCATAGCCTTGAATGCAGATGAAGGGTTATACCAAAATGAGCCGCGACATGTGATTTCCAACAATGTGGCATTTTGACAAGTGTAGACTAAGGCGAATCTGTGCATTCCCCTTTTAAGCTTAAAAACTACAAATTATGTTCAGTAAACAGATCAACGGTCAAAGAATATTCAAGCGACTAGCAAGGCTGATCTGAGGCATTGCTAGTCGCACATACCACATTATTGGAAATCTCATGTCGCGGCTTAAATAAGTTACAGTTCAGCTGCCTATAGATTTGACGTAAAGTTACATTTTCATGTGAAATGCGTACAGTGTATATATTATGTATCACCCGCTGCTAGGAAATATTTTTAAAAAGATGCGCGCCTTGACATTTTTCAATTTTAATACTGGGCGGTGGCTTTTGAAATTGAAATCTACAGGTTGCAAATTTACTAGTTTTACTTTCCCAGCTTTCATTCATTTTTATATAAGTATATTACCCAGTCCGAATCAATGGGCCGTACAAAAAATGGAAGGTGGTAAAACAGGCACTTGCATGCAGATGGTAATTTTCAGCTCATGGACAGTTCCGTATAGTTCCATGCATTTTAGATAATTAAACGCAATTTAACGGGAAACGTATATTAAACGTATATGTTTTTAAGTTCGAAAAACATTGCTTTAAAGACTTGCACTCGCATTGAAACAGATCTTAGTCCATTTTTGCATGAATTTGCAACCGAGAAATGTGTAGGTGAGGCGACCTCATTAAGTCAAAAACAATTTATTACGCACCATGATCAGTTGCGATCATAACCTGACCAAAACCTACTGTGTACATGGTTCATGTAGATCCGTGTGTAGTCAATGGGCCTTGGCGAAACTAAAACGCCCCAGTTTGAATATTATTGTATAATTTGTAAATATGGTCAGTGGGTAGTATCGGAGATTGATCATGAAATAATTTCTACGGTCATTCTCCTCCCTTCCGCTGAATCATTCAAGAAGGGTTGTGGTCAGTTACAAGCGAAAGTATGTGCATGAAGTACTGGTTAACTGCGTGTTCAAGGTTGCCTAGGAAAAAAGTATGGTTAGGTGAACTGACCGTCCCGCCATGACCATAGCTGTTTACTTGGAACTTAAAGCAACATAAAACAAACTGGGTAGTTTCCACGAAGTGACAAAACAGATTTACCGTTACACAAATGTAAGAATAGATAGATAGATAGATGGTTTATTTGAAAATTCCAACAGGCAAAAATGCCCATGAGGATACAACATATATACATATACATGGCACGAACAGTGTAGTACATAAGCAGTTTTCAATGATTGTCAATGATTCAACAAGTTTATCCGATTTGTGGTGGGAGTATGGAGAAGGTGTGCACAGTACTGATTAGATCAATCGATGTTTTATATAAACTGATAGTGTTTAAGAAGCAAATTAATTGACATTTAATTACATAAAAAATAAATAAATAAATAAATACATTTAAGAGAGTGTTAAAGCTACGTGGACATTTCTGATGTTATATATATATGTAAGAATGAGAAAGAAGATATGAGCTATAATTAAACAAGGAGATTCCGAAAGATAGATTATAATATGTTTTGGTACATTGTTTGTTTGTTTGTTTGGTGCTTAACGACGCATCAACCCTTGTGGGTCATTAGCGTCAGACGGTATTAAACTAAACATGATGAGATTGGAAAAAGTAAAAATTTGTAAGATAAAATAAAATGAATGATGATTATGAGTTTGCATAATGATAATAAGTTGCAATACGATTGTTTCTTGCTTACCATTAAATACCACATCTTTACTTCCAGTAGTTCCTAAATACGCTTAGATTCGACATAACTTGATTCCGTCACTCCATGGTGATTTTTAAACTATAATAAATGTGTTATTAAATGGTGGGAGGGCGGGATATAAAATTCCTTCCCTCGCGATCACCGTTTGTCATCACTTTGCAAACCTCGTGGTGCCAAACGGTGATCCTCGGGACGGATTTTTCTATCCCACTCTCACACTTATTATAGACTCTTCTTGTGGATGCGCCTGTTGACAATTCTAAGGCAGTGATTTGTTGTTGATGATAGTTCATTGCCTACTGATGTACCGTTGACTGTGTGATTTCATGTTCAGTTATTGCCCCGAGGTTATAACTTTTTGTCATGCTCAACTTTACTGAGCATGATATTCCAACTACTCATTGCAACTAAAATGCTGAAAAATAAATACCGTCACTATTCTTTCTTTCAAACTCTCAGATGTTGTTTTTGTTTGTTTGATTTGATTCTTAACGTCCCATCAACAATCTTTCAGTTATATAGGGACGGGTCATCCTTGGTTGAACCAGTACTAAGCTAGGATAAATGTGTCTTGCTCAAGGACCACAACGCAGTGACGCCGGTGAGGCTCGAACCCACGGCCCTTCAGATGTTGTATTTATCCTGCTAATAAAGTTAAAATGCCAACATTTGTTGGCTTTTACCATTTATTAGCAGGATAAAGTTCATGGTCAGTTGAAATGAGCATGAAATGTTCTTTTATAACCGCGGCTTCTGGTGTTAAGATATACATGAAGTTCTTTGTGCCCGTCTAGGTTGGCAAAACTCTTTTGCGGAATAGAATGCCGGTTACATAATTTCAATTGTTTTTTTTTGTCTTTATATGTGTATCTATAATTCTCTGTGTTCTAATGACTCTTGATCTAAGTACCATGGGTTGGTCTGTGATCTATGTACCATAGGTTAGTATGTGATCTGTTTACCATGGGTTGGTTTATGATCTGTATATCATGGGTTAGTCTGTGACGTGTGTACAATTGATTGGTCTGTGAACTGTGTAGCATGGGGTTATCTGTGATCTGTGTAGCATGGGTTGATCTGTGATCTGGGATCCATGGGTAGGTCTGTGATCTGTGTACCATGGGTAGGTCTGTCATCTGGGTACCATGGGTATGTTTGTGATCTGGGTACTATAGGTAGGTCTGTGATCTGAGTACAATGTGTTGATATGTGATCTGTGCAGCATGGGTTTTTTTGTGATCTGGGTACCATGGGTTGGTCTGTGTTCTGTGCAGCATGGGTTGATCTGTGATCTGGGTACCATTGGTTGGTCTGTGATCTGGGTACCATGGGTTGGTCTGTGATTTGTGTACCATGGTCTGGTCTGTGATTTTTACACCAGGGGTTGAGCTGTGATCTGTGTTCCATGTATTGATCTGTGATCTGTGTAGCATAGATTGATCTGTGGTCTGGGTACCATGGGTAGGTCTGTGATCTGGGTAATATGGGTAGGTCTGTGATTTGGGTACCATGTGTTGATCTGTGATCTGCGTAGCATGGGTTAATCTGTGATCTGGGTACCATGGGTAGGTCTGTGATCTGGGTACCATGGGTTGATCTGTGATTTATGTATCATGTGTTGATCTGTGATCTGTGCAGCAAGGGTTAATCTATGATCTGGGTACCATGGGTAGGTCGCTGATCTGGGTACCATGGGTTGATCTGTGATTTATGTACCATGTGCTGATCTGTGAAGCATGGGTTGATCTGTGATCTGGGTACCATGGGGAGGTCTGTGATCTGTGAAGCGTGGGTTGATCTGTGATCTGTGTACCATGTGTTGATCTGTGATCTGTGTACCATGGGTTGTTCTGTGACATGGGTACCATGGGTAGGTCTGTGATATGTGAAGCATTGGTTGATCTGTGATCTGGGCACCATGGGTAGGTCTGTGATATGGGTACCATGGGTAGGTCTGTGATCTGTGCACCATGGGTAGGTATGTGCTCTGGGTACCATGTGTTGATCTGTGATCTGTGTACCATGTGCTGATCTGTGTAGCATGGGTTGATCTGTGATCTGGGTACCATGGGTAGGTCAGTGCTCTGGATACCATGGATAGGTCTGTGACATGGGTACCATGGGAAGGTCTGTGATCTGGGTATCAAGTGTTGATCTGTGATCTGTGCAGCATGGGTTGATCTGTGACCTGGGTACCATTGATTGGTCTGTGATCTGTGTACCATGGCAAGGTCTGTGATCTGGGTACCATGTGTTGATCTGTGATCTGGGTACCATTGGTTGGTCTGTGATCCGTGTACCATGGGAAGGTCTGTGATCTGGGTACCATGTGTTGATCTGTGATCTGTGCAGCATGGTTGATCTGTGATCTGGGTACCACTGGTTGGTCTGTGATCTGTGTACCATGGGAATGCCTGTGATCTGGGTACCATGTGTTGATCTGTGATCTGTGCAGCATGGGTGATCTGTGATCTGGGTACCATTGGTTGGTCTGTGATCTGTGTACCATGGGTTGATATGTGATCTGGGTACCATTGGTTGGTCTGTGATCTGGGTACCATGGGTAGGTCTGTGATCTGGGTACCATGTGTTTATCTATGATCTGTGCAGCATGGGTTGATCTGTGATCTGGGTATCATTGGTTGGTCTGTGATCTGTGCAGCATTGGTTGATCTGTGATCTGGTTCACACCGGTTAATCTGTGATCTAAGTACCATGGGTTGATCTGTGATCTGGGTACCATGTGTTTATCTGTTATCTGTGCAGCATGTGTTGATCTGTGATCTGGGTACCATTGGTTGGTCTGTGCTCTGTGTAGCATGGTTTGATATGTGATCTGGTTACCATTGGTTGGTCTGTGATCTGGGTATCATGGGTAGGTCTGTGATCTGGGTACCATGGGTTGATCTGTGATATGTGTACCATGTTTTGATCTGTGATCTGTATACCATGGATTGATCTGTGATCTGTGTACAATGGGTAGGTCTGTGATATGTGAAGCATGGGTTGATCTGTGATCTAAGTACCATGGGTAGTTGTTTGATCTGGGTACCATGAGTAGGTCTGTGCTCTGGGTACCATGTGTTGATCTGTGATCTGTGTACCATGTGTTGATCTGTGATCATGGCACCATGGGTAGGTCAGTGATCTGGGTACTATGAGTAGGTCTGTGATGTTGAATACCATGGGTAGGTCTGTGATCTGGGTACCATGGGAAGGTCTGTGATCTGGGTACCATGTGTTGATCTGTGATCTGTGCAGCATGGGTTGATCTGTGATCTGGGTACCATTGGTTGGTCTGCGATCTGTGCAGCATGGGTTGATCTGGGTACCATTGGTTGGTCTGTGATCAGGGTACCATGGGTAGGTCTGTGATCTGGGTACCATGTGTTGATCTGTGATCTGAGCATCATGGGTTAATCAGTGATCTGGATACCATTGGCTGGTCTTTGATCTGTGCAGCATGGGTTGATCTGTGATCTGTGTACCATTGGTTGGTCTGTGATCTGGGTACCATGGGTGGGTCTGTGATCTGGGTAACTTGTGTTGATCTGTGATCTGAGCAGCATGGGTTGATATGTGATCTGGGTCACACCGGTTAGTCTGTGATCTGTGTACCATGGGAAGGTCTGTGATCTGGGTACCATGTGTTTATCTGTTATCTGTGCAGCATGTGTTGATCTGTGATCTGGGTACCATTGGTTGGTCTGTGCTCTGAGTAGCATGGTTTGATATGTGATCTGGCTACCATTGGTTGGTCTGTGATCTGGGTACCATGGGTAGGTCTGTGATCTGGGTACCATGTGTTGATCTGTGATATGTGCATAATGGGTTGATCCGTGATCTGGATACCATTGGTTGGACTTTGATCTGTGCAGCACGGGTTGATCTGTGATCTGTGTACCATTGGTTGGTCTGTGATCTGGGTACCATGGGTGGGTCTGTGATCTGGGTAACTTGTGTTGATCTGTGATCTGAGCAGCATGGGTTGATATGTGATCTGGGTCACACCGGTTAGTCTGTGATCTGTGTACCATGGGAAGGTCTGTGATCTGGGTACCATGTGTTTATCTGTTATCTGTGCAGCATGTGTTGATCTGTGATCTGGGTACCATTGGTTGGTCTGTGCTCTGAGTAGCATGGTTTGATATGTGATCTGGCTACCATTGGTTGGTCTGTGATCTGGCTACCATGGGTAGGTCTGTGATCTGGGTACCATGTGTTGATCTGTGATATGTGCATCATTGGTTGATCTGAGATCTGGGTACCATCGGTCGGTCTGTGATCTCTGCAGCATGGGTTGGTCTGTGATCTTGGTAACATTGGTTGGTCTGTGATCTGTGTACCATGGGTAGGTCTGTGATCTGGGTACCATGGGTTGATCTCTGATCTGTGTTCCATGTTTTGATATGTAATGTCTGTACCATGGTTAATCTGTTATCTAGGTACAATGGGTAGGTCTGTGATATGTGAAGCATGGGTTAATCTGTTGTCTGGGTACCATGGGTATGTCTGTGACCTAGGCACCATGGGTAGGTATGTGCTCTGGGTACCATATGTTTATCTGTAATCTGTGTGCAATGTGTTGATCTGTGATCTGGGTGCCGTGGGTAGGTCAGTGATCTAGGTACTATGGGTAGGTCTGTGATCTGGATACCATGGGTAGGTCTGTGATCTGGGAACCATGGGAAGGTCTGTGATCTGGGTACCATGTGTTGATCTGTGATCTGTGCAGCATGGGTTGATCTGTGATCTGGGTACCATAGGTTGGTCTGTGATCTGTGCAGCATGGGTTGATCTGTGATCTGGGTACCATTGGTTGGTCTGTGATCTGGGTACCATGGGTAGGTCTGTGATCTGGGTACCATGTGTTTATATGTAATCTGTGCAGCATGGGTTGATCTGTGATCTGGGTACCATTGGTTGGTCTGTGATTTGTGTACCATTGGTTGATCTGTGATCTGGGTACCATGGGTTGATCTGTGATCTGGGTACCATGGGAAGGTATGTGATCTTGGTACCATGGGTTGATCTGTGATCTGTGTACCATGTGTAGATCTGTGATCTGTGTAACATGGGTTGATCTGTGATCTGGGTACCATGGGGAGGTATGTCATCTGTGTAGCATGGGTTGGTCTGTGATCTGGGTACCATGGGGAGGTCTGTGATCTGTGTAGCATCGGTTGATCTGTGATCTGTGTATCATGTGTTGATCTATGTACCATGAGTTGATCTGTGATCTGGGCACCATGGGTAGGTCTGTGATCTGTGTAGCATGGGTTGATCTGTGATCTTTGCACCATGGGTAGGTATGTGATCTGGGTACCATGGTTAGGTCTGTGATCTGGGTACCATGGGTAGGTCTGTGGTCTTGGTACCGTGTGTTGATCTGTGATATGTGTACCATGTGCTTATCTGTGTAGCTTGGGTTGATCTGTGATCAGGGTACCATGGGTAGGTCTGTGATCTTGGTACTATTGGTTGGTCTGTAATCTGTGTCACACCGGTTAATCTGTGATATGTGTACCATGGGTTGATCTGTGATCTGGATACCACAGGTTGATCTGTGATCTGGGTATCATGGGTATGTCTGTGATCTGAGTACCATGGGTAGGTCTATGCTCTAGGCACCATGGGTTGGTCTGTTATCTGGGTACCATCGGTTTATCTGTGATCTGTGTACCATGGGTTGTTCTGTGATCTGGATACCATGGGTTTGTCTGTGATCTGGGTACCACCGGTTAATCTGTGATCTGTGAACCATTGGGTTGGTCTTCGATGAGTATACCATATGTTGGGCGGTTATCTGGGTACCATGGGTTGGTATGTGACATGTGTACTATGGTTTGGTATATTATCTGTGTACCATGGGTTGGTCTGTGATATGTGTACCATTGGTCGGTGACCTATGTACCATGGGTCGGTCTGCGACGTGTGTATCATAGGTACGTCGGCGATCAGTTGGTGTGTGTCGTATGTGCTATGGGTTGGTCTGTGATTTGTATACCATGGGTTGGTCTGTGACCTGTGTACCATGTGTTGGTCTGTGATCGCTTTACCATTGGTTGGTCTGTGATTTGTGTACCATGGGTTGGTCTGTGACCTGTGTACCATGGGCTGGTCTGTGATCTATGTGTGTTGTATTTATTGGTTATATACTCTTGTTTTCAATACCCTTGGCTTGTAAAAATGGCTTATTTTTGAAAACAATGTGTTTATCCTTTAAACATATGTTCTTAGAAGTACACAGAGCTTCTTAGAGGAGCAACTCATATTAGTTACCCCTGACAAAACAACATGCTTTGTTATATTATGACTGGAGATAATCCTGTCTCCTATTTGGCCAAATTTGTCTTAAACTAGCTCAAACTAAACTGGCCAAAATAAGTTAAGCCCCGTGTCAGTTTTTTCCATAGGCCTAATGTTAAATTCATAAAATTTAGTTGTTCATTTCAAAAATGTCTAAAACAATTGAAATTTCTTACTCAACTCAAGTTACACAATATGTAAGGTGTAATTATAGTCCGACCAGATAAGAGAGACTGGGCGGTTCTTAGCAAAGACACACCCGTGGACATTTCCATTTCAAAATCGGTAAGACAGAGTGTATTTATTCACCTGTGAAACGCTTTACAGCTGTATATATTTTTTATACCTGAATATACCTGTTGTAGTTTTGAGCCATTGTGAGAAAAGGGCATCTCCAATTTATTTTGATAACAAGGAGACTGACTAGTCTAGATGTATGCGTTCTGACAATGTTCGAAATTTCAACTATTCAAATTTAATACTGAAAAATAAAATAAAATAAAGGTCCGCAATGAAAAAAATTATACTATAAATTGGTCAGCACACGAGATGATGGTTCTTATTACATCGGCATGTGGCGTAGGCTCCGACGAGCCTGCATGTACGCATGACCTCGCCAGGGCTTTGGCTTCTTGCATAAACAAAGTATGCAAGTTGGAGAAGACTCCGAGCAACTTATAGACATCCAGTCTCTCTGAACACGCCAGAATGAGCGATTATAAGAGGCTTTTTCGCATATGCGATAAGACCAAATCTCATGTTTGTATGTCCTTTTCTCATGATCCAGATACTTAACCCTTGTACCGCTTAATTCTAATTGGTGATTTATTATTATTGTATCAGGCTTAAAAATCAAACCAGTTCTGCCATACAGACAGAATTTGAAGAAAGGGCAACCCCCCCCCCCCCCCAAAAAAAAAAAAACTTTCACAACATATCTATCCTGGAAAATGAAATGCAGCAGGTCTCCAGCAGCATACTAAAGATAAACGTTTACCAGCCATGCTAACGTATAAAGTTGGTCACCCTTGTCGTCTGCGCTTCAGTTGGTTGCACGAGTAAAGCGTACATAGGCTATTACACCCGATTTACTGTATAGACTGGTTCCCGTCGTTGATAAAGCTCCACTTCCGCTACGCATATAAAGACTGGTAACGCCTATTTATTTACAAGTAGAGAATCCCACTCATCCGACTGCGCATGCTCCAGACAGAGCATATGTTTACATCCTGGGTCAATTTCCCACATCAAAATGAGAAATGAACATGTACTGAAAACTGAGAAGATTTGCCGCACTTACTTTTCGATACAAAGCCTTTCAAATATTGCTGTTATTGGTAATTTCGATTTTAATAATTTTTTCAATGTCATTAGATTTGAATGTGATCATTTAGCGGTATCTGCCTAAATAGCGTAGGTGGTAGCGCTTTAGCTTAACGAGGTATGGGTCCAGAGATCGAATCCCACATACCTGATTTTTTTTCTTCCGCATATGGTATTTTTTTCAAGTAGAGAACCTGCGCATGCTCCAGAAAGAGCGTCTGTTAACAAAAGGTTCATAAATAGGCCAGATATTATATGAATCCAGTGTGACCCAAATTCAATTAATTTTTTTACTATATAAAAGGCACAGAAAGTGGACTGGGTGGACCAGCTCATACTCACTTACTATCCAATGATGCAAACCATGTTTCAAGGCTACCAGTCTTGTGGTTCATGTAAAGAAGGTTGAAAGGGTATTCACTACCTAAAAATAGTATGTGAGCATGATCAGGAAATACCACAATCACAAACAGCAGACAAACCCATGGCACTGCAAGGAAGAGACACACAACCACCAAGAGACACCAGGAAGACAAACTAATACATCCGTGGAGCATCGAGGCTACAGCATGGGATAGAAATGTATAGAACTCTCGTAAAACAAAAATCTGCACCCTGCAGAGCGTGTCTGCATGGTCTGTGGAGGTCCGAAGGATCGAATCCACAAAAAGATCAGACATCAACGCCAAAGCATTGCTCGCCAAATATGGGGGCATTAATGTAGAGAGTGGCGTTAGGCTTAAATGAAATATATGTGTGGTTCCTGTTGCCTACCTACCCTATTTTTTTAACCCTATATACCCTAAACAATAAAATGGTCTTTGGAGAAAAAATGGGCACTTTTTCAATTTCTGTCACTATTTTCTTTGTTAAATGTTATAACAAAATTTAATAATTACCCTACCTACCTACCCTAAATTTTCTTGGCATGAAACAGGAACCACACATATATTTCATTTAGGCCTTATGTGTAGAAACTGTTACTCGAAATTACAGAACCTCGATCAAAGATGTAGACTTTTTTATGAGGAGTGCCAACGAAATGCAAGGATAGTGATGCGTGCTAATACTAAAAGAATGATGCGTTCCTCTCCTCTCTCTGGACCACAAAAGAGAATTAACTTCTCAAAAACACCAACAAAGACACGCAAAACACAACGCAAAGCACAATTGTTAAAAGAGAGTGCCACCCCTGAAAGTACCACACCCGAGGAAATTGGCCTTAAAGTGGATTTTGTTACTGGTAGGATGTGTTTCCAGGTTTTAAGTGACCCCCGTTTTTTAAACAGCTTTAAAATGATCTTAGAAGAATGCACACCGCGTAACTAAAACCTATGGATCCCCGGAGCCCCCCCCCCCTTCCTAAAAAATCACAAGTTATTGTGATAGCAATTAGCATTTGGATCCCCCTTGGATGGACCTCCCCTGAAAATGTTGGACCCCCTCAGTATAGTTTTCTCTGCAATAAAACCATTGCCCCCCCCCCCCCCTCTGTAAAATAAGCTGAGGACTAAAAAACGTCTCAGTCTGGACTCCCCCCACTGTCAAAAATTCCTGGATCCGCGCATGATATTATACATGTAAAGTCATATTACGGGGGTCGCGCACATGCGTTCCTTTTTCGCCACGCTCCCTAACTGTGAATGATGACCATCCCGCCCCCTCCCCTAAAATATCAACTATTTTATCATAGATCCCATAAAATATTTATTCAATCTGAACCCCCTAAAATTATTAAAATTAAAAGTTAGACCCCCTCTTTAAAAAAGGTCCGAGTCCACATAGGCTACGAAATATCAGAGTAACCCCCATCCGATCGGAAATCCCCGACACAGGCATCCACGGACCCAGAAAGTGTTGTTAGAGGGAGTCCAATCTATCTTTAACAACATTTTTATGGTGAGAATCCAAATACCTTTCAAGGTGTATCATTATCGGCCAATTTCAATGGCGTTTCGCTAGCGGCCGAATTAATGGCCCAACATTGAATTTTGGCTTGCCTTTGTGATTTTCAAGTGGATCCAGACGAGTATTGCTAAATAAATCCTATAGCTTTGTGATTTTGCTGGGCCCGGAGCCCCGGCCCCCTCTGGATCCGCGCATGGATAGTTTTCCTCGTAACCTGGCTTATTTAATGAACATGAGACAGAGGGGCCGCGGGTTCAAGCCTCACAGGCGTCACTGCGTTGTGTCCTTGAGCAAGACACATTAATCATAGCTTAGTACCGGTTCAACCCAGGAAGACCCGTCCCTACATAACTGAAAGATTGTTGATGGGACGTAAGAATCAAATCAAACAAATCTCCTTCGCAATGCTGGTCCAATGTCATGTGCTCCGGAAACATAAACTTCTTTTAACACCAAATACACAGTGTCCAACCGTAACGCTGGAAGAACGGTCGAAACGCCGGAACTTCGGTCGTATAACGCCGACTTTCGGTCTTTTTCAATAGATTCGCCGTCATTTTTGGTGTTTTGACTGACGGTAGGTAGAAACTATCACTTTTTAAAAATATTAGGATATGTTCATCGAACATGAAAAGTAGCCTATCCGGATCTACATGCATTATTCTTACTGCCAAATCTTCAACTGAAACATAAACTTTGCTGAAATTGTCAAACACTTCAAAAGAAAATTGGTGTTCAGTTTCGTACCATGCACTATGAGAGCTTTCGTACTTGGAAGTTTCGTACTTTTATGATATTTTTGAAAGTATTGATCAGTGGTGAATGAAAATGGATTTGAAACTGACCTTGTATCATGACTTGGCCATTGCTTAGATTTTTTTAACCCAGAAAGCAAGGAGAGAGGCAAAATCCACGAAATTTAAGGTAACACCGGATACAACGGTCATGCATACTTGCGTTTGTAGGTGAGTGGAGCAAAAGACAGCTTTGAATGTGACGTGTTCAGTGGTCCATGCCATTGGAACACAAATTTAATTTTAAAGGAGATAAATAAGCTCATTTAGCTTCAGTCAATGACCAGAATTTAATGCCATTCTTGCTACTATAGTCAGACTTTGCACTTGCTATTTATAGCAGCTTAGGCTGTTTTCCATTTTCGGAGGTGGCTCTGTTGCCGTTGATTCATTGCTTTTGTTGCATGCATTATCTATGGGGTTATGTGTTTACACTACTATTTGTCCTTCTATATTTGCACTCATTTTGATGGGGAACAGGGAGCTGGTCACTTTAATTGTTTTGCTGGTGTCTTTTGACTATTAGTGTTCCATGACTCTTTCTCATGGTTCCTTGGGCTAGTCTGCAGTTTGTGATTGAAGCAGTTCCTGATCATACTCCCATCCTCTTTTTATATTTACAAGTCGATTAAATAATCAGGGAGACTTGTTCTCAGGGAAGAACTCTTTAAAGAGACCCAACCTTGAAGAACATTGGACATAATTCAGAAGTACAATAGGCCACTCCTTGACTTGTTTCAATTCACTGAGCTCTCTCTCTGTTGCTTGGAATTCACGTTCATTTGATTCAAAATGCACAACTATCTTCGGGGGTCGAAAACTGCTTTGTGTAAACCAGTCTGTTTATTGCTTAGTCCTTACAATGCTTGTTATTTTAGAAAAGGAGAGTCTCCCAGTGGTAATGTGTTCAGCTCAACATAGATGGGTTTCTGGTTCAAGCCTCTTTTGGGGCTCTTTATTTTGTCTTTGAGCAATCGAATTATACTCTCCTTATTACAGGTTCAACCCAGAAGGCGCCCAAACCTTACTGAAAAATTGCTGATTGTGACAAATATTGATGCAAAAACGGTGGTCATGTGATTCAGACTTCGTTAAAATGTAGGGGACTTTTACTGGGTATAATATGCACCTTTGACAATCTACATCATATATGCCATTTCTATCTAAACTGAAAATGACCATTAATAATATAGCGAGAAACACTTGGACCAAATAATGAAATTACGAAAAAGACATGGTCGCATCTGGGAGGGGGGGGGTGGTACATTGATATTTTCATACATTCGTAGGCTCAGACCATTTTGGGGTGTGTATTTTTTTAATTTCAACATCTTTTTGGGTTTTCAGATAAATGAATATTTTTGAGGTATGAAGATTTTGTGGATATTTTTAAGATGTCATAACAAATAGGACTAGATTTAGGGGGCATTTCTATGTATTTTAGGTTATCTTCTAAAGGTTAAGGTACAGAGTTTGGGATATTTTTAGGCTGCTTAAATTTTACGTATGAAGAAAAATGAGAGTCCCCTATCCCCCTTGGTTGATCAATATTTGTTTCTGTATATACAGAACGTCAATGGAAACATTTGAAGTAAATCTTGTCCTTGAATATTGACTTCTTTGGTGCCCCACCAAAACAAAGTTAAATCAAAGCAGAAAACAACAACCAAAAACCCAAGGGAAAATACTTAACAATCTCAACAATTCCTCACATGTGTCCAGAACGTGTTATCAAAATATCACACGAAGTCTTATAATGTGACGTAGGTTGTCGTCCTTGTGTTTGCCATATGCTGTATACAAATATGGGAAAATGGCATTGACAAAAGTAAACCCTTACTATAAATCAAACTTGTTCAGACATACGTAGACGTACCAAAGTCAAACAATTCAAATAAAGTAGGCAATATAAAACTTGGAAAACCAAGGTAGCTCAGGTGGGTTTAGCGCTTAGCCATTGTTCTGAGAGCTTTAAGTTTGAGCAGCAAAATCTATATGACTGCCTACGTGCCTGACTTTATGTATGTCTTTATGCCTGTCTGTCTTTATGTCTGTCTGTCTGGCTGTCTGTCGCAAACTATGGTTGCTGTTTGGGTTAAAACAATGGAATGGAATTCTATGTGTGTTTAGTTTTGAGCTAACTTTTTGTAAAAGCTAATACTTATATAAGTTGTAGGCCATTTGAGCTAAGTTGATCTTATAAAATGTATTCAAATATATATATACATGGTTAACAACATATATGAGCCTCAAAAACAGTAAGCTAAACATTGTTTAGTTTGGACATCAAAGGCGCTGACCAGCCTGTGTATCTGCAATCTGATTATCACTTTTGTTTTCCTTTTTCTAGAAATTCAGAAAATCGAAACCTGCTTGGAACGCACAAAATTTTGGTCCGCTACTCAGTCCTAGTAGCTGATCAGGCTGAATTGATTTATCCAAACCCATGGAAGCCTCCATGCGATAGTAACATTTTGTGTGCTTCAACAACAGCAAAATATTGGGCAAATATTTGGTACCAGTAAAATGCACTAAAGCCAACCCAACCAGTGGCTTCTGACAATTCTAAGGTGGTAGTTCTGTTATTGTTGATTCGTTGTTGATTGTAACTGCCCTTGTGGGATTCTGTAATTGTTCAATATTTAGTCCCATCTAGCTTCTAATCATCTTGAATGGGAAGATAGAGTTGATTGCCATACGTTTTTTTCGTCTTCCTGGTATTTTGTGAATGTTGTGTGACTTTTCCTTATGGTGCCAGGGGATTTGCCTGCAGTTCGTGACTGTGGTCTTTCCTGATCATACTCAATTTTTCTAATGATAAGGCCCATATGGTTTTTACTTATTACCAAGAATACTGGGTTAAATTTGTTTAGTGCAAAAAGTATTAGTCTTGAAGTTAGTCTCATTCTTGCATTCATCCTTTACGCAATATTCCAGCTATTTCCAAGCTCTTATATTTCAAAATTTATGTAACAGCAAAAAGGTTGAACATTTCTCTGGAATGTTTGCAGCATGCCAGCATGCTTATTTATCTCGATTAAAATTGAATTTGTGTTCCAATGGCATGGACCATTGAACACGTCACATTCAAAGCTGTCTTTTGCTCCACTCACCTACAAACGCAAGCATGCATGACCGTTGTATCCGGCGTTACCTTAAATTTCGTGGATTTTGCCTCTCTCCTTGCTTTCTGGGTTTAAAAAATCTAAGCAATGGCCAAGTCATGATACAAGGTCAGTTTCAAATCCATTTTCATTCACCACTGATCAATACTTTCAAAAATATCATAAAAGTACGAAACTTCCAAGTACGAAAGCTCTCATAGTGCATGGTACGAAACTGAACACCAATTTTCTTTTGAAGTGTTTGACAATTTCAGCAAAGTTTATGTTTCAGTTGAAGATTTGGCAGTAAGAATAATGCATGTAGATCCGGATAGGCTACTTTTCATGTTCGATGAACGTATCCAAATATTTTTAAAAAGTGATAGTTTCTACCTACCGTCAGTCAAAACACCAAAAATGGCGGCGAATCCATTGAAAAAGACCGAAATTCGGCGTAATACGACCGAAGTTCCGGCGTTTCGACCGTTCTTCCAGCGTTACGGTTGGACACTGTGAAATACAGGCACAGAGGATTTTGTAATAATATAGTGGTGTTTAATAATGAGAGAATGGTCGACATTGTTGCGTTGGTTCGATGTTGGTACAAGGTTGGTATGCGGCGACGCCCACATTTCCACCAACTACCAACGTGGGCCCAACGTATCTTTACTATCTGTGTAGTGACCCCAAACACAAAATATGACGTCCGCTGATATTGTTCACGAATTCCAAGCATACTCGCACCTGGGTGAGAAGGGGGGGGGGGGTACTCTGATATTTTCATACATACGTAGGCCCGGACCATTTTTGGGGTTAACTTTTTGGTGTTTTGTGATGACCCCAAAAGATATCCACAAAATCTTCATACCCCAAAAAATATTCATTTTTCTGAAAACCCTCAAAGGTATTGAAATTCAAAATTTTTAACCCCAAAATGGTGCGAGCCAAAGTATGAATGAAAATATTATAGTACCCCCCCCCCCTCCACCCTCTCCTCGCAGATAGAAACAGGGGCCGGGGGCGTCCAGACTCAAATAACAGAAAAAACTCTGATAAGGGTGTTTTTTGTTGGTTTTTTTTGCAACTATATTTTTAAAGGGTCGAAACATTAATCGGGGGGGGGGGGGGGGGGAGGGGGGTGCAACTTTTTATTATTATTATTATTATTATTATTATTTTTTTTTTTTTTGGGGGGGGGGGGGCGGCAAATCCTTATTTATATAGAAACCTATATATTACTTGTGATTTTTCGGGGGGGGGGGGGGGGGGGGGGGGGTCCGGACCACCTATCCCTCTCTGGATTCGCGCATGGGTAAGAAATAAGTAATTGCCCACTTCCCTGTCACGGATTGAGTTTTCTGAAAGTCTCAGAAGGTTTACCGGCCGGCGCAGTCGGTAACATGTCTGAGTACCTATCGGGGTAACTGTCTTTTTGTTTATTTTCGGGTGGCGGGGGATGCTTATTTCTATAGAAACCCATAGAACATGTGATTTTTTAGGGGGATGGGGGGGGGGTAGGGTCCGGACCACCTAACCCCCTCTGGATCCACGCATCCAGTGTTGGGTTGGGGATGCTTATTTCTTTAAGAACCTATAGAACTTGTAATTTTTCAGTTGCCATATTCCTGATAATAGAACAAAATAAACTTTATAAAAAAAATCCAATCCGCACGTACAATTGGGCCACTATCGGCCCGCCAACGAACCACCATCCGCAGGTGACGGTTCATCGGCGGGCCGATAGTGGCTCGTGATGGGATGCTAGCTGGGAGCAGTTGTTTAAAAATTTATTCAATACCGCAGATGGACTCAAGACGTCACAGGTATTTTCCAATACTACGTATTTTTCCATTACTACGTCAGTGTCTATGCTATAAATAGACGCAATGGCGTTTAGTAGTTACCTGTCTTAATATGCTGACAAGCTATTAAAGGGAGAGAACCAGTCTATTTACTGTAGACTAGTCTTATTTGACAGTGTATGACAACGCTATGTCTGACACGCCCAGTCTCTATTAGCTGGACGAACTATACACAAAGTTTAAATTGGAAATACCGATTTTCTTTCGACATGTGCCCTATTTTCCAAGAGTACCCATATTTTTGTCAATTTTACTATAGGACTGATAGGGAACAAAATGGGACATTTACTGAAATGTCTGATGCTACTTGGAAAATGAATAAATATTAGTGAAACCTAGAACATTCTGAGAAAAACAATTGCTGCTTCTTCGCTGAAAATTTAATGCAAAAATCTTTATTCAGTAATACGTTATGATTAAGTAGACATGAGAGTTTGTGCATTAAGTCTATGGGAAAATTTCAGCTGGGGCTTAATTTATTTTGATTAGTTTAGTTTTCAGAAGTGTTTCTAATGGAGATTTCTTGCCTATTCTGATATAGATTTAAACACCATATATTGAGGTTTACGCCACTTAAAATGGGGTCATCTCGAAGTAAATTTACCTGCGTGTAGAAAATCCTTTTTCATCACTTGGATGCTTACTGTTTAACCTTTATGTTCAGGCGCCCGCCTGTCTGAATATATAGTTGAATTTGGACTAGTGAAATCTAAAAATGTCGTTTTGTTGTTGTAGTTTTTTCTAGTTAAAGCTTATCTAGTTTGGCCAACAGTAGCCGAATGGCGGACGATGCGTGAAACATTGGCCAAACTACCTTCAGCCGTTGGTGCCATAGATGGCACATCTCATCGTATTCATAGACCAGAGGTGGAGCCACAGCATCTGTATTATTCTTGCCATCGTCACTTTCATTGTATACATACACAGGTTGTGGTTGACGTTCATGGAACAATTCGTTACATTGAGAGCGGTTAGCAGGGCCATTTAAATGATGCACAGCAGTATGCCCTGATGCAAGAGATAGGAACGGGCCTTCAGTTTCCGGACAAATTAGTTCTGTTAGGCGACAAAATTTATCCAAACCATGGCGCCGTTATAACGCCATATACCTCTGCACAGCTGGCTTGGAAACAGCGACTGGAACGTCGTAAATATAGGAAACTTAATTCCTTGATAAAGCTATACAGAGTTCGTGTAGAGCAATCCATTGGTGAACTTAAAACGTACAGATCAGTCAGTCTACTTTGGTGACACTCGAGAACTATGTTACCTTCCACTGTGAAGTCTTGTGCTGCGTTGGTCTGTAGGCGCAAAGAGATAGGACTTATAATATAGGCCATTGATGCTAAGAACCTTCTGCATTTAGGGAGCGCAGTGGCTCAGTGGTAGAGTGCTTGACTCGAGACGGAAGGGCAGCGGGTTTGAGCCTCACCGGCGTCACTGCGTTGTGGTCCTTGAGCAAGACACATTTATCCTAGCTTAGTACTGGTTCAACCCAGGAATACCCATCCCTATATAACTGAAAGATTGTTGAAGGGACGTAAAGAATCAAATCAATTAAAAATTCTGCTTAAACTGTCGACCCGTAATGAATCGCCTGTTGACAAAATGAGTCGTCATGAGCAAACCTGAGTCTTGCATGTGCGAAAACTAAAGCGCATATCAGTTGTGCAGAAACATATAGCTGATCAGCGCCTTTGTTTTATATCGCCCCAAATAATACAAACTCCTTCATGCACTTTTCAGGGTTCCATCCATCATCTGTATTTATACAGCGCAGTTTGTGTCAATGTCGGATTTGCTAATGACGAGGGAGATATTTTGGGCTACGTCACTACCAAACCTGAATTACCAAGCTACCGGGGCATGCAAGATACTACCTTGACTCAGATAACCTGTCGCAAACAATGCTTCGTTTATTTACTATTTTACCTATACGGTATAGGTAAATTGTAAATTAAAAAAAAAGATTGTTTGCGTCAGAATACCTAAGTCAAGGTTATAGACACTAGAGGAATTATTATATTATACATGTACATGTGTTGGCAGCGAAAAATACCAAGCCGTTCAGCCTTCACTTTGCGTTTCGTTTGTGCAAAAAAAAGCGTACAATTAAAAACATGTTTTCCTTCTCATAGCATGGTTCATTCAAAGGAAACCAAGCCTCATAATAAAATACCAAAATACCACTAGTTCACCTATACAAATCGAAAATTTTCTTTCTGAACGGTCAGTATATTTTTCACCTTGAGATATCCCCCAACGAAACTAGCTTGTATATCAGATTACGATGTAGAAATCAATGTACGATTAGGCGAGAAATCTCCAATATCACTCTCTAGAGAATTAAAGATATCATGATGAGTATGAAACCAGCATGGGCTGCATGAAATTGCATTGATTTGCTGTGTCACCTCCCAACAGGTAAATCAAAGACTTCGATGAATTTTAACAACGGTTTTGTTTCGTTTTATTTGTTTATTTTTTCTTTGTTTGAATAAACAAACTTTTTTAAAAGTGATTTATGAATAAATCTTACCTTCCGCATTCATATAACATTTATAGTGACATTTTAAGTGCAAAATACTTCATTAAAATATTTTAATGAAAGTTGCTAAAATTTGTAGGAAAGTCCTTAGGTTCAACATGACTTCAACAACAAAAGTGAAAGTGGAAAATGTTCATTCATAGTTGGAAAGTCGTATAACAAAATAGTTATTGACTTCAATTTCGGTAAACATGATGATAAATCTACCCTTAAAAGTGATATTCAACTCGGCCTTGCGGCGTCCGCACGTCGATGAATATCATTTTTTGGGTAGATAAGTCATCATGGCTACCTCATTGAAGTCAATAATTGTATCATATACTTTGGAGAGCAATTTTTGTGCACCAGATATATGTAGACGTAAACAACTCTGTCAATAAATAGTTTCCATAGAATATTTATCGTTCATGTCTAATTAACTTTTCCGGTTGAATGTCACTCATCAGACAGAAATAAGTCGTAACTAAATTTAGACTGGTTCTCTCCCCTACACTGGCTATTTCGATAAATCAAACGGGCAGAAATCTGCCCGTTTCACGGAATGTCACGGAGTTAGCCGACAACTCGGAACCAGTTTAAAAGTTACATACAGGCTACAGAAAAAAAAGCTTATGGGTTTTTTCTATTAAATATCGCTTAATCATTTTCCTTTCTATGACGTTTATCGAGTTTGTAACGCTGCATTCAAACTTGTTATTGTGTTGGCATGGTTTTCGTGACGTCAACGTCACCGTTAACGTCGGGATATGTTGGTGGAGACGTTATACATGACCAGTTGTTAATTTGAACAACTTGGAACCAGTTTAAACTAAATTATGCAAGTGCAAACTTGCAGCAAAATGCAGCAACCATGATGCACGTATTGTACTTTCAAAGATAGATGAGAATCGTAGTAAACAAACAGTGGCGAGTTTACCTTGATTTTGGGCAGGCAGGTAGTCTCAGTTTACAGCCATATTGAACCTACCACAGATTACTGCATATGCGCGAGGCAGTGAATAATCATGCTTTAACTATTTATACGAAAAACAGAATTGCCTCATTACTATGCATCTTTGAAAGTACATGTAATAGTTATACCATGGGATGTCCGCCTGTACGTGGAGATAATCCACGAGCTTTAGCGAGTGGATTATCTTACGTACAGGAGGACAAACATGGTATAACTATTTTATACCACCTACATCAGTGTAGACCTAGCACATCATGAGATAGTTCATGCTAAAGTTGGTAAGGGTGGTATAAGGAGAAAAAACACCCCTACTCGCGTATTTCACCTACTTTATCTTTCACTTTGTTCCTGCTAACCTTTTCAGCAATTAGTTTTCGCCACTTTGGCTTTATCTGTTGGCTGCCAGCACAAACATTGTCAATATTTGAAAAACATGTAACCAGAATCCTCTTCAATTATTGATTTTTAAGAACCCATTTTTGAAAGGTGGTTTTGGTTAATTGTATTTTTATGAATTGATATTTTGCAGACTGGGAACTAGCAGATATATACAAAATTGGTGCATATACCAAGACACCTGACTGTGCATGATGTCGCCCAAATAGTTTATAAGGCAACAGAAGAGAAATGGAAAAAAACACACATTAGAACCAACGGTTTTGTAGATGCTCAGCTGACATGCGGTCCTAGTTTATACTTTGTGAGCAAATTTAATTTAAATTAATTTTGAAAGTGGCTGTTTTAGACAGGGTTTACTGTACATATGTACATTGTTTATGTTTCTATGAGATCACACTATAATAAATACTGCCACTCGTTAAATGTTGCTTTAACCATTTACAGACAAGAAACCATAAACGGGTACTTTGGCAAACAGTGAAGACCCAGATGAAATGTCCCAGGGTCTACACTGTTTTCTAATGTAAAATCGATCTTAAGAGAAAGAAATATAATATATTTTGGAAATTATAACCTGTGACCCCTCAATTTATACAATGGACGACCATGATTAAACCGTATCAATCGTATGGAAAATTCTATTGGTTCACAAAGGCTTTAAGTTTTAGAACATCTTATAAGCAGTGGAGAGCCGATCTGATCTGGATCTGCACTAAGCGTATATGGGTTAAGAGGATCTGTCCCCGCGGTTATAAAACTTTTTGCATGCTCAACTAATCTGAGCACGAAACTCAAGCTGCTCATAAAAACTAAAATACAGATAAATGAAGAAGTTTCTTGTTTAATGATGTGACTTTTAAAGTCTCTTATGTGTGTGGTGGGGAAATCAGCAAATGGTGGTAAGTGAGCTGTGAGAGTGAGCGGTATATCCGTGCTCAAATTGTAAGAAATAAAATGACAACACTGGAGACAGATATAAAGTTCCAATTTTCTTCTTCACTTTGCGTTATCAAAACTTAATGTTCAAAATACTATAATAACAAGTTTCAATAATGAATACAAATGTAATATATAAGTTCTCCTAATTATCGTATAATACTTCAAGTTGTATGACTAAATAACATAAATTTGCTGGAACATTCCAAGCGTTCGTTAAACTTAGTTTCTCAATCTTAAACTTCAAACTTGGTAAAATTACCAAAACAGAATAAATGTCTTAAACTTTCAGTTGACAAATTCAAACTATGTCTTAAACACTGAGTTGGTAGATCCAAACTATATAATTAATAATGCTTCTAAACCGTTCAGTTGGTAATTCCTAACTAACTTATTACGTGTTACCCGTTTAGTTGGTCAATCCTAACTGACTTCTCTTAATTCAAAATCTCTCTAATTCTAAAAACAGACACGCCCATATTGTAACATATACAGCATTAGCCAATCGCCTTGGCAGAGACATAAGGCGGTCCTAAAATATTAAGATTAATAATTGAGCAGAATAAATCCCTTTGATGGACAATAGCGCCGCCGCCAAACGGACGCGGATGACAGACGTTGTGAAATCAACTTCCGTGAACATGTTTGCACAACTGACTCATGTGTGAACAGCGCTATTGTTCGTCAAATGTAAGACGCTAAAATATGATCACCTTAATTGATGTCAACACCTGCGAGAAGCGTGGGTTCGACTCACTAATTAAGGAGACACATCCTGGTCTAAAAATACAAAATAAATTAAAATCTAGCGTTGAAAAGTAAAGCATTTTCTAACTAAAATAAACTATTTTGTTTCAGATTCTGTATAAAGTTGCGATTATTTTGATACCAAACATGCCATATTTTGTTTTACAATAATTATTTTCTGATTTTGTAAATCGTTAATTCTGTTTCCTTTCGACCCAAAGTTGATTTTTATTCTAAGAAACATACTCGTGCAGTCTCATAGGGACCTGCACTGTAGTTGTTTTATGTTAAAACTGGGACATACACAACAGTCTTCGAAACAGACTCGCGTGGTCTCGTCGGACATACACGGAGGTCTCTAATACTGAAACATGCACCTATGTTTTGAGTAGTAGGTTGAACAGAGAAATATAAGCTAATGATCAAATTCCTTCTCGTGCAGTCTCGTCGGGACGTGCACAACAGTTATAAAAAAACGGGTCATGCACGCTAGTTCAGAAACGGTCTTGCGCAGTCTCATTGGACGTGCACAGATGTTTCTGTAACAGCGACATATACCACGGTTTTTGACTAATAATTTGAAACAATACCCAAACTTATGTAAGGTAAAATGATCATTTTTCTTCATCATAATAACTCTCTTGGGGCTGTTTTACTTTGGTCCCCAAAGTTGAATTTTATTATGTTTTGATTAGTAACACTAAGAATAACAATATGTGAAGATAACAGAATATTCCATACAATAGTATCACACGATTTCACACATACAATAGTATAACACAAATTCACACATACAAGTATTTACAAACTGGTACCATATCTGGACTTTCGGTTGCTTGAAAATTCATATCCATGCAACAGTGCCCTTATTTGATATGACTTGTTGTCAATATACTTATCTACCAACAAGTCACATGATATATGTTTACACATGTTTTATGGGTTTTTAGTACAACAGAATGTTTTGGTAACGATGCCTTTATCATATGAACATTAACTGGACTTTTAGTACAACATAATGTTTATGTAACAATGCCCTTGTTACATGACTGTGCATAAACTGGGCTTTTAGTACAACAAGATGTTTATGTAACAATGCCCTAGTTACATGTGCATAAATTGGGCTTTTAGTACAACATAAAGTTTTTGTAACAGTACCCTTTTTACATGTGCATAACTGGACTTTTAGTACAACATAATGTTTATGAAACGATGCCCTTGTTACATGTGCATAAAGTGGGCTTTTTGTACAACAAAATGTTTATGTAGCAGTGCGCCTGTTACATGTGCGTTAACTGGACTTTTAGTACAACATAATGTTTATGTAACAATGCCCTTTTGATATGTGCATGAACTGGACTTTTAGTACAACAGAATGTTTATGTAGCAGTTCCCTTGTTACATATACCATTTACATATGTCCTTTAGGACACATGCATTGTTTATATTTGAGCTCCGTCCTTTGGGACTTTTATTTTGTTTGTATATGAACTTCGTCCTTTAGACTCTTATTGTTTACATATGAACTAGGTCCTTTAGGACTCTTATTTTTTTACATATGAACTACGTCCTTTAGGACTCTTATTTTGTTTACATATGAACTACGTCCTTTAGGACTCTCACTGTTTACATAGGAACTATGTCCTTTAGGACTCTTTATAATGTTTTTATTCGAAATCCGTCCTTAAGGACATTTTTTTTGTTTGTTTATTTATACCTTTTTTTGTGGTTTCATACGTTTCATACCCTCAAGATGTAAAAAAAATAATAGGCATGATGAATGTACGTTGGCCAGACGTAATTCACCAGCAAATGAGCATATTTAATCAGATCAACTTTGGTTGCTATAAAATATGCTCTGTGGCAACAAAGTATATGAATTGTACTTTGATTACTTGTGCATCCTTTAGAAGAGCTTTATAAGGTTGTACAGATTCGCCATTGACGAGCATGTGCAAACTAATAAAACCAATGTAATTTAGTAGTGTACGTGACAGTGCAAAAATGATATGGAACCTTTCCATTCCATGTATGTTAATTCATAGCTTATAGTGTACTTATGCATGTTTCTTGCCCGTTAGTATAGATGTGTAGTCAAACATCGACACAAAAAAATGATGTTTTACTGTTATGACCTTTATAGTCTTTTACAATATTGCTGCGAGCATATGTCTTAGACAAAATATTATTGTTCTTAAACAAATTAATAAAAAACATATATTCTTATCTACTAAAATACTCTTAACAAATGTACTGTTCGCTTAAGGAAATAATAGACTAACGTTTACCAATATGTGTGACGTATGTATTTCAAGCTTCATTGACGTCGTAGTTACTGACGTTACGTGTTTTCGCATTGCACCAATGCGACCCTTTCTGGTGTATTTTTTTATGTGATCCATAAGTAGAAAATTAATATACATAAATTCAAATTTGGCACTGTATTTCCATTCACAAAACATTGCTATCACCTTGAAGAAATGGTTTATGTATGGAAACTGAAATTGACATTACTAGTGTGTTCACATGGCTTCGGGTAACTCAGATAGCTATATGGGATGAAAGAAAGACAGAAGAAGAAGGGATGGGCTGGGCTTATTTATGGACCAAGTGGCGCCTGAGCATATAGGATAAGTTGGACATATTACCCGTTGCCATGGTAAACACCAATATTGTAAATGTCACAAATATAGTGCACATGTGCAAAGCAGAGCCATCACATTGACACTATTGCAAACAAAGTGAACAATGGCGTTTAGGAAGCTTGAAATTCACCCTACGTTCACACAAAAAATACAATAATGTGATTGCCTTGTCTGATTCAACCATATACATATATTACTTTTGCTTTATTTAAGCAGACTTGAGCGCATCACCTTCACATTTTACAGGAAAATATACTATGCATCTGATCTGATCGAAGGTAAGCACGCTCAGTTTACGAATGAATGCAAAATATTCAAGAAACGATGCCTAATCTATATCTGGCTGTAAATAAGCTGCCCGGAAAAAATAACTTCCGGTCATACACAGTGCTGTGTGCAATACACACTGTCTATGGCAACGAATGGGAAAAAATGAATACTTAAGACTCCAACCATTCTTTGCTTTTGCATCGTTTAGCTGGGGTATTCGGTATTCAGTGAGCTAACCACTTTAGATATCACAATGTGATAAGTATGACAGTTTTTAATGGCCAGCACCAGTCTGCACTGATTACGACAGTGTACATCAAAGTAGCTTAATGTTTGATCAGCCTGTGTACCGTAAGTATTATCTGACTATGAACCAAAGACGTACATGTACTTTGTCAAGAACCTGGTCGGTCTGTGTCTTTGTAACTCGCACTTTCAGGCAAGCTATGATCAATCTGGCACTAGCATATGTCTGTACACAGTCTAGATTGCAGATTGGGCATACTTTATATAGCGTATTTATATGCATGCTAAGACCCAATCGGCTGTAGTTAAATTTGTATTTGCATTAAGCCTTACTGCAATATTTATATAGTTGCGATGATTCCGATAGGCTTATGTGGCAAAAATAATAATTACAATCAATCCGACACAAGTCTGCGCATGAGCACAGCCTAGTGCACAGGTTAACTATAATCATAATTGACTAAGTGTACTGCTCAGTCTTTGATTATCCTCGAATAATTCAGCCACAATAAAACTACCAGAACAAACATTTTACAAAGACTCAGATCAGCATGTACTCATCAATTGCTAAACCATAAAACCAATACATTTGACTGGCAGCTATGTTTTATTTTAAAATAATGCAAACACTATCGCACATTTCGAGCAATAATAATAATAGTAGTTTATAGACTGCAAGTGGCAAGAAGCTTAATTCGTACGACTTGCTAAAAGTAAAGCGAATATAATGCCAAACAAAGGAAAATAGTGAACAGACTACACAATCGCGCAGCTATACCAGAACTTCCTCCGTTTAACACCTATTGCAGTTAACATATTAGCTGTGAAGCAGTGAAAATGTGATAATTCTCGCGATTTCTATTCAGTGTTCACTTTTATTTTGGAACACCATTTTCAGTCCCAAATCTCGCTCAGAAAAGCTAATACATGCTTAGGAAACATAAAAATTTGACTCCATAAAAGCATATATAACAACTTTAAATATAACCAATGTAAAAACAAAACAAAAAAACAATACTTTTTTTTGTTTGTGTGAACAAATCCCATCGAAAAATGTCCTTTGCATACGTATACCTGTTTAATTGTCATAATTATTCATATAACAAAGTTCTGGTGCGCCTTTAAGGCTAATATGAGTCTGTGCCAAAGCCCAGGCTCATGTGGGCCTTACCGTTGAAAGGCGCGCGCAAAGGACAAGTTTCAAAAAGCATTGCTCACTTAACAAGCCCCCTAAACATCTATGTGCCAATGCCTAATTGAACACTTCTGTCTTTCAACGGATCTTCATTTTCCTTCTCTGCAGTGGAAGCTCTATTGTTCAAACGCTTAACCCTGTCCTGTGCGTGGAGAGTCGTCGATTGCGCGAGCTCTCTCTTGAGTTTCACAATTTCGCGTTGACGCTCAACGTTCTGCGTGACGAATTTGTGAACAGTCTTCTTTTCATTTTCAAGTTCATTTTTTAAGTTAGACACTTCCTCATACTGCAGCTTCATTAGTTCTTGAACACGTTTGCAGTCGTCTTCCCTCCCTTATAGAGCAGCTGAATCGTTGAATTCAATAAATTGAAACTTGCCTTAAGATCTTTAATTCTTTTAGAAGCAGATTTTAATTTCGATTTTCTGCTATCAGGTTGTGTCACTTCCTTCATTTGGGTGTCATCAAGGTGGGCGAATGGTAACGCAGAACACATATTTTTATTTTCACAAAATATCTTCATCCTAATCCTATCTCTGGAAAGAGTAGCCTTGCTCTTGTGTTTCTTAAATGATATCATATCAGGCGTAGGGCTCCAAACAGCGTGCTGTGTCTCAAACGGTTCTATAAAATTCACTGGTGCAGGACCCGACTGGAACCGCGAACGCCAATATGGTTTGATATAACTTTGATATCTGTTGTTAACTCCAATGTTGAATCTCCAGGAATTGTCCATGGTTTTCTTCTTTGTAGATCAGGAATGATGTAACAAGCTTAAAAGTTGTTACCCGGATTCTCCACCAATTTTAATGATGTGACTTTTAAAGTCTCTTATGTGTGTGGTGGGGAAATCAGCAAATGGTGGTAAGTGAGCTGTGAGAGTGAGCGGTATATCCGTGCTCAAATTGTAAGAAATAAAATGACAACACTGGAGACAGATATAAAGTTCCAATTTTCTTCTTCACTTTGCGTTATCAAAACTTAATGTTCAAAATACTATAATAACAAGTTTCAATAATGAATACAAATGTAATATATAAGTTCTCCTAATTATCGTATAATACTTCAAGTTGTATGACTAAATAACATAAATTTGCTGGAACATTCCAAGCGTTCGTTAAACTTAGTTTCTCAATCTTAAACTTCAAACTTGGTAAAATTACCAAAACAGAATAAATGTCTTAAACTTTCAGTTGACAAATTCAAACTATGTCTTAAACACTGAGTTGGTAGATCCAAACTATATAATTAATAATGCTTCTAAACCGTTCAGTTGGTAATTCCTAACTAACTTATTACGTGTTACCCGTTTAGTTGGTCAATCCTAACTGACTTCTCTTAATTCAAAATCTCTCTAATTCTAAAAACAGACACGCCCATATTGTAACATATACAGCATTAGCCAATCGCCTTGGCAGAGACATAAGGCGGTCCTAAAATATTAAGATTAATAATTGAGCAGAATAAATCCCTTTGATGGACAATAGCGCCGCCGCCAAACGGACGCGGATGACAGACGTTGTGAAATCAACTTCCGTGAACATGTTTGCACAACTGACTCATGTGTGAACAGCGCTATTGTTCGTCAAATGTAAGACGCTAAAATATGATCACCTTAATTGATGTCAACACCTGCGAGAAGCGTGGGTTCGACTCACTAATTAAGGAGACACATCCTGGTCTAAAAATACAAAATAAATTAAAATCTAGCGTTGAAAAGTAAAGCATTTTCTAACTAAAATAAACTATTTTGTTTCAGATTCTGTATAAAGTTGCGATTATTTTGATACCAAACATGCCATATTTTGTTTTACAATAATTATTTTCTGATTTTGTAAATCGTTAATTCTGTTTCCTTTCGACCCAAAGTTGATTTTTATTCTAAGAAACATACTCGTGCAGTCTCATAGGGACCTGCACTGTAGTTGTTTTATGTTAAAACTGGGACATACACAACAGTCTTCGAAACAGACTCGCGTGGTCTCGTCGGACATACACGGAGGTCTCTAATACTGAAACATGCACCTATGTTTTGAGTAGTAGGTTGAACAGAGAAATATAAGCTAATGATCAAATTCCTTCTCGTGCAGTCTCGTCGGGACGTGCACAACAGTTATAAAAAAACGGGTCATGCACGCTAGTTCAGAAACGGTCTTGCGCAGTCTCATTGGACGTGCACAGATGTTTCTGTAACAGCGACATATACCACGGTTTTTGACTAATAATTTGAAACAATACCCAAACTTATGTAAGGTAAAATGATCATTTTTCTTCATCATAATAACTTGCTTTAAATATCTCAGATGTTGTATTTATCGTGCTGATAAATGTAAACATGCCAACGATTGTTGGTATTTTAACATTTATGAGCAGGATCAATTTTGTGCTCAGCTGAGTTGAGCATGGAAACAGTTTTATAACCCTGGGACCAGTTTTGTAATACATGTTGTTTGGGCAACGTGAAGTAGGGTGTATCAATTCGGTAGGTATGTTTGATTTTTGATGAACGTTCTCACGCTCAATGACTCCAGTAACTTTTCAAGCTGTGCTTTCACTGAATAAACTTTAATCCGCGTCGTAGCAACCTGAACGGTATTCTTTTTTATTATTTATAAAACGGGTTCTGCAATAAGTATGCATGCGTAATTGGTAAAATACGATATTATGTCATCAAATACATGCTTTAATGTGTAGTTACATTCAATTTCAGCTAAACATATATCATTTTGGCTTCAAATGCCATTTTTCTGTTAAAACTTGTTTTTTTGGTTTTTCAGAAAATGGAACGACTTAAAAAATCGATTTAAAAATATACCGTCTCCATTTTTTTGATATGTCATGATTTAGGTACATATCGGACTTCAGGCATAGGTAAAATTAAAAAAAATCTACAGACGCATTTTTGTAAAAAAAAGTCATTTAACATAGGGATTTTATTGTTATCGGCAAATATTGCTTTACTGGGTACAAGTCAAGGTCATGTGCTGCCTGACTACACCTATTTGAAGAAACTTTTCATTAGCATGTGAAACAGCAAAATCTTGTCGATTTCATGCAGCATATGCTAGTTCATACTCATCATGCTATTTTTAGCTCTCTAGAGGCATACTGGAGAAGTGTCAAGAATATTAACGTCTGGAAACAAGTTTGAGCTGGTTTACCTTCAACGTACAACTGTAGGCCGGTTTATACCAGTTTTCAGGTAGACATTGAGATTTTTTGAAGACAAATCAGGAGACAATCAGGGGACAAGATTCTCTCCAGTCATATAACAATGCAATTTAATAGAGGATCTTACATGAGTGCTCATGTTTTATTGAATTTATTAAACGAGTTGGGGAAAAGAGATAAAATGCGAGGCTTGTCGAGCATTTTATCTCTTTTTCGCAACGAGTTTAATAAATTCAATAATACAAGTGCACGAATGTTAGATTCTATTTATCATATGACAAATACTTTGAAATCTCATTTTTGGCGTGAAAACGTTATAATTTTGTAATTATGTACGCAACGTTGTTATGGACGTCATAACATCTCCCGTAAATCGATAAACAACTAGTGGTTTACAGATTTTATTGCATGGCGTTATTTCACTCCCAGACGCGACGTCATATGATAATATAATTTATTGCATATCGGACAATATGGATAAGAATGCTTTGTCTTAGCATTAAATTAGTACTATTTTTGGAAGTCTATGATAGTATTTTCCCAATTAACAAAGTTCAATTTATTTTTAGAGACCACTACAATATAGGAGAATCAATGGCCCATATCAGAATGTTACTTAAACACTTGTGCTTGGCATAAAACGATATAATACAAATTGATTTTTAGGATAAATTTTGCTCCCATAATTACGTTTTATGTCGATAATTTTTCCCAATTTTGACATTAAGTCAATAAATTTCCCCAAATTTGGCCATGGGCCTTTTCCCAAAATTGCTGGATAAAGCCCTGAACCCAAACAAGGTACACTCTATAACATATAGAGCATTGTAGCACCCGTTAGTGTCTACACGCCCGTTAGTATCTACGTCGGCACTAACGGTTGCAACTGCAACCGTAAGTGTCCACAGGACCATGTTTACACGAAGGAGCAATAATGTACAGTATCAACCGTTATTGTCTACATTAAATGAAAAAACGAAATTAAAAAATCTGACCATAATACTTTTTCAGACATGGCATAACATGTCTCAATAATTCTATTCGTTCTCAATGTATTAAACAAAAAATGAATTCTGACGTAAATCAAGGGCCCTAACACTGTTTCAAATTTGCGAAAAATGACAATTTACTATGCCTAACGCAGATCTTGTCAATGATAATGTGTATACAAAATTTGGTTAATATCTGACCATTCATGTTAACAATATGTTTCTAAACAAGTTAAGATAATAAAGACAATGAATTGTGAATTGTACTAAGAATGCTAACTGTTGAGTATTAATTTCCGAGAAAGTATCACGTAAAACCCTTAAAACGTATATATTGAATAATAAACTGTGCTAACAGCGGAAAAAAACTATATCTATATACCCTTACGAAGGAGATTCTAGCAGTTAAAAGGTTCAGTTTTTCCTATATTTTGACAAGAGGTCAATCAAGGGATCAATAAACCTAGTGTCTAACGTCATCCGACATTGTGGACAATAAGCGTTGATTATTAACATATTATCGACACGTGCGCCGCTTATTGTCGACAGTGTACAATAACGGTTGCAGTTGCACGTTTACATGTACACTAACAGTTGCAATTGAAACCGTTATTGTAAATGCGTAGACACTAACGGTTGCGACTGCAACCATAGATGTCGACGTAGACACTAACTGGCGTGTAGGCACTAACGGGTCTAACAGAGCATACAGAAATATTGCGTGTAGTATGGCCGATGCTTTTTTCTTTGATCTTTGCTGATGTTTAAATCAGACATCCCAGAATAACGACGAAGGAGGAGCTTAAAACCGTACTCTAACTTCCAATTTTAGTTAAACAGCGATGTAGGCGGGCGGTAACTTACTAAAAAGCGACACATTATCCCATAGGTAAATGTAATCTAATTGGCAGCTTAGGCCAAATGCAGGGAGGAGCGAATGTAAATTTCGTCAGGTGTCAGTAACACGTGTTTATTTGCGCCTGCGCCATACTACAAGCTAGATAAAGGATTCTTCCTCGGCTTTCTGTTTACACCGCTCGGTGGGCTACGCCTAGCCTGGGTTCCAGTCTGATCATTTTTTCTTCTTTTTTATTTTTCCGTTCCTTGGTCAAAAATGACAATATTAATCGAAGTTAATGACGGACAACCGAAACCTTTGATGTGTTATATTTTTAGAATATTAGCATTAGAAAATATTGCCAAAATATTGACGACTGGGCCCAGGCTAGGCTACGCCCACCTCGCGGTTTAAACAAGAAAGCCTCGGAAAAGTACCCTTAATCTATTACATATGTAAGATCCGATACGAAAATATAGCCTAACCCCGTTGATGTACTGTGAATGTACATGTATTGTGAATGTGTATTAACTCTTTTAGATCCAGAGCCAAATTATCCAGTTGAAAAAGCGTGTACAAAGTAGAAGATCTAACATGGGTGTAAGAACCCTATTGATTTATTGATTTTGTAGATGGAAGGCCATGTTTACATATACTGAGCCGTGTACAGTACTGATGGCTTAATTAAGGTTCTAACTGCAAATGTTGCAAAAATACTGACACTTCTCTCTAGCCCAATCAAGGTACACTCCAGAACATAAAGAGTTCCTATCATAAAAATAACTTTGGTATTTCCTGATCATACTTTCTAAATTATTGATCAATCTCGTCATGACAGTGCAGCGGTGTTGAATTCTGAACTGCATGAGGTAGAGTAACTAAAACACATTATAATGAGGATCTTACATCTTGTTGAATTTATTAAAGAAATTGAGCAACGAATTTAATGAATTCAATAATACAGGAGCATATATTTATCGCAGGTCTTTCCGGTTACCTAAAATTTCATTTTTGGCACAAAAACGTCATTATTTTGCCATCTTTTACACAACGTTATGATGTATGTTATTACGGAACGTTTCTACATCTGTAAACCACTAGACGATTTTATTGCATGAACTTATCTCACTCCCAGACGCGACGTCATGTATAAAAGGTTTGATGGCAGGCTGTGCCTTAAACAGACAAGACAGGGATCATTTATTTGCTTTACTCAAAAAATATTGACAGATAAATAGGAATGACTGCTGGTATATTGTACCTCAAATGGAACACAGTTTTTCGTTTTTAAAATTTTACATGAAGGGTTTTTCACCCTGAAAATTTGTATGCGCATAGATATAGCAAAACCCTATCTAGATTTAAATTTTGGCGGAGAATGATATCAATCTTACTGCTCTGGTATCTTGTAAAAATAAATAACTTAGTTTTTGTTGGAATGAAAATACCCGTTTAGTACTCATTTTTATACTGTCTGTGTAATACACCTTGGATAGATGTCCATTAGAGATAACAGCAGGCAATTATTTTGTAACATCAAATGGTGCAGTTTACGATGCAATCCAAGCTGCTTATATTATATTTCTACGGATAATGGGTTATTAACGCGTTTTATGCCCACCAAGTATCATCAGTTTGCCTGATTCCGTCTGTCTACCTAACTGTATGTTTTGTTCATGTGTCTGTATGTGCGAGTGTACAACTAGAAATGCACAGGCCTGAAAATACGAATAAGATTACATATGTACAGGCACTTACATGTACTACATTTCATTTTATAATTCACTTTTACTGCTTCTTTATATGATGGAAAAATGCCTGTTTTCATATGGGAGTGGTGTGATCAATAAGCAGACCCATTCATGGAATAGCTAGGCAAATGGACGCTTCCAACTAAGAGGGCATTTTGGGTAGTAGACATCTATAGATGTAGCCTTTCGATGTGTCACCGTCTCTGTGACATGGTTAGATAACTGAAATATTGTTGACTATGCTGATAAACAGCAAGGCAAGCTGATATGCAGCTACATTTAAAATCAACTGATGCATTTTAAATTGTCTTATATTAGTATATGCATGTTTTTGTATTCAACTGACACTCATTGATCCATATCGCTCAAGGTACAAAAAGGGCGTGTTATTTGGCATAAAACATTAAGAATTTTACAATTCCATCCTATCCCAGCATTTATGAAAACGTAAACAAACTTCAAAAAAATATTTTTGTTCAGGTTTTTGGTTAAAATATATTTTTCGAATTAAATTTAAAATTCCTATTTCAGATTTAATGTTATTGCCAAAAAACCGTGTTCCATTTGAAGGGCTATATGCCAGTAGTCCAGGATTTAAAGGACCTCGGACAGTCTCCTATTCAATCAGCCCAAATTTTGAAAGCCTGTGGGTGGGATAATACATTATTTACAACTAATGTTTTGTGCTTAAAAAACCCTTACATTTAGTGCACCTAGCAATATAAAATTATTTGGAAAATATTGCATATTAAAGCCAGGACTTCATGGTGAAGAGGGTGGGGGTATTTTTTGTGACCAAATTTTATTTCACAGAAAGTTAAGGTATCACCAGGTACTCACCTAAATATACGGAAATATAGTGTTTGTGACATAAAACTTGAGACGAAAGTGATAAATTTGCTTAAAATTGAGGTTGTGAAGATTTCATTTTTTCTTCTAAATAAGTATGCTGTCCATAACTTTTGACTATTACCTGTTATATTTCAAGTGCACTCAGTTCCACCTGTTCACTGAGGTGTATCATACCTGCATACTGTATACAACCTTTTCTAGATAAGCACAGTTTTTAGTGTAAAATTGTAAAGATTTTCTTACTCATCAGATTACACTATAATTTGTTGTTCAAAAGAACCGCCTCATTTAGACGGTTCTTACGAGTACCCACAACATATGTTTTGGTTGAGAAAAAAGACAATTAGTTAATTGGTACACAATTATAACCATAGCCCTGATACATGCCATTGTAAATTGATTTATACCTACAGGGCTGTACAAAATAAGTTCCTTATACGTTTTTATAATAAATTGTTTTTGAGCATTTTGACATCGTTTCCCCCGTGACCAATCATGACATTTTTATATGATGTGTTAAATGTAAAACCACAACTGTATGCAAAAGGTACTAGTTTGGTCACGGGGGGAGCACTCCAGTAAAACTTTTTCTATTTCCTATAAGTTGAATAGCAAAAACAGCGTTTCGACCCATGTTTTTAAAAGGTACTTGTCCAATGCGAAAAACACTTGTGCGGATAATTCGAGAGTTAAAAGTACTATTCTTTACATGGAAAAAATATCATTTTTTTTTATAAATTTATCTCTGACCACTTTTATGAGCAATCCTTCATTAAGGTGGAGATGTAGTTTTAGGCCTTTTCAGTCATATTTTGTCCTGTCTTTTGCACCCTATCACAGCGAAAATGAATCAGTGTTTTGGAATTGTCTCCTTTCGGTTGACTAGATAAAACAAATATAAAAGTCTAAGTACTAAAACCAGTATGGGATAGCTTACCAATATTGTGGTAGGCTTTCTATCAAAACAAACACTTTGGTAAAAAATAATGACTCTAATGTTGATGTTGTCTTATATACATCCCCTCTGTTGATTTGAACTGTTTAGGAAATTATGGTGCATCGTCATGCCTTATGAAGGTAAACCGTCATTAAATATATTCATTGATCTTATTATATGCACACAACTCTTATAAGCACCAGTTATTCATTTTGTAATCACTAAACCACCAGCTATGGGGAATAGCGGGACGGTCAGCAATTCCTTTTCCAGTGCAGCATCTTAGCTGGGATATCCACAATCATTCCTTAGTGGTTACAAATGATTGATGAATTACAGAGGCTCTCAAATGGCGTTTGGGTGAACAAAGTAACATGGTAATGGGGATTTAATGCCAGAGGAGAAAGTAATCTCGGGTAAAGACCTACATAGATTTTTTTTACTGAAATTGGCCTTACGTTTGATTGTGCCAGTACATAAACGTCAAGCACTATCTGGCTTTATGTTTGACTGTGACGGTACATAAAAGTCAAGCACTATCTAATGGTAACACAAACCCCCAAAATTTGTCACACTTTTATTTCTAATATGACAATTAGGAGTTCTACACAATTGCGTTTTAGAATAGTACTCCATAAATTTGGTGAACACAATAAAATGAACTATCGTGGTCTTTCAACTCATTAAACAGTATTCTTTTGGAACATTGCACACACCTGGTATTTTATGATTTAAACACGATTACGCAGGAAAAGTGATTTACTGTTCCATGCAGCGACCACATCAACACTGTGCTAGTTTTGATGAATTGCTATTGAAGGGATTAATTTCTAAAGCAAAGGACAAGAGCAACAGGAAACAAAAATATATTTCAATGGGCCAGGAAAGAATTTATGACTGCGATGTGTTAAACAATCAATTCACCAAGATGGTTGAATTAAATTTCATAAGTTTAAGGTTTGATCAGTTTATCATCCCTTTATCTTATTTACCTCACATGTTGCTGGACTTAGACAAATTGAAATGATATTTCATATAATCTAATTCAAAATTTTAGAAAAAAATATGAAGAAGGCATTGCGTTCCTGGGTCTTTCACCCGAGGTTCAAAAGATGTTTAAAGAAATAAAGTATAGACAACAGATGCACAACATACAAAGACCAATCACAATAGCTCACTTTGTTCCGTTGGTTCTGATGAGCTAAAACAGCAACACTTTCCAGTTGAGAAAAATATGTCATTACCTACATGTGTATATCAATGTGAAACGCCTAAAATATGATAGATAATTTCAAAATACATGTTCCCCAAGAATCTGCACTGAGCTATTTTATGTAACATAGAGGATCTCACAAAATTATTCCACCATATAAAAAATATGCATTCCCATGCCATGCCCAGAACAGCACATATATTGTCAGTCAAACTTCGGTGGAGGTTAGGCATAAAATCCCTGACAATTACTTAAATACCTGTTAAAGTTACTGCTTGCTTAGAAGACATTAACAGGTATTCTATTTACCAACCATGCATAGAGTTTTAGATATCCATTAGCAACTCTCCATATATGAGCACTCTCTAAGGACCAGGTCCTGAGGTTATATAACTATTTTATGCTCAAATGAACTGAGCATGAATTTCAACAGCTCATGAAAATGATATGCTGAGAATGTAGAATATTCTTGCTTTTAAATCCTCAGATATTGTATTTTACATGCTTATAAATGTTAAAATGCCGACCAATGTTGGCTTTTTATATATTTATGAACATGATAAATTTCATTTCATTTGGGTTGAGTATAAAAAAAAATATAACCCCGGGCCCAGGTAATATGAGGTCATGAATTTTATCTCTCACATGTTTATATACATGTTTCGGTTTGTTTTTTCTTACGCTTACCTTCAAATTGTGTTATGATACCGTGTATGCATCTGCCACCAGCAAGTCTCTGACGAGACTGGCAAGTCTCTGACGAGACTGCACATAAATATATGCACTGACACTTTTATTTCTTTATCTTATTTCCCCCCTTCCCTTTGAGACTGAGGTAAAATGGTACGTGTGGCATTTCATCTTGGTCTTCAATGTTTGCTGCACTGTTTAGGGAGTGTCCCGTCCAATATAATCAACATCAGATCCTTGCCCGGTCCCATACTTTCGTGGAGATTGATCATTAAATAATTTCTACAGTCATTCTCCTCCCTTCCGCTGATTCATTCAAGAAGGATTGCTGTCAGTTACGAGCGAACGTATGTGCACGAATTACTGGTTAACCGTTGTTCAAGCTTGCCCAGGAAAAATTGAGGTTAGGTGAACTGACCGTCCCCTCATGACCATAGCTGTTGACTGGGACGTAAAGCAACAAAACAAACAAACAAACCAACGATATATTGTATAGTACTTTCAAAGATAGATGAGAATTGTTGTAAACAAACACTACCTACAACGGATAACTGCATATGCGCGTAGCAGTGAAAAGTCATACTTTACCTGTTTATAAGAAAAATAGAATTGCCTCATTACTATGCATCTTTGAAACTACTATACTTTCAAATATAGATGAGAATCGTTGTAAACAAACAGTGGCGAGTTTACCTTGATTTTTGGCGTGCAGGTAGTCTCAAATTACAGTTATATTGAACCTACCACAGATTGCTTCATATGCGCGTGGCAGTGAATAGTCACGCTTTACCTATTTATAAAAAAAATAGAATTGCCTCATTACTATGCATCAACTAAGCTCAATGTTTACTGTCGTCGCCCTGGACCCTGTCACCTGTTAAACTAGCGGTGCCGGGAGCCAACTCACGACAGTAAACATTGAAGGCATTATAACAGTCTACTGTACACTTGCATGTGAAATGCATATACTATTGATTATAAGGCAGTGCATATGGTATAGAAATCATGTGCAATCAGTGAGTAGATTTTGATATATCTATGGATAGGGGAAATGTCAAAATATACATGCAGATTATGGATATGGAATATCAAAAAAGGTATTATTAAATTTTATAAAAAGCGTATTTCTTTGTTGTTAGATATTACGAAACTGAATTTAGCATTCATGGTTAGAAATCACTTATATCTATTCAATCGGATCGAATGTGACTTAAATGAGGCACCGAGTTTGTCTGCAATATGAGGGGTCAAAACTGTTGAAAAAATGTCCTAAAAGTACTGCTCTACCTTAAGACTGTCCGATGTCCTTTTAAAATAATTCACTTCAGTAGTTGCACGTAAGCACCATAGTACATGCTTACATGTACGTGCCGCTATTGAAGTCCAAATTTTCAGACTTTATGTGATTTATTGCATCACATTGACTGACCTATATCTTATTCTACATTTTTATAGGGATATTATGAGTTCGATGCTTTTTTGGTTCGATTCTTTACGTCTGTGTCAACATTTTTTTCATTCATGTCGGGACCTGTCTTCCTGGGTTGAACCAGTTCTAAGCAGAGGATAAAGTGTCTTGCTAGAGGACACGATGCAAACCGCAACACCGCGGTCTCGAGTCAAGCGCTCTAACACTTAGCCACCTCGCTCCTCATATTGTCAAGTTCGCTGTATGATTTGGAGAGCAAGTACATGATATTTTGGAGTTTTTTTTGCATTTCAGAACACTTTCAGCCAATGCTCAGACGACCATAAGAATCAGCGCAGTTTGGCCCGAGCCTTTGCAAAGATATTGCTGCTCGCATTCATAAAAAGGGAAGATGATGAAGGCCCAGACCAAATTGATGAACTCTTACCCTACCAATCGGAACTGCCTCGGACAATTCCGCGAAATTTCATGGAATCAGACCACGGATGTACATCGAGGATCTACGTTGATAATGCGGGTGATAACGTGACGCTATATAACGTGGCGCTGACGTCACAGAAACCATGTTAACACAATCTTCACACAAGTGTGATTGAAACAAAACAAACGGCTACATGTATAAACGAAGTTTATGTTTTTTTCAATAGAATATCGCTATAGCGATATTTAATTGAAATTACATAATCTTCACTTCTTCTGCTGATTAAACTTTTCCGATAATCAGAATAATCAATTTTTATAGAGCTGAACTCAGAACTAATTTTCCATTCGCCAGTTATGACTAACAAAATGAAGTTTTTTGGTACATAGCACTACGCATATATACACCCAAGCCATGATTTGATTCTCAAATTGTGGCCGACTTTCCCAAATGTATCCCTACTAGGTATCTAAAAGAGTGACTTGAAGCAACTCGTATGGTCAATGGTAAAAAACAGAGATTGTTACACATTTGTCCATTTTTTTTTTGCTTACATGCGTTTTTTTCTGGCTTGAAAAAAATACCAATAACTAAACAGTATATGCATTGAAACTATAGATTTGATAACATTTTCCTCCTTATCTTATAATGCGTCAATACGGTCGGCCATGGACGGCCGTATATATATATATATATATATATATATATATATATATATATATATATATATATATATATATATATATATATATAATCTTTGTGCAAATCACACATTAAGTTCAGGTTTTAACCGAACCTTTATGCTGTGCTCAGGCTATTTTTAATATGCGAACATTTTTCGTGCCCCCCTCCTCTCTTGGTTCGGTGCTGGCAATGTGCAGGAATACATATTGATAGGGCTAAACGACCGCCAGCTTTTTTGAAAAGCTAATACTTGTCAGTGGTCCAAGCCTTGTGATGCTGTCTATCTTTAACAGAGAACATTTGTTCAAAGTAACTACTCAGGTCTTGATCAAAAATAAATTTCTCATAAATTACTAATTTATTTTTACCACTCTGTTTCGTCATCAGCTAAGGTGATTAAACGCCTATTTATTGCTCTTAAAACCAATAACTGGCAACTGAAATGTTTTCCATCATCTCAGCTAACAGCTTGAGTTCAAGGGTCTGTTTACCTCAGCTGTGAGTTAATCACAGCACATCTCAGTGGAGAGAGTTACGAGGGATGATCCGAAAGTTCTCATCCTGATGTGATATTTCTGTAGCCAGCAATGCCTGAAATTTGTACCAAATAATAAATTCTTTGTAGATACACTGCTCTGAAAAAGTTTATGTGCCTTAAAGGAGCGACCAGAAATCTACCCCGATACAGCCATACACTCACATACCCTCACTGTCACTGGTCGTTTAAACGAATGTTTGTTACTTGTAACTATAGTAAACATATATCCATATCAAACCAAAACAGCTAACCTCAATAGGAAAACATGTATAAATCGACCTTGTGCATGCCTGGTAGAAAATGCGAATGTTTCATGTTCTGGCCAAAACGTTATAATTATAGATTTACAATTAAGCACTTTGAAAACTCAAAAATAGGAAATGGTCCTAACTATAGCTTACCTGTGCGTTGATGAAAATAATGCTCTTGTTGAGATAAACAAATTTTTACATCAGATTTTCTGGACCGTTAAAAACCTCCTAATCAACAAAATATGATTGACAGCTACATTAACTGCCAAGTAGCTAAGCGCACTTGTACGTTCAATACGATTCATCCATAGAAGTAGTATGGCCCCTCTTTAGGGTCAATGATGCCACGAAATCCATGTCCAAATAAGAGTATCGAATCCAAGACAGCTGCCATCTGACTAAGGACATGAACCCTCGACCTCAGATAGCCCTGTGACGCGTTTGGTTATACCTTGGAGGTTGAGTCAACACTCTAGACCATGAGCAGGTAGAGTCACACCCTAGATTATCTCCTCCTTTCCTCCAGCTCCTTCCCATATTCTTTCATATCCCCTTATTTTCCTCCCCTCCTACTGCTATTCGTTTTTCTCTTGTACCATTGAACGTTGAGATACAATAATTTACCTTCTATTAAAATAAATAAATTACCTTCTATGTCAAGTCCAAATCTCTCAGAGCGCTCTGTTTAGAGCCATAGTGCACATATTGATACTTGTCAGACTATAAATAGACCTGCTACATTTAAATTCCTCCTCCTTATTCTCATTCTTACGATTGTAGTGGAGATTGTGGTGGTGGTGGTGTAAGTAGTGGTGGTGATGGTGGAGTTGGTGGTGGTGAGTGGTGGATGTGGTGGTGATGATGGAGGTTGTGGTGAAGGTGTCAGTGGTGGTGGTGGTGTGGCGGTGGTGGCAGTCAGTTGTAGTATAGACGTCACTTTAACTGCACTTTCTGCGAATGCGTTGAGATCATTTGGATAAGTAGGGTAGTGGTAATGGTGGAGGTGGTGGTGTTTACGGGGATAATGGTCCATAATAATATAGTTTTTCTTTTAACTGCACATTCTGTGCATGGGCAGAGGTCATATAAGCAAATTCCAGGATAACTTGCCTCAATTCACACTTCATGTATGTAAGCAACGTAGATTTCTCTATATCATCTATTCAGGGTTTAGATGTACATGTTGATATTTGTCAGACAATAAATATACATCTAAATTCCACCTCCTCCTCCTCCTCCTTCGACTCCTCCTCATACTCATCGAAATGACTTCCGCCATGTGCAGAATGTGCAAGTTAATGGGACACCTATACTACTACTGACCACCACCACCAACACCCATTCTCCCGTTAGTGACGGTAAAACTGTGATTCACCACTGGTAAGCCCAAGCCTGGTTCGCACATGCAAAACAAACATAAACGTTTACTATTGAATCATTGACTAATTAAAGTATGTGCTGACTGTTCCACTGTCAGTAGTATTTTATAGTCATAGTAATCAGTAAATATTGTAAGACTGTAAAATGTAAATAGCATAGGTGGAACCAAAGGGGGACAGGGGATCAGGACCCCCTGGAAAATCCTAAGTGGCTTTCTTAGAATTTTGGTCCGTACTGCATTCTTTGAAATACGTTGATGATTAAAAAAACAGACCCACACAAACCAAAACCAAAACACAACCTTAGTCGCCCAGTTCCAGTAACTATACGGAGAGGGTTTTGATCAAAGTAAGAACCTTATTCTATTATTGGAAAAATGCCAAGATCATTTTTTAAAACGAAATAATAAAGTTGAATCGCGAATATACCAGTTTTGTTGATATCTAAGCTACAGTTTAGACATAAGACTGAGGGATGTGTTTTATCACCAAGTGCTGGAAGGTTAATGATAGTTTTTTTAAGCAAGGTCTTGTGTGATCCTCCTAATGTTATGTCGTAAATCTTATAACGTTACATCAAGTAGTGATGACTTCTTGTGCCAACACCAACTGTCACGTGCATCACCGCGGGTTTGATAAAAACAATTACAAGTACATAGGAACTTGTCTAACGATACCCCTGGGACATCTAGGGCCCTGGTGACCTTTACGTTGCCATATTTGATGGTGTAATTGAATTAATTGGATTGTCCAAACGCTAATGGCCAGATTTTACTAAGCTTTTACTATTCAATCTTTTTCCTCGCCCTTCCTATCATAATTATTTCCCCTATGTTTTTGACAGCACCGATTACAGAAAGTTTAATCCCGGCTGCTATCGTTATTGAGTGATTGAAGAAAGCAAAGACGAATTGCAAAAATAATGTTGGATAGACCAGGCAACAGGAAGTAAGTTTAAGAAACGATTTTGTTGCGGGGCACGACTGAAAACGGCAGGAAAACAAGCACAGGTGCAAGAGGTGATTGCATCATTTTGTGGACTGGGAAACTAAATAGATCGCAGCAGACAGTTGATCGGCATGACTACTGTTAATTTAGGCGTCGTATGTAAGTTAATCTTTGTGTTTCCACCTGAAAATATGTGTATGTGTAATGTGGGCCTAAAATGTCAGTAGTTGCAGGCTGTCCGTTTCTCTTCATAGAAGCATTGCACATTATCACAAAAGTAGTTCTTTCGTAAATTCCCCGCCCCACATGAATACGGACCAGGTTCATTGAAAAATGAAATACAGGTCAATGCGATCAGATGACCGTTCTTGACCAATCAGAATAACGGATCTCAATAAACGTTATGACAGTTGTAATTATTTGTACATGTAGGCACGCTCCAGTCCTTAAATTTTTTTTATCAGTGTGTCATATCATATACTTGTAGCCAGTCTAACTCTGATAATTCTGTTTTAGAGCCATCAGAATTAGTCTGGCTACAAGTATATGATATAACACATTGATGAAAAATTAGTTTAAGGACTGGAGCCAGTAAGTACATGTAGATGAAGGGTCAGACTAAACAATGGAAACCTAACTTTGCTCGATATATCAGCATTGGCGTATACTGAAGTAAGTAAGGGTGCAAAGATCAGGAATAAATACCATCAAGTACCACACCTGACCGAGGATACCAATGGAAAAGTGACAAGCTCACAGTTAGACACCGCAAACGAGAGCCAATAGGTCAGCCGTTTCCCAGCAGGTGACCACAAGGAACAATTAAACAGACGCGCACAAAGGCATAATAGTCTGCAGCCTGTAATTTCTAAGACCCCTAGAAAATGGTTTTGATGGCATTTTTTGTTAATGCTCGGCATCCATGCTAGAAATACTCTTTGGGGTATAACAAAGTACCCCAGGGTGGATGCCACGTCTGAAACTTCGAATTAAGGTCACAGCACGGTCAAAGGTCAAATAGGTGCATTTTCATATTAGATTGTCATTAGGTCTTTTTTACATTGCTATAGATGGTATCTAAATCATTCTAATTTTGTATAATATGCTGAAAACTAAAAGTCAGATAAAGAAATGTTGAAAAGAATAGTTTGTGGAATATTATAGCTATTATGGGATAGAAAAATATACTTTCCGCACAAAAATTAGTGATTCTACTCCAATGGGGGGGGGGATAACGTTTCACAATTCTGGACACAGATTGGCTCTCGGTCATTTGAATGATATGAGGTGTCTGCAAAAAGTATATGCTTTTTTTTTTGGATTCTTTACATCCCATCAAAAACTTTCAGATATAAAGGGACAGGTCTACCTGGGTTGAACCAGTGCTAAGCTAGGATTAATGTGTCTTGCTCAAGGACACAACGCAGTGACGCCAGTGAGCCTCGAACCCGCGGCCCCTCGGTCTCGAGTCAAGCACTCTACCACTGAGCCACTGCACCAGCAAATTACAGAAGACCCCATTTGAAATTATGAAATACCACAGATATATTTATCAAGATGCCAGTCATTCATTTATGATGTAACAATGCATCTTCATTGCTAATTTTGTGTGCTCTTTAGATATGAATGCCCCGCTATTCATGTATCCAGTTGATTAATCTGACCATGCCATTCCCAAATTTTGACAAAGGCCCCCAAAAATGTTATTCTTCAGAAAGTTCCTCTGAGATGACATGATGACAGAACACTCATTTTAAGCCTATTACTAGAACGGCTTTATGCTGTCACAAAATTTCAAACTTATGGCTGATCTGATGAAGACACCTGGTCACGCTGATCCGTTGCAAGGCAAAAACCAAGAGCACGTTGAAAAGATCATTCCTGAGAGAGTGTTATTGTTTCTTAGTCTCCTCTTTGAGGGCATGGAACAGTTTTGGTTGGATGGAGAACCTGTTGGAACCGTGATGCCATAATGTCTATAAAGACGTAATATATGGTGTGTCAAACCACAAAAGGTTTGACACCAAAGCATATAGGTGAGGAGAGAGCTGGTTGATTTACTTTAATTGCATTAATGATGTATTGTGACTGTTAGTGTTATGTTATCTTTGTCTTCCTCACGGTGCCTTTGTTTGGCCTGCAATGTGTGATTGTGGTATTTCCTGATCATACTCACTTTTGTTGCTTTTGGTCAAGCTTTACACCAGGCAAACAGATTGGAAAACCTGGTGCAGCTGTTCAACGCAGAAAGTCACGCTATTGGAATAAAGCCAGTCCATGGAATTGATGATGCGATTGCAAAATTTGTTTTTGACAAATGTGTCAAAAAATGGATAATGTATGTTTCCCTAATAATATTGACATCGAATGACTCATACAATTTTCATGCGATAATATTGCTTTGCTAAAAGTAACATTGGGTAGCAAATTATTCACATTACATTGTACAGAGATCATGTCTAATTATCGCATTTCTGACAACAGTTTGACACAAAGCTTTGTACAACAGAACAACATTCTTGCAAATAATCCGTTTTCACAAGATTGATAATGCAAAACTTCCATCAAATGGAAGACTCAATCGACGTTTTTTTTTAATAAAACAGAGTATGAAATAGAAAAAGATAGTAACAAATGTACGTAAGAAAACACATACATGTTTGTTCGCTTATACTGACTTGGCATTGGTGTGTTTAAGGTATAATAAATAAAGAAGTTCTGGGGAATTCTTACAATAGATCAAGACGGTCCTGTATACATTTTTGCAAAAATGTAGATATTGATTTAGTACAATTCAATCTTTTCTTCTATGTGAGAAAAGGGTTGTACCACCTATTAAGATACCTTTGAATTACACTGTTTAAGAGTTGATTATTAGGCAAAATCATGAATTTTGTCACAATTGATAAAATACCCCCAAAGACAATAGATTTTCACAAATGAGACACAGTGATCTATATACAATGTGTGACACTCTACAACCCAAAGATGTATCCACACACTAAATTTGGGATTCCTCCCGCCAATAATATAGGAGATGTGCCAGAGGTCAAGTTCAAAGTGACCCAACCAGTACGGGGCACTCTAGCACCCTAACATGTATCCACAATCTAAATTTGGGATTCCTACCTTAAAACAATAGAAAATATATGCTCTAGACCCGATTTTCCTAGAACTAGGGTCAGAGGACAAGGTCAAAATCATAGCAACCCCAGAAACAGTATGTGACACTCTGCGACCCCAACGTGTATGCACACACTAAATTTGGGATTCCTGTCTCAAAATAACAGATATGCTCCAGACACAATTCAGGTTCGGACTGACAGATTGCCAGCTATGTGTCCGGCTTGTATGGAGCTCATCACCACTTATGCCTGAATAAATGTGCAGAACCGTCAGATGTAAATGTTGAAGGCTAATCAGATCTGCATGATGCAATGGGATGTGCCTATCTTATAGGACTACAAGTTGCCCTGGAGGCTTGCAACTTTGGGAAGTTAAAGAGTTTGATTTTTGCCTGTATCATGCTGTATGAGTGCTGAATATGCTTAATCAAAATCCTGTTTGTAGATACTTAGGTTACCTGCGAATATGAGTCTAAAATTATATATAGGCACATATTCAAAGCTAGGTGTTGATACAATGTAGATGTGAGTTAGAAGTGCCTTGGATAACGTAAAATTATATATCTAATCTGTAGGGTCATGTTTCATACAATTTACATATATAGTACTAGTCGGGGACAATTTTTCATGGGTGCCAAATTGTTCATTAGAATACCGAAACACCCCCATTCTTCTAAATTGTATGATAAGTAGCCGTGGAAACCATTGTAATTTCATATATTTAAAATGGGTTTATTTTTATGACAATATTTTTGTCATTAAGGTGACCCCACTAAACAAGTTGACACCCATGATAAAATGTCCTAGGGGTGCAAGGGAGGTCTTATTACCAGCTCCCCTTCCCCTCTTCCAAGGTTAATAGGTTTTATATGACTTTCCTTCATTTTATAAGTTTACACATATAAATTTATGGATATGCAATTGAGACAATTTACAAAGAGGACCATTGGATGAATGAAATTGTCCAATTGTATCACTGATGACATAGCAATATGCATCAATGATGATATGCGGATGCAATCTGCTTATTTATGTTTTAAATGATTTTCCTTATTTTTAACGTTTTTATTAATATTCATGAAAATGCAAATTATGTAGATTAGATAATTTGCATATGCCACAAATTGATAAAAGGCCAATGTTTAAGCTTCAATTTGGTACCAATTTTAGTAGGTTGTGATTATAAACAACTGAGATATTATTGATTTTGTTGGTACATCCCCATTCTTGAATCACATTTTAATATTTTCATAAATAGTTAGGCAAATTAGATAAAATAGATAATTTGCATAAGCCACAATGGATAAAAGGCCTCTGTCTAAGTTTTAATTTGACACCATGTTTAGAGGTCTAGGACAAAGAGTTGCTAAGATATGAGTGATTTTGTAGACATTTCACCATTCTTGAATAGCATTATGGGTTGCCATGGAAACCATGCTTTTTCACATTACCCGGACAGGTTCATTTTAGACTTTATTTTGCATTTAGGGGGTCTTAATGAACAATTTGGCACTCAAGAAAAAATGCCCTGGGGTGCAAGGTAAGCTTAATTTTCCCGGACTATTTTGTTCTTTAATTTATATTACGCCTGAATGTTTATTATCATAAATACGGTATTGTTTTGCAAATGTCAATTTGAAGTCTGTGGCAAGCCTCTGTGCCATTCTATTCTCACGTGCAAGTGTTTTTGTTCATATTGGTAGCATTTTGTGATTGAAAAAAATATTTACTATATTTAAATGCCATTTTTCTGAATAATTGCACTTACTTGACCTTTGACCTCACCATGACCTTAAATCAAAAAATCACGCTTGGCATCCACCCCTATATTGTTTGTAATAGCCCAAGGAATAATCAGTCTAGCCTGGATGCCGAGCATTAACAAAAAATGCCATCAGGAGTCCTCGTAGAAATTAAAGGCGGCAGACTATAACAAACGCAAGACAGAAAAAACAAAAATGATCCACAAAAGAAGTACCGTCTTGGAACGGTCAGTAAAAAAGAATTTACTGGAGGGCTTAAACCAGTTTTACGACGCCAACCGCACCCTTAGTTCAGATGTGGATCAAGACACATGGATGTTTGGTTTGCATGAAAGACCGCTTACTTATCAAATTATCATCTCCTAAAGCACATTAATCAAGATATAAAAAGGCCTTTGCACATATGGGATTAGTACCAAAATCTTGAGAAATGGCTAATATTAAACATGCAGTAAAACCTGTCTTAAGCGGCCTCTCATATATAGCTAAAACAAAGATCTTAATGACAAATTCTGGCTTAATGAAGGTCGAAAGTATTGCAGAATCTCCTGGAGCATTCTGCAATACTTTTAACCTGCATTAAGCGACAAGCTTGAAAAACATTTTGTGGTCTTTTTGGGAGTGGTCGTTTAAGATAAGGGTTTACTGTAGCTTTAAATTATTTTACAGATATCTGCCAAATATGAGCATGTTTCAAACAGTGACTCTGGTAAGTCTGTATCTCATAGTTTTAGGTATAAAACTCACAATAGCGTCAATTTAGAATACTCACAATAGCATCAATTTAGTATTTTGCGCTTTCGAGGTTGGCTATAACTTTAATTTACCATGCTGAAAACAAAATAATAGAAAAACATGCTTTCGTCACCTTGGAACAACAAAAAAGATATAAATTATGGTCATGTCAGACCGTTTAAGACGCCCTCCATTATCTTTTGGACATTTTTTATTTGATTTGGCCATAAATTTCATGGACACATTTTAGGTATTCAAGTAGGTATTAATTAAGCTCGTCTTGTTTTTTGATTGTTATGATAGATAATTTATGTTGTCTATTTCTGATAATAATCATGCTGGTTTTAATGAGGCGAAATCTACAGTAGATGACACACTGAATATTAATAAACTTTATTTTAAACAAATGGTAAGTAAGATAATATATCCTGCAGATCTGTGTTAAATAAAACAAAATATCTTGATATTGAAGTCTTTGTTTGTTTTCGGTTGGGATCACCGTGGCTCAACTGTTTTTATACTCATACTCATCACAGCTTGTTAATTGATATGATTTTTTACCTGTGATGGTACATGTGCATTGGATAAGTTAGCAACCCTCCATGCGTGATCCTTTTTTGAACTGAGTTCCATTCAAGGCAAGTTTTATTCCGTTATATAATTTATTTTAATTTCTTCGCTGAATTGTATTGAAAGTAGCTCCACTAGATACATGTAACTTCACATGCAATTTTAAAACCAGCTTTACACAAACGGTAAATGTTCTAAGATTTCATACAATTTTCTTTTCTGTTCTCAACTAAAATGTTGACTAGCAGGGCTGAAACCCACAAAATGCCTATCAGAACGGCCATCAGAGAACACATGGTCAGACTGCTTCTTCAGAAGCAGTCTGATCTGAGTCTGCACTGTTTGCCTTTAACTTTTGGCCGGGCAACAAGTGTTTGAAATTTTAGAATATTTACCGTATGGGATAAGTCACAAAACTCAAATGAACCGGGTGTATGTAGAATAATAGGATAGTCATGTTCATGTATCAATGTTGTCTATTTCAGAGCGTGTGTATCATATTTGCGTTCATGCAGGATGCGTCGGGCGACTTATTGCCTTAAACTGTCAAGTCCCTCAACCTTGTATGTGCTTTAGCTCTGATTCGATATCCTGCAGCTCCAAAGGACTGTACCAAATGCCACTATTTAAAATGATTCCAGGACATCAGGATCAACTTTCGCTTGAATTCTCTGGCAATCAACTAACAACAATTCAGGGATATGCCTTAAAGAATTTATCATCCGTCAACGCCAGAAGTATAACACTAAATCTTAACTCTAATAAAATAGCCCATATAGACATTCATGCTTTTACTGGAATAGAAACCGTTATCACAACTCTCAATTTAGCTGCTAATAATTTAACATATTTACCTGTGGCACTTCAGAACCTTACATCTCTTAGAACACTATATATTTATATAAATCCTCTGGTAACCCTGGATTCAGCAATCTTATCAAGTGTAGGTGACAGTATTCAGAAATTTAGTATTTCTCTTAACCACTTTGCAGTTTTCCCCAACGAGATAGGTAATCTTATTGATTTGAAAGAACTGACTCTTGTTGGCATTCCTTTTCCCTTCCTTCCAGCGAGAGCGTTTAACAGTTTTAAAGCATCCCTTACTTATTTAAAAATAGATGAAGGTGTCCTAAATGCCATTCCACAGCCAATTTGTAGCTTGAGAAACTTGCAAAGATTTATCTTTAGAACTGATTCTGGTATCAATTCCACAAGTGTTGATATGTGCCAATACAATTTTTCATCACTTTCATACCTTGATTTCTTTGGTAGTAAGCTTACACACTTTCCACAAATGACGAAGTATACGCCATCGTTACAAAAACTATACCTAAGAGCAAACGAAATTAGCAAAATAGAAAACAACGAAGTGACCGACATTGCAGCTCTAATCAAGCTAGATATATCGGATAATGATTTCAACTCGTTTCCGACGGCACTTAACATATTTAGAGGCTTACAAGAACTGATCATATCTGAAAACCAAATTGCCTCTAATAATGACAGCGATCTTGTTGGGTTGCACAATCTAAGAGAGCTCGACTTAAAGTACAATCCAATAGTTCAAATAGAAGTTAACAGGTTCAAGAGCACACCTTTGTTGACAAAGCTGAATCTAGCATATACAAAGCTTACTCAAATACCGGAAGCTGTAGCTGTGCTACAGCACTTGTCATATCTATATTTATACCAGTTAAGGATTGAATGTTCATGTTCTAACATGGGTTTTCTCAACACTTGGAATGTTGCCACCTTATCAATACCTAATGCGTATTGCACCAGCGGTGTACAGGTGATAACATACATCAAGGATTCACTTTAGCAATGCCCCTAGTACGGTGACATTGATAATGATAAAGAGAATACTTGATATACTGAGAGTGCTATTATACGAGTGGCACATATAAGGAGAATCATTGATAAAAAACATCATCATAATAGTTACGATTCTAGACGATTCTTGATGAAAAGCGTCATCGTACTAGTGAAAGTAATTACATGTATGATATCCTGGATAAAGAGCGTCATCGTACTAGTGACACTAATTAAGATTCCTAGTGGCATTGCTATAGAAAATCATTGATAATGAGCACCATCGCCATTGATAATTAAAAATCCTTGATATATATTCATCTTACTAATGACATTGATGAAGAGAATCCTTGGTGAAGAGCCTCTGTAATAGTACTAGTGGCATTAATAAAGAGAATCATTGATAAAGAGCGTCATCGTACTAGTGAAATTTAAGATAACCACTGATAAATAACACCATTGTAAAAGTGGCATTGGGAAAGAGAATCTCTGATAAAGGGTCAGCTCGTTATAAAACCAGACTGTGGCATGTGCGTTAAAAGCAAACTAAGATCTGCTAGGTATTCTCCAGTATAAGATTTGACCCATAGTATATTCTGACGGAAGGTGAAGATTCTGATCAGACTGGGCGGATGTACAGGCTTATCTAAGTGATCGCTGTCTGCGCATGTCACTTTTTCATGATCGGCTTTTATGCTTATCCTTTAAGGGATTCAGCCTTTTGTACTTTATAGGACATTTTTCTATTTCAAAGCTAGTATATCGTAGAATAATATAATAATAAGTTAACATATACTGTAGGTACCTTAAATAAAGGCATTATGAACCTTTAATTAACATAAGAGGAATGAATGCTATATGTTTTTAGAAGTAATGATTTTGTCGTCCAAAGAATATGTAACACATACTACTATTTTCATATATTTTGAATGGCTATTTTGAGAGCTAAGCAGAAATATAAAGAACGACAGTAGAATCGCCTATTTCTGTCTCGTTGTAGTAGAATCGGTTGTTTTATTGTGGTTGTAAAAGTAATAAAAGTTTAAATAGAGGATCTTACATGAGTGCTCATGTTTTATTGAATTTATTAAACGAGTTGTGGGAGAGTGATAAAATGCGAGGCTTGCCGAGCATTTTATCTCTTTTTCGCAACGAGTTTAATAAATTCAATAATACAAGAGCACGAATGTTAGATTCTATTTATCATATGACATTAAGCTTACTCTGAAATCTCATTTCTGCCGTAAAAAAGTTATTAGGCCTTGAGCTGGCTATAGACCCCCTCCCCCCAGGGGGAATTTTGTACACTATAATTTTCTGAAACTACATTATATAAGACACAAAATAAAAGATGTTAGCCCTCTGAGTGTGGCAGCGTTAACTAGTAACAGCACGTTATATACGTAACCCCCCCCCTAATTAGCATTAAACGTCCCTGATACTGTCTCAAACATGACATGTTCGTATATATTTGCATGCTGACACAGGTTTATGAACTTCTTATAACAATGTTACATATTTTTAGTATTAATTTTATAAATGTCTTGAGTAATTAATGTTGTATACGTTACTTAGTGTTTCCTGCGTTATTTCCGAGTATCTGTATGGTATTTTTTGACTATAGGTGTATTACATCTGTCACAGGATATAGTAAATCTATAAGGCCGCTACTTAAATGATTTAAAGTTCTTTATCATGGTCACTTACACTGTTTTTCAGGTCTATGTTATGTATGTTACCTTCAAAAGAGCATTAAACATTTAAGTTAATGTCTCTAACAAGCCCTGTTTATACTTATTTGCTTGCTTGCACAGGTTTATGTACTGCTTTTAACAAGGTTTACCTAGTTTAAGTATTCATTTAATAAATGCCTTGAGCTTTAACTGTTATGCGTGTTACCAAATGATACATAAGTTATTCTGAGTATCTGTATAGAAGTTGTTGACTATACATGTATAAAGTCTGTCAGAGAATTTAGAAAATTTATAAGGCTGAAATAAATTGAAGTTCCTTTTTAATCTATGGTCACTTAAACTTATAATATAATGTGATCTATCAACCTTTACTGTTTGCTCTCATTAACAGTATAGATACTATGCATTCAAATCGGATGTTCTGAAAGACAGTCACTGTGAAACAGCTCAGTTCTGGGCAAGGTATATGGGTATGATTCAGATGGTGTTGACACTGATTAGGGCTACAAAGAAAACAACTTTGAATTGCATGTCATCTCTATCTGTATGCCTTGTTCCCAATGTTCATTGCAAACACTCATAGCAACTACGCACAATATGTACCTGTGTAACTGATTACACTCATAAATTTTATACATATCGCAGATGCAATGAACTTCTTGAACAAAATGGGTTTAGTGTGTCACAACCATTGGTTCTTTACTTGAGAAATGCTTTTGACATAACTATCAGGCAAACAATAAAGAGGTTTTATTCAGCAACTAAAACTAGGCTTCGTACTACAGATAGAATGGTGTATTACTCATCACATCAGAGCTCAATATATTGAAACAACTCTTCAATGCACTGAAATGAATTATTCAATCTGTTCAGATGCAAAGAAGAATGAGTACTTGAGGCAATTTCAGGCTTTACCAATCCTTTTAGTTCTAGTTTTGAAGACATTGAAGTGTACTTTTTGTCTTTCGGTGTGCCTGCTAAGCCTGGCATAGCTAAGGATCTTATTGAGGCTGATGACATTGGCAGGAAGGCTGTTGCAGACTTCATTGACTCACTTTTACTTAAAAAAAATCTGTCTTTCACATCCCCCATAAAATGCTACAAGCTAATAAGTTTTGATGCTTGCGAGGTCAAGCAAGACGAAATTGCCCAATTTACAAAACGTAAACAGCAGATGAGGGCTTAAAGGAGTGTCTTTGGTAAGCATGACCTTCTTTCTATTGGACATAATGTTAACCTTGGTTTGACACTGCTGTTCCTTCTGGGACCTGTACCATGGTCACTGTCAACTCCTGATAGAATTTCCACCAAAACTAACAAGTCCAAACTTCAGCATGGCTTGCAATCACACATTGAACCAACATTAAATTGGCCATGTAGTGCTGCACATAACGTTGATGTTAATGCCATAACTACAGAGCATTATAATAGCTTTTCCTGTCACCTTCATGTGTCTGATGGCACCAGTATTCAACCAGGCACTAAAGGCAGGGCATGTTGGTTTTGTCACTGATACATATATACAATGTATAAGCAGCAGTCTATAAAGTCTTACAAACATTCTCGCAGAGGAAAACCTGGGTATTTTGTTCAACAATGGTGTATGCAACAAAAGGTGCAGCTTCTGAATGTCAACAGCATTGGCCAAAATATGGGGGAAGAGATCTACAGTAACACACTGTTTAACAGATTGTGACACTACCAATGTGCCGATGTGTTAGTACCACGGAAAGGTTATTCCTATCAAACTGATAGAGAACCCCTCTCCCACTAGTTCATCAACATTCTAAGAAGGATAGGAAAACAAATAAAGAATTGCTCTAGGCCATCATCAGTGATATGAAGCCCTAACATGTGCTATTTATGTAATTGTGAATAAGCTGCAGTACGACATGTTTCTGAAAAAAGTACCAAAGCCATACACATATACTGACTATTCAAAATGGCATGAACATGAGCTTACCTCCACCCTGCTTTTCCGTCCTTTAGATGTACATACAAAGATTGAACTATCAAGTCTTTCCCATGAAAACAAGTTGTGGAAAATAAATGGGAAGGAAATGGAGTACCTCTGAATGAAAGAAAACTTGACTGTACCTAACAAAAGAGCCACAGAATTATATTTCACATTTTGTGTGATATGGGGTTACCATGTTCAAAACTCAACAACTCAAACCATATAAAAGATAGAAACATAATATTTGCAGTTTCCAAAATGTACATAAACATTCTTTCATACAAAATGAGTTAGTAAGCACATTCACATTAAAAAAATCAAACTATATTAGTTTTATAAATCATTTATATAGGAATAATGAAAAAAGTAACATACATAACACTTTGGGGTGCATATTTGCTTTCAACGGTCCATATCTGTGATGCAAAAATAGCTTACTTGGATGATATAGCCATTCTGGAAATCTTACCTTATGGTTTGCGCTTTTCAGAAGTCATGCCATTTAATAAAATTATCAAAGATGTTGATGGGTAATATATATAATTGGCTGTTACAGGGCAATGGTGCCATGACCAGAGTGCTAGCATATTGCAAAATCCTTGCAAGATAAATCTGATAGAGGAGTAACAAGTTGTATAGGAAAAATTCTTTATAATATATGAAGATCTGCTCTAAACCTTCTACCTGATGGGTTTTCTTTGATCTTTTAATTTTTACTCGCACATTGCACTGAATGTTACAAACTTTCCATTAGTATTATGTTAGCTATATTTGATGTCTCTATAAAAAAATGAGTAGTTTGTGTTTTGAGTTACTTCCTCAGCAAATGAGCCTGAGTAAAAAGAAGTACATGGACCTGTGCCAGCATGCAAAAAGTACTAGCAGGTCGTGTTGGAGACCATATCTTGAATGTTTAATGGTATTCAGAGAGTAACGTATGTAACCTGGGCTGTAAAATAGTGTAAGACACCATAATAAGGAACTTTAATTCATTTGAATAGCAGCCTTATAGATTTACTATATTCACTGACAGATGTAATACATTTATAGTCAATAACTGCCATACTGATACTTGGAAATAACATGTGAAACACTAAGTAACATATACAACAGCAAAAACTCAAGACATTTATAAAATAAATGATAAAATTATGTAACTGTGCTATAAGAAGTTCTTTAACCTGTGCTAGGCTTTAAAAAGTGTGAATATGTCATGTTGGAGACATTATCAGGAAAATTTAATGTTATTTTATGGGTAACATACGTAACATGATGTTACCCGCTAACGCTGCCACTCTTAGAGGGCTAACATATTTCATTTTGTGGCTTATATAATGTTGTATCTGGAAATCATAGTGTACGATATTCCCCCTGGGGGGAAGTGGGGTCTATAGCCATCATGAGGCCTGGAGAATTACATTTTACATTTTTCTGTGATATGGGGGGATACCATATTCATAATTTAATAAATCAAAAAGTAAATAAGATAGAAACATAATGCTTGCAGTTTTGAAAAGGTAAATAAAAAATTTTTAATAAAATAACAAATTAATGAACATAAACAGGTTTCAATAAAATTTAAGACAAACTATATAAGATGCATTTATCATTTAAAAGGGGGTTAAATGAAAAAAAAATGTAACATACACTAATAGGAGGTGACTATATTTGTTTTCAAATGTCATTATCTGTGGCCCAGTAACAGCTTAGTTAGAAAATATAACCAATTTGGAAATCTTACCTTATCTTTTGCACTTTTCTAAAGTCTTAAAAAGAATTTTAATTATTAAATATTTTGTAGGGTAACGTATGTAACAGGCTGTTAAAGCTTAACGCTGCCATTGTCAGAGGGCTAACATGTTGCCAAAATCCTTGCAAGACATTGGGCTTTAAGAAAACTATGGTCTACAAAATTCCCCCTGGGGGGGGGGGGGGGGGGGAGGTAAACCTTATCCAGCCAGTGGCCTATATGGACGTCATAACGTTTCCCGAAAATCGATAAACCACTAGTGGTTTACAGATTTTATTGCATGGCGTAATTTCACTCCCAGACGCGACGTCATAATTATGATAAATTGTTTTACTGTTCTTGTCATTGCTGTCAATTTTGCTATTTTTAGAACTCTCAGATAGTAGATTTATCATGCTAATGAATGTTAAAATGTCAATACTAGTATATTTATTAGTATGATAAATTTCATGCTCAGTTGAATTGATCATGAAAACAGTTATAACCTCGGGACCAGGACTCATATATATTGTACAAGCAAATACAGAGAACGCTAGGCAATTAGTACACTTATCTAAACAAAATGATTGCAAAACTAGAAAGGACATAGACGCATTGTATCACAGACCCAGAGTCAGAGCGAGTATGACCAGAAAATACCACACTCACAAACCACAGACCAACAACGGCACCGCGAAGAAGTGAAACGGAATACAGACTTCAACACGACATCAAGTAAAGTAAATCACCAAGATAATTGCAAGACTAGACAGCCATCAAGAGCCAAACCACAATACCAGGACCACACACACACACGCACGCACGCACGCACGCACGCACGCACGCACACACACACAGCGGTACATGTTCATGTAGAAAAACAACAACACCACAATATACCAATATCAACATAATCGCCATTCTAGTTTGGACACCAGACAGGGACACTGGGTATGTGGGTGCTTAATTTATACATGTATTTTGGCTATTCTTCAGTCTAGCTTCTGCCGTTGTCAAAAGCAAATATTGTTTAGCTGGTTTTGACTCTTCGTAATGTATAGAATATCAATCGGAACAGCCTCTGCCAATTCCGCAAAATTCCGCGGAATTAGACCACGGATGTATATAGAGGATTTATTTTGATTACGCAGGTGATAACGTGACGCTGACGTTATATAACGTGACGCCGACGTCACAGAAACCATGTTAACACAATTATTACAAGTGTGATTGCAGCAAAACAAACGGCTTAAGTGAAGATTATGCTTTTTCAATTTGTTCTGCTGATAATCAGAATAATCGATTTTAATAGAGCTGAACCCACGTGCTACATGACTAATTTTCCATACGCCAGTTCCGGCTAACAAAATGGAGCTTTTCGGTACATATTACTACGCGTAATGCTCCTTATATACACCCGAGGCATGATTTGATTCTCGAATTGTGACGGACTTTCCGGAATGATAGAATGTATCATCACAAGGAAACAATCAAATCAAATTAACTCACTGTAATGATGCATAGAAACGGCAATGACGAAACCGAACAGAACATGACAGGAGCAAAACAGATCAAAGAACTATGAGCACTCCAGATCTAGGGATTTCCGCTGTTTCTACCCATATGTGAAAAAAATCTGCGTTAGCTTAACAAGAGAAAGGGACTTTGCATACCACGTGGCGATACAGTGACCTAACAGTTGAATAAATTGTGCTTATACGTTTATCACTGGATAAAGAAGTCCAAGCCCCGAGGTTATAAAACTTATTTTCATACTCAACTTAGCTGAGCACGAAATTTATCCTGCTCATAAATGTTAAAATGCCAACAATTGTTGGCATTTTTAACATTTATTAGCATTATAGCAACCAACCAACGAGTTGTTGCCGCGCAGCGGCAACAACGAGGGTTGGTTGCTGTTACGATTAGAGGTTCTGTTCTGTTCTATTCATCTGCTATATGAAGGCCTGATTTCCATTCTGTCAAAACAGAGTTCCTGTATCTATACGGAGTCGATTCGATCGAACTAAGAACCTTATTCTACCTTTGAAAAATGTGCCGTGATCATCATTGACATTGAAAAAATCAAAGCACTGAGAGTACTGGTGGGGACGGCTGCATTGAAGCGTTCAAATAGGGAGGTTGTTAGTTAGATATTTTTTCTATAACCTGCAAATGGAAACTTGAAGTCCCGTCTCTGATGTAGGGTCAAACATATTGCCACAAAGTGAAATGGGAAAGCAATCTTTCTGACGACATTGGCATTTGTTCATTGGACAAAAACAGCCTTTTTTGGGGAGAGTTTATCAAATGTAATCCATTATTGAACAATGCAAGAAACCAGATGATAATTGCTAACTTAAGAAGTGAATAATCAAACTTTATTTTCAAACGCTTTTACTATAGAGTTTTAAAATGATCCCTCAATAAATGTTTGTGAAAGCTCTTCAGGCAGGTAAGCCGTTAACAATTTTCTCTTAACTTTGTTTGGCACAACCAAAACTAAACAGTTGTAATTTGTTTCCTAATACCGTGGCATGTTTTTTTTCTCCTTCAGATTTCATATTGATTTCTGTTGGTAAAAGATCTTATGAGGATGAGGGAAAGTGTTTCCTAGTATCTTACCTAATACAAATCCACCCACTTATTCAAAGAAATCAATGATAATCAAGAATTGATTTGATAAAGTTCTGTCCACTTTTGTATATGTTTTTCCTATTTTTACTTAATCGCCACCATAGACATTATGTGCAAGCTTGAATGAAGTCTCTTAATGGCAGAGCCAAACCAATTGTATAATTTTGGTAGAGTGCATCATTAGGGCCAAGTTTGTGAAATTATTGTACATTTTGGGTCATTGGTTCAGGAGGAGAAATCATTCAAAGGCATTTCTTATCTGGAGCTTTTGCGGATCCATTGTTCAGTGGAGTGTAACCATTTGTGCAAAATTGGTAGAAGACACCATAGGGGACAGTTCTGTGAAATTAACTTGCTTTTGGGCCAGTTGTTCAGGAGGAAATTCTGTTAAAAGAAGTTTCTTAGCTAGAGCTCTGGCAGTCATTTTGTTCAAAAGAGTGGAACATCTGGTCACGAACCTGAAGGCCTAAAGTCACAGAAAGTAAGAAAATGAAATAGTACATGTTCTTCCAATACAAATGGTTCTATAAAATAAATGGTATTTCCGCCCAGCAAGGAATTATTTCAATTTCCGAAACATAAAGAAATCACATGGGGCAAGATCTAGGTAATGCAGGAGGTGAGGCAAAATAGTTACTTTTTCTTTCTTCAAAAACACTGTAACTATTTCAGAGGCATGAGCAGGGACATTGCCATGTAGAAAACAGATATGTTTAAAACCAGTGACAGGGCGTCGTTTCTGATATGTTTTAGGCTTCTCCAGTACTATATGTCTTTGTAGTCCTTTCCAGTGATGTGTTTGGCCTTTTCCACCAGCACTTTTATTGCGACTCCTTCACCAGAGAAGAAAATTGCATACCAAACCTTCCTTGCACTTAAAGACCGTTTGACAATTATTGGGCGTCTGCTATGTTTAGTGGCCAAGATTTTATTGCTAACCTTTCTGACTAGCTCAAATTAATAGACCCAATTTTCATCACCTGGGACGAAATTGGCAAACTGCTTTTTGTCATAAGTTTGAAACATTTTAAGCAGCTTTTTGGCCACTAAAACCCGTTGTCTGTTTTGCTCATCCGTCAACAGATGTGGCACCCATCTAGCAAAAATATTTCGGACTTTTAAATCTTTCTTCAAAATAAAGTGAACCGTTGATAGTGACATACCTACTTTTCATGCAATATCACAAACTGTAAATCTGGCATCTCCTTCAATGATTTCCTTCATTTTTGAAACGATTTCTTTACAAGCTGCAAATTTTCGCCTTCTTGATTTTGGTGCATTTTTGATGGACTCTAAGCCAGATTAAATTTTATTTTTCCAGCGCCTAACTGTGTCATAAGACACACAAGAAGGTCTGTAAGTAGTAGAAAGTTCAATCATCAGCTGCTTCAAAGAACAGACAAGTTTTGAGCGAGCTTTGATGTAACCCTTTATTTCATCTTTCTGGTTGACTCTTCTACATGTACCAACTATTTTTATTACAGTGGTCACTGACTGCGTGTATTAATATGGCAAATTTTGTGTCTTACATTAAGTCTAACGTGTACATTTATACACCGTTGTGTAGACCTTAAATAAACCTATATAGGTATATATTGGTTTTTATCGTGTCCCACGTGGATATTGAGATATAGGACAATAAGCATTTCATTTCGAACATCCCCCGTAGGTACCATCATTAAAGTCTGCCCGCAAACGCTCACATTGTTGAACTCGCCACTGTTGTTCAAACCCAAATGATTCTAAAAAGGAAATAAGATGTCCTAGATTTTGACCTCTAGCCTCAGAGAAATGAATATTTTTGGGGATATGAAGATATATGGATAATTTTCTTGGAGGGGGGGGGGGGGGTTCACCACGAAATTGGACTATATTTAGGTGTAATCTCTATGCATTTTAGGGTCTTTTCTTTACGTCAAGGTTTTTTTGGGGGTTGCTAAAATTTCAAAAATTTTTGAGGTCCTTGAAATTCCTGATATTTCTTGGGGGTGAATGGTAGATGCTTGGCCAGACCCTTCGTATAAAGGAAAAAAGAGTTACCCACCCCTCTCAAGCCCCCTGGGACACGCAAATACACTTCTGTGACAAGACTACACTTTTACAAAGAGGCTCTGTCTACACTAAGAAATTGAAGCGTTTGATTGGGCTGGCTGGCTGACTGACTGATTGATTGACTGACTGAGAAAGAAAGCAGACAGACAGCTATATTTTGCTGCATACTGCTCTAAAACGCTGGTCAGCTTTTTGGCGGGAGGGGGGGCACACTGATATTATCATATATAAATAGGTTCTGTCCATATTTGGAGATTCAAAATTTTGAATTACATTTTTTGTTGGTGGGGGGGGGGGCAGGAGATCAGAAAAATAAATATGTTTGGAGATATGATGAAATTATGATATTTTTTTACGTTTTGGGGGGGGGGGGGTCATTTCTATCAATTTGGGGCTTTTTAAGGTCAATGTTCAGATTTGGAAAATGTTTTTGGGGTCGCTAAAGTTCGAATATGTTTTGGGTATGCCTGATATTCCTTATATTTTGGGGGTAAAGAGTAGATGCTGGGTCCAATGCCAAGCCTAGGTATTTAGAAAATTTGAAAGTATCCAAAATATGGTCAGGCATACTTACCACCTGAGATACTAGATAATCTAGCAAAACAGGCATACAAAAAAAGTCAAAAGAGCAAAGCGAGACAGACAGCCATTGGAAAGTGGACAGACAGAGAAATGGCTAGATTATGCTGCTCACAGCCTTTATAACATTGGACAGGCGCTCCAACCACCTGAGCTACTAGACACATATAAGCAGGCTAAACGAGCATATAAGTAAAAGAAGGAAGAACCAATGCAGACCGACAGACGGACGGACAGATTAACGGACAGACAGACAAACAGCTAGATTTTGCTGCTCACAACCTTCAGCACTTTGGTCAAGCTATCCTACTACCGTAGAAACTAGATAATTGTGCTAAATCAGCATACAGAAAAATAAAAAAAAAAGCGAAAACCAAATGGCTACATTCTGATCTAACAGGGCTTTGATCGAGTCGTTTCAGCACACCAGCTACCTATCTTTTGTCATAGATGATTCTGACGTTTTGATTTTTAGGATTTCCGTGGACAAGAAAGCATATTGCAGAACCCCGCGGCCATGAACAACGCCAACAATGGTCACATCCGCGGTAAGACTAGGAGCATGCTCTCAACCCATTGTTCAGATTTGCATCAAACTCGCAATAGAACCAGTATTAGCTGTCCCTGCTGGTAGAAACTACAGGCTTTCAAAATGTAAGTGCCTTTGAGCCCATTATTAGTTCTTGCCACTTTAATTAATACGTGGAAAACGGTTCTAAAAAGCCCTGCCCTGCTGCCAGATAACAAAACCCCGCGGACGCTATAGTATTTTTCCACGCACCTCCACGGCTTAGACTTGCAACCGTTGAAGGGGTAGGGGCAGAAATCCCGTTCTCATAAACAATCCACGCTTATTTAAGCCGAATCATTAACATACAGGTAAAAACAAGTAAATGTCGTTTCATCAAAAACGCAAAAATATAGAAACCATTTCTGTAAAAATGTGTAATTGTCAATCAATCCCAAAGTGTCCCGATTTCAAGGACTCGATTTCAAGGACTCGTTCATGATCTATTTGCATTTTTTTCTCGCATATTTAACCCTTAAAGCGCCAATCGCAACAAAAGTCGTCTGCTTATCTCGTCTGCTGAAATGTTTAAGAAGCATCTATGGCAGTAAGTGTGGAACCAGACCAGACTGCTCCTATAGGAGCAGTCTGTTCTGGGTCAACGCTGTTTGCTTCTATACTTGATTCGTCAGTAATGTTAGGCAATTATATGAAGCAGACGACTTCAGCAGACGACATTTTCAGAAGCATTTTTTCTTGGCGCTTTAAGGGTTAAGTACTGTAATGCCTTAGCCATGATGTGATGTTAGAGTGACTATTCAAGAATATGTATATGCCTTTAATCGCGCCTGACAAGTGTTCGTAAATAAGTTTTAACTATTTCAAATGAGAGCCCCTACCTTCAATTTCAGTTTATTTATTCTCCGCGAAAAGACTAGTCGAACAATATCCGCGGCCAAGAATTCGGTATGATACCAGTGGTGAAGCCCGCAAAATAATAATCTTTGCTAACAGGTTGGACCCAGATCAGACCAAACAAAACGTCGAGCCTGATCTGGATCCCAAATGTTTGACACTGTAGCGATAGAACCGCAGGGGCGCATCCAGGATTCCATGTTGGGGGGGGGGGGAATATTTAAAACATGAAATATTTTCATGCGAGCGCAGAAGACGCGAAGCCATGCTAAGGCGTGGAGGGGGGTTCGTTATGAACTTGGCACACTTTCAAACACCGAAAATAATTCCAACCTATACTCAGGGTCGTAGCAACGAGTTTGAGAATTAATGTGAGTGTTTTGATTCACAAAATGCATGAATGCGAGTTCTGTAGGTGTCAAGCGCGGGTAAGGGGGTCTGGGGCATGCTTCCCCAGGATTTATTGAAAAATCCGCGCACTTTGGTGCCTTCTGGCACATTTTCATGCAGTTTAATTCTTTATCAGAAAGCTTCATTTTTTCAACAGGCAAAGTCATAAAATTTTGAAATGAATGGGTAAAATGAACTTCAATGTCATTTCTTCAACTTTCAAATGGTTTTCTAAACGAACTTGTAGACTATATCATGCGCGATTGGAAAAAAAAACTGCTTTGTGAAAATGCGAAGAACATAATTATTTGCAGACAAAAGTTTCATCGTGTGTACGTCCGACGACATGTTTCAAGAGATTTTTGGAGTTTCATGAAACAGTTTCATCGAATAGGACATTGTTATATTTTCTGAAACTTGTCTCATATTTTTCCAGACAATTAGCCAATCACAGCTCGGCTATTTCTGAAGGTCAGTTTACCTGTAATTTCTACAAATGTGCATACACAATTAAGAAAGGGGTCTTTTAGCTAGGTACAATATGGTGAGCCCTATATACATTTCTTCGTTGAATCCAAACTTCGTATTATTCGCGGTCCATTTAAATGTTGCGTTGCAAGTGCAATGATCATCAGACACAATGGGACAGCAATTTCGTCCTCCTCAGCATGCTCAGTAAGCACCTTGTTGAAAAGGTACGCACAATTTTAGCGGGAAAGAGCAACAGGTAATGTGAAGTTGCATCGTCTGTACAGTAGTGTATGGTACACACAAAAGTTGCATACATAAGTTGCAGACAAAAGTTTCATCGTGTGTATCAGGCTTCAGACTGCTCTGATCCGGTGCCATAATGCTTGACCGTATGATAAAATTGGCAATTGTTGTGAGCATTAACACATAGTGCTCAGATGACTCCAGTAGACGTCATTCAGAAAAAGGAACCGAAAGATATGGTAGGCTACAATAAAATGACAGGATTTTAGCAGGGCGCCGCCGATCTGGCCCCTTTGAATTTAGATCTCTATATGTACGTTTGCGAGCGGAGCAAGCAAGAAAAAATCAGACTATTTAAAATTGAAAAAAAAATCAACAACAAAAAACAGTAGCCGCTGCTAAAAACCATATTAACAAGAAAAACTATAGCATGAAATATCATGTTATACTGGGGCGGTTTAAGTGGCTCATTAATGGTTTTACCGAGTTTATGATAGAGCAGTAGATATCTTTTAATGGACTGATACATGAGGATGATGCAATATGTAATTCAAGTGCAGCAGCTAGGGTTGAGGGTTGGTGCTCAAAAGAACCGTCTCAATGGCATTGAGGTGATTCTTTTTGAATACCTACTATGTATTTCTGGATTTAAAAGAAAGGTTTTTATTATTATTATTAAACACCCCTGAAAGTATCTGGATATGGCGATGTGCAGACTGATCTAACGTCATGAGTTGCACCTCTTGAGTAGGTAGATCTGTTCTCTAAACACGGTGCCTATTTGCTGTCATGTGTACAGCTGAAAGAGATGTCGTAGTACGTTAACAGTTTGTCCAGCTTTCTTTTCATTATGCGTAGGAGCTTTGGCTACTGTTCTATGATCTCTATACAACAGTACGTAATCTATATTCTCAGAAAACATATAAATTTGGGCCACCATCGGCCCGTCACCAAAACTCCATTATGGCATTTGGTTGGCGGGTCGACAGTGGACAACTGGGCATAGTTTTGGTAGCGCTCAATGGCATTTTCAAATGCACTTAAGTGTTCAAATGTACGGTCCAATGTGACAAATATGAACCATTCTGACAATATAAACTGAACCTTTTGTGAAACTGAGTCAAATTGTAGAATGAAAGAGTAATGATCAGTTATTAATTTTGGTTTGATTTATCTATTATAAAGACCGATATTTAAAAGACCTTTTTGATCTGTTTGCGGCAGGTAGCAGGTAATAGGGATCAAAGACAATAGGATAATTTCAATTTATTGTTTTCGTCGTATGAAACATAATGCTTTCGCACACACGACACCCTATAAACTGACATTGAGATAAAAAAAAATATTTGGGCCTCGGAACGTGAAAGCCTGTCTTGGGGGGGGGGGGGGGGGCGAAAGCAAATGCGCAGACTAGCCTGCGCATTAGCGTAAACTGATCAGCGCCTTTTTCATTTGCTTTTTGGGAAGTATCATTTCTAGAATTACTACAAGTGAAATTTCAATTTTCTAGCTAGCCTCTGTAGATGAGGAGACTGCTTTTAGACTCGCTTTTTCAGAAGCCCCAAAGACAGGTTTTTGTCGCGTTGAGGCCCATTTTGTGTCGAAAATTGCACAACATGTAACACAACGCAGTAGCCTACCTAATCAATTATATATTTTCTGGCATCAATGGAACATTGCAAACTGTTTGTAAACGTCCCTTGATGTCAATATAGCAACCCGAATAATGATTATGCTACTGTACTCCTAGGTTACTGATACACACTTCCTTTAGTAAAAGCCAATACTTATTAATCATGACCTACATCCGTCATCGATAGGAAACAATGAACGAGCCTGTTATATTACTGGGTCTGAGCTGTTATTTATTCTTTTACAATTAATCATCGTTTCCTTTGTTGAATTAAAAGGGAAAACTTAGATTAATTCTTACATTTTCAACTTTCTAAGCGTTGTCAAACAATGCCTGACCGATTGTATATATATAAATAGAACGTACTAAATCGCGTTGCGATTGGCTGTGTATAAATAATTTACATATACATGTAGTGTGTATATCACATGACCGTTTTGGCGGGATAGGCATAAAGTAAAACTTCGAATGAAATCATACAAGTAAGATTATTTAATCCCAAATATTTAAGCGACTTTTTGGGGTCAGCTGAGATAATTCTTGATTTATATGAATGTTATATTATTTACATACATAGCCGCGTAAAAAAAACACGCCGACTTGTTTGTTTGTTGTCAATGAAAGCAGACTACAATGGCAAGTCCACTATGTCTTTTACGATATGCCTATCATTATTATATTACTGCGTAAGGTGTTATTTTTTAAATATATTTGTATTTGAATTAGCAATTGGCAATAAATCATTGCTTCGATACCCAAACTGAAGTTTCTAAACTGCAAAGCATAACAAACAATAAAAAAAACAACGAAAAAAATAACTACTTTTAACGCGTAATATTTTCCAGAAAGTTGTTCGGTTTGCATTAAGCCTTTATCCTGCGGAATCCGGATATACCCCGTTCTGGAAAACATTGTAGATCCGGATCAGTTGGCTTCTCAGGAACAAACTAGTCAGGATCTTTACGACTCTTTATCATGCATGTAATTAAATTGTTAATATTGAAACCATGCAACTTATATGTCTGAAAATTTGCAAGGAGTGTAGCATATATTTAATGTATGGCCTGGTAAGGGTGAAAAATCGACGTGACTGAAAAACTGTAAGTGTTAAAATTGAGTCCGGATGCCAGCATCCGTCCCCAAAAAACAAAAAGTAAAAGTGAATCGCGAAGATGCCAGTTTTGTTGATTTTTAACCTGTATTTTAACCACAAGACTGAGGGATTGTTTTGATCATCAGGAGCTTGAACGTTAACGATAGCTCTTTTAAGCAAGCGGCTGTGTGATCTCCATGACGTGACCTTAAAATTCTTATAACGTTACGTCACGACGTGATAACGACTTGAGCCAAACGCCAACTGCCACATGCATCGTCGCGCCTTTGAAAAAAGACGGCCACAAATGCGCCGCGACATAAGATTTCAAACAATGTGATATGTGCGACCAGCAAAGACTCAGATCAGCCTACGCATACACGCAGTCTGATTGGAGCCTTTGCTAGTCGCTTGAATTTTTTATGCGTGTTATGCTACTGACTGAACATCATTTGGAGTTTCTAAGCTTAAAAGGAGACTACACAGGCTCGTTTGAGTCTACACTTGTCAAAATGACACATTGTTGGAAATCACATGTCGCTGCTCAAATTTAAATCCTTATGGTATCCAATAGGAACTTCCGTTCAAGAGTCCAAGCGCCTATAGAATAGCTTGCTGGATTATTTTATTTCCTTATACTTAGAGCAACGACACTTTGCTGAAACACTTTTGTCACTTTTTCATAAGGTTTTCTGTGCCAGGTGTGGTACTAATAGTATCGATTTCTGATATTTGCCTTCTTTCTTACTTTTTATACTCACACAAGTACCGACTCATAAGAAATACCGTATACTCTGCTATCCTCTCAGATCAAATTGTGGTTGGTTGCCCATTAAGTGTGCCTATTTCATATTAAATACAACTTCTAAGAGACTTCAAGCAAGAAACTTCTTCATTTGTCGGTATTTTAGTTAAAATTTCGTGCTCAGTTGAGTTGAGCATGAACAAAGTTTTATAACCTCAGGGCCTGGATTGTGCATACTACTAGTCCGGCAGAAAACAAGTTTGACCTGGAGATGGCGTATTAAGTTTTTTTTCTTTAGTGATTCTTGTAGGTAAGACCTTGCCAATAAAGAATACAACTGATGACACCCTGTCATCATTGAGCGATTTGAGAAAATCAAGATGACGTCCAATAGGTCAAGCATACTAGGAAAATGCCTGTTTTGTTACCTAGTTCACCCCTGAAATATGAAAAATGGACAGTTTTCCACCTCATTCTTGTGTGCATTAAATTTCTTACTTTTACTAATTAATCTAGATTTGTATATAAAAGATGGTGTCAAAGATAATATCCAAGATGGCTGCCAAAACACAATTTTGTCTAAGATTTTAACCATTTTTCATAATACAAACATGGTTTAACTTCGAAATGGCACATGAAGTTCTTTTTCTCTATTGATTTAATGTAGGTTATGCATTGTTAATGGAGAACCTAAATGATGACACCCTGTCATTATTGGACAACTTGAGAAAATTAAGATGACGTCCAAAAGGGCAAGCATATGAAGGAATGCGTTTGTTCCGTTATCTTGTTGGCCTCTAAAATAATAAAAATATACTTTTCACCAAATGTTTGTAAGTATTCACGTATATAATCTATTCTGTTTTTCTAGACTTGTATATCAAAATGGTATCCAAGATGGCTGTCAGAATATGAGTATTCCAAGAATATAATCATTTCAACAAAACACAAATGTTTTAACTTGTTATCTGTTTTCAGATTTATGATGCAATATAAAGTGTGTAATTTCTTTTAAGTCAAATCATTGAAAGCTCTGTACAGATGGTATCAAGAGGTCCTTGCCCATTGGGGTTTGGGGGATTGCTAAGCTGCACACTGACTAAGCATAAATTTGTGTACTGATTCATAAAATTAGTCTTTTATCTTAGGGAGACTTAAAGTAAGTAAGGTTGCAAAGATCAGGAATCGATACAATCAAGTACCACACCTGACCCAGGATACCAATGGGAAAGTGACAAACTCACAGAAGACACCACAAACGAGAGCCAAGAGGTCAGCCCTTTCCCAGCAGGTGACCACGAAGCACATATAAACAGACGCGAACAAAACATAGCAAACACAAGACAGAACAAAAACATAAAAGATCCACAAAAGAAGTACCGCCTTGGAACGGTCAGTAAAATATTTTACTGGAGGGCTTAAACCGGTTTAACGGCGCCAACCTCACCCTTAATTCAGATGTGGATCAAGACACATAGATATTTGGTTTGCATGAAAGACCCCTAACTTATCAATGCATCATCTCCTAAAACATATAAATCAAGATTTAACAAGGAGATAAAGCAAGGATCAGGACTCAACAGTAAATTAAACTGAATACCGGAGCAAAAGAAATCCAACAGGTAAAAGTAAGTAATGGTGCAAAGATCAGGAATCGATACAATCAGCTGAGTAGACTTAAGCCTGTACAAGATAAGTGTTATTTTGTACTAAGTACAAGATGACGAAACCTTGTAAAGTGTGTAACTTTGAAACCAGAAACACTGAAAAACTGGGGACTAAGCCTTCATATTTGTAGTTGAATTGAAGAGGACATTACAAATATTACTAGTCCAGAGAAGGTTGTTGGTCAAAAGCAACATAAAGAAGAACTCAAGGCTTGAATTATCACTGATGCCAGGGATCGTGAAAGTATAAGAAAGAAGCTTGATATATGCATAGATTCACTAGACCCTGGAAAGCATAAGGAGGCAATAATAAATGTTGCAAGTGGTCAATTAGCTGCAGAGTTAGTAAATGTAGAGCTTGCTATCGCCATGAATAAATTTCAAAGTACGCCCCCTCATGGTTTTGATAAGAAAGTGTCAAAAACAGCTGTGACCCAGTCAGAAGGTAAAAAACATGTAAATGTCAGTGAAACAAAGGTGTTTGATACTTCTCTATATTCTCATGGGTCATTGGACTGCAAGCTAGCACTTGTGATAGAGTAGATATCAAGACATTGTTAATTCATGAATTGGCACATGTGCCTACTTATATGTTTTCAGACTCTGGTGATCTACGAATCTGTAATAGAAGAAGCAATTGCAGTCAGATATATCTGCTCGACTTACAGTAAAAGAAATCACATGCTCTAATCTAGATGGCTCTGCAATCTTGTATATAGTACATTGGTCTGGTAAACGTGTATTGAATGAGTATATCATAGACTTCAAAGATTGTGTCAGCAAACTACTTAAAAGAGCAGACGTCTATTTCGTTTTTGACAGGTACAAACCTTACAGCGCCAAGATTGTCACCTGATCACTGATCCAGAAGAATCACTTAAGCTAGCAGGATCCATCAAATGAATGTAAATGCAGCTGCTCTTAAGGAACACTGTGCTCACGGTTACTAAGAACAAGCAGCTGCTAATAATGTTGATATGTGATGAACCTACTCAGGATGCTGATTTTATAGCAGCAACATCAGTTTTCATAAAACTTGTTGTGACAGGTGAAACTGAATTACCTATTGATATCCACAAGAGTGTTAACTTACTATCGAAAGGGTCGATCTAAATACAGCTCATGAGAGGCAGATCATATCCTCACTTATCAAATGGTTGCTACTGCTCACACTATCAGAAAGGAGTTTCGGTTGGTTCAGATGATACTGATGTATTTGATTTGCTGCTTCATTATTATTGAGCCCAAAATCTTTCAGTTTTCATGGAAGATAGCTGTCATAGACACACGACAGACAGTGCAGAAGAACAGTAATGGTGTTCCTGATTTAATTTGCTGCACATGCATTATCGAGATGTGGTACGGTAGCATGGTATCATGGTATTGGAAAAGGAACAGTACTGAGCCTTCAGGATATCGTATTCATGCAGTTTGAGATACATTACGCAGAATTACTTGTAGTGATTTAGGAGGCTACATCCTTTGTTTTGGCATGCTATGGATACCCTAAAAGAAGGAATATGCCAGACATACGACAGAAAGTATGGAAGTACGGGGTAGGAAAGTCTTCAAAGTATGAGTTCCACCAACGACAGAATCATTTACCGAAAATGCCAGGCGTGCTCATTTGCAAGTCTGCACCTTGATGCATGCTTTGAATGGAGATCCTCCTGTTTTGTTACCCGAGTTATATATAGGCTACCCACACTTTATCTCCAGTAACTGTACCTTGTGGTGATGAACCTGCATCAGAAGGTATTCCCAAATTAATAAAGCGTCCATGTTCTTCGTTACACTTTGGCTGTAACAAAGCATATTAGGTTGCACCATGTTTTGTGTCTGCTAAAGTGATATCTTATGCATGATTGACACATACATAAGTGGTTCAAGTAAGAATACATGTACGTCTGAGTGACAGAAGAGTATTACAAAAGTTTGTGGCATACTTCTTCTTTATGTGTGTGCATAAGGAGTATAAACTAGTCTTCATTCAGCATTACAAGTTATGCTGCAGTATGACAAAATCATTTAGATAATATTCATATCCAAAAAGACTTATTAGAGTGGAATTCTCTCCAGTCTAATAAATACTGGTACTGTTCGCTTGACCAGCAGTAAAGACTCAGATCATCAGGTCACCATATTGCCTGCATTTGTGTTAAAACAACCAATGGCCGTGCCTTCAAAGATTATTAAAATGACATCACAACAATTTGCCTATCTACTAAAATGATTTTTCTTATGACATTTCTATGTCAATTTTACATCTAAAAAGGGGGAAACAGACCTTATGCAATTCCGGCGGCCACCTTTGACACCATCTTGAAATTTTGAAAATCCTAAACTATGATGTTGAAATGACAAAACAATGCTAAACAATTAAGATGGTATTTCTTATGTCATTTCTGTCAATTTTACATCAAAAAGGTTAAAAACAGAAATTATGCAATTTTCAGGCGTCCATCTTGGACACCTATTAGAATTGTTTATGCTGTCAGGGTCCAAATACCAAATGAGCTTCACTTTTAACTTTACTTAATGAATAATGATCATATACGCAGAAAATGCATTTTCAGACCATTTAATTAAAGAGTACAGTTGAAAATGTAAAATTGGTAGATAAATTGGACGCCATATTGAATTTCTTAAAATGCTCAATGATGACAAAGCGTCATCATCCAGAATCATGGATGAAAATGTCTACACTTGTAGAATCCATCAAGAAAAAAACTTTATACCTGATTTCCATGTCCATTAAAAATAGGCCACTCTGCTGTCGGACTATACGTGGAGATACAGTGACCTAATAGTTAAATATATTGTGTGTGTTCACGTTTATCACTGGGTAAAGAAAACCAGGGGCATGTTGCATAAACCGTCATTAAAGTTAAAGACATAGAAATTTGAGCAATAATAGTGGTACCACTCATTATGACTCTCCCCAGGGGTCATACTTGGCAGATCAAAAGGACAGTCATAATGAGGTGATTATGACTTCCTCACAGGGGCCATAAAGTGGTCCTATGAAGGGATAAGGTATTTTATGATAAAATACTGATCTTTATCGTAGTGAAAGAAATTGTGTTGTAAACAGGTAAGTCCCTCTTGAGGCTCCCTTTAATTTTGTGAAATACTGAAACTGTCCCTTATCAGTTAATCCATTAATGATCTCTATTGGGCAGAAATGTATGTCTTTCAGCTGTCATTAGGGTTTAAGCTGTCCATGGTTGGCATTATTTTTATTTTGCATAAAGCAACTTTAATGTCAACTTAACTAATGACGACTTGAAGTGTATGTCCGTGACTTTAAACATATTACATTATCAAAAATAAATATTTCCTTAGGTACTGATTTAATATTCACAGATCATTTATTCAGCTGCTTAGTTAATAACGGCACAATTTATAACCTTTATCTTAACATCTGGGAGTAGCCGTCTTACAGCTATTGGCAACACATTAACCTGAGTTTAACTCTATATGCAGGTCAGCTAAATGATCGAAGCAGCACCTTGCCGTTGTTTCTCCATTTCAATTTGATAATAGATAGTCTGTTTTAATTACAATCAACAGCCACTGGGCAGCGTAGCGCAGTCCGTAACGTGTTGGGCTACAGATGCGTGTCGGACTGCAGATCCAGGGGTCACGAGTTCGATACCGGCCCGGTCCCATACTTTCGTGGAGATTGATCATGAAATAATTTCTACGGCCATTGTCCTCCCTTCGCCTGAATCATTCAAGAAGGGTTGTTGTCAGTTACAAACGAAAGTATGTGCTGGAAGTACTGGTTAACTGCTTGTTCAAGCTTGCCCAGGAAAAAGTGTGGTTAGGTGAACTGACCGTCCCGCCATGACCATAGCTGTTGACTTGGGACGTAAAGCAACAAAACAAACAAAAAGAATCAATCAACAGCCAGATCAATGGCAATTAGAAAGTTACAACTTTCAAAAGAAAAATATTTTGTGTTTCAATAAGTTTGATTTGGTTTTAATCCATTTCACGAGTGTTCCCATTTCCCGAAATTTCACATATGCGAAAGTAAAAAAAAATCGCGATTTTTTTTTTACAGTAGTGATTGGCTGACTAGTCTCTTGTCCCTTTGAACGACTGAGCCTTGGTACTAGCATAAGCTAGATAACGCAGTACTGGCCAAATTAAATCTTATAATTGAAACAGGTGCATATTTATTTCAAGTCACTGGTACAGTAAAACCTGTCTTTAGCGGCCACTCAAAAAGAAGACCAAATATTGTTTTTAGACCGATTTTCGCTTAATGCAGGTCCGAGTATTGCAGAATGCTCCAAGAGAGCATTCTGCCATACTTTCGACCTTGATTAAGCTACAATTTATCTTTAAGGCCTTTGTTTTGTCTATTTTGAGTAGCCGCTTAAGACAGATTTTACTGTACATGTAACTGCACTTTAGCAACCTGAAATATGTGAGACCCTCTAATGTTATACCTGTCCGATGCCCCCTCAAATAAATGGACTTGCTCCCCTGTTTCCCTACATAACGATGGCGCATGTTCACTCTTCCTCAAAAATAGTAAGTGAGTATTATCAGGAATGCCACAATCACAACCATGGCATCGCGAGGAAGAGCCATTCAACTACACGAGACACCAGGGAGACAAATTAAGCAAAGCAACCAGCTCTCTCTTCCCCATTTAGACGATTGCAATACTAGAATGGACATAAAGTAATGTACAACAAAACATAGAACAATTACAGACTCCCGCCATGGGAGTAACAATAAACAAAAAGTCATCAACAACAGAACTACCGCCTTAGAACTGACAGCAGCCTGAGCCAGTGGGGGGGGGGGGGGGTTGGGGCTTAAATGTATTTTACTGGTACCAAATGCTCGCCTTAAATAGTCTTTGTTTCTCCCACTGAAAGGGCCCCATACATGGGAACACAAACAAACACCTGTGTAGACAATAGACACGGTATATTATATATTTAATTCCGTAATAAATGTCTCTAAATACAGTAGCCACAGTATTTTATACAGTTAGCTTGTGCCCAGTATCGGTATTGTCCACTGCACACGCCTGTTCCATAGTCGGCGCAATTCGATAGTTTGTCATAACATTGTCCCCTGTCAGTTGTATGGATGGAAGGTTGTGTAGAATCTGTAATATGCAATTACAAGTAGAGTGTATCGCTTCTTATACCACTTTACCAGCTTTTTAACGAAAAAGCATGTGAAATGCAAGGTCTTCACTGATGTAGGTGGTATAAAATAGTTATAATGTTTGTCCACCTGTACGTAAGATAATCCACTCGCTAAAGCTTGTGGATTATCTCCACGTACAGGCGGACAATCCATGGTATAACAAGTACGTACCGAATAACAACAATTTGTGGTACATACATGTCCATGTATCGCGTTGGCGATTAGCGAAGGCTTAGTCTCGACAGAGCCTTAGTGTCTCGCATACACAAAGTGTAGAAGCAGATGAAGGCTCAGATCAAACGACCAAAACTTAGACCTCTAGCTCCACTTGATAATTGAAAATATAATGAATTGACGAAGCGACCAATACACGCAGTACGTACGTGTGTAATGAAACGATGTCACGGCTAATGTGGAGATATCACAGTATGTAAACTGAAATAAACTTTCTGTACCCATTCCTCCTAGCTCAAGCCGTATTAACATGAATTTCAGCGCTCGTGCGTAACCAGTAGTCGGTAAATTCGTGTATTTATAGCGCTGTACACGTATCGATTTCCATTGTTACGGTTACAGAAAGGACACAATCGAACAAGGTAAGTAATGTTTTGTTTTTATTAAATTCTTACGTTTGATTCCATAATTTTAGCGGTTTACTCCTACGCAGTTCGCTTTTTATATATACAAACTGCTTGGAAACAGTGCCGTTTTGTCCCGAAAAAGAACTTAAATGCCAGTTTGCATTGTTTTGATGTAATAGGGAGTCACACGTTTACATGATTGTATGGTTGTAATTGTTAAAGTTTCTTAGATTTGTGAAAAAAATCAACCTAAATAGATGGGCCCTCACAATTGCAGCTGTACCACCAACTCAAACATCTGAGGCAATCGCTATACCACTAACTTGTGCGTAACTGTACCCCTAACTTGATTGACAGACTATTTTAAAACGACTTAAAAAAAGTAAGTAAGGTTGCAAAGATCAGGAATCGATACAATCAAGTACCACACCTGACCCAGGATACCAATGGGAAAGTGACAAACTCACAGAAGACACCACAAACGAGAGCCAAGAGGTCAGCCCTTTTCCAGCAGGTGACCACGAAGCACATATAAACAGACGCGCACAAAACATAGCAAACACAAGACAGAACAAAAACATAAACGATCCACAAAAGAAGTACCGCCTTGGAACGGTCAGTAAAATATTTTACTGGAGGGCTTAAACCGGTTTAATGGCGCCAACCTCACCCTTAATTCAGATGTGGATCAAGACACATAGATATTTGGTTTGCATGAAAGACCCCTAACTTATCAATGCATCATCTCCTAAAACATATAAATCAAGATATAACAAGGAGATAAAGCAAGGATCAGGACTCAACAGTAAATTAAACTGAATACCGGAGCAAAAGAAATCCAACAGGTAAACCCCGGTGGGCCCAACAAACAGCCAAAGCATCAGGCCCCTACCATCTCATCAATAGATAAGTCTTTAAGTCGGAACCATCATAGAGTCTAAAGTCCGACCCACCGGCGTGCAATTAAAGAGGAAAGCAAAGTTGCCAACTGTGATTGGGTTGACTACCAAGCATGCAGTCTGTTGCAATACATTAATGTTATAGCCAATCTTTTTATAATGGGAAATTATTTAAATGAACTGCGCTGAAAAATTATTAGAGCCAACAATCTTCTTCAACTTATACACCAAGTCACCATAGAAATCAGGTTCCGAAAGTCCTTGGTGCAAGAGAGATTTAAGTCCAATTTGGAATTTAGAAATCAAATCAAAGTATCGTCTATAAAATTTTGAAAATGTTTTGCGAAGTTTATGATACCGATAGCCCTGTTTAAGAAGTTTCTGAGTTAACAATTTATTGCGAGTGTTGAAGTCAGTAACATAGCTAGATGCTCTAGCAAAACGAATGAGTTGAAGGTTTAAAGTCACAAACGAAATGTTTAGTCCTTCCTAAATGGTTCGTATATAATCCATATATATTTGCCTATAATCCAATAAGCCTCTTTTTTAAGCAATATCAATTTAGTTGACTGCACTATAATGGTTTATGGACTGCCAGAGGGAGAAATTCTGGATAGCCAGTTTGACATAGCTTTCGCCTGTGGCTCCGGCCATCCAGACTTTGATTTACAACTTAATAACCTAGGTGTTATTACAAACATTGTTACATATGTATACATGATAATATACACTTATATAGGGATGCAACATTTCTTTGCATGAATTAACGTTTCTCATGGCCTGATAGATGTTACATTCTGAGGACAAAACCTGACGTTTGGGACGTCTCCAGGAAGACCTGGGGACGCAAAATCCATTGACACATCGTTATAATTGCATTGATTTAATAATATATTCAACCAAATTTACAAAACAATAATTTGGCAATATAAATTATCGCCATTTGTGGTTGGATGTTTATATCAATATTCATGTTCCATGACCAAAAGTAAGTTAGTATGACAAAATGCCACAATCACATATACTGCAGACCAATCCACAGCTTCGTTATAGATGTGGGCTAGGAAACAGTGTATTTAAGGTACAAAAAACTGTGCACTAATAGCACGTGAATGGCCTCGTTTAAAAATAAGATTGTGCTGGTTATACTATGACTGTTTAATATATATGCAGCACGGATTTTATAACATAGAGTAAAATATATTATGACATTTCATGAGTCACTGAACTACTGCTAGATTTCGAACATAGACTATTCAAATGTTAGAAGAGTCCAGGTGTAGTACGAGACATGTAAATCTAGAGGAAAAAAATATTCTACCTTACCTGTTTTCAATTCACCATCGATAGCATGGACAGTAGATATTTGGTTTAGAAATAACTGTTACAGTCTGAATTACCTTGACATGCTACTGCGTAAACTAGTCCAATCTTTGATTCGTCTGAGTTCGGAATTGACAAGTATCTTTTCCTGGTGGAAGCGTTTTGGATATAGGCCTGGAATAATCATTGTTTTTTGTTTTATAGTTTCCATTTTTGCTGCTAATTACACTTCTACAAAAAAGCTTTGAGGTGTGACTGTAACAGTAAATGCATTGAATGAATCGAGGGTCATTACGTAGAGGCCGTGGTATAAGTATACACAAAGGGGGTTATTATCATGAGCCTGTAACAACAGTGGATATGAGACTAGATAAATCTTCAAACAACTTCGTTGTAAAGTCATACAAATAAATGTTTTAAAACATTGCAATGCACTTTTAATACATCTACTAGAACATATTTTCATTTTGCGCATGTAATACTAACAATGCTTTCAAGCACGTACCACTTTTGGGGAGTGCATAATCTGTATCAAGCCAAATCGGCCAACTCAATATTGGAGAGCAAGGTACAGTTGCTTTGTTTTTCTTTTTTCATTTTCATTTTTTGTTTTTCATTTTTCATTTTTTCGTTATTCGTTTTTTGTTATTCGATTTTGTAATTCATTTTCACTTTTGGATTTTCGCTTTTCCTATTCGGTTTTTGCTTTTCATTGTTCGTTTTTCACTTTTTTTTGACATTCAAAACCAGGCCAAGTATCATATTTTAACATTCAAACTGAGGCCGAAAATAGTTTTTTTTCATTCAAAATCCTATTTTGACATTCGAACTGGGGCCGAATATTGTATTTTGACATTCAAAATTCTATTTTGAAATTCAAAATTGGCCGAATATTGTATTTTGACATTCAAAATCCTATTTTGACATTCAAAATCCTATTTTGACTTTCAAACTTGGACCGATATCTTATTTTGGCATTCAAAATCCTATTTTGACATTTGATCTGGGGCCTAGTATCATATTTTGACATTCAAAAAAATTGACATTTTTGACATTTAGACCCCCAGTGTTGTTGAGGGAACGGGTCTGCTGGCAAAATATTTCCTACCATGTTGCTGCATTTGTGATTCCTTTTAATATGATATGCACCATGACACTGTTCTGAAGAAGTTGAATTTTGAGCTCTTGACCCCACCTTCTAAGTCCATAAAGGGTATCTGACCGATGCCTTTGATCTAAAATCAAGTTTGATATGTTTCATAATTATTGTACCTCTGTCTGCATATGACAATTGAGTAAAAAATGTTGACATCTGACTGAGTTATTGCAAAACTTAATCATTTGACAATTGACCCCACCTAAGGGGTCTAGGGGTGGGGTAAATTTTTAATCACTGTCATGTTACCTACAGGCACTGGGTAATCATGGTCTATAGTGAGAAGTTGTCATATATGATAGTTTTGCAGAAATGTTAATTTTATTCCACAAAAAACCAATATATCTTTTGCTTTAGCCTAAACGTAAGTCAAACAGGGCAATAACTCAGTAAAAGAATTTGTGAATGATCTCCTAATTCAAACATGACCTGTATTCTATGATGCTTTACCCTTCAATAAAATTTGAATGAAATAGTTGCCTCCCTTCAAAAGTTTTTGATCGAAACCAACATTTTAGCCACAATCTAAGTAAAAAAGGGGTCATAACTAAGTCAAAATTTTGCGGATTATCACCCTTTCAAAAACTTGATCTGTATTTCATAATTTTTGACACTTCTGTAGTGTTTGAATGAAATTGATGGATCCCTTAAAAAGTTCTTGACCGTAAACCAAAAGTGTTACAACGTGGACAACCCAGAAGATGGCGGAGACATGATCCATATGTGTCCACAATGATTTGCAGGCGACACAAAAAATATGTACATTTTGTCATGAAACTGGGAATTTTATTGGATCTTAAAAATTATAGGAAGTTAATTAAAATTTTATGAATGGCAGCCTCCATTGACTTATGATTGCGACCTTGACCTTGAGCCGGCATTGTTATGCTATTGGCTTTGCATACCATTTTAGTACAATCAACATTTCACCAAAGTTTGATATAGATCTTTCAAATAGTTCAGGAGAGCTGGAAAGGACAAGGACGTGTTATGGACAGATGGGTGGATGAATTTATAGATAGATGGACACATGATGTCCATTTTCATAATCCACTCTCCAAATTGTGGTTGGGATTAGAAAGACACTCTGAAGCTGTCCAAACAGTATTTAATATTCTGTATCAGCAAAAAATATCATCATACAAATGTTAATTTGTTTCATAAAAAAATCACCAATGGGTATCATCAATGAACAGGCCAGCTCATGAGGTTTTGACTCTATCACATATATGTAAATGCATTATTTGAGTGAAAATCTGTAGCTATCTACAGGGGATTGGCAACCTCTGTCTTATATACACACCCTTCCTTTGTGATTACGTGTCCTTCATCAAAAGACTTTATCCACTAATAAGTACTAGTTCAACAGGGGAAGACAGAAAATCGTCCAGACATAGCCGATTTGTTAACTGATTCCTAAAGCATCAAAACAAACTTTCCTTGTGAGTGGAAAAGATGAATAGCATTGGTGAGTCTGTGGGAATGGAAGGCTTGTCTTAATCATCGCTACTTAGATGCATGAAAGTAATAACTCTCTTGAAATTATAATTAGATGAAAGCTTTTAATTCGTTTGTGACAGCTAACTGATGTACATGGCCCTGTAATTTTATTTTCTAAACCAATAAAACACTAAAATGCGTCTTGAGACTATTAAGACCGAATTTATAACTGTATGAGCATGAAGTCAGATTTAGCTTCATCCAGTTAGGGGTACAGTAACTTTAACATGCATCTAAGTTAGGGATACACTGCGAGCATAGTTAATAGTACAGTATTTGTATCGTTAGTGGACACCATTTTAAACAGTTTAAGCATAATTTGTAAAAAAAAAAAATAATCCTTTGGGTGGAGGACAAAACTATTCATCTACGGACTCTTGACGAAAAGGATTGACAGCAACATGCGTTTTCTTTGACAATAACGTCTGATTTAATAAGCTGGGTTGAATGCAAATTCAAAACACAGCATGGTGGATTTCGATATATAAGGCTGAAATGGGGATGAAAACAAGAGAATAAACAATTAACTTACCACAAGTATGCTACAGTCGCTAAATCATGATAGCTGGTCCAAAAAAATCGGCATAACACCTCAAATCGGCACAATTACCGACTACTGGTTACGCACGAGCGCTGAAAATCATGTTTATATGGCTTGAGCTGGGAGGAACTGGTACAGGATGTTTATTTCAGTTTACATACTGTGGATATTGTTTTTCCTCTATCATAAGTGACTTTACTTTAAGGAAAGAACTTGCTCCTGAAGGGAGCGAATTCTTTCCTTTAAGAGAAGTCAACATTTTGAAAAGGGGCGCAATTGAAAAATTACTGTACATTTCAGTAGTCTCCCTTTGATTTGTGAAGGGGTTCAGTCGGTATACTTGAACCCATATTTTAGACCAAATTTTTTGATTTCCATGGTGCTATATGTATATTAGAAAAATAAGGTAAAATTAGCAAATCAAATCCCTCTTTATATAATCTGAACCCCCTTTCCAGAAATTCAGGAGCTGTCCCTGAAAATGTATTTACAAAATGTACCTGTAGATGTTAAAGCTGCTATTTTCCAGACGATTCACCATTGTATTAGGCCAACTTATAAAAAAGGATAATAATGCGTAGCTCTTTGTTACGTTTCAGCTTTTTTGAAGTTTATATTTACCCGTTTAGGTACATTTGTTGTATACTGTGGATTCAAAGATACATGCGAATCGTTGCAAACAAAAATGTTAACTAATCCAGGTATTGGGTACTTCATACAGGTAAATATCGTTTACTGCAGTATAATATACACCGTAATTTACCTGTTTCTATGAAAAAATTAGTATAATCTTATTATTATGCATCTTTGAAACATCTGTATTTGTGGACTTGATAATGGGGAAAGGATAACAATGCACACAAAAGCACTTTTTTTCCGTTTTCAAAACAATAAAAAATGGAGATGCTGGCTATTTGTGTACACACTAATCACTGTAAACAGATCGATCCAAGATTATTTCGAGCCAGCTCATGAAATTTTGGTACTTATCGCATATGCAAGGCTCAATTTAGCCTGAGCATTTGTATAGTCTCGCAAGAACCTTCGTCGCTTAGCGACGTAGATTAAAGAACATACAAAAATCTCAGGGCTCTGTTTTGGCTAGGACACTACCCCACTATACGAGTGGGCCTCGACGCAAGAAACCTGTCTTCAGTGTTTGCAAACAATAAAGGCACAGACCAGCCTGCGCATCCGCGCAGACTGATCAACGCCTTTAATATTTTTTGAAAGTAGCATATCTAAACTTACTACGTGTAAGATTTCACTTTTTAGCTAGTCTCTGTAGATGAGGAGACTGGTTTGAATCTCGCTAAGTCGGAAACCCCGAAGACAGATTTTGTCACATCGAGGCCCATATAATTATTGTTTCGTATTTACACAAAGGCGTAACGCTTTTGTATAAATACGAAACAATAATTTTATGTAGCAAATTCTCATGATGGCCCATAGTATGATTCTGGCCACGTTGGGGAGAACCTGTCTTCGGGGTTTGAGACAGAGTAAGGCTTAGACCGGCCTCATCAGCTACATAGACTGAGTTGAATATTGAAGCTGTGCAAGTTGCAGGTTTAGATTATAATAATACATCATGACTATGAGGGTAGGATAGAAAAATCCGTCCCGAGGATCATCTTTTGGCATCACGAGGCTTGTCGAGTGGTGACAAACGGTGATCACGAGGGACGGAATTTTTCTATCCCATCCTCACACGAATTATGGATTCTTTTTTTGCACACTATTAAATATGTTTAATAAAGTCTCCCAGAAGTTCCCAAATACGCTGAGATGCGACATGTTATGATGAGGTCACTTTAACATAGCAATGGCTTCACTTGACGTCCATGTGCGTGAGTTCAAATACAACCAATGTACAGCCTTCGCGTGACAGCCTGAGTAAGAAAGCATGGATAAGATAGCATGGGTAAGATCAGATTTTCTATCCCAGGGTAAAAACTCAGATATCTCTATCCAGTCTGCAAGAAAGTAAGTATATGTTACAGCCAGAGAATAACAAAGCCGCTCATTCGACTGCGCATCCGCCTTTTTGTTCGCATACTACAAAACCAGATTTTCTCGCGACTAGGCCCATTTAATGTAGTTCCTTACCGCAAAAGTTGCAAAAGGACCGACAATTCTTCATTGCCCAATCATAATACGTGCCAGAACATATAGAGCTCCTATCAAAGGAATGGCATTGCGCAATCTTGTCATGACAGTGAGGTGATGTAGCTTGAACTGTATGATGTGGTGTACCTGAAAGGCATACGAAGCATACACTGTATGTTTGAGAAAATTACAGTGCAAATCCGGATGAAGATATATATATATCCCAGACACCATTCCAAAAGATACCATATTAACATCATTTGATATTGAAGCATTGTACTCTAATATCCCACACAAACTTGGTTTGAAAACAATAAAATACTGGATAGAAAAATACCCCAACGCTTTGAACTCAAGGTTCTAAAAAGAGTTTATTCTAGATGGAATTATATTCATTTAGAAAATAACTTTTTTTGTTTCAATGATACATTTTATAGACAACAAATAGGGTACAGCTATGGGTACAAAATTTGCCCCAGTATATCCGACCTTAACGATTGGGTTTTTAGAGGAAAAGTTATACACTATCATTGAAACCAATTATGACACAGAGTTTCAGAGATACCTTAAAATATTGCAAAAGATTTTTGGACGACTGCTTTGTTCCATGGGCCAAGTCTGAAGAGGAATTAATGAAATTCCATTTTGTTTTGAACAATTTGCATAATGGTATAAGATTAACATTAGAATACGACCAAAATGAACAACCATTTTTGGATGTAATGGTCCGAAACAAAGCACATGATATTTTCAAATATTCTGATATGTAAATGTTGCTACACTCATTTTCAGTGGCAGTTTCTACATACAATTAATAACTGCACACTGTTTGCATCTTTTGAAATGCATCAGCGAATAATACATGTACGTTAAACAGTATTTAACGTTTTGCCGCAACGTCAAATACTTTGTTAATGTCAAATACTTTGTTAATGTTTCCCGCCACGTTGTGACGTTACAGTATTTAAATTTGATAACGTCAAAACAACATGGCGATTCATATCCTGCTGAAGAGCTAATATTCTATTAGTGAAAGCGCTACAGGAATAAATGTGTTTAAAAACTGTTCTTCATTATTTTATTTTTATATATATACCGACACAAGGATACTTTTTATGTAATATAATATTCTATAGAGAGGTCCGTCATCATAGATGAACAAACAATTCAAATAAAAAACTGCAATGTAAAAGAAAAAGATTGCATATCCATCCGCAGAAAGACTTACATGTAATACATAAATACACAACGTCAAAAGTTAAGCACCACTAACTTTGTAGCTAATTGTTTCAGACCATTATTATGTGATTTTAATAAACCTTATAAATAAAGTTAAATGCATCATATATGGATACGCTAGTGAAACAATCATGCTATTTGGCAAAATAATGATGCTAAGTTCTATGGAAGGGATTTTCTGACAAAATTCTGTGCATGCATGTTAGACTTTTTAAGTCAGTAGTCTAGTTTTATTTTGTTAATTGTGTCATTTTATCATACCAATTTTTATTTACTAGTAGTTTTATTCAGAACATGTCATTTCTCGGTTTTAAAAAGGCATAACTAGATTGTGAAAAGACAATACTAAGTTGTAAAAAGACAGAACTAGGTTGTCATAATACGAATGTGAATATGCTGCGAATTTTGACGCCAGAGGGCGCACATATTTTATCGGAAATAATAGTTTCTCCCGTGCAAGTAGCACTCGCTACAAACGGTGTTGTGGATGATTTTTCCTACCAAGAAATTCTCCTTATGAATATTCTATGAAATCTTGACTCTACCTGCCCCCCATCCTCGGGCATGTGCGGATCCAGAGGGGGGAAAGGGGTTTGGGATCCCCTGGAAAATCACAAGTTATATGGGTTTCTTTAAAAATTAACATAAGGAAAAAGTTAGACCCCCTCCCCCTGGAAAATTCTGGACCCCCTCTGGATCCTTTGAAAAGTATAGTTTTCTCTGTAATAAAACCATTGGACCCTCTGTCAACTGTAAAATAAGTTCAGGACTATAAAAAAACAACAACAAAAAAAACCCCAAAACCACGTTGTCCAGACTGTTTTCCGGCCGTCGGACCTGGACCCCCCCCCCCCTGAATAAAATTCCTGATTCCGCGCATGGACTCCTGCCAAGTATGAACACATCAATATATGAGCTGCAACACGTGATTTCCAACAATGTGGCATTTTGACATGAATAGACTCAGATGAGCCTGACTGTGTAGCCTCCTTTTAAGCTTAGGCTGTTCTAGTGATGTTTGATCAGTAGCTTAACAGACATAGAATATTCAAGCAACTAGCAAAGGCTCTGACCAGACTGTCCATATGCGCTTGCTGGTCTGAGCCTTGCTGATCGAACATACCACATTATTGGAAATTTCATGGCACGGCTCGATTTCATGTATTTACTGGGTCAGTGGTAGAACGAAATGATACCACATATTTATATATATCCATACTTGTCTTGACTAACTTTACCTCCCTTTAATTTTCAAGTTTACATATAAATAATTATCTATTTTTTCATGTTGTAATAAGAGCTTATGCATTCATAAAGGTTTTTTGCTACTGGTAATATAGTATATGAAAGAAAAGATATTTCAACGAAATGAGAAAAAATGCGTCATCTCAGTCAACTCATATTATTTGAAAAATCATATTTATTTAAGCGAAATAGTAATTGCCATAATATTAAATGTAGCCGCCGAGGTAATTGTGCGTTTTTTGGCATAGGAATAAGCAAATGGATACCCTACCCCTGGAAACAAATGAATCGACCCATGTAATTTTTCTTAGCTTCTTTTAAAATAGACAAATTGGAACACGCCCCCCCCCCTCTGTAAAATAAGTTAGACATAATAAATAAAAGAAACAATACCAACAAATGAATGGGCATGGAAACGAAAATTCTCTTAAAGATAAACGGTGAGGCTGTGTCTTTGGTGCTTGTAAATGCGACATGTACAAAATGAATCCAAAATCTTATGTGCTGGCTCATTAGGCTCCAGAAACAGGTCAATTATCGGTAGTTTGAGGGGAGGGAAGGGGGTAAGGGACAGGGGTCTGGACCCACCCCCCCCCCCCCTCCCCCCTGTAAAATCAGACAGTTATACGGTTCTTTAGCAATACTGGTCACCCCTGGATATCACAAAACTTCCAAGCCATCATTCTTGATGTTCGGCCACCATTGGTCCACCAGCAGGCGTTTTGCTGGCGATTTAAACGGCGTTTCGTTTGAGGGCCAATTATGAACCACTTTTAATGGTATTTGGCTCCCCTCTCTCTCCTCATCAACTTTAAAAAAGTTGTCAGAGTTAGACCCCTCTGAAAAAATCTTAATCTGCGCATGCTGCACTTTTTTTCTTCAATTTGTCAATAGTTTGAATTAAAGTCATTGCATGTAAATAATATATGACCATTTTCATCTTAGGGATGAACCAGAAGACATGGGATTATGACTATTAAAATATGTTTAATGGAGAAATACACATTGTTCTGCAGATCGAATACGTTTTGCAAACTATACTTTTGCTTGACACGCTTGCCATATCACCTACAATGTTAGATGGAATTCATTACAATCTTACAGGATTATAACCTTAGCATGAAAGTGTGTGGCGAACAACACCTAACCAAACACTTACCTAAGCTGGACGCTAGAAAAACCTGTAGTCGGGTTGTGCACACAACAAATGTGCAGACCAGCCTACGCATCCCGCAGTCTGATCTGCCCCTTTTATATTCTCTTATATACGTAAGGAAAAAAAGAAACGCAACAAACGCTTTGATTCATTGCTAGCATACAATGTGATGTCAGTTTTTTGTGTAAATGATGTAAATTCATGGAGTGGTATGTAACCGTCAAATTACGACAGCTCAGCGTAATTATCAACGTTATTATCGATTACGCATGCACGTTGCCTTGACGTCATTAACGTCAACTCTGAATATTGCGTTAGATGCGTAAAATTTCTTTTCTGTTTGACTTTTTATTCAATATTCATGGATTTTTCTTCAATAATTATGATTTAAGATCTTCAGACGTCAAAAAAGGCAAATATGGCATCAAAATCTGTTATCCTACATTTTTAATGGTTTCCATTAGGTTTATGCGCTTTTCCAATGAGAGAATGGTCCAGTGACAGAATTTTGGTTACAGCTAAAGCAAGTTTAGTGTTTGCTTTCAGCATGTAATCAAGTGTTTTCATTTGCATTATGACGTGCTTAGTTTGGCTAACGTCAATATAAACACCCTGCTAGCATATTTCGACGGTATCTGAAAAGTCAGTTTTTTTACGAGAATGCATGTTCTGATGCCTCTAGGTTTGTTTTACACTGTATATACACCAACGACACAAACTCGACGGCTCTAAGTGACGTCAATTGCTTATTCTCTGTCGTTGTGTATCTTGGCATTAAAGTAGACGGTTTTGACGCAATATTTGACTGCATTACGAATATGATTGGACGTTTTTTTATTTGCAAATTGTCAAGTCGACACCATGTAACCAAGCATGCAAAAGACTTGATGGGGAAGAGAGAGCTGGTTGCTTTGCTTAATTTGTCTTCCTGGTGTCTTGTGACGGTTGAGCAGCTCTTCCTCGCGGTGCCACGGGGTTGTCTGCAGTTTGTGATTGTGGTATTTCCTGATCATACTCACTTACTTTTTTTAGTGATCTTAATTCTGACGTTCACGTCGCATGTTACGTTTTCATATGTTTTCACCGTGTAGCGTAAACTCTAGCGTTGAAATGACGTTTTGTAATTTCATCACATGCTACAAATAATCAATTAGACAATTCCAAAAGAGATTTTATCAAACCATCATTTAACCATGCAAAAATTGTATTTCCACCTGTTGCCTTTCTTTTTTTCCTTAAGTATATGTTAGCTTGCCATAACCTTAATTTCAATCTGTAGAACACAGGTTTTCTCGCGAGGATGCATGCACAAACCTGCCTACTCAGCTACAGAGTCTAGCAAGAAGATTGTAATTTTGTTTCTAGCATATCAGCGCCGTTGTTATTCCCTTATTTGAAAGTATCATATCGTAGCCTGCAACAAGCGAAATTCCAGTCAATACGCTAGTCTCTGTATCTGAGCAGACTGTTGTAAGCAAATCTTAACCCAAAAGACAGCTTTTTGAGACGCAAATCATGTACACCACACGTTTTTACTAGGCAAGCTTGACAAAGTAGTTAACCACTACCAGTACTTCGTGTTTATACTAAAAACCCTTCTTGACTCAGCGGAAGAGAGAAGAATTGCCAAGGAACTTATTTCATGATCAATCTCCCCAATAGTATGGGGCTGGGCTGGGGTCAAACTCGCGACCCCTGGATGAAAAAGTTCAATCATTTAAGAAATGAATTCGATTTTTGAAAGGTTCATGGAATTATGAATACTTTGGGTCTTATCTCTTGCTAAGTAATATTGTTGGTACTAATCTTTTCTCAAAATTTTAACTTGTATTTCCACTAGGTTGCTTCCCTTTAAACTTAAGACGTTTTCATCTTTGTAATGTTTTCGTTGATATCCATTTTTAAGGTTTAAATGAGTTTATATTGATGGCATTCTATATGGATGTTTCGGTACGAAATTATCTTGCATCCTACAACAAACGTTTTACAAAAGGACGAAAGTTGAAACGCTTGAATTTTTCGAAATATTTATTTGAAAATAAGCAGATCCCATTTTTGGATAAACCATTCAGTCAAAACGTCCCCTGACACCGTTTTCCCATATTAATCGATGTGTTCCGAAAAAGGGATACTCTATAAATTATAAATGAATGCGCGCCCTCTGGCATCAAAATATATAGCATAGAAAGAAGCGCGGTATTACCGACAATATTCAATGCTTGTTTCGTGTCACTTTATTATGTTGTTGATGCTATTTACAGTTTACTTTGTATTAGTTTTTAATTCTTCAGCAACATCCGTTTATCCAAGCTGTTATCTTTAGGCAATTCACATGCTACAATGACATATTTTACGAAATTAAATTGCAAACTTAAAAAAAACAAAAACTAAATTGGACACATAGAATTTCGGCGGGAAAATCCTTCCATAAAGTTCAACAAAAAGCACTTAGAGGTCAGGTCAATTTATTTCCATTGCAACTGTGTGTACATGAATAAATGTTGAAAAGTTTGTGTGAAAAAGGCAAACAATTTGTTTGAGGATGTTGGGGGAAGGGGGTTACTTCCAGGCTGATAGCGAATTTTGATATCCGAATATCACATAAACTTTTAAATTTCCATTTGAATTGTTTTGCCCAACGGATAAAAATGCTCCAGTGTCAATAAAATTTCTTCACGGTAGTTTGAAAATTGTTTCAGCAAAAATATAGGGGGTGGTACTAAACTTTGACGCCGCGTAGCGCAGTCGGTAACGTGTCTGACTGCAGAGTTTGAGCACGGCCCAGTCCCATACTTTCACTGAGATTGATCATGAACTAATTTCTACGGCCATTCTCCTTCATTCCGCTGATTCAAGATGGGTTGTTGTCAGTTACAAGCGAAAGTATGTGCACTAACTAAGTGCTGGTTAACTGTTTAGTCAAGCTTGCCCAGGAAAATGTGTGGTTAGGTGGACTGACCGTCCTGACGTGGCCATAGCTGTTGACTGGGGCGTGAGGAACCAAACCAAACAAACACAATGCTGTGTAACTATACATTTCCACTGCGAGTCTTTAAATTAACTTGTACATTTGAGGTGGCCTTTATACCTTCATGAACACATCGATTTAAGTAATGCTCATATACGCGAAATTTGTGCAACCAACGTCAACGCCATCCAATAATATTTGTTTGCAACGTTCTTTTTCATGTCTGATTTAATCAAAACATCCAGAAAACAAGCCAAGCTAGGTGAAAATTGATGCTTGACTGATAATACAAGCTGTAAATATAAGTAATAAATTAAACGTTTGGTCTGGTCTGTTAATGAAATCATGAACACTTCTGGTCTCTTGCAAGAGACCTGAAGTGTTCATGATTCCATGAACAGACCAAAATTTAATCTATATTATAAATGAAAATCAGGAATTAAGTAACGAAGGGCCCAGCCAAAGACACAAGCATCGGACATTTATTTATGAAGTGGTTAGTGAAAAACGTTTGTCAATAGCGAAAATGGGTAGAAATTGATGTTGGCAAACGTTTGCCAATTGCAAAAAGAAACCGTAGAAGTTGATATTGCCAAACGTTTGACGATCCACAAACATGACCACCATATTCATTTTAATCTCCATACTGGTTAGGTCAAGCGTTTTGATTGAATCGGATATACGTAAAAATGTAGTGGTATACGTTAAATAATTAGAGCTCTAGCCCCGCTGTTTACGTCAGCTAAGGGATTAAAAGGAGCTCATGACCCATTCTTACGTAGAATTGTCAATTAATGTCGCCAGCCTTTCATGACTAGTAGAACATCCACTACACACGTTCATAAGTAATTAATGAAATTATTTGACAGACTGGTCATTTCTGATAAGTAATTGATGTTTTTTGAACGTTTAGCAATGTTTGTACAAAACATATGACACGAATAATAGCCGAGGGGTCGGAAATTCGCGTGTCGCCAGACGTTAATTCTATAAAAAATACACATTGTAATACACATGTGACTTGAGTGTCGAGAAAATGAAACCCATAATTTTGAAGAACTTGGTGCTGTCCTATTAGAAAAGTAAAATAATAGTTTGTTTTTCGTGTTTTTTTTGTTTTGTTTTTTCTTACATCGTCTGTTTTGTCGCCCAAATCCAACAAATTTACGAGTCCAAATAATCGACTATTTGATCCTATGCTCTTGATAGTAAAAATACGCCAGTACACACTTTTTATACTTTCAAAACGGAAAATAAGCTTAAGCATTTTACGAGACATTTGCTTTTGAGCTGAAAATGTTTCCATAGAACAATATAGAATAAATATAAAATTCAGTAATTAAAAGTACTGCAATGACCTTTGCGTTAAAGGGTAGCTTTAGCACAAAGTTTGATTGCGCAATCCTTATCAGCGATTCTTGGTATATATATATATATATATATATATATATGTTCTGCGCAAAGTGAGAATCTGGACAATTCCGGAATCGCTCTGCGCAAAGTGAGAATTCCTAAATTGGCGGACAGAGTGAGAATTCTTACTTTGCGCGGTTCAATTCCGGAATTGTCCGTGCGCAAAGTGAGAATCGGGACAAAGTGAGAATCGTATATTCGTAATATGTTTTGCAGGTAAAATTGATATGGGACAGAGGTTTCCAAACTTTTACAAAGTAGTTCAATTGCATATTCGCCTTTAAGGATAGGGTTATCGTTAATCAGCTGAGATGAGGGAGGGGTTACCGGTTTTATGGCAGGAGGACAGGGTACAAATTCTAACTTTAATGTGTTCTGGGTGCTTACGGTGTCAAAATAGAAGGGAAAAAATCATTAGTCTATTGAAATAATGATCAACAAAGAAAATTTGCAGTAAAGCCTGTTTTGTTTCACACTCGCAGTGCTAACTCTCATAATTAGTATTTATCTTCTTTCTTTATGCACTCGCTGTATTTGCGCAAAATTCCGAGGTCGAACTCTAAAAGTATCTTACGCGGATCCAGAAAGCTTTGTCAGAGGGGGTTCAAATTTGATAACGCTTATTATTAGTTGTTGAGGGTATAGAGGATCCAAATATCAATAAAAATTGGCCATCATCGGTCCGCCAGCGAAACGCCATTTAAATGGCGTTTCGCTGGCGGGCCGATGTTGGCCCAACATTGAATACTAGCTAGGTAGCTTTGTGATTCTTTATGGGGATCCGGACCCCCTGCCCCCCTCTGGATCCGCACTTGAGTATATGTAACAGGATAAGTGTTGTGTAAAATATCAGACTGCTCACTTTGAATCATGATGAGAAAAGAGTTAATATTTACGGTAGGTCTGACTTCGATGCATGTATGCCGAATGTTGTGGGTACATACTAATGTCCGCATCGGCATTGTGCATACATGTGGGCATGTCAGCGTGTTTTGCTCGTCCTTTCGTTCATCAATCCGTTGCTTCTGCTCGTCTGTCTGTGCGTCTTATGATTGTATATCATTGTGCTCATCGTTTTATTTCCCGTCCGCCCATTTGTCTGATATTCCGTCCGTCTGTCTGTATGTATGTTCATATGTACCTATGTAGAGACGAACTTAGTGGACATCGAAAATTGAATTGACTTGACTGATACCTTGTCTGGCTTGAGTCTTCACTGGACACTCATTTCATTTGTGTTTTTTTTGTTTGTTTGTTTTTTGTGTGTCACGGTTCAAACGACGGCATTGCCGGTATGTGCACCTTTTTATGCAAAAACTGTGTTTACGATCACAAAAAAGTACACATATATTTATGAGCGATAACATTGTACTATTCCACAAGTCGTTTATGACAGTGCCGAAAGGTAAATCCCAAACCCGTTACATGTATAACTTTCTAAAACTGTACGATCTGCTGATACCTCAAACGTTGTACTAAAACATATTATGACATCACTGTCGGACCCTCCTTGTTTAATAAAACATGAGCTTTACGTTGTAAACGCTGTTTGGATTCTTCATACGTTGTCCACATGGGAATGTTCATCTAATGAGCGTCTCCGTCCCAGGGGGAGCGGGGGGAGGTACTCTGATATTTTCATACATACGTAGGCTTGGGCCATTTTTTTGGCTCAAAATTTTGAATTTCAATATTTTTTTTTTTTTTTTTGGGGGGGGGGGGGGTTCAGAAAAATGAATATTTTTGGGGGGGTATGAAGAATATTTTTTTTGGGTGCTTGTAATTCTTGATATTTTTTTTTTGGGGGGGGGGGGGTGGGGGGCGGTAGATGCGGGGCCCGAGCCTACGTATGAAGAACAAATCAGAGTAGCCCCCCCGGGGTCTCCGTGCGGTGTTATGTCGACTGAAGGGCCCATTTGAATGTGTAACAAAATGTGGATCCTGATGGGCTGACTTATCAAAAACCGGCATTCAAAGATTTGTTTTCTAATACACCTCTAAACGGATAACGAAGACCCTGATATGTCCGATATACATGGGGCTGATGACTAGCTTGTGCCTAACTTAAATTACGTTTAAAAGTCGTCGAAGATCCCGAGCAGCCCAACTCAGAGTGCCGACAGACCTTGGCCTCACAGGTCTTTTTTGGTAAATTTAGTAGTGATAAACAGGTAACATTTGGAGACAATACCGTGACCCCGCCCACTGTAGAGAGATTAACTGACCATGTGACCTTCATGCCACGCCTCATTACGGAAACGGCTCCGTGTGAAATTTAATATTTACGGGACTACTTTCTGCTGATCGGAGATTTCCGTATATACCCGATAACGAGTGTATCAGAACAAGTATTGGCTTTATAAACCAATAGCAGTCTTTGCTGCAATATTAATGCATCGGCCGTGCACGCGTGCATGTTTTTACTTTATTTCCCCATATTATTGTTTTTGTAATAATGTGTGCAAATTCCTGTAAATGCGTTTCATATTCGAAGGCTTGTTACTTAGAGGAGTTTTTATCCTCGTAGATGTCGAGAACTGGCTTGGTAATGTTCGAATGTACAATGGCTATATGAAAAATAAATAAAAAGAAAAAAAAATGAGTCTGATAGTACACTAAACTTTCACTACTAGCCGCCTAAATACATCAGAGTCTCTCGAAACAGGCGTGTAGAACGACCCTGAGCGCATGTTTCTCCTAAAATAAAACCAACAATATGACTTGTAAACGAGTCCGGGACATTTTGGCCCAAAGCAAACTGGGCATTTAATCGGCACATAAATTCGACCCCTCATGATTCGGTGCCTTTGATGCGAAAAAACGTTTAAGAGACCATTTAGCGCATATGAATAAACACATTTTTCTACACGCCTGGTCTACACACTCGGACACGCTCGAGATACGTATTCAACATAATGTAACCCCGGATCAGAGCCGGTCGGATTTGCATCGGATTATCGATATATTGATTCTTTTCATGCGCGGATCCAGAAAGTTTTGTCAGAGGGGGTCCAACTCTGCAACACTGACAATAATTTTAGACCAGGAGAGCGGATCCAAATACCACTAAAAGCGGACCAATGTCGGCCCGCCAGCGAAACGCCATTTAAATGGCGTTTCGCTGGCGTGCATATTATGGTCCACATTGAATGCTGGCTTCATAGCTTTGAGAATTTTCGAGAATTTCAAGTAAACCTATATTTTTGTGATTTTTCAGGGGGTCCGGACCCCCTGTCATCCCCTCTGGATCCGCGCATGCTTTTGAACACCCAACTTATATTGGGGAGGATTAGGTGGGGGGTCTCGGTAATTCAGAAAACCCTGTAGAATCCCTCACAAAGTAGAAGGAAGGTTCCATCGGTTAAGAAAGTGTTTAGATGCTCCATGGGAGAAAACAAGAGGTTAGAGGGCCTGTGTAGGCCGGGTTAACCCGCCCTTATTTTGGGAAATTGACTAACAGTGCTGATCCAGATTAGACGCCGCATGGTTCGCCGTCTGATCATGGTCGCCATAGTTTGCTAAACATAATTATCTATTAAAATTTGAATAAACATGACAAATACCGCCCAACAGCGGAAGTGGACTGGTCCAATTCAGGATATTTCATTAGGCATAAATGGAAGATAAGAGACGTGTTGTATCCTAACAAAAAGTTTTATGTTTTTTTTTTTTTTTTGTTTTACGTCCAAGTCAGCAGCTACGATCATGTCGGTTTTCAGTTCACATTACAAAGCTTGAACAAGCGGTAACCAAAACTTCGTGCACATACTTTTGCCTTTCACTGACAGCAAAAATAGTAAGTGAGTATGATCAGGAAATACCACAATCACAAACCGCAGACAACCCCGTGGCACCGCGAGTAAGAGCCTCTCAACCATCACGAGACACCAGGAAGACAAATTAAGCAAAGCAACCAGCTCTCTCTACCCCATCAAAACCTTCTTGAATGAATCAACGGAATGGTGGAGAATGACCGTAGAAATTAATTTATTTCATGATCAATCTTCACTAAAGTATCGGACCGGGCCGGGATCAAACTCACTGACACCTTGATCTGCAGTCAGACACGCATCCGTAGTTACCGACTGCGCTAAGCGGCGTGGTATTAACAAATATGTAAAGATCACAAGAGATGGCAACTGCTAATATGTATAAGCAGTTTGGATGTAGATCAAGTCGTAAATTGTCCGGCTCAGGATCTAAACTGCTTGAAACTAGATGAGCCTTATATCTACATTAAGGAATGGCTAATACGGGAATGATGTTAAATAGTTTAGTCGCACCACATCTGGATTGACCTGATTGAACAGTGCAACCCAGGTCATATGCATCAACGCGCGACAGTCGAGCTGTGTCTTCACTGGTTGCGTTTCGCCGGATTATGTGTTTTGTACATTCCCGTTTAAGGACATTTGTTAGTAGCGAAAACCCAGGTTAAACGGTGTACGTCTACTATCAATCAGGGACAACACCCATCGTTTTTAATTAAAAATCTTTGTTCAAATAGTACCTTATTTATAAATCTTTACCGCAGATGAACATCTTACGGGCAGGTCAGACCCCATTCAGATGCCGCATGATGCACCAACAAAATCTACCTTCAAACTAGCACCCCATTTTCACTAAACTTCCGTACGCTCTACTGACTTGACTAGCAGTAATCTTAAGACGGCAGGGATGTGCAGGCTGACCCGTTTGTTGCATAAAAAAATCATGAATTTTGCGGTAACGAGCCTGCCTGATCTATAGAGGCGGCTGGTCAAAGTCGTTTGACTCTTTTCTCAAATATTATCTATGCGACTGACAGACAGTATTTAGCTGTGCCTAGTGAAAACTTTAACATGTTTAAACCAGCCTGTAAACCATTGCCGCCTGGCAGTGACTTGGCTGGTAGAGCGTTAGACTGGCGGCAGTGACCTATATACGTCACAAACTGGGGATAGAAAGGGATAGAAGAGTCCGAGACCCACCAGTCACTGGGCAAGACTTCGACACTTTATCCGCTGCTGTGTACTGGTTCAAGCCGGGATGACGGGGAATTGTCCCGACATGACTGTAAAAAATTGTTGACTGTTATGTAAAGAATTAGCACAAACAAATTCAAACCAGTCTAATCATAGTTGTTTTTGTATTGTTTGATTTGTGTGTGTGTGTGTGTGACGTCCCAGTCAAAAATTAAGCTATGTCGGCACGGGCCAACCTATGTTGATCATGTACTGAGCAAAGATCGAGGACACAATGCAAGCTTGGACCCGCAACTCCTCGGTCTCAAGTCAAGCACTCTACCACCGAGCCACTGCGCCCCCTTTGCTGTTTGAAGAAAATGCAATGCAGTTTTATTACCCCAGTTATGCCATACGGGATTGCTAGTTATTTTACAGCAACTTATGTTGACCCTGAATCGAGCGGTAGCCGTGTCATAGGATTGCCGCCATCAATGTGGCGTGAATGCAACGAGCCTATGCAGCCACCTTTTAAGCTTACGGCTCCAAATGATGTTTGGTCAGTAACTTAAACACTCATAGAATATTAAAGCTAGCAAAGTCTCTGATCAGACTGCGCGTATGCGCAGGCAAGTCTGAGCATTTGCTGGTCAGACATACCACATTGTTATTGGTCTGCGCTGTGTGCGAAATTTCCATTTTGGGTTTCAACCCTTGTTTACCTATAACTCCTTATCGTGTACTTTGGCAAACAGTAAAGACCTAGATTTCATCAGGGTCTTCACTGTGTGCCTACTAGTGGACAAAACGATTTTTCAGGAATAGATTCGCTAATTGTAACACGTGACACCTCAATACCGTGACACAATAGACCATCCCAAGTTTAAAGTATCAAGCCAGATGGAATAATCTATTAGTGCCTAAATGGGTAATAACATGTAGACACAGATCTAAACACAGTTTCGGTGATGTGTATTTTAAGAAACGTTACACGATTATAAGGTCAGTACTGAGGTATTAACCAGATGTCATTTTATTGCCCCGGGTATTGCAGACTTCCTGTTTCCAAAAGCCGTACCAAATGAAAAACACATTCCTACTTGTGTACCGCAATGCTATGACGTCCTTTTAACACTTTGATACCAGTAAATATCTACTTTGGCAAACAGTGACGACTCAGACGTCTCAGCCACCGACACAACAGGCATTTTCGGACAGATTTTGAACTATATTAATTCATAAGTACTTAAATAAGTGACAGTGCTCCTTTTCTGTAGCGCGTGAACGGTGCGACGAACGGCGAATCGTCCCCTGAGAAAACTGAGATTTATTATCTGAGGACAGCAAAGGTACAGATCAGCCTACACATTTGTACAAGCTGGTTTGCAGCTATACTGTTGGTATCCATGAAAATATTTCAAATTGAATTTAGAAGTATCCCAGCTGATCAGACCAGTTTGCGCTCTACACTGGTTGGAAACTCAATATGACCTTTTACCATGGTATAGCTAAAAAACGATCGTACCACACGTCTGCTTCCGGAAATCGCCGAGTCAGCGTAGTAATATTAATGAAAGTGCGATGATATTTTTTATATCAATTCAATGTTTTGATTTTATTAAAAATCAAATTAATCAAACAGTTAACTAGTTTCTATATATATTTAATCTTTGGGGTGCTGTAGTTGCTTTTTTAAAGGAAATATAGCTCATTTTTAGACGCACTATCTTTTTGCTATTTTAACCCCACCGACCCCCTCGTATTACTATATGTTAGGTGCAAATCTGGGGTGTTTTTCGCACGGAGACGTTTCCGTGATGTTAAGCATCGTTTCATTGGTTCCAGTTATTTTGTTTTCACACCTAAATTATTTTATTCATGTCTCAAAAAACGAAATAAGCAAGGAAGATAAATAAATGCTAAATTATCAAGCTGTACAGATTGCTGATATATTCGTACTAAAATTATTTTGAAGAGTTCTAGGATTTTATTTATTCGATTCTTTTGGCATTTACTGAAAAATGCAATAAGATAAAAGAAAAAAAAATCTAACAACAGTGTATCTAAAACTTGGGTGAAAAAATTATGACTCCCCCATGGTGATTGAAATGGCAGTGTAAACCCTGATCAAATTGCATTCTAATTTGCGTTAAGACTGTATGATAAGGCATATTTATCGGAATATTTTAGTGTAAATGCGGAATTTTTGTTTTGTTTTGTTTTATTGCTTTACGTCCCAAAACTGATCACAAAAAATCTGTCATTAGCAAAAATTCAAGTGGTTGGCCTTTTCAAGTCAGCTAGATGGGTTTGAAATCACTTGTACTTTTAATCAATGAAACTACACTCAAAACGCTTATTTTCTTAAAAAAATATTTTTTACATTTTTGAACCCAAAAATCGTGAAGTGATAGAAAACTATTTCAAAGCATCGCTTAATTTTAGCCGATTGAAAGGCACATATTTGGGCAAAATTCATTTCAATATCATAATAATTGGGGCGTCAGAGAATGAATTAAAAAGCGGCCACATAACTTCTGTTAAGTGTATACCGTTTACATTAGAATGGGGTAATCTCTGTCAAACTTCCCAGGATGCACGTAAAATCGGGGCACTACCGGTCTGTCAGCGAAACGACATCCGAATGGCGTTTCGCTGGCGGGGCGACAGTGGACCGCGGTTGGATTCTGGCTGGGTTTACTTTCGGATCATATATCAAATAAAAACATGCTAATCTGTAGCAATGGATATGCATGAATGGACAATCCTTCGCATGTACATATATATAATAAAACAAATTCAAAGTTTTGTTTTGTTTGATTTGATTCTTTACGTCCCATCAACAATCTTTCAGTTAAACAGGGACGGGTCTTCCTGGGTTGAACCAGTACTAAGGTAGGATAAACGTGTCTTGCTCAAGGACAACAACGCAGTGACACCGGTGAGGCTCGAACCCGCGGCCTCTCGGTCTCTGAATTCAAAGTAATATTTGAATAAAATCTGATAGTATTTTTCTTGTGACGATTTCATTGTGTTTTAAGTTATGGTTATTTGATGGGTTGTGCGTGTGTTCTGGAAGCTAACTCACGCGCCTTAGAGAGAGGATTATCGCTCGTACATGCGAATAAACCACACATTAACTTGCGTATTGCACCGGCATGGACATGCACTGTGTGCGTTGCGTGACATATGATGATAAATGAAATAATGAAGCCAACATTATGTATCGAGTTAACCTGCGATTCGCCGCATGTCCATTTTCTCTTTTCTGCACCATTTCGTCAGCCCAGAACATCCATCCGTCCGTCTTAGACAAACACTCAAGATATTATTTAATTTACTGACTTCTCGGATAAATGATATTTATGTTTTCATCAGACGGTTGTCGCTATTTAAAAAGGGCATGCTGTTATCCTTATCATAATCGTTCTCTCTCTCTCTCGCTTTCTCTCTCTCTCTGGCTGTAACTTGTTATGATTCTTCTCACGGACAGCCGTTTTATTTTAAGCCAAAATTTTGCTGACATCATCTAAAAACTAGTGATGCCCGGAAAACTGTTGAATAAAGGACTAACGGGCATCACTCACATTTAGACTATTTATTTAAATAATAAAGTGTAAACTGCCCATCTCTCTCTCTCTCCCTCTCTCTCTCTCTCTGTCTCAAAACTGTGGCGAATTTGATACATATAAAGCGATACCCGGATAAACCTAACTCAATATCCCCCCCACTCTCTCTCTCTCTCTCTCTCTCTCTCTCTCTCTCTCTCTCTCTCAAATAGTCACACACAGGATAATCCCGGTAATGCAGAACATGCAAACAGTGCAAACAAAATGTAATGTGTTTGAAGTGGCTGCCGTCGGATTATATTCGAGTTTGAAAATGAAAAAAAAACACCTCTCTGCAAACGGTCAAAGTTAAAAATGGGACTCCCATGCATGTTCACCCAATTCTCACTTTGTCCAGCCCATTCCTACTTTGCGCAGGGCCTGGTTATAGCAAAAATCGATAAAATACCCCTTGCGCAATTCTAGAATTGTCCGGTACAATTCCGGAATCGGCGGACAAAGTGGGAATTCTCACAATGCGCAGGTACAATTCCGGAATTGTACCGATTCTCACTTTGCGCTGAACACACACATATATATATATATATATATATATATATATATATATATATATATATATATATAATTTAAAATTAAAAAAGACACACTGGAACACTTTAAGTTTTTTAATTAATTTTTTCAGCAACCGATATCATTATTGAATATATATATTTTCTAATTTACGAGACCTAACTTATGGGACAATCCAACAATATTTGGTTTACATGACATCCTTTAAATCCCATTTTGCTAAGTATGCCCTATTTCGTCATTTAGTACAATCATATGTAGTTATTCCATACGTCACCGGCAGAAAATTCAAGTATTTTGGAGAACAGTTCGTCTTTGTAAAACTATAGACTTGGTAACTATTACACAATTATTATATAATTATTTGTTGACAGAGGCATTGCTTTTGTTTGCAACACTATTAAGAGACGACAAACCTATAAATATAGAGGCGCGTCGAGTGAATGAAGCTCACTCTTACTGTATTCTCTCTTAAAAATAATGAGTCTCGTACATTAGACACAATGTCCAGAAAATTAGAAATAAAGATTGTCTCGCCAAAATAGGCAACATTTTTTTAATTAAATGTGTAACAAAATAGTCATGTACAAAAGTTTATAGGTAAGTTGATCGCATATTAAATTGAGCATTTTTATATTTTAAAGCACCTTATGGTAAGACATTCATACATGTATATGAAAACTTTATTGGCATTTTGATAATTTGACAGCGTTTGTTCAATTTATCTATCGCTTTCAGTAAAGTATATGCTAGAAACCACAGAAGCTAAAATATGCACACTGTAGCACAAACACTCATTACTAAATTCACTTCACTAATAAACGAAATATCGAATTTTAGGGTAATATCTATTTCCCTAAGGGTCCCGTTACATGTAATTAGTACTTTATGCCCTAAATTAGAAGGTTTATGCTTTACATGCATATTATCGAACATAATTATATTAAACTGATCAGATGTTGGAATAATTTTTACTAAATAGAAGCAAAACGTTGCAAAATTATTTTCATCTTTAATCTCAGAGACGATAATTTTGAGCCCCCAGAACCTTGTTGTAAACTGATTGAATGTTAAAAAAATAATTAGATGTTACCCCCAAAGCGCGCGCTATTTCGACATATAGATTGATATTAAAATATTTGATATCTGATTAATATGTGATGAAAGTATATATTCATTCTCTACGTATTTAAGGCACCTTAAAAGTAAAGAAGGAGGAAAAGATCGTACAACTCGTTTTAATGCTTATCTTCAAAAAGGCATTGATTCGGACTTTTGACTATAAAACTTTTTTTCAAGCTCAACTCAAATGCGCATGAAACTTCTCCTGCTCATAAATGTTAACTGTCAGCAAATGTTCGCCTTAAATAACATATATAAGCGGGATAAATGCAACACCTGAGTGTTCAAACGCTGGGAAAATCTTAGTATTCCAGCCTTTTATTCTGTGAGATCAGTTGAAATATCATGCTCATTTGAGCTGAGCATGAAAAAGTTTATAACCTCAAGTCCAGGACTGACCTATCACACTTCTCGGTGTATTTTAGAAAGGTTGGAGGATCGTTATTGTACACAATGACGATTTTATTTTAAAGAAATAAGAAATGAGTTTACTTATAGAAACAATAAATGAGTTTATGATCAGTGGTCTCCTAATTTACGAGGCACAACGATTTTATTGTTTTTTTATTTAAATGTTTTAAATAAGGATTGAGAACAATTACTTATGTTCACTCAGAAAGTAGAAATTTCAAATGTATGTGTTCTGCCATGTAAATACAACGCCTATGTTGTTGTATTATCGTTGACCTTTGATGAAATGGCAGCAACTTGAAAGCACAATCAATGTGTCATCTAAAAGGACATTAAAATTGACGTTGGTAAGTGTTTTGTATGCAAGATAGAAACAGTATATGTTTGATTGCATGTAAAAAACCCTTCTACATTATTACCACGTTTAGTGCAAGTTTAAATCAATCTGAAATGAAAGTATAATTTACAGGACTTTCTATTCTAATACACGACACCTTGTTCGTTTGCAAAGTAGAAACATGCCTTGTTTTTTTAAAAATAAAATTTGATTTAGGTATGTTTTCTATAAACGCAAGGCATGTGTTAATTGCGTCATTTGTGCTTTGTTCTCATGTATGTGTTAAGTTAGACTAATGTTAAGAAAGTGTTCTGAAAATAAGTAATTTTCTTAAAACGAGTGTTCTTTTTATTATTACTATTATCAGAGAAAAACTGCCGATATACATGCAAAACTTATTGATTCATAATGTTTAATGTCAGGGCAGATACAAGGCATCATTTTTTTATTTATACAGACTATTGCTAAGCATTCTTTGTGTTATAGGTAATGACACCCGCCTTTAAAATTCTTCCATTTTCGCATGTGCCATCAACCATTCGGATACATAAATAACAACAGTCCTGTGAAGTTAAACATTTTCTCTTTTGGAATAGAATCAGGTAGGCCCACTATTAATTGATGGTAACAACTATTTTAGCAAAGATTAAGTTTAGAAAATCTTCATTTCAAAAGTCAATTTGGCATTTCAACGAAAGAATGGGTCTCACATGTGAAAGATACCTGTCCTAGAATCTCGCTTGCTGGCCCATTATATTTTGTAGCATACCTGTTACAGGAACGAGAGTCGGAGCTGGGTAGTTGCATAGGTCTGTATCACAACATTGTGCGTTTACGTTCCGTAGGTTGATGTCTCGCTTTCCGAATGGAAATGCTATATCTACGCCATCACAGTGCTGTAAGAACATTTCATTGAAAGCTCTTAACGATGCTATAAAAGGAAGCACACTATGCCACACAAGTATAGACTTTCTTGTTACGCTCTTGGTTTGCATAGTCTTTATCGTCAAATATTTATATTTGTAAAGCTCTTAAGGTTTTTTGCAACCGTTCATAGCCTCAAGAATGACATAAATTTTATTGGCAGCTGCCAAGCTCACTTGCCCGTGCATTAAGCTTCGAACATCGAATTCATTCGCCAGAAGTGACACTGGTGTTGTGATTGGCAGCGAGCCACAACGGAGTTGCACGTGCAAAAATAGCCTCTTGTTTGCTCCATTGGCTGTCTGTGTTAACACAGCTGTTCCGCTTTTCCGTGTTACACCCCAACAAAACCGTTAATACAGTTACATATTAAATACAAAAATAGTAAATGAGTATGATCAGGAAATACCACAATCACAAACTGCAGACAACCCCGTGGCAGCATGAGGAAGAGCCGCTCAACCATCACGAGACACCAGGAAGACAAATTAAGCAAAGCAATCAGCTCTCTCTTCCCCATCAAGATGATTGCAATACTAAAATGGACATAGAGAAACGTACAACAAAACATAGAACAATTACAGACTCCCACAATGGGAGTAACAATAAACAGAAAGTCAACAACAACAGAACCACCGCCTTAGAACGGACAGCAGCCTAAGCCACCGGGGGGGGGGGGGGGCTTAAATGCATTTTACTGGTACCAAATCTTCGCCCTAGATTCTGCTGTTGTTGAAGTACAAAAAATGTTCAGCTCGCATGGAGGCCATCTAACTAATGCAATGTATCATCATGGAAAAACACTCTAATCAAATTACTACACTATGATGAAACAAAGAAAAGGGCTCATGACTCACAGATAGTCAGAGCTAAAGAAAACCTCAAGTTGAGCCACGGTGGGTCCAGCTACAGATAAGCATCAGGCACCAACCCACCGATTAAAGCTTTACGTCAGAGCCGTCATAGAGTCTGAGGCCCGACCCACCGTCGTGCAATTAAAGAGGAAACCATAGCTATAAAACGTGATTGGGTTTACAACTAGGTTTAAAACTGTTTTTCCAAAATTATAAATAAAGTCTATATTTTAGAAATTTTATGATAAAATGTAAATATAAGAAATAAATTCAATTTTTGAAATGTTCATGGAATCATGAATACTTCAGGTCTCTTGCAAAGTAACTTTGCAAGAGACCCGAAGTATTCATGATTCCATGAACATTCTTTGCAAGAGACCCGAAGTATTCATGATTCCATGAACATTCCAAAAATAAAATTCATTTCTTAAGTAAGGCATTGGATATTTGGTGGTGATTAGGATTTTATAAAGAAGTTTGGAAGTACAAACATTCAGCTTTCAATATTTTTTTGCAAAAACAATATGTTTTATCTTATGTTGTGATTAATGTGTCTTTAAAGTAAGTGTAACACAATGGCATGGAAGAAGCGTATAAGAAAACAAGAGGAAAACGAATACGCTAGCTTTGTGATAGGCTAGCTTTTCGATTCCCTTCTTTTCAAAGTAATGAAATAACTCATGATATTATCGCTATCTACATAGTACATTAATCATTATTACAATTTCACAAAATACTCCTGGGTGAGCAAGCGTACATGTATCATATCCTCAAATTGCATAATCTTATGTAAAACTGCAATGAAATGCCGATAATACCATCAAGAATTATGATGATTTTATTTTTAAACCTTTTATGATCAGGATCCCTAAAGGGATGTTCCACCAAACAGTGAAAGCCCAAATAAGCACGGCATTTCAACAGGGTCTGCATTGTTTCATCGTCTCAAGAAACGGATCCTCAGAGAAAGACATATAGTCCGGCAGTATTCAGGCGAATTTTAGGGGGACCTGGAACTTGATTTTAAACTTTTTTCTTTGTTGATTCTGGTAGTGCATACATTGTCCTTGAAAAATCCGAGTGATGCCACTCTTGCATCATGGAGCATTTCGATATATCCAAGATGGCGTCCAAGATGGAGGACAATTATAAGAGAAAAATTGTGTGATACGGAAAATAATGTCTCAAACCCATTTTCTTTCTTAAATTGTTGCTATGAAGTTGGAATCTAACTGAACACACTAGCTTGTAAACAAATAAAATAAAAATGCGGACAAGATGGCCGCCAAGATGGCAGTTTATCACAAAAAGTATAAGAAAGTCTTCCCTGAGATGGACAAAGTCCAGCTATTTGCATGCAAAATGCTTATTTTACTGATTCTTGAATTACAGACATCATCCTTGTGATCCCAGTGATGCTATCACTCAGCATTTGACATATTCAACATGGCGTCCAAGATCGTAGCCAACAAATTTATCAAACCCGTGGGAGCGGCACCCTACATGTAGGCATAATGATAGATTTGTAACAGACCAGATGTCTTTGCAAACACACATATCTGAATAAACAAACCTGGTATGCGTGTATAATAGAATTGCACTGTAAATGCAGGCACATCTGAGAATGGCACCAGGGCCCAAAATTACAATGCTTCCTTAAAGTTAAGGAAGACTTAAGTATTGATTAAAATAAAGTTTCGAACTTATTAAAATCAAAATAGTTTCGTTTTTTTCTGTAGATCACAATGGTGTCTTTGACCATACGTTCTGCATCGATCCTGGCAATTTATTAAACATTTAACGTACATGTAACATTTTGAACTATCAATACATGTACTTCGCTTACGTCGTCCTTAACTTTAAGGAAGCATTGTAATTTTGGGCCCAGTTCAGCAAACATGTCTGATGTGATGACACCTCTGTACAAGTAGCACCGGATTTGTAGCCACCCTTTTATCTGAACTCAATTAGTAAAAATGTCGGTTGCAGTGGCAACTGACCAGCAGACATGGCCTACAGTGAGGCACCACACTAATGGGCATGGTTGATAATGAGGCATCACACCAGAAGGCATGGCCTATAGTGAGGCTCCACACCAGCAGGCACGGCTTATAGTGAGACACCATACACGCAGGTATGGCAAATAGATACACAACACCAGCAAGCATGCAGGAGTGAGTGGTAAAAGATCGGCAGGCATACTGATTGAGTGGTAAAAGATCAGCAGGCATACTGAATGAGTGGTTAAAGATCGGCAGGCATATTGATTGAGTGGCAGTGGTCCAGCAAGCACCCATCTTGCACATTACTCAACCAGTAGGCATGTTTGAACAGCAGTGGTGTTTGTGGGAGTTACACTAGACCAGAATACATATTTGTTGCAGCTGCAGCGACATAGCAATGGAGTCTCACTGGACCAGCAGGCATGTATCTTGCATTGACAACGTAGCAATAGTCTTGCCTACTAAAGTTTCACAGTTTAAGTTGGCATGTCTGATGGAGGGGCATTGATCGAGTAGCTTTTCTCTTTTACTTTCAAAGGAGACATGTCTAATTGAATGGGGAGCGCAATGGCTCATGGGTAGAGTGCTTGACTCAAGACCGAGGGGCCGCGGGTTCGAGCCTCACCGGCGTCACTGCGTTGTGGTCGTTGAGCAAGACACATCTATCCTAGCTTAGTACTGGTTCAATCCTGGAAGAGCCGTCCCTGTTTAACTGAAAGATTGTTGATGGGACATAAAGAATCAAATCAAAGAAACAAACAAATGTCTGATTGAATGGTACCAAGTTCTCAGGCATATCTGTTGAAGTTTCATCGAACGGCATCCATGTATTGCCACCAGGCCATCACATCAGACATTCTTACCAGCACGCATGCAAATTATGTGGTACTGAAACTTCAAATATGTATGCCTGTTGCCGAGACGCAGGATCTGCAGGCATGTGTGTTTGTTATATCACACCAGCAATAATGTATGTTACAATTGCACCCGACTAACAGGAATGCTGGGTACTCATGCATTGGATCAGTGTGCATGTCTGTTATACTTGTACCAGACCAGCAAGCCAGCCATTATTGCCACAGGATCAGTAGACATCTTTACCATTTCCATGTTTGATTTAGCACACATGTCTGAAACCAAGACTCCAGGCCAGCAGTTATAAAAGTAACAGCTTCGCGAGACTGTCAGGCCTGTTGCAGTACCCATGTCTTTAAACTTTGCTCTGAAACAGCAGGCATGTTTGTGACAGTTGCACCCGGCCATTTGGCACATCGAATACAAGCATGCATTTCTGTAAGATTTGCAAACACATTTGTAGTTGTGGGGCTGTGCCAGCAGGTATGTCTGTTACACTTGCTCAGACCCGCAGTTGTGTCTTCTATGCTTGTATCCGACCAATGGGCTGTTAAGGACAATTGCACCAGACCATCAGGCATGTATGTTACAGTAGCATCTGACCAGCAGTCATGTCTTTATATGTTGCATAGAATCAGCATGCATGTCTCTTAAAGTTTCATCTTAGAAGCATCCATGAATGTTATATTTGCACCCAGCCATCAGCCATGTCTGTAACAATTGCATCTGATCATTTGTCATGTCTTTAACAGTTGCACCTTACCAGCAGTCATGTCTGTTAAACATGCACCTACACGCATGCATGTCTGAAAAACTTGCACCGGACCAGTACTAGTATTCATATTTGTTACAGAAATATCCAACCATCTGTGCTGTCTGTTGCACTTGCGCCAGACCAGTACAGTAGTAATGGTTGTTACAACTGCACCAGACCAACAGGCCTGTATTTTACAGTTTCTCCTAAGCAGCAGGAATGTCATGAGGGTAATTAACATCTGCATCATGCAGATATATCTCTTACTCGTTGGTTTGTATATACACTGCACTCCATAAGTAAATAGTATTTTCCCTCTTTTTTTTTGGTAATTTTATTTTTTAGCAATCCATCCATAAACTACTTTCAAGCTGATTTTTTCCGCATATTGATTAAAAAAGGTGTGTACTTTGAGCAGCCACGCTGTCACAGAGTTTTCAGTGATATCGTTCGTTCAGCATACCCTGGCATTTATCACTTCATTATTTCTTGACAGAATGTTTGCCCAAAGTAGGAACTTTTATGAGAATAATATGATATTAAGGTTCGTATTATTAGATCCAGCCAAAAGTAGTCTTGAAAGTAGTGCATGGATTGATGGATACGATTACCAGAACAAAGACACACAAAAAACATTACCATTATGAAAAAAATAAGTCCGTTATTTTTTCAGTGCAGTGTATAATAAAAACCCATGTGATTCCACAATATACATCCTGCTATTTTATCCATCTTGGACGACATCTTGGATATTTTACAACTCTGAAACACAACAACATCATGCCAGTCAAATTCGCCGAATGCAACTACTGTTGAAAATATCAGAAAAAAGGTAATTAACTGTGATTCTGATTTCAAGTGGTATTTTGCTTTAAAATGGCGGCCATCTTGGACACCATCGTAAATAGTTCAACCTTCTGAATCAAACAATGTTCCATTTTAATCATTTGTATCATTTAGACTCTAAAAAGCCATACGAAGTCAATACTAAAATGTTTTTTATTGCGTTTGTTTTGGTCAGATAGGTTTTAGGGGACTAAATGGCGGCCATCTTGGGCGCAATCTTTAATATTTAAACCCTCTGAATCGAATCAATGTTCCATTTTAATTGTCTGTATCATTTAGCCTCTAAACATCCATAAAAAGTTAAAATTAGAGCTCTTTTTATCGAACCTGTTGGTCAGATAGGTGTTAGGAGCATAATTGACGGCCATCTTGGACGCCATCTTTAATTTTTCAAAACGCTCAATGATGACAGAGTGGCATCAGTTGGATTCATCATGTACAATGTCTGAACAACAAGAATCCGTGAAGAAAAAAACTTTAAAATCAAGTTCCAGGTCATTCTTGTTTTCTACCGGACTAATATAGTTTGAAAAATTTTAGCCTTAGAATTATCAATATCCTGTCTTTATCATGTGTAGCTTTATGGGAAATCCCATTTGTCTGAATAAAGCTAACACTTAAAGCGCCAATCACGACTGCAGCAGACGACCAGTGTTTTTGGACATCTTTCCCAATTTTCGAAAAAGTAAGGCAGTTTTCGAAAAATTAAGGTATGATATTTCATGAGAATCGCCTGCCAGCAGACGATTCTCATAGACTATCATGCCTTTTATGTTATATTTGAACGATCTAGGATGCGTCGCCAGAGCTGCAAATTATAGATGGCGCTTTATGGGTTAACACAATTCACAAAGCAGTTGAGAATACATATCTGACTAGCATTGTCTTTTGGTAGTTGTCTGATTTTGTATTCTGTTGACGTGGTATTTGTACAGCTAAAATTGGTTTGTACACACACACACACACACACACACACACACACACACACGCACGCACGCACGCACGCACGCACGCACGCACGGAGAGAGAAAGAGAGAGAGGGTTACGTAAGTGTACCTGTTTTGTTTCACAGTTCATTATATACTCATGGTGTCCATCAGTAGATGATCGGAGCTCCTTCAGCATACATACCTTATAGAAAATAAGATGAGCGGTTCAACATACATGTGTTTGTTTGATTTGATTCTTTACGTCCCAGTCAACAATTTTCAGTTTTGTCGGGACGGGTCTTCCTCTAAGCAAGGATTAGTGAGTCTTGCTCAAGGACACAACGCAGTGATGCCGGTGAGGCTCGAATCCGCAACCCCTCGGTCTCGAGTAAAGCACCCTACCACTGAGCCACTGTGTTCCCTTAACATGTATTTAACACTACTAAGGACAGTACATCAGATTTTGGTACATGTTGCATTGAAGAACATCAAAGGCTCAGACGAACCTAGTCCCGAGGTTATAAATCTTTTTCCATACTCATTCAGCTGAGCATTAAATTTTAACTGCTCATAAAAAACTAAACTACCGACAAATTAAAAATTGTATCGCTTCAAGTCCCTCAGATGTTGAAGGAGTTCTAGCGATAAGGCGTATATTTTCCCTAGTTGGCATAATTACAAACACCGAATTTTCAAATTATCCTTATGTTTTAAAGTTGGTGTAGTTCAGCAGTAAAATATGCATAGTAAGCAACAAAATACGTTTCAAAGCGATTCACTATTTACAATACCGTGAAAACGTGCACTTTCTACTACCATCCCTCATTTTACGTCTTTATACTGGTTGCCGTTTAGACCAGACTTTGAGTAACTGCATTGCTAGTTTTAAACAAAAAAAAAAAATAAAAGTGCTAAAATGTTTAGGATATAAGTGCTCTTCATTTCAAGGCTTACTTACCTCTCCGTCGTTACATGCTCGAGTGGTATTACATTCAGTAAAGTTCCTGACCGGTTGATCACAGTGGTAACATTCCAGTGCTTTGTTCATATGAAAGGATAAAAATAGAGGATCCTACATGAGTGCTCATGTTTTATTGAATTTATTAAACGAGTTGGGGAAAAGAGATAAAATGCGAGGCTTGCCGAGCATTTTATCTCTTTTTCTCAACGAGTTTAATAAATTCAATAATACAAAAGCACGAATGTTAGATTCTATTTATCATATTGCATTATGATCACTTTGAAGTCTCACTCCTGGCGTAAAAACGTCATCATTTTGTTATTATGTACGCAACGTTATTATGGACGTCATAACGTTTTCCGTAAATCTATAAACCACTAGTGGTTTATCGATTTTATTGCATGGTGTTATTTCACTCTCAGACGCGACGTCATTTGGTAAAAAGATATGATTCCACGATGTTGATTATGGAACTTTCATAACTATACATATTAACATGTAAGTGTACACTAAACGCACATGCCGAACACACTATTTCAAAAGACATAAGAGGCGTTCACGCTAGGAGTCGTAAGACAGATTGTAAGTATACATGTATTTGACATTGACCTTCCACTTAAAGGTCATATTGGTAGTTCAAAACATTCGTTGAAATCTACACACTATACGAAATTGGTGTGTTAAATAAGAAACACGAAGGGGAGCCCATCAGCCTAAAAGGCCAAAGCAGCACTCTGAAACTCTCGTTACACATAGGCGGACTGGATTCCCCTTGAAAATCACAAGTGGTACAAGTATAGGTTTCCATACGAATACTCATTAATGCCCAAACCCCTGAAAATTAATTGTACCTACACCCACTCCCCTGGAAAAAATCGTTTCCCTTGGAATAAACAGTCGGACCCCTTCTGTAAAATAAGTTGATGACCATAATAATAAGGAGAATAAGATGATGCTGAAAAAAAATGTTAGAAATTGCTGTCTTTTGTGCTTAAAATCCCCCCCCCCCACACACACACACGGCACTTTCTGATCCGCCCATGTTGCATGAACAAGCATTGTCCTAAACATGAACACCCTCTATCAAAAAAAAAAAAAAAAAAAGAAACAGTGAAAGAGGAGTTTGCATTACGAGCCGTAAGACAGAGCTTTAGTATATTTGACCTTGACCTTTGACTCCAATGTCATATTAGTGATCAGAAACCTTCCATGTAATCTGCACACCACTTGAAATCATTGTGCTGATTATGAAAACCACCGGTAAAAATGAAAGAGGAGTTCGCGTTATAAATCGTAACACAGTTTTTAAGTGTATATGACATTGACCTTTGACTCTAGGGTTATATCGGTCATCTGAAACCTTCGTTGTGATGTACACACCATTGGCAATCATTTGGCTAAATATGAACGTCCATGGCAAATAAATAAAAGAGTAATTTTGTTTTTAGCCGTAAGAGAGTTTAGTATATGCATTATGTGACCTTGGTCATGTATCCCAAGGTCATACATGTATCGGTTATCGGACTCTTTTGCTGTACCTTACACATCAAAGGCAATCATTGCGCTTAATACATGTATGAGCACCCTCAGTTTAGAAATAAAGCGCAGTTCGCGTTATGAACCGTAAGAGGACCATAGGTCATATGTGGCCTTGATTTTGGATTATAATACTGTAAATCCGGAAATTTTCGCGAGGTGTTTATTTTCGCGAAACATGCGAAGTTTCGCGAAAAAAATCTTCGCAAATTGATGAAATCATTCTGTCGTTTACTGATATTGGTGAATCATGCCCTAGTCGAGAATTTTAAACGTCGCAAATATGTTTTTTAACGCCATACGCGAAAATAAGATTCTCGCGAAAATTTCTGGATTTACAGTACTGTATCATATCCGTGATCTTAAGCCATAGTTGTAATCTACGCACCAAATGCAATTATTTGGCTAGATATGAACATACTCGATCGACAATGAGAGGAGTTTTCGACAGATTTTAAATTATAAGTTCTTGTCCTTCGATTGCACTATGTCTGACTTTATTTTCAAAAAGGACGTATATATACATTAGTGGAATTCTTAAGAAGTCTTAACATATTTGTTGACTTACCGCATTCGTTGCAGAACCTCGGACATGTCACACTCGCCATATGGGTATCATTGCACATATCCGACTTTTTGTTGAAAATAAGTTGACATGCTTGCCTGTCAATGTCATCACACATTAGGGCACATACTTTGGAATATAATAGAAGGGACGCCCCTGGAATATAAGATTGTTTGGATACATACATAGAAGGTATTGGTTTGTTTATCATCAGAACAAACCCAACTTTATTGCAAACCCTACATATCTTAAGCAGGGGACTTACGAGAACATGCCTAATATTGGCATTATACCGTATAATGTACAGTACATTTAAACAGTGTACTATGATACATAATATTATTCTATAGAAAATGGCAGATAGTTAACCTGTACTTATAGTTCAGGTAGCCATGAAAACAAACCATGTTAGGATTATTTTATTTTTAGGCTTTACAAGCACTACAAACAAAATTTAGCTATTTTACTTTGGCCTTTGACTCAAGAGCCACTATGTTACCTGGAATACAAATGTTTTCTTGTCATCTACATTCCTCAGGCAAACTGTCTGTTAAATACATATGAATATTGCCCGTCAACGAAGTAAGACGTGTTGACATTTGAAACCAAACCAAACAACCTGATATCATATTTGACCTTGCTTTCTGACTCCAAGGTCATATTGGTGGTTTGATTCGTTTGTTGTTATATACAACTATGCACACCTTCCATCAAAGAAAAAGCATAAGGTTATAAACCATATTATAGATTTAGTGTACATTTGACATTGACATTTGACTAAAATGCCATATTTGTGACAAAAAATCTTTGCTGTGTTCTACACAAAATAAATAGCCAAAGTGCTTAATGTGACCATCCACCATCACAATTTCAAAAAGAAATAAAAAGCAATTCGCTTATGAGCCATAAGATTAAGCATTATTTGAACTTGAGGTTTAGTTTAAACTTTTACTTCATTTTTGTAAAACAACATGTGTACATATAATGCAATAAGATCACATACATTTCACACATTTTCACTGGCGCAACAAAATTAGTTTTAATTGAAAAATAATTAAGAGAAATTTGTTGGGATACTATTTCTTACAGGAGAAGAAAATATACGTTAATTTTATTCTATAAAATGAAAAATGGACTGTATCCATAATATTTGTCTTCACCTGTTCCCCTTACGGTCAGAAAAGATACAGCATATATAATCTCTGAAATGCGTCCTATTACAAAACTACACGCTCTAATACTCATCTGTACTACAACTCATTCTTCTATCAGTCGTGCGTGATTGGAATTAACTGCCACTAGATACCAAAATGCAAAAAGTAGTTGCGCTTTTAAACGCAGCCTCAACTCAACGATAATTGTTGTTCCCTTTTTTGTCACAATGGCAAATGCATTGGCAAAATATACTATGCTAGACTGAGAACAGATTTCAGCTCTCTAAATACTGATCTCTATTCAACACATACCATAGACGGTCAGTTGTGCAATTGTGGTAGAATTGAAACTACCACACATTACTCGTTTGAATGCAATAGGTTCAATGAATTTCGCCAGAAAATGATGCAAGGGGTATCTCCACTATGTGAACCAACATTGGATACCCTTTATATGGAAAGAGAGCGCTTTCTGATGAGATTAATAAGCAGATTTTATCAGTGTACAGGAATATCTTATAACGACAAAACGATTTAAATAGAATGTGAACACACATGCAGTTTACCATTAACACTATTCTTTGACATTGAGATAGTCCAACCCAAAAATATATCTGTTTCTATCATTTGAACCTGATCTTAAGCTATACTAGTTACACCACTCCCGTGGAGCGTTTTGGCATATTATCACCTTATGATACACTAACAATAATAGCGAATGATTCGTTTCCATAAATAAGTTAAGGATTCGAGCTCAATAAATTGTTTTGGTATAATACTGAATTTGCAAATAATGCTACCATGATTATTTTCAAACCACGATAAATTAGCAAATTAGATTTAAATGGGATACATATTCACATAGGTCAAATGACTTTCTTCTGAATCCCATTTGTATACTAGTATTGAGTTGTATATTCTATTTATATGTTTGTTATATGTACAAAAAATATACAAAAAATATGTTTAAACCAAGATCTCATACAGATCATTCCGGAATATAAAAAAGTATTCATAAGAAAGTCTGTTGACTTTTGTAAATCTATTTCCCAGTCATTCAATATTAGAAATACAATAAACATATTATACATATGAATTGAATTAAGATACGTATGTTTAAACACTTGATAATTCGAATCAAACTTTGAAACAATTAGATGGTCACTGATGAAGCCTAAATGGCAGAAACTAGCAAGTCTGGCTCAGGAAATATGCACACTCTAGTTTCAGTTTTTTTTGTGCAGTCTTTGCTTCCAAGGGATACCCTTTTAAGAACATATTTAACCAGATTTAACTGTACAGTGGAGACCATAAAGCCAGAAAATTAAACAAAAAATGTTCATTTAACTAGTACCTCGTTTCTAAATGTATCAGAAGGAGCCAATTACAAGGTAACAAGTTGATACTCAGAAAAAGAGCAATCATAATTTCTAACAATTTGGTCTTATATTCTAGACTGTATGGGTATCTAATATCAAACATGCTGTTTAATACAAAATAGAAATTTTGATTTTTGTAAGGGAGCATGAGGAGTAAAATGCATTTAAGCTCCTGTATGGCTTAGGCTGCTGTCCGTTCTAAGGCGGAGGTTCTGTTGTTGTTGACGTTTTGTTTATTGTTACTACCATTGTGGGAAACAGTAATTGTTCTATGTTTTGTTGTACGTTACTTTATGTCCATTCTAGTATTGCAATCATCTTGATAAGAAAGAGAGAGCTGGTTGCTTGCTTTATTTGTCTTCCTGGTGTCTCGTGATGGTTTAGGGCTTCCTCGCGGTGCCATGGGGTTGTGTGAGGTTTGTGATTGTGGTATTTCCAGATCAAACTCACTTACTATTTTTGCATTTAAACACAAGAAAACTGACTTATCATCGGAAACAAGCTCAGAAATCAATTTCAAATTCATCAAATCTGTAAATTGTCTCCCTTTGACAAAACAAAGAGAGAATATTAAATGTTTGATGTTCTTCGATTTACCACTATTTTCGATAGCTAATCAGTTAGACATATCAGCACATCATTTCTACCATTTCTAGACTAGTAATGTCCTCAGACTAAGATGCAACAACACATTGATTTTCCTATGGAAATTTCAATGATAAAGTATCATTTTGATGAGAAACCCGCATTTAAATTTGATTTTCTAAACGATAAAAACACACTCTTCTTGAGTTAAGTCATTGACATTTCTGGTTGTCGCATGTCCAGATTACAATTTCATGCAGTCAGACTTGGATGGAAGTAGATTTCTGAAAGCTGAAACTGTGCGAGATTATTGTTCATATTGCAACTTGAAAATGTTAACCCCTGTCACATTTAAATGGCGTTCATGTCTTTCCTTGTGACAACATCCGTAAAACTTTTGCTGTTATGCGCAACCTGGTCTGTGAACCATCAGATATGCTTCCAATTTCTAAACTGGCTTGCATCATTTTGTATATAAATAGAAAACAACTCAGGTGAAGCGTTTTCATCTTTGTTCAGTATATAACAATGAGAAATGTTTCATACAGATGCAGTGTTGAGCATTAACATCTGTATTCAAAACATTTTGATTTCATAATAAATTCTTTAAATGCATGCTTCTTTAGATAAAACTATAATGATATATCATCACAGAGTTGAACGTTAAGATCAGGTAGACATATATCTGACACTGGGTTTATTTAATATTGTCTAAGGTCTATGAACTGATGACATACAAATAAGAAATGATGAGTATTTTCTATGTCACTGCAAGTGCAATAGGAATTAAATTGTTTTGAATACAATTGTTGTCAGAGAAGACTGCATGCATTTTTTAGTCTAGCATGATGTATTGTGTCATGTCTTTTACCTGACAGTGTGTTATAGTATTGGGGGGGGGGGGGGGTTTACTCAAGTTAGAATTTAGTCTGTTTTAAAGATATTAAGGCTTTGATAAGTGCGAGTTTTCTCTGGAAATACATTCCAATCACGGAAAACAGAAGGCAAGACAGATTTTAGTAGACATGGGGATTTGTATGTAAAGTTTGTCGATCTGGAGACTTACGTAAAGTGTATATTTACGCACTGCCAACAGTATAATTTGACCTTTGACCCCTAGGTTATAGCAGTAATGCGAAATAAGAACATCCTTGGTCAAAACATGAAAGAGGAGGGAGTTCGTATTACATGAACTAGCTTTAGACAGGTTTTAAGCTTTTATTATTTCTCAAGTTGAAATTAAAGAATACTAAAACCAACTGCTAATTGGTCACTTTTCAAACTCATTATTTCTGACCAAAAGCTAATAAAATTGAAATGATTTTTTGCCTATATATGTGTACTTTAATGGGCAAACGTTTAGCAGTGTTTTTGAACAGTTTTCTTTTACTTCAAAGTTTTTTGGGTTAAAAATGCAAAAATCGACATCTAAAGAAAAAGTGGTTTTGAGAGTAGTTCTTATAAAATTGACGTTTAGATGGTTACAAACTGGTCTGTCCGACTTGAAAAACACCTAACAATTGAAAGTTTGCTTATGGTAGATTTTTTATGCATTTTTAAAATGTTGCATTTGATTCAGAATGTTTCGAGATTTTTGAAATTCACCAGTATTTCCTGGTAAAATTGTTAAATGCATTTAATTTTATTTGAACACTGTAGGTCAAACACCGTAGAACTTGATTAGTCCATTTTTTGCGATTATTGCTTTACGACAACTGTACACTTCCGGTTTCAATGTGAGAGTTAAAAATCGATTTGGTTGCATTTTTTTTTTAATTTTCAAAGAAGGACGGTGACGTCTGGTGAAAATGAAAAATCGCTGAAAATTTCAATGCCGTGTCGCTGATAATAAAGCTAACAGAGCAGTACAAAGTCTCTATGTAAATTGCAAGCTTAAAGCTGAATTTCAATGATTAACCTGCTAAAAGTGTTTGTTTTATGTTGTTGAGTTGCAAAAACGACGAGTCCGATGGAAGCAAAACTTTTGAGGTTTATTCTTCTTATATCACGCTAGCCAGTAACATCTTCAAACAAACAAAAACGTTAATTTGTGTTATGGTTTATATCGTAGAAAAAGTGCGACGTTTTGAAATGAGGGTACCTTTTCTCTAACTTCGTCCGTACAAGAAGTACACGCCATTTTTACATGAAATAACTTGCAGAGTCTCGACAGAGTATTGCTTCACTTAAACAAATATGAATTTTGTATACCCTACGTTTCACGTTCTGAACTAGCGTAAAAATTAGCAGTTGGTTTTAGTATAGTTTGGCAAGTAAACAAATATGGCCCAACTGAATAGCTCTGTATAACCCTTTTTTAATTCTTCATCACAGCCTATCCGTATTAACAATTACGAATAAGTTGGACAGCAAGTATTTATTTTGTAAAAACGTCAATTTGAGGCTACAGTACTGACGGATCTGGAAACCATCTACTAGTAGCTAGATAGACATTGAGGAGGGGACCAGACGAGCTACCACATGAAGAGTAAAAGTGTTCTGACCCACCGTTGATGTCTAACAGTTTCGTGACTATCGATGTTCGAATTGAGCTATAGTTACTAGAGTAGGAACTATAGTTGGATTCGAAGGGGGGAGGGTTTTGCATGTGGGACTATGTCGCTTGTTATAAGTATGTCGTCGTTCCATTGATCTGTTAAACACTATCAGGTGACTTTTGAGTTACATTCTTGGCGTGGTTTTGAAACAACTATTGGACCACTGGCGTTATTTTCAGTCGCAAAAATAATACAGATTAACATGCCTTTGCCATTAACAAATTGTATTTTTAAAGAGCATAAACTATTTCACTAACTCCTGTTTTGAATATTGACCTACCTACTGTAATGATTAAACCCTGCATCTTTAGCATTCGTATCACAAATTGTAAACAGCCTAGTTTACTCTTACCTTTTATTCTATTGGGGAAGGTTTGTTAACGTGACTTGCAAAGTATTATCTATGAAACGCAATGATAAGAACATCAGATACTCATCGACCTTCTGTAGAAATATGCACCTCATGCTATTTGTGATTAATAATCGAAGCATTTCAACCCTTTGGACTAAAGGAATTTCCCATAAAGTTTGGCAAAGATGGTTCATCGTATATATATATTGACTTCAGGCCGAAACGTTCCTCTAACATATATTTAGCGGCTACAGGTTATAATTACCCATATATATATTATATTTCCTTACCTAAAGATTGCGTTTGCCTAAGCAAACAGTACAGACCCTGATAAAATACCGCACTCAGTGACATATCACCTGAGTTTCATTGTTTGCCACCACAGTGCCCGTTTGAGATTTTCTGGTTTTTCAAAGGGCTAACAGTCTAGAAAAAAGATCATACACAAGGATCAACTTTTTAAAAAAGATGGCCATCTTTCAGAACTTTACTAAAGAGGGTTACCGTCTACTGAGTAAAAGTACAGAAGCCATTTGAAAGCTGTTTCAATCAAAGGTGATGATCACCAACCTAATCGCCACCTCCACTTAAGCTGGGTGTGTCATCTTAATGTTGTGACACCATGAAACAATACATAAAGGATCGTCCGCACAATTTCGACTGAGTTATGGCCCTTTTGACTTAGTTTTGGTTAAAATCTGGTTTCCAATCAATAACTATACAAGGGATCAATCAATTTTATTCAAATTTTACAGAAGGGTAAATCATCATTAAATACAGGACTAGGTCGAATTTGGAGATCATCCGCAAGGTTTTGACTGAGTTATGGCCCTTTTTGACTTAGGTTTTGGCTAATACACAAGCTATATTGGTATTTTGCGTAATGAAGTTCACATTTCCCCAAAGCTGACAACTTCTCACTATAAGCCATTATTGCCCAGTGCCTGTAGATAAGCATGGCAGTGACAACATTTTTACTCTACCCCCTGACCCGTTAGGCAGGGTCAAAGGTCAAATATTTAAATTTCGCAATAACTAAGTCAGTTATCAATATTTGTACTGACATTTTGCATGCAGACAGAGGTACAATAGATAAGAAACATATCAAACGGGATTTTGGTTTGAAGGTCTGTGTCCTATCCCCTGGTTGGACTAAGGGGATGGGACAGAGGCCATTTTTTGGGGAATATATAACGATGATTGTCCAGTGCCTGTAGAAAAGCATGACAGTGGTATTTATTTTTACTAAACTCCCTTGACCCCTTAGATAGGGTCAAAGGTCAAATATTTAAATTTAGCAATAACTAAATCAGTTATCAATATTTTTTACCGAAATTTCGCACGCAGACAGAGGTTTAATATATATGAAACATATCAAGCAGGATTTTAGTTTGAAGGCCTGAGTCCGATCCCCTTGTTGGACTAAGTGAGTGAGGTCGAGGCCATTTTTTCAATGTAGTCATGTTGCATTTCAAATTAAAGGGAACGACGCAGCAGCATGGTAGCATGGTAGCAAATATTTTGCCCGCAGACACGCCCTCGACGTCGGGGTTGGGTCAAAAGGTCAAAACATCTTAATGCTGTAAGGCGTCATGTTGGGATGGAGCGTAGAGCACCTTGAAAACAGATTTTCTGTCCTAACACACAACCTCGACCCCTGGGGTGGTGTCAAAATTAAAGGTAAAGTATTCAACATATCCGGAATATGGTCATGATGCATATCAAATTAAAGGGAATGACGCATGTAGCAACATGGTAGCAAATGCTTTACCAGTAGACATATCCTCGACCCCAGGGGAGGGCTCAAAAGGTCAAACATTTTTTTTTACTGAAAGTAGTCATGTTGCATATCAAATGAAAGGGAAAGAAGAATAGAACAGCATAGAAGCAGAAACTTTGACCTTACACACACCCCTGACCTCTGGGTTGGGTTGAAAGGTCATATATTGAATTTGGACGGATAAGCATATTTTTTATTGAACTAAGCACTAAAAAGTTGACAGGCTTTTAATGATGATCTTTTTGATACCCAAGTTGAACTTAGGGATTGGAGAAACGGGAGTTATGTTTTATGATTTACAAGTTTCTCTAAAACATCCCTTCGCCGGATCATATAAATGTGATGAATTTGTTTTGTTTGACTTTGGTTTTGCCAGGCGACACATCCGATTTTCAGAACTCTAGTTGATAGAAGCTTTAATTAGAGAATCGTGTATTTGTTCTTGTTATTTCTCTGATATTGGTCAGGTTTACAACCAGAACAGTGAAACACACCCCATACTGGAACAGCGTACACTGTGAGAACAAATAGAAAAGCTGATACATCGATCAGCCTGCGCGTATGTCCATGCTCCTCAAGGTCTTTTCTTGCCCGCAAATATAGCTTATTATTCAAATTGTCGCATGCAAAGCGTTAACTATAGACATGAGTGACAGATATCTAACTTCAACAAAACGTGATTGACATGGTAGATATTGAATACACATGATATTTAAATGTGTATGACCAGAATTGTCTGAGCAGGTATTGCTCGAAACTATCGATGTGTCGAACTGGTCTCGCCTGGTCTGTTCATAGAAATTTGTTGATAAACGAGGAGTAGGCTCTTTGTGAGCATCAAAGCTTGTACGTTTTAAAACAAAAATAAGATAACTCTTACTATTATAAAAACACTAAGTTAACTTTTCACACAAATCCGGTACTACCTTAACCACTGGTCAAACATGGTAATATATAGTACAAAATGTATCACATGATATCTTCTCCTGAACAACTGTTCTGAATTTAGCATAATTTCACATGAATGTCCCCGTAGCGCCATATACCAGATTTATTTTTTTTTTCGCTTCGCCAAACATAATGCTCATCAGAGCTAAACATAGAAAGACACTTTAAAAGACAGCTCCACCTGCACCACTGCTCGATACAGAACAGAAAAAAAGTCTTATTTTAGACGCTCATCATCATAACAGCATATACATTTAAACATTTACATAGTGAATACATTCAATAGTCGAGAGTGAAATAATTTTGTTGTTGATTTGTTTTTTATGTTATAGCAATATCACAATTTGGATAGTTTGTTACTTAGGGTGCAACCTTGTTTATAGGTCAATGGTTGTTTGGTGCATAGTAGGTATGTGGCGGATCGATGTTCCACCCGTATCTGTTTTAAACGGCCACTCTAAAAAGAAATGCCAAAAAATTGTTTTTCAAAACCAATTATCGCCAATTATCGCTTAATGCAGGTCAAAAGTATTGCAAAATGCATTCTGCAATACTTTCGACCGTCATTAATCTACCAATTGTTATTGAGATCTGTGACTTGTATATTTTTGAGTGGCCGTTTTACACACTGTCAGGTTTTACCTGTATATAAAATGGGCCTCGCCGCGAGAAAACCTGTCTTCGGGGTGTCCGACAAAGCGAGTTTCAAACCAGTCTCCTCAGCAACGGAGACTAGCTAGAAAATTGAAATTTCACCTGTACTGAATTTACATATGAAACTTTTTTTAAAGCGAATAACAAAGGCACTAAACAGACTGCGCGGATGCACATGCTGGTCTGCGTTTGTGTTGTTCGCAAACCCCCGAAGACAGGTTTTATCGCGTCGAAGCCCAAATAATGTCACACGAACGTTCCCCATAATGCCATCTATCATGAATGCACACCAGGTTCTGCTTCACATTTCAAAATGACCCTCAGAGCTAAAAAAGACAAAGAAATGTTTGAACGACATCTCTTTCTGAACCACTGGTCGAATGTCAAAATAAGTTCACAGAAATGTGTTCGTGGTAATGCGCTCTACCAAACTTGTACGTCAGCTCTGCACAACTGAACAAAATGGAAACCAGATCTAAAAATAAAAATATATTTAAACGGCATCTCCTGCTTAACCATTTGTCCGAGTTCAAGATAAGTTCACAGAAATATTACCCGAGAGCTAAAATAGATTTGGTTTAAAACATCATCTACTCATGAGTCAGGGCATAGGTGTTCCCCATGGCTCTCCTGTTTTGTTAATTATATATTTCGAGGAGTCACATGTCATAGCAAAATAATATCGCATCAGAAAACATTGCACACCCTGATATAATGACATTAGATCTGAGTTTTCATTGTTTGCCGAGGTGCCCACTAAAGGGTTTCCAGCATTAAAAGACTTAACCAACAATATACGAAGTGTTTTTAATATAAAACTAGGTCGTTTAATGTGTGTGTCTCTGCTCCTTGTAATGGCCTTCAAAGATAAGGTTTTGAAAATATGTTTTGTCCCTTCCCTTTAATATAGGAGTGCCGTTGAGTGTTTACATGTACAATTCACCTGGAGATAACAGTACATATTATAGAGACGTAGAATGCAGAGTTTGGTTATTTCAATAGGTACGTATATAAGGTTTCCATTTATTGCTCCTCCTGAAGAAAGTATAATATGAGCCGTGACATGTGATTTCCAACAATGTGGTATTTTGACAAGTGTAGACTCAGACCAGCCTGTGTAGCCTCCTGTTAAGCTTAGAAACTCCAAATGATGTTCAATCAGTAGCTTAGCACTCATATAATACTCAAGCGACTAGCAAAGGCTCTGATCAGACTGCGCGTATGCGCAGGCTGGTCTGAGCCTTTGCTTGTCGCACATACCACATTGTTGGAAATCTCATGTCGCGGCTCAATTATATTGTTAACGTCATCGGTTCATTGGAAGTTTCAAATCTTGAAACAAAACCTACAAGCCGTAGGTAAATAAATTAACATAATGCTGTAAGAATTGCCATGGTGTATTATGCTGCATGCTAATAAACAGAATAGACTACAAAGTAATGACATTGAATATTGGTAATATTTTCTGTTTGTCATCGTTTCCGTTGATTGATTTCCGGTAACTGTTATATTCGCAAAGGAAAGGATGATAACAGAACGAGGGGGTATTTTGCCTAAAACATTCGATTGTCTTTCTGTTATTAAACTATTTGTAGAATCGAAATTTAATAATAGTGAATAGAAGTCTGTTTCATGACATCGACTTTTATAACAAGTAATATAGCTACATCAACTGTACACGCATGTTAACTATACTATGAGAAGGACAGTGAATGGCTGTACCATGATAAAGGAGGCCCCCAGGGGGGGGGGGTATGTGCTCCCTAGATCCCTGAAAAAAAAATTCATTGATCTCCCCAACTCCCTGAAAATAATTTCCACTTCTCCCTAAAATTATTTGCCTTTGCTACCCAAATCCCTAAAAATATTTCAGTTTCTCCCCAAATCCCCAAAAATATAAGCCGATTCTCCCTAAAATGTATTTTCTTTCCGTAGGATTAAAATCACACACTTAAAAACTTTGAAGCTATTTAATAGTGCATGACTTAATGATCACTTAATTTTTTGCCTTATACATGTAAAGACAGGGCATAGCCACGGAATACATGACATATAACAGCCATGGAATACATGACATATAGTTATTTCAATGAAATGCATGATATATGGCTCAAAGTATGTGGTCAATGTTGTTGCTGTATCTGGTAGAGTAGACTTGGAGGAATGCTCATTCGAATAGATTTTTTAAAATTATAAACAGACCATTTGTTTTTCTTTTTGGGGGCAGGGGCTGATTTTTTTTCAACAGCTTAAACTATATATTTTTAAGTACTTTAGTGAAAGCATTTATTTTTTAACCATAGAAAGTCAGTTTTACACTTGCTAATAGCGACTATATGCTTGAACATTAATTAAGTATATATCCTATAAGCAATCTTCAAAAATTTCTATAAAAAATGGGTAATTGCCTAAAGAGATAATTACATAGCATGTGGGTAGGTAGCCCTGTATTAATGTGTATCTACACTGTTGCTAGAGGGGTCGGGGGCATGCTCCCCCAGAAAAAAAATTGGCCAAATGGTGCTATCTGGGTTTACCAAAGTATGTTATGACCAGCCTAAAAATCATGAATTGTAAAGATCATAATTGAACAACAAACCTATTTGGCACAAATTTCTCTTAGATAAATGTAGATGAGCATGCTAGTACGAAATGGAATAAAAGCAGCATTTAAAAGGGGGGTCTGGGGTGCTAGCCCCCCAGAAGCAGAATATTTTTTTTAAAAAATCAAGCAAAATGGAGGGTTTTCCTTTATCTTTTTGCTTTTTGGCAGGGCTCCCTAGATCCCCAAAAATATGAGCTTGCTCCCTAGATCCCCTGAATTAATTAGCATTGCTCCCCAGCTCCCAAAAAATATATAGCCATTCTCCCCAGATCCCCAAAACCCCTGGGGACCCAATAAAGGCCTAGCACCCTTTTTTGGGATATAGGCTAGATCAGACACAACATGATACGATGTATGGTCAGGTTATTGACTGTACGCTAACAGATTGCTCTATTATTTAAACAAAAACAAACAACACCCTTAAATTGGTTAATTTGAGTTACTTACCCTTACTTACTTTGATGAATTTTCAAGCTAGGTCTGCACATTTTCTATATTATTATTTCAAAGATGTAGTACTAATGTGAAACAGCTAATATAGAATGATACACATGGAGCATAAGTGTATCATATACCTATGAATGATACAACCTTTGCACTGTCTGTTTTCTGGCCATCTGATACAAAAAGGCGGATCAACGAACCGAGGTTTTCTAATGCCGTACATGTAAAACTATTCTTAAAAAGGAGGCTAACATCGGTTGCTCAAACCGTTTACGATCCTCGAAGCGTTGAAGATGATAGAATGAAACGATGGGAGCGCAGTAGCTCAGTGGCAGAGTGTTTGTTCGAGGCCGAGGGGCCGCGGGTTTGAGCCCCACTGGCGTCACTGCGTTGTGTCCTTGAGCAAGAACATTAATCCAAGCTTAGTACTGGTTCTACCCATGCAGACCCGTCCCTTTAAAACTGAAAGATTGCTGATGGGACGTAAAGAATCAAATCAAACAAAAACACAAACCAATGGTATGACTTCATCCACGAGACGTGATACAGTACGCCAGATCTAGTTAATGTTATAATAATGTGTATATATTTTATCATTTTCAGAACATCACATTAGAGTAATAATTGTGCACGCTACAATATTATGATGTAATGCTGTTTTTTTTTTTAAATCTATCTTGTTGAGCTGGTTGGTTTTAATATTGTCTACTTGCTAACACCAATACCGGATTTGCCGCTACAATGACAATCTCATGTGTGTGTTTATGTACATTGTAAACGTTCTAGTGTCATGGTTATAGAAAATCCATTCGCTGAAGCTTGTGCATTATCTGCATGTACATGATCGGACAACTATTTGATACCAACTACACTATTGTAGACTCTGCACAATATCATACAGTTCGTGCTTAACTTAAACTGTATAAAAATAATGTTGTATTGAATTTCCAGGGGCCTCCCTGCTGTTATATTCCAAAGTATGCGCCCTTATGTGTGATGACATTGACAGACAAGCATGCAAGCTTATTTTCAACAAGAAGTCCGATATGTGTAACGATACCCATATGGCGAGTGTGACATGCCCGAGGTTCTGTAACCAATGCGGTAAGTAAAACGTTACGTAAGAACTTCTGACCACTAGAGGATGTCTGATATATCCAATACTACTGATATAGCAAATATAACATGTCCTAGGACATGTAACCAATGCATTAAAGGGGACAGCTACCATAATAATAAGTATGTTTTATCAGAAAGAGCTCTATGAACCATGAATTTTGAAAAATGAGCAAGTTATGGACATTTAAAAAATCAATATGGCCAACATTTAGCCGCCATTTTGAATATTTAATTAGTTTTCAGAATGTTTTCAACTGCTTAATTTTTAGTTATCACTACTATCACATCATCTGTGTTTCAGCAGATATGTAGCTTTATACACAAGGAAAATGTTTTATTAAAGATTAATGCATATAAACCAATGAATTGTCTTTTATTTTGATTACGCATATTTAACTAGGCTGAGTGAAGTCACTAAGCCTACAATATGGCCGCTTCTATTACAGTCCATTTGCAAATATTTAAACGCCCATAACTCTACATTTTTCAACCAATTTAGAAGAAACTGGTATCAAAATTCATGGTTTAGTAAGATCTTTCATATAAATTATAGTAATCACCAGGGTTGCCGTCTCCTACCTTACTGTCCAATGTATTATAAAGTAAGTGCGTATGATCAGGAACTACCACAATCACATACTGGACACCAACCAATGGCACCGTTAGGAAGAGCCACACAACATCTATAGTAACAATACATCTGTGAGGCAATAAAAGCAAAGCAACCAGCTTTCTCTTCCTCTTCAAGATGACTGCAAAACTAGAATGGACACAAAATAATGCATAACAAAACAAACACAAACACAAAACTCTCAAAAACAATGGGCAGCACATTAAACAATAGATCGACAACAACAGAACCACCACCTTAGAACGGACAGCAGCCTAAGCCACTGGGGTCTTAAATGCATTTCAATAGCGCTAAATCTTCGCCCTAGATTATGTTGTTGTTAAACACAAAATTGTTTAGCCCGGATGGAGTCTTCCTAACTAATGCAATGAGCATATCACCACAGAGAAACAATCAAATCAAAACGCATTATGATGATACAAAGAAAAGGGCTCATGACTCACAGATAGTCAGAGTTAAAGAAAACCTCAAGTTGAGCTACGGTAGGGCCAGCCCACGACAAGCATCAGTCACCAACCAACGGATTAAAGCTTTACGTCAGGGCCGTCATTGCGTCTACCGTCGTGCAAATAAAGCGGAAACCATAGCTATCAACTGTGATTGGGTCATATTGGTTAACAGAGTCAATAAATACCAAAATATTTGACTATTATAAAATTTAAAGCATTTTGACATGTTATACGTTGGAACAAGCAAGATTTTGTTAGAGTCAGTTTTATTTTCCAAAACTGAAATGAGCTAACAGTTGTTTTTTTTCTATTATTTACGGCATTTGTTTTTTCATAGGCCAGGGACGGAAATGTACTACCGATAACTTGTAAAGTATCTTCCCAATATGGTTAATTACAAAACATTTTTGTGTTAAAAGCAAAGTTCATCAATTGTCGTGATCATTAAATACTCTGCATATGAGTAATTAAGAAAAAAATCCAGACCCCCACCCCGCTTAACCAGCTACATCTTTAGAGTGCGTGGGAATTTTTCAAGCTTTTTAATGGCTCGCTCTTAACATTGCATTCAGTATCACACCGGAAGATTCAGAATTGGGTTCTTGGGGTCAGAAAATTAGGCGTATACTGCTCAAGAATCGTCAATGATCCTCTAACGGTATACTTATGGAAAAAAAAAAAACGGACATGGGACTTAGCTTATTTTTACCAGCTTAGTTGACTCAGCTACATGTACATACCTTTTATGTATTGAATTTTTACACCTTTGCTAAAAACTCGATCAGATGTTATGCAAACCTTCACATTTTCTCTTTTTTCTCAACTCAAATTCGTATCAATTCACCAAAGCTTTGGGGTTTCCGCTATCAAATCTGTGATAATGTTTGATTTTCATTATAAAGCACTGGAATGTTACCACTGTGATCGACCAGTCAGGAACTTTACTGAATGTAATACCACTCGAGCATGTAATGACGGAGAAGTAAGTATAGACTACATGTAAGTGTACTGGAACGACCAATATATACTAGTCAAAAGTTCTAACAGGCCATGTGTGTTTTTTATCGATTTTCTAAAAAGTTTTATGCACAATATAGATTCTATTTTCATTTCCGAATAGGCCAGCTAATAAGTAAATGATACCAGAAAACGGCTTAGCTAAATTCTTGAAATTGTATGCGGGAAGATTTTCCGAATACACATACCCTCAGTTTTAAAATTCACACGATTTTGCATTGGATGGTGGGGTAATTTTCAACACTTTGGCCAATAACAACGAGCCTCATGCAGATGGAGTGTTCATTTCAGCACAATCGTGTTCAATATGAGTTTGGCGTTTGAAATGAAAAAGTTTTGCGCGTGAAAGTTGGTTATTTCAAAAAGTCATGACTTACAAATTAGGCCAAAATGCGGATTTTAAAAATGGGGGTACCACTATCCAAAAGGGCATCCTGCATGTACTGTTGAACATGTTGTCAATATCTTTACTGTCTAGGATACATGACACGTGTGGCTTTTTCGAGGTGCAAAAAGTGTAGTCATGTCATTTTACATTTTGAAGAAAATTAATGAAATGCATGTGGCTGGTTAGAACTTTTGGCTAGTATATAAATGGGTATAATTATCTTGTTATTACGAGACAATTAAGTCGCTTTAACGCGATAATTATATCGTTATTATGAAATATATATTTTTCTCGTTATTACGATTCAACTTTTCGTTATAACGAGTTAATCACCTCGTTATTACGAGTTAGTTGTCTCGTTATTACGAGTTTGTTATCTCGAAATAACCAGATTTTCAAAGTGTACATTCTACGTTTTTGTATATCGGAAAGGATTGGCCTCAATATTAAAACATGTCAAACTCTTTATTTATTTAACCTTACCTAATAGTGAATAAATGTAGCTATGTGCATTAGGTGGCTCATTTGGCATCCTCTTAGGCCAAAAACTGAACGTTAATTATCAAATTTTCTTTTCTAAACGTTGTAGCCAAAGTACGAGTATTTAGCCTATACAGTTAAACCTGTTTAAAACGCCCAATTAAAAAGACAAAACAAAGATCTTAATGGCAGCTTAACGAAGGTCGAAAGTATTGCAGAATGCTCCCCTTGGAGAGTGATGTACTACTTTTGACCTGCATAATTTAAGCGATAATTGGTCTTGAAAACCAATTTTCTGTCTTTTTGCGAGTGGCCGTTTTACACAGGTTGTACTGTACTTCAAATAGATTTGGAAATTTGGAAATGCAAATAGTAGATTGTGTATTGTTATTTCTAAACGACGAAGACTAGTGAAACATTTTGCATTGCTAAGTCCGCATTTTAATCAAGACAATACGGTCAACATATTTAGTCCTTATTGTACGGCGCTCATTACTGATCAACTTTATCGATACATGTAGCAAGAGGATAAATCCATTTAGATTACAACACTTGGTGAAATTTTAATCATGTATCTTGCGCCTACCATAGTTCTTTGCAAATTGAAGTCCTTAATTTTGTCAATGTTTCGAACAATACATCTTCCGAAACATAACACTTTCAAAACAGACGTGGAAGGTGGGATGAAAATAACCTATTAACAGTTTGCATTTACTGGCTTTGAATTCTTCCATATCGAGTCAACTAGCCATATAGAATTATACAATAATTGACTTCAATGAGGTAGACATAAGGATTTATTTACCCGAAAAAGTAATAATTCACCGAGGCTGCTACTGATTATCGCTTTTAAGGGTAGATAAATCCTTTTGTCTACCGAATTTGAAGCCAATAACTGTTTTGTTATATGACTTTACATTTAAGAATGAAAATTTTGCTACTTTAACTTTTGTTGTTATAGACATGTTCAACCGTCTATCTAAGACATCTAAGGACTTTCTCACAAGTTTTAGCAACTTTTATTAAAACATTATAATTTTGTATTTTGCATTTTCAAATGTGTATTTATTCTCTTAATGGCGAATATAAAATGTTATCATAAAACTGTTTTACAGTTTGTTTATTCAAACAAAGATAAATAAGCAAACAAACAAAAAAAACTGTTGTAAAAAGATCACGTAAGTATTTAATTTACCTGTTGGGCGTTGAAACAGCAAATAATGTCAAATTCATGCAGCACATGCTAGTTTCAAACTCATTATGCTATTTTTGTCAAAAATATTACCTTCTGGAAACTAGTTCGAGCTAGTTTTCATGCAATGTTAACTTATGGACCGGTTTCGACCAGTTTACAGGTTGACATAGAGATTTATTAAGACAAGTTGAGCCGATCAGGAGACAGGATTCTCTCCAGTCATCTAACAAAGCTGGTTATCGGGTTTTGTTGAACACAATAGCTAATGAGTGTCATTTTATTGAACCAAATATTTTGATCTTGGATCTTTCATTTTTTCTTATTTGCTTCAAGGTGTGTATGCTGAAGGAACTCCGTTCATCTACTGATGGGCACCATGAGTATATAATGAACTGTGAAACAAAACAGGTAAGCTTACAAAACTCTCTCTCTCTCTCTCTCTCTCTCTCTCTCTCTCTCTCTCTCTCTCTCTTTGAATCAATACTTATTATACGGTTACAATACCAGCATAACACAGTTAGAAAGCTTTAAAAACTATCCAAAAATGTGTATAGAAAATAATAAATTCATTAAAGTCACAATCTGATCCTGTGATGGAGATATGCGTTTTGCTCCCAAGATCAACTTCTTTATAGTGAAAGAGTTTGTAGGACTTGGTAAACCAAGGATATTGTGATAGTATCCCAAAGCTGCTACATTAGTTTGAACAGTGGATGGTTTATAACCCTTGTTCATTAAAAACACAATAAAACGGGCCATGCTGGATTCAGAAATTTGAAAACAATTTAATTTGTTTGACATTATTTTACCCAATCCACGAAAACTCTTGTAATTTGCCATTGCATTACGATATGTCTTTTTAGTAGCCTGGGATATTGATGCATTCAGTAGCTGTGTCACAGAGTATTTTACCTCTCTATTTGAAGCAGGAAATTTGAAATCGGAGTGGGCTCTCTGTCCATCTTACTTTATACCACAAGCTCCAACTTTAGCTTTGACCGGTTCCAGAATTAATGTTAAACAACTGGTATATTTTCAGATTCTGCAAAAGCAGATAATATTTTTTTTACTCAGTGATAATTCTGCTGTGATCCTTTTTCCAAAGGTCTAATTGTATTACAGCCTCAATAGCTTCCTGTAATTTAAAATAAATAAATACTCGTTCCTGACAGGGGCCACATTTCCTAGTTCCAAGGATGATTTCTGTGCTTGCGGTTAGAACTGATCTGTGGCGCTAGCTGATGAGATTCTTCCACCTTAAAACGAGATACCAAATCTGGTAAAATATTTAAACGGCCCTCAATATGCACGCATCTTGTCAATATATTAAAGCGCATACACGACAGAACAAACCTCCTTACAAGACACATAATGTATTGATCCTTACTTGATTGTTTGTTCAGTATGTAACCACTGCCGAGTTGTCAATATGTAAAATAACACATTTGTTCCGATTCTGGGCCCCCCAAATCTCAAAAGCTAGCACTATTGGAAAAATCTCTTTAAATGTTATTGGGAGATCAACCAGCTGCTAAGGCCATTTGCCCATTAACCAGTGATTCTAAAAAATTGCCCCAAACCCAATTGACCCGAAGCATCCATGTACAGATTTAGTGAAGGGGATGTAACCCATTTCTCTTGCAGCAATAAGTTTCGACCATTAAAATGCTCAACAAACAGCAACCATGCTGCTAAATCTCTTCTTGCATCCTTGTTCAAAGTAATCCTATGGTTTGGGCGAGACACAGATTTAGTAAGGTCGATGAGTCTGCGAAGAAAACATCTCCCCGGACGCACGACGAAATAGCAGAAATTGAGAAGGCCAATTATTGACTGTAAAGAGTGTAAAGTTATCTTGCGACACTTTTGGTGTATGCTTAAAAGATGTCTAACCTTTTCAAGTTTATCCACGGGCAAACGTGCCTCCATTTTTCCTGAATCTAGCTATAACCCCATGAATGTAAGACATGTACAAGGACCCACTGTTTTGTCCTCCTTAATTGGAACGCATATTTCTTTACAAACTGCTAAAAATTTCTGCAGATCGTTTGCGCAATTTGCCGACTCAGCAGGGCCTAAAATCAAAAAATCGTCCAAAATGTGCAAAATAAAATTTATCCTAAATTTGCTTTGTTGCAAGCCATTTTAAACATGAACTGAACCTGCGCAGACCCATGCTTAAACAGTTGTCATAGTCATATTTATTCTGCCATTTGATCCCCACTAGGTCATGATCCATATTATTGACAGGGAGAATCCGGTACGCTGACTCCAAGTCTGTCTTACAAAGGTGACAGCCAGGACCGAGCAATAACACCATGTCAACGGCATTGTCAAATCACAAATACTTTACAGAAGATAGCTCAGCACATATAAAGTCATTAATAGAATTGCCTTCCGGGTAACTTAAATGTTGTATAAGGCGAAAAGGTAACCTGAACCCCCTTTCAATTTTTATTTTAAATCTATAATTGGAAACGATTCTGCCAACCTTTTTTTTCAAATATCGACAATGTTTATGCTTGAAACCAATTGATACATGTAATGCAATAATGGTGAAAACCGAATCGCAGAAACGGTGTGAAAAAAAAGAAGCTGAAATTAGGTTTATACAAAGCGTGTAGAGGTGTGTTTTTCGCCTAGCATCATTTTTGCTGCATTTTGCAGCAAGGTTGTACTTGAAGTGTTCATTAGTAAGATACTTTGTACCTTGCATACTCAAAGTTGTGATTTGCTTTCTTACAGCACTGTGATGGCGTTGATATATCATTTCCGTTTGGGAAGCGAGACATCAACTTGCGAAATGTTAACGCTAAATGTTGTGATACGGACCTATGCAACTACCCTGCTCCGACGCCTGTAACTGTAACAGGTATGGTATGGTATGCCCACCGGATAAGGATATCTGAGATTTGACCCTGAGATGGAAACTCTTATCTTACCCATGTTATCTTAACCAGGACGTCATCATGGGAAATTTCATCTTAGCAATAAATAAATAAATAAATAAATAGATAAATAAATAAATAAAAACAGTGGTGAAGCAAGAAAAATATTCCATTATTCTATCCATTTTTTCTATCCTATCCTCACACTCATGATAGATTCTTATGTTCTTGCATGCTGAATATTTTATGTACTACACTTCTCCTCGATTCCGCTGAACTGTGCCATCCGAGTTTCAATGAAAGCGTGGTCCTTCATCAGATGGTTTCGTCGGAAGCTAGCTAATCTGAATCAAGGTTTTTAAAATGGATACACACGGGTTCAGCAGGACAAGAGTTCCAATAGAAAATAGAAAATAGAAGAGACGATTCATGAAAGTATAGCTTTAATGTCATTATGTTATTTGTTAAACGTAAAAGCCGCTATCTGTTGTTTGTGATTTGATGCCAAAATATTGGCTTGAACTTTCGTCTTTATCCCTACATTGTGGGATCGAAAAGACGGGCTCTTGTGATACTGTGCAAATGAGCAGGTCCATCTAGACTTAATCGCTCTCATATGCAATAAGTACTATACTTTCATGAACTGGTTCAATTGATTTGACTCCGAATAAAACATTTTTAAGAACATACATAAGTACAGCTTGTGAATGGGACTGTGTGGTGGCATTAGAACGTCTCCCTGTCCTTCACTATGTAGTACATATTTTATATTGTTGTTCTTTGTGATCATGGATTTCATTGCAGAACTTTAAAATTATTAGAGGGCCGACGATGAGGTTTTAAAGGCTGAAATAGGATAGTTGTCTAGAAAACTTGCACACTCTACACCCCCAGCTCTTTAGTGTACTAATAGACTTTTCGCTTGCTTACAGCCACTTTTATATTCATATATGGACATGGTTCGACTATTTTATCTGCTAGGGAAGAACAATCAGGTTCTATTTATAATTTGGTGAAGAATAAGTTGTTTGGGCCTCGCAAACGTGCGTGCATTTTATGAAAATCCTAACCGTAAACACATTGAACTCACATTATTAACTCTTAAAGGGCATATCACAAAATGTATGTTTTTTGTCGGCCACTAAAATATTTGAAGCCTCATAGACAAACAGTGTGGACCCAGATTAGACTGCTCCTGTAGGAGCAGTCTGATCTGGGTCCAAAATGTTGGCCTCTATGCTTATGTTAAATAGACATTTTCAGATGCAGTTATTTTGCTGGCGTTTTAAGGACTAAATAACTTGTTTTGCGTTATCACTGAGATAATGGCGCAAGATTATACAGTTAGTTTTGAATGAAACCACGCCTCATGTTCAGCTTTTACCTATGTCTAAGGTTAACCAGTCCTAATTACACATTCATTAGGTGCCGCCTTTACAGTAACCAAAAAGTCAAGTATTACACTGAGCAAAATTTCTAATGGGTCACCTTACATTTTTTTTGTTAGTTTTGAAAGTAAGATTCGGTTATACAAAAGTCATGCTTATATAAATCAACCAATGCCTTGCCAAAGTTCTGCATGCAATTTCATTTAAAAATGACTGGTACGTCATGCACAGACGATGTTAGAGTAAAGGTACCCTCATTTCAAACAAGTCACATTTTTCTTACAATATGAAATATTCCACAGAGATGCCATCCATTTATATTTTTGTTTGTATGAAAATGTTTCCGCATGCGGTGGTTAAAGACGAACACACTTCAAATGATTCGCTTCAATCAGATCCCATTAAAAACACTACCAGCAGCTAAATCATTGAAATCAAGCTTTTTGCATGCACTTTTCATAGGAAATTCGCACTGTTCTTTGCGCCTTATTATCTCTGTGATATGGTATTGAAATTTTAAGCGATTATGTTTTACTACTGGACGTCACTATTCTAGTTTGGAGATTGAAACAAAATAAAGCAACGTATCGTCTAATTGACTTTTTAAATTTTACATTCAAATAAGAAGTGCGCAGCAGCAGTGAAATGTTTGGCACCACAAAATGGACGAATGAAGTTCTATTCTATTTGGGCGATCGTGTTTAGATAAAATAAAATGCATACAACAATTTTTGCACAAGCTACTAATAAATTTCAAAAATCTAAAAAATGTGATATTTTAAAATATGGCTAAAAATCTACTTTAGTCAAAATTTCAAGTGTTTGGTGTGTTTTTGAAGTCGACTAGATCAGTCATTACCAACTGAACTTAATTTAATATAAAACTTCAATCAAAACCATTTTTCGTTAAAAAAAAAGAATATTTTTGCATTTGAACCAAAAAAAAAAAAAAAACGTGGATTGAAATACAACTTTTTTTGAAAAAAAAAACGCTAAATTTTTGCACATTAAACTGCACAAGTATAGGCAAAAAATTATTTCAATGTTATAAGCGCTTGATTAGAAATAATGCGTTTAAAAAGTGACCGATTAGAAATTGTGTTAAGTGTATCATTTGCTTCCAATGGATACTATTTAAAATACAATTATTTGACTTCACTACAGCTGGTAAGTTAATCACTGATGAGGCCTAAATGGCTGAAACTAGCTATTCTGGTCCAGAAAAATGGCAGTGAACACTCTGCGCTTTCAGTTTATTGGTGTATTGTTTGCTTTCAAAGGATAACCTTTTTTAGAAATGTATTTGAGTTCTCTGCTGCTGGTGAGCGGAACTCTGTGGTGGCAGTAGAACGACTCCATGTCCTTCATTATAGTGTAGATTTTATTTTCTTACCCTTTACAATCACGAATTTTAGTGTTGTATCTTGAATCCAAAAGAGGGGTTACTGATGAAGCCTTACTGGCTGAAACTAGGTAGTCTGGCCCAGACAACTTACTTGCACACTCTACACGTTCAGTTCTTTGATGTATTATTAGCTTCCAAATGATAGCCATTTTAAGAACATATTTGACATCACTACAGCTGGTGAATGGGACTGTGTGGTTGCAGTAGAACATCTCCCTGCCCTTCAATAAAGTGTATATTTTATTTTCCTGTCCTTTGGGATCATGGAATCTATTGTGGGACTTTGAAACCATCAGGGGGCCACAGATGAGGCATACATTGTTCAAACTAGCTCGTCTGGCACAACAAACTTGCATAATATACGCTTTCAGTTTTTGGATCTATTATTTGCTTCCTTATAACATATTGGATCTGAATGTGATAACTCTATGAAAAATGTTAATGTGCATTTCGTTGGATTGGCCCATCATGGGTTAACTCGTAAATTCTATTAGGTCTGGCTTTCGGTTGGTTAGGACACATCATTTTCATTGAAGTTATTTTATATGATTTCGGTAGTCCGTCTATAGTGATAAATTAAATTAATTAGAAAGCATTTTTCTTAGCTTATCAAAGTACATTCATACCACGTTGACCTAAATGCTTCATTGGTTGGTAGAGTGCATGTTGGATGTCTTTGTAGGGACCCACTGTGGCTCAACTAGTCACATGGGTTTGTTTGGATACACTGTACGGGAAAATGCCCTACATTTTTTCCACAATGATGTTTTAATTGAACGTAAGTAGGAATTTCTCCGTTTTTTATCTTTAACTAGAAAGTTATACACAATTTTCCAGCCCACATTTTTTTCCGGATCTAATGATGCCAGGATATTCTCAGAAAAGCTTCTTACTTTGAGTACAGACTCCGTCACAAAAATTATAGTGGCAAATTATAGAAATAAACTGTACGGACGACAATCATTTTCTTTGTGACAGAGGTTGTATTCAAAGTAAGAAGCTTAAAGAGCATAATCCTGGTAGCGTTTGATCGGGGAAAATGTGGGCTGGAAAATGGTGTTTTAATTTCTGGGTCTAGATGAGAAAACATAGAGAAATCTACTTACATTCGATCAGAATACCAGTACAGCCTACGGTGTATTCGAACATCCGTGCAGTGTAACCAAACAAAAACCACGTGACTACCCACCCTGGATCAGGCCCTGAGGTTATAAAACTTTTTCATGTGCAATTCAACTGAGCGTGAAATTTTAACTCCCTATAAAACTAAAATGCTGAAAAATAATGACTAGTATTGCTTCAGTACTCTCAGAAGTTGTATTTATTATGCTGATAAATGTTAAAATGCCAGCGTTAGTTGCCATTTAAACATTTATGAGAATGATATATTTAATTCTCAGTTGAGTTGAGCATGAAAATAGTTCTATAACCTCGGGGCTAGAGCTTTTTCCATGGCGTTTCATTACAGGCAGTTAATTTGTTTGAGTGTTTGATACATTAAATAAGTTAGAAATTAAGAGCTACACAATGTGTGAACATTAACAACTGCAGAATATAGGGCAAATGTTAGGCCTGTATAATCATTTATTATATGACGTCGCGTCTGGGAGTGAAATAACACCATGCAATAAAATCGATAATTATAAAACAACTAGTGGTTTAGAGATTTTCTGGAAACGTTATGACGTCGATAACAACTTTGCGTACATAATGACAAAAGTATAACTTTTTACGTCAGAAATGATACTTCAAGTAATGTCATATGATAAATAGAATATAACATTCATGCTCATGTATTATTAAATTTATTAAACTCGTTGCGAAAAGATATATAAAATGCTCGGCAAGCCTCGCATTTTATCTATTTTCCTCAACTCGTTTAATAACTTCATCAATAAAACATGAGCACTCATGTAAGATCCTCTATTTTAAGCACCCCATCAATGGAATCTGTCAGCTTAGTAAATTTTAGTTCTTATCCCGTAGACGACCAGCAAAGGCACTGACAAGCATGTGCATCCACATAGTCTTGTCAAACCCGTTGTTGCCCCAGATACACAATGTGATGAAGTACATTTGAGCCGCGACATTTCCAACAATTTGGCATTTTGACAAGTATAGACTCACAAGAGCATGTGCAGCCTCCTTGTAAGCTTAGAAACTCCATATGTTTTTCAGTCAGTGGCTTAACAATCATATAATATCCATGCGACTAGCAAACGCTCTGATCAGATTGCGCGTATGCGCAGGCTGATCTGAGGCTTTGCTGGTCGCACATGCCACATTGTTGGAAATCTCACGTCACGGCTCATTTGTAAATGTAGTTTTATAAAAAAAACCTTAAATTTCTTGTCTTGAGATTCTTTTTATCCTAGCAAACAATATCGACCCTGATAAATTGCCGCAGTTGGAGGCATTTAATCAAGATCTTCACTGTTTGTAAAACTAGCTGTTTAGGATTTTTTTGTAAATATGTACATGGAGATAGGAGCGAAATGGCTCAGTGAAAGAGTGCTTGACTCAAGACCGAGGGGCCGCGGGTTCGAGCCTCATCGGCGTCACTGCGTTGTGGTCCTTTAGCAAGACACATTTATCCTAGCTTAGTACTGGTTCAACCCAGGAAGACCCGTCCCTGTTTAACTGAAAGATTGTTGATGGAACGTAAAGAATCCAATCAAACAAACAAATGCACATGGAGTTGTTGATTGTTTTAGGTACTTCGCCGTATGTAGTTCAGACTTCAATACAACCTTGTTATGATCGGGTCCCATACTGTGATTCCTTTGGTGCTTGAAAGGTTATATGCTCAGGCGTGTACCTTGATTGGGCAAAGCGGAATTGCCAGTCGTTTTGCAACCTTTGCAGTAAGATACTCATCATTTTATCATTTGCTGGTGTACTCAATTTAACAATGAAATCGCCAATCGCTCTTGATTCAAATAGATTGACACTAAGAGTATCCTTCATATGGATTGTTGTGGGACAAGGAAATCCCACCCTCGGACCTGAATAATTTCGTCAGAAACTCGGCTCGAGGGTGGGATTTCCTTGTCCCACAACAATACATCATGATGGATACTTTTTCTCGCCCAGTTTGTGTCTTGTTAAGGTTTTATATGAATGCTGTCAGTTCCGCATGTTTTTTAGTTTTTTGCGTTTGTTCCAATCTAAAAAATAAGTTCACAAACGAATTTTCCAGATGCAGAAATGGGTGTGAGCATAGGTTAGCACCTAAAAACGGAAGCGAAATAGCAGTTCAAGCGTCAGTTTGGTTTTTATTTGGGGTTTGAAACTAACGTTGGTATCAGTATCTATTGACAAAGACGTCGTTGCGCCAAACTGTGTCAATAACGTGCTTCACATTGTTGTTGAATTTAGTGACGTAAGAAATGTTTTTGACGTCAATCAACAATGCGCAAATGGTGGACGCACTAATTATTGCCGTTTTGATATTTCTACATTATTATTTAGGCGCGAATCGCTCTGAAAACAGCCTAATTGTTATAATTTGAAGTCATGTGGATGGGATAAGTAGGTCATGTGGACGGGATAAGCAGGTCACGTGGATGGGATAAGGAAATTCCACACGGCGTTTCGCCTATGGAACAGCTTGTCTTGAGCGATAAGTGGGCGAGAAAGTCTAATACAACCGTTTCTTTTCTTAACAATTGGGGTTATGATGTAATGACAGGTAAAGATCAATTAGGGACCATAAGATATAAAAAATCGAAAACGATTAACACAAGTAGCACTATTGTACGAGGCATGTTTCATGTTTATTTAAACAGATGTGAATTTCTGCTGTTGCATAATTATTATGTAAAAAACAAACAAACAGATTATGCTTTCTTATCAGTAACGGATGGATCCCCCGTATGGCCAAATAGACAAAATGTTAATTTAAAGCATAACCATGACAAAGAGCCCCACCAATACAGTTCATCTACCTTTAAATGATTTTAAGAGCTAAACGGTATCCTTTAACGCGTATTTAAGTGTGTAATTTATTTTTGGTTTAGAGGAACATCAGTCTATTATTCAAATGGAGACCAGAATCTAAGCCCCTGCTTTTGGTTGACAACAGGGCTTTTTAAGATCTACCCTACAATTGCCCAAATGGGTATATTGTGAATAAATCTGTACTGGAATAAATGTTAAAAACAATTCCAAACTCACCGTGGACTCAATAGGCCGCTGGCTAGATATGAAATGGTTTACCTCCCCCTGAAGAATTTTGTAGACCATATGTTTTTAAAGCCCAGTGTCTTGCAAGAATTTTGAAACATGTTAGCTATCTGGCAATGGCAGCGTTAACTTGTAACAGCCGGTTATATACGTTAACCCACAAAATATTTGATAATTTACATGAATTATAAGACTTCAGAGAAGTGCAAAAGATACGGAAAGATTTCCAAATTGGCTATATCATCGAAGTAAGCTATTACTGCACCACAGATATGGACTTTTGAAAACAAATACTTTTATGGTCGCTCCAGGTGTAACGTATGTTACATCTTTTTTATTAAACCCTTATAAATGATTAATGAATCTAATATAGTCTGTCTTTTTTTTTTAAATCTGAACGAGAATATGTTCACCAATTTGTTATAATATTAAAAACGTTTCTTTACCTTTTCGAAACTGCAAACATTGCGTTTTTATCGTATACACTTTTTTAGTGTCAAACAATATCCAGACAAAGACTTGATTGTATCGATTCCTGATCTTTTCACCCTTACTTACTTTGATAGTTCACTCTGCGTACTATGTACATCTCGAGGGCAGAACGACAGTGTGGTAGTAAACTCATACCCATACAATTTGAAATATTCAGTGTATTTGTACTGCTTTGGTACTTTTTCAGAAACATATCATACTACAGTCTATTCACATTTATATAAACAGCACATGTGAGGGCTTGCTTCTATGTCACCGATGAGCGCAACATAGCAGTTTTGCTCTTTTCCCGCCCTGCTTAGAATTTGGATGAACTAGGAGGAGGGATTCTCTATCAGTTTGATAGGAGCGACCTGTCTGTGACACAAACACACTGGTAGTGTCACATCCTGTAAAACAGTGTATGGCTGTTGAGACTGCAAATTTCTTCCCCCCCCCCATATTTTGACTCATGTTATTGACATTCAGAAGGCACCCTTTGTTGCCCACACCAGTGTTGAACAAAACTGTCAAGTGTATATCCTTGCAATATCGTGCAAGCAGTACTAATACATATGGGCCTCGACGCGAGAAAACCTGTCTTCGGTGGTTTGCGAAAAACACAGGCGCAGACCAGCCTGCGCATCCGCGCAGTCTGATCAGCGCCTTTGTTTTTCGCTTTTTGGAAAGTATCACATCCAAACTTGTTACAAGCGAAGTTTCAACTTTCTAGCTAGTCTCTGTAGCTGAGCAGGCTGGTTTGAATCTCACTTTGTCGGAAATCCCGAAGACAGGTTTTCTGGCGTCGCGGCCCATATGTGCCTGGTGACCAAAATGGTTGCAATGATAGTGCTTACATTAGGCAGTGATGCTCTGATATTTAGGTACTGTAGTAAAATTCATAGTACATGTATCTGCTTTTTCTTGGATAATTTGATACAGCCTTGTCGTCTTCCCCGCTAAGATTGAACACCTCTTCACGAATATCACAGAATAGGTATCTATCTTTAAGTTAAGTAGCACACTTGTCAGTTGTCCATTGGTCCAGATGTACGAGGGGGGTTCAATATGTAATGAAAACAAAATAGTCCAATTAACCCAGAAGTTTTATATTTGCACGCATTATAATTACTTCATAAAAATATCTGCTTCTTGGCTATGTAAAGGTAAAATTGCAGCTGTCCAGCTCCTTTCCTAATTCTAAAAAAACCGCTTTCAAGATAGGGTACGGAAATACACTGCGATATGAAATGAAACCGTGTTTTCACAAACAGAAAACTACATGAACTAATGATGTGTCCAGCCTGTTTCTTCGAGTGGTGCATATCTATATATTGGTGATCAAAAGCTGCAAAAAATATTTGATGTTGCTTTATATTCTATGATATAATGAGGCCGCCATTTAGGTTAAAATCCTTCTTAATGTCACATTCTCTGGCGTTCAGTTCACGTAGTCGTTTTTTTGCGTGAACGCTTACATTGCAAACTTGTAGACGATAATACGTAGCTTGTCATTTCTTCTGGTCGCTATGGTGTTCGTTTGCAATTAATAAGAAGTTTTTGAAATTTCCACTTTTGTATTCACTCATTACGTACATCTAAAAACGTCTTTTAATTATGGAAATCACTGAAATGAAACAGACAAAAACAGCTTTGCATCGGTGTTTACATTCGTATTCATTATTTGAACTTCTGATACGTATTGGATTGTAAATAATCTGACTGGCCCATTTCAGACTAAACATTATAAGAAACGAAAATGGCATACCACTCAGATGAGATACCCCTAAATATTGGGTTCAGTTTAACTGGTCTGCCACCTTTGCACTGTACGTTTTCAAACTTCGATACAATGAAAATTGTCCTTTCCTGATCCAAAGCCCAAATGCCGATTTTCAGGAACCATGCACATTTTAATGCTACGTTGATTGTGTTAAACGACGTCAACGTGAGAGGAGGTAACGTAATAAAACAGTCACACGAGAAGTAGGTACTGTTTAAAAGTTAACATTGTTTTAGCAGGTCAAAGGGAATTGAATCCGAAAACTATGGGTATGCCATTCATGCTTGTTAATTGTTTGTTTTGACCAAACAGCTTACTTTCCAAACTTGGTTAAGGGGATATATCTTTCAAAAGCTCTTACTTGCATGAACTTTTTCCTGTATAAACAAAAATTGCTTTTTATCAGTGAGACGGATACCGTTGGCCACATTGTTGTATGAATACTTCATACATCTCACATAGATCACTTTACGCCCCAACATAGAGCTTTTCAGCAATCGGCAGCATGCTTATCAGTCTTTTTAGAGTTACTTCCTGGTTTAATACCGTTTGTAATATTGTGACACGCTGGATGAACTTTAGAGAAAACCATTTGAATGAACATGAACAATAATTATTTGACTACAATATTTAGAAGTAAATATATGTATTTCTGGTATTATTTACAATTTTTCATTTTGACTTTGAAAAATTCATACGCAAAATTTGTAAATATATATTTTTCTACCAGAAATTTGTACATATGGGCGAAAATATTGTAGTCGGATAATTATAGTTCATGTTCATGCAACTGTTTTTTTCTAAACATTCCTGTTTTAATTACTATTTCTATTGTCAATTGATAGGGAAATTATGGTTGTCATGAGATGCAGTATGACAGGGACAGTATAGTTATTTTTGGACCACAGCTCTGAAAGGAAGGTTGGAGAACAATTTGTTACCAGAGCGTCAAATGAGCCAGAACGGCGGATTGCTAGCTCAAACACTATTAAGTGCTACACTTTTATATGTTTCGATTTTTAGGCATATTTAGCTGACAATGCCCTTACGGGTCAATGTTGGAGAAAGATCTGCAGCCTTTCAGGCCAGCCTGGCTGGTAGTATCATTTAAAACATTAACACCAAACATACAATTGTACAATGTGATTAGTGTACTTTGGAGCACAACCCCTGACTCTTGCTAAACAGTCTCTAGAGCAAGATGTTTTGGCTTCACACACAGCTTGTGGCGACAAGTGTGACTCATTTAAACTGATATGGCTTCGTCATAACACGTTGGTATAACTGACCTTTCATATAAATCATGTAAACCAAACAATGGATTCTGAGGTACTATCACCTTTTGTTCAGCCCTCAGACAGCTTTTTTCGACGTAGCCTTCCTGCCTAAATCCATTTTTTGTTACATAGCAACCGAATGCTGGGTTAGTAAATAAATGCCAAACTGCCTTTAGCTTATGATCCTGTATTTAATTATCCATAGACCTCAATATAGAGAAAATGTTCTTTTTCTTGCTCTTAGATTGATTTATCAGAGGAGTGTGAGGGTCTGATAGAAAAGCCGTCCCGTCCCGTTGATCACCGATTGGCATCACGAGGAACGTATTAACAGGATTACGTCACTTTAACGTGACAATGACGTCACTTGTCTTTCGACGTGCGGCTGTACGACTTTAATTTTTCCAATGGATTGGTACGGAGTATGTGACATATAATTCTCTCATATAGTCATATGGGTGAAACTTCAATCTGGTGTGCAAGATTAAAACACATTCTATGTTCTTTCTAATTGTCATATAAAATCCACAGGTCTTGCAGCTGTCCCTTTCAACACAGCTGGTCAACGGGAGGTACCCATTAATTGCAGTAAAGGTTATGACAGCATCAATTGGCAGACATATCAAATGAAAAATTTAAACAGCAAATGAATTGCTAGAGTTAGGAAATTCTAATTCTAATGCACTTGCAAATGCAACGCGACGTCTGATTGGATAACGTCATAAATTTGCGACAGTATATCCTGCGATATACTGTCGGAAACCCGACGTCATTACGTAACGTCGCTTTTCATTGGTTGACAAATGAATATATGCAGCTGGCAAGCGGTTTTATGCAGCTGGCGTCGCTGGACGTATAGGCGCAACAAAGAACATTTTCCCTGTCTTTTTGAAGGGAAAATGTTAATAGTACATTAGAATGGGGATAACCATATTCAAAATTTTCATTTTGGGCGGTATATCGTCGGATATACGTTCGGAAATCACGTTTTACGGCTCCGCTTACGCGTCGCCGTAAAACTAAATTTCCGACCGTAAATGCGACGATATACCTCCCCAAATGAAAATTTTGAATATAGTTATCCCCTAATTCTAATATTCCAATGATTTATTAAATAAGTAGAAATCAAGTGTCAACATTTTATCCAATCACATTGGGGGTAAATGTGTAACTGTAAGCTCAGTCGTTAATTGCAAGACGGTGAGTCAGGCCTCAGACTCAATGACGCCTCTGAAGTAAAGCTTAAATTGGTGGGTTGGTGCCTGATGCTTGTCTGTTGATGGACCTACCGTGGTTCAACTTGAGGTTTTTGTTTAGCTCTGACTATCTGTGAGTCGTGAGCCCTGTTTTTTGTTTCATCATAATGTGTTAATTTGATTGGGTTGTTTCTCTATGTTGATTGCAATAGTTAGGAAGCCTCCATGCGAGCTTAACATGTTTGTGCTTTGACAACAACAGAATATAGGGCGAAGATTTTTGGTGCCAGTAAAATGCAATACCCCCCCCCCCCTCCCAGTGGCTTAGGTTGCTGTCCCTTCTAAGGAGGCGGTTCTGTTGATAAAGATTCGTTGTTGATTGTTGCTCCCATTGTGAGGTTCTTTACGAGAAACGTTTTGACGTCTATAACTTTGTTGCGTACATAATGACATAATTAAAACGTTTTTACGGCAGAAATGAGATTTCAAAGTAATCTTAAGGCCATTTGATAAATAGAATCTAACATTCGTGCTCTTCGTTTACATTCCCGAAAATCTGTAAACCACTAGTGGTTTATCGATTTTATTGCATGGCCTTATTTCACTCCAAGATGCGACGTCATGTGACCAAGTGCATTAAGATTTACATTGCATAATTGTATAGATGGGCACGTTACTCGTTTTAACGGATCCCAGCGTTTGAGTCATTTTGAACTTTGTGTTTATTTTTGTTGTAAACTTGCAATCGTTCTGGCAGACTAGCAGGCAATGCTTTACGCGGTCTTTTCACTATTTTAATTTATCTTCACTATCCCCTATAAATAAATGTACCGCTGTGTGTTATTATGTGAGAGAACATAATTATGTTCGCATTTTAAATATTTAATGTGTATAAGGGGCGTAGCTAGTCTTAAATTCAAAGTACGCACTTGTGGAACAGACTGAATGCATGCGAAAAAGGAACATATACAAACAGCGTAGACCCAGATGAGACGCCGCAAAATGCGGCATCTCATCAGTGTTTGCGCTGTTTGCCAAGTTAAACACACTCTTGGTAATAGTAGATTATAAAAATTGTATATGATCAGGCCCTCATTCACTTTGCGTCATAGCTTGATGACAAATAATCAAAGGATGCAAACTAGTGAGGAGATGATACCAACATCACCACAAACTCTGTCAAAATTGGATTTATATTGGTTCTACGCAAACTTTATGTACACATAACATCAAAAATCCACCAGAATTGTGATAGAATCGTTCCATATTTTTTGTCTAAATGTGTACGCAAATGCGTTTTTGCGTATACGTAGCTACGCCCCTGTGTATTGCAGGTTATCGTACATGGCCTACCACTCCGACTGCAGTGACTGATGGACCTTGTAGTGACAAACTACCCAATTGTGCCGACTATGGAAAGTCTGTGTGCTCTGGAGGATATCGACCCTGGGCACAACTTAACTGTCGAAAATACTGTGGCTATTGTAGTAAGATACAGTAAAACCTGTTTTAAGCGGCCACTCAAAAAGAAGACCATTAATTGTTTTCTCAGACCGTTTATCGCTTAATGCAGGTCAAAAATATTGCAGAATGCTCCAAGAGAGCATTCTGCAATATGCTAGACCTTCATTAAGCTATCATTTGTTTTGTCAATTTTTAGTGGCCACTTAAGACAGGGTTTAATGTACATCAATTAACTTTTTATTCGGAACACCAGAAACGAGTACTTTTGCAAACAGTGAAGACCCCAAATGAAATGCAGCATAAAGCTGCATCTATCTGGGTGGACACTGTTTGAAAAGGTAACAAAAAGATCTTCAGACCAAAGAATACAGTCAATATATTTGAAAATTATAACCTGATACCCTTAGATGTGGACAGTTGACTCTCCAAAATTTATTGCATCAAACCAGAAGGAATACTCCATTATTATAAAAAGGGTGAATAGAACATTGAGTATGGCCAAGGAATGGTACAATCACGTATCACTGACCAACCCAAGGAATGAAAAGGAAGAAAGACTAGAAAAATGACAGAAAAGACATGCGTATAAGCCCGTTGAGGATTAAAAAGCCCTAAATGGGTACTGTTGCAAATAGTGAAGACCGGGATGAACTGCCGCATAACGCGACATTTCATCAGGGCCTGCACTGTTTCCTAAGAGAAAATCGATCTTTAGAGAAACTATTTTTTTTAATTATAGCCGTCGACCCCACAAAATATGCAATTGACCATCTTTACCTTATAGTACAGGTATAATACTTTATGGAAAAGTCTATTGAACCTGAAAGGATTATTCATGTTATTGTTTACAGATTAAGCAAATCAATCAGTTCTCTGCTCCGTATTACTCAGTTATGGGAAATACCAAACTACAATTGTAGCAAGGACATTAGTAATATATTTAACAGAACTAAACACGATACCACAGACGCCGCGTGTAATGGCAGCAAAAACACTCGCAGTGCACATGTATAATAAAAACAACAACAACTTCAAGTGAATAGTATCCAGAGCATACAGGGGCTTATCTGGGCAGCATGTGGTACATCTCTCCATACATGTTTAATCAAAGTTCGACCATCTCTTCATACCGGCTCAATCATTTTTCGATCATTATGCCATGGAATGCTAATTTTAATTTTTTGACGAATTTGCAAATATTATGATATGGTTCTTTTTTCTGAAAAAGAACCCCCCCCCCCCCCATATCGCTAGAATTTCTTTTATTCATACTCCGCGAATACAATCTTGTACTTTATAAATACATCAGCTTTCATGACAGCATGAAAAATAAGTAAAATGCAGAACTTTGTACTATTAATGGGAGGCGATTTGAGGATAAATGTTCCAAGTAAGAAAGAGGGCAAAGGCATGACCGTATTCAACGTGGTGTTATATGTCTTCTGCATGCGTGGATCCAGGAACTTCCGCCAGGGGGAAAATAGGGGGTCCAGACCTACCTGACAGAAAAAGCTTCATTGTTGAAAAAAGCTCTGACAACTTTTTGTTTGTTTGTTAGTCCCAATAGTCAACTTATTTAACAGTTTACAGAGGGGATCCGTTTTTATTTTGTTTTTGTTTGATCTGATTCTTTACGTCCCATAAACAATTTTTCAGTTATATAGGGACATTTCTTCCTTGGTTGAACCAGTACTAAGCTTGGACAAATGTATGTGTCTTTATCTTCTTCGCCAGATATATTTATTTCGTTTGCTACTGAGATGATAGTTTATAATAACGGGTCAATATATATTTCGGACATATTTTAATTACTTTATTTTGTCCAGAAAATGTGGAAATATCTATCTGACTAGATTGTATCTGAAAACTGTATTGATCCGAATTTGTAAAGGGTCGAAAAGATGGGACCCAGATAGCTTTCACAGTTTCCTGCCGTAGGAATGGTGCGTATGGGAAATACTCCAAATTGTTCTTAAATATCACAGTTTTATATTCTTTAATTTCAAAAATGCCCCCAGAAGTTCCTAAATACGTTGAGATGCGACATTAACAGGTTTACGTCACTTTAACGTGACAATGACGTCACTTGTCTTTCGACGTGCGGCTGTACGATTTTTATCTTTCTATTGGGTTCATACAAAGCATGTGATATATACTTTAACGCAAAAGAAACGCAACCGTTTTCAACCCACTTTTTCTTCCAAATGGATCACATGAGGCTAATTTATTAATTATATTCTGTGTTCCTGTGCATTGAGTAATGATTTGTCGTAAAATTATTTTGATCACGATTTCCATTCTGACGTTATAATGACGTGAGTTAATTTCAACAAATTGAGTCTAAAAAGTGATTCCTCATTCAACTTGAAAACAAACAGCTTGATCTGATAGCCAGATGTCTTAACTAAAGGAAAACACTAAAACGGGTTGGAAGTTGTTTATTATCAACGCCAGCCGCTGCGTTGCTGCGTTTCTTAATTGACGTCAACCTGCTTTTTTTAAAACATTCATTACAGACGCATTTAGTCTGCTGTCCTTTCTAATGAGGCTGATCTGTTGTTGTTGATTCGTTGTCGACTGTTGCTCCCATTGTGAGATTCTGTAGTTGTACTATGTTTTGGTGTACGCTATTTTGTGTCTTTTCTAGTGTTACTATCATCTAAATTGGAGGGGAGGGCTGATTGCTTTGCTTTGTTTGTCTTTGTGGTATTTAGTGATCACTACCACTTACTAGTAAGACCACAGGGGCATCCCATCGGTCTATAATACAGCAACATAACCTTCAGTAACGATTGCCAAAAGTTTATTATTGTATTTTGTGCTGCATCACTCAACAGCTACACTTATTTCAATTATATCAATAAAAAGTGTGCAGCCGAATACTTTGGAATGTCGAAAACATGTCAACTGTAAAATATTCAGTTTTCATGTGTTGTGCACTGATTGCGATTTAAACAGCCAAATAAAACTATAAATTGCATTCTAATGCTCTTGATTTTATAACGCGCGACGTCTTATTGGAAAACGTTAACAATTTGCGACAGGAGATGTCGGAAATAGTTTGACGTTATTAATTGCGTCACATATCGTTGGATGACGTGCGGCTTATTGCGGCTTGCAACGCTCCAATTGGAGGCGAAACTGCAGAAATGCATTAGAACGGGGAAAAACCATATTTAAAATATCCATTTGGGATATATATCGTCGGATAAACGGTCAGAACTCACGTTTTACGGCTCCGCTCGCGCGTCGCCGTAAAACTATATTTCCGACCGTATATCCGACGATAAACCTCCCAAAATGAAAATTTTGAATACAGTTATCCCCTTTTTTGAAGCAGTTTTTTGCATTATGTTGTCAGCCCAGGTTTGAAAGTATTGATACAATGGTTGGTTGGTTGGTTTTGTTGCTTTACGTCCCAAGTCAACAGCTATGGTCATTGCGGGACGGTCAGTTCACGTAACCACACTTTTTCCTGGGCAGGCTTGAACAAGCGGTTAACCAGTACTTCGTGCACATACTTTCGCATGTAACTGACAACAACCCTTCTTGAATGAATCAGCGGAAGGGAGGAGAATGACCGTAGAAATTATTTCATGATCAATCTCCACGAAAGTATGGGACCGGGCCGGGATCGAACTCGCGACCCCTGGAATTGCAGTCAGACACGCATCTGTAGCCAGACACGTTACCGACTGCGCTACGCGGCCCGGTATATTGATACAATGCATTAAGATCCCCATTGCATTATTCTATAGATGAACACGTTACTCTTTTTAACGTTTGGACAATTAAGCGTTTGGACAATTTTGAACTTTTTGTGTTTTGTTGTTGTAAGCTTGCAATCGTGCTGGCAGACTGGCAAGAAATGCTTTCCGCGGTTTGTGTCTTTTCAACATTTTATATTATCTTTTCTTTCAATTTGTAAATCCCCTATCAATAAATTTACCTCTCGTTGAGAGGAATTGTAATATGTTCGCACTGTATGTCATATACTCTTGTCCAATAAAAACGCACCACCTACAAAAATGACTATTATCATATCTTTTTAACGTCACAGCATTTTATTTGGCAATTGCATCTTACATGTATATTGTACTATACCAGTTCATTAGGCTACTGGAAGGATTTTAAAATGGAATGATCACCGATGACCCGTGCTGGAAGCATTTAAGAAAACAACCGTAAAAAAAAAAGAATTTCACACAACCAGCCATCGAATGTGTCAGAATTTTCATAAGCATTGTTCCCGCATTATTGCAAAGAATATCTAAATTGATAACCTGGAATAGTCATCTTGCCTTGAAAGCGGCTATAACGTCACCATGTGACGTCACTAGCGTAATTTGACTAACGAGTAAAATCGACACATTCGAGGAATCCTTCTTTTACTGATGCAAAATTACGACACGGTCGTAGCAATAAGATTTCTTGCTCGTGTAGCGTAAGTATCAACGTTTTTTTTTTTTTTTTTTATAAACGCCAATCTCTAAAAGCTCGTATACACAAAACTAAGATTATCTGTGTTGCACTTAATGCTAGATATTACTCGCACCAACAGATGAACACACATTTTAGAAGATTAAAATGCTAGCGCTGCGAACAATGGCTAGTGACGCTCTCAAATATGACGTCAATGATGCAACGTCATTTTTAGATGATTTTGATGGCGTTTTGCATGTGTGTGGGTTTGGACGAGGAAAATTTGCACTGTATACAACACTAGGACTGTAGAAACCGCAATTAAAATGTGTACGTCAAGTTTTGTCGGACCACACCATATTTAAGCTTACATAGTGACGTTGTTCGCGTAAGTGTAGTGTTAGTTATTGCGTCATAACTGCCAAAGTAGTGACAAAATGACAATGAATCTACAATACTGGCAAACAGGAAACATTTAAACGAGAGTTTAAGGTCCTTTTGTATACGCCAAAAATGTGATTAACGCAATTTGGAGACTGATGCTACGTCATGTGTTTACGGCGTCACTGGAATTATGATTTTTGTTCAAAAACATTGCATCTGTCCTAAATAGTTAATATAAATAACACAATTTTACACAGGTTTTGATAGGCCAAAACAATGCGCATCTGAAGAGTGGTGCGTTTTAATTGGACATGAGTATATTTAATCATGTGTATTGCAGGTTATCGTTCACAACCTACCACTCCGACTACAGTGACTGGTGGACCTTGTAATGACGAAATACCCAATTGTGCCGACTATCAAACGCCTATATGCTCTGACCACTATCGACCCTGGGCACAGCATTACTGTCGAAAATTCTGTGCCTATTGTAGTAAGATACATGAACAGTAAAACCTGTTTTAATTAAGCGACCACTCAAAAAGAAAACAAAATTGGTTTTCACGACCGATTATCGCTTAATGCAGGTCAAAAATATTGCAGAATGCTCCAAGAGAGCATTCTGTAATATATTGGACCTTCATTTAGCTACCATTTGTTTGTCTATATTTGATTGGCCGCTTAAGTATCAATCTGTACATCAATTAATTTTGTATTCGGAAAACCAGAAACGAGTACTTTTGCAAACAGTGAAGATCTACATTGAAATGCATCATAATGCTGCATTTATCTGGATGGAGACTGTAAATGTAAACAAGATATTCAGACCAAAGAATACAGTCAATATATTTTGAAAACTATAACCTGACACCCTTAGATGTGTACAATTGACTCTCCCAAATTTACTGCATCAAACCAGAAGGAAGAATCCATTATTATAAAACGGTTTTATAGATCGTTACTGACTAATACTCGCAATAAATTGTTAACTCAGAAACTTCTTAAACAAGGCTATCGTTATCATAGACTTCCTAAGCCCTTTTCTAAATATTATCGACGATACTATGATTTCATATCTTAATTTCAAGTTTGACATAAATCTCTCTTGCGCCAAGGACTTTCGGAACCTGAGTTCTATGGTGACTTGGTGTATAAGTTAAATAAGACAGTTGGCGCTAATACTTTTTTCAGCGCAGTTTATTTAAATAATATCTTATTATAAAAAAGATTGGCTATAACATTAATGTATTGCAACATACTATATGCTTGCTGGTCATCCCAATTACGGTTGGTAACTTTGCTTTCCTCTTTAATTGCACGCCGGTGGGTTAGACTTCAGACTCTATGAAGGTTCCAACTAAAAGACTAATCTTTCGATGAGATGGTAGTGGCCTGATGCTTTGGCTGTTGTCAGGCCCACAGGGGTATACCTTATGGATTTTTGCACCGATATTCAGCTTTATGTACTGTTAAGTCATTATCTTTGCTTTATCTCCTTTTTATATCTTGATTTATATGTTTTAGGAGATGATGCATGGATAACTTAGGGGTATTTCATACAAACAAAATATCTATGTGTCTTGATCCACATCTGGGCCTGGGTGAGGCTAGCGCACCGTGAAGCCGGTGTAAGCCCTCTAGTAAAATACTTTTGCTGACCGTTCCAAAGCGGTGCATATTTTGTGGATCATTTATGTTATTCCTGTCTTGTGCTTGTTATGCTTTCGCACGCGTCTGTTTATTGTTGCCTTGTGGTCACCTGTATGTGTCACTTTCCCATATGGTATCCTGGGTCAGTTAGGTACTTGATTGTATCGATTCCTGATATTTGCCCTCTTTATAACTTTGAGTATGGCCAAGGAATGTTACAATCATGTATCACTGACCATCCCAAGGAATGAAAACGTAGAAAGTATAGAAAATTGACAGAAAAGGCATGCGTGTTAGCCAGTTGAGGATTAAAACACCCTAAATAGGTACTGTTGCAAACAGTGAAGACTGGGATGAAATGCGGCATGAGTTATAGTCTTCGACCCAACAAAATATGCAATTGACCATCCTGTCCTTACGGTACATGTATAAAACATTAAGGAAAAGTCTATTGGACTTGAAAGGATAAATGCTTACAAATTAAGCAAATCAATCAGCTCTCTGATGCGTTGTGACTCAGTTAGGGAATACCAAACTACAAATGTAGCGAGGACGTTAAGAAATATATTTAACAGGACTAAACACGATAGCACAGACACAAGCAATGGGAGCAAAACACTCGCAGTGTATATGTATCTCAAAAAGAACAACGTCGCTCAGAGTGGATAGTATTTACAGCCCCCAGGGGCTTATCTAGGAGCATGTGATACATCTCTTCATACTGGCTCAATCAAAAATCGATCCTTTTTTTTTGACAAAAACTATTTTGGCTATGTTTTCGCCAAAACGAGATGGACATTGACTGTAAAAGAAAAAAAAAGTGTGATATAAAATTGAATAGCTCATGGGAAAACCTTATTTTAAAGGGCATCATCGAATGTCTTGTATTTACGATATTGGGCACTGCTTAATAACCTGAGACTTTCGAACTGTGAGCAGGGGTCAAGTACTTGTCTTCACCACAATTAAGCTTGTGAAGACAAGTAAAGATGACCGATCAGCTGGGGCCTTAAGAGATGGCCGCCCAAAATAAATAAGCATGCCGCTGACACTGCTTGTGTTTACCATCTCCTGCAGATCCAGCGGACCGCCGTCATAGATTTGGCTGGAGTGAGGGCTCCTATTCAATGTTGTATTTTTCAGTTTAGGTCGGACCAAATGTTTGCATGCAACTTCTTTAGTTCTTTTAGGTGCAAAAACAAAGTTCGAGCGAATAAACCAAATGTCTTACATGTAGTAGTTTTGGAAGAAATATCAGAGATATGATGACCACAATTCATGATATCAGTGATGATTATACATGTACCAAGGTGTTCCGATGCCTGAACATATGAGTAGGGAAGAGTCAAAATGAGTTGGTAGTGATGCTGATGCCGAATCACATTCATAAGACGATATTTGGCACATTGAATTTCATTTGTCAATTGCCTTACCACTGCTCTAGGTCTTCTTGCAGGATCAAACAGTCATGAAGTGAATATATGATCCGATACAGGATAGAGTCACATACATACAAAGAGAAGACCTAATGTTGGCAGATAGATCATTTATAAAGATAAGGAACAAGATAATTCCTAAGACAGACCCTGTGACACACCAGATAACACTGGGACCAGATTTGAGACGTGTCTAGCAGAATCCAGAGAGCTCGTCGGTGGAGCCTCGTATCCAATAATTATCTAGTTTGTGGAAAAGTCTCCTGCGTGGAACCATAGCAAAGGCTTTGCAAATTCCATAATGACGAAATATGTCTGTTTGTGTCCACGATTCATCACCCTGTCCTCATAGCTGATGATAGTGTGCACATACTGGACGAATTGGATTATAAAAATATATTTGACTCAGGAAACTATGCTGGCTGTCAACAAGAATGCTGACATAGTTTTAATGTTTGTTTATATTACTTACAAGATTATGCTCTAGGTTCACAACAGATTCAAGTGAGCGACACCCAGCATCATTCTGTTCACATTTTTAAAGATTTTTAACGATTCGTTTTTCCAGATTATTTTTGGTGAAGATTTGCTTGTCGCCAGTCATCTGGTACATGACCCCGTGCTAATGACCCATTGAAAAAAGGTGCCATTATTGGAGAGATCCTATTGCTACACTATTTCAGCACCCTGGCATTCAGACCATCAGGTCCTGGGGGCGTTTGTACATTTATTCCATCAAGCTTATTTGCGACCCCTTAAGGGTCAACTGTGATGTCCTCCATGAAGGAGAACAGACTATCCCTTTAGAGGGCAGACGAGAGCCTCTTCACGTTCGAATGCTGATTTGAACTGCCCATTACATACATTAACTTTGTCCCTTGTATCTGTTTCATATAATAATCATTTTAACTTCTTTGGTTTGAGAAGTTACCTAATAATAGTATGCGTATTATGACTTCCTCTACTCCTTGCCACTTATTTAATTAAATTATATATCTAAACTACAACGATGCATACTCGCTGAACTATTTGATAAGTACTGTAATAACATGGGCCTCATTGCCAACAACACCTGTCTTTGGGGTTTCTGACAGAGTAATATTCAAACCAGACTCCTCAACTACAGAAACTATTAGGGTTAGTGAAATGTTGCTTGTACCAAGTTTAGGTATGATACTTTCCTAAGTAAGAAGCGAATTAAAAAGGCGCTGATCAGTCTGCGCGGATGCAAAGGCTGGTCTGCGCCTGTTTTATTCGAAAACCCTCGAAGACAGGATGTCTCGCATTGAGGCCCACATGATCTGATGCAACTATTTAGATGAAAGTTTAATAATACGTATGGACGCTTCTATTTGTAGATTCAGGTTGCTCAAGGGATCTTATCTTCGTGGTAGACGAGTCTTCTGACGTGGTATCAAATCGGTCAGATATATTGAATTTTGTTGCCAACGTTGTTGGAATTGTGGGTGTAACAAACCATGGAACTCATGTATCATTGGCAACATATTCATCATATGCTCGTAAACAGTTCGATCTTGACCGTTACAATTCTACTTCCGCCGTACAAGCAGCAATAAGGAATGTCCAGTTTATTGGTGGATATACGAACACGCATGCTGCATTGGATTATGTTCTGTCACATGCTATTAAACAGTTTGCAGGAGACAGACCAAATGTACCGGATACTGTAGTCTTGATAACTCCGAAAATGACACAGCATTCAATAGGCAACATACGCGGTAAGTGTGTGAATATGATTATATAGAGCAGAATCTTACACTCTTGGTTATTTCATATCAAAATTATTAAACTCGCTGAAGTCTAGTTTAATGAATTTCATATAACATGACCACTCTTGTAAGGTCCACTCAGAGTATATTAAAACAACAGGGTTCCAGGTCGCAACAGCTGTCGTTGTTTCTGCTTGAAGTTGGTAAAACGTCTACCCATGTATCGATATAGTATTGATATAATTCATATTCTGGTCCTTCAGGAATAATTGGTTAGAATGAAGAAAGCAGCTCTCTCTCTCTTTCTCTGTCGTGCAATTGTAAAATTAGATTGACACAAATAATTGGCTCACTAAACCTACCCCAAACATTAAACCCCTTTACATAACGCGAGCAATACCAAGCAATTATCACTGTGACAATAGAACCACAGCTTTAAAATGGAAAGCAATATCGGCCATTCCTGTTGTGAATCAGCATTACATGTACGTATCTTCATTGCCACAGTGATATAAGTGACATTTTAGTCAAAAATTAAGTTACACATACTATCGGAAAGTGAGTCAAATGTTTTAACTACTGGTAAAGATTTCATTTGGCGATCTCCTCCGTTCAGTGTTATAGTATTCTGTACTGAACCACACTTCTAACGCAAAATGAAACTGATCCTAAATTTAACATATAATGTTTGTTTCCATTGTAACGCAATTCTATCAACAATTTAAACACTTATTTATGAAAATGAAAGTAGAACTTCATCAGTCAACCATTTTCTTTTAGTCTTAACCTGATTGGGTGAATGTCTGCCATAACCCATGAACGGTACACTGATTTCAGCAAGACATCGTGTATTGATTTACGTTACATTCCTGAAGCATTTTGCGTTGGAACTGTGGGTCAGTATATGTGATTTACATCCAATAACTGATGATGATTCAGTCACGTCACTGCGTCCTATACTCGATGAAATAGGTAAAATTTGTACTGGTAAATTTTGATGTTATACGGATCAAATGTTAGACGAATCCATAATGTAGCACGAGATATGGGAATCTGGATGAAATAACAGTTATATATCATGCTTTCAGTTCAACGTCGATAGCACGAACAGAAGTTATTTGGTTTAGAGATAACTGTTAGTCTAAGTAACATTCCACGTGCAACTGCGTAAACTCGTCCAATCTTTGGCCCATCTGAGGTCGAAATATACCAGTAGTCGAAATTTACCAGTAGTTACCTCCATTTTAAAATTGGAACGACCTAAATCGAAGCAGTTTGCTATTAGTAGGCTAAACTTATGGCTAGATATGCTACCTTAATGCCAAGATAATCTGGGTTCAGTCTAAAATATTATACAAATTGACCCCACGGCCAGAAAAATGAGCTTTAGAAAACCATTACCTCCCTTGCACAACTGTTACACAATGTATGACTTAAATAAAAACAAATTTGTTAATTAAATGCCAAACTAATGGCTACATCTGCTATTTGTAGGTATAAATAATGTAGTTAGTCCAAATATTAAAGCTGCATACTCGGTAACTATGAACATTTTTCGAAAAAAAAAAAATCTTTTTAAATCATTTGTAAAAGTAGTATAAAGTTATGTTATCACAATAAATCTAATTTCTACAGCTGAAAACTGCATGGAAAAGTGAATTATCTTATAAAAACAGGTGTATTTTCTCTTGTTTGTAATTATTTGCGTCCCTCCAATAATTCTAGACAGTTAATTTTTAACATAAATGCTGTTGTTTTGGCACTAATAATTTGTTAATTATTACTAAAAAGGTGAAATGTATACCTGAATTTTAGTATTTTTAATGTGTTCTTGAAAAATAGAAACATTATTTTTAAAATGAGACTATCAAAAGTTACAGATTATGCAGCTTTAAGCAAACGAATCGACTCGTGGTACATGTAGCTTCACCTCAAAATAAAAACAATACTTTCTCTGAGCATTGTGAGAAGACTCAACGCACACATCTATGTATTACAGGATATGAACTGAGTACATCATTTTCGAAACATTTACCCAAGTCAAGAACGTTTTATAAATACTGAACAGAAATAGAAACGTTACACTAAGTCTTTTTAAATGGCAATTTAACTCATTACCATAAACACTATATAAAGGCCTGCGTTGGACAAGACAACCATGAAAACAAGTTTCAAACTTGATCAGGCGCTCATGGATAACGTTGAAAAAACGTCAAACTGCATTTTTTACGTCTGGAAGATTATCATTACGATATTTTGAATATGTTAACACACTATTCGGGAGTCTTTCGAGTCAGAACATTGAAACTCAACACACAACGTCCGCGAAGTATGCGGTACTAATGCAAAGTGTACGTCAAAATGAGCTTAAGAAGGCTTTTGATAGGTCGCCGCCCTACCAGGAGTAATATGCGAGGCAAATAATTTTTGTTGTCTCTCGTTATTGTCCATAGCATCGTGAGACAGTTTGTGCAGACATGAATATCTTTTGATGCACAGGATCGACGCGACGTAAGGAAACAAGGCCAAGACAGGACCGTTAATTTACACTCGCATATTGATGTAAGCGGTTCTAGCATGCATCTGTAGATGCTACACACATCAATGTTTCATACCAGAGTTCAAAACCAGAATCGGAACAAATGATTTTTGATGTGTGATATTTTATTTTGACCCCTTACTCATTCCCAACGCTACCAGCCAAACACACGATGCTGAAGTTGTGTTTAAATTACCCAGATCTACTGAGAATTGCACACCCATTTAATTTGACATGAATTGTTTACATAGGATAGGTATGAACGGAGATAGTACCGATTAAATTTAGTGTTATTTTTTTTTTGTTTTATTTTTGTTCAGTATATGTTAAACTCTACCTTTATCTTCTCTGGCTCAATGAATTGCACAACAAGCAGCACGTACTATTCAGACTGCACAAGTGTCTGAATTTTCGTTATTCAGCATTAAATGTGATGAACTTGTCAAATGATCATTCAAGCTTATGAGATTTTAGTACTTACTACCTTATGAAAATGTGTTTTATGACTTATCCCCCTTTACTATTGGAAAACGGGACCTCCTGGCCACCTATAAATTCCAACGATGACAACTATGCATACTGATGGAGAGGACTGTTAAAGCTGCATAGTCTGCAACTTTTGATCTTCTAATTTTAAAAAATAATGTTTTTTTTCAAGAACACAGTAAAAATACTCAAATTCAGGTACACATTTTACCATTTTCGTAAATCTTAACAAGTTATCACTATCAAAACAACTGCAGTTATGTTAAAATTCAACGGTCTAGAATTATTGGAGGGACGCAAATAATTACCAACAAGAGAAACATACACCTATTTGATAAGATAATTCACTTTTCCATGCAGTTTTCAGCTGTACTGAACATTTTTATTGTGTAAACATAGCTTAAGTCTACTTTTACAAATGATTTAAAAAAAATATTTGTTTCCAAAAAATGTTCATAGTTACAGAGTATGCAGCTTTAAGGCGTGAAATTTCTCTAAAATCCATTTAAGAAAATACTAATTTTTTAACTGTGGTATTTGCAATTATTTTACAGACAATGTATGGACATTCATATACATTAATCAAAATATATTTAGTGATGTTAAAATCCAGGGGAAGGGAGATAACTGCTTAAAACTACTATTCAGAAAGTTTTTTTTACTACATGTATATCAGTCAAAGGGCTAAATGTGCTTGTTTTTGATCGATGCAACAACTGTGTTTTACCATCAAAGAATGCAAAAATACTCGTAGATTTATCTAACAGTATCTGGTTGGAATTGTCCGATCAGTAGTCCCGCGAACTTTTTAAGCGTGCAAAATATAGCAGTTAATACTTTCGATTGTAAATTGACAAATGAGGATGCTTCAATGCTTTTTTGCGTATAAAATCATTTCCCCATCTTGACCCAGCTCTCCACTAACATATATTGCATAAATAAGTTAAAGGCGTTTACCGTTAAAAAGATTTGTCGGGTTAAGTCGGGGGATATACTTTATACGGAAAAAATAAACCATTCCCATTTGTCATTTTTCAAGTCTGAAGTATTTTGCACGCTTAAGTCGTGCACATGCATGCTGATCAGACATATCAAATCAGACATTGTTAGATGAATTCATATTTCATCCTTAAATGGTAAAACGCAGTTGAGAAATTGATAATAAAAAAAACTTACTTTTTAGCTATTCAACTGATATAGTATCGAAATACAATTTTTGGAGTAGTAGTAGTAAACCAGAATTAATGTATCTCCCCTTTGTCCTCGGTTAGAAAATCATTATACACGGTTTTCAATCATTTATATGTTTGCCCAACCCTAGTCAAGAAAGTTATTGCAAAAATTACAGTTTGAAATCAAATGACTTTTGGGGATATTTCACGCCTCACCAGGACATCTTCGTTGCTGCCTACATCATACGCCCAATATACTATTCGCATACGCGTACAATCAAACAACTAAATCTATGCCCATATATTTTATGTTTTGCATGAGCCTTTATTTACATCACGTTTTGAGTGTGCGAGTGGATATTGTACTTTAGAGGCTGTGGGTATTTGGCCAGCATGGTTTTCAATTGCATGTAGGCACAATTGTTCGTCGAATTAGCGCCAAAATGGTCACATTTCTAGTGTAGAAGTGTATATTTTGCTAATTACATGTATAGATACGTTTATATAATTGAGCCGCGACATGAGATTTTTAACAATGTGGTATGTGCGACAACTAAAGCTTCAGATCAGCCTGCGCATATGCGCAGTCTGATCAGAGGCTTTGCTAGTCGCTTGAATATTACATGAGTGTTAAGCTACTGACTGAACATCATTTGCAGTTTCTTAACTTAACAGGAGGATGCACAGACTCGTCTGAGTCTACACTTGTCAAAATGCCACATTGTTGGAAATCACATGTCACGGCTCATTTGTTTGTAGATTTTTGAGCTCTTTCAAACATCCCAACCTTCATAGTTATTGGTGTTGGTCAAGCCGTGGACACTCATGTAGTAGATCAAATAGCTTCCAGTATGGGACACGTGATACAAGCGAGAACCCCTGCAGCCCTACATTACTACCAAATGCAGCTAGTCAGTTTGATATGTCCGATACAATAAAATGAATGTGCAGTTTCAAAGTGTTTGTTTTTGCAATTTGCTAGAAGTAATAGCCACAGGTTATGATCATTTACAGAATGAATACTGACTAATTTGCGCCATGTATAGATTACTGTAACTTGAGTTTCAGTAAACATCCGTTGACAAAATAAGCGAAATAAACATTGCACAAATGATACAGAAAGTATCATATCCCAGAAAAACTACAAATAGACAGTCTAAAAAGGCAACCTTATTTCATTACCGTATTTATCAGGTGATAAATTTATAGACGAGTTTCATTGCAGATATGTTTGCTATTTTCAAAGGCAATATAACTTCTTAAGCATCACTTATCAAAATTGTGGTTCGTGCATTCACCATTTAATGACCAGAATCCCCAAACAGATACTTTGTCAACCAGTGGAAACCCAAAGGCAATGTCACATAATGCGGTATCTTATCAGGGTTTGTACTGTTTGCTTAAAGTCAACGTTGAACTTAAGAGAAAGAAGTGCAAAATGTCTTGGAATTATAACCTATGACCCCTCAATATATGCAAATGACCATCCTAACTTAACTGTATCGACTTTTATGGATACTTTCATTGGTCTTAAAATGTTAAACTTTCAAGGACATTTTTTAAGATTGCATGTGTTGGTCTATTTAGAAATGAACGTACCACTTACAATGCATCTACCATATCAAGTTGCCATGCAGGTAAAGGTTTGGGTGTGAGGTTCTTCTTCTGTACGAACTGACCTGGATGTAAGGTTCATCTCTTGTATGAATTAACGTGCTTAACAAATCGTTAACGTTACGCAATTACGTAATTGCGTAACGTTATTTTGACGAAGAGTTTTGACGTTAGCTCGGACCCAATAAACACGGACTGTTCACTTACATTAGGATAAATGTATATATTGGAAATACGTTGTCGTGGCTTAACGGTGAATAAGTTTTCAAAACTGACATATGTTAAAGATTAAATAATAATATCTCCGTTATCTCTCTGCATATCTTTGATTTTTTAAAAAAAAAACAATGGTTCACTATACTATCTTTAAGACTTTATTGTTATATTTATTGAAAGTTTATCCGTCTTTATGAACATCAGCAAGAAACCTAGGTACCCTTTTTAGCTATTTTCCACACTTTTAGCAGAAAATCGTCAGAATCAACATAAAAAGATGAAACAACTTCCAGTATTTTTACTGTAACTAGCATACCGGGAGTAGCCTCTTATAATCTGGTGAATGTTCAGAATCAATTTTATTGACTGTAGCACTTTGAAAAAGCGCTGAAATAAAGCCGCGACAACGTAACTTTGTATTTCCGTCAGTGACCAGTCCGTTTATATTGGGTCCGAGACGTTAGTTACTAAGCAGATTGAAGCAGTGTCATCGCCATATTCGTTTTGGGTGACATTATTGTTATTAAAGAAGAATTGTGAAACTCATTATCGAAGTTTCGTTTTATTTTGTTTGCCAATCCATAATCGGGAAAAGCACGGCAACAGGTGTGATGTCTTTACTAAATGTATCACCAAATGAGCAAGTGCATGAGATTTCCAACAATGTGGTATGTGCGACCAGCAAAGCCTCAGATCAGCCTTCGCATACGCGCAGTCTGATCAGAGCCTTTGCTAGTCGTTTGTGTATTCTATGATTGTTAAGCTACCATTTGGAGTTTCTAAGCTTAAATGAGACTGTACAGGCTCATCTTAGTGTACACATGTCAAAGTGCAACATTGTTGGAAATCTCATGCACTGGTTCAAATTGAATGCTGTTCTAGAGGAGGGCGATATTCAAGGATTACTCTTGACTTGTTTGCCATGGTATGCAAGTATCACATCAACCAATTCATCTCCCTAGAGCAGGAAATGTAATGACTTCAAATTCATGAGGGGCAACCTGTTATGATTTAGCGGGAAAGGATTTGTGCATTAAGAACATCGTTTTATGATTTATTACTCGCATGATAGGAGATGGTTCGAAAATCGGAGAATGCTTATTGATGAATGGTCATTAACCTAGATCCAATGATTGTCAGTGGCAAGCTTAGTCTGTCAGAAATCCGCTTTAAGATTGATGCAGCAATGTGTGGTCTAAAAAAACCCAAACAATTTGATGCAAAAATTAGTGAGTATGATCAGGAAATACAACAATCACAAATTGCAGACAAACCCGTAGCATCGTGAGGAAGAGCCACACAACGCAAAAGTAGTAAGTGAGTATGATCAGGAAATACCACGATCACAAACCGCAGACAAACTCATGGAACCGCGAGGAAGAGCCACACAACCATCACGAGACACCAGAAAGACAAACTAAGCAAAGCAACCACCTCTCTCTTCCCCATCAAGATGATTGCAAAACTAGAATGGACATAAAGTAACATACAACAAAACATAGAATAAATACAGACTCTCAGAATGGGAGTAACAATAAACAAAAAGGAAACAACAACAGAACCGCCTCCTTAGAACGGACAGCAGCCTAAGTCACGGGGGGGGGCTTAAGTGCATGGACGCCTTCTAACTAATGCAACGTATCATCGTGGAGAAACACACTAATCAATTTAACACAATATGCAAGTCTGTTTAAATTCTCACCACTATAAGGTCTGCTTTGAAACTCGCAATGTGACCATTTATTAATACGTATTTATTAAGGGGATGTTGCTTTCAAAAAGTCTCACGTGTTTGCTATTTTTCCTGTATGAACAAAAAAGGCAATTTTATAATGGAGACGGATACTCTTGACTATATTTTTGTACAAACCACATACATCCCACACATATCACATTACGCCCCAACAAACAGCTTTTGAGCACTTGGTAGCATGCTTATAAGTCGTTTTTGAGTTACATCCTGGTTTTATTCGGTTTACAATATTGTGACACGCTGGGTAAACTTTAGAATAAAGCATTTACATGAAAATTAACTTCACTTATCCGACTACAACATGGGAAAGTATTTTGACCCAAATATATGTATTTCTGGTATTATTTACAATTTTTGATTTTTACCATGAAAAAATTATCAACACAAATTGGAAAAAAAATTCTAACACAAATTTGTTACAATTGGAAGCAGCATTTTAAACAAAATTACAGCTTCCAATTGTGTTATATGCGTTACACAGATTTAATTTCCCTTTGAAAATTGAAATTGTGACTAACATCATTTAATTCTACAGCCGATGTTGGCATCTTTCAATTTTGTTTATTCTTAGTTTACTAATACATGTATGCTCATTTGAATGTTATATCGTGAATATATTGTCTTAAATAAACTGTTAACCAACCATACCCCTAATTTTAAGAATCCCATTTTTATGTCTATTATCGAAGATAGATATATGAAAAAGTTTTATACTGGTGAATATCTTACATTTTCGAGACTGTCTTGCTAATGCAATAAAGAATCATTGATATGCAAGTTTTTCATCATGATCAGAGCACTTATTAAGTATGTAACATATGGCATAGTATATGAGCAAGGAAATTGTCTTGATGTAAGAGATATTTCAGAGAAAAATACTGTTTTTTACATGCTTTCATTTAATACTCAAGCCTCCGGTGCCTTAATCTTTGCAATAATAGTCGTTGCTGAAAACAAGCCCATGGACCTGTATTACAGATGTTATATATAATCTTTGTATCACATATTTCCTTATACCTATAACGCTAACATATATAGAGATACAAATAGAAATTAATAGTTCACCTTTAAATGAGACAATTTAATAAATATTCCTTTCAAATATAAATATTTAAAAACATTTTTTATTAAAGTCAATCTCACAATGTATATCATTGCGTCTGTTTCTGTTGCAAAATATTCACTCATTTCATCACAACCAGTAGAATCATGGCATAGTATTAGGACTGCAAACTGGGTACAGTCTTCTTCCACTCCACTCCTTGGAAATTTTGCAGACATATCCTATCTGAATAAACAATTAAGCTGCATCTAATCAGAGATGTTTGCACTCTATAACCCAGGGGGTTAGCCTGTAACAGTCTGTTACTAATGTTGCCATATCAATTTAAGAATACATGAATTGAAAGTGTGAGAACAGAAAGGAGGCATTAAATTGTCTATCTTATAAGTATTCATGTAGAGCTTTTTTAACAAATATACAGCTTGCTATGATGTTATATGTGCTACATAAATTAAGATTATCTTTTAAAATTTGTAATTGTGACAAATTTCAGTTATAAGCCTTTCCTGTGTTCCTCATATTTTGCCATCAAGGGACTTAATTTTCTTTGTATCTGTGGCCTGTGCCAGGATCAAACAAATTGGCTCAGCTATAACTCGAATCCTTTGCACTCTTCAAAAGCAAAAATAGCATGCCAGTGTCATAAGATCAAACACCTTATCAAATATGGGTAGTGTTTAATTTCATTCACATAAATGCATACAATCGAGTTTGACTCTGGTATAATATGTCTCTTCTTTCTGTGAAATGGCAAGACCAATCTTACTGTAACTGCCTCTGCATCCGTGCTAATCAAATGATAACATTGATCTGATGTTTCAAAAGCTATGTCTCTACCGTGTACCGTGTACCTCTAACAATACATTTTCATTGGCTGTTTTTCTTTGCACCATTTGTGATGGAACCTTTCCAGTCCTGCGGTGCTTAAGTCCTCAGGTCTTAGATCAAAAATATTTTGCTGCGCCCAAGGAACTTAATTAAGTTTTTAGCTACAATGTTGACTCTCGATGGTTTTGACAGACAGTCAAAACAATTTCTGTTACACCTTGAAAGTTATCTGGTATATGAGAAAGAACATGAAGTTGGACATTGCCATCAATTATGTTTGCTTCTCGTAGTTGGTTCTTTGTCAGTACAATGAAGTAAGCCTTAAAATAAAGTAAATTCTTTTATTTCTCAGCTTTTGCAGGCATATCATTAGCAGTTGCATTCAAAAGAAGGAAACTGGACTATTGGTAGAATTGGATAACCTGTAGGTCTATATTGTGCTCTATTGAATATTTATACAGAGTAAACAAGTTGATAAGTTTGTCCCATGTCATGATCCATTGAAAACGCTTGCCTCTGACTGCGTAATCAAAAAGGATGTGAAGACAATTCCCTTTGTCATTTATTATGTCATGTTATATATGTTACATCCTCTAATAAGGACTCTTATCTTAGAAATCATTGAAGTGAAAGAGTCTTATTTGTGCTCTGTTCATCGTGCATTCCATTGCCTTACTAGCTGTGTTAAATCAATGATATTTTTTTGGACCATTCATTTATTACATTGTCTTGTATAAATGTAAAACTATATATTTAGCATTATATGCACAGTATTGGGAAATGTGTCAAAAAGTTCAGTTATAGCTTTGTAACAACAGTCCATGGGCTTGATAATCAGAAATGAATATAATTTCAAGTTTTTTGGCACAAAAAATAGTAAGTGAGGATGATCAGGAAATACCACAATCGCAAATGCAGACAAACCAATGACACCGCGAGGAAGAGCCACACAACAATCAGGAGACACCAGGAAGACAAACTAAGCAAAACAACCAGCTCCCTCTTCCCCATTAAGATGATTGCCATCTAGAAGGGACCTAAAGTACCGTACAACAAAACATAGAACGATCACAGACTCCCACAAAGGGAGTAACAATAAACAACAAGTCAACAACAACAGAACCACCGCCTTAGAATGAACAGCAACCTAAGCCACTCAGGGCTTAAATGCATTTTACTGGTACCAAATATTCGCCCTAGATTCTGCTGTTGTTGAAGTACAAGAAATGTTCAGCTCGCATCATCACATGGAAGCCTTATTCAAAGACTTATAAGTACACATTAAGTGTCATATCTTAGAAACTTGGTGACAGCTTGCAGATATATAAGTAAGACAGACTAAGAAAATGTAAAATATCAACATGCTGCAATTGCTTTTATGTGTTTTACTTAAACGGTAATAACAAAGTTGTTTATTTGGTAAAACTGGGGGTAGGGTTATGTATTAGCTCCTATAAGACAATTTTTTAAGATAGAAAATCAAACTTTATTCATCAATTAAGTATATGTTTGTGAAACGTAATAAAACAGTTTGAAACCAACACAGAGCATTATTTTAACTAAAGGACGATAGCCACAACTACTGCTTTTAAATAATTATATTAGGTTCATATAAACGCTAATAACACCACAAGTAGCCATATTTATCTTTAACAGCTTCCATATGTTGTAAAGACATCAAGTATGCAGACTATAATAATGTCAATTTATTAGATAATTTTAATGCCTTCTTTCTGAAGTTCAAACATTCAAATTCCTAACTCAGTTGGGAGATTTTAACCGACTAACGGGAAGTTTTGGTTGATTCGGCAAGTGGGGGAAAGCTCAACTTGGGGACGTTTCGAATGTAACTCTAAACATGTCAAATCAAGTCTGTCATTGACAGCATGTAAACAACACGACAGAAGTGTGAACATATATGTAAAAAGTTCTGGCGTATGACATAGGTCTTTATCAACCTCTGTCCGCTGATGAGATGGAAGCAGTGTTACTGGCAGACAAGGGTCAACACTCCACCTTTTTCGATTTCTTAGGAACTTTCCAAGCAAGAACATAAGGATGGAAGTTATTCTTTTTCGTACGATGACAAATTCGGCGTCCCAGGAAAGAGTTGTACCTACAGTGTACCCTAAAGGAGCTTGACGATGTCCTACTTGCAAATATAAACAAGTAAGAAAGAGGGCAAAGATCAGAAATCGATACAATCAAGCACCACACCTGACCCAGGGTACCAGTGGGAAAGTGACAACGTCACAATTAGACATCACAAACGAGTTTTAGACATCACAAACGAGTGCCAAGAGGTCAGCCCTTTCCCAGCAGGTGATCACAAGGCATCAACAAACAGACGTGCATGAAAGCATAGCAAAATAAGACATAAATAATCCACACCGCCTTGGAACGGCCAGTAAAAATATTTAATGGAGGGCTTAAAGCGGTTTAATGGTGCACCAACCTCACCCTTTTTTGAGGGTCTGGATGGGGTATAATGATTAGTGAATAATGGCCTTTTTGATAATGACTAGTGAATTATGAGCCAAAAAAATAATGAATAGTGAATAATGAGGGCCTAAAAATAATGATAATCCTACTTTTTTAATGAATTGAAGAAAAAATTAATAATAGTGAATAATCAGATTTCTTTACCACCTTTCTTACTCTTAATGAATAATTGGTCTTGTTTTAATGAATAACCCAAAATTTTAATGAGATAAATAATGGGCTAAATTTTTAATGAATAGTGGATACCATACCCCCATCCAGACCCTCTTAGTTCGGATGTGGATCCAGACACATATATGTTTGGTTTGCATGAAACAACCCTAACTTATCAATGCACAATCTCCTAAAACATATAAATCAATATGTAAAAAGGAAATAAAGAAAAGATACGGACTCAACAGTAAATAAAACTAAATACCGGAGCACAAGAAATCCAATAAGTAAACAACAAATTAATAAAAAAAGAACAAACAGTGACATTGAATCATTCTACATGTGGGCCAGAAAAACTTGGAACGCAGCCAATTACAAAACATTCCACCAGATGCATCTTGGTATTTATGGAAAAAAATGCTTCATCGTGTTTCAATGTAAAAGTTTGTTAGCAGATGACAATATGTACGATGTCTAAATTTTCAGAGTAGATAATGCTTGGTATTTCAATTATTTGTTGTTACATAAATATTTTTTGCAGATGATTCACATGAAATATTAATTAAGCTTTGTTTAGAGTTATAACAACTGCAGTGAACTAAGAAATTTACAAGTGTCAGCTGGAAGTTAATAACTAAAAACGTCATTTATCAAATGATTTTTGTATTCGTCCTCGGACCAATACAGCTAACCTCGGACCTGTAACTGAGCCAATACAAAATCACTTGATTAATATCATATTAAGAGGAGGCACAGATTATCATGGTCAAAATGATATTGCATATTTGTTCCTGAAGATTTGTTTTGCCGTGACAAACAATACAGACCCTGATGGAATGCCGCATATTGCGACATTTTATGCGGGTCTCAACTATTTACAAAAGCACCCGGTAATGGGTTTCTACAACAGCCGATATCGGCTACTTGGTTTCTAGTATTAAAAGGCTTAAACGACATTGTTTTTTATAACGATATGTCATCAGGACCTATCTAGGCCCAGTTAAATGTCCTTCAAAGATAAGGTTTTAAAAGTCATTTTCGTATCTTCCTCAAAACAGAGGAGTGCCGAGGAGTGTTTACAATTTACCTGCAGACCTCAGACGTACGATGTGGAGTTTGATCATTTCAGTAGGTAGGTAGGTAGAACAATGGTTCATTGTATTGCTCCCCTTCTATTTGTTTCAATGGTATAGTACAGTAATACATGTGTTCAACAGCCACTCAAAATAGACAAAAATAAAGATTTTAATGACAAATGGTAGCTTAATAAGCAACCATTGGTATTGAAAAACAATTTTCTGTCTTTTTGAGAATGACCGTTTACACAGGATTTACTGCATAGCCTTTTTAACTGAATCAGTTCACAGACAAAACTCACAAGCCACATGTAAGCGATTTGTATACTTCTACCACGACCTCTTAGTAATGATCCTCGATTCATCCAATGCATGTGCCGTTACAGTAACACTTCAAAGGTTTTTGTGGAAGTATACATTATGTGTAAATGTTTAAACAGATGGTACAATAACGTTGAAATATAATTCCACAAAACGCTTTGAGGCGTGACTGTAATATTAAATGCATCGGATGAGTCGAGCGTCAAAACTTAGAGGTCGTTGTAGAAGTATAGGTCACTGCATATATCGAGGCGTCTCCATTGTGCATACTTAATCTCTGAGCCGATTTTTCATAAAACCAAACAGTGTTTCTTTTCTTTACTGGTTACAGGACTATAAACTGGTTTAATATCGACGGAAATGTTGATACTAGAACCGGAAGCTTTGTTTCGCCTAAAACGTTTGATTGTCTTTTGTTATCATAGTTGTGCAGAAACAACATTTGATAATGGTGAAATCTGTTTCATGACATCAGTTTTTTTATTAAATATCACATACACCACAAAACTAGGCTATCTGCAAAAGCACATTAAATGTATATTATCACATGCCGTCGCAAGACAAATTGATACCTTCGGTCTCCAGTCAAGCACTCTACCATTGAGCCACTGCGCTCCCCACATAACATTGAAGTTACTTAAAAATCGCATTATTGGAGTGAAAACTTTTAGATTGTATCATTGTTTACACAGCGTCATATTGGAACGTTACTAAATCTGTAAACCACTAGTGTTTTATCGATTCAATGCATGACGTTTTATCACTCCCAGACGCGAGATTAAGTGATAAATGAATTAAATAATTTCAAATTATGTTATGGTACACGTAGAAGTGATACGGACTAGCTCATAAAGGTTGGTTTTTCACATGTAAAAAGAGTATGCTTTGAATTTTAAAGAACCATAAACTCGTGCAATAAATGTGCTAACTATTTGCATGACATTATAAAAAGAAAAAGAAGATGGCTCTTCTACGTAGATTAGTTGATTGGACAGAATGTTGATATAGCAACATTATAGGCCTTGAGCTGGCTATAGACCCCCCCAGGGGGAATTTCGTACACTATGATTTTCTAAAACTACATTATATAAGACACAAAATGAGATGTTAGCCCTCTGAGAGTGGCAGCGTTAACGTGAAACAGCACGTTATATACGTTACCCCCCCAAAATAGCATTAAACGTCCCTGATAATGTCTCAACCATGACATGTTCGTACATATTTGCATGCTGACACAGGTTTTTAAACTTCTTATAGCACAGTTACATATTTTTAGTATTAATTTTATAAATGTCTTGAGTAATTACCGTTGTATACGTTACTTAGTGTTTCCTGCGTTATTTCCGATTATCAGTATGGTATTTATTGACTGTATGTGTATTATATCTGTCTAAGAATATAGTAAATCTATAAGGCTGCTACTTAAATGATTTAAAGTTCTTTATTATGGTCGCTTACACTATTTTTCACGTCCATGTTATGTATGTTACCTTCAAAATAGCATTAACCATTTAAGTTAATGTCTCTAACAAGCCCTGTTTATACTTATTTGCATGCTTGCACAGGTTTATGTACTTCTTTTAGCAAGGTTTACCTAGTTTAAGTATTCATTTAATAAATGCCTTGAGCTTTAACTGTTATGTGTGTTACCAAATGATACATAAGTTATGCTGAGTATCTGTACAGAAGTTGTTGACTAGACACGTATAAAGTCTGTCAGAGAATTTAGAAAATTTATAAGGCTGAAATAGATTGAAGTTCCTTATTAATTTATGGTGACTTAAACTAATTATACAATGTGATCTATCAATCTTCGCTGTATGCTCACATAAACAGTATAGATACCTTGCATTCAAATCGGACGTTCTGAAAGACAGTCACTGTGAAACAGCTCAGTTCTGGGCAAGGTATATGGATATGATTCAGATGGTGTTGACACTGATTAGGGCTACAAGGAAAACAACTTTGAATTGCATGTTATCTCTATCTGTATGCCTTGTTCCCAATGTTCATTGCAAACGATTACAACAACTACGCACAATGTCTATCTGTGTGACTGATTACACTCATAAATTTGATACACATCGCAGATGCAAAGAACTTCTAGAACAAAATGGGTTTAGTGTGTCACAACCATTGGTTCTTTGCTTGAGAAATGCTTTTGACATAACTATCAGGCAAACAATAAAGACGTATTATAGGCTTCAGCAACTAGAATTATGCTTCGTACTACAGATGGAATGGTGTATTACTCATCACAACAGAGCTCAATATATTGAAACAACTCTTCAATGCACTGAAATGAAATATTCAATCTGCGCAGATGCAAAGTAGAATGAGTACTAGAGACAGTTTCAGGCTTCACCAATTTTTTTAGTTCTAGTTTTTAAGGCAATGAACTGTACTTTTTGTCTTTCGGTGTGCCTGCTAAGCCTGGCATAGCTAAGGATCTTATTGAGGCTTATGACATAGGCAGGAAGGCTGTTGCAGACTTCATTGACTCACTTTTAGTTAAAAAAATCTGTCTTTCACATCCCCATAAAATGTACAAGCTAATAAAGTTTTGATGCTTGCGAGGTCAAGATAGAAGAAATTGCCCTATTTACATAACGTAAACAGCCAGATGAGAGCTTAAAGGAGCGTCTTTGGTAAGCATGTCCTTCTTTCTATTGGACATAATGATGACCTTGAGTTGGCACTGCCGTTCCTTCTGGGACCTGTAACATGGTCCTTGACAACTCCTGATAGAATTTCCACCAAAACTGACAAGTCCAAACTTCAGCATGGCTTGCAATCATTAGATTGGCCATGTAGTGCTGCACATAACGTTGATGTTAATGCCGTAACTACAGAGTATCATAGCTTTTCCTGTCGCCTTCATGGATCTAATGGCGCCAGTATTCAACCAGGCACTAAAGGCAGGACATGTTGGTTTTGTCACTGATACATATATACAATATATAAGCAGCAGTCTATAAAGTCTTACAAACATTCTCGCAGAGGATAACCTGGGTGTTTTGAGGTAGTAAGCACATCCACATTAAAAAAATATCAAACTACATTGGTTTCATAAATCATTTCATCATATCATATCATAATCAGATTTTTGATTAACGTGCAGGTGCAGGGGCATCATCCACATCAGTGGGCCCCTTTCCAGGTAACTGGCTAGCTGAACGCATAGCAGATCTCGCATCTGATCTCCAGGTGCTCCTTTCTTGAGGGTCAACTGTGGTGAGCTTCCACTCACGGCAGTCTTTCTCTATCCATTTCTTCCATGTTTGCTTTGGCCTCCCTGCCCCCGCCTGCCTTCAATCTGTATATCATATGCTGTTCTGATTGCACCACTCGAACGCTCTACATGCCCAAACCAGCGAAGCCTTCTCTCTCTCAAAATGAGGTCAAGGTCCTCAAGCTGAAGCTTTGCCAGTAGTTCGCTTGACCTTACCGTGGCCACATCCTCTGGCTTGATACTGCAGATCTATCTGATCATGGCCCTATCATTGCGTTGCAAGCGCTGCAGGTTGGTCTTGGTAAAAGGCCAAGTTTCACTGGCATGGAGCATGGCGCTCCGCACGCAAGAGCTGTACACATGGCCACGGGTCTTGTAAGAGAGGTGGCGGGATGTGAGAACTGGTAGTAGCTCCCTGAACTTCTTGCAGGCGGTTTTCACACAAGTAGTGACCGCCATTTCACAGCCTCCACCAGCAGAAAGCATGTCACCCTGGTAGCATTTGGAAGCTTATATAGGAATAATGAAAAAAGTAACATACATAACACTTTGGGGTGTATATTTGTTTTCAAAGGTCCATATCTGTAATGCAAAAATAGCTTACTTGGGTGATATAGCCAATTTGGAAATCTTACCGTATGGTTTGCACTTTTCAGAAATCATGTCATTTACTAAAATTATCAAAGATGTTGATGGGTAATATATTTAATTGGCTGTTACAGGGTAATGGTGCCATTACCAGAGTGCTAGCATATTGCAAAATCCTTACAAGATAAATCTGATAGGGGAGTAATAAGTTGTATAGGAAAATTCTTTAAAACCCTTGGATAATATATGAAGATTTGCTCTAGAACTTCTACCTGATGGTTTTTCTTTGATCTTCTAAGTTGTTACTCGCACATTGCACTGAATGTTACAAACTTTCCATGACTATTATGTCAACTATATTTGATGTCTCTATAAAAGAAAAGAGGGTTAATGGTAGTTTATGCTTTGAGTTACTTCCTCAGCAAATTAGCCAGAGTAAAAAGAAGTACATGGACCTGTGCCAGCATGCAAATAAGTACAAACAGGTCGTGTTGGAGACTATATCTTGAATGTTTAATGGTATTCAGAGAGTAACGTATGTAACCTGGGCTGTAAAATAGTGTAAGACACCACAATAAGGAACTTTAATTCATTTGAATAGCAGCCTTATAGATTTACTATATTCACTGATGGATGTAATACATGTATAGTCAATAACTGTCATACTGATACTTAGAAATAACATATGAAACACTAAGTAACATATACAACGGCAAAAACTCAAGACATTTATAAAATAAATGCTAAAATTATGAAACTGGGCTATAAGAAGTTCTTAAACACGTGCCAGACTTCAAAAACTGTGTGAATATGTCATGTTGGAGACATTATCAGTAAAAATTTAATGTTATTTTGCGGGTAACGTACGTAATATGATGTTACCCGCTAACGCTGCCACTCTCAGAGCGCTAACATATTTCATTTTGTGGCTTATATAATGTAGTATCTTGAAATTATAGTGTACAAAATTCCCCCTGGGGGGAAGTGGGGTCTATAGCCAGCGCGAGGCCTGGAGAATAATATTTTACATTTTTCTGTGATATGGGGGTACCATGTTCATCATCTAATAACTCAAAAAAGTATATAAGATAGAAACATACTGCTTGCAGTTTTGAAAAGGTAAATAAAACATCTTTAATGTAATGCCAAATTAATGAACATAAACTGGCTTCAATAAAATTTAAGACAAACTATATTAGATGCATTTATCATTTAAAAGGAAGTTCAATGAAAAAATGTAAACATACACTACATCGGGGGTGACTATATTTGTTTTCAAATGTCATTATCTGTGGCCTAGTAATAGCTTATTTAGAAAATATAACAAATTTGGAAATCTTACCTTATCTTTTGCGCTTTTCAGAAGTCTTAAAAAGAATTTTAATTATGAAATATATTGTAGGGCAACGTATGTAAAAGGCCGTTACAGCTTAATGCTGCCATTGTCAGAGGGTTAACATGTTGCAAAATCCTTGCTAGACAATGGGCTTCAAGAAGAATATGGTCTACAAAATTCCCCCTGGGGGGAGGTAAACCATATCCAGCCAGTGGCCTATTAATAGCATGTTTTCTGCTACAAGTATAATGTCATGTTTTTGATTATGTAAAAGTTTTTAAATTTGTGGAGATAATCAACTCGCCAGAGCTCGTGTAATAGATACCTGTAAAAGACGGACACATCGAGGTATAACTATTTTATACGACCTACTGTTCATTGTTCATAATTATATTTCGGTAAGTAAGCATGGGATATTAAACAATATTGTATTGAATTTCCAGGGGCCTCCCTGCTGTTATATTCCAAAGTATGCGCTCTCATGTGTGATGACATTGACAGACAAGCATGCCAGCTTATTTTCAACAAGAAGTCCGATATGTGTAACGATACCCATATGGCTAGTTTGACATGCCCAAGGTTCTGCAACGAATGTGGTAAGTTTTACTCAATGTTAGGGGCTTTTTTCAAATTTGGTAAGACTTTGATCGTTTATAACAGATAAACAGCATATGGGCAACAAGTATTTTACACGCAGAGTTGGGGGGCAAATTGAGAAGCAATAATATAGTTTAAAGATTGCTCATATACATTGTATAAAGTTTGAGCTGAATGCATGGTACTGACTATTATTAGCCACTGTACAAACTTTGCTCGTGGTATCAGACGATTCACATAGAGTACATTCCTATTTGATTGGTAAATAAATTAAAAGGTCTGGTCACACTTACACTGTTGCTATGGTAACATTAATTTCGGAGCTATGCTAGTTGTCTTTAGTCTCAAAAATTATCAAATTTTGAGACTTTTGACAACTAAGTAAACATAAGTCCTACTACAGCACACAGCATATAATGCAATATGTAATTTAGCTGTGCTGATATCTGATAATTAGATTTTGGTCTTATGAAGTCTGAGAATTGGTCTAAAGTGACAATTTATCTATTTCTAGCCTATGCTGATGGATGTTTAAGCAAAGATGAATGTTAAATAAATGCAAAACGTTTACACTTACTATAGGTCATTGATCTAAACAACCAATCAAAAGAAATTATGGAAATAAACAGCAACTTAAAGTTTATGGCTTCAGTGGTGTCCTGTAGCATAAAGCTCTTTATGTTACAAGTGAGTTATAGAAGAGCTGAGTAGCTCAGTGGTAGAGTGTTTGACTTAAAATCAAGGGTCACATGTGGCACTGCGTTCTTGTCTGTATTGGTTAAAGCCCAGGAAATGTCATAGGAAATGCCCTTCTACGAAAATAAAATAGTTGGGATAAAAATCATCAAATCAAACAAACAACTAATCTATTGCCTTTAAATTTTAATAGCGTAGATGTATTTGATCAGCTAACTCTTTGATCATCCCTCGAACTATGAAACCGTTCATGACAAAAACAGAATTAAACCTTAAAGAGCCAATCAAAACAAAAATTTTGTGCATATGTCGTCCGCTGAAATGTTTCAGTAAGTTTTAAAACAATTAATGTTGACCCAGATCAGACAGCTTCTGTATGGTTTGGGTCCATGCTGTTTGCCCCAATACTTACAAAAGTCAAAACCTATTTGCAAAGAATATACAGCAGACAACATAAAAGACGGCAATTTGGATGACGTTTTGCAGGTGCTGTAAGGGTTAAGCTTGGGCCTGTTAATCTTAGAACTTACCTGTTTTGATTTTTATTTCATGAGCATTGGAGTGTTATCACTGTGACCACGCGGTCAGGAACTACGATGATTGTAACTCTACCCGAGCGTGCAACGATGGAGAAGTAAGTGTGAATTTCGAAACTTTTATCCTAATTCTTTCTAGACTGGAACATCTATTACATATTAGTAAACGGGCAGTGTTTATTGAAGGATTAAAAAAAAACAGGAAAGGCGGGATAATTACTTAAATTTAATGTTTTCCTCTTCTTCGACAATATAGAAATATATCCCCTCATATCTTTCAAACTTTTAGGGAATACTTCCACCCATATGCTTAGAATAACCACTGAATAAGTACTTTGACAGGTGTATTCCTGATTCTCCCACTTTCAGATTTTCAGGTGTTAATCCATAACCTGTGGGCGTATAGTTTATTTTAGTAAAGATAAACCTTTACAAAGGTGTGGAGTACATTCAGGTGATAATCTTTAGCATACATGCCTTTTTGTAGACAAAACTATTACTCCTCGGTGCCGTGGACGACCTGATGCACTATTGCAAGAGGCCGAAGGCATGAAATAACTGCTTTATTTCTCAACCCATTTCACATAATCTGCTCAATTTTGGTCTCAAAATGTACTGCTCGTTCTAACTAATAAAACAAGTACCAACACTTTATGTTTCTGACAACAAACAATGAAGTTATTGGGAGTTTGAAGATGCCAAACAATGCCATGGTGTAAACGAACTGTACACGCATCTTTGTCGCGCATGTCGATAAGCGCCGCTGCACAGTTAACAGTGAAGCGGGAAACTAGGCCATGGTATAGTTCCAGTCAATATCCAAATCTTTGGAGCATTTTGCAATACTTTTGACCAGTCCTTGCATTAAGCGATAATCGGTCTATAAAACTAATTTTGGGTCTTTAGAGTGGCTGTTTATACAGGTTTTATTGTAAATGTAAAGAAGCTCACCTGTCTTGAAAAATGACTATGCGTTTATGTGTGTGGTACAATATTTTAAATGAAAAGGCATTTTCGGTGTTCGTGATCTAGACTTATGATTTATTTAAGGTGTGTATGCTAAAGGAGCTACAGTCATCCACTGATGGACACCACGAGTATATAATGAACTGCGAAACAAAACAGGTAAGAGTATCCGCTTATTAGCTGTTCTCTTTCCATACATATATGTCACCTTCTCTTTTTTCTGTCTCTCGTGATTATCCAAGCATGTGTTGATTTACTTTTCACAATAATTTGTTTAATTATTAGTATTTTAAAAAAGCTACATTGTGCCAAATCTATAATCTAGGTATAACTATACTATGCACAATAAGTTTAGCAATTTCTTATGTTTCGCATCTTTATGTGCTCATCTTTGTGCAATGTCGAACAATTTCAAATGCAATGACGAGAACAGGATCTTAGGCAAATGAAACCACGAATTTACAGACGTTATCCTTTAAATAGGCATTTGGGGAGAGCAAGAATTGCAGGACGGGTCAGTAAGCAAAAATGACATCCATTGTAAGTAATGCTAAATGATGAGCATGTGATTTTTCGTTTGGTGGTCTTACATCTTCCTCATGCATCATACGCCTATAAAAAGTATTGGTTGTGTGACAGATGTGATAAGAGATTTCATGCTGAAAAATTAGCTGCCATCAATGACGTCAAAACGTAGTCATCATTTGATTACACTTCTAATGTTAATTGGCGTGCCAATTCAACAGAGACTCAGTTTACAAAGATGGCATAGGCTTACAATGTAATTGATCTTATGGTTGATTAAAACCTCAAGTTGCCGGAAAATGGTGCGACGCATTTGCGAAATAATGGTGACGTAAGATTTTATCTTTCGGGTCGTGCTCTACAGCCATGAAAATGTTTAATTCAACATTATTTTTCTGAATGTGTTGGAAGGCAAAAACAGTTTCACTTGTCAATGTGGTTCAAGAAAAAAACGATTAGAAACACCGTTTAAAGACGATAACGTAAAAACATTAATAAAAACGTCAACTTGTGAAAACTTGGTCCTTTATTTCTCTTAGACAGTTCAGAAAATTGCAGCACTTGCAATGCTTTTTTTGTTTTTAGTGACCAAACAATGGCTTAGAAATGTATTTTGCTTCCCCCCATGATCAGAATTACCCACGTTACCCGCTAACCTTAAAATTTAACGTCACTTTAGCACGGCCGCTGCGTTTGGTAATTCCATATTTTTTAAATGGAAATTCTTGTCAGATGTTCGGCGCTTGTATCTTCATGACAGCAAATGAAACTTGAGATCTGATTTGGATGAGTTCACCTCGTACAAAACAATTGCTAAACTTATTGTGCATAGTATATTTATATCGTTCATTTCCTTAGTACTAGACGTACTAAAAGGTAAGCAGGTTTAACTAGGTATTTTCTACAATTTGCAAAGCATGAGGAATTCAGTTCTGCTTATCAATATTAAAGTGTGTCTCTAAACTTCAAGATTCCGGACAGTCTTAATCCTGTTTCCATTTCTGTCAAATGAGAAAAAAGCGCTACTCCAAATAAGTGATTAGGCTGAACATGGACGTATATATGGATTTTATAATAAACATCATACCAAATAGTTCGCTCAATAACTGGCAGAGTCGTATACATTGGTGAAAAGTGCAATAAAATTGAAAGGGAAATAAACCAAACAAAAGTGAATGACAAGATTATCAATGAATTGCATAGGTTAATGAGCCCCAATGTGCGCTTACAATTGACGTCTGTGTTTGAACAAAAGCAGAAGCTAGGGCATCTTCGCAAGCCAAGGGTACTAACTCCACTTCGTTCCTTACGCGTAAGGAACGAAGTGGAGTTAGTGCCCTTGGCTTGCGAAGATTAATCTAGGGCTAAATTTGGCAAGTAGACTGCATTGAACCCCCTCCTATTCCCTGTGCCTTTGACTGCTGTCAGTTTTGTTGTTGCTGAGTGATTGTTAATTATTGCTCCCACAGTTTGTGTTTTTTTTGTTTGATCCATGGTGCACTGACTGTGCAGTACCCAGTTTCCTTTCTAGTTTTGCAATCATCTCACTGAGGCAGAGAGAGAGCCAGTTGCTTCAGCTCAATTGTATGTTTGGTTGTTAGTGTGATATGTCTCTTCCACATGGTGCCCTTTGTGGGTCTGCAGTCTATGATTGTACCATTTACTGGTCATACACGCTTACTTTTTCGAAAAATGAAGTAACAATTATGAGGGGAGAGGGCAACTTGAATTATTGGGCTAAAATACGTCACTTGGAGCTACCTATTGCGTTTAATTTAATTCTAAACAGAAAACATTTCCATATTGTTATACAATTGTACCAACAACATTGTTATAATATTGTACCAACAACAACATTTTTATTCATTAGAATCTATTTAACTATGTTTGTTGTCGCAGCATCACACCATCATAGATTTGCCATTCACTTATTATTTCGCGATAAAAAATAGTGAGTTTGATCAGGAAATACCATAATCACAAACTGCAGACAACCCCATGGCACCGCGAGGAAGAGCCATCACTATTTGAGTAATCAGACTCGTACGTAAAAATAACATTGTAAAGGGTCCATAGTTCACGAAGTGTTAGCGTCATAATGCTGCAATACAGTCATAAATACATGGATACAAACTCAAAATGTTGAAATTAAATAATTATAAAGAATGCAGTTTTTCTTCAAAAAATAAGCATTTTTTGAAGTTTTAAATGGCAATTGTTCTTTAGTTGAAATTAAAATAACCCCATGCAGCCATTATAATCAACTCAATTTAGCAATTTGAGGCTGATTTTCTCATTGGACTTAGGAATAATTAAGTAAACATCCACCCATAGTAAACAAAAGAAAAGGCAGCAAAATTTATAGTTAAACACAAAACAGGACTTTATAAAAGAGTGCGTAAAGAAAATTTAATTTCTTATTTTCACCCAAAACATATGTTGTAGGTACTCAAAAGAACCGTCTCAATGAGACAGTTCTTTTGAGCACCCAAAACATATGTTAAAATTGATGGGTAAGAAAGTATTTACATTTGTACGCTGAAAATATCTGTTTATCTAAACCTGTAACAAAAAGAGTTAACTCATTGGTATTGGTGAATATAGAATGATAACAATTCATGCCAGTTCCCGAGTTTTTCCTAATTCTGGCATTTGCAATAAGGGAAGGTTCAGTCAGCCTATAGTTTTACTTTTTTATTTGTTCCGTTTTCTGTTTGTCTTGCAGCACTGTGATGGAGTGGATATAGCATTTCCCTTTGGAAAACGAGACATAAACGTGCGTAATGTAAACGCAAAATGCTGTAACACGGACCTATGCAACTACCCTGCTCCAACGCCTATATCTGTAACAGGTATTTTGAAATGAAAATACAATCCGAAAAAGCATAAGTCGGGAGTAATTTGACATTGATCAGATGACAACTCCATAAGGGATATACTTTCAGAAAGGTAAAATGCATTGGGTGCCCCTAAGTGTCCAGTTGACGATATGTTCTTGTGAGTTGATGTATTTCCCTGTCAACAAGTTTCAAGTTACAATTATATTAGCCTGCATAAAACATATGTTAATTGATCATATCATTATACAATTAACATGTAGTATACTCCGTCCAGATAAGAGACGTTGGGCGGTTCTTAGTGGACAAATACATTTGGAAATCGGCTAGTCAGGTTGCATTGTTCGCGTATTCACTCATCTGTGAAACCCTCCACACCAAAAGTATATACCTGAGGCGAGTTCAATGATGCGAGTGCTCTCGGGCGCTCGTTTTACTGATGTCCGGCTTTACACATTACGAATGAAGATAGGTACCGATCAACGAGCGCTTGGTGAGCTCTCGCATTGTTGAACTTGCCTCTGCAGTCTTATAGTTGCCGTATCGTGGACAATAAGCGTTTCGAATTATTGAAGATGAATCTGATCAGCCCAGATACCTTGTTCGAAATATGTACATACACTTAACAACACTTATAAGTGTGCACATATAAATGGGCTCATATCTCAGTTAATAACGGTCAGATCATTTTCAAATTTTCAACAAATATAAACGCTATGTGTGTACTAAAATTGCAAGTTTTTTTATTTCGAATAAAATAAACAGTTAAAATATGCGAACGCAAAACTCAAATTTATGGGAAAATTAAAGTTCACATTTTTTCAATACTTTAGAAGAGACCAAACTTGATCGAATATATCACAAAACAAAGTAAATATCAAAATATTCTTAAGTCAAATCCTGCAGCGGTGTCCATGTCCATGTAAACTTAGTGGCGGATATGTCCCTCCCCCGCACTCTTCACTACGGCAAGACAATGGCGTCTCATTGACGTCACATAACGCTGAACGTAATTCTGAGGGAGGTTGTTCCACTCGTAGATAATGTTTGCTCTCAGTTGAATCAGTGTGGTCGGAATAGCATATTATCTCCTTGCACGGCGGTTTAGTTCATCACATAACCATGAGCACGTTTTATCAGTAAGAATTCCTTAGAGATATTCCTTGGAACTGAGCAAAAACTTACCCCACCTAATTTTATTTAAAAATGCTTAACTTTAAAATGGCATGCATACATGAATTGCCATAGAAAGATAATTTTAAAACGAAGAAAAATGTGAACTTTGATTTTACGATATATTTGAATTTTGATTTCGCATTTTAAAAGTTTAAGTTTATGAAAGTTAAAATTTATGGAATATCATGTCATGACTGCCATCTATATCTGTTGCAAATTTCAAAATATTCCGACTTTTGTTTATGAAGATATGGGTCAATTTATATGTGCACACTTATAAGTGTTGTTAAGTGTACATGTATCTTAAACAGGTACGTGTATCTTAAACTATACAACCTAAACATCAATCTTCGACAATGAAATCTACAATCACACAAGTTAAATTGTTTTATAAAAGATGTGTATACCCTTTCCATGTGATCCATTTATTGAACCCTTAGCATGCTGAATTTTAGTGTGTGTGTGTGTGGGGGGGGGGGGGGGTGCAGGGGACTATTTTCTGTTGTTGTTTTTAATGCTTGTTTCCAATTCAGAGCTAAACACCAAATTATTTTCTTGCCAAACAAACAGAATTTGGAAGAATGTTTTCATCGACAACAGTTTTAACTCCAATATTTTCATATAGCATACTAAAATTAACCTATGTACCAGTAGACGCACACAACTGCAGCAAAATAAGAGATGAATGTCTCTTGTTATTTTGAGTTGATTTTGTTTGTTGCGTCGCTGCAAACATTTTTGCAGCCATGACGCGACGTTTTCTGTCCAGCTAGGTTGAACCAGTACTTAGCAGAGAATAAAGTTTCTAGCTTAGGACATTTCAAAGTGCTTTCATTGAACCTTCTCAAAATAATCACAGGTCTAACACACTAGCAATGAGCAACTGTGGACCTTGTTAATTTGAGTTGATACTTTACATCCCAGTCATGGGCGGATCCAGAAACTTTTGTCAGAGGGGGTCCAACTTTGACAACGTTTTTTGTTTTGTTTTTTTAGTTGATGAGAGGAGAGATTATCAAAATACCACTAAAAGCGGGACATCATCGGTCTGCCAGCGAAAAGCCATTTAAATGGCTGTATATTTAATACAATACCAAAGGAAATTACAGACAAAAAGACGCCACATGCAAACAGATCTTCATTACGCTGTGCAACCTTACTATATCTTTATACATGTAGTAGCAACAACCGTTCTAGCATAGACCAGTCTGCCTTTCTGATCTTGACTAAAGTCCACATAGGATCTAGGAGGTCCTGACCAGTGAGCAATAGTATATACCAACGCGTCTGTAAACAAGTAAGACTTAAGTTTTCTGCGAACGTTTACCGGGCATACTAACCGTATAAAGCTGTTCGCCTTTGTTGTCTGCGGTTCAGTTGTTTTGCACGATTAACCCTTTAAGCACCAATCACAACAAAATTCGACTGCTTTTGTCGTCTGCTGAAACAGTGCATAACATTATAAAATGTTGCAGCGCTATCCCATCAGATACGCTTGCGAACACAGCTATAGTACATAGCAAGATTTGGTAACCTTAAATATATGTTTCCTTTCCTAAAGTGTTCGAGACCCACAAACCAAAACTGAATGCAACATCATTTAGATATACATGTACTATACCAGACTTTCCATTTCAGTGTCTTTCAGTAAGTACTCTTTATATTTCTCATGGATAAATTATCAATGACGAAGATAGAGCTGATTGCTTCACTTATATAATACTATTATGTTTATGTGTATTATAATGTTTATGTCTAATGATTGGCAGTTGTTATTTACTGTTAATGTTCAATGTGTTATGATTGTCCATCACGTATAAAGGTTTCCTATTTAGTCTAATTTTTAAGTTATGTTTTGTATTAATCCTTATTTGAGCATGAAAATAATGAGAGAGATCGAGATATGAGTGACAAAACAAAAAAGAAAGGATTCCATAGGACTCGAACACCATAACCGCAAAACATGAAATCAAATATGATTGATAATTCTCCACGCTATCCTCTACACCACACAGATTGATAGAAAAATAAATCACGGATATATAGCTTAATACCATATTTATCTAAGAGCATTAAGAAGAAGCTACCTATATTGATCTAATGGTAAAATCCACCTAACGGTTTCTTTGAGCCAAGATATCGTGATTGAACAGTAAATAGAGTTTGTATACATCTTATCTAAACATTTGGTATATTTACTAAACAGCGGAGCTGTAAACAACCAAACAAAATCAAAAATGCGCATATTTTGGAAATATAACTTTCTTGTAGAACAATTAAAAGACAGTACCCAAAATAAATAAAATTGTGTGAAAACATTCGATGTCAAAACGATGCCAAACACTATAGAGTATAACAAGGAATAAAAGGCTCGCGGAAAATGCAATTTGTCAGCATTATTTCCTTTTTAAATAATTAGAACTTTTATGATGAACAGTGGAATGAACTTTCTTAACACCCTTTACGTGTACTTAGGATATTCTGGAAGCCTTTTAAACTTATAAAAATGCAGTATTAAGCGGTAAGCTGCGAATAAAAATAGTGTATTATTTGTGTAAGGATGGGATATAAATATCCATCCCTCGCAATCAACATGTGTCATCACTTGGCAATCCTCGAAATGTCAAACGGTGATCCTTGGAACGTTTTTTTATCCCATCCTCACACCAATGATCGATCCTTTTAACCCAATATTTGTTACACCTATCAAAACGCATTGGTACATGAGTGACACATCCAAGTTTAAATTTAAAAGAAACCCTGTAGTCTCTACTTTTATTATACTGCGCATGCGAATTATCCAATCATAAATATATGAATTTGTACTTGTTGATCCAAAATAGAAAACAGGGGTATTTAAAGACTTTCAATAATAAAAATGAGTCCCCATACCTTAGCCCATACAATTATTTATTAAAAAGTGTAAGTGCTGAGCTGGATTAAGGGGCTGGGAGATATTCCTCAAGCAAATAAAGATACATGGTTAGAGTCCAGCATCAAACCGCGTCCAACATAATCATAATGACATTGTAATTGGAGTCATTGTAATTGTGAGTTTGTCACTTTCCCAGTGGTATCCTGGGTCAGGTGTGGTACTTGATTGTTTCGATTCCTGATCTTTACACCCTTACGTACTTTCATAGACACTTAATCGATGTCAGATAGTTTGATACATTTCACGTATGTGACAATAAACTTTGGGCATTGACTGGTCACAATAGCTAATATAAGCGCTCAGGTGGATAAAGTAATTTCTACCACACTAGATCTGGATATCAAGTGTTTTTACCAATATGAGAAAATCTCACATACCCCGTACCAGCCTGTGGGAAAGGTAGAAAAAGGAACAGCCGCACACTGTCTGCACGCCGATCAAACGCTTGCCGCACGTCGATCCGTGATATCGTTGTAATGTCGCATGAATGTCGCATCTCAGCTTTTCAGAATCTACTGGAAGATTTTGTCATGTTTTGACAAAATAAACATATGAGCCGAGGCATGTGATTTCCAACAATGTGGCAGTTTGACATGTGTAGACTCAGACTAGCCTGTACGGCCTCCTTTCAAGCTAAGGATCTCCAAATTATGTTCAGTCAGTAGCTTAATATTCAAGCGACTAACAAAGGCTCTGATCAGACCGCGCATATGCGCGGGCTGATCTGAGGATTTGCTAGTACATGTAGCACATGCCACATTGTTGGAAATCTCATGTCATGGCTCATATGTATTTATTGTTGAACAAGAAAATAAATCCATTATTTGTGTGAGGGTGAAATAAAAAAGCTGTCCCTAGCGACCATCGTGATCCTCGGAATGGATTGTTCTATCCCATCCACACACTCAAGATAGATTCTTATAGACACAAGCACAGATCACATACTAATCCATAGCACATAAAGGAAGAACCACTTGAATGTATACCCCGACTTGAGCATAAAACCTTATAAATCAATGTAAGTTAAAGCAACCAGCTCTCTCATCGTCAGCGAGCGGGTTGTACATGTACAAATAGCTCAGCAAACGTAATTTGCACCATAACATGACTGTTAGTCCAGGAAAAATAAGAGTCACACATGTTGTGTGTCATGTATTAATATTTGCCAGGTCCCAAAGGAGCTTTTTCGAACATGAGCGAGGGTCCGAGTGAACAAACAGCTCTTGAGGGGCCTGGCACGTGTTAATGTAATAAAAAAAAAAAACATGTGTGATCCTTATTCGTGCATATGCTACATTATTCCAACAAGATTCGCACTGAAAATGCTGCTAAAACATAAAAAACGTTCGTTTACTTACACTGAGTTTCTCTAAACAAAATGGCGTCAGCTGTACACTTTCGATCGTCATAACGTCGTCGCACGTCATAGACGTACGCAACGTTTTTACGCACAAAATCATCTGCGAAATTATCAGTCCGGTCCACAAACGCTTTCGGTATATAACGTCATGCAAATAGCACAGGGCTCATTGTAGGTATTTTCAAGTTCAAACCCATATTCAAACAGTACGTGAATCTCCTGAATTGAACATGGATTTTTTTTTATTTGGCAATCGGTTAAAGCAGCTATACGAATGGATATTTATGCAATAATGAAACTTATTTCTTGAAATATGTTTATTAGCAGTGACGTTTAAATGGGGTTATGCGCACATGTAATAAGTCCTGAAATCTTGATTTTTGCGAGGGTTTATTTTCGCGAAACTTCGCGGATGCGAAGTTTCTGAAAATACAAACCTCGCAATATGACAAAATCACTCATTTATCGATGTAGGCAAATCATTCCCTAATCGTGAAATTTTAACGTGACAAATATGTATTTTAATGTTATTCACGAAAATAAAATTCTCGCGAAAACATTCCGAATTTACATTACCAAAATCTCAAGTGCTGACCCGAAACTATTTTATCTATATGTACTGTGTGTTACAGGTAGCACACCATATGCAGTAAAGACTACAGCTGGACCGTGTTATGATAGGATTTCAAGCTGTGATGCATATGGTCAAAGTGCATGTGTTGAACCGTATCTTTCCTGGGCACAACAGAACTGTGAGCGCACATGCAACCTTTGCAGTAAGAAAATCTTTTATATACAAATTTGTGGGAGTTTGAAATTTATCACATTGGTAACCGACAAAGGCTCGGACAAATCTGTACAAAACATCATAATAAGCCATTCCATTCGCGGATCCAGAAAGTTTTGTCAGTGGAGGTCCAACTCTGACGTTTTTTTTTTGTTTTACATTAAATGTTGGCTTGGTAGCTTTGTGATATTCTAGTGGATCCGGACCAGTATTTCTAAGGAACCCTATAGCTTAGCGATTGTATAGGGAGATCCGGACACTCTGCTCCTACCCCCTTTGGATCCGTGCGTGCATTCGCTGGTTGCAAACAATCATGGAAAACTATAAGGTCTCAAGTGTATCACCTGCTTTCATGCTAAACCCAACAAATTTAAAATAAAATGCCAAAACTATTCATCTTTCTGTAAAACGAACAGAGGTTTCATTTATATTGCTTATAAATGTAAAATGTTAACAACTATTCATTACCATTCAGTCGGATACAATTTATGCTTATTTAGGTTGAGCATTATAACGTTTTTACATAATTATGGCAGAGGTTATCAAGCTCTTTTCATGCTCAAATCAACTGAACATGAACTTCCAACTGCTCATAAAACTAAAATACCAACAAATGAAGAATTTTCCTGCTTTAAGTTTGAATTTTATTATGTTCATATATTTTAAAATACCAACAATTGTTAACAGTTTAAGCATGATTAGTACAACATCTGAGAGTTTGAGAGCAAGAACAAAAATGTTTCGGCATTTTTGTGTTTATAAGAAGTTTATTTAAAATCTACTTCATTGTTCTTAAAGAAAGACATGTTTAGACAATTTCAAATGATTCAATGGTCAGAAATGCCAAAGGTCATGGCCCCATGTCATGGCACTATGGGGCCAAGACAATGTGTATCGCTTCCTCAAGTCCTGAATGATATTGTTTAAGAAAAATAATATCATAACAATAAACGTGTGAAAACAAGAAGACAAAATATTAACATTACATCCCAACTGAACTAGAGTACCACAGTTTGGTGCCGTGACCAGGATACAGTAAAGTGTAACAGAGTCATATCAAAGGTATCATAGTGTTCAACATGAATAAGTGGGGTCCAAAAACGAAACTGTATGCCTAGAATATACAACCAGCTAAAGTATAAATGTTGCTTTTTGATGGAAATCAGCATCAGTTTTACAGAACAGAATGATCAGAGAAGATTTAAGCATTAAATTAGCAATACCTTTGTGGCCAAGAGTTCTCAGTGACCAAAATGGTTAATTTTAACCAATAGATTTGACATTGGCCTATTCTTGTGAACCAGGTTTATTAATGAGGCTTACAATTATAAAATCATAGATATAAGGTTCTTCTCTTGTATGAATTGACTTGTCATAAGGTTTCTCTTCTGTATTAATTTAAATACTTGATAATGTTACATATTACATGTAACATTGGTTAGATGTAGTTTTAACGTTAGAAACTAGATGTAGTAAGTACAGGTGTCACCATATGGTATCATTTTAGGTAATATTAGTGTGTAATGACTTCATTAAATAAGAATCATGGCACTTAATATCAAATAATATTGAATTTTTCTTTGCCAATTCATAATAGGGAAAACACTGAACACATCAAGTTCTACTAATAAACGTACTAGCATGGTGATTCAACCTAAGCAAGTATTCAAGTATGTTTTACGCAGAAACATAATTATTGTATTTTTTACATTTCGATAAATTAGGGCCATGTGTTTACATCATGTTGAAAAAACATGTTACAGGTCCTTGAATTTCATGAAATTTGGTCTACATATTCTTAATATATATGGATAGTTTATATGTTGAAATGATATCTTGACAAAGACGGCAGCGCGTAAAAAAATAATTCCAAATTTGACTGAATACATAATATACAGTTGAAAATTGGGGTACCATGTCATAAAAATGAAAGCCCACCCCCTATCCTAGTATATGCAAAGCCATTTATAGTATCAACGAATTTATTAATGATATAGTTATTTAATAAAACATTTCTGCGCCCGTTACATGGTATGTCAATTACTTTAGAAATGATTATAACTAGGTACCCTAAGGTATTGTAATGATATCATACATGACGTCATAAATTAGCAATGGAATGGCATAAAAACTCAAATGCACCATAAGTATAAAAGTCATACCCAAGACAAATGATAAACATAAGGTTATCAAATTCCAAGCGTGGGCAGACTCCCATGTTAATTTCCCAAACCATGTAAGAGCCCCTTTTATGCTCGGTTGAGTTGAGAGTTAAACTAGTTTTAAATCATAGAGGCCTGAGTTCAAAAGTGCATGCCTCCTTAAAGTTAAGTACTACCTTAGTTAAGTATTGAAACTTTATCATGATCTTTTAGATGTTTAATAAATTGCCAGGATCGGCGCCTGGACAAATGGTCAGTGTGATCTACAGAAAACATGAACCAATTTTGATTTCGTTATTTTTCGCAGCCTTAAAAATCAATACTTAACCCATATAGGCCTAGCGTCCTTTCTGTGGGACATAGGCAAACAGTGGAGACCCAAATCAGACGCCACAGTACGCGGCGCCTGATCAGCGTCTCCACTATTTGCTCACAGAATGTTCTATTAGAAATTGAATTAACTTGAAAATACCACAATACACTCCTAAAATTTAAAATAGACTCGTTATACCGATAGTGATAGGGATGTTGATTCGACTTCAATGGGTTAACTACATGTAAGGTAGTCCTTAACTTAGGGAGGCATAGTAATTTTTTGTCCTACCCCGAGGTTATAAAACTGTTTTCGTGCTCAACTCAACTGAGCATGGACTTTGAACTGCTCATACAAACTAAAGTACCGACAAATATTTACATTTCCACTGCGAGTCTTTAAATGTACCTTTACATTTGAGATGCCATTCATACCTTCACGAACAAATCAATTTAAACCACCGACATACGCGCCATTTCAGCGGGCCAACGTCAATGCCATCCCATAACTTTGCTTGTTTACTGACGTTTGTGTGACGTTGAACACGCACCGCCATGACGTTAAGCGCGGAAATTTGACGTGTTGGCTATTTCAAACCCCCGTCAGGTCTGATTTAATTCAAAATATCCGGAAAACCAGCCAAGTTAGGTGAAAATTGAAAACAGATACTTGACTGAAATTTAAATGTTAATATAAGTAATAAATTCGATTTTTGGTCTATTCATGGAATCATGAATACTTCGGGTATTTTGCAAAGTTAACGTGAAGCCCCTCGGACTTCACTTACTTTGCAAGAGACCCGAAGTGATCATGATTCCATGAACATACCAAAAATCGAATTTATTTCTTAAATGAAGAAGTTTCTTGCATTAGGTATCTCAGATGGTGTATTTATCATGTTAATAAATGCCAAAATGTCAACAATTGTTGGCATTTTAACATTTATGTGCAGGATAAATTTCGTGTTCGGCTGAGTTGAGCATGGAAAAAGTTTTGTAACCTCGGGCCGGGTCTTAGACTGAAATTAAGAAATGTATCGTACACGTTTGAAAGGGCATTATACGCAATACTAGATAAAAAGAAATGTCTTTACAAAATGACGAAATGAAAGAAAACACGTTTGGCATGAGTAACAAGAGAAGTTAAATGCAAACGACGCACATTTAATAAAGTAAGTGAATATGATTAGGAAATACCACAATCACAAACAGGACACAAACCCATGGTACCGCGAGGAAGTGCAACACAACAATCACGAGACTAACCAAAGCAACCAGCTCTTACCTCCCGATCAAGATGATTGCAAAACTAGAATGGGAACAAAGTAACGCACAACAAAACACAGAACAACTGCAGAACCCCACAACGGGATCAACCCATTTTTCGCTGTTTGTTGCAACTAGTGTAAAAACAATGGTTGTGTGCTACCTTAAAAAGTTTATCATGTGATCTATAAATATCGGCAAATTGCCCCTACGGAAGAATGTTCGTGACATAAAGTCGAATATATTTGCAGATATTATTGACATTTCTCGCGTTTTAACTATCATACTTTCAGCGTCAACGCGTCAACGCGTCAACGTGGAAATCATGTTTAAAACTAATGAAAAGGTGCAAAAAATAAACATTTCATACAACTACTGTACATTTAAATCTCTTTAATGGCCCAATAACCATTTTATGACATGCACTATCTTCCATATAGAGATCAAGTCAGCTTTTCTAGGTCAACAATGAAATTATAAGACTTCGTCTAATAACCGTCAACTCATGGACAGAGAAACGCATATCAAAAGTAAACGTGTCTTAAAAGAGAAGGAATTTCATACAAACATTATTATTTGAAACTTGATCGAAATCAGTTTAGAAATAAGAAAGTTATTTATTACGTTATAAGTTTTCATTAAAACTTTTCAGCGACGCCATTTCGAGTATACATGTATAATTATACATAAACATACAAAATGGGATTTGAACGAAAACTATCAGCTTATTGAGTTCATCTGCACCTATGGATCAATGCTGGTTTTCAAAAATGTGATATAAATTTCAAATAATTCAACGATTGTTTTGTCAATATTTCGTTTGTTTGTACCCAACCCTAATTCCAAGAATGTGCTAGGATTGGCATATTAAATATGAATTTGTAGCAAATAACATCACGAAGACTATGAATGACTGAGATATTCTTGATTGGAATGTCATTGATGCAGTACGATGTACAATACCTCAAACGATCGCAATATTGCAAGTGATTATTTGATTATCATTAACAAAAACTACAGCTGTATACATAATAATAATTTAATTTTCCTCTTTGTTGGGGACAGTCTTCTGACAGTCTTTTCACATTCCCCCATAGGCCCTTGAGAAATCGATTGAATCTAAAGCCTGGGGTGATCCCCATGGAACCAACTAAAGATTGCCTATAGATTAGGACAGGTGATCCCCCTGAGTAATCCAAGGCATCAGGTGAGTGGACTCACCTATTCGGCAGGCGATCCCACCAGGAAAAGGGGTCAGTGATCTGGCATCTAGCATATTATTATTGGATGTATCAAAATGAGTTCATTGGTTCCAGATAATTGGGCGACCGATAAACGAACGAGGAACGTTGTCATGATTAGCGCCTTCTTGATAGATTATGAACCTTTTTAGGGGACGGAGAAGACATTGACTAAAAGGAGACTAGACCCATGCATGCTCAACATGAAAAGTAAAATAAACAACTTGTTACAAACTGATAAAACAGCAAATGATCAGAGGAATAATAAAAACAATCATATAACCTATTGCATCACTCCTCGATATATTACCATGCCATAGTATATTGAAAAATCGAAATAAAATTTGCATTGTTGACAATGGTACATTCATCTGTTATGAACTAATGAAAGTAGGAGGTGTTGGGGTGGTGGCTGGGTTAAGCTTCCTGTCCCAACACAGCAACTGACTGCTCTGACGACAAAGGAGCGAAGTAGCGTCGCCCTTAACCGCTATCTGATAGCTACATGTACCTTAGTTAACCAATAGAAATAGCGCTTCTCTGTGTTTGCCTAAACCTGTTGAAATGGAGTTCTAGCATACGATATAATGCCTGGAGATGGTTTTATTATTACTCTGATTTAATGTTATGAAACATATGATATTTTATACGTAAAACAGAAGCCTTCACTATGGTACGTCTGAGATATGATGTACTAGCAATGGTTCGAAGTGCATCGTGCGAACCAGGGTTGCGTATAAATTTCAATTAAATTGAATTTTTAATATATTTCTGTGATAGTTTTGTTAGATAAGTATCAATGTCTGAAATCACAACAGAAAACTAATGTTTTTGAGCAGGTTACTGAATGAACATGGGATCCTTTGATTGAGCAGTTCACGAGCTCGAAGGGGCTATGCAGTATTATATTTCAAGTTTTATTTCGCAGAACAGATATAATAGTTGAAACGGTCATGATTCCTTAATTGGATTCTACGATATATCGACGTTTACGATTGCATCAAATCAAATGCAGGTATTGTTTGATAAGAAAATTGAAAAAAAAAGTGTCCGGGTAAGATCCAGTGTCAGATCCAGTGTCGTAATCCAATACTAATGAACTTGATAACTGCTAACCAAAGTTCAATACGTTAGAAAATTAGATATTCCAACACTGCAGTTAAAATGTGTGCAAAATCGAACTAAATATTAAACGTTCCTATGATAACCACAAATGTTGATGTACAATGTGTGTGTTGTGATTAAAGTTCACAAATGCCACCATTTTGATAGTGCAGGATATATACCCGACAAAAAAAGAAACGCACAACTTAGATCTGTTCACCTCTCACGAAGATCACAATCGATAGGCCAGTTTAATTAATATCAGTGCAAAGGTATGTCAAGTACTGCTGCGTAACACGTTTTTCGCATTTAGCGTCGAAATTGTGTTAAAGAAAATTGGTCATGAACCAAGTGGGGGTCGAATTGTAAGGTCACAGGAAATAAGCGTTTTTATAATGCTCTCTTGCTGGATAAGTTCAAGCAACTGGATTCATCTCAGTAGACCAAATTGTACCCAGACACTTATCTTTTGCAAATTTTATCTGTAAATTTATCATTCGCGATAATTGAACACCAGGTAGCCCATGTTTTGTGACTACCCTTTGGATAACGATTCAACACTGGAGATAAACCTTACACACATTTAAAGATTTCAACATTGTTTTAATCAATTTAAATGATCCTTACTGATGAAAATGGATTTTGAAATAACAAAAAAGCATCAATTGACACATTGAATGTCTCAAAAAACGACAACATATCGTTTTCATACTTTGCTAATGTAAAACATACTCGGAATTTCATGTAGACAGTAGCGTTGAATTAACATTTCCAAAACTTCTTTACCCTTCGCTTTGATGTGTTTTGTGCCTACCCAGGGAAAGTACAGATACTCATCTACGTCACATGCAAGGTTTGCTAAAATTTGGCCAGAAATGAATATTTCATGACAATTAACAGTTTCGTATTAAAAGGACATCTTAATGGGAAAATCGTAGTGGTGCGTTTCTTTTTTTTGTTTGGTATATGTAATGATGATATAAAAATTAAAAACAAAAGTAGAGAAAAAAACATATAACAACCATGATATGGTAATTTCAATGCCACACCTTAACTCAACCCGAGACAGCCATATCTACATTGAAACTGATATGAGTGGAGGATTGATAAGTTTAAAAGATACCCGTATTACATCTATACTTTCTGTTTCAATCGCATGGCATTTACAACAATATAACAGTACAGGTTTCATATTTTGTAAATTTTGCTGGTTCGAATAAATTTTATAGTGGAACATTTTAAGAAGAGGATTCCTTGTTTTGTTATCATGAACTAAGTTTGTGTTCGTCTATTTTATGACTACGATTGCTAACTTCCCTACTTATTCTTGAACATGTAACTATTTACACGCATTGCAACCAATCGGGAAAGTCCATAACGCACGTATGACTGGCGTAGGGAAAATTAGTTCTGTAGCATGTGGGTTCAGCCCTATATTTTTTTTATTTGCTAATTACCAAAAAACGTTTAACCAGCAGAATAAATGAAGTTTATTTTTGTTCAATAAAATATCGCTATATAGCGCGATATTTTATTGATAAAATATACTGAACGAAACTTCTAAACCGCCACTCGATATTTTCTTAAATATCTTAACATACGAGGGTTGTCCCAGAAAGTCGTAGACTTTTCAAATAGCAAGAAAAGTTGACGCATGAGCATGTTTATATTTTGTAGAAATATTGAACTATCTATTTTTAACATTTTGAGTGTATAAATGACAACCAAAATCAAAAGGAATCATTTTTTATGGTCATTCTATCTCGGTAAGGTACGCATCACCGGCGCACGCAAAAAGTGGAAGAAATAAAATAGTTTGTTTCAATTTTGATAAGTGGTTGTATTGAAACTCAAAATGATACCCGTTAATCATTCATATTGGAGGAAGCGTTATTGCATTGTGCGTATTGTCACAAAATTTCAAAGCGATTGCATAATTTACGAACTGACGGCATACGATCAAACAAGTAGGGATGGGCTCGAGCGGTGAAATAATGGCGACGTCTTACGTAAGGGCGGAGCAGCGGACAGTAATACAGCTTTGTTTTGACTCCGGAATGACACTACTCGATGCTTTAAACTAAGTAAAACTAGACGAATACCACCTGAATGTATCACAGGCTTTAGTATACAAATTATTTTCGAGATTTCGCGAGGGGAACATGCAGACGAGCGTGTGGGAAGACTGCCACTTAGAAATACTGGTGAAGGTACGGAAGTTGAATCAGTAGTCAGCAAAGACAGAAGACAAAGGTGCGCTACCTAGCTAAAAGGACATGGTGAGGGAACCCTACGGTGCATATGATATTAAAATCAGACTTGAAAATGGCACAGACATCTGCAAGATGCATTCCACGTTTAAGATTGGAAGATGATTGCGCACACAGCCATGCTAGTTATAATTGTACACTTTCCGACGTCCTTAGTAATTCAAATGTCGTGCGCCGGTCTGCCAGACCTATAGTTGGTAAAATGAGTGCAAGGACTTCATTATCAGATCTTTTTCCTTCAAATTTTGCATGATAATGCAGGAATAATGTAAGAGTTCATAAGTAAAATTTAATTGCAATACACTGTATAGTTTTCTTGTAACATAAAAAGTCTACGACTTTCTGGGACAACCCTCGTATATGATACATAAATGGCTACAATTTACACTCAATATGGAAAAATTAATTAAACTGAACCTGTCAAAATTTCATTTTCATAAATTGAAATTAACATGCTCAATTGATAGACTGTATAAAGGCACCATCGCATTTCATTTTCACACAAACGCTAAAAATTGAGCTCATCGCTTAAAATCAAGTATTCCAGGGACCTAAAGTGAAAAACACAAACTTTATGGTGTTCTAAATGGACATTATTGAACATTTTTGGCTTTCGCTTTTATTAAGTAGGAATTTTCAGGTAATCCAAAAATGTGCCTATGGAAGCCCATATGACATAAAACAACACAAGAATGCTTTATGGAGATGACATGTTTTTGTCCACAATGTTATTGGAACTTTCTGATGCTGTAAATGGACATTATCGAACACTATCGTGTTGATCTAGTAATAAAAAGTAGCAATTTTCATGCAAGTCAGTGCTACTATGGAGGCTCATATGGCCTAAAAGAACACAGAAATGTGTTTATGGTGATGAAATGTTTTTTGTCGACAAAATTATTGAAACAACTGTCACCCATTAAGCGTATACTGCACATCAGTCTCGACACTTCCGACATTCCAATGCAGCATTTGTGCATCACCGCATCAAAGTATGGTGGACTATACGGGACATTTTATGACATACGCAATACTCAGTTTTTGTCGATTTTTCTCGTCATACGAGTGCAAAAATGAAAAATGACCGACAGGGTGTGGTGTAAACTGTCGGCTCTATCAAAACATGCCAAACCTTGTGATAAATTATGAGTCAGTCTCAGCGAGGCCCCTATTTCGATTGAACCCACAGCCCGTCCCCTCTACTTTATACTCATACAACCAAAACGTTGTTATTTTTGTGATAAAATAAAGTTGTCCGATAGTTGTCGATAAAAATGCGAGTATACACAAGGCGAAAAAACATTTAGCATCGTGTGCCACGTGCAAAACAGGTATTAGTACTCTATCGTTACGCATAAATGAACATCCTTATTGAATCAAACTTTGTTATGTTCAATCGAGGGGTACATGTGCCCAAATATACTGTTTTAAATATCATGTCAAACAGTTGAATAATAAGTGAGCTATATTGAAAAAATGCGTTGTGTTAACTGGCGGTTTAGAAGTTTCGTTCAGTATATAAACTTCATTTATAAAAAAATGGTTGCTGTAATCACACTTGGTAGTGTGTTGGCAAGGTTTTTGTGACATCAGCGTCACGTTATGTAACATCAGTGTCACGCTATCAAAGTAGATCCTCGATGTACATATAAGGTCTGGTTCCACGGAATTCAACGAATTTGCCGAGGAAGTTCCTATTGACATAGCATCCTTATACTATCAAACTTTCACTATGCATTCTTTTTTAAATGACAGATATATTTGCTTTGTTTACAATGTTTTAAGTTTATGTAATACTTGTATATGCCAACACAATAACCCTTTTGGGGCCAATGGATTTTTTCATGCAGTCAAGTTTAGGCAAGATGGTCCCTTATAATTATTGAGGAGTCACAGGTTGTAAGTAGGGAACGCAGTGGCTCAGTGGTAGAGTGCTTGACTCGAGACCGAGGGGCCGCGGGTTCGAGCCTCACCAGCGTCACTGCGTTGTGTCATTGAGCAAGAACATTAATCCTAGCTTAGTACTGGTTCAACCCAGGAATACCTGTCCCTTAATAACTGAAAGATTGTTGATGGGACGTAAAGAATCAAATCAAACAAACAAACAGGTTATAAGTTTCAAAAATATTGTATTTCTGTCTCTGATGATGGATTTTGTTATAGCAAACCGTGCAGGCCATGATGAAGTGCCGCATAATGCAAAGGGTTAAGATACATTGTATATATCGATTTATGTCTGATCTGCCATTAGGCTAGTACTTTTCGAGTGTTCTCTATGTTTTAGATTTAGGCTGTATAAGAGACGTGATCTTCATAATAGACGAGTCCAATAGCCAAATGTCCAGTCGCACAGAAATCTTAGACTTTCTTGTTGACGTGATAGGAGATATGATTATCGGGGACCAAAGAACTCGTATTGCGTTGGCAACGTATGCATCCTACGCTCGTAAGCAGTTTGATCTGAACGAGTATCATAATAAGTATGATATCCAAGCAGCCCTGAAGACTATCAATTTTATTGGAGGAATAAGCAACACCCACACTGGATTGGACTTTGCCATGTCGCATGCCACCTCCGCCTTTGCTGGAGATAGGGCAAATGTACCTACCATCGTGGTTTTAATAACTGACAAACTGACTCAGTCCTCTGTTGGCAATACAAATGGTAGGTTTCTCTTTATCAACTAGTTTTTTTGTAAAAATGCTGTTTACGTTAACATTCATGAACAAGACTTTCATAAGCGGATCCAGGAAGTTTTGTCAGGGGGGTCCAACTTTGACAACGTTTTTTTTTTGTTTGATGAGGGGAGAAATGATACAAATACCACTTTTAGTGGGCCATCAACGACCCGCCAGCGAAACGCCATTTTAATGGCGTTTCGCTGGCGGGCCGATGATGGCACAACATTGAATGCTGGGTTGGTGATTTTAAGGGGATCCGGACCAGTATTGCTAAAAAACCCTATATTTTTTCTAATTTACCAGGGGGGGGGGGTCCGGACCTCCTGCCCCCCCCCCCCTCTGGATCCGCCCTTGACTTTGCAATAGCTCCCCCACTATTGTCTAGGTATATGCTCAGCAATTTTTTAATGAGTGGATTGGGGTACCAAAAAGCGATCATCATCAAATGTTTAGTCTGTTTTATACGTATTCCAGACAGTTTAAATGTAAACGTATGCAAAAAACGCAACTCAATAAATGTCTAAGTTTATCACTTTAACATAAGGTAGTTAATCACTGATGGTTAACCCAAGGCATAGATATAAATGGTATCATTAGAAAAACGTTGTGGTCTATTTGACATGCAAGGCTGTACATTTGTTCAATGCAGTTTTAAGTGGACGTCTACGTCATGAAAATAAACAGGATTATCGTATACACTGACGCCCGCGTACTTGTACTGCGAATTCGCGTTTCGTGCGCATTTTCAATGCATTGTAAGCACGTACGATTTAAAGTGCATTTTCGAATCAACTCGTATCAACGCAAGACAAGATCATGAATATCCATATGAGATGGGAAGCGTTAGTGCGTTAACCAATCAAATTGCCTATTTAGAAAAATCGATAAAAAAAAATGTGTTGACTCTGGCGCACTTCGAATCGAACTATAGTCCCTACTATAGCATCTTAAGTTTGATTCGAAAACCTATAGTCACTACAAGGGTAACGTCACGAACCTACTAGAGATCAACGGCGGGTCTGAGCACCGTTACTCTGGTAGATAGGCTGGTGTCCTACTCCAGACCTATCTAACACACTGGGTTCAAGATCTAGCACATTGGGTTCAAGATCGGTCAGTAGCCTCAAAATGATATGTTTTTGTAAAATAAACCTTGCTGAGCATAATTTTTGGTCCTGCTTATTCCTAATTGATTATTAGAAAGCGCTATGCAGTTTATAACATCCTTTTTGTATACGATGAAGAATTGAAGTGTAGCATACAGGGCTATTATTTTTGTTTACTTGCCAATCAACTAAAAGTTCCAACTGTAGCCGTTCTGGTTTAAACGTGCTTGCGCATCTATTACCTAAGAACTATAGTAGGAAATTTAGTTCGATTTGTATGCGCCTCTGTTAAAGATAAATCTTATCTAAAGTTTGAAATTTGCTTTATCATCTTGCGTAAAACAGTATTATTTCTTACCCCAAAGTTTTATTTTGCTATTAATCCATTTAAACGAATTTAATCCTTCCTCTAATGAATGACTATGCAGCAATACAGAATACAGAATACAGAATACAAATTTTATTTATAGTCGGAAATCTAACAAATTAACATTTGCTATGTATAGCTATTAACTGACACATTGCAATGCATTGCAATGCGGATCTGCGTTGCTACGCAGTGATGAACGTTGATTTGCATTGATAAATCAGCTGGATCGATTGGTGGACAGGTAAATGCGTTTCACTGCAGTTCAACGTATTATCAATGACGAGCGGGGATTGGCTATTTGGAATTCGCGTTTACCTGCGTTTTCATTGCGTTTTCAATGCGAATTCGACAAGTACAAAAACTAGGGCGGTAGGGTACATGTACATGTACCTACATTTACGAATGATACATCTTTTGAACAGCCTGTTTTCTGGCCATCTGATACAGAAAACCAGACCAACGAACAGAGGTTTTCTGGCTCTGTATCGCTAAAACGAAGATAACGTCGATTATCTGTTTTTGTTCGACGTTAGCCCCCATTCCACTAGATAGCTATTCAGCTACTCTCATTGTGATCACGGATTTTCCCTTAAATTAGTCCAAATCGCCGCAGAAGATTATAGAAAACCACACGATTTGGGGAATTGGCACTTCCAGTATGCTTCCAATACACTTTTAGAACGCTGCTGTCGTTCTTCTGCTACATGTATGATCCCACTACGACAATGAAGATCTGGCTACGCTTAGTCTACGCTGATTGCGATGCAGCTGCGACCTTGCTACGACCTAGGCGATAGAGCTTCCACTACGCTCTTGGCGTTCTGGCCAACTCATAGCCTGGTCCATTTGCACTTCTGTGGTTGGTGTCGCTCTTTTTGATTCTAGGTCCAACCCTGAGCGGTTCAATTCTCGTGTAAGCTATATTCCATCCTCAGTGCTCTTATTAAGTTGGGCATAGTGCCAAAATTGTAGCCGTCTGTCTGCATACAATCATAAACGGACCTAGACCTTTTGGCCCACTACCTCTGTCTTGCCTGGACCTCATCATCCTACATAATAAGCGTGTGGTTAATAATGGCAAGCTGAAACATAGTGACTTGAGCGCGTCTCTCGTTGACATTCAACTGAACATAAATCATCTGAACTTCAGATTTTATAGATACAAAAGCGCAACAAAAGCATAGCTCTGTCTCATATGTCGTAGCAAAAATGCGACACTACATCGCCATCAGCGTAGATTAAGCGTAGCCGGATCTTCATTGTCGTAGTGGGATCGTAGAGGCAGCGCAACATAATCATAGTAGAAGCGTAGTGGAAGCGTACTGGAAGCGCCAAGTCCCCAAATCGAGTGGTTGTCTATCGTTCCGCGGCGATTTTTGAATAATTTTAGAGAAAATCCATGATCGCAATGAATCACAGTCCAGTGGAATGGGGCGGGGGTGGGGGGCAAAGCAAATTTCAAGCATGGAAGCAGAGACACAAACATAATGAGTAACGACAAGAAACGAATTGTTAAGGCAAATATTCCCACATTAGCCCTGGATTAAAGACCAAAACAAGTTATAAAATCAGAAAAATGTCAGTAAACGTATTATTATAATAATAACTGGCGTACAGTATTTCGTGGATAAAGTGATACAATTGCATCACCCTTGACGCTTCAACTCCCGACCTTCATGATCCACATCGGCTAAAAGAATGTTTTCTTTTGCATTTACACAAAGCAAACACAATTTCTACGACGAGGAAACGCGGCAAATACACATCACCGAGCAACCTTTGGCACCATGAGGAAGAGAGATCAGAACACAAATAAATCAAAGAGCAACATTAAGCCATCAAGTGGCCTCGTCTGCTGTGAGTTCTTAGATGGTGGTTCCGTTGTGCTTGGTTTGCTCTGTGTGTGTGTGTGGAGTGGTGGTTTTGTATCCTTTCTAGTATGGTCATACTCTCGCAGAGTGAGAGAAAGCAGAGGCAATAAGCAGAGAGACGACTGCTTTACTTTAATTTCATTCTTGCTGTAGTGTTGGTTTCTGTGTTTGTCTGTGTTGTGTGTCTCTTCCTCGTGGTGGCGTATATCGGTCTGTGATCTTTACATGTATATTAGGCATTTCCTGATTATACTCACTTATCTGAAGGATCAAGAGCAACAGGAGAACATACCTCCAAGTTAGACAAGTCAACTGTTTTGTAATAACGTTTTTATTTCTATAATGCTATTTTGATATGCATTTCGTTTCCATTAATTGTAAAATGCTGATTCGGCATACAATTCGTTTTAAGCTAAATAAATGTTATATTTCAACAAAACAGAATGCACTGAAGGACTTTGAAAACGGAAAAAATCGACATTCATAATATTTACTTACTTTTAATGTCTCAATTTTATTGAGATTTGGCAAAAATGAACACCAATATGTCAGCAAAACATGTTTTAAATTGTATGTCAAAATAATAGATAATGTTAGAGCAACAGTGAGTCTATGAAATAGCAATACCCTACGATTCTAAAGTTGCAATTTGAAATTTGTACAAAAATTGGACACGATTCTAAGTTATTGTGATAAAGTATTTTTATTTAAAATTCAGATACAAATTACCCTTGGATTCCTACTATTCGTCTGGCACTGACAGTAGCCGGCCAGAACGGATATCATCGATGTACATGTAAATATCGTCGATACACAATCGAAGTAAATTTGCTCTTAACGCCAGTCGCCATTCTTGGCTGACCAGACCTGCGTCGACCTTTAGCTGTCTTAGTAGCTTGGTAACGATCTCTGAGATGCTGTATAGTGGACGGATGGCAATTATGATATGTGGCGACGTCAGAAACACGTATGCCAGCTTTTAACATTCCAATTGCGCAAGATCGCTAATGTTCAGAAAAACGTGACATAAACAATAAAGCTAAAAACTAATTTAAAAGCTGTTGTGTTTTTATACATGTATACTTAAAAACTACATGTGAAATTATACGATATTTGCTTCATTGATTTGTGGGGACGCCACGTGCAAAACATAGGGAAAAAGCAATGCAAAGCTGGAGGTAGCCAGTGTCTTTAAAAAAACACCAGGTTTGGGTATAGATAGAAGCAGAGTGTCTTAATCATCTGTTTTTATCCGTTAAAGAAGGCAAAAAGTGTTCTGGATGCAAAAAATAACAATTTTCATTTGTTGTGTTTTAAAGACCTTCAGTGTATACTGTATACTGATAAAGACAAAATAATCTGCAAAGAGATTGAACTTAGTTATTCACTTGCACTATTCTTTTTATCATATGACGTCGCGTCTGGGAGTGAAATAACGCCATGCAATAAAATCTGTAAACCACTAGTGGTTTATCGATTTACGGGAAACGTTATTCATGTTATTACGTCCATAACAACGTTGCGTACATGATGACAAAATTATAACGTTTTTACGCCAGAAATGAGATTTCAAAGTAATTGTCATATGATAAATAGAATATAACATTCGTGCTCTTGTATTATTGAATTTATTAAACTCGTTGCGAAAAAGAGATAAAATGCTCGGCAAGCCTCCCATTTTATCTCTTTTCCCCAACTCGTTTAATAAATTAAATAAATCATGAGCACTCATGTAAGATCCTCTATTTTTTTGAGTCCAGGCTGATTAGATGTCTTTCCTGTTTCTTTTTTCAGATTTGTCCCTTCTACGCACGATTCATAAACTTATAGTTGTTGGTATTGGGCCAAACGTACAAACACACGTGGCGAGTCAAGTAGGAAATCGAATTTCTTCCAGTTCAACTTCTGTGATACAAGTGGGATCTCCTGCAGCCCTGAGTCGCAACAAAAGTCAGCTTAATAGAGAAATATGCACTTAAATTCCATGTAATTAGTAATTAATATACCACATGACATTTTGGTAATTATTGCTTATGTGCAGATGTCTCTAATAGAAATATTTGCTGATAAATTCAGCGGAACTAAAATCTAAAATTAAGCCTGGGTTTCCATCTTATCCATACTTCATGTAAACGAGAAGCGATGGCTAAGGCGAGTCTGAGCATATGGGCAGACTCACCTTAGCCTTTGTGGCTGGACAATGCTATAAGCACAATAAGTACCACAATCTCATGTGCAGGCTCAAAACCACTTTTTTATTTTTGTTTCATTGTCCTTACTATTTATTATATCGTTACTGTGTAAAAGCATAGCATTACCCAAAGTAAAATACTTTCACACAACAGGTAATTATTTCCAGGAATGTCGCAATCACAGATCAACCCATGGTGCATGCACTAGAGGGAAAGGGAAAAGCTCCTGGGTTTGATAGATGCTTCAAGCGTTTTTAAGACTCAGGTTATATGAGATGGATTCAAATTCGCCATTCTAGTAACAGTCTTCTCGGGGAATTGTCCTCTGAAAATAGTATAATACTTCACCGTGAGCGTGTGTGTGAGATAGAATAGATCGTCCAGAGTATCACCGTTTTGCATCACGAGGCTGTTGAGTGATGGTAAACGTTGATTGTAAGGAACATATTTTTAAAAATTAATCCGATTCTTACAATTTCGAACTGGTTGGCATGTGAGATAGACTTTTCTCGCACACCAGATCTGGATTTCCGTTGTTTTTACCCATGTGAGATATTTCTATCTCACACACCCATACCAGCCCTAGGGAAAAACGAACAGCCGCACGCTGGCCGTACGTCGATCCGTGACGTCAATGTAATGTTAAAATGACGTCACCATGTCGCATTTCAGCGTATTCAGGATTTTCTGGAAATATTTTTCAATTTTTTCCAATATTTATGATCTGTTAAGTGGTGAGCAAGAAAAATAATCCTTTATTAGTGTGTGGACGGAAGAGAAATATCCGTCCCTCGCGATCACCGATTGTCATCACTCGGCAAGCCTCGTGATGCCAATCAGTGATCCTCGGAACGGATTTTTCTATCCCACCCTTACACTCATGATAGATTCTTATAATCGCATATGGGTAAGAACATCGGATACCCCAATCTGGTGTTTAAGAAGTATGTATTCACTGCACATATTGCACCGAGCTCAGTTCTGATTGTTACAAAGAAGTTTTGTGATCCACTCGTACTTGTTTGGAATGACATTAGGAGGAGCAATTTTACCTCCATGTAACTCACCAACCTCCCGTAACACTAGTTTAGATTGTACAGTTGTCACCCCCTTTGGTGCAAACTTACACTTACTCATATATGGTAGATATACCAGTATTCGTGGTAGCTCCAGAAATCGTGGTATGGCAGAAAAGAAGCCACCATTTATCAACCCCTAGAAATTGAGTAATGAAATTTTATCACAGTAACAATTACATTTGCTCGTCGTGTAATAAATATCCTGCGACATGACGTCATATGACGTCATCATGACGTAATTATATTTGAACGTGACGACAGAAGTCAGAAAGCTAACGATGACAACAGGTAGCTTAAATTTTTCGTCACATGAACAAATTGAAAGGTTGTTTCGGTAAAAATTGACCGACAAGCCATTAGATTAGAATAAAACCATAATTCGGTGGCATTTTATTGCCAATATGTTGGCAACTGATTATATAAACCTAGATTTGCAATGGTTACTTCGAAAGCTGGCGCTTGTTTGGAAAGTTACCCAGCCCCTGAATCAATCTGGATTTAACCTGTCAGCACATCAATGGCGAGTAATGATTGTCAAATATAGCGGAGATATGCATGTCCAAATATTTTTATTCAAAAATTAATAATATATCATAACAAGATCTATACTTTGAAACGTTGATACGTTAATTCTATGAGCACTGGGATAACCAGCATATAGGCTGTAGCCCAGACCAGCGTATCTCGTAAAAAAGTCATCGATGCTTACCCCGAAAGTAGCAAAGCTGATTTTTTGCACAAAGAATATTTGAACATTCGGTTATACAAAACCACTGTATAGCAATTCGTTGCGAATTGCGAATTGCCGTATAAGCGACATTTGTATGGGAAGCCGTTTTCCTTTAAAACTCGTAATGATAATTTAAACGAGTTGTTAAACATGTTATCATAGCAAATGGAATTGTAAATGGTATCTATTCTGCCCCATATATACTATTGTATGCTATGAGGAGGGGAAAACATATTTTAACTTGCCTTATGTTTAAAATCTAGCTTGAAAACACAGACTATCTATGCTGTTCAAAATTTGTGTTTGTTAGTTTCGATTTGTTAAGTAATCTTCATGACCAAAAGTAATGTGACAATTATTTTGCTATTAGCCGAGAGGCAAATATGCTTGCAACACTAAAAAATAAAAATTGAAATAATATACTCATTAGTTAACCCATGAGGCAAAATCAAACATAGGTACCCCATCAAAAAAAAAGAGAAAAGAAACATAGGAGTCCAATAGCGTGACAATCATCCCATACAAGGCTACAAGAGGATAAGAAACTATATCCAAATGACTTATAATAAACATGGTTTAGAAACAATATAACTAACATTTTCTAACGAGGTGATTATGCTGCAAGTAAGCACTGAACAGACGTAAACAATGCACACAGCACAAATAAAGAAACTAACACCACAAATCACTGAAAAGAATATGTGTGTTTTCAGGCTATACCACAGCTAACTATACTCGTATAAATTGATTGAAGTCTATTTTTACAAAAAAACAACAACATTCTTTTCAGTCCTTCATGAGTCATCACCGAGCGGTGATGGAAGATTTCATGAACAGAAAACAGAAATTAAAGGTATAATAGGTATACGTAATTTTTGGACTACTGATGTCGTAAGCTGCATCAATGAAAGTAAGAAAGGCTGCAAATATCAGGAATCGATACAATCAAGTACTACACCTGACCTAGGAAAGTGACCAAAACACAATTAAACGTCACAAACAGAGCCAAGAGGTCAGTCCTTTCCCAGCAGGGGACCACAAGGCAGCCGAACAGACGCGAAAGCATGACAAACACTAGACATAAATAACACAAATAATCCTCAAAAGAAGTACCGCCTTCGAACGGTCAGTCAAAATATTTTACTGGAGGGCTTAAACCAGTTTCATGGCGCCAGTTTCAGCTGCATTATATATCCCCACCATAGTTTTTAATTGTGTTTTTATCTATTTACATCCCCACGCTTTTTTTAAAAAAAGCAAAGGGGATATTGTAATCACCTCCCTCCGTCCGTCTGTCCGTTGTGCTATTTCCTCCTAAACCATTGGACGAAATTCAACCAAATTTGGTGTATGAGTTACTCACATGAATGGAGCGTGCAACGTCAAACTTTTTGCCCCGCCCCTTGGGCCCTGGGGAGGGGCCAAAAGGTCAAATATCATTTAATTTCTATTACAAAGTCAATTTCAAAGATGTGTGCACCAAACTTTGTGTGTGTTCTCACAAATGAAACATACAAAGCATATCAGATGGGATTATCATTCTGTCGCCTGGGTCGTGCCCCAGGGGTGGGACTCTGGGGCGCCCAGGGGGTCAAAAATTATTACATTTCAAACATGGTCAATTGGCATATCAAATCCACGGGGATGACGAGCAGAACAGAATGCAAGTAAAATTTTCACCCTATGGTCAAACTGGTGACCTTGGGGTGAGGTCAAAAGGTCAAATATGATTAAATTTTGACTACCATGTCAATTCTACGATTTTTATTCCAAACTTTGTGTGCGTTCTTACAAATAGAATATAGATAAAGTTTCCTTTTAAAAGGACAGTTTGCCCAGTTTTCCTCATGAACTACTGCCCTATAATCCCAACGAAACAATCCAAGGTGTAATATTCATTCGATTTAAAAAAAACAACAACACTACCATCTGAGTAACTATTCACATGCTACTAATTAGACTCGTCTAATCTTTGAATCTTCTGAGGTCAAAATTTACCTTTAGATGCACTAATTAAGCATGTATTCTTATCTGATTGGAGATATTATGACCCCTACATGGGGGCCATGCTTACTGAGAGCTCTGTAACTCCCATATGACCAAAATACACTTTCGGTGTAAACTGGCACACAGAGGTAAGGTTTGGTTAGGTAAATGTTTTATATTTTACTACTACTCTATTTACTGGTCTGAAACCAGTCGAGGAATCCTTATCACAAGCTACAAAAATCTGTAAAATACACATGCAGTAATCTATCACATTGAAACTTCATCGCTCAGATCAGAGTAGGCATCTGTGTAGTACTTTGGTTGTCATTCAATATTAGATAAGGGGAGTACAGTGAGATCATAAGCATCACCAGAGATATTCCTACTGTGTTGTGTGCTTTATTAATCTCCTTTGCTTGGTACTAGCTGATTCAACTCATCAGACAGTCCGATATGATATAAAATATTTGACTGCGAAGAGAACGGATGAAAACATTTATATGAATAAGCACAAATGCTGACTAGCTAGACTGCACAAACCGGGTCATGAATGTCGACCTAAGGTGTGCTTGAGTTCAGAAATATGAAAATTAAAAATAATTCCAATGACATTGAAATAATATCACAGAAATGTTCCTTATAATGCCCTCTACCAAAGTTAGGAGGAAGGCAAAGATCAGGAGTCGATACAATCAAGTACCACACCTGATCTAGGACTCTGAATGGGAAAGTGATAAAACTCAAGAAAACATCACACATAGGAGAGGCAAGAGATCATCCCTTTCCCATCAGGTGACCACAGGCTAGACAATATGTCAAAGACAAGCACAAATATGAAGTTCCACCTTGAAAAGGTCATTATGAAAAGTACTGGAAGGCTTAAACTAGTTTCAAAATTTCACAAACTTTTCCCCTCGACTGAGCAAAATGGCCGGCAAAGCTAAAAATAGAAATCTCCCCCTGAACCACTGTTTCAAATTCAATGTAATTACGGCCAGAAATCCTGTATCAAAATAAGACAAGCATGAATGGGACCAGTGCTCCTATCCTGTAACATTGGGAGCGCAGTGGCTCAGTGGTAGAGTGCTTGACTCGAGACCGAGGGGCCCCGGGTTCCCAGGGGAGGTATTCTCATTTTTTCTTCATACGTAGGCTTGGGCCCAGCATCTTTGTTTTTGTTTGTTTTGTTGCTTTACGTCCCAAGTCAACAGCTATGGTCATGGCGAGACGGTCAGTTCACCTAACCACACTTTTTCCTGGGCAAGCTTGAACAAGCAGTTAACCAGTACTTTGTGCACATACTTTCGCTTGTAACTGACAACAACCCTTCTTGAATGATTCAGCGGAAGGGAGGAGAATGACCGTAGAAATTATTTCATGATCAATCTCCACGAAAGTATGGGACCCGGCCGGGATCGAACTCACGACCCCTGGATCTGCAGTCAGACTCGCATCTGTTGCCAGACACGTTACCGACTGTGCTACGGGCCCAGCATCTACCATTCACCCTAAAAAATTTCAGGAGTTTTAAGCACCCCAAAAAATATTTGAAATTTTGGCAAACCAAAAAAATATCCCGATTCTGTACCTTGACCTTATGAAAAGACCCTAAAATGCATTGAAATAACCACTAAATATAGTCCATTTGTGATTACCCCACAAAAAATATCCACAAAATCTTCATACACCCCCCCCCTAAAAAAAAGAAATCTGAAAACCCCCCAAAATATTGAAATTCAAAATTTTGAGCCCCAAAAAATGACCCGAGCCTACATATGAAAATATCGGAGTACCCCCCCCCCCCCCACGTCCACCCCCTGGGCCCGGGTTCGAGCCTCACCGGCGTCCCTACGTTGTGTCCTTGGGTAAGAACATTAATCCTAGCTTAGTACTGGTTCAACCCAGGAAGACCCGGTCCTATATAACTGAAAGATTGTTGATGGGACGTAAAGAATCAAATCAGACAGACAGACAGTCAGAATTGATATATCAGAAAAAATATCATATTCTATTTAAGTTCTCATTAAAATGGCACTTCCTGACAGCCTCTGAAGGTTCAGTAATTTTGTTACAGTATGAGGATTTTCTCTGAGATATCAATGCCAGTCTACATTATAGTTCACATCTAGTTACCCATCTATGAATTGTAAAAGGATTCAAGTACCAAAATAAAATACCGGCAGCTATAGACTGGCTGTAGTCCTTAAAGCGATTTTTCATCAATGTGGCTCCAGTCCTTAAAACAATTTTCATCAATGTGTCATATCATATACTTGTAGCCAGTCTAACTCTGATGGCTCTGTTTTAACGAAGGTCCTTAAAACAGAGCCATTAGAGTTATTTTAATTGATTTGATTCTTTACGTCCCATCAACAATCTTTCAGTTATAAAGGGACGGGTATTCCTGGGTTGAACCAGTACTAAGCTAGGATTAATGTTCTTGCTCAAGGACACAACACAGTGTCGTCGGTGAGGCTCGAACCCGCGGCCCCTCGGTCTCGAGTCAAGCACTCTACCACTGAGCCACTGCGCTACCTCCATCAGAGTTAGACTGGCTACAAGTATATGATATGACACATTGATAAAAAATTGTTTTAAGGACTGGAGCCAGTCTACGGCAGCTACAAACACTCCTTTGTTGAATTATAATTAACTATAAATATAATATGTTCTCTTGTAAGTGTGGTCAGACTAGCTCAGTGGTTAGCACACTTGCCTCTGGTGCTAGAGGTTCCAGGTTCGACCCCTGCTCGCAGTGAGGAAAATTTCGGTGTTCGAACACAATTTCTCTAGTGCCATTTGCAGGGATGACACTGCATCTTCCGTTGGATCTGGACGATATCTGGATGTCCCCTGTCCACGGAAAGGTGCCCCTTGTGCAGGTTAAAGAACCCTACGGTAATTTAGATATGGCTACTCCTGCCGAAGCAAGGGTCAGACAGAAAGATGTGATAGTAAATGCAGAAAAGTACTTTTATAATTCTCCTTCAATAAACCTGCATCGGGCCGCGTAGCGCAGTCGGTAACGTGTCTCGCTAGAGATGCCTGTCTGACTGCATATCCAGGGGTAGCAAGTTCGATCTCGGCCCGGCTCCATACTTTCGTGGAGATTGATCATGAAATAATTTCTACGGTCATTCTCCTCCCTTTCGCTGATGCATTCAAGAAGGGTTGTTGTCAGTTACAAGCGAAAGTATGTGCACGAATTACTGGTTGACGTTGAAGCTTGCCTAGGGGTGAACTGACCGTCCCGCCATGACCATAGCAGTTAATTGGGACGTAAAGCAACAAAACAAACAAAATCAATAATCCTGCCCAGCTCTTTTATAAGCTGGGTATTTTTTTCATTATTTTTGTCATCTGCTGACTTTTTTTTTAAATTCAAATATTCTTTCAGGAACACTATCAAAGTCTCAAACAGTTTGGATCCAAATCAGGCAGGACCTACAGACTGCTCTATAAATTGCTTCTAAATTTTAGTGTTGGGAATCGGAAGGCAAATCACAATCGATTATCAGAAAGCTGTTACCGCTTGATAATCGATTAAATAATCGAAAATTTAATCGAAAATTCCAGTATTGTATGATCAGTTATACTAAAAGGAGCAGACTATTTCTTTATGAGATTGAGGGAGGGCAGTGGCTCAGTGGTAGAGTGCTTGACTCGAGACCGAGGGGCCGCGGGTTCGATCCTCTGGGGCGTCACTGTGTTGTGGTCCTTGAGCAAGACACATTTATCCTAGCTTAATACTGGTTCAACCCAGGAAGACCCTTCCTGTTTAGCTGAAAGATTGTTGATGGGACGTAAAGAATCAAATCAAACAAATCTTTATGAGATTGTAGACTAGATTCATCACTAGGGGAGCAGTCTAGCCAGGCAGCACTATATACAGCATCCTTTGCAGATAATTAAACTCTGCCTTGAAGCATTTTTTGGAATTCTAGGGTGTTTAACAGAATTCCCATCTTCACCAGCGAAGGTTTCGTCGTATCTACCTTTCGACAAACCCTTCGCCTCACGACCCTCAAAATTTATTATTAGCGCAGACTAATCGACCAATGAAAACGCCAGGAAGGATTTTTTCGATAATCCCTTCCTGCCAATCAGATTAAATGTAGCACTTTATCGGCATCTATTGTGCACCGCCTGCTAAGTCTCCATAAGTCCAGATAAGCAAAGATTTTGGTCGTAAAATTATTTCTTTTACTTCTAAAATATAGTTCAAAATTATGTTATGGGTGCTCAAAATAACCATTTTAATGTGACAGTTCTTTTGAGCACATTAAACGTACATTTTAGTTGTTAAATAAGAAAACGGAATGTAAATTAATCACGCCGTCTTATCTGGAGGTCTGGTGTTTATCGATTTTTGCACCGCTTTGTGATTGATCATATTAATTGTTACTATTTTCGGCTTATGACGCATTCAATCTGAGAAAATCAAAGCTCTGAGGCCAAGGGTTGGATTAGACAATTGCAACCCTTGGTAGGACAAGATGCAGAATTCCAGGAACCATCGAATCTGGCAGGTTTTTTTTGTACTGATGCGATATGTTTTTGAGACCATCCCTGAACAAGAAAAGATATGGCATTAAGTGCCATATCAATGAACTCGGCTTCAGCAGATAAAGAGTTTGTTCTTTTATTACATCACAAGCTACATGTGAGTACATGTATCAACAAACCGAATGATGTACACAAACACAATCAATCAATTATTCACTCAATCAATCAATCATTTTTACATAAACAGCAATGAAACCTCCCTCCGTGATGAAACTATCTCCAGGTATTTATTCAAAGAAGGAGTCTTATAAGACAGAATCGATGCTAGAATCGCATAAGGCAAATCTTACCGTTTAAGTTGAGGCCTTTAACTGCTCATATACGCATGTAAGGAACTTATAGAGCATGGTTTTTGGCTCTGTATTTAAAAACAGAATAGACCTTGAGATTATCGAAATTTACTTTATTTACCAGACGCCTATATAAGGTTTAAAGCCGCGAGAACCCCGACTTTGTTTAAAGCAGGGACCACCCTGAGCGCCCGCGCAGTCCCATCGGCGCCCTTGTTTTTACATGTAGATTCAAATGTATGATAAAAGAAGTCAGGAAAACCGTAAGGTTTGATCAATTTTAAACTCTTTGTCGGACCAGATCTGGGACCAAACTTTCTGCTTATGTTTTAGCAGAGGCTCGCTGATAGCAATGTTTATGATCAAAGAAGCCGCTATGGGTTCTGTTGCACGACGTGGTAGCAATGACCAGTAACCTATATATCGGTCACTGCCTTGACGCTGGAAAGCGGATGTAGCACATTCATTTAACATAGGTTTCCGGCCGTGGGTAGTTTCGGCTGGGTCGTTTTCGGCCTGGTTTTAGGGTGGGTCGTTTCGGCATATTCTGATAAGATGATAGAATCTGATTGTTTTATAAACTTGCCAAAGTTCCGACTGCATTGATTTTCCCACGAAATCGTACATGCGCGCATTCTCGCAAGAGCATTCACTAGTACAAACTGGGCTCTTTTCTGAAATGATTATTGTGTACACAAATAGGTGCTGAAATTCTTTTATTAATTTATTTTATATATAAATTTCCAAAGATCCGTCTGCATTAAACACTACCCAGACCGAGTACCGGAAGCTCAAGAACAGACTGCACATGCGTGCATACTAGCAAGAACACTTACAGGGAAATAACTAACAACAATCGGGCAAATAATGTTGTGGACAAAAATATGTACTGAAAAGAGAGCGTTCCAGATCCGACTCTATTAAACACTTGAACACTTGGAGTTTGCCTCTGTACTAACATAAGCAAATAAAGTTATCAACTATGTGCAGCAGACGACTTAAGCAGGCACCATTTGGACGAACATATGGGCCGAAAATTAGGTGCATAGACCCACTTGATGGCTGTGCATGCATGATTACTTCACGCATATTAAATGCATTACGGTATCTGCCGCATTTATGTTTATATGAACAGCGTACACGCAGGAAGAATACAGAGACCGAAATATAGTGGATGGCTTCGCTTTCATGTTTAAAGGGTGTGATAAATTAAATGAGCTGGCCCATTACTATAACATTTACAAGAAATCTTTTCAAGGAACGATGTGAAAGCGCCAGGTCATTCAGTTTATGACATGTATGCGTGACTGAGATATATCCTTAATGACCAGCATGTGCACACTGCTGTTGGTTATACATGTAAGGTATGATAACTCAACTTGCGACATCAAATTCCTGAGAACTAACCAAAGCCCCTGTATTAAACAGAGTACACAGTCTTTTAAAATTCTGAAAGGCAGGTTTTATCATGAAACGGCTTATTTCCATTCATTGGAATACACTACGAGGCGTGGTTGACCTGATTAACAGCGATATTCATACGCGCATCACGCTGGTATGCAGTGTCCATTCATAGAAAACAATTCAATAAGAGTTACTGTTACTGAAATGACCGAATAACCGTTAAAAAGTGACATGGGAGCTTCCCAGTTCGCAAAAACACCATTAACTCAGTAAAAGTTCAACTTTCGAATGAAAATTGGCAACAAAAGACATATTTTTGAATAACTGCACTGTGGTTTATGTTTCACTCACTATCATTTCAAGGCAAACAGCCATTTTAACACGAACTATTTCTTCAAAGTGTAGAAATTTCGAAAACAATTATAACTCTCTAGAATAGCTGATATTGAACAGATCCCGAGTTCCAAAAAAGTTAGAGACAAACTTAATTGAGGTTGACCAAGAAAACTTAGTTTCAGCTGAAATATGAAAGACAATTTCCTTTGACAATTTCAAAATCAGGTGGATGGATGGATGGATGGGTGGGTGATAGGCAGGCAGGCAGGCAGACAGACAGACAGACAGACAGACAGACAGACAGACAGACAGACAGACAGACAGACAGACAGACAGACAGACAGATACTATTTGCAAAGGTCACTACTAAGCATGCAGTCTTATAGTTTGTTGCATATGCTGGAAAGGGTCCTTTTTCCACAGCTTATCAAAACAATGTCCAAGTCTAGCCCCAAAATAAACTAATACATCGAAACAAAGTCTTATATATTGACCTTAGTAAATCGGCCCTTTTCCTAGACCAGAAGTAACAAATGTGTACCATTAGTTTAAATGATAAGAGATGAGACTGTATTTCTACATATGACTGGTCAAGGCATCTCTATTGCATATCATTTATCACAATTCATGAAAAAAATGATTTCCCGAATTCTGATAACTTCAGGTAATATGGGGTTTCAATAATGTCCATTTTTCTTTGACTCTAATTCCTCCGAGGCTGACTTTGGTCACGCGTTGACTAAAAACTTCAAAGGGATTCTTTGCATGCTGAGTAATATTTCGTCTCTGCAGATATTTTTGAGACCCGATCAAATCGTCCCTTAACCATTCATATGTCTCTATAATTATAATCGGCTAAATGAGACTTACACAAGTAGTTCCGGTCGAAAGTTATACAGTTTCAGGGCTATACACAGAATCATTTCATGGGAAAGTGTGTCTTTGACGGTCGAATCGAAATGCATTTTTATTATACAATCTGTTTTATTTATAATAAGTTATATCTTATTATTATTATCTAGATCTATTTATTTTTTATTTGTAATTACTTGAAGGGTAAAGAAGACTTACACAAATAACTCTAATCTGGTGCCCTGTTGATAGGTAGATCTAGGGGATGGAACCAGACTAAAATCATTCCTCTTAAACTTACACGGACTGTCAGTCTAACTGGCCTTGAGAAAAGGTTCCAGGCTAAACGTTTAATATATCCACATATATTACATGTAACACTGAAAACCGACAACTGTCTATTTGGACACCGACGTCATAGTTTGAATTGGTCCGAGTTTTAAAATTCAATGCGAAATTCTTTTATTACAGCCAATTTTAGCAAGACACAGACAAGCTTTCCAGGTAAAGGTTTCTGATAATGCGTATTCATTTGATACGGCGACCCAATTATGATGACCGTTTTACACACAAAGTTAGTCTCTGATTGAATTACCCATTAAGTGATGTACTGTTACCTCGATTAGGCAGGGATCATTAAATATCAAATAATTGTTATATAATTATCCTCTGCTGGTCAAATTCGTTTTGGTTAATCTTTTGAGAGGTACTGGGCTAATTTTACTTAAAATATTGATTCCAACACAATTCAGGCCAGCATTCACCCTTTGCATGCTAGTGCTATCTCATTAAATTTAGACCAATATAGTATAGTAAACGCACTACATCCTGTCTGATGTGAATTCAAATTGTTTGATACTAAAGCTGCTTATGAAAGTATTTTAGAAAAGAAATCGGCAGATAGACGACACAATAGCAAAGTTTCCCAGCATGCAAAAAGTTAAGGTACATCATGTACTGAAATTTATTTTCTTTCACAAAATGTTGTTCATGTTGCTTTATGTCTGCATTCAACTTTTTTTCGGTCATAATTTTGAGGGAAAAAATGAAAAAAAAAATCAGCAGACGACAAAAAGCATGCTAAATTTATTACCAAGCATGCAAAAAGTATCAACTTGCACCATGACACACTACGCATGAGCCGTGACATGTGGTCATTTTGACAAGGGTAGACTCAGACTCCTTTTAAGCTTGGAAAGTTCAAATGCTGTTCAGTCAGTAGCTTAACTGTCATTGAATATTCAAACGACTAGCAAATGCTCTTATCAGGCTGTGCAGTTGCTCATACTGATCAGAGCCTTTGCTGATTGTTGGAACTCTCATTTCGTGGCTAATATTATCATTAAAACCATAAAATGCCAGCAAAATGACTATGTTTATGATTAACATAAGTATAGAGGTAAACAGTGTAAGCCCAGATAAGACTGCTCCCACAGGTGCAGTCTGACCAAAGGAGCAGTCTGATCTTGATCTACTCTGTCGACGAGGCTTCAAAAACAGTTTCAACAGATGACAAAAGCAGATGATCTTTAAAATTGTTGTAGTTTTCAGTTTACGATTTTCATAAAATGCATGCACGTCTGCGCGGCTCAAACAACGTATTAAACAGGTTAACTCTTAATATAATATAATCAGATCTCCCTTCTTGGGCAATGAAATAGACGAATCACGCCCAGATATGAATATTAAAGAACATGTATCAACAAACCGAATGAAGAACACAATCAATCAATCAATCAATCAATCAAGATTATCGGAATTTGCTCTATTTACCAGACGCCTGTAGAATTTTTAAAGCCGCGAGAACCCCGACATTGTTAAAGGCAATGCCACGCAGTCCCATCCGCGCCTTTAGATTCAAGTGTACATGATAAAAGTAAGGAATACTGTCAGATTAGCACTTTGTCGGATCAGATCTGGACCCAAATGTTCTGCTTATGTTATCACCAGCCGATAAAGCCTCGCCGATAGCAATATTTAATATCAAAGAAGCCGCTATGAATTCATCTTGTCCTACCAAGGGTTGCAATTGTCTAATCCAACCCTTGGCCTCAGAGCTTTGATTTTCTCAGATTGAATGCGTCATAAGCCGAAAATAGTAACAATTAATATGATCAATCACAAAGCGGTGCAAAAATCGATAAACACCAGACCTCCAGATAAGACGGCGTGATTAATTTACATTCCGTTTTCTTATTTAACAACTAAAATGTACGTTTAATGTGCTCAAAAGAACTGTCACATTAAAATGGTTATTTTGAGCACCCATAACATAATTTTGAACTATATTTTAGAAGTAAAAGAAATAATTTTACGACCAAAATCTTTGCTTATCTGGACTTATGGAGACTTAGCAGGCGGTGCACAATAGATGCCGATAAAGTGCTACATTTAATCTGATTGGCAGGAAGGGATTATCGAAAAAATCCTTCCTGGCGTTTTCATTGGTCGATTAGTCTGCGCTAATAATAAATTTTGAGGGTCGTGAGGCGAAGGGTTTGTCGAAAGGTAGATACGACGAAACCTTCGCTGGTGAAGATGCTATGAATTCTGCCACACGACGTGATGGCATTGGCCAGTGACCTATATATCGGCCAATGCCTGGACACAGAAAAGCGGACGTAGCACATGAACATAGGTTTCGGACCGTTTCGGTCGTGAGCCGTTTCGGCCGTGGGTCGTTTCGGCTGGGTCGTTTTCTGCCTGGTTTTAGGGTGGGTCGTTTCGGCCCTATCTCGATGGGTCGTTTGGGCCCAAGCTATACCCCTCCCCCACCCCCACAAACACAAAAACTTATATTACTCATAGTAATATGTTCTAGTTTATGAAGTCTTTTACTAGCCCATACCTGTACAGCGCTGCAGTCAGCAGTCGTTTCTTGCACAACTCGGACCAAGTATACTGGGTCCGATTGCACAAATAAGCCCCAAGTCAAGATATTTGATACCACTAGTTGAAAGCACTGTTCTGCGTCAAAGCATTTGGTAGAACTATATTGTCTAATTCTAATTTCTAGGAATTTAATACTAAAATTGTAGGCTTGTTTGCAAAATCACAAATAAAATGAAGCAGAAAATGCAAGATTCCAAAATAATGTTCTATCACCAGACATACAACGCCATCGATACGCTGTGCCCACGATCGATCAGTCTTTTTTTATGTTCCCCTAACTAGCTGGGAAAATATTTGTGAATGAGACAGTTATAACAAATGCAAACAAATCCTGTTAACCCAAAATGTTAATGGACTTGTCCAACTGTAGAGAGTGGGATATTCCATTCAGCTTAAATAGGTTAACAAGTGTTGACCAATTTTGTTTACATGCAACGAAGACCCAGACGAGACTGCACAAATGCCATTTCTCGCAAAAACATTGCATCAAACATTACTTATGTTAACTTTCCAAATATTACTGCGCGCCAAACATTATTCCGAACAACGAAGGTTCATTCGCGGATTCCTGCACAAGATCAGACTATTTAACACTATTCCGAGCAACGAAGGCTCAAACGAGATTGTACACATCTACATGTATTAGAAATTGACAATCTAAAATAATTGTGGACACTAGGATCTGATTTTGTTAAATTTTATTTTATTCAAATTTCCAAAGATCCGACTGCATAAATACTACCCAGGCCGAGTACAGAAGGCCCAAACCAGACTGCACATGCGTTCATACTCGCAAGAACCCTTACTCAGGTAAGACATAACTAACAAAAGCGGGCAAATGATGTTTGTGGGCAAAAGAGCTTTCCAGATCTGACCCCATTAAACACTTGAATAGGTAGCGCAGTGGCTCAGTGGTAGAGTGCTTCACTCGAGATCGAGAGGCCGCAGGTTCGAACCTCACCGGCTTCACTGCTATGTGTCCTTGAGCAAGAACATTATTCCTAGCTTGTACTGGTTCAACCCAGGAAAACCCGTCCTTACATAACTAACATATTGTTGATGGGACGCAAAGAATCAAATCAATTAATCAAACAAACAAACAAAAACAACGACTCATGCCGGCAGCATTTGGGCGAACACATGGGCCGAAATTTAGGTGCATAGTCCCACTTGATGGCTGTGCATGCATGATTACTTCACGCATGTTACATTCTTTAGTGTACCTTTCTCATGAAATGGCTCGTTTTCATTCATCTATATAATCCTATCGGAATACACTCAATATACAATGTAACGAGGGGTAGTTGATCTGATTAACAGCGATATTCATACGCGCATCACTCCATTCATAGAAAACAATTAAATAAGTGTTACTGTTCCTGAAATGACCAAATTACCGTTAAAAGTGACACGTGAGAATTCCAATTTGCCAAAACACCGATAACTCAGGAAAAGTTCTACTTTCGAACGAAAATTGGCAACAAAAGGCTTAGTAAAGATAACTGCAAAGTGGTCTATGCTTCAAACACTATCATTTCAAAGCAAACAGCGATTTTAACACGAACTATTTTTTCACAGAAAAGAAATTTCGATTACAGTTATAACTCTCATGAAGAGCTGATATTGAACAGACCCTGAGTTGCAAAAACTCCTAAACACAAGTTAAGTCATAAATTCTGATAATGGAGCTAGCGATTTTATATGGACCATTAGCATGACAGCGGAATTAAAGGTCCCAGGAATCCTTGGGACCAGCTCTTCAGACTTTACCAGGCTCTGAGTTTGAGCAAAGAAGGGAGATTATGCAGAGAAAATGTGTGTCCAGTAGCAGTAGTTTTCCTTGAACTCAGAGCCTAGGCCAGGCTAGCACAAAATGGAATACTCTTTGCATGCTGGTAATTTCGCAGTGCCGAAAAATGTGTGGTAATGAGTTAAACCTCGTCAACAGTTTTTCAGTTAACATTGGATGGGTTGAACCAGCACTAAGTAAAAAGTGGCTGTGTCTACTAGTGTTGTCTGCTGATAACCTTTGCAATCAGTTTAGATCCAGATCAGACCCTAACAAAACGTCAGACATCTGTTTTCCACTCTGACGCCCGTTTGCACGCCCGTTTTGTGCTTCTCCAATAACACTTTTTGTTTACTTATACGTTTATATGACGTGAAACATTTATCGCAATGACGCTGAGCGCGGGAATTTGGAGTTTTGCCTGTTCCAAAAACTCGGTTATGTCTGAAATAATTCAAAATAACTGGAAAACCGGCCATGTTCGGTAAAAATTGAAAATGGACACTTGGCTGATAAATATAAAATATAAATACAGTCGAATCTCGTAATTTCGAAGTCAAAGGTACTGGAGATTTAATTTCAAATTATCGAAAATATGAATTATAGGAAGCTTTTGTTTTTGTTTGTTTGATTTAATTCTTTACGTCCACTCAACAATCTTTCAGTTATGCGGGACGGTTCTTCCTGGGTTTAACCAGTACTAAGCTAGGATAAATGTGTCTTGCTCAAGGACCACAACGCAGTGACGCCGGTGAGGCTCGAACCCGCTACCCTTCGGTCTCGAGTTAAGCACTCTACCACTGAGCCACTGCGCTCCCCTTATAGGAAGCTTGTGACAACAGGGACACAATAATTACAATTGGTGTTAGCTTTTACGCCATTTCTTCAACAATCTAGGTATTCCCTTACACTTATATAGAAACCAGTATGAACATTTGTTTTTTGTAGTCAAATCAATTTCAATTTCCATCACTTCAATGAGGTCGGGTCTTTGATATGGCAGTTCACTGTCATATCTTTTCTTGTTCAGCATTACTTTTATCAAAATAATATTTCTGGACAACATCAGCGTGTCAAACAGATTGGACCTAGATCAGCCCCGACGTTCTGATCTTGGTCCAAACTGTTTGCGACGACAATATTAGCTGCTAACAAGAAAAGAGTTGTTTTGACAGAAAACACGGTGTCAAGTTTTGCATGTGCTTATGGGAATATATTAAATGGCGTTTCGCTGGCGTGCCGATGATGGCCCAACATTGAATGCTGGCTTGGTAGCTTTGTGATTTTTAGGGAATCCAGATTAATATATTGCTAGGAACCCTATATTTTTGTAATATTTCAGGGGGGGGGTCCGGACCCCTGCCCCCCCCCTCTGGATCCGCGCATGAATGTCAAGCCTTAATCTCCCTTAAATCATACCATTTCAAGATCTAGATCGTGAATTGCGTTTAAGGGTTAACATCAAAGCGGTACTGTGAAATTTATTGTACTCTAAATAATTTTTGACAGGCTGGTAGCCGCATTCTGAACCAAGATCAGTCAGCCCGTGGTCTAAATCCAACTGATTGACACTCTGTCTTGACAGACACCACACAAATATGCAATTGTGCTTTGCTGTCCAATGCAGATAACAAAAAAAAGATGACTATGCAAACTTATTATCCAGCATGCAAAGAGTTATAGCTACTTGCAGGCAAAGGGTTAATCAGTCAGCATTCGGAAAAGCGTTGCATCAGAAAAGTGTGAAATATACATGCAGACCAGACAGACGCTTGCGAAGGTCACTTTTGTGTCAACTTGTTTTGTTAAAATGACGATGGAAAACGTATGTTTTACGAGTGTGCTTCTGTAATAAATGGATTAATACGGCAATTTAACTGTAACGTAATTACGGATACATGGATTAATACGCAAAGATTTTAAGGTAAGAGGTTTACTTTCTTAAATTATTTCTTTAATGACTTGCATCCAGCGATTCCGAGTATTATTACATGTAGCTCAGCTCAACTTTATATTGCAATGCAGTGGCTCAGTGGTAGAGTGCTACACTCGAGACCAAGGGGCCGCGGGTTCGAGCCTCACCGCCGTCACTGCGGTGTGGTCCTTGAGCAGGACATATTTATCCTAGCTTAGTACTGATTCACCTGTTTAACTGAAAGATTGTTGATGGGACGTAAAGAATCAAATCAAACAAACAAACAAAATATGGCAATTTTCAATTTTTCGCGGATTCCTAAATATCGTTACGTAAAAGGATCCCGAATAAAAGCCAGTAAAATAGTTTTTCATTTATTGAACATCTTCCGACTATTTATAGCAATGATCCGCGTATTAATGAAGAGTCATGTGTCCAAAGAGCATGACGAAATAAGCGAAACGTCTTGCGTCAGACAGAATCTCACTGTGCAGTGCGCATGACCGGATTTCCGAAAAAGTCTATCTGAAAGTTTGCTGCTTCGAAAGCAGCAAACAAAAACATATTGAACAGAATTATCAATCTGTTCAGGTGTGGGACTTGGGGTGCTGGATGGGTCAAAAACTGAATGTTGGTATTTGCGATGGCGCCCCATCGACTGCACATTCTAGTTTGTCTTTGCCTTTTTCTTTTGATATTTTCTTTCTTTCTCTTTATCTTTTTTGCTACTTTTTCTTTCATTTTCAGTCGTGATGTCCGTTTTTGACTATTTTATTCATTTTTAGCGATGTATTTGATTTTAATGGACTCGTTTCAATGTTTTGACATCTTTAAACAATTTTGCTACCTTGCAAAAATGTTTTGATAATACATGTAAAACATACAGGTATGCCAAATAAAAGACCTCAAGCTTACAAAACTGCATACGTCATAAAAGAAAATATAATTAAATCTGTTGGAGAGCCAGATATGACTTTTTTTTAGATGTGAACAAGTAATACATTACTTCAAACTATACTATATACATTCAGGTATGCATACTATTTAAGTAAAATATGTGTGAAAAGTTAATATTGTGCATCAAAATGCTGCTGTGGAAATTCTGAAACTTACTTGACTGTTTATCCCTTATTTTGATTTTTTTAAAATATAAAATGATGATTTTAATACACTTTGGTATTGGAAGAAATTTCAATAAATCCACATATGGATACATCGGTATGTCGTTCAGGTAATTCCATAACAGTATGCAAGTATGGAAAGTCTAGTTGCCATGGTGATTGATTTATTATACCAGGTATGGCAAATTAGTCCATGCTGTCTTGTTGCTAGGCAACCGTCTATAATTACGAATAAAAATTTCTGACCATTTTTTAGGACGGGGATTATAATGTTGTATCTAACAATTATCGTTGTTAATGTTTTAAGTATTTTCTTTCTTATTTATAATATAGAAGGTGTTGAGAAAAATCATTCATTATTTTTGTCTTTGGATTCGCTTTGCGGACTTTAATGTGTCACTTGACTGAAATGAAGCAAACTACCATACACTTTTTTTACATTTTACACAATTGACATCACGAAATACAACCTTAACCACGGTTAATGCTATTTTCAAGAGAATGGATATAACAAAATCCATAAATAAATTGACCACAAACCTCTATATTTATAGAAACGTGATATTGTACATAATAACATTGGGTCAGTTGAATTCATTGTGATAGTTAAACATTATAATACACTAAATACATTGACATTTTACATTATAACATTGTTTTTAAATATATCCTTAAAAGTAAATTAAAGACTACATGTACAATGTATATAACATTCAATTGATGTATAATGTGATAGGACAGACAGCAGACCAATACTGCCCCCACTTGTGTTGATAACCGATTATAAATGTCAAAAGATTCTCATGCTTTCCGCCCAATAACTATGTAATGAAACAGAATGGTGCCATCGTATATCAACTTTATTTACATGTAGGCTATTATCGCATACTTAGAAAAAAGTAAGTAACCGTTCAGGATATAATAAACATTGCGATGTATTTTTGCATATCTACCTTTCTGATTCGCCAAAAACAATGCATTGAATAAAGCGAATCTATTTCACAGCTTATGTGCCCATATTCAAGGCCATCTTAAAGTGTCCAATCTTATGTGACAGTACATTTTGTGCTATGAAATAGGCACACGGACGCCCCACTACATACGCAAGCATTTTGAACGTGATCTGTTAGTGGGCTAAGGAATGCTCCCCCAAAATACGTTTTCATACCTAAGTGCGACGGCAGCCATATTGGATATTGAATCTTACCCAAATAGGCAGCAATGTAATCTTTGGACAGTTATGATGTGTTTGTGTGAATATAATCAAATTGAGTCGTGTCAGGTACAGATGGGAGAAAACGAAACATTACGTTAAATCTGGTTACATATGGTATACATCATTGAATGCGTAATACTAAAGCAACAGTTCTTTGAAATTGAAAGTAATACTCAAAACTTTTAAAACAAACACATTGTTATTCCTGAAAGGTGGTTTGATTTCAATTTGATTACGCGTTGCTGAGATAATAGCGTTTGTATTAAACGCATGCATGCATATGACGCACATGGGCTACCATACTTTATTAGCCCTAGCGGCGTTATGCAATTCCGAGAAGCTTGCTATACAGTGGTTTCGTACGCACCATATATACGTCTTCAAATTTATACTATAATAATCCTTGCTACTTTCCGGGTAACCATTTTTGATTTTTTTCACCCTGGGCCCCAGCCTACCAGCGAAACGCCATTCGATTTGCGTTTTGCTCGAGGGGGCGATAATGGCCTGTTTTATACCTATACCAGTGCTATTTGAACGTTCTTATTTGATGTCGCCTTCGTGTACCACTGTAACGGCATATTTTACCCCACGGGTGCGTCAGTCAAATTCCATTCCATTGAATTTGTCCGTCCTTCTGTGGGTTATACGACCAGTGACATTAATAGGGCAACACTACACAAGTCATACATTGAAAACATGCAACTTGATGGGAAGTGTGACCAGCTACGATAGTCTTTTTCTGATGAGCTGTCCGTACGTTATAACCATTTTCCATAAACTGAACACATGCTTAAGGATGTGCACAGAACGACAATTTTGAAAGCTTGATTTATTTAAAATGTAGGATACGGTTATGCATTTTGATACTTAAACATTTTAATGGTGTTTGCGTATCGCCATAAAAAACTTAATTTCCGACCGCATATACAACGATTTACCTTCCCATATGAAAAGTTTGAATACAGTTATCCACTAAATATATGGCTGTGAATTCCGTTTAAAGATTCACTTTACACATATGCGATCTAGAAATTTCGACTTAAACATAGTGTAAAAATAGGTTGCATGGACATAATTAGAGAGACATCTATTATACGTGCCGCGACCTTAGACGATTCGAGAGCATTTTAGCACACACAAATAATCAGATTTTATACTAAGTCTTTTGATAAGATCATTGATAAGCATATTAACAGGCTGAGTACATGTACAATATTCAATAAAAAATCATACATATACATTTATTATATAATTAAGTAAAAAGACCGATTTTCATTGGCTTAGAGCGCTCACGTGGCCAGTCTATATATTGCCATATTAACTGGCTGGCGCGCGCTTGCCGGTGAATATTAGTTACTAAAATTAGACTCCTTGTGTTTTTTTCCGTTCCGGTTCTGCTCTTCTAAAGCGTCGCTAAAATCCTAACGTAGTTGCCGAGAACGCAACAAATCACGCACGGGAGCTGATCTATTTCGATCTTATTGCACAATAAACGAGGAAAAACAAATTTGAAGTCTTTAGCTTCTTCCAGCTTTCCGCCTTTGCACTGAAGAACTCCCGCCAATACTTAGACCACGTCGCATACGTTTACATGTATTTGTAACGTCTTTCAAGCGTAAATACGACGTTACACCGTCTAACGCTACGAATGACGTCATTTTCCAGTTAAAAATGACGTCAGCTATCACTCATTTTCCCTGCGCTTTCAAATCTGTGAATTATTGTTTGGTATATCACACTATTTTAACATTGGCTCTACAGGCGATGCGTGTTAGAATTCTTGTTAGTAAATGTTGAATGATGACACTCATGCACAACATATATAAAATAAGAAACGGGTGGTCTTATCTAGGTCTGCACTGTTTCTGCTAAATGCTTGACTGTCCCAAAACTTTTATATAAGTTCAGTATTTTTTGCAGGTGCAATGATACATGTACATTTTTCTTTAAATGTTATATAATAAAATATTTATTGACTTATGAGGCATTGGATACGATGTGATATCGACCAGAGAATACCAATATTGACCTCCGCTTCGTCTCGGTCAATATTGGTATTCTCTGGTCGATATCACATCATATCCAATGCCTCATTAGTCAATAATTGTATAATATAACGCACAAAAAATCGTATTAAGTTACTAAGCCATGAGTATTTAAAAGTAAAATTACTCTATACAACTGCGTTTCAAAATTTCTGCCTTATGCAAAAACTGAACGCCCAAAATAAAATTACAGATGGGTCTGTATTAGTTTACATAAAGCTTAATCTTAAAAGTTAATAATTAATCAAAATATTAACAATCATCGATTCACTATAAATCATAGCCAGAAAAAGTATGCAGTTTTATCTTTTTGGACGGCACGTATCTACCATTACTCAGACTTCAACGCAAGTTTCATCAGACTGGCCGCCAGCTGCGTATCACTCAAGTAGAGTGGGCTAACGTCCGTTTCACAAGTTCAACCTTTTCAACAATAATGGAAGGATGTGCGTGTACAGGCGCAGAGGTGAAAGATTGAACGACGACTGTGTCTTTCAGAAGGATCAATTTGGTGGAGGATTGGTGATGGTGTGGGGTAGAGTGTCATTGAAAATAGTAAGTGAGTATAATCAACAAATACCACAACCACAAACTGCAGACAACCTCATGGCACCGCAAGGAGGAGCCACTTAAAGGGGACGGCAACCCTGATGATTACTATGTAAGTAAGGGTGCAAAGATCAGGAATCGATACAATCAAGTACCACACCTGACCCAGGATACCAATGGGAAAGTGACAAACTCACAGTAGACACCACAAACGAGAGCCAAGAGGTCAGCCCTTTCCCAGCAGGTGACCACAAAGCACATATAAACAGACGCGCACAAAGACATAGCAAACACAAGACAGAACAAAAACATAAAAGATCCACAAAGAAGTACCGCCTTGGAACGGTCAGTAAAATATTTTACTGGACGGCTTAAACCCGTTTAACGGCGCCAACCTCACCCTTAATTCAGATGTGGATCAAGACACATAGATATTTGGTTTGCATGAAAGACCCCTAACTTATCAATGCATCATCTCCTAAAACATATAAATCAGGATATAACAAGGAGATAAAGCAAGGATAAGGACTCAACAGTAAATTAAACTGAATACCGGAGCAAAAGAAATCCAACAGGTAAACCCTGGTGGGCCCGACAAACAGCCAAAGCATCAGGCCCCTACCATCTCATCAATAGATAAGTCTATAAGTCGGAACGATCATAGAGTCTGAAGTCCGACCCACCGGCGAGCAATTAAAGAGGAAAGCAAAGTTGCCAACCATGATTGGGTTGTTTATGTTTTATATGAAAGATCTTAATAAACCATGAATTTTGATACCAGTTTCATCTAAATCGGTTGAAAAATGTGGAAGTTGTGGGCTTTTGAATATTTGCGAATGGGCTGTAATGGAAGCGGCCATATTTTAGGCTTAGTGACGTCACTCAGCCTAATTAAATATGCGTAATCAAACTAAAAGACAAACCATTATTTGCATTAATCTTCAATAAAACATTTTCCTTGTGTATAAAGCTATATATCTGCTGAAACACAGATGATGTGATAGCAGTGATAACTAAAAATTAAGCAGTCGAAAACAATCTGAAAACTAATTAAATATTCCAAATGGCGGCTAAATGTCGGCCATATTGAATTCTTTAAATGCCCATAACTTGCCCATTTTTCGACCGATTTTGATGATATTTGTATCAAAATTCATGGTTCGTAGAGCTCTTTCTGATAAAACTACTTATGATTAGGGTTGCTGTCCCCTTTAACAATCACGAGACATCAGGAAGACAAATTAAGCATAGCAACCAGCTCTCTCTCCCCCATCAAGATGATTGCAATACTAGAATGGACATAAAGTAACGTAAAACAAAACATAGAACAATAACCGACTCCCACAATGGGAGTTACAATAAACAAAAAGTCCACAACAGCAGAACCACCGCCTTAGAACGGACAGCAGTACATGGATAAAATAACGTTAACTGTTATATCTTACCTGTTGATAACACAAACAACAGGGAAATTATGACTTTTAATGAATTTTAACAACAGTTTTGTTTTGTATGTTCATTTTGCTTTGCTTGTATAAAAACACAATGTTAAAAGAGTGTTTTATGATTTGCATTTCTCATTTAGGGATTTTATTTTCACTTAAAAATTCAAAATGCTACATTAGACTATTTTAAAAGCAGTTGCTAAAACGTGTTAGAAGGTCAGATGGTTAAACATGAGAGTAGAAAAGTCATATAGATAAATCCTTTTATCACATATTCCGGACGTTATTTGCCATGATTATCCAAAGCCTACATATGCGATAAGCTCTTTCCCGCCAACTGCTTATCAGCCCACCGTGATGATAACTGGAAGTCATGCGTTTTTAACGGAGAGGGGTTATCATGCCCAGCACGAGACGTTGATCACTAGATGATGTCACATGTAAACAAGTGGCGTGACGTTAAGCAAAGTTAACGTCATCATATGTTTAACTTACATTTTGTACGTCAAGCATGTTAAAACAGTGAATTGGAATATGTGATAAACAGATTATCTCACAGGGTTTCGGTTATCGCCCTCTGTATCAGCCCCTGATCATTATAAGCCATCGAGCTTAAACTTTTGGGCTAATAACGTGGTCAGGGGTCGATACTTGTTTTATTTTACGTTAATAACACCATACAACTTGATGAGCCCATTTTCTAATGATAAATTTTACTAATTTGGTATCCACATCCTCTTTTAACGTGAAACTTTAAAGATCATTTAAATGGTATTTGTGAAAGATTTCTTTTAATGTTTAAGCAGAACAGTGACGCCAATTCATAATGAAAACCCCTGAAAATTGCACTATTGTGCCGCAGATAATAAAGGGTGCAGAGCAATGCAAAGTGTGTATGCAAACTGCATGGTTAAGCTAAAAATTCTTGGGTTAAGTTATTGGCTGTCTCCATGTTAACGTAGAAGAGAAATGGAGTGTTCAATTGTCAAATAACCTTTGATTCTTTTCATCTTATATCACAGCTGTTATAAACATCTTCAAACTAATTAAAATATAAATGGATAACGTATCTGATGAATTGTTTATATCACACTAAAAAGTATGACTTTTTGAAATGATGGTACCTTTACTCGGAACTCGTCTGTGCAAGGTCTACCAGACATTTTGAAATGACATAATTTGCGGAGTCTCAACAAAACCTTGGACCTTCTTATAGAATTAAAATTTTGTGAGGGCGATTTTTACTTTCTGAACGGGAGCAAAAATTGTATGGTGGCTACTTATAACTTCGGTTCAGTGTATATTGAAACATGAAATAACCTTTGCATTGTTGACAACGGTACAGTCAGCTTAAATGAACTAATGAAAGTTGGAGGTGTTTGAGTGGAGGCTGGGTTAAGCTTCATCTGCCAACACAGCGACTGACTGCTCTGAGAACGACGAAACGAAGCAGCCTTGCCCTTAACCGCTATTTGATTACTATATTAGTTGGCCGATAGAAAAAGCGTCTCTCTGCGTTTGGTTAAACCTGCTGAAATGGAATTCTAGCATATGTCATAGGCTACTTTGTACATTCCTATATACCCCATATAACGTCCCATACCCATATCCAATATTGACCCATAGTGTAATGTTAGTTGTGAGTTACCCTATTTAGGCAGGTAACTGTAGATATTTACCTTTATGCTAGTACTGTAGCACCACAACTCACATTCTTATTATTGTATTGCACAATAAACATCATTGTATATTCATAGTCAAATTCATATTGGATAATAGTCATTAAATATATTATTTGAATATATTTGTTGCAGGCTTGTCTTTACTTGTGAAGGAACCCACGCCCATTATACATAGCCGTTGGAGGTTTATCGAGTTAAGCCCAGCGAGCAAGGGGTGAAGCGGTAACAATGGTGGCCAGTGTGTTGTTGAAGAAGCCAGAATGATTTATTTATCCGGATTTGCAAGTGTGACGTCATGGATCTATTTTCCACAGCTGTTTTTCTGAATATTGTGTTGGATTAGCGGGCCCGCACGGATCTTCATTACTGTGACACTGTGTAGTCAAAGATGGAGTCAGAATCAACATCGCGTGTTTAGAGTTACTGTGGATCCTTTCATAGTGTATGATTAGGAATTTTTGTGCATTTTTTTCTGTGTGAAAATTTTGTGGTTATATTCATTATTAGGATGGATGGATTAATTAGTGCTTAACAGGTATGGTTTTTTATAGCACCCTGTAATACATTTTTATTATATGCATAATTATATATACATATACATCACTTGTGCAGGCTGAACATTGCGCACGGGCAATCCTTATTGTAACATATGAATTCCCGCTGCATCATGATCAGTGCTTTACATGATTACCTTTATTTACTATAGGGTGTCCATCTGTTAGGCATTAGTTGATGACAGGCCCTGATTATGTGTTGTTTACAAATTCCATCGCTGTGTCGATGAGCGTTCCTGCGTTTATCTTGAGTATGTGAATTTTCATGTATTTTTCTGGGTACAATCTCAGCTGACTATTGTCAGCGGATATTGTTCAACCATAAAGCATGCCAATAATTTGAAACACAACGGGACGTTTGTTTACACTGCTGTAGAAAATGTCATTCATATTTTGACTTTTCCATTTTTCATTGTACCATATTTTGTTCATCTGTTCATCATATCAACATTCATTTTTTACTACATCGTCATATTTAGTGATAGGAGATGATAGGTTAGAGCTACATAGTTTAAATCCCCTGCCCTCCATGTCTTGACCATATCCAGGCCTATAAGAACCATAGTCCCACCTAACAAACAAAAGAAAACTCTTATCCTATAGCTGAACCATATAAAATCCCACTCTTTTGCTGATACCCCCCCCCTCCCCTTAGTATGCGCTAAGGCACTGAAATCATAATTTGATTGAATTAAAAATGTGTTAATAACATCCAGTACACCTAACCCGCCACTGAAATGTTTACTTAGTCAATTTTTCTGGAGAAACTAAAATGAGGTGAAAGGCTGATCCGTTCAACCGGAGTAAATATTTATATAGGTATACTGACCCATCAGTTTCACACTAGCTCGCACAGCCGAGTGGTTAAGGGCGCAGTTTTGTAATCCCAGACAGAAGCCAGCGCGATGGTTCGACTACCACGGGAGACATAATATTTTTTTCTCTATTTTTTTTTTCTTTTTCTATTATTTCGGATCATTAGTACTATAGCTAAAACCATCAAAGTATAGAGTATATGTGTGAAAAAAAAAACATAATTAACTAAAGCCCAAGTTTACAATTAGCTATTCCCTGGTGTTAATTATTACATGTGTTCACTTTATGTTTTGCGGTATTTTTCGCGCAATTTGTGCCTTGGAGTGAAGATTTATACAGTCAGGTAAACTCTAGTTGTCTGTCAGGCGCTGTTCTGTAAGACAAAGGTGCATCGCGCATTTTCTGATTGGGATACGCTAGTTTAGGCAGTCACCCTGCTTTGATTACTGTACTCCATATAAACGTACGCATCGCGCGATTTTTTCGTCTTTAGGTCCCATGCGTTGCGTATTTACGTAGGTGGCTACGCTATTTCAGACAGACTACCTCCTGAAATACTGTATCACACCAGAGTAACTCTGCGCATTTACCCCACCAGCTAGCATGCACTGATTTACGCAGTCACCCTGCTTGAGTTACTGTGCTTCATACATACAATACATGTATATTACTTTGTAGTTCTGGCAGTCGCCCTGCTTGAGTTGTAAAGTCATATATAGTTCAACACTCATTCATGCAGTCACCATGCCTGAGTGGCTGTGTTGGATTTCTCTTTGTTACATTACTTATTCATGCAGTCGCCCTGCTTGAGTTACAAGGTATTATATAGTTTATCACTCATTCATGCAGTCACCCTGCCTGAGTGACTGTGTTGGATTTCTCTTTATAAGATGATTTAGTCATGCACTAGCTTGAATCATTGTGTGCAACCCTGCTGATTTCGTTCAGTTCATGCAGTCACCCTGCTTGAGTAACTGTGTCACACTGATCACGGCAGTCACCCTGCCAATATCAAAATTATGTATACGCATTTAAGAGGACAGCTACATTGATTCCACGAAATTGCATTAGCAAATATGGATCTTTGTCACATGGAATAACTAACCTGATCACGCAGTCATCCTGCTTGATTATTGTGGTACACATACTACGCTACAGTGTTGAATTTATGCTTTAGGCTGCTAAATCACTGTGCTGCATGTAGTACTCTAGTGCTCAATACATGGGGTTATCGAAGCTACATTAAGTCGTACAGTCACACTGTTTGAGTAATGTATTAATCGCATTACATTACGTATCTATCTGCAGTGAGAGTTACATTGACTTACACAGTCGCCCTTTGATGTTCCTTTAGATAGGGAAAGTATATATACTCACGCAGTCACCCTGCTTGATTATATAGTCCCCTTATTATTTGTTCACTGGTTGGGATACTGTATGGTGATGATAGTTACAGTGTATATTTGCTAGTGTGTATCAGCAAAATAGATTTGCACAAAGTGCAATACTTGGAGATTTTTAGGAGCATTGTGGTGATTAATACTTCATTTTGTGAGACGGTTCTGTGGTTTAGTCATCAGTCTATTCATGCAGTCACCCTGCCTGAATATTTTGTTTGATGTCTCGCTAGATGTGAATTGTCTTACACTTTTTGAAGTAGATATTTATTACAAGGATACCTAATCACACTTTTATTACTGCGCATAAAGATGTATGTGTGAAATCAGTTTTAGAAACTGGTTGAATTTTCATTTTTTGTACTCTGTGTCATATAGTACACCATCTTTGAATAGAAGTCAGCATATTTATAGGCTAGGAGCGATTACTACAAAGTGACTCCCTATATATAGTAAAGAGTTGATCTCTGTGTATCACAAACTCTAGTTGTCAACTGTATAGCAGACTGTACAGTGTGACAAAGCAATATCGCCCATCTTGATTGAATAAGTTCTTTTATAAGAACGTTACTTGATTTCATTGGTGTAACTGCAATATTGAACATACAAATATTTGTATGACTAGTTCTGACTAGTAATTTTAAAACATATTGACAGTAACAAGCCAGAACAAAACATGGATGGGGAATCATTAAGAGAGATAAGGTATAGAGAAAGGGAGAGAAAAGCAATTGAGAATATGAGGAGACAAGCGCTGCTTGAAATACAAGAACAAAGAGAGGCTTTAGTACAGGCAAGAGCAGAAGCACGTGCTCGCCAAGACGAGTTAGATAGTCAGGAAAGAAGACAGAGAGATGTGTCTTCTAATATTTCAGCACAGAGAGATGATACACTGGGAACATATATATCCCCAATCTCAGACTCGCATAAGCTTGATTTTGCTGGTAAACTGTACACACCAGATGATAGTTTGCTAACTATTGATGTGGCAGGTAGCCAATACTTTGTTAGTCCCCTGCCTAAAAGCGAAAAGGAAATAGTAATTGATGAACAAAGAGATGTGAACACACAGGAGGAGGAGTTTGAAAAGATGTTAAAGAAATTGAATTCTCAAATTGATAGTAGCCATGTTGACAGCGTAACACGACAAAAGTCTTTGTTGTCAAATCCTCAAACTGAGGAAAACATTATTATAAAGAAGGAACCAGATATATCTAAAAGTAAGATATCTGGCAGTGGTATAAACTCTAGGTCAGCTGAAAAAGTTGAACCTAATATATCTATACCACTTGATAATGATGATGATGAAGAAAGCCAATTAAGGGTTAAGATAGAAAGGATGGCGTTGCACCAAAAGGAATTGGAGAAAAAAAGGGCGGAAATGCAGAATATTGAAAAAGAAATGGAAAGACGATTGAAAGATTTAAAAGAAACTGAAAGAAAAGAAAGGCTTAGAGCTTTACAAAAGCAAGCTGAGAATATGGAATATGAATTATTTCAAAGTCAAAAAGAGGACAGAGAATGGCAAGATAGAATAAGAATGATGCATATTGAAACAGAGAAGCTGGAAGGCAGGATAGCTAAGAGTGAAATTGGTGCCCTTCAACACGAGCACATGCCTGACTCAAGTGTATATGACACTTGCAAACTCAAGCATCAAGAAACTGATAAAGTTAGACTCTTAGAGGAAGAATTGAGGAGAAGAGAAACTCTCATAAAACAAGAGATGTTGAAAGAGGCACAGGAAAATATATGTGCAGATAAAAAGGCTATCAATGTGGAAAATAAACATAGAGAAGAACAAATAAGAATGCAGTTTGAAAAGGAATTTTACAAGAAGGAAAAAGAATTGAAAGATAAGGAAATGATGCTTCTGAAGTTTAAAGTTCAGAGAGATTATCAAAAGAACATAATAGATCCTGAACTATTTAAAAGACAGGAAGAGCTTAAAAAGAAGGAACTGTACCTAAAGAAATTAGAGCAGGAAGTGTTAGGTGGAGATAATCATCAAAAGTATGAAACTAAAAGAGAAGCTGAAACAGACGTCCCATACTACATGAATCCAGGTGGAGATAGTTATGAAAAGCTTGAAACTAAAAAAGAAGCTGAAACTAAAACTAAAGCAGACGTCACCCACTTCCTAAAGCCATATTTAACCCAATTTTCAGGGACTGAGCCAGTACCTAAGAATGAAAGTTCTTTCGAGGACTGGAAAGCAGAGACCCAGTGTCTCATTAAGTCTAAGGTATATCCTGACTATATTGTCAGCCAGGCTATAAGGAATTCATTAAAAGGTCAAGCAAGAAAAGCACTTTCCACTTTGGATCCATTGACCAATAGTGATGGTATTATTTCAAAGTTGGAAAGTCTTTTTGGCAATGTTGCCAGTGGCTTAAGCATTCTTCAAGAATTTTTTACAGCGGTCCAGAATAGTGACGAGACAGTTACAATGTGGGGTCTTAGAATTGAAGAAATTCTTCAAAGGGCAATCGAAAAGGGAGAAGTACCTTCTGAAAGGAGGAACCATTTACTCAAGGATAAATTCTGGAGATCTCTACATAGTTTTGATCTTAAGATTGCAACAAAGGTTTACTTTGATAAAATTACTGATTTTGAAGTTTTAAGATCTAAAGTTAGAGAAGAGGAGCGAGAGTTAAAGACTCATAAGATAACAGTTGAGAAAACTTATTCAAATAGTAATCAAACAGTAAAGGCTCCTGAGAATAAAATAGAAACGTCCGGAGATCTTCAACATCAACCTGTACACACAGAAACAGGCCCTGATAAACTATATAATGATCTTGCAAAACGCTTGGAAAAGGTTGAGAATATGTGTTCCAACCGTCAGAATAGGAGGTACAATAGAAATAGAAAGTGGAATGACAGAAAGAATGAACAGAAAGATAAGTCAGATGATAAAAAGACAGAACAAAAGTCTGAGACTTTAAACAGGGACAGGCCTCCATTGAAGGGCAGATGAGAGGCGACACCCAAAGTCATAATGATAGCCCTAATGAAACAATTTTGGAAAAATTAGTCGGCAAGGAAAATACATCTGACATCAATATTGGAGACATCAAGACTAGGGCATTAATAGATACTGGTTCTGCAATAAGCACAGTTTGTGAACATTTTATAGAACATATGTTCCCAAAGCCAATTGTACATAACTTGGAGGAGATAGATTTACAGGTCAAAGTTGCTGATGGTCGTACTCTACCTTACACAGGATATATAGAATCCATTGTTAAACTTCCTTTTTCTGAAGCTGCTGTTTCAACTCTACTGTTAGTTGTACCCACAACGGAGTACAACAAGACAATACCTATTATTGTAGGCACTAATATTATTAGTCGCCTGAAACAGGCTGTTTCTGAAGATGATTCTATCCCTGATGCTTGGGAGTTAGCCTTTTCTTCCATATGCAACAACCAGGTTGGTGTTGCTAGGCTTACTAAGAAATTAACATTACAGCCAATGGAGATCAGGGATGTTACTTGCCTAGTAAGGAAGACAAGTACTGTAGAGGCCGCAATCACAGAACCATTTGAACCTAGTACTGGTACTAAAGTAGGCATTTGTCCAAGGATAGTTTCACTTGAAAACCCAGGAAAAACTTCAAGAGTACCAGTACGGATTTTTAATATGTCAGCTAAAGTTTTGACTTTATCATCTAAGTCAACTGTCTGTCAGTTACAGGAAGCAAAGGTTTTGCGTTCACCCTCAATCTCTAAAGATGATAATCTTCCTACTATGGATACTGATACTAAACAGAGTGCTACCTTGAATCAGCACAATGTTGGGCAAGGTCCAACTTCTGTACCAAAGGTGGACTTAGTCGGAGCTAAGGTTTCATCTGAGGAGAGGGTGAAAGTAGAACAGTTCTTGAGTAACTGGCAGAATGTTTTCTCCCAATCTCCTACCGATCTTGGTTGCACAAATCTCGTGGAACATGAAATTAAATTAGAAAATGAGACTCCATTTAAGGAACCTTACCGCCGTGTCCCGCCATCTCTAATTCAGGAAGTTAGAGAGCATCTCAAGGAAATGCTTGAGATTGGCGCTATCAGAAACTCAAAAAGCCCTTTCAGCTCAAACGTGGTGATTGTTCGAAAAAAAGATGGCACAATTCGGTTCTGTATTGATTACAGAAAGCTGAATCAGAGAACAGTCAAAGATGCCCATGCCATCCCACGTATTGATGATACCCTTCACTTACTTGCTGGAGCCAAATACTTTTCTACATTAGATCTAAAAAGTGGTTATTGGCAAGTGGAGATGAAGGAGGCTGATAAAGCTAAGACAGCGTTCCAGGTTGGGTCACTTGGCTTCTATGAGTGTAATCGGATGCCGTTTGGATTGTGTAATGCTCCTGCTACATTTCAGAGGTTGATGGAGAGGTGTATGGGGGACTTAAATCTTCGGGATTGTCTCATATACCTTGATGATATCATTATATTCTCATCAACCTTTGATGAGCACATGGAGCGACTGCAGGCAGTATTTGAGCGCCTACAGGAACACAATCTTAAACTTAAGCCTTCCAAGTGTGAACTCTTTAAGGGCCGAGTGTCCTACCTGGGGCATGTAGTTTCTGATGAGGGCATCCATACTGATCCTGCCAAGAGTGAAGCAGTCAAATCATGGCCGGTGCCCAAAAGTATTAAGGATGTCCGCCGCTTCCTAGGCTTCACTGGCTATTACAGGAAATTTATCCAGGGATTTGCTGCAATTGCAAGACCCCTCAATGATCTTCTTGTGGGTCATGTAACAAATCCAAAGGCCAAGAAGAAGTCAGTGCGGAAGCAGGTTCCATTTAAATGGGGTCCAGAGCAGCAAAGTAGTTTCGAGGCAGTTATTGACAAACTTACCAATCCTCCTGTCCTAGCATATGCAGACTACAGCCTGCCATTCAAGGTCCATACGGATGCTTCTCTGAATGGTTTAGGTGCTGTCCTTTATCAAACTCAAGAGGGGGTTGATAGAGTCATTGCATATGCTAGTAGAAGTTTGAAACCCTCAGAGAAAAACTATCCGGCGCATAAGCTAGAGTTTCTGGCATTGAAGTGGTCTGTGACTGAGAAATTTCACGACTATCTCTATGGTAGTTCGTTTGAGGTTATTACTGATAATAATCCTCTTACGTACATTCTCACCACAGCAAAGCTTGATGCCACGGGACAACGCTGGGTAGCTTCTCTGAGTGATTATAACTTCACAATTAAATACAGGAGTGGTAAGAAAAATGCAGATGCCGATGGATTATCACGTCGCCAGGAAGGCAATACAGGGGAATGCACAGTTTTCCCAGACGTGATAAAGGCTGTTGCAATGTCAGTGACTGCAACGGAATGTCCATTCATTGACAGCGTCTATGTTTCTGAAGCTTCAGATTCAACTCCACCCTTCACTGAAGACATTTCAGAGCAACTGCTTCAGACGCATGGCCTTACTGCTAAGGACTGGAGAAAAGCACAGCTACAAGACCTATCCTTGAGTTTTGTTATCAAGTGTCTTGAAGCAGGTTTACCTGCACCATCGAGGCGTAGCCTTGATCAAGCGGTTGATGCAAAATATCTCAAGGAGTGGGATAAGATGCTTCTCTCCAATGGAGTCCTTCACAGAAAGGTCACATTGAATGGACAGAACTTTCTGCAGCTTGTCCTCCCACCAGCTTTCCGTGAAGATGTTTTTGAAGCGCTGCATGATGACCTTGGGCATCAAGGCAGAGATAGGACCATGTCTCTTATAAAGCAGAGATTTTTCTGGCCTGGCATGGATACCTATATCAAGAACAAGGTTGCATCATGTGAGCGCTGCATCAGAAGGAAAGCTGGCCCCGATAGAAGTAAGCTAGTAAACATTACTTCTACTACACCTATGGAGATTGTGTGTCTTGATTACCTTACCCTTGAAAGATCCAAAGGGGGATTTGAAAAAATCTTGGTAATCACAGATCACTTTTCTAGGTATGCCCAAGCTATTCCCACTAGGAATGAAACCGCTAAAACTACAGCGAGGGTGTTGTTCGACAACTACATTGTTCATTATGGTTTCCCAGCCCGCATTCATAGCGATCAAGGTGCCAACTTTGAATCAAACCTGATCAAAGAGCTGTGCAAGATTGCAGGGGTTGAGAAATCACGTACAACACCTTATCATCCTATGGGAAATGGACAGGTGGAAAGGTTTAACCAAACCCTACTCCAAATGCTTGGGACTCTTCAGGAAAACCAGAAAAGTGACTGGAAGGCACATGTCCCTACATTGGTCCATGCCTACAATGCCACATTTCATGACAGCACTGGGTTCTCACCTTATTTTCTTATGTTTGGGCGCCACCCTAGGTTGGCCATTGATGCCTTCCTTGGTCTGAATTCAGATTCATTGAATTCAACCTCTCAGACCGAGTACATAAGAAAACTAAGGGACCGCCTCAGTTTTGCTTACCAGAAGGCCCGAGAGGTGTCCAAGAAAGCTGGTTCTAGGCACAAACTGAATTATGACTTACGAGCCAGAAGTTCAGTTCTGAGGATTGGGGACCGAGTGCTTGTCAAGAATGCTGGCATTAGGGGCAGATGTAAGCTTGCGGATCGGTGGGAGAAGAGCCCCTATATAGTCATCGACCAGCCAAATGATGACATCCCAGTTTATAGAGTTAAGCGTGAGGGTGCGAGGTCGAAAACCAGGGTTCTCCACAGGAACTTCCTGCTGCCCTTCATTGGTCTTCCGACTTATGAGGAGTCAGTTGAAGAAGTTAATGAGTTGGACGAAATACGATCCATCAATGCCAATTTGGATTTGTTATCAGATCCAGACTCGGAGGCAGCCTATGATGGAGGTATTTCGGACAACAGTCATTGCTCTTCACCTGAGAAGGTCAGGAGGTATAAGATTCCGATGCGGCGAAAGCCGGGAGAATCAGGTGTTCTGCCTCGCACTGTAAAGTCAAACAGCGTCTCAGATACCCAATCAGTTACCTGTTTTTCCTCAAGTGAAGAAAACAGAAACTTGCGCCCAGTTAGAGCTAGGAGGAAACCTAACTGGATGAGATCTAATGATTGGGTTCTGGGTTAGTTGTCCTCACGCTGAAACTCTATAGACAGTTGGTACTGGTCAGTGACAGTTTTGTTTTAGATTTGTATATATGTTGTGATTTTCATCCTAATCACTTTTTAAATTTCCCCGTTTACTTTGTTTTATTATTACAGCAGAAGGATGTAGTTATCATTATGGTTATTATTAGACCACTTTTATCATGCCTCCATTTCTGGACATTAAAAGTTTGATGCGTCTGGGAAATGGAATTAGCTTTGTGACCATGACAATTTTGGTCATACATAAAATGGTCACGTTAACTTTATTACTGCTAATAGTGTTTAGTTAGATATTTTATATTGGATGAATCCTATTCATATGACTGAATACTATTTACAAGACTGAATATTATTCATTCTGGAATTGATAATGAAAATAGTGTATACTATTCTCATTTTTAACTTTAACTGACACATTTTTTCATTTTTTTTTTCAGAGGCAGCTCGTAGAGCAATATTCAGTTAAGCAGTTATCATCAAAGAATGTGTCCTTTTACATATTTTCTATTTTACAGAATTTTCAGTGGATTTTGGAATGATAATTGCTAAGACCAGGATTGAAGGATGATAAACACTCATGCCATATTCACTTGGGCATACTTCATATTTCAGAGAAAAAAATATGTATCTTAACATACTAATTGATTTTGTTTTGGTCAATTTCAGACACAAAAAGTATGTTCCAGATTTTCGCGCAAGAATCATCATGTCCTGAGTAATAGTTCAGTGATAGAGTAATTATTATAGGGAAGATTCTGTATTATATTTATGTGTTTCATGTTTGTACAAACTCATTTAACATTCCTTTATTGATTTTTTTAGCATAATTTCAGCCATTCCAGGTTATAACTTTATTTAATGGAAACAATTTTTCTTTGACAGAACATGGGATTTGACAGCCAGGAAGAACATGGAATATATTGTTTACATTTACCATTTATTCAGATATTGGTGTGTTTTTTTCTTTAGGCTGCTGTTGTTCTGTATTGTCAAATTATAATGACATTATTTGTTTTCCTTATGTTATGGCCTGAAGCTGAGACTGGAATTTACTTGTATATGCTTGTTGAATTACATACCGTTCTAATTTATAAATGTCGGGACGCCATTTCCTAAAGGGGGGAAATATGTCATAGGCTACTTTGTACATTCCTATATACCCCATATAACGTCCCATACCCATATCCAATATTGACCCATAGTGTAATGTTAGTTGTGAGTTACCCTATTTAGGCAGGTAACTGTAGATATTTACCTTTATGCTAGTACTGTAGCACCACAACTCACATTCTTATTATTGTATTGCACAATAAACATCATTGTATATTCATAGTCAAATTCATATTGGATAATAGTCATTAAATATATTATTTGAATATATTTGTTGCAGGCTTGTCTTTACTTGTGAAGGAACCCACGCCCATTATACATAGCCGTTGGAGGTTTATCGAGTTAAGCCCAGCGAGCAAGGGGTGAAGCGGTAACACATACATGTACAAACCGTTGCTTGGAGATGATTCTATTATATATTACTCTGATTTCATGTTATGAAACATACATCATTGATATTTTATACGTCTAACAAAAGCCTTCACTATGGTTAATCTAAGATTTGATGTACTAGCAATGGTTCGATGTGCACCGTGCAAACTAATGTTGCGTATACATTCCAATTAAAATAAATTGTTATTTTATACCCAACCTCAATTCCCAAGAATGAGAGGGATGACATATTTACCCAAAACATATATTAAACATGGGTTTGTAGCAAATAACACCACAAAGGCTATGAATGACTGAGATATTCTTGATTGGAATGCCACTTTTATGTAGTACGGTGTTTGTTTGTTTGTTTAATTTAATTCTTTACGTCCCATCAACAATCTTTCAATCATATAGGGACAGGTCTTCCTGGGTTGAACCAGTAAGAAGCTAGGATAATAATGACTTGCTCAAGGACCACAACACAGTGACCTCAAACGATCACAATACGAGGGCTGTTCAAATATGAATGCAAGTGGCTTCATAACTTCCTTCACATATCTGCTACGACAAAATGGTAAACGTTTCTATAAAGGACTATATCTCACCTTGTAAGTGGCACAAGACCTAAAGAAAAATACAGTATACTTATCGAGTTATAGCCCTTTGAATGAGGGTCACGTGTGTATACTAACAAACTCAATGCTTCGAACATATGCAAGTGATAGAGATGAGCGTAAATTCTTCGAAGAACAGGTGAAATTTCTTGAAATTTTTAAGGAAGTATCCCCATATTCTTACATAATGATTCTGTGAAAGTTGCGAAAATCAGACATGCTTTTGTTAAATTACAACGAATCGTTTTCACTAAGGTCTCTTTATGTTTGCAAATAAATGGTAAACAAAACATCACCTTTCAGTTTTCAGTTAAACTTATCTATAACAAAATGCACGAAGCAACATTTAAACTAGTTTTAACTCAAAGACAATATGTTGATCGCTCATACTGAGTTGTTGCTGTAAATTATTGATGGATAGTGGGTAATTTTTAAACGCTGAAAAGCATTTTTATTAAGTCAAAAATGCCTTAAGTGAAAGGGGTTATAGAATTCACACTTATATTTTTTGTCATATCATTGCGGCTTTATTCTAAATTTGAACGTAAACTTTAAGTTTGACCACTATAGGCATTATTTACAATAAAATTACTCACCTGGTCTTGAGGACTAGACAGATTGAACATATTTTAATTAATGTAAACAAGTCATTTAGAAGCAGAAAAATGCTTGAAAAAATATATAAAATGGGATAACTCTGTAAATAGAAGACTGATTATTTTGAAAACTTCCTTATGACATATTTAGCATGTTTTCATCAAAACGCAAAGAAAACGACACAGCGATGTTTATTATTCCATCACCAATAGATAACTCAAAATGTCGTTTATCATAAAATAAATGACGTCACAAACGTGCCTGTTTACTCGAAATTGAAACAAGATTATATAAACTGTTTCCCGCAGGCAACTTTTGGATTGTTACATTAACTTGCACTTAAAATTTGGTGCCATTTTGTCTAAAACTTACAAAGATATGAAACTATATCGCAGATGTACCAAAACGTGCATTGCAATTTGCTTCAGAAAAACTTCAGTATACAGGAATGGCCTTTATATAAGGGTTTGTAACTCGAGAAATATAGTGAGTGTTTCTTTATGGTTGGTGTCATTTTAAAGGCGACAAATAGTTCTTTCCAGAAAGGTATAACATTTTGTCGTAGCGTATATGTGAAGAAAGTTATGAAGCTACTTGCATTCATATTTGAACAGCCCTCGTATGTGCAAGTGATCATGTAATTATCATAAACCAAAACAAAAGCTGTATACATAATAATAATTTATTCATTTTTCGTCTTTGTTGTGAACAGCCCCCCTGACAGTCTTCTTACATTCCCCCAATTAAGCACAGAGAATTGATTGAATCTTAATCCAGGGGTGATCCCCTTGTAACCAACTAAATATTGTCTATATATTAGAGCAGGTAATTTTACAGAGTAATCCAAGTCATCATGTGAGTGGAGGCTTTCCACTAAATATTTCTCCATTGCCGACAGTGCAAAATAGCAGTAAAGTAACCCATTCTCAAAATCTATTCACATAAATAATTTTGACAAAAGTCTTTTATTTAAAAATCCTGCCATAGCTTATTTGATTTATGATGAAAAACGTGGAGGTTTCCCATCTCAAAAATTAGTCATGTGTAAATAAATTGGGGAACCCCCTAGTCCGCAGCAAATAAACGGAAGATTTTTATCAGATGGGGTACTCTAAAAATCGAAACATTATCCTCCTGCTTAGGGCATAAAATGTTCAAATTGTCTTGAGTTTTGATTTATTTTATCTGGCCTCTTATCACCTTCCAATGAAGCAAAAGGAATAAAACATGCATTGATAAGTGGGTGGAATTTGCTACAATCATGACATCAAATCATTTCTATAGATAAATCAAATCGAGGTCAAATTTGGGGAGGGTTCTAAAAAAGCAAGCCCTATTTTCTGGGGAAAAAATAAAACAAGTAATAGCTTTTAGTTAAACTTGCAAAATTTTTACCGACAAAACTTCATTTTTATCATGACAACTGCACTAAGATTATGTTACCTTACCTTGGAGACACAAAACCAAACATTGTATCAGTCTGTTTGATTTACATAAGTGTGCTTTGGTCATTTTCTATTGATTTCTTTATCAATTCTGTATTCCTGTATTGAAGCCTGTATTTTACTGCAATGTTTATTTTACAACTTCCATATAGTCACAATAGTTTTCTATGTAATTTTGTGCTAATGCTCATCAGTGACCTGTTTTCTTAATGTTAGAGGTTGTAGAGCAAAAGAGACCCAGTGCATGAGCTCTTCAGTGATGTTTTACCTGATACATGGTGTAATAGAAAAAAGTACGCCAAATGAGTGGTTATGGCTTGGCGGATTTATGACATCACAACATCACATCGCAAAATTCAACGATAGAATTGTTTATATTACATGGCTGACATTCTGACACCATGGTCTTTAAAAAGGAGTCTCAAAGTAACAACACTAAATTCAAGAAGGGACATTTCTACCATCCAAATAAGGGGAAAACTCCGGAAAAAATAGATCAAGTGTATCTTTAAAACCATATTTGAGACTGGATCGAAATCAGTATGAGCAAATCAACTTTAGCAGTGATAATCCGTCCTTGCGATTTCTACGCCAGACTGCAACAAGCATCTCAGAAATACAAAAATGTGCAGAAGTAGGTCCAAATAAAAGATATGCATTTTTTGAATCCTTAAAATTCATTTTTGGTTGTTGATGATGATGATGTTGTTGTTAGTGTTGCTGTTGTTGTTGTAGTTGTGTCACAACTGGACTGAGTGAGATAACTCTCAACTTCAGGTCAGAGCTCAACACCTACAGACTGCTGCACATGCAAAAAACAGCTGAGATGTGGAATCAAGTATTTGAAGATCACTGAAAACAATCACCAAATTGTGGGGAGGGGTTTTTGACATGGGACTTAGAGGAAGAAAAAAATTTGGATAATGTTGGCGAGAGCGGCTTCTCTACACAGAATGTAATTACAAGTCAAATACTTTCAATTTGTTTGAGGAGGAAAATCCGGTAACTCAGGCCGGCGTCCAGCATACATCAATCAGGGACTTCAAGTGGGGTTAAGTCAAACATCTTTTGGTCCTTCAAGTTTTTCCAAATTGCTTTGTAGCATCAGCACTCCACCCCCGTCTGCAAGTGGCATGCAAAAGTGTGCCAATAAAACAATGCCCAATATAAGAAAAGAAAATATTGACGATATGATGTTGCGATGTCAGGATTTACAGTCTTTTAAGAGTTTGTGTGGAAAAGATACTAAAGCAGTCAATGTTCAGGCTGACGGCTGTTATATATTGCTTTATACTCTGGAGTTGAAAAGACTCCGTTTCAGCCCAGCACTCAAGCCATATATGTGGTTGCAGAAAATAAGACCAACAAGAAACAATAAATGTTCAAACTAAATCGAAGCTCTGTTCGAAGCAAAAGCCTGGTTCAGGCATCGAGTGCCAGCATTCTGGGAAGTGCTTTGCCAATATTGATATGGCTAGCAATATTGGCGATGAAGAAGAATGGGCAAAACATAGCTTTTCAGAATTGGGTAGTGCTGAACTTGAAGTAGAATATTTAACAACTGATCCAGATACATCATCGTACAGGGCCGCAATGAGGCTTTATGCAGGCGGAGCAACTAGTGTTGAGCCTAAGCATCTTCTTGGCATGCTCCATGTTTCGAATAATCATAGGAAATATATTAAAAACATGAGTGAGTTGACAATTCACATGCCCGCAAAATTTAAATATGAGAAACAGAAAATGCAAGACAATTTTTCGATGGATCTTGCAGAGCGCTGTCAGGCAGAATTCACTCAAGCTTTTAATAAATTTCCTAATGATATCTTGAAATTCAAAGCAGCTCTATCATACACATATGATGCTATTATTAATTGTTATCATGGCCACCATGACCTATGCCATATCTATTCATTTGTGTGCATGAAGAAATGTAATACCACCTGGCTTCAAAGAAGTCCATTTCTGACGAAAGATTTCACGATCAAATCATGTGATGAAAGTCTCAACTTAGTGCGTAAATATGCCGAATATAGGCTCGGTCCCGCAATCCTTGATAGAACCAAACTGAACACAAATACACAAAAAGTTGAAGCTACTAATCGTTCAATGAGGAGATCTCTTCCAAAGCACCTTACCTTTTCAAGAAATTTCCCTGGCAGAGCTCACAGTGCGGCCCACAACATAAACAATGGACCTGGCATCATTGTACAATCAATATACAAACTGTGTAAGATTGTTGGCTCTCCAATCCCTTCTGGAACAAGGGTTTCTAGGGCCCTTTACCAAGAACAAAAGAAAACAAACAGTCATAAATCTCGCAAAAAGGCAAAACATTTCATAGAAAGTAGAAGTAAGCGGCGACAGGTCATTTACAAATTGTACGCCGAGCACCGAGAAGTAGTAAAATATCAAAAAAAAACATTTTACTACCTGTGACGCCTGAAACATTTCGACAGGACCATACTTATACTAGTATTGACAAGCCAAAAAAAGGCTCATAAATTAACAATTTCAGTACCTTAGTTTAAAGTACACGGTATGGTTGATGTTGTCTGGTGCACTGTATCTGCAGTTTACAATGTATCCACTCTTGGTTATTTTCGTGCGATTCTAGGGTAAGGTGGGCATTTTTTGTACACAGGTCACTGTGGCATAAATGTGACACTTTTAATTGTCTCCCTTCAGCATCTACTTGAGGCATATCATTTTTTAAAAAGTGGTTTGATGTCATGAAAGAAACTCTGTGGGCACTTTCAACTGATTTTGACCCATCAGGCCAAGTGACGGCCAACTTCCCATTCGTCCCGTGACTTTTTGCACCAGTCCATATGTCACATCTATGCTGTCCCTGATTGATAAGGGTCTCTTTAGCTAGTTTTTCATTTAACTGCCACCAGTAAGCATCCATTGTCTTCAATCTACCTCCTACCTACAGGTACGTACCTGGAATTCCCTTTCATAGAATGATTTTTGGGATCAAAAAAATCCTGGATTTCTGCCGTTTATAGTGAAGGCCGCTGTGTCGAAATTTGGGCTCCCGTGGAAATTATTGGGTAAAAGTGATTCATGCCAATTTTCAGCTAGAGAAATATATGCAGTTTAAGGAAAACGATGTTTCCAATTTTTTCTTGCAGTATTAAGTCACAGTGACGTCACAAAATGACGTACCGTCTTTTCACTAGAATAAAACAGCTTATATCTGTTAGTGCTGTATACACCTAAAATAATGGCATTTAAGAGTGGTTATAGCGTCCAAGTGGTTGAAAACGTCTATAGGAGGACCGAAATGAAAATAACTTTCAACGTGGACTTCAATTTTACGTCAAATCGACGTCGATTTGATGTCAATATGCAAGTAAAACACATAATGCTTACATAAATGTAATTCTGGAAAATTGTGTGTGCCTTGCGATTAAAATCAAATGTTAGCACAAATTTATAATTCTGCCTTAACCTTATGAAACATGTTACCTTTCTGGCGGTTGGGGCGTTTGGCTGTTACAGCATGTTAACTATGTTACCCCTCATTTTTTAAAACAAAAATAATGTAAATAAGGTTGTTAAGGTAGTACCTGAACATTCAAACTGGCCAAAAATTCATGTTATATACAAGAACATTGCATTCCTTACAGATATTTATGTTTATAAAAGTTATTAGGGCACATTGTAGTGTCATTAATGTTACATTTAAACTACCCCCACTATACAACCATTGAAATGTTGTTAAATAGTTTCATTTTATAAGCTTCTCGTGTAGCATTCATATTTTAAATATATGTTCGAAAAGACAAGTAAGCAGCCATTTTATAACTGCAAGCAGCTTGTTTTCATCACAAAAACTTTAAGAGTTATAATATGTTTAATATGATAGCCCTGAATAACACGTTAAATAAAGTAAGAATATTTTCATTCTAAAATTTAGCATGCAATGCTATATCAAAACCATTAAACACCATAGATGAGTATTATATTGAAATTCAAGAGTTAAAGGATGTGCTCAGTATCGTTTCCGGTGTAAACTACCATAATTTTGTTTTTTTGTGTGGCAATATGTAACGTATATTACATCTTTCAAGACTCATTATACATTGCTAAATTCCCAATAGTATATGGCATATAGTATTTTAGATCATTTTTAAAAAGCCAGTAAGTATGATCAGGAAATACCACAATCACACACTGCAGACCTATCTACCGTAATCAAGGTGATTGCAACACTTGAAGGAAATATGGTACTGAATAACAAAATGTAAACAAACACAAACACAAAACCCCCACAAACAATGAGAGCAACCGTAAATAATGAATCAATGACAACATAATCTTCGCCTTAGAACGAACAGCTGCTTAAGTCACTGGTGGGAGGGGGGCTTAAATGCATTTTATTGATACCAAACCTTCGTTTTAGATTCTAGTGTTGTTACGTCACAACAATTGTTTAGCTCGCATGGTAATAGCTGATTGTTTTGTAATAGATATACAGATTTCAGTTTGTTTAAAAAAAGATTAATCAATTCCTTCGGAGTTCGTATTTTCTTTGCAACATTTGCAAAATAGTATATATTTTAACTTTTTATATCTACAAACAATGAGTTGCCCAAAATTAAAAATTTACAAAACTCATAAGCAAATAAAATCATAGTTTTCAAGCACCAGTACTTAGAAGAATACTTTCCAATTTTCTGTCAAATTTGTTTAAATATCATATATTACTGTATAAAGTATATAATCAGGCCCCATGTTTATCCAATATGTTGTCAAAGACGATATATAAATGAGCCTGAAAAACTTATATATCATCGTGAGTTGGGAGTTTTATAATATTTATCTAGAGAAATCTAAGTTTAATTGAAATAATTATAAACGGTTATTAAAAAACATCACTTTTTGTAACAGTTTACAGTCGCTCAAATTATGGGTAAACATATTCAGTTACTTTACATGATACAGGCTAGATTTAATGTATCCACGTATATTTAGTTTTGTTACCATAAAAGAATTACCCTTATAATTACTAAATGTTTTGAGGGAGGCAGACAGATCTAATGCATTATAACTCTCTGTAATCAGTTATTGGTTAAAGAGGCTGTCACCAAATCAATTTGTATCCTGGCATCTAGTTTCGTTGTTGATGTTCACATTTGATTGGCTAAACCTAAAAAATGATATCATCTGAAATAAAATTCAACTCATGACTAAATCTAATTGATAGACGTATGCAAAAACAAATCAACCCATAATTTATTTTGTTCATTAATTTAGTAATGACTACAATATATATGTTATACTATCACTACCAGGGAGCTTTTCTGAGTGATACACCAATTTTTCAAATGTATGACTATAATAAACCATAAGAACAAATGCTGTTCTGTTTCAATGCTTTACAAAATTTTAGAACCAGACAGCATAGATGATAAGTGTAATATTCTCCATAGAATTCTCTTGTTATGCATTTTTTGAACATAAATGGTAATTCTATTTAATCAAACTAGACACCATTCAGATATAAAGCGATTATAACCATGCTGTATCATATGTGGGGTAAAGTCATTAAGTTTACAAAAAACTTCAGCTTATTTTTTCAAAAGACAAGGATAATGGCCTCGATTTTGAACTACATCTGAAAAAACTTACAATTTTAACGCATTCTGAGTAAGTTTCGTCTTTGAATGGTATCAATATAGCTGTTGTAATCAATAGGCGTATACAATGTGTTATAAATCTTACCAATTTAAAGTTACTTCATGTTTATTAGTATTGTGTTATCAAAAATGTAGTTAAGTTTGTTTTTAAATATCATTCCATGTATAAAAAGCAAATACACGAGTGTCTCTGAGATATAAGATATCATTTAAGCATTAAAGAAACATTAATGGATCATAAAATAAGCAGCTTCTAAAAATGCTGTTTATAAATTTGATAAAATACCCTGACTTGCATTGAAATGACGTTTGATCTGATTGAAGTAAAGTAGGGTGCAAAGATCAGGAGTCTACACAATCAAGTACCACACCCTACCCAGGATACCAATGGGAAAGTTACAAACTCAGTTAGACACCACAAACGAGGGTCAAGAGGTCAGCCCTTTCCAAGCAGGTGACCACGACGCACATAAACAGACGCGCACAAAGACATAGCAAACATAAGACAGAACAAAAACATAAAAGATCCACAAAAGAAGTACGGCCTTGGAACGGTCAGTAAAATATTTTATTGGAGGGCTTAAACCGGTTTCACGGCCCCCCAACCTCACCCTAAATTAAGCTCAAATTTCGTCCCATAATCATCAATGCTTTGTTGTTATTTTCAGTTAATTGCAATTAGTAGCAGTAAAATGGCAGTAAATAAACGACTAGCATTGTAAATTCTTAAACTGCTGTTTTTGCTTTAACATATTGTATTTAAAAGAAAGTAAAGTACATAACAGTAATAACAGGTCATTCAATTGATAAAATCATATTACTAGTCATTTGAATTCAATTAAAAGATTATATTGACATTTCATAATAAGGAACAATTTGATAGGACCTCCTATTATTTCAGGGAAACGAAGTAAAATTTGCTATAACAAGGTAACGCTGTAACCGTTATAGAGTTAGCATACATCATTCTGTGGCTTAAATATTCTGGGTTCAGATAAATAAAGTGTACAAAACCCCTCATGGAGGTCTGTTGGCAGCTCATTGTCTATTGATAGTACTGCATTAAGTAGTCATACATTTGAAGTAAGTAACATATATAACAGATATATCATATAAGTATATTGTTTAAGCGCAAACTGGTTGCATACTGCTGTTAGATAAATGCTTCTAAGGCAATCAGTATGCCATTAACTAAGAATTAGGCATAACTATGTATTTGCACTATTGGATTTGAAATTACAATAGGGTAACGTAGCTAACATGGCTGTTACAGGTCAGAGAGCTAACATATGTCATTTTGCATCTTATTTAATGTAGTTTCAAAAAGTCATAGGGTACACTATCCCAGCACTGGGAGAGGAAGGTATATTGGCCTATTGTGATCTAATGTCATTTGAGCTTTCATTGTAAGACTTTTCATTTGATACTGACGTCATTTTTTTTCTTTTACTTTATACTTTCATTGATATACTTTTGATTAATTATATTATTATCATTATGGCCAGGCTTCAGTCTCCTCAGCGCCTCACGGGCGCTGGACACTGCCTCCAGCGTATCCATGTCCTACATTGCTGTCATGTTCATCTCATCAGCCTCTCCCTTAGTACCGCCTGTGCCCCCGTCCCAGCCCCCTTCGACCATTGCGAGCCCAACGTTAATCTAAGATCAGATCTCCTCTCTCCAAGCAAATTCGCAAGCATAATACAAAAATACTAATATAAAAAGCTATATATATATATATATATATATATATATATATATATATATATATATATATATATATATATATATATATATATATATATATATATATATATATATATATATATATGTAAACTAATTAAAATGTCCCAAAACAAGTAAATTATAAGAAAAAATTAAACAACATAAGCACATGGATGATTTTTTTACTATTTTATTATTGCCAACCGGTTTCCTATCTTCAGGGCAATAAATATGTGTTGCTACTTAGCAACGTCACTACTAAAATATGCGTACACATGTGTACACAACGTACGTTATATTTGTAACGTCATCAAAATATGTTTAACGTTAATGGCGTCAAAATATGCGTAGTTTCCTAGCGACGTCATTAACAAAATATGCGTACACATGTGTACACAAATATGTGTACGCAAATACGCATAAATTGTAACGTCATCAAAACATGTTTAGTTTTGGAGAAAATACATCAATAAAATAACGTTCTTTGGCTAACCTAGCTGAAACATCATCAGTTTGAAATTTATAAAACGGAAATAAAGAGAATTTCGGTTGTGTTTTACAACAGTTATCAATATGTTTACTGACAGGCATTTGTCTTGTTGATGGGTCTCTGATCTGTTGTTCATGTACCGTTTTTCGGTTCCTTAACTTATCACCTGTCTGGCCTATGTAATACTCTTTACAACCATTGCATATTAATACATAAAGAACATTTCTTACATTGCAGTTCATATTTTCTTTTACATGAAAAGTTTTATCTTTTAAATTCAAACATGATCCCTCAATAATACTTTTACAAAGACCACACCTTGGCTCATTGCATTTGCTCATACAAGGTGGTATATTATTTTCATTAAATTCTGATTTCATTAAAATGCGCCTTAGATTTGGAAGTTGGCGTTTGCCTTTTATGATTTTGGTATTTTTCATTATTCTGTTCATTGTATTGTCTTGTTTAAAAATATTCATATTTGCTTTTAATATACCAAATACTTCCCTGTTTTTGGGGTTATATGTAGAAATAAACGGAGTGATGTTTATTCCTACCTCTTTATGTGTGTTTAATATAGTGTTTCTTGGAATCTTAATAGCTTTCAAAATGCCTGTTTTAATGACTTGGTCTGGATAGTGTCTGCTCCTTAAAGTAGTAGCAAGTTCTTGTAGGCGTATTTTCAGTATATTTGAATCAAAAACAATAGTACAAATTCTACGTGCAAGTGAAAATGGAATGTTTGTTTTAGTTGTTTTGGGATGGCAAGAATTGAAATTAAGATATTGTTTTGAGTCAGTGCTTTTGAAGTAAATGTCCGTTATTATAGAAGTCCCACATTTTATCACCATTATATCCAAAAATGGAAGCTTTTCAGCACTTTTCTGCACTTTAAATTTTATATCTGGATGTAAGGAGTTTAAAACACTTTCAAAATAAGTAAAGTCAGTCATAGATCGTTCCAAAAAATATGAAACAATCATCTAGAAATCTTTTCCATTGTTCTTTAATATAATTTGCGAAGATTTCACCCTTTTCAATCTTAACTGTTTTATACATTTTTTCTTCTAAAAATGCTAGAACAAGTGTTGCATAGGTGGGGGCCACTTTAGTCTAGGTTTAGGTAAGCCAAAGAACGTTATTTTATTGATGTATTTTCTCCAAAACTAAACGTGTTTTGATGACGTTACAATTTATGCGTATTTGCGTACACATATTTGTGTACACATGTGTACGCATATTTTGTTAATGACGTCGCTAGGAAACTACGCATATTTTGACGCCATTAACGTTAAACATATTTTGATGACGTTACAAATATAGCGTACGTTGTGTACACATGTGTACGCATATTTTAGTAGTGACGTTGCTAAGTAGCAACACATATTTATTGCCCTGAAGATAGGAAACCGGTTGGCAATAATAAATAGTAAAAAAATCATCCATGTGCTTATGTTGTTTAATTTTTTCTTATATATATATATATATATATATATATATATATATCATATTTCCGCACTTCTGATATTTATCTGATTTCACTTGTATCCTTGGATCCATCAGGCTTTCACTTGCGAACGAAATAGATGCCATGCATTGAAAAGGAACCAATATACGACACGTACTGCATCAGGGGTCGTCAATATCAGCGCTTCCTGAACATCCTTTTTTGGGGATGTCTCAGTGGCGCAGTTGGTAGCGTCAATGTCTGGTGTAGTGCTAGGCGGTGTTGTCGAGGTCGTGGGTTCGAATCTCGCTAGAGGCAAAATATTTACAGCATCTATCGGCTCAGTTGATTCACCATATCCCTCTGTATTTATCTACTGTCTGAATCTGCATCAGTTTCTGATCCTGTGTAGCTGGAAAGCAATGATGTTTGTGAAATCATATTTCCGCACTTCTGATATTTATCTGATTTCACTTGTATCCTTGGATCCATCAGGCTTTCACTTGCGAACGAAATAGATGCCATGCATTGAAAAGGAACCAATGTACGACATGTACTGCATCAGGGGTCGTCAATATCAGCGCTTCCTGAACATTCTTTTTTGGGGATGTCTCAGTGGCGCAGTTGGTAGCGCCAATGTCTGGTGTAGTGCTAGGCGGTGTTGTCGAGGTCGTGGGTTCGAATCTCGCTAGAGGCAAAATATTTACAGCATCTATCGGCTCAGTTGATTCACCATATCCCTCTGTATTTATCTACTGTCTGAATCTGCATCAGTTTCTGATCCTGTGTAGCTCGAAAGCAATGATGTTTGTAAATCATATTTCCGCACTTCTGATATTTATCTGATTTCACTTGTATCCTTGGATCCATCAGGCTTTCACTTGCGAACGAAATAGATGCCATGCATTGAAAAGGAACCAATATACGACACGTACTGCATCAGGGGTCGTCAACATCAGCGCTTCCTGAACATCCTTTTTTGGGGATGTCTCAGTGGCGCAGTTGGTAGCGTCAATGTCTGGTGTAGTGCTAGGCGGTGTTGTCGAGGTCGTGGGTTCGAATCTCGCTAGAGGCAAAATATTTACAGCATCTATCGGCTCAGTTGATTCACCATATCCCTCTGTATTTATCTACTGTCTGAATCTGCATCAGTTTCTGATCCTGTGTAGCTCGAAAGCAATGATGTTTGTGAAATCATATTTCCGCACTTCTGATATTTATCTGATTTCACTTGTATCCTTGGATCCATCAGGCTTTCACTTGCGAACGAAATAGATGCCATGCATTGAAAAGGAACCAATATACGACATGTACTGCATCAGGGGTCGTCAATATCAGCGCTTCCTCAACATCCTTTTTTGGGGATGTCTCAGTGGCGCAGTTGGTAGCGTCAATGTCTGGTTTAGTGCTAGGCGGTGTTGTCGAGGTTGTGGGTTCGAATCTCGCTAGAGGCAAAATATTTACAGCATCTATCGGCTCAGTTGATTCACCATATCCCTCTGTATTTATCTACTGTCTGAATCTGCATCAGTTTCTGATCCTGTGTAGCTCGAAAGCAATGATGTTTGTGAAATCATATTTCAGCACTTCTGATATTTATCTGATTTCACTTGTATCCTTGGATCCATCAGGCTTTCACTTGCGAACGAAATAGATGCCATGCCTTGAAAAGGAACCAATATACGACATGTACTTCATCAGGGGTCGTCAATATCAGCGCTTCCTGAACATCCTTTTTTGGGGATGTCTCAGTGGCGCAGTTGGTAGCGTCAATGTCTGGTGTAGTGCTAGGCGGTGCTGTCGAGGTCGTGGGTTCGAATCTCGCTAGAGGCAAAATATTTACAGCATCTATCGGCTCAGTTGATTCACCATATCCCTCTGTATTTATATACTGTCTGAATCTGCATCAGTTTTTGATCCTGTGTAGCTCGAAGGCAATGATGTTTGTGAAATCATATTTCCGCACTTCTGATATTTATCTGATTTCACTTGTATCCTTGGATCCATCAGGCTTTAACTTGCGAACGAAATAGATGCCATGCATTGAAAAGGAACCAATGTACGACATGTACTGCATCAGGGGTCGTCAATATCAGCGCTTCCTGAACATCATTTTTTGGGGATGTATCAGTGGCGCAGTTGGTAGCGTCAATGTCTGGTGTAGTGCTAGGCGGTGTTGTCGAGGTCGTGGGTTCGAATCTCGCTAGAGGCAAAATATTTACAGCATCTATCGGCTCAGTTGATTCACCATATCCCTCTGTATTTATCTACTGTCTAAATCTGCATCAGTTTCTGATCCTGTGTAGATCGAAAGCAATGATGTTTGTGAAATCATATTTCCGCACTTCTGATATTTATCTGATTTCACTTGTATCCTTGGATCCATTAGGCTTTCACTTGCGAACGAAAGAGATGCCATGCATTGAAAAGGAACCAATATACGATATGTACTGCATCAGGGGTCGTCAATATTAGCGCTTCCTGAACATCCTTTTTTGGGGATGTCTCAGTGGCCCAGTTGGTAGCGTCAATGTCTGGTGTAGTGCTAGGCGGTGTTGTCGAGGTTATGGGTTCGAATCTCGCTAGAGGCAAAATATTTACAGCATCTATCGGCTCAGTTGATTCACCATATCCCTCTGTATTTATCTACTGTCTGAATCTGCATCAGTTTCTGATCCTGTGTAGCTCGAAAGCAATGATGTTTGTGAAATCATATTTCCGCACTTCTGATATTTGTCTGATTTCACTTGTATCCTTGGATCCATCAGGCTTTCACTTGCGAACGAAATAGATGCCATGCATTGAAAAGGAACCAATATACGACATGTACTGCATCAGGGGTCGTCAATATCAGCGCTTCCTGAACATCCTTTTTTGGGGATGTCTCAGTGGCGCAGTTGGTAGCGTCAATGTCTGGTGTAGTGCTAGGCGGTGTTGTCGAGGTCGTGGGTTCGAATCTCGCTAGAGGCAAAATATTTACAGCATCTATCGGCTCAGTTGATTCACCATATCCCTCTGTATTTATCTACTGTCTGAATCTGCATCAGTTTCTGATCCTGTGTAGCTCGAAAGCAATGATGTTTGTGAAAACATATTTCCGCACTTCTGATATTTATCTGATTTCACTTGTATCCTTGGATCCATCAGGCTTTCACTTGCGAACGAAATAGATGCCATGCATTGAAAAGGAACCAATATACGACATGTACTGCATCAGGGGTCGTCAATATCAGCGCTTCCTGAACATCATTTTTTGGGGATGTCTCAGTGGCGCAGTTGGTAGCGCCAATGTCTGGTGTAGTGCTAGGCGGTGTTGTCGAGGTCGTGGGTTCGAATCTCGCTAGAGGCAAAATATTTACAGCATCTATCGGCTCAGTTGATTCACCATATCCCTCTGTATTTATCTACTGTCTGAATCTGCATCAGTTTCTGATCCTGTGTAGCTCGAAAGCAATGATGTTTGTGAAAACATATTTCCGCACTTCTGATATTTATCTGATTTCACTTGTATCCTTGGATCCATCAGGCTTTCACTTGCGAACGAAATAGATGCCATGCATTGAAAAGGAACCAATATACGACATGTACTGCATCAGGGGTCGTCAATATCAGCGCTTCCTGAACATCCTTTTTTGGGGATGTCTCAGTGGCGCAGTTGGTAGCGTCAATGTCTGGTGTAGTGCTAGGCGGTGTTGTCGAGGTCGTGGGTTCGAATCTCGCTAGAGGCAAAATATTTACAGCATCTATCGGCTCAGATGATTCACCATATCCCTCTGTATTTATCTACTGTCTGAATCTGCATCAGTTTCTGATCCTGTGTAGCTCGAAAGCAATGATGTTTGTGAAATCATATTTCCGCACTTCTGATATTTATCTGATTTCACTTGTATCCTTGGATCCATCAGGCTTTCACTTGCGAACGAAATAGATGCCATGCATTGAAAAGGAACCAATATACGACATGTACTGCATCAGGGGTCGTCAATATCAGCGCTTCCTGAACATCCTTTTTTGGGGATGTCTCAGTGGCGCAGTTGGTAGCGTCAATGTCTGGTGTAGTGCTAGGCGGTGTTGTCGAGGTCGTGGGTTCGAATCTCGCTAGAGGCAAAATATTTACAGCATCTATCGGCTCAGTTGATTCACCATTTCCCTCTGTATTTATCTACTGTCTGAATCTGCATCAGTTTCTGATCCTGTGTAGCTCGAAAGCAATGATGTTTGTGAAATCATATTTCAGCCTTTCTGATATTTATCTGATTTCACTTGTATCCTTGGATCCATCAGGCTTTCACTTGCGAACGAAATAGATGCCATGCATTGAAAAGGAACCAATATACGACATGTACTTCATCAGGGGTCGTCAATATCAGCGCTTCCTGAACATCCTTTTTTGGGGATGTCTCAGTGGCGCAGTTGGTAGCGTCAATGTCTGGTGTAGTGCTAGGCGGTGCTGTCGAGGTCGTGGGTTCGAATCTCGCTAGAGGCAAAATATTTACAGCATCTATCGGCTCAGTTGATTCACCATATCCCTCTGTATTTATATACTGTCTGAATCTGCATCAGTTTTTGATCCTGTGTAGCTCGAAGGCAATGATGTTTGTGAAATCATATTTCCGCACTTCTGATATTTATCTGATTTCACTTGTATCCTTGGATCCATCAGGCTTTCACTTGCGAACGAAATAAATGCCATGCATTGAAAAGGAACCAATGTACGACATGTACTGCATCAGGGGTCGTCAATATCAGCGCTTCCTGAACATCATTTTTTGGGGATGTCTCAGTGGCGCAGTTGGTAGCGTCAATGTCTGGTGTAGTGCTAGGCGGTGTTGTCGAGGTCGTGGGTTCGAATCTCGCTAGAGGCAAAATATTTACAGCATCTATCATCTCAGTTGATTCACCATATCCCTTTGTATTTATCTACTGTCTGAATCTGCATCAGTTTCTGATCCTGTGTAGCTCGAAAGCAATGATGTTTGTGAAATCATATTTCCGCACTTCTGATATTTATCTGATTTCACTTGTATCCTTGGATCCATCAGGCTTTCACTTGCGAACGAAATAGATGCCATGCATTGAAAAGGAACCAATATACGACATGTACTGCATCAGGGGTCGTCAATATCTGCGCTTCCTGAATATCCTTTTTTGGGGATGTCTCAGTGGCGCAGTTGGTAGCGTCAATGTCTGGTGTAGTGCTAGGCGGTGTTGTCGAGGTCGTGGGTTCGAATCTCGCTAGAGGCAAAATATTTACAGCATCTATCGGCTCAGTTGATTCACCATATCCCTCTGTATTTATCTACTGTCTGAATCTGCATCAGTTTCTGATCCTGTGTAGCTCGAAAGCAATGATGTTTGTGAAAACATATTTCCGCACTTCTGATATTTATCTGATTTCACTTGTATCCTTGGATCCATCAGGCTTTCACTTGCGAACGAAATAGATGCCATGCATTGAAAAGGAACCAATATACGACATGTACTGCATCAGGGGTCGTCAATATCAGCGCTTCCTGGACATCCTTTTTTGGGGATGTCTCAGTGGCGCAGTTGGTAGCGTCAATGTCTGGTGTAGTGCTAGGCGGTGTTGTCGAGGTCGTGGGTTCGAATCTCGCTAGAGGCAAAATATTTACAGCATCTATCGGCTCAGTTGATTCACCATATCCCTCTGTATTTATCTACTGTCTGAATCTGCATCAGTTTCTGATCCTGTGTAGCTCGAAAGCAATGATGTTTGTGAAAACATATTTCCGCACTTCTGATATTTATCTGATTTCACTTGTATCCTTGGATCCATCAGGCTTTCACTTGCGAACGAAATGACTGCCATACATTGAAAAGGAACCAATATACGACATGTACTGCATCAGGGGTCGTCAATATCAGCGCTTCCTGAACATCCTTTTTTGGGGATGTCTCAGTGGCGCAGTTGGTATCGTCAATGTCTGGTGTAGTGCTAGGCGGTGTTGTCGAGGTCGTGGGTTCGAATCTCGCTGGAGGCAAAATATTTACAGCATCTATCGGCTCAGTTGATTCACCATATCCCTCTGTATTAATCTACTGTCTGAATCTGCATCAGTTTCTGATCCTGTGTAGCTCGAAAGCAATGATGTTTGTGAAATCATATTTCTGCACTTCTGATATTTATCTGATTTCACTTGTATCCTTGGATCCATCAGGCTTTCACTTGCGAACGAAATAGATGCCATGCATTGAAAAGGAACCAATATACGACATGTACTGCATCAGGGGTCGTCAATATCTGCGCTTCCTGAACATCCTTTTTTGGGGATGTCTCAGTGGCGCAGTTGGTAGCGTCAATGTCTGGTGTAGTGCTAGGCGGTGTTGTCGAGGTCGTGGGTTCGAATCTCGCTAGAGGCAAAATATTTACAGCATCTATCGGCTCAGTTGATTCACCATATCCCCCTGTATTTATCTACTGTCGGAATCTGCATCAGTTTCTGATGCTGTGTAGCTCGAAAGCAATGATGTTTGTGAAATCATATTTCCGCACTTCTGATATTTATCTGATTTCACTTGTATCCTTGGATCCATCAGGCTTTCACTTGCGAACGAAATAGATGCCATGCATTGAAAAGGAACCAATATACGACATGTACTGCATCAGGGGTCGTCAATATCAGCGCTTCCTGAACATCCTTTTTTGGGGATGTCTCAGTGGCGCAGTTGGTAGCGTCAATGTCTGGTGTAGTGCTAGGCGGTGTTGTCGAGGTCGTGGGTTCGAATCTCGCTAGAGGCAAAATATTTACAGCATCTATTGGCTCAGTTGATTCACCATATCCCTATGTATATGTTTATTTATACTATTTTTTTTTCCATACCCTCGTATCAACCGCGAACTGCACTCCGCTTCGAGTGCGAGCCATTCGCTCCCGTTGCTTACATGCCTAACATGGCCGTACGTGTATGTATAAACGTTACATTTTATATAGCTAATCCGCGGCGGACAGCGTTTAGACTGTCAAGGGTCACGGATTGAAATAATTTTTGGACTTGCAAGCTTTTTACAGCCGATGCCAGAGGTCCATAATGACGGCACAACATGAATAAAAATAAAAAAATATATCACGGATCTGCCTGGAACGAGTCGTGCCTCTTGTTGGGTATGTATGTATTTGCGTCGCCACGGGACCGGGACGGGCACACAGACGACCCTCGCTTGGCCTCGGAGATGTTTCACATTTTTTTAGTTAGAGTTCCCAAACTTCCGTAGGTATCCCTGAATCCACCATCCGTCGCCCACTCCTCGCGTCAGAGTTTAGAAGCCCCCTTTTATTTGACTGGTTCTCCGCCTCTGCATGATGCCTGCAGACACGAAGAACCATTTAAAGCATGCACCTCATGGATTTTTTACACGTGTCATGATCGATCAAGTCGGCAAGGATGAGCCCATCTCTGCATATGATATGGTCAGTATTCTACACGCTTTTTGATGATCTTAGTTCTTATTTATTCTTCACTGAGAACAGTTTAATTAGCTAGGTTAAGGTTTTAAAAATTGAAGAATGCTTTAAATGGGCATAGATTGTAATAAAGTCAGGTCTACTCGGACACTCGGGTAACTTCGGACATGCAATGCATACGGCATATATGCAGATAAGTCGTCTGTCTCCGTGTTTTTCTTATTTATTTAGCTTTATATATACTATATATTTAATAATGAAATATGAAAAATGCATGGTTGCTGTCCGAATTTAGCCAGCTGTTTATCCGACTTTTCCTTTGAAATAGGTGGTTTTACAAAAATGTGGAAATTGATGAATGAGGATATCAAGAATGTGTAACAGAAATTTAATTTTCCTATTTCTCAACTTTGGGTACTCAGAGCAACCGTTTCAATGAGACGGTTCTTTTGAGCACACAAAACATGTTGAAATTGATTGACAAGAAAATATTTACAATTTTACCTCGAAAGAATTTTTGTTGTTGATATGGAAGACTTAGACAGTTAGTTTTAAACAAAGTAATGTTATTTAGGTATTGACGGTTAATTTCTGATATCTGTCAAGCTCGACCATATATTTGCATTTATACTTTTATGTTTAAGTAAATTGGCTTTGGCCGACCAAATCTATACGACTTTAGTGACCTTACCAGGACTTTGATTAAGAGTGCGAAACGAAAATTTGATAACTTTCTTTTAACCAAAACGCATGTTGTGGGTACTCAAAAGAACCGTCTCAATGAGATGGTTCATTTGAGCACCCAAACATTTGTTAAAATTGATGTTTAAGAAGATATTTAAAAAAATTTGCTGAAAGTTTTTAATGTGCGTACAGGAATTCAGTGAACAACGTTTTTTTGCGTTTATTTCATTATGTGCGGACTAATCACATAATAAACATCAGAATTTAATACATCTATACACCGCCTAATTGGTGATATTTTTTTCGTTACAAAAGGTATTGCCATATGGGCTGTGATATGATGGAATTTGTCCTCATTTGAGCATCTGCATTTTTTAATTTACCCTAAACGCACCTTTATATGGATCATTGCCTTTAGTTGACTATCGATGAATACTTATACAGTTTTGTAAGACGAAGTAACGTGTTATATAGGAGAAGGGTTTCGTATCGTATCAAAATAGTTCCACCAAATGCAAATTATGGTCATAGTTTTGGGCTCATTGAATTTTGGCATGCAAGAAAATATTGAGGCCTTCCCAGTGGGTACCCATCCGCTTGTTCCTATGAAATGAATCGCTGTGTTCCGTTGTTCCTCAATTTCAAAATCTTGTTTTTCTGTGTTCCCTGCTCCTTGAAAGTTTTATCCCTCTGATAAACAGATTTTAAACAATTTTCCAACTTTTTTATTTTAAAAATAAATTGAGCTTTCTATCTGTTTATTTTAAATACTGATGTGTTGACACCAGGCAACGCAAAATATGCATCGTAATTCCGGGCAACTATAATTAATAAGAGAATAAGATCACAGGGCTCATCTGGTAGGCGTGACCCAAGTGAAAATAGACTCATCTAATAAAAATAATGCTCGTTCAGCCCTTTAACAGTTGAGGTCAGAAAGAGAACCTAGTGATGGGGTTGGAATGTACTTGAAAATACATCAGCTGATGTAATATTTTGTGTTTGGGGTCAATATATTTTTTGTTGGGGGGGGGGGGGTGAAAACTAAATTTTCATGTGAAGTATATCATAGGCTATAAATTATGCACCATTTATTTGTAACCACAGCTTCACCCAAGCCCCTGAGCAGGGCGGGGTTAGCCTGGCAAATGTGCTGTGATTTTACTTTTATATTGTCTCCATAATGCGGAGGATATGTAGGTGTTTGATAGACATAGGCAACCATGGCAGTGCAGTATAATAACAGACTGCGGGGGGGGGGGGGAACTGTCATGGTTTTGCCAGCTAGCTGCCCCCACAGTGTGTTGGTTACTATGGGGAACTGCAGAAACAAAATCAAAGTCCTCGACATTCCCCTGGGCGGGGGGGGGGGGGCAGTGGACACAAATGACTAGTGCATAAAGGCGAAATAAATTATGCCCACCAGTCATTTGTAACGACGCCAAAGTCGGGTAAATAAGCTGTTAGTACAGGGACATACCAGGGACCTGCAACCAGAAAATCAAAGTCCCCGCCGTTCCCCATCTCTGTGGGCTGTAGTTAACGTTGTAGAGCACAGCCAAATGATGTGTGTGACTCCCGTTAACATATCTGATGAAAAGCTTCCTCATTATTTTTTTAAATTTTAAATATTATTATCTGTTGCACTTGTCATATTTATCCTGGAGTTGTCGAGCAAGCAACAGACAACAGAGGCCACGACGCGAGAAAACCTGTCTTCTGGGTTTCCGACAGAGCGAGTCTCAAAAAAGTCTCCTCAGCTTAACAGGCTGGCAAGAAAATTGAAGCTTCGCTCGAAGCGAGTCTAGATATGACTTTAAAAAGCAGATAACCAAGTTGCTGATGAGACTGCGCGGATGCGTAGGCTGATCTGGGCCTTTGTTGTTAAAAATCACCGAAGACAGTTTTTCTTAGTCGCAAGCCAATTTACCATGAACGCTTAGAAAGCAAGATGCGAAATTTGATTTTCGTGAAATATGATATAACTCAGACAGAATTGATATTTGCGCAGTTTCGTCAAAGCATTTACAGTGTGCATGTAGACACACCAAGAGTTATCCTGCTAGTGATCGTTTTTTTTATCATACAACCTGATAAACATGGTAATCATTGAACTGTATAGACCATGTGCTACCCATATGAAATACATTGGGGGAAAATGAGGAGTTTTCTAAATCGAAAACGACTAAGTTATTTTATTTTACAAGAGATCCCAGACTTATTTTCCAATCTTAAATGTTCAAACATGCAAGTGTATATTAGGCGGTGATATATTATATGCATGTGCAAAATTTCAGTCCGAAATGAAATCATTAAAGACATTTTAAAAAAGAAAAACGATGTACACTGAATTTCTGTACGGACTATAGTTTATTTAAACCTGTGCCATTGTATACTGGCTCTGTCTTAGAAATCATATTATTTTTGCTTATATATAGAGGATCCTACATTGAGTACTCATGCTTCATTGAATCTACTAAACGAGTTTGGGAAAAAGAGATTCTAGACAGTTGATTTTTAACGTCTTAACTAAACTGACTATAAATCAAAAAGCAACACAATTTTGCAATACCAGTCGAGTCGTGTAATAAGCAGTCGAAGATACAGGTTAATAAGACATGTAAAAAACGTGTTCTATGTTACAAGAAGTTGTACAATGACTCAATATTTTCAACGTACATATATGAGTGTACTCAAGAAACAAATTTCCAGCTACGACGTCGCCACCCGGGAAAAAAACAGAGATAAAAAACTCTTTTTGGAAAAAAACTCTGGAAACCGTGTCCATAGGATAGCGTTAGCCTATAACGCCATGCGAGCGCCGTTAAGAATGATGGACCCATTCTGTTTCATTGTATAAAAGGAAATCGAGATGAAATCACACTGACGTCTGAGGCATCATATCAGACGTCAGACGTCAATGTGATATCCTCTTGAAAAAACTATTTCATATATAAAGTAATCTATTTGATCAGAAATCCATTAAATCTTTTAAATTACGTATTGTAGTTTTATGTTGCCTATACGACTGCGACAGGTAGAATGAACCTGTACAATACCTCGCTAATAATCACCTTATCCGACCACGAGAAAATCATGCTCGTGAATACTTTTAACAAATCTTTTACACCCTCAATAAGGTGATACGTCAAGACAATACTTTCATGCTATTCCTTCGGAAACGCATGAAAGTTGAAAATAGATGCTGTTGTTTCGATAGATATAATTCGTTAAAATTTATGAAAATGGTAAAATGTTTACCTGAATTTGAGTATTTTCACTGCATTCTTGAAAAATTGAAACTTTTGTTCCAAAATTTTAAACCGGTTTAAGCCCTCCAGTAAAATGTTTTACTGACCGTTCCAAGGCGGTACTTCTTTTGTGGATCTTTTATGTTTTTGTTCTGTCTTGTGTTTGCTATGTTTTGTGCGCGTCTGTTTATATGTGCTTCGTGGTCACCTGCTGGGAAAGGGCTGACCTCTTGGCTCTCGTTTGTGGTGTCTTCTGTGAGTTTGTCACTTTCCCATTGGTATCCTGGGTCAGGTGTGGTACTTGATTGTATCGATTCCTGATCTTTGCAACCTTACTTACTTTTGTTCCAAAATAAGAATATCAAAAGTTACAGACTATGCAGCTTTAAATGTAGAAAATGATTGGCATTGGATATTCAAAGGTATTCGTTATATGGGCCTCTTTGGTTCATATAACGAATATCTTTGAATATCCAATGCTAAACATTTGACATTTACTGCAGAAACAATTCAGCGTGTTAACCCCTTCGACACTGCAGACTGGGCAGACATTGTAGATCCAAACACAATGACTTTTTCTACAATTAAAAGTGTGAGAGTTTACCTCAAAAAATGAGGAGTGAAATAGTTAATATATTTGACGATGAGAGCCCAAACTTTGCAATCAACAATTAATTTACCTTGTCCTAATGTAATGTTTGTGAATGCAACACATCTGGCCACAGCACAAATGCATAAAGCATACGACCGTCGCATAGATTTGTTCTCATTTTGCTTTGATTGAACTACAAATGAGTGGCAACAGCACGGTTTTGAAGAGTGTATGAAATAATAGTGTAGCATATATTCTTGCACACCGGATAAGGATATCTGATATTTTACCCTGGAAGAGAAAAATCTTATCTTACAGGTACCCATGCTATCTTATCGTCATCATATGAAATTGCATCTTAGCGTATTCAGGGACCTCTTGAAGCTTTTTTTTAAAAAAATAAAACAGTGGTGAGCAAGAAAAAGAATTCATTATTCGTGTGAGTGTAGAAAAGAAAAATCCTTCCCTCGGAAATCCCTCGTGATGCCAAAAGGCGATCCTCGGGACGGATTTTTCTATCCTACCCTCATACTCATGATATATTCTTATACTATTAAATGACATTGGACTAGGTAGATTAACATCTTATATGCAAACATGATTCTATTAACACTTGTATTTAGTTTTAACGAATGGAGCTTAACAGCGTCTAATTTCCTGCTAGCTGTGTGGTTAAAATGACATGGATTTCGACCAGTGTTCTTTACAATGCCCTATTCAAAGCTATATATCTTGACCGGACCGAACTACGCGCTAATGATGTAAAATGTTTATCAGTTGATAGACAGAAGCTATACCTCTACAATTATAGAATTTACATTATCACATATATATATATATATATATATATATATATATATATATATATATATATATATATATATATATATATATATATATATATATGATAATGTAAATTCTATAATTGTAACGGTACAGCCCGATTCTACGAACATAAAAATGACCATCGTATCTCATGAGGATTTTGTTCTGGTAAATAGTTAATCGTTCACTCCATTATAACGGCATTTGAAGCATTTGAAACACAACACATTTAAAAATATCTTGGAAAATGGAGCGTTTGCACCTTTGGAGCAAATGGTCAATTTGCAAAAATATTTTCGAAATTAGTTAATGTATTCAAAACTTTACTTACTTTTTGAGTATTTCAATGTAATACTTGCTCCTAAAATCCCTCAAATTAATACCGTTTCTCCCAAAATCCCCAAAAATATAAGCCAATTCTCCCTAAATGTATTTTTATTTCTTCGCACAACTAAAAACTACGACACCATACAACAGCGCATCACTAAATATTCACTAAATATTTAGCATTATACATGTAAAGACAGGGATTAGCCATGGAATACATGCCATATTATCATTTTGATAAAGTACATGATCTATAGCTCAAAGTATGAGGCCATCCTTTAAATGCTGTTGCAGCTGTACAGTAGGTAGTGGGAAATGCTGTCTAGATTTCTTAATCATCAGTTTCACCAAGTAAGCGTACATCTAATCATGCAGCATTCTTCAAAATTTAATAAATTTCAGCTAATTAACCAGAGGGAGAATTACATACAAGGCTTGTAGGTAACAATGATGTCAATTCCAGAGTACGTTATTATCGACCTTAAGATCAACAAGCCAAGGAAATTTACAATAAAAAAAAATGGAGGCTTTTCATTAAGGTGAGATTTTTTTAATCTATGTTAACTTTTTGCTTTTTGGCAGAGCTCCCTTAATCCCCAAAACCACGAGCTTGCTCCTCAGCTCCCCTAAAATAATAACCAGTACTCCCCAGCTCCATTAAATAAAACAAAAAAAAACATTCTCCCCAGATTCCCAAAACCCCTGGGGGCCCATGTATGCATTTGAGCTAACTGAAAATACTACATGCATATACCTTCACCAACATCGTCTCTTTGAGTGTACGAGCAGCAATGCTTTAATCGGTGGGTTGGTGCCTGATGCTTATCTGTAGCTGGACCCACCGTGGCTCAACTTGAGGTTTTCTTTAGCTCTGACTATCTGTGAGTCATGAGCCCTTTTCTTTGTTTCATCCTGGAGTGTTAATTTGATTAGAGTGTTGTCCATGATGGAACATTGCATTAGTTAGATGGCCTCCATGCAAGCTGACCATTTCTTGTGCTTCAACAACAGCAGAATCTAGGGCGAAGATTTGGTACCGGTAAAATGCATTTAAGCCCCCCGGTGGCTTAGGCTGCTGTCCATTCTAGTATTGCAATCATCTTGATGGGGAAGAGAGAGCTGATTGCTTTGCTTAATTTGCTTCCTGGTGTCTCGTGATGGTTGATCGACTCTTCCTCGTGGTGACACGGGGTTTTCTGCAGTTTGTGATTGTGGTATTTCCTGATCATACTCACTTACTATTTCTGATAAGTATGTGTGTGTTTGCTGTCTCGTCTCAACCTTTGCTGCATCGTCTCAACCTTTGCTGCTGGTATGTGCCATAAGTACAGACATGCCATGAGCTGGCTCTCATTTGTTATATAATAAATGTTTCTTTTAGACCTAGCATTATAACGTGCATTGTGTTATCTTTTTAATTATCCTCGCCTGTGTTCATGTATGCATACTTTTTCTATGTGGTGTTGTATTTGCCAAAACATATTAAAGCAAAACGCATATGATTGTCCGTAATATATTTTATTATTAATTAACTTCTCAATTTTTAAAACTTTTATACAGGAAAATACGTCGGTGTCATATTGGTGACGTTTCTACCTTCATATACACTATATTAGATTTTACCTCGGACCTATACAGCTTACCTAGGACCTATACGATTTACCTTGGACACTATGGAATTAACCTTGGACAATGTGGATTTCACCTTGGACAACATGGACTTTACCTTGGCCAATATAGATTTCATCTTGGACAATATTGATTTCATCTTGGACAATATTGATTTCATCTTGGACAATATGACTCATATGACATTTTATTCAGCTGTTTTATTCGGGAGATTTTAACCAACAATAGTTGAAGTTTTGACTACTTTGGCAAGTGGGAAACTTGACTTTGGGACGTTTCGGCTGTAACTCTATAGTTATCAAAATTAAAGTCTGCCATTGACAGCATGTAAACAACAAGACAATAGTGTGAAAATGTAAGAAGTTCTGGCGTATGACCTAGATCTTTATGGACCTCTGTCCACTGATGAGACGGAAGCATTGTTACTAGAAGTCAAGGGTCAACATTCCGCCTTTTCCGATTTCTCTGGAACTTGCCAAGCAAGAACATGAAGATGGAAGTTATTCTATGTCGTACGATTACAAATTCGGCGGCCCAGGAAAGAGTTGTACCTACAAATGTATCCTAAAGGACCTTGACGATGTCCTACTTGCAAATATAAACAAAGTATTATTAAAAAAAAGCCAACAATGACATTAAGTAATTCTACACGTGGGCAAGAAAAACTTGGAACGCAGATACTTACAGGACATTCCATCAGATGTATATTGGTATGGAAGGAAAAATACTTCAACTTGTTTCAATAGATACGTCTGTTAGCAGGTGACAAATTTTACGATGTGTTAATTTTTAGAGTCGATAGTGCTTGATAATTCACATATTTGTTGTTGCATAAATATTGTTTGCAGATGATTCACATGAAATATTAATGAAGCCTTGTTTACAGATTTAACAACTGCAGCGAACTAAGAAATCTACAAGTGTCAGTTGGAAGTTAATTATTAAATGCCATATATCAAATGATTTAGTACTCGGCCTCGGACCAATACAGCTAACCTGGGACCTGAAACTGAGCCAATACAAAATCACTTGATTAATAACATAATAGGAGTCACCGGTTATCATGGTCAAACTGATATCGCATTTTTGTTTATGAAGATCGGTTTTGTTGTTGCAAACAATGCAGGCTCTGATAAAATGCTGCATATTGCGGCATTTTAGCCGGTCTCAACTGCTTACCGAATCACCCAGTAATAAGTTTCTAGTATAAAAAGGCTTAAACGACATTGTTTTTTTTTGTATTACGAAATGTCATCAGGACCTGTCAAGGCCCAGTGTAATGTCCTTCAAAGATAAGGTTTTAAAAGTAGTTTTCGTATCTTCCTCAAGGAGAGCCGAGGAGTGTTTACAATTTACCTGGAGACAACGGACGTACAATGTGGAATTTGATCATTTCAATAGGTAGGTAGAATACTGGTTCATTGTATTGCTTGTTTTGTTTCAATAAAAAAGTACAGTAAAACCTGTGTTAAACGGCTACTCAAAAATCGACAAAACAAATTATTGACAAAAGGTAGCTTAGTGAAGGTCGAAAGTATTGCAGAATGCTCCTGGAGCATTCTGCAATACTTTTAGCCTGCAGTAAGCAATAATTGGTATTGAAAAAACAATTTTCTGTCTTTTTGAGAGTGACCGTTTTACACAGGATTTACTGTATAGCCTTTTAAACCTAATCAAATCATAGGCCAAAATTACAAGCCTGCAATCACCAGTAAGGCATATCAGGATAATATCAAAAGCGATATAAAACTCCAATATGAATCTCACGTGAATATTTTAAAGAGATATTGCAAGGTGTGCTATCTTGTTGAATGCTTGGGGTATAGTGAATTCATATTGGTGTTTTACATCGCTATTGATATTATCCTGATATGCCTTACTGGTGATTGTTTCATTAACAAGCTTAAGATGAGTGACCCCTTTAAAAGTTATGAGATAGTCTCCTCAAAACGACTCCAGTGGATATTTACCCATCCATCATTGTAATGTGGATAAATTTGTTCGTGTTTCAGACGCTAGATGGGAATAGGCTTGCAAAAGAAATACGTTTAGAGTGTGGATTCATCTTAAAAGATGACATTTTCCCAATTTTAATACTATTTCAAACCCTCTTGTCCCATTTAACTGTTTTGCAGTACTGTACTTTCCTTTTGGCCTTTCTCCTTATAATTGGGCTCCTACTATGTAGCTTCAAATTTGAACACCCAAAATGCAATTAAAGTATCTTTTAACAGTAATTATGTAAAATTATATAATTTGTGCAACCTGCTAGACTAAGTGCAAATACACCAAAGTCAATCAAGAAATTCATTGTTGATACACTCAATAGCTTCAATTCTTAAAGTATTTTCACAATGCACCGTATAAATGTTTTTATAGATTCCCACTACAGTTTTATTTGCTGCTCTCCTTATAATCCCATAATTCGAAATAGAGTTTTGATAAGCAAATTTGATTTGCTAAAATATAATCAACTTTTTTAGAAGTTAAAACTTGATACAAAACATCTGCAAAAACAAGGCATATTTTTACTGACTATAGTTCGATATGTCGTGCATACAGGAGCAGAAACAAATCATATCTCAAGCAAAGCACAAGTTTATTACAAGCACTCAAACAAGTATAAGGTAACGTAAATAATTATGACAAAAAATGCTATCTATAAAAAAATTTGGAAAACAGCTTTATTTTTAGACATTTTTAGAACCACACTCTCGTTTAATAAATGAGCCGCGACATGAGATTTCCAACAATCTGGTGTGTGCGACTAGCAAAGCCTCAGATCAGCCTGCGCATATGCGCAGTCTGATCAGAGCCTTTGCTAGTCGCTTGAATATTTTATGACTGTTAAGCTACAGATTAAACATCATTTGGGGGTTCTATGCTTAAATGGAGGCTGCACTGACTCGTCTGAGTGTACACTTGTCAAAATGCCACATTGTTTGAAATCTCATGTCGTGGCCCAAATGAGCAAGCTACTTGTATGAAATTATATAAAGAAAAATAATTTGGCTCTTCTATGTAGATGAGTTGGTTGGACAAAATGTTGAATTATTTCAACAGTAATAGCATGTTTCCTGCTACAAGGATAATGTCATGTTTTTGTTCAGTAAAGTTATTAAATTTGTGGAGATAATCAACTCGCCAAAGCTCGTGTAATATTTACTTGTAAAGGACGGACAAATCATGGTAAAACTTTTTACCACCTACTGTTCGTTCATTAGTGTAGACCTTGCACAATAACATATATTTAGGTAAGTAAGAATGGTATAAACCAATATTTAATTGACTTTCCAGGAGCCTCCCTGCTGTTATGTTCCAAAGTATGTGCCCTTATGTGTGATGACATTGACAAACAAGCATGCCAGCTTATTTTTAGCAAGAAGTCTGATATGTGTAACGATACCAATATGGCGAGTGTGACATGTCCGAGGTTCTGCAACGAATGCGGTAAGTATAACTCAATGTTAGGGACTCTTTTTCAAATTTGGTGGGTTGGTGTCTGATGCTTATCTGTAGCTGGACCCACCGTGGCTCAACTTAAGGTTTTCTTTAGCTCTGACTATCTGTGAGTCATAAGCCCTTTTCTTTGTTTCATCATGGTGTGTTAATTTGATTAGAGTGTTTTTCCATGATGATACAATGAATTAGTTAGATGGTCACCATTCAAGCTGAACATATCTGTACTTCAACAACAACAAAATCTAGGGCGAAGATTTGGTACCAGTTAAATGCATTTAAGCCCCCCCCCGCCCCCCCCTCCTGGTGGCTTAGGCTGTTGTCCGTTCTAAGGCGCTGGTTCTGTTGTTGTTGACTTTTTGTTTATTGTTACCCCCATTGTGGGAGTCTGTAATTGTTCTATGTTTTGTTTTACAATATTTTATGTCCATTCTAGTATTGCAATCATCTTGATGGGGAAGAGAGAGTTGGTTGCTTTGCTTAATTTGTCTTTCTGGTGTCTCGTAATGGTTGAGCGGCTTTTCCTCGCGGTGTGACGGGGTTGTCTGCAGTTTGTGATTGTGGTATTTCCTGATCATACTCACTTACTATTTTTGGTAAGACATTGGTCGTTTATAACACCATTTAGACTACAAGTAATTTACACGCAGAGGTGGGGACGGCAACCTGGGAAGCAATATTATATACTGAAGGAAAAAAGTTTAGCAATTATTTATAATGGGGTTTCCCATAGGCGATCTATGAAGCATTAGATCCTTTTAATTGACAAGTTCGCAAACATGTCAGTTATTTGAAAATGACCTAATGGCTACTCGCAAGTGATCAAAAGAAACAAAATCCGACTCCATAGTGAGGATTTGATCTGCTGAGCATTTTAATTTCAAACGTTATTCAATTGAAAGGGAGGTAATTTGGAAAAATACGATTTTCAACTAAAAACTGTACGAAAAGGATGAACATAACATTCAGTTTTAAACCGTTTTTCACTTTCTTGCTTTTGGATCTAAAGATTTGACAGAAAAATGAAACTTTTAGTCGAAAACTATTCGCACTATTGCCAGATAAGCTGTTTTAGCAAGGGGGAATAAAATTAGACTGTGCATTATGTGAAATGTCAATCTGGTAATGTCATCGTACTCGTGAACGTTTGTCAACATATATGTTTGACACGGTGAGATTAAAAGACCTATTTTTTCTAAACTGTGAATCCTCAAAGTATATTGCTAAACTTTTTTCCCTCAGTATAGTTAAAAGGCTGCTCGTATGCATTGTATAAAGTTTGAGCTGAATGCATAGTACTGAATACTATTAGCCACTGTACAAATGTTACACGTGGTATCAGACGATTCACAAAGAATGCAAATTCCTATTTGTTTGTTTAAAAAAAATAAAAAAGGTCTGGTCATCTTTACACTGTTGCTATGTTAACATTATTTGAGCTCTATGCTAGTTGTCCAAAGCCTCAAACATAGCCAAATTTTGAGATTTTTGACAACTAAATAAACAGAGAGTCCAAGCAATAAGTCCTACTACAATACACACCATATGCTGCATTTGCTATTTAGCTGTGCTGAGATCTGAAAAAAATATAAGGTCTTCTGAAGTCTGAGAATTGGTCCAAAGTGTCATTTTATCTATTTATCTATTTCTAGACTATGCTGATGGAATTTTTAAGCAAAGATGATGGTTAAATTAATACAAAACGTTTACACTGAATATATGCCATTGATCTAAACAACCAATCAGAAGAAATTGTGGAAATAAACAGCAACTTTAAGTTTATGGCAGGCTTTAGCGGCCGCCTGCAGGATATGGCTCTTTATGTTACAAGTGAGTTATAGAAGAGCTGAGTAACTCAGTGGTAGAGTGGTTGACTTAAAATTAAGGGGTTAATAGTTATAACTTCACATGTGGCATTGCGTTCTTGTCTATACTGGTTAAGCCCAGGAAATGTCATAGGAAATGCCCTGCTACGACAATGAAATAGTTTGTTGAAAATATCATCAAATCAAACAAACAACTGATCTATTGTCTTTAAATTTAAATAGCGTACATGTATTTGATCAGGCCATATACAGAATTAACCCTATAAGTGCCAATCACAATTGCAATCGTCTGCTTTTGTTGTCTGCTTAGAAAAGTTTCAGAAGTGTATTTTCCAACAGTACATACCCTGATTAGATTGCTCATATACATGTACGAGGTGTGATCAAAAGTTATTCGCCTGATTTTATTGAATTGAAATCTTTGCCATTCGGCCATCTGATCTAATTGAATGACATTGTGAGTGTGAAAAGCATGCGGTTATGCCTGGTTGCTTATGTAAAGCACTTTAAAGAGAGTAGGGTGAGACACATTTGTAAAATGAAGAGTTATCAAGTATTTCTGTAAGAAAGAATTGCCTCCAACGAAATATATGAAACTTTCATGGAAACCCTTGGAAGGAACCTCATTCTTATAGCACTTTGAATAAATGGGCAGTAGAGTTTAAAAGGGGGAGAGAGATCGTTGAGACATCTGGCTGCCCCAAAGATGCCACCGCTGATGTATATGTCAAGGTTGAACACATCTTGGTTGTGTGTGATAAGAGACGACGAGGCCTGCGAAGCAGAGCAAGCAAATTGGGCATAAGTTTTGGGGCAGTACAATCAATCCTATCACACATCTTAGGTATGTCAAAGGTTTTGGCAAGATGGATGCCGCGATTGTTAACAGATGACCAGAAAATGACTCAACTCAATATTTCTAGGTATTTCTTGTCTCGCTATGAAGATGATTCCAGCGATTTTATCGAGCGAGTTGTATGTAACCCAAGATAATATATGGGCTCACCACTTTAACCCAGAGTCAAATTCATAGCAAAACAATGAAAGCACCCTAGTTCACCCCTTCCTAAGAACTTTAAGAGGGTTCATTAAGCGGGGAAGGTGATGTCCTCAATCTTTTGGGATAGCCAATGGTGCATATCATGGAGGTGAATTGAGGCAGCTTCACTAGTAAATCGCAAGAAAGAGGCAAGGAAAACTTATTCGTGGTATTCTGTTCTTGCAGGACACTGCCCCTGAAAGGATGAGAAAGCTCGAACTGAGATGTGCTAAGTCTAATGCCTTGAAGTGAGATTATATTGAAAAGTAATGGTGAATTTTTTGTTTCCCACGAATGTTAACCGATGATCAGAAACGGACTCGACTTGATATTTCTAGGTATCTCCTGTCTCACTATGAAGATGATCCCAGCGATTTTATCGAGCGAGTTGTAACCCAAGATGATACATGGGCTCACCACTTTGACCCAGAGTCAAACAAGCAGAGCTAACAACGGACGCACTCTGGTTACCCCTCCAAAGAAATTTAAGAGGTTCATTCTGCAGGGAAGGTGATGGCCTCAATCTTTTTGGGTAGTCAATGGTGTAGATTATGCAAATGAATTGAGGTGGCTATGCCAGTAAATTGCAAGAAAGAGGCGAAGAAAACTGACTCACAGTGTTCTGTTCTCGCAGGACAACGCCCCTGAAGGGATAAGAAAGCTCGAATAGGGATTGGAAAAGTGCATTGCCTTGAAGGGAGATTATAATTAAAAGTTATGGTCAAATTTTCATTCCCTGGTTGCCCAAAGTACATTTTATATAGTAACAAAGTTATTAAGTAACTTATTGATCACCCCTCGAAATATGAAACCGTTCATGACGAAAACAGAATTAACCCTTAAAGTGCCAATCACAACAAAACCTCTCTACACATGCCGTCCGCTGAATTGTTTCAGTAACTTTTTAACAAGTTATGTTGATCCAGATCAGACAGCTTCTGTATGGTTTGGGTCCATACCGTTTGTCCCCATACTTAGACAAGTCAAAAAATATTTACAAGGAATAAACAGCAGACGACATTAAAAGGCGGCAATTTTGATGACGTTTTGCAGGTGCTGTTAAGCTAGGGCCTGTTAATCATAGAACTTACTTGTTTTGATTTTTATTTCATGAGCATTGGAGTGTTATCACTGTGACCACGCTGTCAGGAACTACGATGATTGTAACTCTACCCGAGCGTGCAACGATGGAGAAGTAAGTGTGAATTATGAACCGTTTATCCTAATTATTTTAGACTGGAACTTCTAGTATGCATTAGTAAGCGGACAGTGTATATTCTGGAATTTTTTTTAAAAAAAAAAAAGGAAAATTACTTAAATTTTAATATTTTCTCTTCTTGATTGACATAGAAATAAACCCCCTCCTATCTCTCAAAATTTAGGGAATACCCTCGTGCACATGCCAAGAATAAACACTGAATAAGTACTTTGACAGGTGTGTTCCTAATTCTCCCTCTTTTAGATTTTCAGGTGTTAATCCATAACCTTTGGGCGTATGGTTTACTTCAGTAAAGGTAAATCTTTTAAAAGGTGTGAAGCACATTCAGGTGATAATCTTTAGCATATTATACAGTTATTTCATACCTGTTTGTAGTATAGTCAAAACTATTGCCCCTCGGTGCCATGGACGACCTGATGCACTATTGATGGAGGCCAAAGGCATGAAATGACTGTTTTATTACCTATTTCAGTTGATGACATTCATAGCAGCGTTTCATGAATGGAGTTGCGATGTGGCGTTGTTGCAGGACCTAATGTGCTAAATTTGGTCTCAAAATGGTCCGCTAGTTCTATCGAAGAAAAACGAGTACGCACACTTAACGTTTCTGACCATAAACAATGAAGGTATTTGGAGTTTGAAGTTGCCGAACAATGCCATGGTGTAAATGAACTGTACACGCATCTTTGTCGCGCATGTCGATAAGCGCCACAACACTATTAACAGTGAAGCGTGAAACCAGGCCATGGTATACTCCCAGTCAATATCCAAAACTTTGGATCCTTCTGCAATACTTTAGACCTGCATCAAGCGATAAATGGTCTTGAAAAACAATTTGGGTATTTTTAGATTGCCTGTTTTACACAGGTTTAAATGTACATGTAAAGAAGCTCACCTGTCTTGAAAATGACTAAACGTTCATGTGTGTGGTATCATTTTTTTTAAAAAATATAAATGCATTTTCGTTTTCCTTGACAAACACTCGTGTTTTATTTAAGGTATGTATGCTAAAGGAGCTACAGTCATCCACTGATGGACACCACGAGTATATAATGAACTGCGAAACAAAACAGGTAAGAGTATCAACTTATTAGCTGGTATCTCTATATATAAATATCTCTCTCTCTCTCTCTCTCTCTCTCTCTCTCTCTCTCTTGATTATCCAAGCAAGTGTTGATTAACTTTTCATAATAATTAATTTAATTATTAGTAGTATCATTATTTTAAAAAAAAACTAAATTGTGCCAAGTCTATAATCTAAGTATAACGATTTTTATTGTTCATTTCGTTATCTAAGTATAACTATTTATTCGTTCATGTTCTTAGCACTAGACGTTCTGAATAGTAATCAGGTTTAACTAGGTATTTTCTACTCTCTAAAAAGCATGATAAATTCAGTTATGTTTATCAATGTCAAGGTGTGTCTTGAATCTTCAAGATTCTGGACAGTCTTAACCCTGTTTCAATTTCTGTCAAATGAGAAACTAGTCCAGTTAAGTGATTAAGCTGAATGTGGTCTGATATTGGCTTTTTATAATAAACACCATACCAAATAATTCGCTCAAGAACTCGCAGAGTCAAATAGATTCGTGAAAAGTGCAATAAAATTGAAAGGGAAATGAACCAAAAAAATGAATGAAAATATTTTCAACGAATTGCATAGGTTAGGGAGCCTCAACCTGCACTTAAAACTGTCTGTGTTTTATCAAAAGCAGAATCTAGGGCTAAGTTTGGCAAGTAAACTGCGTTAAACCCCCTCATATTTCCTGTGTTTTTGACTGATGTCCGTTTTATTGTTGCTGAGACATTGTCTTTTATTGCTCCCAAAGTCTGTGTTTTTTTAGTTTGGTCCATGGTGCATTGTGTAGTACCCAGTTTCTTTCCTAGTTTTGCAATCATTTCACTGAGGCAGAGAGAGCCAGTTGTTTTAGCTCAATTGTATGTTTGGTTGTTAGTGTGATATTCTCTTCCACATGGTGCCCTTTGTGGGTCTGTAGTCTATGAATGTACCATTTACTGGTCATACACGCTTCCTTTTTCGAAAAATGAAGTAACAATTACGAGGGGAGAGGGAGACTTGAATTATTTGGCTAAAATACGTCACTTGGAGCTACCTATTGCGTGCATTTTAATTCTAAACAGTGAACATGTCCATATTGTTATACAATTGTACCAACAACAACATTTTTATTCATTAGAAACTATCTAACTATGATTGTTGTCGTAGCATCACACCATCATAGATTTTGCCATTCATATATTTTTTCGCGATAAAAAAATAGTAAGTGAGTATGATCAGGAAATACCACAGTCACAAACCGCAGACAACCCCATGGCACCGCGAGGATGAGCCATCACTATTTGAAAAATCAGACTCGTACGTAAAAATAACCTTGTAAAGGGTCCATAGTTCACGAAGTGTTAGCGTCATAATGCTGCAATACAGTCATTAATAGTATTACATGGATAAAAATTCAAAATGTTGAAATTAAATAATTATAAAGAATGCAGTTTTTCTTCAAAAAGCAATTTTTCAAGTTTTAAATGCCATTTTTTTCTTTAGGTGAAATTAAAATAACCCTGAGCAGCTATTATAATCAACTCAGTTTAGCATTTTGAGGCTGCCTTTCTCATTTTTTTAGGAATAATCAAATAAACATTTATCCATAGTAAACAACAGAAATGGCAGCAAATATGTGAGCCGTGACATGAGATTTCTAACAATGTGGTATGTGCGACCAGCAAAGGTTCAGATCAGCCTGCGCATGCGCGCAGTCTGATCAGAGCCTTTTCTAGTCGCCTGTAAATTCTATAAATATTAAACTAATGACCGAACAGCATTCTGAGTTTCTAAGCTTAAAAGAAGGCTAGACAGGCTCAGCTGAGTCTACACTTGTCAAAATGCCACATTGCTGGAAATCACATGTCACGGCTTATTTCTAGTTAAAACACAAAAAAGTGTTAACTTATTGGTATTTGTGAATATTGTATGAAAACAATTTATACCAGTTCCCACGATTTTCCTACTTATGGCATTTGCAATAAGGAAAGGTTCAGTCGGCTTATAGATTTACTTTTTAATAGTTCCGTTTTCTGTTTGTCTTACAGCACTGTAATGGAGTGGATATAGCTTTTCCCTTTGGGAAACGAGACATAAAAGTGCGTAATGTAAATGCAAAATGTTGTGATACGGACCTATGCAACTACCCTGCTCCAACGCCTATATCAGTAACAGGTATTTTGAAATTAAAACACAATCCGACAAATCATAAATCATGGGGTAATTTGACATTTATCAGATGACAACTCCGTGAGGGATATGCTTTCAGAAAGGTAAAATGCATTGTGTGCCCATAAATGTCCAGGTGACGATATATACAGCAGACATATGATTGGTTTAAATGCTTTCACATGTTTTTAACTAAACAATCTCAGAGTGTATACATAATGATCTGTCGGCGATATTAATTAATTTTCATGTCAACAAGTTTCAAGTAACAATCATATTGGGATGTTTTCCTGCACAAAACATACGTAAACATATCATATCAAATGCAATTAACATGTACTAATTACTATTAAATTTGGTGATAATGAAATTGTCAGATAAGAACTTTTGTTCTTGCACAAACGATCAGAGCTTCCACTGTTTTACACATTGGCAATAATTCTGTTTTACATACCACATACCAAACCGTGGGAAATATATAAATGGAACAGCCGCACGTAAGAAGACAAGTGACTTGTTGGTTATAGTACGGTGACTTAAGATATTCTGGAAGCCTTTTAAAAATATAAAGATGCAGTGTTTAACGCTGAGCTGCGAAGAATTAGAACGTATTATTTGTATGAGGATGGATTTGAATATACATCCCTCGCAATCACCATGAGTCATCACTCGACAAGCCTCTTGATGACAAACCGTGATCCTTGGAACATATTTTTTAATCCCATCCTCACACCAATGATCGATCCTTATAACACAATATAATTATTTATTATGTTACAACTATCAAAACGCATTGGTACATGAATGTTATATACAAGTTTTGATTTAAAAGAAAACCTGTAGTCTCTACTTTTTTTTATTTCACTGCGCATGCAAACTTTCCAATCATAGTCCATTCGTCGACGTCAAGCTTTACACTTACATGCTGATAGTGTGTCTACTCTAAAGCTTGGAGTTCATACGCGATTAAAGAAATGTGTAGCCAACTGTCATTTTAACAAAGTAGATAGCACTCACTAAACGACGACATGCGCTGGCAATGAAAAAATGGCTATTATCCATGCTTTATGTTGTTTCTTAATTGTTGTTAAATTTGGTTTATTTAGCTTTTATCCGTTACCTCGACATAAAACATAAGTTTTGATTCGTGAAAATGCATAGTTATTTCTAAAATTTATGTAAACGGGATGAATTTAAGTTCTTGATGGAGATGTTCCTTGCTTCCCTTCCTATGGCGTATATATTTCTCAGCGTATTCGTTTTGCAAGAGTGTGTTCTACTGGATATGACTTCAACAACAGAAACTTATTTTTAAATGCTACGTTATCATAACAAGGTTATAGATATCATAAAATTCAAAAACATTTTCTAAATTCTACCACAGACATTCAGAGTTAATTGTTAAATACAACATTGGGTTAAAACTCTTCTACAACAAGGCATATTAGAACCTAAATTTTATGGTGATTTAGTTTATAAATTCAAACGAATTGTTCAAAGACCTAATTTTAGTGATCAAGTCAAAAAGATTACCAAACGTTATATAAAGTTTGGATATAACTTGGATAGCATGGGACAGTCTCCATGCCTGGTTTTGAACCCAATCATGGTTTAAGCTATGGTTTCCTCTTTAATTGCACGACGGTGGGTCTGGCCTCAGATTTTATGACGGCTCTGACATAAAGCTTTAATTTGTGGGTTGGTGCCTGATGCTTATCTGTAGCTAGACCCACCGTGGCTAAACTTGAGGTTTTCTTTAGCTCTGACTATCTGTGAGTTGTGAGCCCTTTCCTTTGTTTCATCATAGTGTGATAATTTGATTAGAGTGTTTCTCCATGATGATACATTGCAATAGTTAGAAGGCTTCCATGCGGGCTGAAAATTTCTTGTACTTCAACAACAGCAGAATCTAGGGGGAAGATTTGTTACAAGTAAAATGCATTTAAGCCCCCCCCCACCCGGTAGGCTTAGGATGCAGTCCGTTCTAAGGCGGTGGTTCTGTTGTTGTTGACTGTTGTTTATTGTTACTCCCATTGTGGGAGTCTGTAACTGTTCTATGTTTACAATGATAATTGCAACATGGTTTAAATTGATCCTTATCAACTATGATAGATTTGTTTTGATTGAAAACCAATATTTTATCAGTTAGTGTATGCATTAAGAGAGGTATTTGAATTTTAGTAAAATTGTAGTCACGTAATTCATAGTAACGTAATTCACAAATGTATGTGTCAACTTATTTCCCCAATGCAAACGATAACTTGTAAAATTATTGTATGGTTTGTTCTTTAGTTAGGTCATAGTTTTTACATTGTCTTCAATTGCGTGAGGGAGCACAGTGGCTCAGTGGTAGAGTGCTTGACTTGAGACCAAAGGGCCGCTGGTTCGAGCCTCACCGGCGTCACTGCATTGTGGTCCTAAAGTAAGACACATTTATCCTAGCTTAGTACTGGTTCAACCCAGGAAGACCCGTCCCGCAAAACTGAAAGATTGTTGAGTGGACGTAAAGAATCAAACAAACAAACAAAACAAATCTTCAATTGCGATATTTATATTTATTCTTATACAAATGATACATACAGGGTAACGAAATTCACAAAACTGAAGAATTTTTAGCAACCTCAGATACCTTTAATCTGCTACAAAATATACAAATGCTTCACCAAATTCGTTTCTATCGTCCATGCACATAATAATTCTTTAGACATAGAGATGTTTGATGTAAGTTTAACTTGCATGGTTTGTAAGTTGCGAGATGGTAAAATTGGTAACGTGATTGTGGGATATTCGTATATGTATGTCAATAAAATATTGTTCAAAACTACTTATAAAAACAACCATTTGAGCATAACACATTCTTAAAATTACTTACTATGTCGAAGGGACATCACTTTGGGTGATTTTGGGGGACACAGAATTACTCTAGTAGATACAAACATAGCAGCCTACTGGTGTGTATTAGTACTGTAAATTCTTTTTTTGTGAGAATTTTATTTATGCAAATAGCGTTAACAGGCATATTTGTAACATTAAAAATTAGCGTCTTTGGCATGATTTACCTACATCAGTAAACGACAGAATTATTTTGCTATTTCGCGAGTGTTTAATTTTTGTGAGGTTTTGCAAAAATAAACCGCTCGCAAAAATTATTGAATTGAAAGTGCCAAACGTTTATATACTGACTCATATGTGCTACATGTATAAAGACTCTAAATAGGGCATCTACATGAAAAACGGAGGCGAAAAAAGCCGTCCTACTGTACATGCCTGACAGTCTTCACGCTTACACATACATATGCGTATTGCATGGAATTAGATAAGGCCTCATACCAAAATCACGACCTCAGGCCCTACTGAATACAACAGCAAGACGTTTAAATGAGGTTGTACGCACATGTTAAAAGTCCTGTAAATCTTGAATTTTTTGCGAGGGTATATTTTCGCGAAACTTCGCGGATGCAAAGTTTTTGAAAATAAAACCCTCGCAAGATGACATAATCACTCATTAATTGATTTAGGTAAATCATGTCATAATCGTGGAATTTTAACGTGACAATTATGTCTTTTAATGTTATTTGCAAAAATATAATTCTCGAGAAATTGTTTGAATACAGTACCTAAACCTTAAGTGCTGACCCGAAAATATTTTATCAATATGTACTGCGTGTTACAGGTACCACGCCATCTGCAGTCAATACTACAGCTGGACCTTGTTATGATAGAATTACTAACTGTGATTCCTATGGTCACTCGGCATGCATTGAACCGTACCTTTCCTGGGCACAACAGAACTGTCAGCGTACTTGCAACCTTTGCAGTAAGAAAATCATTTATCTACAAGCTCGTGATATTTTGATTTTTTCACATTGGTGACCAACAAAGCCTCGGGCATATCTGTACAAAACTCCATTAGCATTCAATGCTCAGATCCAGAAAGTTTTGTCAGTGGGGGACTAACTAAAATTTAAATTTCAAATTTAACTAAAATTGGGCCATCATTGGCCCACCAGCGATTAGCCATTTAATTGGTGTTTCGTATGCGGGCAGATGATTGCCAAACATTGAATGTTGGCTTGGTAGCATTGTAATTTTTCAGGGGATCCCGACCAGTATTGCTAAGGAAGCATATAGCTTTGCGATTTTAAAGGTATATCTGGACCCTCTGTCCCCCAAACAAGCATTGAAAACTATAAGGTCTCAAGGTTATTACCCCTTTTCATGCTAAACCCAACTAATATAAAATAATGTTAAAACGATTGTTTTTATCTTTCTTTAAATCCAACAGAGGTTTTGTTTATATTGCAAATAAATGTTCAATGTAACAACTATTCGACAACATTCATTAGTCGACATAAGTTAAGCTAAATGAGGCATTATTTGGTTTTATATAATTAAGGCGAGAGGTTATTAAACTCTTTCCATGCTCATATCAACTGGGCATGCATTTTATGACGCTCATAAAAGTTAAAATGTCAACAATTGTTAACATTTTAACTTTTATTAGGATGATTAGTACAACATCTGAGATTTTGAAAGCAAGAAGAAAATGTTTCAGCATTTTGGTGTTTATGAGTAGTTGAAATGATATGCTTGGTTTAGTTGAACATGACAATAGTTTTAAATCCTCAAGACTTGGGACCAAAACTACAATGCCTTCTTAATGTTAAGTACTACCTTAGATAAGTATTGATATTTCATCATGATATGTTAGATATTTATTCAATTGCCAGGATCGGCGCAGGACAAATGGTCGAATATGTCATTGTGATCTACAGAAAACATGAATATTTTTTGTTTTTGTTTTTAAGATGTTTGAAACATAATTTTTCGTAGCCTTAAAAATCAATACCTAACGTAAAGGAGACATTGTATTTTCTCCCCTGGTCTTTGACTGAAATTATGAAATGTAGCCTGCATGTTTGAAGGGGTATTATCCGTTGACTCATAGACAGAGAAACGCACGTCAAAAGCAAAAGTGTCTTAAAGGAGAAGGATTTTCATATACACATTATTATTTGAAAATTAATAAAAATCAGTTGAGAAATAAGAATGTTATTTATAACGTTTTGGGTTTTCATTAAAACCTTTCAGCGACACCTTTTTGAATATACATGTATAATTATACATACAAATTGGGAGCTTATCTTCACCAATGGATTAATGCTGGTTTACAATCATAAATTCCTTTCATGACTGGCTTCATCAATGGGTGAAATAATAAACATTTATATTATTTACAACACTAAGAGCACTGGCAATAGCATACTTCGCTGTATTTGTTGTATTGTAGCCTAATCAATCTTGTAAAGAATTATTCAAACTGTTATATCACTTTGTACAGATGATTAATGTGGTCATTTGGTTCTTCGCTACAGAAGGACAACCATAATCTAGAGATACGTCCCATATTGTTTGAAGTAGAACTTCTCCAGGCACTAACGGTAACACTGGCAACACCCTCTGCTATGCCTCTGCTGCAGTTTTCCACCAGTGGGAGCGTTGTATTGTTACTTTTTTTCGTTAGAATTTTCTCTGGTGTCAGCAATAACTAGTCATCATTGTCAGAAGCATTGGAACTAAGGTTCTGTCGAAAACAATGGGGCTATCATCACTCCCTCTTCCTTATCTTGTTCCATCGTTTGCAGTGCACTGTCAAAGCAATAGAAAATATGTAATAAGTATGAATAATATGTTTTCCAGTATCAGGAAACGCATTTTTAAATTGCGAATATATTTACATTACAATCCAGCAAGAGTAAACAGCAAGTTGGATGGTACGCGTGTAGTTCGTTTAAATCCTAGCAGACACAACCTGCATGTATCAATATCACAGTTCATATACGCACTCATAATTAATATGTTGTTTTTTTTGTTCCAAGCTCACTAATCTCAATATTATTTGTTATTAATTGTCACACCATATGTTCCATAACAAGTCAAACTAATATCAGTTTCAATAACACTATGTTACGTTGTGGCCTTACTATGAAACGAAAAAATGTTACGTTATATCTATTCATCAATATAAAAAGCTTTTAATTGTCAGAATTTCATCCCTTCATAAAATTTTATAATATTTTTTTTTTATTATTTTTCCATGGCAGTACGCAAACTGTTATTTCCTGAGAATTCAAAATAAACCTGACAAACTCAATAACCTGAGTTGCCATGGTTACATAATTTTCCCCGATGAGGAGTAAGTCCCAAATCATCCAGCAATGACACTGATTCAGTACTCTTGGTTGCATCTTTGAGAAAAATCACTCTAAATCAATATATCATCTACACGCATGTATACAGAGTAAGTATGCTCTTTGTGGATAAATGCAGTTTCAATAATTAAAAAGGTGCAACTGAATTTAGCCATTAGATAAGAGAGCGGAAAAAATCAAGTTTCCTTTGCTAGGTAAAGTTAAGAAGTTCTTTGTATTGCCCGGTCATCAATTGATAGTAAATTTACAATGTATATAGGCATCATAATGTAAATAAATGCTCAATAACACATTCTGTGAACCAAGATTAGCACCGACTTTGGTGTTTCTATTATAAAAAGTTTTCTTCAGTATGTAAGATTACTAAAAAAAAGAATCAAATATGTAGGATCCACCAGTTTTTTTTTCAAAATAAATTATGTGATTAAACTTCCTCGGGTTCATAATGAACGTCTTCAATTATTTGTTCGTCCATAAGTTCCTCAACTACATTATTATGTTCTTCAAAACTGAAGCTAATTTCAGCCTTGGAAAAGTTATTCTTAAGGGAAAATCAATGTATGTACCGAACTCATGATTACCCCTATACAACAATTTCCTTTCTTAAGAAATTTCTTTCCATCTATCTATCCCAAAATATAGAATTTGCCCAGCCTCCATATTGTCTGGCGTGTTTAATTTTTAAAATACAAATTAACAACTTACTTGAAATAATCTATTATCAAAAGAGTGAGACGATTTGAACTAGATATGTTTTGAATGGTTTGTATCCTCTTGTTTTATTAGATGTACCTGACAAAGCGCTAGGTATTTCAGAATACCCATCTGATGTCCCCCACGGGGGTTAAGACGTATTGGAAGATGGATAAATATTTTCCTGAGAAGAAGATGATTGGAATTTGAGATTAATTTTACTCCCAATTTCATACTATCGTCAACTGCCTTGACTTGTTTCTCTAAAGATGTGTCCTCTTCAAACAAATGCAATATAGAATAGATGCTGTTTCACTACAGAGTTGCGAGGTTTTAGCTTTAATTTGTAATGGCAGAACAAGAAACACCACCATTGACTTGAAAAAAAAAACTATTTGAATGCATACATAACTATACTAAACAGTTCTTCTGGTTCCCACTGTCACTTTGTAGTGTCTTGTGCAGTGTTTAACCAAGAAATTTTAAAGGAGGGTATTTAAGTCCAATACCATCTAAATTTTGTGGAACAGTGACGTTTTGACATGGGACAAGTGATGAAATAATTGAGAAAAAAAATATTGGGACAATGTCACTCAATCTCACCTGTATGACTATTTTGGAATTGTATGCGTCAAATGGCACAAAATGCAACCTTGTCATAATATTGCTAGTTCATATAAGTGAAAGTTCACTAATGATATTAGTCCTTTTGTAAGTGTATTAGACTTCTGAAACCTTTTAATGCATGTGTTTTGATACCTTAAGTTTGATCGATTTAATCAGTCTAGAAACTTCGAAAATGAACAATTATCCGACCTTAATTTACAGTTAAGACAACTACCACATAAACACTTTCAGAAAATATTCTCTCTCTTAGAAACAAGCGGTTCAGTGGTTTTTATTTATAATATCATCTTACTACTTCTTCTGCAAATTCGAAAAGAACTATAAAGTATTCAACATGATATGTGTCATTTCACCTGCATAGATGGCGTATAATCATCTAAAATATATCTTTCGTTCACATACACTTTAGTGACGAGCAGAGCAGATTTTGAAATAAGATGAACTTTCTGATATGTCTCATTACGGATGCGTTTGATACCCAGATCGAAAGCTTTGGTAAATTGGTTTTCTTTTTACATATCTCTTTATCTCCTTTGCATTTAATGACTTTTGGGGTTCACTTACTGTATCCAAAAGAACTGTCATCTTCTGTTGTTGCTGCAAAACACATTTGTTGCGTAAGTATCAACTGTTGTTATTAAAGCCGAAAGTCTTGCCAGGTCTGCTCAATTGTTCGTGTTTACAAAAGAATTCATGAGAACTAGAGGGGTTCTTGAAGGGGAATATTGTACCAACACAAAACTTTTGACATGATTTTCCCGACGACTCGCCACCTTCATTCTGCTTCAGAAAATAATGTCTGGCATCACTATTTTCTGCAGAAAGAACTCCAGGGGCACAAGGCTTTAAACCCTTAAAATTCTCAGAGTTTTGTTATTTATAATCCGCAGAATCTCAAAATAAAATATGATATTTCTAGGTACCACCATTATCCCCCAAGATCCAAACATATAATGTGTCCGACTGGATGGTAAAAACCTCTAATGTTAAGATAACAAAACTCTGAGAATTCAATTGTCCGAAGGACACATCAAAACTGTAAAATATCAACTCTGTGATTTTTTAAAAACAATCACACAAAACTGACTCCTATGTCCTTGCCTTTGTAGCATAATAAAACGTATTGCCTGTAACCATCAAATTGTATCTTTAATCAATTAAAATTAAAGGCAGTGGCTATTGACAGCCGGCTGTCAGCAGCAAAATTGCTATTGCCAGCCGGCTGTCACCAGCAATTTCGCTGCTGACAGCCAGTATAATTTGTTGATGATATTAGGGTTTTACATGTACAGGACTTATACATTACATTTGAAGCTTCCATTCATTTGTACATTTAAACTATTAAATATTCAGTTCCTTAAATAAAAACCTGCTCAAATTAGGGTTTTAAAGTCTTCAATCAGACTGGAGAACAGTGTGGTTTCTGATCAGCTCACTTCATCAGAAGTGAACTGCTTGTGATCTACCATTGTTTAAAAAGGATAAATCTGAGCTTAAATTATTTTTTACTTCATATTGTTAATATATGGTTTCTAAAGTCTTAGTAGTATCATGTTCATTCAACCATTTTGCATCCAGAACGGTTAATAATCCTAAAAGTTTGGCCATTGTGAGTACATTAACAGGCTTCAAGAAGCAATGAGAACACTGGGTGTGTATTATCTTGTAAATGCATCTCCTTCTAAACCTTTTGACATAGTAACTCCATAACTTTGTAGCTGAACAGGTCACATGATGTAGACTGTGCTTGGCAGGGATGAGAACAGTCGGCCATTCTCAGTCAGAAAAATATGTCAGTTGACTCCAAAATGGAGAAATAGCGATTTTTAAACCACTTATTAAAGGCTTAAAATAACAAATATTAATAGAAACCAGTCAGTTTATGCTTATTTGATATCTAAAATTGAGTTTTAACTTCATTCAAACATAAATTTCAGCAAAAACAACTGACATTACAATCATATGCCAGTGCTCAATCAGGAAATCCTGATCAATCCTGAACTTTCTCATCCCTGATTCTAGAAAAATCGTGTCCGGAGCATGTCTCCTATATAATTTGTGGTAGGAATCCCAAATTCAGTGAGTGAACACACCTTGGGGTCTAGGACTTTCACATACTATTTTAGGGTCACTTCGACTTTGACCTCTGGCCTCAGTTCTTGTGTCCTGTGCATATCTCCTATATAACTTGAGGTAGGAATCCCAAATTTGGTGTGTGGATACATTTTGGGGTCACCAAGTGTTGTGTACTGTTTTTTGGTCACTGTGACCTTGACCTCTGGTCTCAGGTCTAGAAAAATTGTGTTGGGAGCAGCAGGCCTTCAAAGATAACAGTGTGTAACAGAAAACAATCTTATTTTCTTATTTTTCAATTTAAACAATGTCATATGTTGTGGGTACTCAAATGAGTATCCAAACCATATGCTAAAGATATGGTGGATAATGAATTATTATGTTTATCTTAAACTATGATTGGGAGCATATCCCCTATTTTATTGAGGTAGGATTCCAAAATTTAGTGTGTGGATACATCTTGGGAGTGCGGACTATTACACATTGTTTTCAGATCAAGTTATATTGTTTTCAGATCACCTTGATCTGGACCTTTGACCTCAGTTCTTGAAATCTCTTGTCTTTTGGGACAAAATGTAGAGTTGAAAATATTCTGGTGACCTTGACTGGATTTTCAAGGTCACATTCCTTTAAAGTTCTATCTTGCGGGCAAGTGGTTGGTTTTTGACCAAACTTGCATAGATACATTGTTTGGAAGGGAAACGAATTAATAAGATTGTAGTGACCATGACCTTGTTTCCATGGTCACACCCGCACTTGGTTACGTTATAAATTCCAAATGTTAACCAAAATTGTCTTTCCGCATGCTATCTTTTGAAATAAATGATGGATTTCAACCGCTTTGTATATATATTATTGTATCAATGTGGGGCAATAATTAGCTGATTAGAATTTGTGTAATCATGCTTGCCAAATCACATTTAAGGTTTGAGATACAGTTTTCATGTTCTCTTCTTTTGTGACTGGAATCATTTAACCCTAAGCTTAATTAAATTGGATGGAAGAGTCTATCAGATTCAAAATATTTTTTCCACATGTACATGTATACTCTTTTCCAGGAACTCCCTCTCAAGAAGCAATTGGACCCCCTCAGTAAAATAAGCTAATTACTAAGAAATGAAAAAAAAAGTTTTTAGGGTCTTCAGTGTTCAAGAATTTCATTTTTGCCCCAAACTCATTGATCAGTTACTTTAAACCGAAGCCACAGTATGCTCATGACAAATTCCACCATTCCTCCAAGGAATAGGATTGCAAATATGTACATGCGCTACTATTGTAAAACAGATTTGTGAGGAGTGTTGCATTTTTGGTTACTTGACCTTGACTTTTGACCTCATTTCTTGAATAATCCTGTATGGAGCATTTGAGGTAGGAATCCAAAATTTGGTGTGTGGATGCATCTTGGGATGCAATGTGTAGTGTATCAATTTTGGGTCTATGTTACCTTGTTGACCCTGACCTCTGACCTCATTTCTAGAATGATGTGTCTGGAGCATATCTTCTATATTATTTGAGGTACATGTAGGAATCCCAAATTTCGTGTGTGGGTGCTTCTTGGGATGGCGGTGTGTCACCTACTATTGTGGGGCCTATGTAACCTTGACATTTGACCTAATTTCTAGAATAATCGTATCCAGTTACAGTAACAGTTATATTAATATCTTATAACTTTTGATTTGTATTATCCCTTTTATCTATATTCCAGTAGCTGGCTGTCAATAGCATTTAAGGTCTATTGCCAGTTGGCTGACAATAGACCTAAAATGCTGTTGACAGCCGACTGGCACTAGACAGCCCGCTGGCACTAGACTTTAAATGCTATTGACAGCCAGCTGGCAATAGACCTAAAATGTTATTGACAGCCAGCTGGCAAGGGACACTTCTTCTGACAAAACAGTAATGACACGATGAAAATGTATATTAATCTGATCAGACTATTCCTTAAGCTCCTAGAGGAGCAATGTGATAAGGGTTTACACTGTTTACTCAGCTCAAATCAGTGTTTATGCTATTTGACCAGACCTGTCCTTCCCTAAAACTCGATTGGCAGTCATTGATCAGAAGAGGGAAATGGCAACAGCTGTATAGTATGGTAACCAGTTTGATTGTAGGGTAAAATTTTACAGATTGATGGGCTACTGTTCATCCCCTTTAATTTGATATGCCACATGACCATGATCAGAAAAAGAAATTTTTGACTCCCAGCACCCCCAAGTGCAAAATCTTTGGGCATGACCCAGGGGACCTAATGAAAATACCGCGTTATATGTTTTATAGCTTTCATTTGTGAGAAGACACACACAGTTTGGTTTAAAAATATTTGAAATTGACTTAGTAATTGAGATTTAATGATATTTGACCTTTGGCCCCTCCCTAAGGCCCAAGGGGGCGGGGGACCAAAAAATTGTGCTGTTGCATGTGCCATTCATGTTAGTAACTCACATACCAACGCTGGTTGAATTTCAGATAAAAAAATATTTTGACCCCACCAACCCCCCACAGTACCCCCAAGTCCCGACCCTGGGGCATGACCCAGGCAGTCGAATAAAACTCCCGTCTGACATGTTCTTTGTCTTTCATTTGTGAGAAGACACACAAAGTTTGGTCGAACAAATCTTTGAAATTGACTTAGTAATTAAGATTTAATGATATTTGTCCTTTTGGCCCCTTCCTAATGCCCCAGGGGGACGGGGACCCAAAAAATTGTGCAGTTGCATGTGCCATTCATGTAAGTAACTCACACACCAACTCTGGTTGAATTTTGGAAGAAAAAAATGACCCCAACCCCACGGTACCGTCAAGTCTCACCCCTGGGGCATGACCCAGGCGACAGATGATATGTTTTATATCTTTCATTTGTGAGTAGACACACAAACTTTGGTTTAAAAATCTTTGAAATTGACTTTGTAATTGAAATTTAATGATATTTAATAATATTTGACCTTTTGGCCCCTCCCCAGGGCCCCAGGGGGCAGGGCAAAAAAAATGTGCCGTTGCACATACCATTCATGTGAGCAACACACAACCACACAAAATTTGGTTGGATTTTTCGTCCAATGGTTTAGGAGAGGATAGCGTGACGGATGGACGGAAGCGATTACAATTTCCCCATCGCTTTTTAAAAAAGGGTGGGGATAACAAATCCATATTTAAATGATTGACCTTTGTTAACAATCCAAAAATGATGCATAGAAGCTATACAAGCTGCCTCAAATGTGTCTTATGCTAGACCGATTCCCTTTGTGGGCATTCGTCACTGTGACTGTGACATTTCTTTTTAATTATTGTTTGATTTGATCCTTTGCACCAGTCAACAGTTTTTCAGTCATGTCAGGAAGGGTCTTCCTGGTTGATCCAGTACTAAGCAGAGGATAAAAGGCATTGCTCAAGGATGCAACACAGTGCCCCAAGTGAGGCTAGGACCTGCAATTTTCTCAATCTCGAGTCAGGCACTCAATCACCGAGCCACTGCACTCTTCGCAATAATAATTAAATATTCACACTATTATTTAAGGTAAGAACCATAAACCAAACATAATGATCCATGAAATAGACCCCCCAGTTTCATCCACAAATTATACTGGCTGTCAGCAGCGAATTCGCTGGTGACAGCCGGCTGGCAATAGCTAATTTGCTGGGGACGGCTGGCTGGCAATAGCGATTTCGCTGCTGACAGCCGGCTGTCAATAGCGATCGCCAAAATTGAATCCTCAAATGCAGCCTGGTGCACAACGTCACAGATTGCCTCATTTTGATGCTCTAATTCGTCACGTGAATGCATTCGATCACTCATGGGATTCTTGCTCGTAGATGGGGATAGCAGAATGCACTTGATACGACCGCTAACCAAAGTTCAATATGTAAGAAACACTGCATTTTGAAAGTGTGCAAAATCGAATTAAATAGTAAAAGTTCCTTTGATAGCCACACATGTTGATGTACAATATGTGTGTTGTGGTTAAATAAATAAACAACACCATTTTGATAGTGCAGGATATATGTATCAATGTTATATAAAATGAAGAAAAAAGCACACACAAAATCAAACATATAGCAATTATGATATGGTATGTTCCATATCACACTTTAAATCAACCGGAGACAGCCATATCTACCAGAGAGCTTATATGAGGCAAGGGTTGATATGTTTTAAATACCCATATCATATGTTGTAAATTTTGATGTTTTGAATACATTTTACAGTGTCATATTTTACGAAGAGGATTCCTTGCATTGTTGTCATGATCGAAGTTTTGTGATCGTCTATTTTATGAATATGATTGCTAATTTCGCTACTTATTTTTGAACATGTTACTATGCAAAGCGCCAAGAGTTAAGCACTGCTACTTTCGTGGCTAAAGTTTACAGAGCAAGGTTATGTAATGTAAATAAACCTTATTAATAAAGATAACTACATCATATAGGGATAAAATAGTGAAACACTATGATGCTATTTTGCTGAAGTACGAGGGTTAGTCAAAAATAACTGAGCCCTACCTTATAACATTTAATTCAAGTACAATGGACACATATTTAAATGATATTTCATCGCAATTATATGTCATCTATTCAAAAACCTAAATTATATCTGTTGGTAGGCTTTATATACTGGTTGCTAGGCAACCGAGCATGACCTGCTGTAATGCAATAATATCTAAGCGTTGCCATGGAAACGATAATGCCAATGTAATGCTGCACTCACTGTCGTTTGATATCTATTACATGTACCTACTGATCCCAAATTATAGATGCTGCGGTAGTTTGATTTCAGAATTTAGCAATTTTTTACGTGTCTCTTGTCCTTAATTTACCCCACCCACATTCATATGAACACAATTTTAATAGAAAACATAAAAAATGGCCTAATAATGCTTTTGCAATACTGCATACACAAACAAACCCTCAGAAATATTAAATTCCTTGTTTGGAATAAATGATTCTGTTTGCATGGCATCACAATCCTCATGTATTTGAAAATTAGTGAAATTTTGACTTATTTTGTTGCTAGGCAACGCATTTAATCAGTGTTCACCTAAACATTTACGAACCAAGTGTGATGAAAAGACAATATGGCATATGGTATTCAAATAAATGTCATATATGTCTTTCTAAAAAACTATCAAGCCCACAAGCTTTTTAAGACGTACTGTATATTCCTGATGGCGGAGATCATGAACGCATCGCTCTGACTGACGATTTTTAGTTGCCTAGCAGCCACAACAGAAGCTTCACAGGGGTAATTATTTTGGGTCAAAACGTCTATGACGTATTATTCTTATAAAAGATAATCGTATTTCTTGTCTACAATTTGAGGCTAAGAAATAATGAGGTAGGACTCAGTTATTTTGACTAACCCTCGTATGTGATGGAGAGTTAAAGAAAAAGCACATGGGATCACTTTATTATCATTATTATCATTGCAACTTTGTGTAAGTAAATAAATGTTTAAAATTGTGTAAAAAAAGGCACAAAATTTGAAAATTGTCTAAAGGTGTTGGGGGGAGGGGGACTTCTTGAAGATTCCAGGGCGCTATTGCGAAAAATTGCGTAAAATCATGACTTTGTAACAAAATCCGGATATCACATGTATTATTTAGATAATCATGCAGAGTTTCACAACAGATAAAGATTTTCCATGCTCAATAAATTTCTTCAAGGTAGATTGAAAATTCTTTCAGCAAAAATATAGGCGATGCTTAACTTTTGACGCTGTATATATTTACAGGAATTTCAACCTTACACTATCAAACTTTCACTAAGTATTCTACTTCAAACAGCAGATATATCAGCTGTGTCCTTGTGTCGACAAAGTTTTAAGTTTTTGTAATGCTATTATATGCCAGCACATTAACCCTTCTGGGATAAATAACATTGTTGATAAAGTCAGGTTTAGTCAATTGTTTGTTTGTTTGATTTGATTCTTTATGTCCCATCAATAATCGTTCAGTTAAACAGGGGCGGGTCTTCCTGGGTTGAACCAGTACTAAGCTAGGATAAGTGTGTCTTTCTCAAAGACCACAACGCAGTGACGCCAGTGAGGCTCGAAACCATAGCCCCTCGGTCTTGAGTTAAGCACCCTACCACTGAGCCACTGCGCTCCCAGGTTTAGTCCAGATGATTTTCAAAAAAATTGTATTTCTGTCTCTGAAGATTGGCTATGTCAAATCAAACAGTGCAGACCCTGATGAAACTTCATTTGGGTGTCCACTGTTTCCAAAAGTACCCGTTTCTGGTCCACAAATGGTTAAGATATTTATCAATTTGATCTATGTCGAGTCAATATCGTTTTTATCTGTCCTGGGGCTAGTAAACTTCGAGTTTTCTCTATATTTTAGATGTTGGCTGTAAAAGAGACCTGATTTTTATAGTAGACGATTCCGATGGCCAAATGTCCAGTCAAGCAGCAATCTTAAACTTTCTCGGTGATGTAGTAGGAGATATGATTGTTGGGGACCAAGGAACTCGTATTGCGTTGGTAACGTATGCATCCTTCGCTCGTAAGCAGTTTGATCTGAACCGTTATAATAATAAGTATGATATCCAATTAGCATTGAAGACTGTCCAGTTTCATGGAGGATCAAGCAACACACACGCTGGATTGGACTTTGCTCTGTCGCATGCCGCCACCGCCCTTGCTGGAGATAGGGCTAATGTACCTGATACCGTGGTTTTGATAACTTACGAACTGTCTCCGTCCTCTGTAGGCAACACATATGGTAGGTTTCTCTTACTCAGCTAGTTTATGTAAGAGTGTTGTTTACGATAACATTCACAAACACCTTTTTGCAATAGCTCTCCCACTGTTAACCTTATTCATAGAATGTAAATTGTATCATTCGAAATAAGTTGTGGTCTATTTGACATACAAGGTATGTGAATGAAGTGATACCATTTGATTACCCTCGACGTTTCGCTTCGCGTCTCGGGTGATCTGATGGTATGACCTCACCCACCCGACGTGATACAGTACGCCAGCTCAAGACATTATTATGATACTGTGCATTGCTCCTGGCCTTCATTATCAACATCGACTAAGAGAATGTTTTCTGTTGCATTTACAAAAAGCAAACATAAATTGTTCATAAATTATTATACGACTAGGAAACGCTGCAAATACACATCACCGAGCAACCTATGGTACCGTGAGGAAAAGAGAATAGAACACAAATAAATCAATGAGCCCAAATGTATTTAAGCCATCCGGTGGCCTCGTTTGCAGTCTGTTTTAAGTTGGACGTTTTGTTGTGATTGAATCATTGCTATTGCTCCTAGTATGGTGTGTGTGCATGCGCGCGCGTGTGTGTACTTGGGTTAAGTCTGTATTTTTGTATTCTTTTTAGTTTGGCCCTCATCTCGCATGGAAACAGAGCGAGAGGATAGCAACAGAGAGAGAGAGAGAGAGAGAGAGAGAGAGAGAGGGACCAATAGGCAGAGAGGCTATTGCTTAACTTTAATTCAGTATATTGTTGCTGCAATGTGGGTTTCTGTATTTGTCTGTGTTGTGTGTCTCATCCTCGTGGTGGCGTTTGTTGGTCTGTGATCTGTATTTTAGGCATTTCCTGATTATACTCACTTATTTGAAGGATCCAAAGCAACTGGAGAACTTACCTTTTTCAAGTAGTACAAGTCAGCTGCTTTGTACATGTAATAACTGATTTTATTCTATAATGCTTATTTGATAAGCATTTCGCATCAAGTTTCTGTGAAACACAGATTTGATACAACTCGTTTTAAGCTAATGTAACATTTCAACAAAACAGAATATACTGTATACTGATAAATGCAAAACTAATTGCAAAAACATATGAGCCAGTGCATGAGATTTCCAACAATGTGGTATGTGCGACCTGTAAGGCCTCAGATCAGCCTGCGCAGTCTGATCAGAGCATTTGCTATTTGCATGAGTATTCTATGATTGTTTCACCATTTGGAATTTCTAAGCTTTAAAGGAGGCTGCAGAGGCTTGTCCGAGTCTAAACATGTCAAAATGCCACATTGTTGGAAATCTCATGCCACGGCTCAATTATTTCTTCATTTGCACTATTCTTTGTCAATATGCATGCAGTAAAACCAGGAGTATTTCAGTCCAGCTCGATGTCTATCCCGTTTTTCTTTTCAGATCTGTCAAATCTACGCAACGTTCATAAACTTATAGTTGTTGGTATTGGGTCCAACGCACAAACATACGCCTTCAAGGACGCGGCCAGACAAGTAGGGAATCTAATTTCTTCTAGCCCAGCTTCTGTGATAGATGTGGGATCTCCTGTATATCTGAGTAGCACAAAAAGTCAGCTTAATAGGGAAATATGTACTTGAATTCCATGTAATCAGTAATAAAATGTGTCTAACACATAACATAATATTTTGGTACGTATCGATTATTTGCAGAGGTCTCTAATAGAAATTCATGCTGATAAATTTAGCGGGACTAAAAATCTAAAATTTAGCCTGGATTTCCATCAGCATCCATACTTAATGTACATGTATACGAGTAGCAAAGGCTAAGGCGAGTCTGCACATATGTGCAGACTCACCTGAGCCTCTGTTGCTGGCAATGCTAGAAGTACCAACATCTCATGTGTCTAGGCTCAAATGATTTTTATTTGTTTGTTTCATTGTTCTTACTGTTTATTAAATCGCTACTGTGTTAAACGCAGCATTAAATAAAATAAATACTTTTACACAGTATGTCACGTTTCCAGGAAAAGTCGCAGTCACCGATTAAGCCATAGTGCTTGTACTCAAGGGAAGAGATGCTGGGTTGTACAAATGTTTCGATTGTTGACTCAGGTTATATGTATTGAATCAATTTTTGCCATGCTAGTAGCAGTCTTCTTGGGAGATTGTTCAGATCCCTCTGAAAAACAAAATAAGAATTTACCATGTGCGTATGCGTGAGAAAACCTGTCCAGAGGAACACTGTTCGGCATCACGAGGATGTCGAGTGATGGTAAACGGTGATTAGCGGGCCATCATCGGCCCGCCAGCGAAACGCCATTTGAATGGCGTTTCGCTGGCGTGCCGATGATGGCCCTTCACTGAATGCTGGCTTGGTAGCTTTGTGGTTTTTAAGGGGATCGGGACCAGTATTGCTAAGAAACCTTATATCTTTTTAATTTTCCAGGAGGGGTCCGGACCCCCTGCCCGCCCCCCTCTGGATCAGAACATGGTGAGATATACTTTTCTCATATGAGTAAAAACATCGGAAACCCTAATCTGGTGTTTGAGAAGTAAGTGTTTACTGCACATGTTGCACCGAGCTCAGTTCTGTTTGTTACAAAGAAGTTTTGGGATCCACTCGTACTTGTTTGAGATGACAATCTATGGAGAAAGTTTTACCACTGTGTAACTCACCAATATCCCGTAATACTAGTTAAGGTTGTAGAGCTGTCACCTACTTTTGGTGCAAACTTACACTTACCCATATACTAAACATCTTGCCGCCAACGTTTCGCCAGCGATCAATGCTAAAGTTGAGCTTCATTAGGCCAGGTACAAATCGAACAGCTTCAACTTTCACCACTAGTTAGTGAGCATGTATAGAACGCGCAAGCATTTTCTGGCCATTATCAACCCGCCAGCGAAACGCCATTCGAATGGCGTTTCGCTGTAGGTGGCGATAAAGACCTGCCTTTATACAATGTACCTATACCAGTGCTATTCTAACATTCTTATTTGATGTCGACTTCGTGAACGACTGTAACGGCATACTTTACCCACGGGTGTGTCAGTCAAATTCAATTCCATTGAATCTGTTCACCCTGCTGTGGGCTATAAGACCGCGGACATCAAGAGGGCAATATTTTACAAGCCACACATTGAAAACACGCAATTTGATGGAAAGTGTGATTAGCTACGATAGTCTTTTACTGATGAGCTGTTCATACGTTGTTTCCCCTTTTCCATAAATTGAACACATGCTTAAGGATGTGCGCGAAGCGACCAATATTATGAAAGCTTGGTTTATTTAACATGCACGATATGGTGCTGCAATGTGATACTTAAACATTTTAATGGGGCTTGCGCGTCGCCGTGAATGAAAATTAATTTCCGACGGTATATCCAACGATATACATTTTGTTCCTCCCCATATAAAAAAATGGAATACATTTATCCCATAAATGAATTGCTGGGAATTCCTTTTAAAGAGTCACTTTACACATATGTGATCTAGAAATTTCGACTTAAACATAGTGCATGGATAAGTTGCCTTGGCATCTATTATACATGTTACGACCTTAGATGATTCGATAGCATTTTAACATACACAAATAATCAAGAAAATCTCATGTCTATCGAAATTGGTCACTAGCTGTTTTGCCATATGGCTTTTATACTGGGAACAAAAGCTTTCTACTTTAATTTTTGTAACGAGATATGTATTGCTACCGTATCATGTTCAATTTAAGGGCTTTCTAAAAAGTTTTAGCAACTGCCGTTTAAGTAGTCTTATGTAGTATTTTTTTTTTTTGAATGTAAATAAATTCCCAAAATGAGAAATTTAAATCGTAAGACACTCTTTTAACAGTTTGTTTATGCAAGCAAAGCCAAATGAACATACAAAACAAAACTGCTGTTAAAATTCATTAAAAGTCTTATTTTCCCTGTTGTTTGTGTTATCGACAGGTAATATATTGTTTGTCAAAATTGACCCGAGATATATGAATATTCAATGACCTTTTACTCAGTCCTCGTGAATCTTCGTAAAGAGTGCACTTTAGATTGTTGTACAATTACTATATATGAGTGATATTAAAGTGATTGTTCGGATCGGATGGAAGTTTATTTTGATCAAAAATAAATTCCTCAGTAATTACTAATTTGTTTTCACTGCTCTGAACCTTCATTAGCTAAGGTGATTAAAGCCCTGTTTATTGCTCTGAAAACCAATAACTGTCTGCAGACATCTTTTTCATCTGGTACATTTAACAGCATGGGATCAAGCGTCTATTTACCTCAGTTGTGACTAAATGGGATCAGCTCCCAGAAGAGGGGCCTATAATTAGCTGTGCTTCCATTCAATTATGCCATTGAGTAATAATGGCTTCAAGTGATAAGAATGAGAATTACTTTAGACAGGGCTACCTTACATGTTTGCCCTACAGAAATAAGCAGTCCGGTTCAGGGCCCCTAAGTAAGTAATAGTTAATAGCATTAATTGAAATTGTAACAATTAGCTCTGTGCATGATATCTTCTGCTTTGCAAACATTTTGAACCCAGATCAGGCCCACCAAAATAAGGGATCTGATCAGGATCCAAACTGTTTGGTGCTCTGATCGCATTCCTGAAAAAAGTTTTTTGGAAAAGTGATTTCTTAAAGAAAAATGCAGACAATTAAAACATTCAAAATAATCCTGTGTTCGCAAAGAGAAATTGTATTTTCATTGTTTAATGTCATAATTTTTATCATTTCTATTATCATTTCCATAAATCTGAGTAAATTCTTGAAAATTCAAACCAAGTCCAGTCCAACAAAATGGCTTGAAAGCCTAACAGACTCAGATCAGCCTGCGATTTGATCCATGCAGACAGCAAAGACTCTGACCATACAGTGTCTATATCCAGGCTGATCTGAGTCTCGCCTGTTTGTTCATGAATCTGCCAATTCTAGCCAGAGTCCTTGAAGCTTGGATACTTTAGCTACCCATTATGTTGCTGTGAAAACACTGATCAGACTATAATCAAACGCAGATGCGGTGCTTGATGCTCATACCATTTTACTTTAAACCTGTTTGTGTCGTCTGCTGATAAGTTTTACAAAAAATTGATAAGAGGTATGACATGTTGTCAGGCCTGATCTGGATCCAAACTGTTTGACACTCTTTGATAATCTTTCCAAAGAGTTTAGAAATAGATCAGACCGAACATTATACACTGACTGTAATTAACCTGCTTGACCTGATAACTGCACCTTGTGTAGTGCTGCCTGAGGAATTCTTCTTGGAGTATTCAAGTGATTAATGGCGATCCCCTGTGGCATGTGAGTGCAATTAAATTATGGGCTAATTGGAGCAGTTTCAACAAAATAAATGGTCATATGGTTCCCAGTATACTGTTAGATCTATAGTAAATTTATATGAAAAAAGTCGGAATTATCACTTTAATTACAATTCCCCGATAGCCTAGTGGACAGTCGAGTATTTTAGCACTCCAAAGATGTTGGTTCGAGTCCAATAGCATTTAAGATTTTTTTTTTCGATGTGCTAGTTTCTTTGTCTTTATTCTTGATTTTGTGCACAACTGGATACATTTATTTGATTTTGACTAATGCGTTAATCTAACAAATACAGCACCCTGAATAATTTCAATAAACCTACATCAGAGGCGATGTAGTGTATCATACGCCTCTGGCCTACATGTGATTAACTCTTTGCACACAGAACATTTTTTTTAGATTTTTGTTATCATCTGCGCGCAGTGACTTTTAATCAAAATTAACTTTTTCAAAAATCTTACAGGAACACTACCAGAGTTTCAAATTGTCTGTATCCAGATCAGAACCAACGTTCTGCTGGTACTGAACTGGGTCCAAACTATTTGCAAAGGTTATCAGCTAACAAGGAAAGAGTGGGGAACTTAGGGAATAATGAATACATAAGCGGCTAAATACAAATGAAAGATGTAAAGCTAATCACAAGATGACGTAAAATATACGAACAATATTAACTTAAAAAAATAAAGCAAATTGACAATTATATAAAAAAAGGTTCCTTCCAAGTTTCGATCCAGGTATGCTTGATTTGTAAGTAGTCAACTAATAACTCACAGTATCGATTCACTGTGCGCCTGAAATGAGTGAAATCGACTGTATCGGTAGAATCGAGAGTTTTTGGCTTAAATTTGTGAGGGGGTGGTAAGTATTTTGGCATGTTTTCTTATAGTTAGATTTGTCCTTCCGCCGTGGCTCTCATTATATTTCTTTGATATATGCATACATGTCATAATATAGTGCACAAACAACGACAGTGTATCGTGGGAGCGCACGAAACGCATTCTTTTAGAGGGTTAGTTGTCAAAAAAGCGAAAATCCACAGCTTTTTATCTTCCCGTTTCGAATTTAAACAACTTAGCTAAAAATGATTTTCACCAGAAGTTCGAGAGGCTTATGATCCTACAATACCAGAAATCTCAGACTGATCCGTTTTTTCGATTTTGAGATATTCAGCTATATATGACTGAACCCCCTAATAGCGGTGAATTAGAAACTGTAACGGTAGAATCGACGCACTGAACGAAGTAAATATCGATACTCATAAGAGGTACTGTGCCCAGTGAAAGGGAACAATGAAGACAGTTTCGTCTATTCTGGGCCAATTTCAAGCGCAAGTAGGACTAAAATATACGTAAACTTTGCGCATCAAACCCACAACCTTTTTGCGATAAAAAATATAATAAAAGCTTGTCAAAAACTTCAGTTTGTAAACAAATACACGCTTGGCACATTCTTAAATTTTTTTGGATGAAAATACTTGTTTATTTGCTTGATTTGATTCTTTACGTCCAAGTCGACACGTTTCCAGTTATGTAGGGATGGTTCTTCATGGGTTGAACCAGTAGTAAGAAAGTATTAATGTGTCTTGGTCAAACACATCACGCAGTGACGCAGATTGGGGTATACCAGGGAGCTCCTTGGTATCGAGTCAAGCATTGTACGACAAAGCCACTGTGCACCCTCCATGAAATGCTTTTGGCCGTTCTTCTCCTTCAGTTGATTTAAAAAGGTTGGCTGTCAGCAACTGGCAAAATATTAACAATTATGTACATCTAGCACGAAAGGTCCTTTTGATCAGCTTGAATAGTAGCAGTTTGGTAAGGATAATGAGCGGGCTCAATATGTGCTGCGTCTCATTTCTTCAGGGTTTGCAACCAGTTCTTGCTAAAATCAGCCTTGTTGTTAACAGAGACTAGATAGAAGCTGAAAGATTTAAGTGGGCCAAGTTCAGCTGCTTAGCTATATACTTTCCAGGGAGCAAGTTAAAAAGGCACGCATCAGACTGGCCAGATGCGCAGACTGGTCTGCACCTTTGTTGTTCACATGCGACAGAGTCAGGTTCTTTCACGACAGAGGCCCAAGTTTGATGTGAGATATACGGAAGGGCTTTAAAACCCTAACACGGTATAATGACAATACATAATTCTTCATAGTGGCGAAGACCCCATGTATATATATTTGTTGCATTGTTGCCCCTTCCTCAAATAAACGTACCCGCTTTCTGAGTCGCATAATCAACACATAAGAATCATGTGTCCATCGGCGTCTTCGGCGTCATCGTCGTCGTATTCAGCGTTGTCACACTTTTGGTATGGATCGATAACTTTTGAAGGGATTCATCAATTTAATCATCCATCAAACTTTGCAGAAGGGTAAAGCATCAATTATACAGGTTAAGTTCGAAAGTGGCATTTATCCACAAACTTATCAAGAGATATTGCCCTTTTTGACTTAGATTTTGGCTAAAGTGTGGTTTACGATCAATTACTTTTGGAGGGTTGCAACACTGTCATTCAAATTTAACACTGATAAAGCATTATAAAATACAGGCCAAGTTCGAATTTGGAGGTAATTCGCCAATTTTTGACTGAGTTTTGGCCCTTTTTTGACTTAGGTTTAGGCTAATGCAAAAGCTATATTGACTTTTTGTAGAATAAACATCACATTTCTCCAAAACTATTATATCTTACAACTTCTCACTATAGGCAATGATTACCCAGTGCCTGTAGATAAGCATAAACGTGATTAAAAATTTACCACCCCTCCCTCAAGTGGGATCAAAGAGCAAATATGTAAATTTCGCAATAACTCAGTCAGTTGTCATTATTTTTACAGAAATTTCGCATGCAGACAGAGTTACAATAAATAAGAAACATATCAAACGCGAGTTTTGATCGAAGGCCTGTGCCAGACCCCCTGGGTGGACTTAGTGGGAGGGGTCAAAACGTCAAAATTCAACTTTTTCAGAACATGATCATGTTGCATATCACATTAAAGGGAAACAAGAATGCAGCAACATGGTAGCAAATATTTTGCCCGTGGAGCCCCGCTCACCCACTTCCCTGACCCTGGGGTCAAAAGGTCAAAATTCAACTTTTCCAGAACATGGTCAGATTGCATACCAAATTAAATAGAATCACGCTGCAGAAACGTGGTAGCATATTTTTGCCTGCAGACTCCCTCTTACACCCACCCGACCCTGGGGGTGGGGTCAAAATGTCAAAATTAACTTTTTCAAAACATGGTCATGTTGCATATCAACTTAAATGGAATCACAAATGCAGCCACATGGTAGCAAATATTTCACCCGCAGACCCCCCCCCCCCAGGGCCCTGGGGGTCATAAGGTTAAAATTAAACTTTTTCAGAAAATTGTCATGTTGCATATCAAAGGGAATCGTGAATGCAGCAACATGGTAGCAAATGCAGACAGAGGTACAATAAATAAAAAACATATCCAACCTGACTTTTGATCGAAGGCCTGTGTCCGACCCCTGGGTGGACTTAGGGGGTGGCGTCAAAGGTAAAATTAAACATTTTCAGAACATTGTTATGTTGCATATCAAATTAAAGCGAATCACAGGCGCAGCAACATGCAACATGGTACCAAATATTATGCCCGCAGACCCCCCCCCCTGACCCTTGGGGTCAAAAGGTAAAAATTCAACTTTTTCAGATGATGGTCATATTGCATATAAAATTAAAGGCAATCACGAATGCAGTAACATGGTAGCAAATATTTTGCCCGCAGCCCCCCTCCCCCAACCCTAGGGTCAAAAGATCAAATTTAACTTTTGCAGAACATGATCATGTTGCATATCAAATTAAAGGGAATCGCGAATGCAGCAACATGTTGGCAAATATTTTGCCTGCAGCCCCCCTCTCCCCCCAGAAGGTCAAAATTCAGCTTTTTCAGAACATGGTCATGCTGCACATCTAAGGAATTGCGAATGCAGCAACATGGCAGCAACTGCAGACAGAAGAACAATAAATATGAAACATATCAATCGTGATTTTGGATCTAAGACCTGTGCCGGACCCCCTGGGTGGACTTAGGTGATGGGATCAAAATGTCAAAATTCATCTGTTTTAGAACATGGTCATGTTGCATATTAAATTAAAGGGAATCACGGATGCAGCAACATGGTAGAAAATATTTTGGCAGCGAACCCCCTCCCATCCCCTTTAAACCTGGGGGTCAAAAGGTCAAAATTAATTTTTTACAGAATATTATCATATCAAATTAAAAAGATTCTCGAATTCAGAAACATGGCAGCAAATATTCTGCCTACATACCTTCTCCCTACCCCACTCGACCTTGGGTGTGGGGTTAAAGGTCAAAATTCAACTTATTGAGAACATGGTTATGTTGCATACGAAATTAAATAGAATCGCGAAACAATCAACATGCAAATATTTTGGTCGCAAATCCCCTCTCCCCGCCCCTCTGACACTGTGGTCAAAAGTCAACTTGTTCAGAACATGGTCGTGTTGCATATCAAATTAAAGGGAATCACAAATCCAGCAGCGTTGTAGCAAATATTTTACCTACAGACCCCGCCCCCATGGCCATGTTGCATATCAAATTAAAGGGAATGGGGCATAGGGCACCATGCAAACACATATTCTCTCCTTACACTCACACTCAACTGTAGGTTGGATTATAACATAAAATAAATTCTGAATGTGATCGTGTTGTATATAAAATTAAGGGGAAAGAAGTAAAGACTTACATAGAAGCAAGCACTTTGACCTTACACACACCCCTGACCTCTAGGTCAGGTCGAAGTCAGACAGATAAGTTTATTTTGTATTGAACTAACCACTGAAAACTAGTTGATAGGCTTTTAACCTTGATCTGTATGATACCAAAGGTGAACTTAGGGGTTGGAGAAATGGGATTTATGTTTTGTGATTTATTAGTTTCTCTTAAATAACCCTTCACCGAGAAAATATATTCGACAAATTTTTCTTGTTTGACTTCTGTTCTGCCAGGCAACACATCCGATTCTTGGAATTCTATATCATAAAGAGCGATAGCTTTGATATTCATGTAAGAATGTAAATATATAAATGGTTTGATGTATCTGCATGTGCATGCATGCATACATATGTGTGTGCATGCATGCATGAATGCATGCATGGGAGTATGAAAATTTAGGGGTATGTACATGTGTTTTCATATGTACATTGATGTATGTGCGCATGCATGCTTGTGTGTACATTTTTGCAATATCCCTCCACAAGTATTGAAGTTGGCATCGCTGGCTCCCCCCCCCCCCCCCACCCCCCCATATTGAAAAGCTTCCTACGCATATGAGTCAAGCAGCAATTCTTGGGTCACCGTTTAAAACACAAAATTAGTTTACTTTCATTCCTTAAAGTAAGAAAGAATGCAAAGATCAGCAACCGATACACTCAAGTACCACATTTGACCCAGGACACCCCATCAGGAAGTGATAAAACACAATAAATCACCACATACAAGAGAGCCAAAAGGTCAGCCCTTTCCAAGCAGGTGACCACAAGACTGCAATAAATAGATGACAAGATAGCATGACAAACACGAAACATAAGTAACAAAAAAGATCCACAAAAGAAGCACAGCCATGGAATGGTCAGTAAAAATACATATACTTTTAAGTCAAGTCTCCTTTCCCACATACTCGTAGCACTCGCCAACATCAAGATTAATGCAAACCTAGAAAAGACACAAAGCAATGCATAGCAAACCATAGAACAAACACAGAACCCACATCAGGAGCAACAGTCAACAACAAATCAACAACAGAATCACTGCCTCAGAATGTACAGCAGCCTAAGCCACATGGCTACATTGCTTGTTAAATATAGTCTCACTTCTGAAACATGTTCGTTTCAGTAAACCAACACTCGTGAGTTTCTATAGCACAATGGAAAATCCAGGATACAAATGCTACAACTGCCCTCTCTATTCTGAATTTGATACAGTCATAAAACACTCCATTGTCACTCATTCAGGAAACACTTTAAAATATCGCTCATACATCTAAGTAGTGTCCACAAGTGTAAACTGACAGGTGGCGGCCATTTGGCGGCCATCTTGGTTATCGGACAAAGCCCATATTCAAACTTAGGCGAGAGATTGATAAAAGTAATATATATGTGAAATTTGGCAGCAATCAGGTAATAAATGACTAAGGTAGAGTGTCTATAAGTGCAAACTAATAGGTGGCGGCCATTTCGTTGGCCATCTTGGTTAACTTTCGTCGGAAAAACTCTTATTCAAACTTTAACGAGAGTTTTATGGAAGCAATCCATATATGAAGTTTGGAAAAACTCTGATAAAAAATGAAGTAGTGGACACTGATAGGCGTTGGCCATTTTTTGGCCATCTTGCTAATCGTTCAACAGATAAAAAACGTATTCAAACTTTTATTTTCTTGTCCTTTGGGATCATGGGTTTTATTGTGGAACTTTGAAACTATTAGATGGTAACTGATGAGGCCCAGAAAATTTGTACACTCTTGTTTCAGTTCTTTGGTGCATTCTTTGTTTCTTAAGGATAACCTTTTTAAGAACACATTTGACTTCACTACAGTTGGTGATTGGGACTATGTGGCGGTGGTAGAACGTCTCCATGTCCTTCAATAGAGTGTAGATTTTATTTTCTTGTCCTTTGGGATCATGGGTTTCATTGTGGAACTTAAAAACTATTAGAGGGTCACTTATGAGGCCTAAATGGCAGAAACTAGCTAGTCCGGCCAAGATAATGTGCACACTCTAATTTCAGTTCTTTAGTGCATTCTTTGCTTCCAAAGGATAACTTTTTAAGAACATATTTGACTTCACTGCAGCTGGTGATTGGGACTTTGTGGCGGTTGTAGAACGTCTCCATGCCCTTCACTGTATCGTAGATTTTATTTTCTTGTCCTTTGGGATCATGTGTTTCAGTGTGGATTTTTGAAACTATTAGAGGGTCACTGTTGTGGCCTAAATGGCCGAAACTAGCGAGTCTGCCCCAGAAAATTAGCACACTCTAGTTTCAGTTCTTTGGTGCTTTCTTTGCTTCCAAAGGATAACATTTTTAAGAACATATTGAACGAGAATTTGATGGAAGCAATCCATATATAAAATTTGGAAGAAAATCAATTATAATGACTAAGTTAGAGAGACCTGTCGTGGCGACCAATTTTCCAGTCTTCTTGCTTATCGTTTGACAGAAAAAAAAACTGTATTCAAACTTGAACGAGAGTTTGATGATGATATGAAATTTGGGGAAAAAAACGATTAAAAATAACTAAGTTAAAGTGACCACGGCAACGGACAGACAGACTGACGGACGGACAAGCCCAAAACAATAGTGATAATGTTTTGTTCGCTAGTTTGTTGATAGGTTTGTCAGTTGATTTTTTGCGATGGTGGCACGTGCACATGCCTGTGGTGTGCGGGCGCGTGTGTGCGTGCGTGAGAGTGTGCGTGCGTTTGTGTGTGTGTGTGTGTTATTGTCAAGATGCTGTAACGAAAATTCACAAACCTATTTTTGTAAACATCCAACCTTCATAAATATTCATGTAACAAAGCGATACATGTATACTTCTACCACGACCTCTAAGTAATGACCCTCAATTCATTCAATGCATTACCGTTACAGTCACGCCTCAAAGCGTTTTGTGGAAGTATAGCACGACGTGAACTTACCTGTATATTATACTACCCATTCAGTGAAGCATAACACCATGCAATTAGAAACTGGTGGATTACAAATGCTATGTTTACAGTAGCATGTTACCTGTACACAAGGCCGTCATCGCCGGTCCGGCAGGTCCGTCGAGCCCCCGACCACTTTTTTGGCCAAGTATGCTCTCCGCCATGTCCCTTTTGCTGGTTTCGGCTCACTTTACTCTGTGCTGATGCAATTATCAATAACACACGTTGCGCGTGTGAAAACATTTTTAAATTATAATGACACCTGCTTAATTAATTTCATTATCAGATGGTCTTAATGGACGTTATCATACTTATGCACCGTATCGAGAGAAAAACCGACGTAGCTGCATGCGAACGTCAAAGGCGCAGACCAGCCTGCACATCTGCACAGTCTGATCAGCGCCTTTGTTATTCGCTCCTAGGAAAGTATAATTGTAAACTTGCTACACTCAAAATTCCAGCATTCTAGCAAATCTCTGTAACTGAGTAGGTTGGTTTGAGTCTGGCATGATCAGAAACCCCAAAGACAGGTCTTCTTGTTGAGGTCCAGATAATTCTATGATCCCTTAAATTGACAATTTGTTTTTTCTTCTAATTAACATGTCGAGCGATAAAGTATGTTTAAAACGTGTTGACTTTACATATATGAGCATAATGAGCCTGTGTTGCTACGATGCATTCTGTTACAGATATACAGGTCCCACCTGTTCCAATTCAGCCCAAGACTTTTTGGTTCCACCAACGTTCATTCGACTTTAAGAAGCCTGAGTAGAGAAGCCTTTAGCCGTCGTGGTTCGACAGTAGGCCCTGGCTCCATTACGATGAAGCCAAAGATCTCATCTTATGCCTACCGAAGCCAAAATCTAGATGAAGCCTGCATCCTTAACGGGTGTTCTACATGTAATTGAAAAGACTAAGTGTATATCTTTTCAAAAATACAACTCTTTGAAGAACCACCAAGGATCAGTGCTAAAAGTACTTTCCAAAATCTGCAGGGACATAGGTAAAATAATGTCAAAGAAACATGCTGTAGAAAAAAAGTAAAAAAATCGTGACTGTCTGAAAACAATTTTGTCCAGCATTCGGTTTCTCGCCTGACAAGAAATATCTTTTCTAGCAAAAGATCGTGACCAAAAGGACTGAAATCTGGTCCCAAATGCATAAAAACCCCATTAAAAACGCACATAGAAGCGTCCAAAATTAAAAAAACTTGGGGGAGACCCCCTAAACCCCCCCCCTGTTGAGAGGGGGATTAATCCCCCCTCTCGTGTCTTCGGCACTTGATGTAATCTGATTGCTCGCTGGGCGCAAAAAGCCTTATTAAAGGGTTTGCCAGTGGGTCTTATGAAATGTACTTTCCACTGCCATTTCATCTTACCATACAGCTGCTTAAAGCAGGATGGAATTATTGAAATGTAAGCCTACAAACCTACACACAGACAGCAGATGCGGGAGTCTCTAACAGACTGAAAAAAGTGATGCAGATTGACATATTGTTAACCCTTTATGAACTAATTGAATTCTGCCTACTGGTTATATACAAAAAACCTGGGGTGGTGCAATATATATATTGCTGGTCACAGGTTTTTATTGAAAAAAGTTGCATTTCTTTCTCTGAACATCATATTTGTATAAATAAACAGTGAATACCCAGATGAAATGCCGTATGATGCGGCATTATATTTGGGTCTTCACTGTCTGCCAAAGTACACATTTAGAAGCCAATGGTATACACAGGTTGAAATAAATAGCCTACTTTCTGCTCTAAATTCGAAGATTTATGACCAACATTTGCTTTCACTTCGTGCAGTTGGTAGTTTTTACTTCGTACATTAAATAAATAGCAGTCGGTTCTACCGATACAGTTTCTAATTCACCGCTGCTAGGGGGTTCAGTCATATATAGCTGAATATCTCAAAACCGAAAAAACGGATCAGTCTGAGATTTCTGGTATTGTAGGATCATAAGCCTCTCAAACTTCTGGTGAAAATCATTTTTAGCTAAGTTGTTTAAATTCGAAACGGAAAGATAAAAAGCTGTGGATTTTCGCTTTTTTGACAACTATCCCTCTAAAAGAATGCGTTTCTTGCGCTCCCACGATACACTGTCGTTTTTTGCACGATATTATGACATGTATGCATATATCAAAGAAATATAATGAGAGCCACGGCGGAAGGACAAATCTAACTATAAGAAAACATGCCAAAATACTTACCACCCCCTCACAAATTCAGGCCAAAAACTCTCGATTCTACCGATACAGTCGATTTCACTCATTTCAGGCGCACAGTGAATCGATACTGTGATAACTAGGCTATCAGAATAATTTGCGTTAACGAATTAACATTATCTTCATATTCTCTGTAAAAGCGTGACCAAGGTCGGAGTACTCCACGAAAACGCACGAATATCACGAAGATTTTAGCGAAAATTAATCAGTCTAAGGTCAATTTTGGCAGACTATACAAGTAGACATAAGGGTTTTTCTGGTAAATTCATCCTCTTATCAATTATTTAAGACACTTTTTGCCTGATAACCGAAAGGCTGCATATGCGATAAGCTCTTTCCCGCCATCTGGTTATCAGCCCGCCATGATAATTACTGGAAGTTATGCGTTTTGAATGGAGAGAGGTTTTCATACCCTGTACGAGACGTTGATCATTGGATGACATCAGATGTAAACTAGTGGCGTGATTAATGTTATGAAACATATATGATATTTTATACGTCTTACAGAAGCATTCACTATGGTACATCTGAGTTTTGATGTACTAGCTATGGTTCGAAGTGCAACGTGCGAAATACGGTTGCGTATAAATTTCAATTAAAATAAATTGTTATTTTATACCCAACCTCAATTCCAAAGAATGAGCGGGGATGGTATATTTGCCCAAAACATGTAATAAACATGGGTTTGTAGCAAATAACATCACACAGGCTTTGAATGGCTGAGCTATTCTTGATTTGATGTCATTCTAATGTAGTACGACATACAAAACCTCAAACGATCACACTACGAGGGATGTTCGATCGAAAAGGATTGCTTATTTCTACATGTATATGGAGACCTCAAATTTCAAGTTAGCCCAAGAGTGTTCATTTCTTGCCAACAAAGAACTCCCCATGGTTAGAAATGTTAAGCTTCAGCCGATGTATCGACTTACTGAAGGCGTCACAGTACGCTAATTTGGACGCAGTGTTAAGGTACTGATGAATAGCAGATCAAAGTGCATTTCAGGACTGGTATTTCCGCCCAGCAAGGAATTATTTCAATTTCGAAAACATAAAGAAATCACATTGGGCAAGAAATAGGGAATACGGGAGGTGAGGCAAAACAGTTACTTTTTCTTTTTTCAAAAACGCCGTAACTGTTTCGGAGGTATGAGCAGGGACATGGCCATGTAGAATACGGATATGTTTAAAACCAGTGACAGGGCATCGTTTCTGATATTATGTTTTAGGCTTCTCCAGTACTATGTCTTTGTGGTACATTCCGGTGATGTTTTTTGCCCTTTTCCACCGGTACTTTTATTGCGACTCCTTCACCGGAGAAGAAATAGCATACTAAACCTTCCTTGCACTCAAAGACCGTTTGGCAATTATTGGGCGTCTGCTATGTTTATTGGCCCAGATTTTATTGCTTACCTTTCTGATTGGCTCAAAACAATAAACCCAACTTTCATCACATGTGACGACATTGGCAAACTGCTTTTTGTCACAAGTTAGAAACATTTGAAGCAGTTTTTGGCCACTTTAACCAATTGTCTGTTTTGCTAATCAGTTAACAGATGTGGCACCCATCTAGCAAAAATCTTTCGGACTTTCAAATCCTCTTCAAAATAAGGTGAACCGTTGATAGTGATATGCCTACTTTTCGTGCAATATCACGAACAAAAAATCTGGTATCTCCTTCAATGATTTCCTTTATTTTTGAAACGATTTCTTAACGAGATTCAAATTTTGGACTACCTGGTTTTGGTGCATTTTTGATTGACTCTACACCAGATTAAAATTCATTTTTCCAGCACCTAACTGTGTCATAAGACACACAAGAAAGCCTTAAGTAGAATAAATTTCAGTCATCAGCTGCTTCAAAGAACAACCAAGTTTTGCGCGAGCTTTGATGTAAGCCCATATTTCATCTTTCTGGTCGACGCTTCTACCAACCATTTTTACTACAGTGGTCAATGACTACGTGTATTTTTATGGCAAATTTTATGTCTTACATTTAGTCAAACAGGTTATTTTTTAAACCGTTGTGTAGACCTTGAATAGACCTAGATAGGTATATATTGTTTTTTATCATGCCCCACGTGGATATCGAGATATAGGAAATAAGCAATTCATTTCGAACATCCCTCGTATTTGCAAGTGATCATGTGATTAGCATTAACAAAAACAACAGCTGTATACATAATAATTATTTATTTAATTTGCCTCTTTGTTTGGGACAGCCTCCTGACAGTCTTCTCACATTCCCCAAATAGGCCAAGAGAAATTGATTGAATCTAAAGCCAGGGGTGATCGCCATGGAACCAACTCAAAATATCGCAGAGTTATCTAATGCATCAGGTGAGTGGACTCACCTATTTGGCAGACGATCCCACCAGAAAAAGGGGTTAGTGATCTGGCATCTAGCAGATATGCATGGGTGTAATAATTAGATCATTGGTTCCCAATAATCGGGCGACCAATGAACGACGAGGAACATTGTCATGATTAGATCCCTCTTGTTTGATAATCAAACTTTTTGGGAGACAGTGAAGACCAAACACTAATTTAATAGACTATCAAACTTAGTTCATACATTTGATTGATTTTTGAAGGATCTGTCCCCAAGATATTAGTGACAGTGGCTGGCTACTTAAATCACCATGACAATAAGCAGCTGTCAATACACAGACTTGTACAAGAGCCAAGTCTAAATGGTACAGCACATGAGATATTGATACTCATCGCATAAGCACAAAAAGGTTCTTCAAATGCCTATGTCTGCGCGGATCCAGGCAGGGAGACAGGTGGTCTGGACCCTCCCCCCCCCCCCCCGCTGAAAAATAACAGAAATATAAGGTTTCTTAGCAATATTTGGTTCGGATCCCTTGCAAAATCACAAAGCCACCAAACCAGCATTAAATGTAGGTCCATCATCGCCCCGCCAGCTAAACGCCATTTAAATAGCATAATTTTTGGCGGCGCGTCGATGATGACCCTTTAAGACATTTCGCTGGCGGATTGATGATGGCTCGCTTTTAGTGGTATTCGAATCCTCTCTCCTCTGATCAAATAAAACATAAAGATAAAAAACGTTGTCAAAGTTGGACTCCACTCTAAAAAGTTTCTGAATCCGCGCCTTCTATGCTAACGTATCCAGGATGACTTGAATAGCATCATGTTCTATGAATCTTTAATATAGCTGAACAAGTTGCATTCAATCTGCCTTGGTGGTTGAACATATTATCATATTAAATGATAGCCATTTAATTAATCTGGTTCCAGATCATATTCTATTCATCGATGTTACATTTTAAGGCATGTGCTGAGATATACATGTATACAGTGCTTACTAAAACACAATACACATGTACATGAATCTATACTTCTAACTAGCATTGAAAAATTAATACCCAAACTCAATGAAGTCGGGTAAATAGATAATATGAACCAATAAAGCACGAGCCAGTACATGTGCATTTGGTTTAAAGGGTAAATGTTATGTAAAAAGGTTATTTTAACATGCTTTTCGTAAGCAGGGCTTGTTTATTACATGTACGAATGTCCTTGATATTCTAAGAGTACATGCTTTCTTCGAATTAAAAGGTAGCTCCTCGAAAATGGACGTTAAAATACAGCCAGTATGCGCTTCAGTTCCTAAAAGTACTTAAAGATTAATCATCAATAGTTATTAATAAATGATCGATTACATTTTTTTCTACTTTGGATGATCAATCAATCTCGTTTTGTCAGTCACGGTTCCCAGTGCGATGTTTGTGAAATAGAAATGAGACTGGTTAATCATAATCATGACTTCGATTATGATTTTCTCATCATTTTCTTACGTTTTTGTGTTAATATTCAATAACTGGCTCATTCGGCTTTACCTTTGTCGACTTTTATTCCATCCACTTCAGTTCTAACACAGGTACCAAATAGAGAACTATACATTGTGTTTTCATGGTATGACAAGATATTTAATTCAACAGGAAAATTCATGCTAGGTATATAATGTGCAAGCTGGGTATTTATCCATGGCCAAACAGAAACTAGTAATATATGTCCGGAAATATAATGCGGGCTTTTAAATACTGGTTAGATCAAATATGCAAGAGATACATGTACACGCTCCATCGACACACAGTATCATTATAATAAGCAATCGACTACATGCTTGTATAACTATTGTAAGAGCTAAAAGAATACAATTGAAATCATAGAATCCATAGGGTCTGTGCCATGACAGTCTTGTTCTGTAAATTGTTTGGCTAATTACAAATAAAATTTAACACAATTAAAGTAAAGCGACTCTCGACGCGAGAACCCCTGTCTTTGGGGTTTCCAGAAAGATCATGCTCAAACCAGTATGTTCAGCTACATAAACTAGCAAGAAAAATGACATTTTGCAAGTATAGATTTGATATTCTGAAAGAAAGAAAAGCAAAGGCGCTCATCAGACTGCGTGGATTGTTGTGGTTTAGCAATGTTCTTCAATTGAACATGTCACTTAGCATTGTATAACAAAACAGTGACAAAATGTGCGTCGAGGTGAGAAAACATGTCTACGGGGTTTCAAGCGAAATCATGCTCAAGCCAGCCTGCTTATCTACATAGACTAGCAAGAAAATACATTTTACCTGTAGCAAGTATAGATAATGGGTGGGGTCAAAAGGCTAAAACAATTTGTTTTTTTTTTGTGGAAATAGTCATGTTGCATATCGAATTAATGGGAATGGAGCAGATAACACCATGTAAACACATATGTTCTTACTCACACCCTAGATCCCTCGTGGGGGGGTCATTTTGGTTTACTAAAAGTAGTCATGTTGCATAGTAAATTAAAAGGAATGGAGCATATAGCACCATGCAAGCACATATTCTGTCCTTGCACAAACCCTCGATGGGGTGAAAGGTCAAAACATTTTTTTTTTGTCTGAAAGTAGTCAATATAATTGCATATCATATTGATGCAAACAAATATTATCATCTTACACACACACTCAGTCCCTAGGGCGGGGGTTAAAATGTCAACACATTGTCTTAACTGAAAGTAGTACATGTAATAATGCATATAAAATGCAAGGGAATAGAAAATAAAGCATTGTTCAAGCACACATTATGTCCTTACACACACCCTCAAACTTCAGATGGGGTCAAAAGGTCAAAACATTTTTTTTTCTGAAAGTAGTAATGTTGCATATCAACTTAAGGTGGTACAGGACCCTTGCCAAAAGATAACCGAGTGTTTTTTTTTTTTAAAAAAGAGTTATCTTTATTTAATGTCTTAAAACGTACAAGTATTGGCGTTCACAACAAAAAAAAAATTATCAACACATCTGTATGACAAAATATATTTTGACCGTCTAGTCCAGTTTCACCCCTCAATGCGTTCCGAGTTAAGCCTGGTCAGGCAATTCTGGTCAGAAAAGTTAATATTCATGCGCATTCAAAGTATGTACTATTAGCTGATAAAGTGTCTTGCCTCATGACACAACACTATGACTCTGGTGATTCACAAATTAGCAATCCTTTGATCCCTAGTTTTACAATCTACGAATTGAGCCACTGTGCTTCTTAAGTCCATTATCTTTGTAATAATGACGTCGTAGGTGGGAGGGCTCCCTTTTTAGCTTGGATGAAACCCAAGAGCAACATATTGGACACTGTGAGAGCGCTCGCCAAATGCTTGAGTGTGCCTTTGCGCTATTTGTAGCTAGCAAGTGGGGAATTCTTTTTGACTGAGACTTATTTTGTATATATGTGCGAGTTGTGAATAATCTAATATGGCCGTTCACATATGCATGCTTGTCTTAGCATTAACTAATTGCCTTTATGAAAAGAACTAAACACGTGTATCATCCCTTCTTTATTCACTGCCACAGTGGTAGAATGTTCACCTTGAGACTTCGTAGTCTCTGGTTTGAGCCCTTTTGCTTGTTTGTCTGTTTACTTATTTGTTTTTTTGTGTTTATCATGGGAGTGATATAACGACACTAGTGGTTTACAAATTTTGGTAACGCTATGTGATGACGTCCGAAATGGTTTCTCACATAATTACATTGCCACATTAAAGGGTAGTTCCACGCGATTTCTAAACGCGATTTAAAAGTAGTTTTAGGGTCATACAATAAATAGAACCTAACAGTCGTGCTCCTGTATTATCAAATTTATTTAACTAGTCTTGCACAGTGACACAATTCTTGGCAAGCCTCGCATTTCATCTCTTTTTACAGCTCGTTTAATAACTCCAATATTGGGATCAAACCTGACTTCTATGTTTTACCACCTGCTAGAACACCAGGAAGGTGTTGAAACCCAAACCTGAAAGGCGAGGGTTATCACTACCCCTGAGGGGTCCAGTAGATATTAGTGTAACAGAAAACCATTATTGCATAAGGTCCTTTTCTTGCTTGAAAACTTGCAATAAAGTTTTTGAAACAGAACAGTTTTCCAGATCAAAGACTTGGGTTACTGCTGATGACGTCAATTTTGTTACGAATCTAGAATACGTATACTGTGCGTAAAGTAAAGAAAAAAAAAGAAAAAAGCAACAATAAAAATGCTATGAATCAACAGCACGTGAATTGTCCCTCCCTATCTCTCTCTCTCTCTCTCTCTCTCTCTCTCTCTCTCTCTCATACACTCACCCTTATTTTGGCATACACACAAGCGCACGCGCCCGCACGCACTAATAAAGGTCTTAAGGAGTCCTAGAACGTGCCAAATGAGGAGTAGACAAATAATAGGCTTTTTTTACACGGACCTATATTAAACAACATCAACTCAAACATTACACTGTTTACGCACACGGACCTAAATTAAACAATAAATCAGGTATAGCACCCCATGCCTGTTTTTATTTCAGAGGTAATAAAAGGAAATAGCACAAAAAAAGAAAAACGAACATGGTGACATATGATTTTTAATTAAATATAAGTTTCTATGCAAAATTTCCTTCAAAATAATTAGTTTTTAGTTTCTGTAGCTACATTGTGTGACATTTTTATTCTAGATTTAAACGATTTTTTGGCCTAAATGTTTTTTTACAAAATAATTTTAGTTTTATAAATAAGCTACGTGCCTTGTTTTCGCTGTTTTTTGTGTTCTTTTATTAGCCAATAGCATGTAGCGTATTTCCAGGAAAAATATGGCATTACTCATGCTCATTTTTTTTAATTTGTGAAATTGATATTTTGAAAAACTCATATTTTACGATTTTTTAAAGTTTAATAACTTTTTATAAAGCACGGTAAGGTCCTGTTATTTTTGTCAAAATAGATGAGTTTTGAGCTATTTGTAGCATATCAAAAGATGATTACTTTTTGTACATATGCTGACCACCTTAAAGGGAATGGAGCATAAAAAACATGCAAGCACATATTCTTTCCTAATACACACCCTCGGTCCCTGGGATTGGGTCAAAACATTTTTTATCTGCAAGTAGTCATGTTGCATATCAAATTAATGAAAATGGAGCATTAAACAACATGTAAGCATATATTCTGTCCTTACACACATCCTCAACAACTAGGTTGGGGTCAAAAGGTCAAAACATTGCTTTTACTGAAAGTGGGCATGTTGCATATCAACTTAAACCAAACAACTTTATTGGACTGTGCACTGACAAATAGATGATAGGCTTTTCACTATGATCTGCATGGCACCCAAGGTAAACTTAGGGGTTAGAGAAATGGGATTATGTTTTATGAGTTATGCGTGTCTCTAAAATAACATATCGATGGGGGAGATAAATACAAAACATATGCCTTGTTTCACTCTTGTGTAGGCAGGGGACACATCTGATTCTTGGAATTTTAGTATTCAATGGATGTTTCACTGGAAAACGTGCAACGTTATAAGGATAAACATGCATGCGGCAATTGTTTAATAGCACACGCCAAGAACCAAAGAAGATGTGTTAAAGAGCGATTACTCATCAAATTAAATAAGACTGTTGGGGTACTGCAATAGATGTATAGCATCCTATGCATTGTCTTGTCGTTCAATGTTTCATAAGTAAGAGCCTATGTATGATATATTTTTGTAACCAACATCTCATTTAACATTGTCATTGAGTTAATATAGATTCAAGTTATTCAATATTGCCATTTGTTCAATACAATGTTTAAAGTTGAAAGACATTCATTTCATTGCGGACAATGCTAATACGACAAGTAAACCGACTGACTTATATTGCACAATCCAAAACAATAATCAAAGAATTTATATACGTTTTAAATTGCAAATATTTATAAAAAAAATAGTTGCTAAAACTTCAAGAGAGAGGGCCATAATTTGAACATACCTGGTAGTGGTTGAAATATGAAGGCACAAGTCCTGGTGGGTTACGACAACAAGAGTATTTATGTTTTCCCTTTATAAGATATGTAACACATCTGATCCTGGGGTGGGGCAATATTTAATTCGAGCAAACTTGGTAAAAGTCTACTAGATGATGCTATATCAATATGTAATGCCCCAGTCCATATCGTTTCAAATTAGAAAGTTGATTTCCCCATATACAACTGTACTGTAAGCCTATGTAAAACATGTAACCCCTGGATGGGGACAATTCTGCATACCATGTTTCAAGCCTCTAGTCCTTGTGGTTTTAGACAAGGGAGTTTGTTTATGCTTTCCCTTAATTACCCTGTTTACAACATGTGGCCCCCTGGCTGAACCAATTGTGACACAAGGGTCATAATTTTAACAAAACTTGATAGAAGCATACTAGATGATGCTACGTACCAAATATCGAGGCTCTAGCTATTGTGGTTTCAGAAAAGAAGATTTAGTTATGCTTTCTCCAATATAAGCCGAGTATGTAAAACATGTAACCTCCAATGCGTGAGCAATTTCGTTGGCAACAAGGGCATAGCTTGAACAAAGTTGATAGAGGTCTACTATACAATTGCAGCTAAACTCGAATTGTTTATGTTTTTCACATTGATTTTCGGCGATAACTTTTTTATTATTGATTTTAGTAAACTGAGTTCGCGATGAAAGTTGTAGAGAAAAATTAGCGCCAACTTCTCCAAGCAGTTCCTAAATCATAGATGCTGCAATTAACTCTGCGCATAGAAGCACTCGTTGAGCATTTTAAGCAAAGCGCAAATAAACTAAGTCAAATATGTCAGTCAAAAAGTTACATTGCACCGCCCCGATTTAATAAGAAAGACAATGGATGGCTTGTTCAAATATATTGGAAATCGCGCCTGATTCGCCCGTGCGTTAAGCTAGTTGGGTCATCTCGAAACTGTCCGTTTATGAGCACGTGCATAAGAGGTAAATGGTGCGTAATGCGATATTACAGCTTCTGTACCTACAAATGATCATGCTCATAGTAGATTCTGAATATGCACGGTACATTCTGAGTCTACATACGGCGGGATTATGCTATTAACAGCCGTTGAATAACTGTATATACGCACCCTGCGAATATTCTTTTGAGACGAACCCTTTCTGTCACGCCTCTACGAAATTTACCTGTCAATAAAAGACTTAGAAATTTTGGCTGAATTCAATTTATTGCAAAAGCTTCATATATGTACACAAAAATCTGTTTGTGCCACAAACTTCGGGCCACTTGGAGAAATCGGCGCTAATTTTTCTCTACAACTTTCATCGCGAACACAATTTGCTAAAATTAATAGTTAAAAAGTTATCGCCGAAAATCAATGTGAAAAACATAAAAAATCGAGTTTTCTTTTTTTTTTTTTTTTTTTTTTTTTTTTTTTTTTAGATTGTGATAGATACAATATATTGAGACTCTAGGCCTTTTCGTTTCAGACAAGAATATTTTAAAACTTCTATTCCCAGGTTCTATTTCAGCCCATTTTACTTAGTTTTGCAACCGATTGGAACCTTTCGATCAATTATCTCAGATACTATATAAGAATCCTCCATACCAAGCTTGGTCAATCTCCAGGCAGTAGATTAGGAGGAGATGTTCTTTGAAGCAATTGCTGACGACGTACGACACACGGCGGACGATGGACGTCTGAAGACGGACGCCCAATGATCATAATAGCTTACTGTCCTTGAGATGTTGGCCCAGGTGAGCTAAAAACAACACTGATAAAGATAGATATGTTCCAACTGTACATAGACCAATGTGCCATACTCTGCTACGAGTTACTATAGTCGAATATCGTAAATTCGAAGTTTCGAATAATCAGTGGTTCGAATTATAGTCGGGTAGACATAAAAGTATATGCCCCAAAAATATATTTATCATTTTTTTGTGTATAATAACATATGTTTTGATTGCGTTAAAAAACGTCTTCTTGAGGTGATTCTTTTATGCGCCCACCGCAGATGTTATTATTGGCACTTATTAAAGTAGATCATGAATATATCCTATTCTCTAAATTAAATTTGTCCCAAATTTACTTTGAATTAGCGAGTATTTCGACGAATCGAAGAACACAATTTCGAGGTTTTACTGTACCATATCATCTGCCACGTTTCAATATTATGATGCTGTATTATCATGAGCGTCAATGCTGACTGTGCTCTAGTAAATATTCGTTCTGTTCTTTCGCATAATATGCAATAGGTACATTTGTGCCACGCGGACTATCCAATTTGCATTGTTGTGCATTTTTGAAAGGTGATGCGTGTGATAATTTATTGAAAAAAGAACAACATGAATGCAAAACATATAATTTTCAAATAAACCAACGCTCATAAACAATTTTAGTCTCGAGTTACGTGACAAATATATACTGTATGTGTTGTTTTATATCTTCAACGAAATATCAAATACTGAAGTATTTTCCTTGGTGCTGGAAGTTTTTTTTTTATTATTTAGTTGTTTCAGTCTTTGTTTAATTTAACATGTCTGAGCTAACATACAACTACAGAGCCATTTAGAGTTACCTTTAGTGACCAAACACACGAGCATGCTAGACATGCCATTGTGCCAATTATGCATTTCCTCTGTGGACAGTATCACATGGGTTTATCAAAAGTTCCTACATTGTACAAATATTAGCTTTCAAAATGGCTTGTGGTCGTTAAACCCTGTCACTGTATGTATTCTTGCATATCGCATGCTTGATTTTTGTACTTTTTGAGCTTGTCCATGTATATTTGTTCTAAGTTCTGATTAGTAACGTCCGAGATGTGGTTTTACGTATTTTTCACGCTTAATCACAGGTTTAGTTGGCAGGCATACATTGGTTCATTATCATGTAATTTAGCCAAAAAGTATCCCAAATTGACATTACTTTGAAAAAGCTTCATATCCTGCTATGGTTGCTCTCAGAATATATCAGAATTGTCACAAGTGTCCAATGGTAAATACCAAAGTTTCAGAGTCACTTCTGACACGAAATGAACACACAAACAATAAGGACACAATGGAGAGACGGTGTGATAACTACGAGGGTCAGTCAAAAACAACTGAGAGTTGGTTATTATAATACATTTTTACTGGGTCGGCAGTTTTGGCTGAAACTTTATACACATATAGATTGAACCTTCCGGCTTCATTACATATAGAAGTTGACGTCTTATCATCTTCAGTGCGCTGTTGCTAGGCAACCGAAGACCGTCTCTCAGCGATGTGCGTTCGCGCTGACGACACTTCTGACTAAGCAGCCATGAATTTAAAATCATTTTAAATCTAAAACAGCATAATAAGAGACCTTTTATCTCTCCAATTGTATCAAACAATGTGTTAGCTATTATTTGAAGACGTGTAATAGATAGTAAATACAATACACGCAATGCTCGTTGCCTAGCAACCAAAATCGATGGAAATTCCAATTTTAACTAAAATACCAGATTTTGTTGCCATGGCAACCGTTTATTCCTGAGAATATTCAAGATATGCATTCAGATATCAAAACCAATTACTAAATACAATGAAATGGTCATATGATATGATACTTAGTTGATAATATCGCTCTAAAATGAACTGTAACTGGTGGGTGGGGTATATTTTGGGGTGAAATTTTCAGAAAATTTAGTTAATTTGCCTCTTACTTATGTAATAAAATTACAACGCCTCAATCTCAGTTGTTGCATTTCACAAAATATATTCACATACTGTATTTGCAACAAAAGCACAAGTTGACGTAACTTAAATTTTGTATAGTGTTTCCATGGCAACGCTATTTTCAAGCGTGAACGCATAGCGATATTTCACTATTCTTCGGTTGCTTAGCAACAACAATCTATACTTTGCATGGTATTGTATATTGCATATTCTGACGCAGGATAGCTCATTGCATGCGTGTGCCAAATTTCATTAGTGTACGTTAGCCTACGTAAGAAATATGAATCAACTCTCAGTTATTTTTGACTGACCCCCGTATATACCTCACTTTGGTGGTATAAAACTGTTTGCTATACCCGTCATAAGACAGTGTCTAAATTCATATTAATTCCATATGAAGTAAATGAAAATCGCATAAAAATATTTACTGATGTGAAGCCATGTGGGATGTTTCGCCAATTAAGAGCGTTTTTACTTGGGGACGTTTTTTACTGTAAAACTTCTATGCACGACCTATAAAATTATGTACACAGGGTTTTTTCAGATTTTTACTCGATCAGAATTCAATACTCCAGAATAAAAAGTTTTCAACCAAAACACGTTGTGGGTGCTCGGAAGTTCTGTTTCGGGGATACGGTTCTTGTGAGTACCCAAGGCATGTGCAAACATAAATGTCGTGGGTGCTCAAGTGAGCCATCTCATTTAGGTGATTTGTTTGGGCATCCAAGACAGGGCCATTTCAGTGAGACGGTTCTCTTGAGCATTCAGGACATATGCTTACACTAAAGAATAAGAAAATCACAATTTTACATGTGGATATTATGTGTTCACATGTAATCTGATCTTTGAAGATTATAACACATTTAAGCAAATTTGATTGGTTCTATAATTGTTTGCTATACATATGGCCTCCAGAATTGAAATTTTCAAGCAAAACACACTGTGGGTGCTCGAGAGGGCCGTCTCGGTGAGACAGGTCTTTTGGGCACCCAGAATGTGTGCTTGAACTTAAGAATAAGAAAATCACATGTGATGAACACTATTACCTATATGTCTTCTACATGTCATCTACTTCTTAAAGAATATAAATCATTTTTTCATTAAATTCTGATTGGTTTCACATGTGTTTGCTATGCATTGACCTCCAGAATCAAATTTGTCAAGCAAAACACGCTGTGAGTGCTCGGAAAGCCCGTTTCGAGGAGACCGTTTTTGTGAGAACCCAAGGCATGTAAAATTATATACGGAGGTCATATTTTTCAACCAAAACACGCTGAGAGTGCTCCGAAGTGCAGTCTCGAGGAGACCGTTTTTGTGAGAACCCAAGGCATGTAAAATTATATACATGTATATGTATGGGAGCTCGAGAGGGCTATCTTGGTGATACGGTTCTTTGGGGTGCTCGGAATGTGTATTTGAACTAGAACAATAAGAAAACCACAATTGTACACATATTCTTCACTTATCTGGACCTATGTACAATGTATATTAATACATGTATATTTTTTCGATTGTATTGTTTGTCTTACTACATGTACGTATGTTGCATTATATATGTCCTAGTCAACTCTGATGCATTGAATAGGCAAGGAGAAATAAATCTTATACATGTATCTTAAAAAGAATACTATCTTAAAGTAGGAACGCATATGATATTCTGGGCAAATAATGCTTCGTCCTATTTTATGTCAGTACAAATAAGCATAATTATATTTTGTACCTGAAAATATGTTATTAAATGTACAAAGCGGTGCCCTTGGGTAATTAGAATGATTAGTTTTCCGCGTCCAGTTAAGTGGTCAACAGGTTATACCGTTACGATTAGTTGTCTACCTTGCCTTTATTAGTCTATTAAAGCTGCATACTCTGTAACTATGGACATTTTTCGAAAATTTTTATTTTCTTTTTAAATCATTTGTAAAAGTAGAATTAAGCTATGTTTTCACAATAAAAATGTTCAGTACAGCTGAAAACTGCATGGAAAAGTGAATTATCTCATCAAATAGGTGTGTTTTTCTCTTGTTGGTAATTATTTGCGTCCCTCCAATAATTCTAGACCGTTGAATTTTAACATAAATGCAGTTGTTTTGATAGTGATACCTTGTTAAGATTTACGAAAATGGTAAAATGTTTACCTGAATTTGAGTATTTTTACTGTGTTCTTAAAAAATAAAAACATTATTTTTTAAATAAGAAGATCAAAAGTTACAGACTATGCAGCTTTAAGTGGATCAGTATTGGTTACCCACTCATGTTACGGCAGTATGTAAATGAGTCAAATACAGACTGCTGGCCTACTTGATAGCCGTACAAATATGATATAAGACCTCTGTGTGTGTGTGTGTGTGTGTGTGTGTGTGTGTGTGTGTGTGTGTGTGTGTGTGTGATCATTTTCTCACGAACCTACGCAATTTTCGTTCGTTTAACGCATTAAAAACACAATGATGATGCTTTTTAACGCATGTTTGGCTTCTTTGACAAATATGTCTTTAACTATTAACAGCACTGTCATTCAGAACACAGTAATGTCTCTATCCAGTTTGATTGACATATAAATGGGGGTTGGATTAATATCATACTTCTAAATAATTGTGTTGCTGTTGATTAATATTTGATGCTCTCATGGTGTGGGGGGGGAAAATATCGTTTAGTCCTTGTTTTTTATGTAATTCTGAGTGCCGAATTAATGTGCGTAAGGACAAATCGTACTTACAGACGAACCTATTTTAGTAATCGACTTGATTTAAGTCGAGAGAAAAAAAATGGATACAGAATCATATGGTTTAGGTATGTCTGTCCGGAACATTTATATACTATAATAGACAAAAAAGACAAAACAAAATGTCGACACGTGAAAAGACCAACACTGGGGCAACATTTCATTCGTTCATTCAATCGTCCATTTGCTCATTGCACGTATCCTATAGCCCACAAGAAAGACACACATCAAGTAAAACTGTTAAATTCTCAGGAAGATCACAAGAGATAGGCCAGTCTAGTAGATATATGTGTAAAGGTATGTCAAATACTGCTGCGTTACATATCTTTTTCAAGCAGGCGTCAAAAATGTGTTAAAGAAAATTGGTAATGAACCAAGTGGGAGTCAAATTGTTAAATCACAGAAAATAAGCGTGTTTATAATGCTCTCTCGCTGGATTAGTTCGAGCAGTGGGAATCGTCTCAGTAAATCAAATTGTACTCAGACATTTATTATATGCAAAAATAGTAAGTGAGTATGATCAGGAAATACCACAGTCACAAAGCGCAGACAACCCTGTGGCACCACGAGGAAGAGCCGCTCAACCATCACGAGACACCAGGAAGACAAATTAAGCAAAGCAACCAGCTCTCTCTTCCCCATCAAGATGATTGCAATACTAGAATGGACATAAAGTAACGTACAACAAAACATAGAACAATTATAGACTCCCACAATGGATGTAATAATAAACAAAAAGTCAGCAACAACAGAGCCACCGCCTTAGAACGGACAGCAGCCTAAGCCACCGGGGGGGGGGCGCTTAAATGCATTTTACTGGTAACAAATCTTTGCCCTAGATTCTGCTGTTGTTGAAATACAAGAAATATTCATATTCTATCTTTAAATTCATCGTACACGATTGTTAAACAGTAGGAAGCCCCTTTCTTGTGACTACCCTTTTGCTAACAATTCCATTCTAGAGATAAACCTAAATAAAATGTAAAGATTTCAGCCTTGTTTTAATCAATTTAATCGGTCCTAACCGATGGATTTTGGAAGAACAAAAAGCACCGATAGACGTATCGGTTGTCTCACATAACGACAACATAGTTTTGAATAAACGCTTCAAATATTCGTTTACATTCGCATTGATTTTGTTCCTACACAGGGAAGGTACAGATAATAATCTACGCCACACTCTAATTTTATTAAGATTTGATCAAAAATAATTATTTCATGACAATCAACCTTTTTGTATTACAAGGAGAACTTAATGGGAAAATCGTAGTGGTGTGTTTCTTTTTTGTCGGGTGTACCCGACAAAAAATAAGAAACGCACCGCTTAGAACTGGTCATCTCTCAGAAGGATCACAAGGGATAGGCCAGTTTAGTTTATATCAGTGCTCTTATATGTCAGGTACTGCTGCGTTACACGTCTTTTGCAATCAGGCGTCGAACTCGTGTTAAAGAAAATTTGTCATGAACCAAGTGGGGGTCAATTTATAAAGTCACAGGAAGTAAGCGTTTTTATAATGCTCTCTTGCTGGATAAGTTCAAGCAATGAGTCTCGTCTCAGTAGACCAAATTGAACTAAGACGTGTTTTTTGCAAATTCTATCTTTTAATTTATCACACGCGAGGATTGAACGCCATGTATTGTGACTACCCTTTGGATAACGATTCCACACTGGAGATAAACCTTACAACCATTTAAAGATTTCAATATTGTTTTAATCAATTTTAACGGCTCTATCTGATGAAAATAGATTTTGGAATAACAAATATGCATCAAAACACATTGCTTGTCTCACAGAAAGACAACGTATCGTTTGCATACTTTGCAAATGTAAAACATACTTGGAATTCTACGTAGACTCCTTTACCATTCGCCTTGGTGAGTGGTGTGCCAACACAGGGAACGTACAGATACTCATCTACGTCACACTCAAGTTTTAGTAAGATTTGATCAGAAATGAATGTTTCATGACAATTGACATTTTCATTTTAAAAGGAGATCTAAATGGGAAAATGGTTGTGGTGCGTTTTTTTTTTCTGTCGGGCCGTATATTTAACATCACGACTTTTCAGAATTGAAGCACATATCCAAAAATGGGAGATCAAGCCAGATAGCGCAGATCCACAGACCGAAATGAACTTCTGTTAAGAGTCTAAAAGCATCGCGTAGAACGCCTTCTCAATAGGGTGGTGTGTGTGACATAATTTTAGCATTGACCTTGAAATACATATAGGGCGTCCGAAAATGTTGCCTTGTACGTTGCCTCAACGGGGTTGACATGTATGTGAAATAGTTTTAAAATCAGACAATATTGGTGTACATGTGACCTTTGACTTCCGGCTATGGCATAAACAATGAAGCAATATTTTTTGCATGTTGTCTCGTTGGTGGTGACATGTGTGTGACATATTTGAATAATCAAACCAGGGGATTTCAAAATACACGGAAACAGCAAAATGTCACAGATGGGCACTTAGGCGCAGAGACAGCCGAACAGGTGGCCAGATGGGCGGACAATGTCCCACCACGACCCCGCCCCGTACACACACAAAACGAAGGTTTGTGGAACGTATAACTTCGATGGTTAAAACTTAAGTAATCACTTAGCTATTCACAAAGAAGAGAGCCAATCACGTGCATGTCTCATGTCACTATACAAGTCCACCGATATTCAAGTGAGCACAACCTCAGAAAATGCACAAACATATATAACCCGTACACTTTTGCACCGGTTTTATAGTGTGAACATACAACAAAACGAACGTGTTGGGGCATTTTTGAATGTTATGGTAAGATCTTTCTGGTTTTCCACTATAATATGTGGCGACCTATACAACTACGGCAATGCCTATCTAAAGATAAATTTTCCAATCCGTTTGTCAGATTGCGCGGGTGCGAAGTCTTGTCTGCACTTTGTTATTCAACATACAGCAACACATGTGTAAAACTACCACTCTCAAAAATACAGAAAATTGGTTTTCAAAACCAATTACCGTTATGCAGGTCAAATGTATCGCAGAATGCTCCAAGGGGAGTATTCTGCAATACGTTCGACCTTCATCAAGCTACCATTTGTCATTAAGACCTTTGTTTTGCCTTTTTGAGTAGCAGTTTTACACAGGTTTTACTGAACAACAACCTCAGCTTTTCTCGCGACAGGACCTAATAAGTATACCACCCACTTATTTGCAAATAAATTTGCTATTCTGAGGGAAGTGATTCAATCACGTTTTGTAATATATCTTTTGCTATTAGATGAGCCGGGTCTCCTTCATTCTAAAATAATGCTGGAGTTACATGTACATGTACCGATGCATTGATCCACTTCCATGTTTTCGTTAGAAAACCAAATATTTAACAATGAGTGCGCTTTCGCTGCTTCACCATCTGCAAAAATGCGCCGTCTGTTTGCAGGTTGCCGACTTTGACTTGCAGTTAAAGAGATTCTCACTGCTAGGTTTTCCCTCAAACATGCTGCCGTCAATTGTTTAATAAAATGTATTGGTGCAATTTAAGTGCACATAGAGACAGCATTTGGAGTGTTGTCTTAGATTCTCGTAAATTTGATAAGTTTCGCTTCTTTGAAAAACATATAGAACAAACGACTAGTCTCGCTGTTTTAATTTTAACTAACTGCAATACGAGAAACCTTACTTACTTGTCTCCCAGCGTTAGCCAAATGAAACTTTTTTAAATGGGTATGCCGTGTCCGTCCGCCCGCAAACGCAAGAAGTGGGCACTTAATGGACGCGAGTTTACTTATCTTTTGTGAACTTTCAGGTCTTTTGCTCGTGGCCTGAAGATGCTCACGTGGTTTGGACATTATCGTAATATTAATATTTTCTTCTGTTTTACAACCTGTGGATTTTAGTTGAAACATATTTTATTGAAATAGTGTACATGTACATGTTGGGCCACAAATAATTTCACAAGATTAGTTACGGTCCTTCCCCTTGCCCTAATGTTTCAATTAATTGCAAACGCGTGACAATGACAAAACAGCATACTTCCAAAAATAATTAGACAAATAGACACTCCAAGGTAGGATATAAATAAATAGAGATAGATAAATGAATTAGTAGCCCTGCCAGCATATAATAATAATAATAATAATAATAATAATAATAATAATAATAATAATAATAATAAATAGGAATAGACGAATAAGATAAAATAAAGCAAAATGTGTGTCTCATTGGTGTGGACATGGTCAAATATTTACATTCTCATTGTAGTTGTCCTAGATGAAGCCAACATTTCTTGTTGCTTGCGTTTCTCGATGCAAAACATTGAAATGTCATGTGATCTGGACCACGCATCTAGGCAGAGTAATGTCAATGTCAGCCAATAACGTTCTTTGTTTACTGACAGTTGCGTGACGTCGTTCACGTATCACCACGACGTTATGTTCTCGAGTTTCGCTCCCTGGCTCTTCCAACACCTGTGTTACAAATGAACTATTTCATTTTATAAGGATAACTGACATGGTTGGGTTGATGATAATTAGGTGAATTTGATTGGTGATATGGAATGAAAATATAAGGATTGAAATTCATAATTTAAGCTTGCACTGGATGATGAAAAACATGGGCTATTTTATTGTGTCAGAGAAGCCCTTCGGGCTTCACAGACATTAAAATAGCTAATGTTTTCATTATCCAGTGCAAGCTTAAACTATGAATTTCAATCCTTAATTGTACCCCAACGGTCTTGTTGGAAAGAATTGTTTCTCATTGGATTTTGGATACTCTACCACTATCTTTATTATTATTTAATGTATGGCGTTGAAAATCCCCAGGTTTTCCTCATTTGTAAAATTATTAGCTCCATATAGCAATATATACTGAGGGAAAAAGTTTAGCAATATATTTTAAGGATTCACAGTTTAGAAGAGATAGGACTTTTAATTTCATAGTTTCAAAAATATATGTTGACAAACATTCATGAGTACGATGACATTAACAAGTTGACATTTCACATAATGTAAAGTCTGATTTTATGCCCCCTTGCTAAAACAGCTTATCTGGGAATAGTGCGAATAGTTTTCCACTAAAAGTTTCATTTTTCTGTCAAATGTTTAGATCCAAAAGCAACAAAGTGAAAAACGGTTTAAAACTGAATGTTTTGTTCACAATTTTCGTACAGTTTTTAGTTGAACATCGTATTTTTCCAAATTACCTCCCTTTCAATTGAATATCGTTTGAAATTAAAATACTCAGCAGATCAAATCCTAACTATGAAGTCGGATTTCGTTTCTTTTGACCAATTGCGGGCAGCCATTAGGTCATTTTCATATAACTGTCATGCTTGTGAACCTGCCAATTTAAATGATCTAATGCTTCAAAGATTGCCTATGGGAAACCCCAGTATAAATAATTGCTAAACTAATTTCTCTCAGTATATATATTTACAGCATCTATCGGCTTAGTTGATTCGTTATATCCCTCTGTATTTATCTACTGTATGAATCTGTATCAGTTTCTGATCATGTGTAGCTCGGAACCAATGATGTTTGTGAAATTATATTTCCGTACTTCTGATATTTATCTAATTTCACTTATATCCTGGATCAATCAGGCTTTCATTTGCGAACTAAATAGATGCCATCCATTGGAAAGGAACCAATATACGACGTGTAATGCATCAGTCGTCTTCAATATCAGCTCTTCCTGAACATCCTTTTTTTGGGATGTCTCAGTGGCGTAGTTGGTAGCGTCGATGTCTGGTGTAGTGCGGAGTTGTCATGGTCGTAGGTTCGAATCTCGCTAGCCTGAGGCAAAATATTTACAGCATCTATCGGCTCAGATGCTGTGTTATATCTCTCAGTAACATACATCGCTGTAAGAGTGTGGCTGCTACATAGGGATATAGTGATCGACTGATAGATCGATAGATGCTGTAAATATTGTGCCTCTAGGGAGATTCGAACCCACGACCTCGGCAACACCGCCTACACCAGAAACCGACGCTACCAACTGCGCCACTGATATATATATATGCTAAGTTGGTGTGAATTGCGACTTTCATTTAACAAAGTTACCCTTTTGTTAATATAAGTTAATAAAGAAATCAGGCCTTATGTTATCTGTAAGATCAAGATATGGATATTTCATTTTTGGTGTGTCCTTATTGCTCTTCTGTAGATCTTCTCTTCTATAAGCAATTTCTGACAACTTTGTCAGAGAGGACACACGTTCTGGCTCTGTGGTTAGAAACTTGGGTCTAAATTGCTATGGGCTTGGCGTAAGAACATTTGTTTAGGAAGTCAATTCGACCAATACGTAACCTACACGCCAATTTTGAAAAAAGAGTGTGTAAACAGTTGCATGTACATGCATTCTGTAGTAATCCACTTTTTACTTTCGCAAAGGTGTAAATATGGGATCACTGGACAGGAGGCTATTAGCCTGCATAGAGACAATATTATTATTGGACGTTGCGTCATTAGCGTAACATCACTGACGTTATATTTAACGTTAGTTGCTAAGAGAAGCTAGAAATCGTAACGACGCTATTGATCGTAGGGCGTCATTGTAGCAGATGAATAAACCATTTATCGTCTAACTCATAATCGGAGTTCAGTTATTTTTTGTTGCATTCCACAATCGGGAATATCGCCGCAACAAAATTGGTAGCAGAGCGAGTTTATTTACATCGGAATCGACAGAAATAAGACGAGTTTATGATGGCGTCATCGAAAATCAGAGACACAATCGAATGCAGCGGCAGCGTCGCCGTTACGGAGTTAGAAAACGGATTTAAAAAGGATAAAATTCGGGCGAAAGCTAACTTTACTCGAACACAGAATATACTGCTGTCATTAATAGATGATAATTCGTCCAGCCGTTGTCAAGTTATCGAGGCTCGCAAGAGACAGGGAAGCTGTTTGGAAATAGTGTTAGATATACTCTACAACTTTTCGGACGTTTATACTAGACAAAAGGAGCATACAAAATGTGAACGCATTCTCAGTGAGATGGGACAGATAGCAGAGGACTTTTATTCGGCTTCAAAATTGGCGCAGCAATTCTTGGAATCGCGGAAAGACGACTCAGCAACCTTGTCGGCAACAGAGATGCTCACAATCGACATTGGACGTGGATTGAACATTGCAGATGAAAGTTCAGAGACTGTTTTAAAGGATCATGCGCCAACAGAACAGGCACAGGAAACATACAAGGTACAATTTTCCGATCAATTTGGAAAAATTAATGGCCCTATGCCAGTGCAAGTTAAAATACGCAAACGTTGTATGAAAATCAGACTAATGAATCTAATACTACGGACATCGCTAATGAACAGTCGAATGAGCACGTGACTGCTACAAGTTCAGGTGAGTGCGACAATACGCAGAAAAGTACACATATAAATGAGCAAAAGAGTAGAACTAAAATTTCAGTCATGAATGCACGTGCCTTACCGTTTGAACCAAGTGATAATTCCTATGGAAAACCATCTGTGCCGACGGCCAATTTTGAAAGTCCATCGATTGGGCAAGACCTTTGGCGACAATTGGAACGTGTTCAAATCCCTGTATTCTCTGGTGACAAGCGGTCATACCACAGCTGGAAAACGGCTTTTCTCGCATGCATTGATAGCGCTCCCGCTACTGGGGAATACAAATTGCTGCAGCTACGACAATACTTATCAGGCGAAGCTCTCAAGACGATCGAGAACCTAGGCCATTCAGGAGCAGCATACGAGGCGAGGCCGCCAAAGAACGTTTGGAGCGGAAATTCGGAGGTATGCGGCGTCAAATATCCATTTATATAGAGGAATTGGAGAACTTTCGCCAAATTCGGGTTGGAAATGCTAAGGACTCGGAACAATTTTCTGATTTGCTGGATATAGCCATGATAAACCTAAAAGAATCAAATCAGGACCAAGAGCTCGGTAACGGTACTCTATATACAATCTTACAACGAAAATTACCACAATCCATGCTAGCGAACTACCACCGTTGGGTATATGACAACAACGTGACTCAATCCGTAGCTACTTTACGATAGTGGGTTATTCTAGAGTCCGAATTTCAAACAGTCACCTCTGAAACCGTTCATGGTGTGACAGGCAAGATGTCAGATGCACAGACAACACCACCAAGGCAAGGACAACGAAATACAAGAACTTTCTTCGGAGATAGCAGGCATAATCACACCAAGAAGACGCAGTGCTGTCAGGCTTGTGGAGCAGATCATCAGATTTGGACATGTCAGGAATTTAAACAGAAGAGTATTTCTGATAAGTGGGACATCGCTAAACGTTGTCAACTTTGTTTCCGCTGTTTGGCGGAAGGACATTCCGGTAGAAAATGTCCAAGAAGTCGCCAGTGTGGCCAAAATGGATGCAAAGCACCGCATTATAGATTGCTGAATCCACCGTCACAAGAAACTGAGTTAAAGACGGCTGATCTGAAAAGTACCAATAGCATTGCAGTGAAAGCATCGAATGAAATATCCAGTAAGCAGACCACTTCAGGCACGGAGGGGAATAAGCCTTGGCAGCAAACCACAATGACGGCGAACAACGTTACTACGACAGATTTCATAGCACTTCGCACAGTGCCCATCATACTGAAGAATGGCAATCGGTCAATCAAGGTAAATGCTCTCTTTGACGATGCAAGCACCAAGACTTACATTAACGCGGACGTCGCCGCAGAGCTTGGACTGCAAGGCAAGACAGAGAGAGTCACAGTTAATGTTTTAAATGGACAAGTGGAAACATTCGAAACACGCCCTGTTGACGAGCAATTGGAAAGTCTGATTGGTGATGTAAAACTGCAGGTTACGGCATACACGGAAACAAGAGTCACTGGAACTATGTCAGCCTTCGATTGGACCGAATACACTCAGCGATTGGCGCACCTACAGCATATAAACTTTCCCAGAGTTGCAAAGAGACCAGTCGTTGACGTTCTTATAGGCCTAGATTGTGCAGATCTCCATTGTGCACTTCAGAAAGTCAGGGGCCGACCAGGGGAGCCGATCGCTAGATTAACGCCGTTGGGTTGGACGTGTATAGGAAATCCAGGGTCAGGTGATAGAACAGCATTGCAAACACACTTCGCCAGAACATACTTTGTGAAAGATCGAGCAGAAATAGAACAGCTGAATACAAATTTAAAGCCCTTCTGGGAAATTGATGACATGTCAGTAGCTAGAACCAGCATTATCGAACAGAAACCAATCGTGCGCATAGAGGAACAGTCTGCATTACAGAAAGTAGAATACTCTATCCAGTTTGAAAATGGTACATGTATGTACAGAGTTGGTGTTCCCTGGCGAAGCAATGGATCAGAGCTGCCAAATAACTACAAAATGGCTTTAAAGAGGTTAGAAAATACAGAGAAGAAACTTGCCAGATCACCAGAAGTCGCCTCTGCCTACAGCGAAACGATCAATCAATACATTAAAAGGGTTATATCAGAAAAGTTGGCGATCATGAAAAAAATGCATCAAAGTGGTATCGACCACATTTTCCAGTGATCAGACCAGATAAAGAGACAACTAAAACAAGAATTGTCTTTGATGCGTCAGCAAAGTGTAACGGTGTATCTCTGAAAGATGTGATCCACCAAGGACCAAAACTACAACAAGACTTATTTGTTGTATTACTGCGCTTCAGGCGATACCAAGTTGCTGTGGTCTGTGATATAGCGGAAATGTATCTTCGAATAGGGATAGGAACGAAAGATAAGCCCTATCACCGATTCCTATGGAGGGGAAACACCCAAGATCGATCACCAGATGTATACGAGTTTGACCGTGTCGTATTTGGAATAAACTCGTCTCCATTCTTGGCTCAGTTTGTGTTACAGCACCATGCAAAGTGCTCCCTTGTTGGGCTCCACGGTGGGTGGAGAGCATGGAGGCTGAATCTTACAACCAAACACACATGGCGACAAAATCTAGAAAACGCCACGCACCGATTACAGACACAGATTCTGATGAATCATTAACAGCTTCTCAATCTCAATCTAAGTCTTCTGTACCAAAAAAACCTTATGTACCTAGATTTCTCATCATTCATTCAGAAGTGGAAGGAAAGGATATTTCTCTTCTTTCTCCTTTTCTGATACACAAGACAATATGAGTATGGCAGGTGAGCCAAAAAGCATTAAGAATCTTAGATCAGGTGACCTTTTAATACAATGTGCCAAAGAACCTCACGAAAAAAGCCTTTTAAAAATGAAAACTTTTTGTGGACTGAAATGCTCCGTAACTCCTCATAAATCCTTGAATACATCCAAGGGTATTGTTCGCTGTCCTGCCTTAATCAGGCAGAGCAATGAACATATCTTGGAGTTCATGGAGGAACAGGGTGTTACGGATGTCCGTAGAATCAATGTCCATCGTGATGGTGTCCTGAAACCAGAATTACCAACCATTTTCAAAATAGGTTTCATTCAAGCGAAGGTTGATGTATATGTTCCCAATCCGCTTAGATGCTACCAATGTCAAGTGTATGGCCACCATGAAAATAAGTGTAGCAGGCAGGCTATATGTATCAACTGTGGTATGCCTGAACATTGCGCATCTGGCCAGTGTCAAAGACCTGCCAAATGCGTAAACTGTTCTGGTGACCACCCTGCCAACTCCAAAGAGTGTACACAATGGAAGAAAGAAAAGAAAATCTTAAAAATCAAATGTGAACAAAACATTTCCTTTCCGGAAGCTCGTAAACAATACGAGCAATTCTATCAGGCTAGGACATATGCAAGTGCTGTGAAACTAGGCACTTGCAACAAATCTAAAGAAACTCACAACAACAGCACACAGACGGACGACAGCTTTACAGAGTACTTAAAGCAACAGACACAAGCAAAACAACAAGAACCACCTAAAGAAAAACCCAAAGAAAAAAGTAATCCATCTCGCCGGGGCAAACCCTTAAGCCAGCAACCCTGGAGATGATAAGGAAAGAGGAAGAGAAGAAGAAAAAAGAAGATAAAGACAAACTCAAAAAACAACAAAAAGATGAAAGACGACAACAATATATCAAAGAAAAAGCACTGAAAGATAAAGAAAAAGCTGAAAAAGCAATACTAGCTCAGAAGAATCCATTTTCTGTGTTTAAAAAGGATGATGAGGAAGATGACATGGACGATGATTCTGTGGTTTTCACAGACTCTTCCTCCAGTGATCACCTCTCTAAAGGCACACTTTCACGATTACCAACAACTTAAACAATGGAAGGTGTCAATCTAACCATTATTTTTTTACCCATTTTAATATTATTTTCAAGTATGGATTTTAAACATAAAAAATATTCAATGGAATTGTCGAGGTTTGAAACCTAATTTTAATGAAGTATCTCTATTGATTTCCGAATATAATCCATCTGTATTTTGTTTTCAAGAGACATTTCTTAAACCAGATGATAACATCTCATTAAAAGGTTTTAATATATATAACTATGTTCATACTGATTGTCTGAGGCCCTCTGGTGGTGCCTCAATATTTGTAAAATCATCTTTCCCTCAAAGAAAGATTGATTTACAAACAGAACTACAAGCAACTGCTGTTTCTGTCACTCTAGACAGAGAAATAACCATATGTTCTGTATATATTCCTCCATCCTTTTCTCTTAACTCCCAACACTTGGACAATTTACTGCAACAACTTCCTACTCCGCATATCTTATTAGGTGACTTCAATGGTCACAATATCCTCTGGGGTGGTCAAAATAATGATTCCAGAGGCGAACTTATCGAAAATTTCATTACAAAGAATGACATATGTATTATGAATGATAAGTCTTACACTTATCATTCTCCAAGTACAAAATCTTTTACATCTATTGATCTTTCCTTCTGTCATCCATCACTGTTTCTTGACTATAATTGGTCTGTATGTGAAGACCAACACAATAGTGATCACTTCCCTATTATCATTGAACAGAACACTTTTTCTACTGAGGATCACAATCCAAAGTGGAAATTAAATAGAGCCAACTGGGATCTATTTAACACTCTATGCACTGGTAAATTAATACCAGAAAACTTCAAAGAATCTTCTGATCCTATAGCTGATTTTACCTCTTCTCTTATTGAAATATCTAAAGAATGTATACCTCAAACTTCGACAAATCCAACTAAAAGTAATCCATGGTACAATGACGACTGTAAAGAAGCAATTAAACAGCGCAAGCAAGCTCTTTCTAAATTCAAAAGATCTCCAAATACCAACAATTTTAATGACATCAAAGTATTAAGAGCTAAAGCCCGTAGAACAATTAAACTTTCGAAACGTAAGTCATGGAGATCTTATGTTTCGAAAATCAATCATAAAACACCTATTAAAAAGGTTTGGGATATGATAAGAAAAATCTCTGGAAAAAACAAATCCCCCAGTTACACACATCTAAACATGGTGGGTGCTGACAGCAAAGCAACTTCAAAAACAGACATTGCTGACACTTTAGGAGAAACTTTTTGTCACAATTCATCATCATTCAATTACTCTGAATCCTTCAGAAAGATTAAAACTGAACAAGAGAAAGCTAAATTAGATTTTAAATTACAAAATAATGAAATTTATAACAAAGATTTTAATTTAGATGAATTAGTTGAAGCTATTCAACTATCACATGACTCAGCCTCCGGTCCTGATGAGATCCACTATCAAATGCTTAAACATCTCCCAGATACTTCTCTTGAAACTCTTTTGAATATATTTAATTACATTTGGACTACTGGTAAATTTCCAGAAGATTGGACATTAGCAACCATAATCCCAATTCCCAAACCTGGGAAAAATCCTGCGGAACCTAATAATTATAGACCTATAGCTTTAACAAGTTGTCTATGTAAAACACTTGAAAGAATGATAAATAAAAGACTTACTTGGTTTTTAGAATCCAATAATCATATATCGCGGTTCCAGTCTGGTTTCAGATCTGACCGCAGTACTACTGATAATTTAGTTAGATTGGAAACCTTCATACGTGATGCCTTTATTAAAAAGGAACATGTAGTTGCTGTGTTTTTTGATTTGGAAAAAGCTTATGACACCACTTGGAGATATGGCATTTTAAAAGATATCCACAAACTAGGATTAAGAGGTAGACTTCCTACATTCATTGAAAACTTCCTTGCAGACCGCACCATGCAAGTCCGAGTTGGCTCCTCTCTGTCTGACTATTATGACCAGGAGCAAGGTGTACATCAAGGAGGCGTTCTATCTACAACACTTTTTAGCATTAAAATTAATGATATTGTGAAATGTTTAGGTAATCTTACTGATTGTTCATTATATGTCGATGACTTCTGTATCTGTTATCGCTCAAAAAGCATGGCGACGATTGAACGCCAACTGCAACAAAGTTTAAATAAGATTGAAAATTGGGCAACAAGCAATGGTTTTAAGTTTTCCAAATCAAAAACACAGTGTGTACATTTCTGTCAGTTGCGCAAGCAACATGATGATCCGGTTTTACATTTATATGGATCACCTATTCCAGTTGTTGAGGAATCTAAATTCCTTGGCATTTTATTTGATAGAAAACTCAGTTTTATACCCCATATTAAATATCTCAAAGCTAAATGTTTAAAAGCATTGAATCTTTTAAAAGTGCTCTCCCATACGTCTTGGGGTGCAGACCGAACTACACTTCTCAAGCTTTATCGGTCTCTAGTCCGGTCAAAATTAGACTATGGCTGTATTATATATGGCTCTGCACGAAAATCATATCTTCAAATGCTTGATCCTATACATAACCAAAGACTTAGATTAGCTTTAGGGGCTTTTAGAACTTCTCCTGTTGCTAGTCTCTATGTGGAAGCAGATGAACCATCACTATACTCACGAAGAGAGAAACTCTCATTGCAATATGCTATAAGACTTGCGGCTAACCCATCAAATCCTGCTCATGAAGTTACATTCCCACCAAATTATGTTGATTTATATGAACAAAAACCTAAAGCTATTAAATCATTTGGCATCAGAATTTCACCACTCTTAGAATCTGCCAATATCAAACCACAAAATATTGAAAAACATTTTACACCAAATATTCCAGCTTGGTGTATGAAAACACCTGAAATACTTTTTGATTTACATTCTGGAAAAAAATCTGAATCAAATCCACACATATTAAAAGATGATTTCAGAAAAATGCAAAGTCGTTATAAGAATTACCAACAAATTTATACTGATGGATCAAAGGAAGACTCAAAGGTTGGTTGTGCTGTTTTATCAGACAACCATAGTAATATGCAACGTATACCTGACGATTCTTCAATTTTCACTGCTGAAGCCAAAGCAGTCGATCTAGCTTTAGATTTCATTAGCACTTGTGATGCTAACAATAAATTTATTATATTTTCTGACTCGCTTTCTGTATTAAAAGCAATGAACCATACCAGTTCAAAGAATCCACAGATTCAGAAACTTTTAGAAAAATGTCATGAGCTTTTAGCTAATAAAGAAATTGTTCTCTGTTGGATTCCTAGTCATATAGGAATACAAGGGAATGAGATGGTAGATAAGCAAGCAAAAACATCGCTTTCATTAGAACCAACTTCTTTTAAAATTCCATTTTCCAATTTTAAGCCATCTATAAATAAGTATATCTTGGATCAATGGCAAACTTCATGGAATAACAGCATTGGTAATAAACTTCTTGACATCAAACCAACTATTGGTGAATATCAATCAGTTGTTCGAAACATTAGAAGAGAAGAAGTAGTTTTAGCTCATCCCCGCTTAGGTCATACAAGAGTCACTCATTCATACTTACTACAGGGTGAAGAGCATCCACAATGTGTTGGTTGCGACGCACCATTCACTGTACGTCACTTCCTTTTGGAATGTGGCGACTTTGCACCAGTAAGAAATAATTGCTTCCATGTTCATAACATGAAAGAATTATTTCAAGATATACATATTGATAGTATTATGAAATTTTTAAGACAAATAAATCTTTTTAACAAAAATAGTAAATGAGTATGATCAGGAAATACCACAATCACAAACTGCAGAGAACCCCGTGGCACCGTGAGGAAGAGCCGCTCAACCATCACGAGACACCAGGAAGACAAATTAAGCAAAGCAATCAGCTCTCTCTTCCCCATCAAGATGATTGCAATACTAAAATGGACATAAAGTAACGTACAACAAAACATAGAACAATTACAGACTCCCACAATGGGAGTAACAATAAACAGAAAGTCAACAACAACAGAACCACCGCCTTAGAACGGACAGCAGCCTAAGCCACCGGGAAGCTTAAATGCATTTTACTGGTACCAAATCTTCGCCCTAGATTCTGCTGTTGTTGAAGTACAAAAAATGTTCAGCTCGCATGGAGGCCATCTAACTAATGCAATGTATCAATTGCTATTTTTAAAATCATGTTTTATTTTACATTTGTATCAGACCATAATACAGATTTTTTTAATGTTGTATTTTGTTCAGTTAAAGAACATGTACAGTTATCTGAATAGCTCTTTGAAACTGTCAGATATTGTACGTGATCTCTCCTGTCAACAATCATATTGCAATTAATTATCATTATACAAACTCATCATCATATTTCCTTTTATTTTATCTTATAAATTTTTACTTTTTCCATCTTCATCATGTTTAGTTTAATACTGTCTGACGCTAATGACCCACAAGGGTTGATGCGTCGTTAAGAACCAAACAAACAAACAAACAAACATCAAGCTGACTACGGTAGAGCTACTGAAACTATCCTGAAGTCAACATACATGGATGACTCTATGGACTCTGTACTAGATGAGAAGCAGGGTATCGGCCTGTATAGACAACTATCGTGTCTTCTTAACAAAGCAGGAATGCATGCACACAAATGGCTGTCCAACTCACCCACCGTTCTGTCAAAGGTTCCAATACAAGACCGGAAGTCAGAAGTGGATCTAGATCGGGATCAGCTGCCGTGCACCAAAACGCTAGGTGTATGGTGGCTAGCCAACAAAGACTTATTTACGTTCAGGGAGTACGTTCCAGATAGCAACATAATGTACACAAAGCGAAATTTCCTGAAGAAAATAGCCACGCTATTTGATCCAATCGGATTCCTTGCTCCTTTCATCATACGCGCCAAAATGTTACTGCAAGATATGTGGACTGCTGGTCTTGAATGGGATGATGAACTTACGGCACCACTAGCTAGCTGCGCTCGTGCATGGTTGGTGAACTTGAGAAGCTCAAAAAGGTGCGGATTCCTAGATGTCTTCAACGAAAAGACAGATCCCTTGATAGCATGTCGCTACATACGTTTGTAAATGCGTAGGAGAATGCTTAGTGTGCCGTTGTGTATGCGAGATGTACCTACGAAGATGGTTCCAGTTCCAGTGAAATAGTAGCTGCGAAATCTCGCGTTGCACCTTGCATCGCAACAAGCATCCCTCGACTGGAGTTAATTGGTGCTGTTATTGGTGTGAGACTTGCCTTGAGAATAGCCGAAGTTTTGGAGATAAAAATAAGTGATGCAATATTTTGGTCCGACAGTATGAACACTCTATGGTGGATAAGAGGCCGAAGTCGTGAGTTCAAGTCGTTCGTGGCTAACAGAGTAGGTGAGATACAAGCATGCACTAATCCAGAGCAGTGGCGATACATATCTACAGACCATAACCCAGCCGACATGTTGAGCAGAGGAATGAAGGCAACGGAGCTTGTTGACTGTTGTACATGGTGGAGAGGACCCCAATTTCTGACACAGTCCGAGGAGACGTGGCCTGTCAACAAATCGTTTGAGAAACCAAGTGGGGATACAGAAATGAAGAAACAATCCAGATTAAATCGAATGGCAGAGATATATCAAGAGCCAGAAAGAACTGATAAAACATATGGGTTTGTCACAATAGTAGAACGTACGGTGTTGCCAGTATATCCCAGACGCTTCTCTACCTGGCTGAAATTAAGGCGAATACAGTCCTGGATTAATCGTTTCATACAGAATTGCCAAAGGCAAAATGCAGATAGAACATCGGGAGAGTTACTGGCTGACGAGTTGAAGAAGCAGAGATACAGCTTGTTAGATACGCTCAGATTGTAGAGTTCCAGGAAGAATGGACAGCTCTATCTCGTGGTCGGTCTTTGCCAGCACACAGCAAGCTTCTCCGTTTACAGCCAAAGTTCAGATGGACGTTTGAAGAATGCAAAATTCCTTTCGTTTGATGTTAGATATCCCGTCATTTTACCCAGAAAAAGTTGGATTACTAAACTAATTGTAAAAGACTTTCACCAAAAGGGCAACCACGCGTCAGGGACTAATCAAACACTGGCAGCCTTATCAGCTCGTTACTGGGTGATTTCTGGTCGTGAAGTTATCAGAGAATGCGAAAAGGAATGCGCTGGATGCCGACGAAGGAAGGCGAAGATTTGTCAGCAAGTAATGGCTCCATTGCCCCTTTCAAGGTTAAAAACATCGCTTAGAGCTTTTACGCGAACAGCCGTGGATTATGCCGGCCCATTCATAACAATACAAGGACGAGGTAAACGACGACAAAAACGATATCTGTGCCTATTTACTTGCCTAGCTACGAGGGCAGTTCACTTAGAAATCGCATACAGCCTTGACACGGATTCATTTTTGAATGCACTGTATAGAATGACCAGCCGAAAGGGCCTTATGGAAGAAATGTATTCGGATAATGGAACAAACTTTAGAGCAGCTGACAAGGAAATGAAATCGCTGATACTTCAGTTAGACCAGGAGAAAATCAAAGAATCGATCGCGAACAAAGGGATAAAATGGCATTTTAACCCACCGTCAGCTCCACATTTTGGTGGTGTACATGAATCAATGATCAAGTCAGCAAGGAGGGCCATCAATGCCATTCTCGGGAACGCAGATATCACGGACGAGGAGCTTATGACGGCGATAATCGGTGCTGAGGGGCTAATAAATTCTCGACGTCTAACCTACCAGTCTACAGATCCAGCGGATGACGTGCCACTGACTCCTAACCACTTCTTACATGGACAAATCGGGGGTCAGTTTGCACCAACCACAGTGGATGACACACAGTTCAATCTACGGAAGAGATGGCGCCGTATTCAAGAATAAGTTCCCCATTTTTGGCGTCAATGGCTTCAAGAGTGGCTTCCAAGTCTCGGTGCACGGACGAAATGGCATCGGGAGCGTCGAGACCTACAAGTTGGCGAGGTGGTACTGGTCGTTTCTCCGGACTCGGCACGAGGAAACTGGCCTCTCGGACGAGTAGTAGAGGTATACCCAGGAGTCGATGGACGAGTGCGCGTGCAAAGCTACAGGTTGGTGAGGGCACGCTAGTGAGACCAGTTGTGAAGCTGTGCCCATTGGAATGTGATTCATAGAACTGTAGACAATTATTCATATAGGAGGCAACTGTATCAAACTTTATTAAAGAAAAAGAAAACAACAACTTATTTTGAGAATTTTTTTTAAAAAAAGAGATTTTTATTAGTTTAAATAACATGCAGTACATACTTAAGAAAAACTTATAATGTATAACTTCTTTGTAGTGCATACTGGAGAGAAACATTAGCAATTATAACTTTATCAAAATAAGTATTTTGAGGAGGGGAAAATGGACAGCAGGCTATTAGCCTGCATAGAGACATTATTATTATTGGACGTTGCGTCATTAGCGTAACGTCACTTTGACGTTATATTTAACGTTAGTTGCTAAGAGAAGCTAGAAATCGTAACGACGCCATTGATCGTAGGGCGTCATTGTAGCAGATGAATAAACCATTTATCGTCTAACTCATAATCGGAGTTCACTTATTTTTGTTGCATTCTAAAATCGGGAATATCGCCGCAACAATCACTAAATACAATGAGGTGGCTCAGTGGTAGAGTGCTTGACTCGAGACCGAAGGGCCGCGGGTTCGAGCCTCACCGGCGTCACTGCGTTGTGGTCCTTGAGCAAGACACATTTATCCTAGCTTAGTACTGGTTCAACCCAGGAAGCCCGTCCCGCATAACTGAAAGATTGTTGAGTGGACGTAAAGAATCAAATCAAACAAACAAACAAACAAACAAAATACAATGATAGTTCCGTGATACTTCTTCGCTCAATTCAATTTCTATTCACGAGGAATTTCGTTTTCACGTTGCATCTAATTCCCTGGCTAGGTCGTTTATCATCAGTACGTAAGGTCATTCTCTAAACATGGAGCCAGATGTCCAGGCTTTAGTCTGCGCCATAATCATATCCCACTCTGTTTGCGAACCGCGAAGGCTCTGTCGAGCATGCACATATGCACAGGCCCGCCTGAGTTCCCGTTGCTCATATCTGTGATAAATATCATATTTTATTTGAGCTGGAGCACCTCTTTATTGTAAATTAAGACTTCAATTTTGGTTTTCATTTCATTTTTGCCTTTTATGGACTTTTATTGCTTCATTGGGAAAGGATGAGTGATGTAGCGTGGTGACTTGCAGCAGTTTGGTGCCTGTATTGTCATATTGAATGAGACAACACATCATAAATAGTTACAATCATTTGTTGAAAGAAATGTTAAGGACACGATTAGAATCTCATCTGATTTGCTCGCGTAATCGGAGCAAGGGCAATGGCTTCATTGTGTAAAATAAATTCCTTAGAAACACCATTTTGATAACGGTTGTGTTTGTGGTGATATTTTACTCCCCAGTCGACACTTTTTCAGTCACGTAGGTATTCTTTGACTTTTCGCTTACTGTAAAGGCGGCGCCTCATGAATGCGTAACTAGGACTACTGGCCAACCTTAGACATAGGTAAAAGCTGAAAATGAGGCGTGGTTTTATTCAAAAATAACTGTATCGTCTTGCGCCATTATCACAGTATATAATTTAGTCCTTAAACCGCCAACAAAATAACTGCATCTGAAAATGTCTATTTTTAAAACATAAGCAAAGAGGCAAACATTGTGGACCCAGATCAGACTGCTCCTACAGGAGCAGTCAGATCTGGGTCCACACTGTTTGTCTATGAGGCTTCAAATATTTAAGTGGACGACAAAAGCATACATTTTATGATTATGCGCTTTAAGGGTTAATAAATGTGAGTTCAGTGTGTATACGGCAAGGAGTTTCATGAAATGCACGCACGTTTGCGCGGCCCAAAATGCTTATTAACTCTTTACCAAATTATGAATAAGACCTGATATCCCTTCCTTAGCAGATGAAATAGCCGAACCACGCCCAGATATGAATATTAAAGTTGCCGCCTTTACAGTAAGCGAAAAGTCTATTAATATGATTTCCTTTCTTCCTTGGTTGAATAAGTACTAAGAAGAAGATAATGTGTATTGTTCAAGGACACAGCACTGTGCCTACGGTGAGTCCCGAACAAACAACTTCTCGATCTCAAATTAAGAAAGAGGCAAAGATCAGGAATCGATACAATCAAGCACAATACCTGACCCAGGAAACCAATGGGAAAGTGACAACTTTACAGTTAGACATCACAAACGAGAGCCTTGATGTCAGCCCTTTCCCAGCATCAATAAACAGACGCGCACAACAAATACAAGACATAAATAACATAAACGATCCATAAAAAAGCACCGCCTTGGAACTGTCAGTAAAATATTTACTGGAGGATTTCACAGCGCATCAGGTTTTCAAGTCTGACACTGTACCACTGAGCCACAGTGCTCCGCAGCCTAGTGCGCCGTAATATTAAAACAAAGCTTACTCATGTATGTTCCCTTGATAGGACTCGTCACAAGAAAATCTGTCTTTGGAGTTCTCGACCAAGTCACACCCAAACCAGCCTGGTCAGCTAAAGAAATTAGCTAGTAAATTGCAATTTCGAGTGTAGCAAGCTTCGGTATAATACATAGAGAATACTAGGTGAGTGTCTTTTGATATCAAGTTTACCAGGCAAGGCGTTGAGAACGCTTGTTGACATCGCGAGGCTTGCCGAGCGATTCAACATGCGTTCTCAAAGCCGAGCCTGGTAAACTTGATATCAAAAGACGCGAACCTGGTATTCTATTTATCAGTTTACCCCATTGTTGAACACTCTTCAAACTAGCGATTATGACGTAATTTTTGATGTTTGTGTTGATTCAGCGTCATAAGCAAAGTCATTCAAAAAGTGCAACGTCATCATGACCTGGTAAAGGTAACATGCCGTGAGATAGGAAACGTTTATTAGGTCATGTTGAAACAATTCAGTTAATATTAGGGGTGACTGATAAATTAGAATAAGCAAATAACAAAGGCGCTGATCAGACTGCGCGAGTGCACAGGCTTGTCTGCGTCTTTGTTGAACGCAACCACCCGAAGACAGGTTTTCTCCCGTCGAGGCCAAATTATAATTAAGAAATAGATTCGCGCTCGCAGTGATTTGTTGCTTAATATATCACTGTCTGGGGGACAGTCGTTAAAGTGAAAAAATCATGAGCGCGAAGCGCGAATGATTTATCCACTTACAACTGACCGACAGACAGTGATACATTAAGCTACAAATCGATGTCGGTGTGACTTTTTTCGTTTTTAACACACAAAAAAAGATTAAACAAATGTGAACAAATTCTTCATAGTTGAAAAGCGATTCCGTCATCTTGAACAGACTGTCAGAATTTCTCGCAACCTTTGTTTAGACTGAATCGCGTATATTTACGTACATTTTGAACGTCAAGTAGTTGTAAAAACGACGTTACGCCGTCTACTGTATATGTGAAAGGGAATGCGTTGATCCACCCCTTAACCAAGTCAGCAGACAGCGCCACGTCTTTAAGTATCCTCTGGCTGATTATAATGGCAGTTTGATCAACAAGTTTCTCTGAGGAAAGTACATTCCAGTATCCATCCTGGTGACAGCAGAGACGATCAACACTGTCTTCTGCATGAGCATAAAATTCCATTGTATGCTGAGTAATTTAGCGTACATACTGGACATGTCCAGCAAAGAAGAAATGCCTCACTATTTGGCTCTTTTATCAGCTGCTTTAGATGGACTTCACCTTCCCGCTCTGCGTCTTCTAACTGGTGAATCAGGCGTGTTGGCAGGACAAAATTGTCAACCCAGTGCGGACCTGTTGATTGTATAAGAGTTGTTTCGAGGTACTGCTCAATGTCATCAATTAATTTTTGACAGTTTAACGTAAATCGCTGTAAGAGTGTGGCTGCTACGAAGCTTTTATACACATGCACTCTCATAGCGTTCACCCAGGATTTCAAATTGCAATACATCATATTGCCCCGTAAGCTGCAGTTCAAAGAATTCCAAGGCTGAACCTTTTATGAAGGCTCATGAAGGCTCTAATGCTGCTGCGAAATGACTGAATTTTGTGCTGTTTCCAGCACACTTGTTTTGTCACGACATACAACTGTACGTCCAGCTATTCTATAAACCGTATATAAAATAGCTGACTTCATCTAAGAGGGTTCACAATAATTGTGAATTGCTTGTGGGGATTTACAATATTTGTGAAGCTTGGTTTAGATAAGACATAGATGTTCAGGTCAAGTGTTCTGTTGACATCTGTGATTGACATGTTTATGTTTTTATAGGTTATTCTGACAACAGGGCCCGGAATTACAAAGCCTCCTTAAAGTTAAGCAAAACTTAAGTTAAGTATTGATATCTCAACATGCTATATTAAATGCAAAATAAAGTGCCTGGATCGATGTGGTATTTGTGGTCAAAGATATCATTGTGATCTTCAAAGAAATTAAAACTATTTTGATTTTAATGAGTTTAAACGTTATTTTTTGCATCCTGAAAAGTCAATACTTAACTTAAGTCTTCCTTAACGCTAAGGAGGCATTGTTATTCCGGGCCCAGTAGTTTGTCATTGGTTCTTAAAGATCATATTTATCAGCCTGTCAATTCTGATGGAATGTTTAACACTTTGGAAAGGTCGTGATGACAAATGTTACTTAGTTTAGTAAAATTGCATAAGCCCAATAAATAGATTATGTCAATTTTGACCTTGTTTGGCAGTATTGCGCAATACATCTAGTCATATGACCTTTGGGAAATGGCACAACTGGTGTGACTATGAGTCAATTTTGTACCTTCTGATTGGTTGATATAAATGGAAGCTTACCTATGTAGAAGGCACTTTATGGTAAACTTGATAATGATTGGTTAAGGATGATGTAATTAGGTGGCGCTGTGGTCAGCTTCTATCACGTGACTTCATGGTATATAAGATGAAGCCCAGTATCAGAGCCTACGACTTTAGGCTAGACTTTAGATTTTAGAGTTTGGCTTACATTGAGTTTAGAATAGTTTAGAAGAGTTTATTGGCTTTTGGATATTTAATCAATTAATAAATTATATAAAAATGTTGCTGAAAATTATAACTTAGAACTTCTAAAGAGACTTTCAAAACAAGACACGAACTTAAGAAAAGACTCTAACTAAGTACAAGAATACTTCTGGATTTTGGTCAAAGATATTGTATCAACTATATGACATATCATCATTACATATAAGGGCCAGTTTCAGCCATGAACAGTTCTTTAGCCCTTGTTCTGCTGATCTGGGATTGATCATTTGCGGAAAAAGCTATTTGAAAAAGATCCAGAATGCTCTCAATACAGATTGAAAATACATGCCTACTACTGGAATGCTACAGGTTAACAGAATATAATTGGGAAAGAGTGTAGTTTATAAAACCTCTCAGCATGACTAAGATTAAGTGCCATACGTAGACAAATTGCCATATCCTCTTTAATGATAGCTAAACGCATTATCGAAGAGGAACAGCCAGTATATTCTATTATATATATTTTGCTAAAACTAAGTGAGCACGCAACATTTGTTCAGTCTGCCTAGATTGCACGACCCTATGCAAACCAATGAATCAAGTAGCCAGTACATAAGATTTTGGCACTTATCGCAATTCCATGAATTATTTCTTCAATCTTTTTCTTCATGATTATTCATACTAAGCTCTACCAACAATGAATAATTATATAGATAAACTTTCACGTTTGTACAAAGCACAAAGAAATTGCCTGTCAGGCCCACGAGTGTATGATCAAATCTAATCATATTTCCATAATCAAACAGAGTAGACTCTGATCAGGCAGCTTTTACAAGAGCTGCCTGATCTTGGTCTGCTCTGTTTGTGAAAATGTTAAATGGTGTTTCTATGAGGTAAAGGGTTAAGCAAATACATATATACAACTGTTCTAAAATGAGACTAGATGCCTAGATTTAGTCACATGCTTTCATAGACAACCCTACTATATATTTGCGGTCAGCAAAAGCTCGGTGAATCCAAACATTTTGAACGCTTAGTTGCCTGCCAAAAAGGCATATATATATATATATAGCATGGAGACAGATCATACTGGTTCTGAAAAGGCTGTCTGATTAGGCTCATCCCTATTTGCTATTCTGGCAAGTATTTTATGAATTTCAGTCCTGACAACCAACATTCTTTGCTTGAATAGAAAGTGAGAATTGTCGTACGTTTAGACCATTTACCGTCTGTTAGGAATGCCAGATTTCAATTAGCTGACTCAAAGTGTGTACATTTGATCCATTAAATGTAATTTGCGAAGTTTATTTACTAAACATTGTTCGAGTTCATTCTTGGTAGTATTGATCAAGCGCATTTGATCTCCATTGTACAATTGTTTATTATTATTATTATTATTATTATTATTATTATTATTATTTATGATTTATGATTTAATTCTGAGACATATACATTTTAGCATAGATGAGCATGCATTATAAGTAGCATATAACATTTCGAGCAGCGATATAAAACAGTATTTACATAGCTTCTCAACACAAAAGCATGGTGTCTATATACCAAAGCTCTAAATTGTATGTCCAGAAATAATTTTGTAACAAAATAAAACAAATATAAAAGGAACGTTAGCAAGCGTGTAAGTAAAGTAAAAACACATAGAGAAAACAACACAAATTTATGCATAATACTGGAATTCTTACGCCTCTGTAACTTCCTCATATAAATGGTAGAGAGAGAGAGAGAGAGAGAGAGAGAGAGAGAGAGAGAGAGAGGAAGAGAGAGAGAGAGAGAGAGAGAGAGAGAGAGAGAGAGGGGAGAGCTATAATCTTTTTGCATTTAAAGTACTTTCGCGTACAGCATTTCTTTTTACTAGACTATTATAGCTCTGAGATAATCATTTCTTGTTCTATTGGGAAAGTCTGTATTTCATGAAATAATGTATTTTCTATATTGATTTGTTTGCATAGAATCTGATATGACTTAAATTGCATTAAAGTTGGATGTTGCGTCTTATATTTATTTTTGAAAATGAAATATTTTCCAAGCAAAGTTATGAAGTTTTGCTTTGAAAGTATGTTCAATTTATTTCCTTCTATAAAGCCCAGAAGCTTATAGCTTAGATTAAATTGGACGAATGCATTATAGTCGTGCAAGAGTATTGATAAATTTGTCCAAGCATGTTGAACATGAATGCATTCCAAAACTAGGTGATTGACTTTTTCCATTCCCATGGAGCAATAATTGCATAAAGCTGTATGCCCAATATTATATTTCAATAAAAATATAAGTTGGAATAATGCGCATTAAAACCTTGTTGTGTTCTGAATGTCATGTCGCTGTTGTTGTTCTTTTACGTTTCCTCGCGGTGCCATGGGCTTGTCTGTATCATTACCTGGCCATACCCACTTACTTTAAACTTAAAGTTGTGAAGTAAAATGCATTTCGGTGCCTCTAAATGTGTCCTGTAGATACTGTTCCAATCACATATACTCGTACCTGTATCGATTTTCTTCGTTAAATAAGTCCGCCCATTTAACCTCTTAAAATTATTTCCTGTCTGGGTGTATCTTGTTTCCTTAGTAAGTTATATATAGAGGATCTTACATGAATGCTAATGCTTTATTGAATTAATAGAACAATTTGAGGAAAGGATAAAAAATGAGAGGCTTGTCGAGCATTTTATCGCTTTTTCGAAACGAGTTTAATAAATTCAATAATACAGGAGCACGACATTAAGATTGGTAGTGATCTACATGTACAAGATGATGCGTAAAAAAGTAATAATTTTGTAATTATTTACGCAACATTGTTATGGACGTCATAACATTTCCCGAACATCTGTAAATAACTAGTGGTTAATTGATTTTATTGCATGGCGTTAATGTACTCATAGACGCAAAGTCATTTGATAAACATAATAATAATTATGTATTAGTGTGTTTGGTGTTCGTTAACTGACTGTGTATGTTTTTATATCTTCATTTTCAACCTTGGTTTCCCAAGAATATGGTGTACCATATGTTAAAGTTAAGTAGTTAACTAATTCATCTTTAAGTAGAGTATTTATTTCACGTAATCTGCTGTTGCGTCATCATATATGCCTTAAAAATTTATTCCATCGTAACAGTATCGTATTGGCACCTGCCTTTACTATTATTCAACATGGTTTTGTTTGTCTGTAGCTTGATATTACTGCATTGATGTGCATCTGTACCACGCAAATAAGGCATATTTTTGAAATATATTTTGCGCAGTTGTATAGAATGGAAAACTACGGATATTACGGATACGAACCAGCAATTAGGCAATTTCGAACATCACATTTTGAAAAAGACAAAAAAGAAACTTGGTGGGAAACTTTTTAGCATATTTACAGCTTCATTGAAAGAAACATGTCTCCGTATGAGCACCAACTTTTAACTGGCTATCGTCTTCTTAAATTAGGCTCGGCTTTCTGTAGCGCCTCGTTTTATCAACATACATAAAAGTATTTTCTCTTTACCATATCATTTTTGTAACGCTTCTACCAAATCGAAGACATGTATGTTAAATATATGGAGGATCTTACATGAGTGCTAATGTATTAGTAAACGAGTTGAGGAAAACACATACAATTTATTTTGATTGTTTCCTTCCGATGATATAGTGCATGGGCTTGGAAACCCTCGTGTGAACATATTAATATCACAGAACAACAAAACAACAGAAGAATCCTGGGCGACGATTCGGCTGTTAAAATTTATTTGAGCCCCCGTTGGTATTAGATGCTGCTCGTTCTAAGGCGATGATACTACTTGTGCTGATATAATGCTTGTTGTTGCTTTAATTGTTTGTGAACTTTGTGTTTTGAGGTACTTCGTGGTGTTCTTTCTGGGTTTGCAATCATCTTGCTGGGGATGAGAGCTGGTTGCTTTGCTTTGATTGATTTTTTTTTTTTTTTTTTTTTTGCTGATCTATAGGTGTCCGTGTTCTGTGTTTCTTAATAGATGTCCGTGTTCTATGTTTCTTAATCCCAGCGCCATGGGTTGGTCTCAAGTCTGTGATTATGGTACATATGGTCAAAACCCTTTATAACGTCACTCTTTATAACAGAATATTCACTATCCGGCATCAATTTGCAGGGAACGGATCTGTTTCCATTTAAACTCCCTCTTTATAACAAAATATTTACTTAACAATTACGACAATACGTTCTGGGAACAGATATACATTTTCTATTGAAAATAATTTCATAATGACAGAATTTTTACCATATGTGAGTCAATTTGGTGATCAGGACAAGGTATTTTGCATGCACAGGTTTCTATTACGTTTGATAAGAGGGAAGCTTTATGAATTTTGATGCATTATGAAATTTAACTGGTGTATGTATTTTGATTTATGCATTTAATTTCATTTGTATACTATTTTCCTTTACCAAATGATTATGATGTGGAACCTGGTACTGGTCGGCATTTCTTTATAACAGCAAATTTACTTTAACGTCAAAGATAGCTTGGAAAAAATATGGTCGTTATAAAGAGGGTTGACTGTTTGTGTGTGTGTATTTCCAAACTTACCATTAAGCTCACCTAAGCCAAATACTCAATGTGATTGTTGGATGTCCATACTGCGTCGTCAAAAGTTGCTTCAAAGGACATCTTCTCGAAAACTAGAGGCTTGGTTTTAACAGCTTTTTGCAGTAAAAATCCTTATATGGCACTCTTCAATAATTTTAAAAAACGTATATAAAATATATAATCTTCTAGGCTGAAATAATAATGTAGCATCATCTAGTAGATTACTACCAAGACTGTACAATTTGTGTCACTGGGACAAAAGCTGGTCCCGCACTGGGGTCATAAGTATTACATTGGTTTATATAGGGAAGCAAATAAAACTCTCCTTGCCTAAAACCAAAATGCATAATGCCTCGATATTCGAGATATGTAACATCACCTAATTTACCTCTACCAGGTTCGTTACAATTATGTACTGGGGATAAAAATTGCCCTGTCGTGGTGAGGACCTTATGGTTTAAATAGGCTTGTGTAGGAAATATGAAAGGATTTGCTTGTAGATTACCTACAAAACGTCTCCCAAATTTGTTTGAATTATGCCCCTGGGCCGAAAATGAAATGGCCGTTGTGGTCCTATATTTTACATAGGCTTATCTAGGGAAAACATAAACAATATTATTGCCTGAAACCACACAAAGACCAGAGCCTTGGTATGTGTCATCATCCAGTACATTTCTTCCAATGAGTAAGGGAGTATGGTCAGAAAATACCACCATCACAAACTGCAGACCAACTTACATCATCGTGAGGAAGATCCACCGAACATTTACAGTAACAAAACATCGGAAAGACCATAAAGCAAAGCAACCTGCTGTATCGTCATCACCACGACTATTGCAGAACTGGGACACAAATTACAGAGCCCTAACAAACAATAGGAGGTACATAAAACAATATATCAACAACAATAGAAACACCACTTAGAACGGACAGCAGCTTAAGCCATTTGAGAGGGGAGGGGGCTTAAATGAATTTTAAAAGCGCCAAATCTTGGCCCTAGATTCTGCTGCTGTTGAAACACAACAAAAATGTTAAGCTCGCATGGAGTCTTACTAACTTTTTGTTTGTTTGATTTTATTTTTTACGTCCCATCAACAATCATTCAGACGGGTCTTCCTGGGTTGAACCAGTACTAAGCTAGGATTAATGTTCTTGCACAAGGACACAAAGCAGTGACGCCAGTGAGGCTCGAACCCGCTGCCCTTCAGTCTCGAGTCAGGCACTCTACCACTGAGCCACTGCGCTCTCGTCTTATTAACTAATGCAATGCATAATCACAGAGAAATAATCTAGAACGGCCACCAAAATAAAAACGGACACAACAATTAGGTCCGTTTTTAAGGTAAATTAACGCTGTTTTGGGGGTGTCAGAAACGCAAAAAAGAAGAGGACGCATTTCAGTGTGGCTAAAAACGTTACCCAGCCTGCACTTTTTTTTCAACGACCAGAATGCGTCCTCTTCTAAAACCCAGTTTTGGAACCCTCGATTTTCCGTTTTTCTTCATCAATGTGCCCTATATTTGAAGATGCCATTGAACAAGAGGACGGGTCCTCCTCTGACAGTAGCTCAAATCATCTAAGAAGATTTACCAAAACTTCTGCGTGATTAACTCCATAATTTGAAGATATCGTTTATCACTAGGAGGATTCGTCCTCCTCTGAACAAAGCTCAAAATTCTATAAGTAGTCGTCACCTGAAATTAAATATTTCAATTTAATAGGAGGGTCGCATCCTCTTTGCTTTCTATATTTTGATCAAGACATAATCAACTCCTGTGTGATTAACCATAAACACTTGAAGGAGGATTCGTCCTCCTCTGACCATGGCTCAGACTCTGGGATTTTTTTGTCAAACAAACATGCACAACTTGTTTATGACAACTGTTTAAAATATGAAGATATCGCTGTACACTAGGAGGACGAGTCCTCCTCTAAACATAGCTCAAAATTCAAAAAGTAGTCGTCACCTGAAATTTTATGTTTCAACTTGATAGGAGGACCACATCCTCTTTTTTTCTAGGGGGGGGGGGGTTAAGACATATAATCAAAGCCAAACTTCTGCGTGTTTAAGCATAAACAATAAAACTATGAATTTTGAAGGACGATTCGTCCTCCTCTGAATATGGCTCACTGGGATTCTTTATCAAACAAAAATGTAAAACTTCTTCCTGTCACTTTCTTAAAATACACATAAAGATATCGCTGAACGCTAGGAGGACGAGTCCTCCTCGGAACATAGCTCAAAATTCTAAAAGTAGTCGTCACTGGAATGTTATATTTCAATGTAATAGGAGGACCGCATCCTCTATGCTTTCTAATTTTTAATCAAGACATAATCATTTTCAGCGTGATAAAGTATAAACACTTGAAGGAGGACTCGTCCTCCTCTGAACATGGCTCAGACTCTGGGATATTTTTTTATCAAACAAACATGTACAACTTCTTTATGACAACTTTTTAGAAAATGAAGATATCGCTGAACACTAGGAGGACGAGTCCTCCTAAGGAACATAGCTCAAAATTCTCAAAGTAGTCGTAACCTGGAATTTTATGTTTCAATTTGATGGGAGGACTGCATCCTCCTTGCTTTTTTTATTATTTTTTTTTTCAAAGCAATAATTAAAGCCAAACTTCTGAGTGTTTAAGCATAAACAATAAAACTATGAATTTTGAAGGAGGATTCGTCCTCCTCTGAATATGGCTCACTTGGATTTTTTATCAATCAAAAATGCAAAACTTCTTCCTGTCACGTTCTTAAAATATACATGAAGATATCGCTGAACAATAGGAGGATGAGTCCTCCTCTGAACATAGCTCATAATTCTAAAAGAAGTCGCATCCTCTTTTTTTAATTTTTAAAAGACATAATCAAAGCCGAACTTCTGCGTGTTTAAGCATAAGCAATAAAACTCTGAAATTTGAAGGAGGACTCATCCTCCTCTGAATATGACTCACTGTGATTTTTATCAAACAAAAATGCAAAACTCCTTCGTGACAGTTTCTTAGAATACGAACATATCACTAGGAGGACTCGTCCTGAGCTCAAATTCTAAAAGATTTAATCATTTTGAAAATTTTCATTTGCACTGCATATCTGACCCATGTTTATTAACCCATATGAAGCCTAGTGTCCTTTTTGTGGGACATCGGCAAACAGTGCAAAACCAGACCAGAGGCCACAAAACGCGGCATTTGATCAGGTTCTCCACTGTTTGCTAACAGAAGTTTCTTTTAAAATTTGAATAAAAATGAAAAATACCACCCAACAACCCAATTGATAAGGATGGGAAAATATATTTGGTATAAATGGGTTAAGCTTCTCAAATTCTAACATCTACAAGAGGCCCAAAAATTCAACCTGCTGGATGAACTTTCGGGCCCTCTTGTACATGTTAGAATTTTTCGACCCAGTCAACAATTTTCAGTAATGTTGGGGTTGGTCTTCCTGTGTTTACCATGTAAAGGAGATAAAACCTTAGACTCACCTGTCTCAGTACAGGTTAGTAACAACGAACAACAAAACACAGATCACCAGTATTCTGTGACATTTAAAACACAGCCAGTGTATGGCTCCCCTAGGACCCTGGACCCGACTCACGAGGTGATGTTGACAATATTTCTTTTCAGTGAATTTGGGTAAGTAGAATGTTGTAATTTTCAACTTTCTATTAATAATATTAGCACTTTCGTGGGAGCGCAGTGGCTCAGTGGTCGAGTGCTTGACTCGAGTCCGAGGGGCTGCGGGTTCGAGCCTCACCAGCGTCACTGCGTTGTGTCTTTGAGCAAGAACATTAATCCTAGCTTAGTACTGGTACAACCCAGGAAGACCCGTCCTTTTATAGCTGAAAGATTGTTGATGGGACGTAAGAAATCAAATCAAACAAACAAACAAAGCACTTTCCCCACGTGAAATAACCACTTCACACATCTCTGTATCACCATATCCAGTGCTAAGAACCTTTTACCTAAACAAATAGACTACAGGGGCATACAAGTCTAAATACAGACTGTTTTACTGGTTCTTAATATATGAGCAGCGACATGAGATTTCCAACAATATGAAATGTGCGACCAGAAAAGGCTCAGACCAGCCTGTGCATATGCACAGTCTGGTCAGAGCCTTTGCTAGTCCCTTGAACATTCTATGCTTGTTAAACTACTGACAGAACATCAATTGGAGCTTCTAAGCTTATAAGGAGGCAGCACAGGCTCGTCTGAGTCTACACTTATAAAAATGTATTGTTTCAGGCCCAACATTTTGTCGAACCTGATCCGGCTTCAAACTGTTTGTGTGCGCCAGAGATGGTAGCTGACAGTTGGCTCCTTTGATCTAACTTTCGCGTCAAACTGGCATTTAGTTGTTGCTTAGCGGTGTCCAATTGTATTGTTATACTTGGGGAGAGGGAGTAGTGTTTTTTTTTTTTTTTTTTTTTTTTTTTTTTTTTTTTTTTTAATCTCCCCGTAACATGATGTGCAGAGGGTCGGGGAGGGCCATCCCTCTGTTCACATCTTACAATGATTTTATACAGTTGTATGTTACTCGTTCTCACGCCTTTCATTCTTCAGTGTATGTACATATATGTATATTAATGCGGTATGAGTAATATTAAAATTGAGCCGCAGCATGTGATTTCCAACAATTTGACATTTTTTACAACTGCAGACCCGGACTAGCCCCCGCAGCCCCCCTTTAAGCTTTGAAACTGCAATGGTGTTCAATCAGTAGCCTAACAATGTTAGAATACTCAAAGCAACCAGCAATGGCTCTGATCAGACCGCGCGTATGCGCAGGCTGATCTGAGGCTTTGCTGGTCACACATACCACATTGTTGGAGATCTCATGCACTGGCTCAAATTTAATTGTTTTAAGTTTTACTAGAGTAAAGTTACGGAGAAGATTTATTTTATCTAAAGAAGAAGATAGAAGGAAGAGAGGCTTTCTAGAGAAGAAAGTAGAGTTGAGGGTGGGGCAATAGTTGGAAAATTTGTTGGGCTACAAATTTAAGAGGTACTCTGGTTGGCAAAAGTATATCGTTTTGTACTAGAAACGGTGCTTGTTTTAACTTATTACAAATTGGTACGAAATGACTTGACCCTTTGTATACTGCTGATTTGAAACAATAAATTTGAATAGTCTATTGTATATGCCTTGGGATGGCGAGTACTAATTTTTCTTGGATATGTTTATCTTAACAAACAGTGTGGACCCTGAGAAGATGCCACATTATGCGACATTTCATCTGGGTCCGTACTGCTTGTTAAAGTGTCTGTAAAAGTTTCTCGAATATAATGGGCTAGCCAAATGTACATGTACTTTTCTTACGCATTTTCAACATAGAAATATAATTTATGTCGTTTGAGCAAAGTGAATTAGACATTAATTGACTTTCTCTTGCGGGTCATTAAGCAACTTTACATATGTAGAAAAAGTTAAGTAGGGTCGCTTTTAGATAGATATCACGTGCATACATGTACTTTGCACGTGAGATTTATCTTGGCGCGGAAAGGTATATTGAAATAGTTTATTCAAGCAAAAGCGACAGAGCAGTGAACAACTAAATTTTTGTTATTATATTTAGACCATAGCTCGGAGGAAACGTAATTCGACTGGGTCAGATTTGGGGTAGCCAATTATATCGTATCACTGTGATAAACTGTGGTAGATGGGTTTAAAGAAGCATTGGTATGGCATTCAATTTGAACGGTTGTGATTAATGGGGGAATGCCATATGATACGTTCGTTCACTTGAAGTCGCTCATCACGCTTGTTAATTACTAATTGAATAAATGGTGAAATTATGTTGGTTGGTTTTATATGTAAAGTTGCTGGGGGTTGGGTTGCAAGAGAATTATGAATTATATCCCTCGAGCCACAGAGTTGTAATTCATGCAATCATGCCACGTAAAAAAAGAATAAAACAAAACCCATGTCAAGCCAACCTATAGATATACCACGACCTCTGACCAGTGACCTTTGGATCGGATTGTTCCATTTCAAAAGCAGAGGTTGATCTGGAACGGGTACCAGTTTACGTTGAAAATTGTTGTTTAAATTGTTGTTATTTCGGTATTTTGATACAATCATCAGTGGCGCAGTTGGTTACACACAGAAGGATTATACTTGAGGCAGAACGCTGAGATGTGAGTTCGAGCCCCGTATAATACATATTTTAATTAATTAATATGTTGCTGCCTTCTCGTAGAACTGTTGAATGCTGTTTTTCTTGTATTTTCGTTTTACTTTTCTTTTGTTTTGTTTTTTTATTTTCAATCATCCAGAGTCACGTTTGTTACTGTTGGAGCCTGTTCGATCAACGGGGATGGCAGTTCAACCTTCTTGGATAGGATTCTCTGAGCAGTGGCTCAGCTCACCCCGGTCAGAACCGCTGTCCGATCCCAGGCGCGTTCTAGTGATATTGAGACCTGACTGCTTCTCCTCCATGCAGAACTTGTACACATTCTCAACATTTTTTCGAGCATCCTCGCTTTATATCATATAACAGGCATTAAATGATCTTTCAAGTTCTCGAAAGCAACAAACTTTGCAATAATTTAAAATCACACCAATTTCGTGAAAAAAGCCACGCTTATTTCGAGCAAAATAAAAAAAATGCATGCCATCGACCGGGCTCGAAACATTGATCTCCGATTCATTGGTAACAAAAAAACTATGAACGGCTGTAGACTTTATTGTGCTTTCAAAGATGCATAGTAATGAGGCTATTCTATTTTTCTTATAAACAGGTAAAGCATGATTTTTCACTACTACGCGCATATGCAATAATCTGTGGTAGGTTCAATATAACTGTAAACTGAGACTACCTGCACGCCCAAAATCAAGGTAAACTGGCCAGTGTTTGTTTACATCGATTCTCGTCTATCTTTGAAAGTACAATATGTGTTTAAATAATATATGCAAATGTTAATAAACACCTGACACCCCTATTTCTAGGATTAGTTCAATTTTAATAGGATTAGTCACGCCTCAAAGCAATTTGGATATCTTTAGTAATGCACGAAATTTACATGCATATTTATTAGCTCAAGGTTGTAAGTCTGATTGGACAGTGTTATCAGCGAACTAAGCTGAGAGGAAAATGAGTATTAAGCTTTTACTAGGTGCTTCGTAGTCATTTTGGTGCCATCAAAATATTTGAAAATTGTATGACTGTATTTGTTCTTAGAATTTAGTGTTTTAAAAATATGTGACCAGATAGCAATTAAGTAACTGAATATGACCAACTATACATACATACATACTCTACCACGATGCTTCTATATTACCCAGGATTTTACCTATGAAGGTCAAGATACGTCATTGCTACTCTGCTAATACTAGCTAATGGCATATTTATATAAAAAAAATCTGCATTTGGACGAAATATGTGCGACTTATTTATTACAATAATTAGTCACCTCAAAATATTAACATTTCTTAATGAAAAAAAGATCAGTAAAAAGAAAAAAAGAGAGAAAAGAATTCAGTGCTTTAAAAAAATGAAACAGATGTCCCCTCCCAGAGCACTGATGGAAATTTATAAGAGCTGTGAGCTAGTATTTCTTTCATGTAAAATAACAACTACATTTGGACCGGTGACAGTTGCAGACATGATATGGAATTAAATCCAAGAAAAGTAAATTAATGTCAGTAGTCCAACTGTAAAGTTACCGCCATGCTGAAATATTTGAAATGTTGTACATGCATCTCATTTTGTTTGCTATTGTAAACCTGAGAAAATACAATAAACTTGAAAAGTAAAATAAAAAAAACTAAATGATTAAATGAAATAAGCTATATTTGCATTCTTCGATCGTTGCTTTGGTGATCGAAAATTAGTGTTCCTCCCCTTAAAAAGGCACGATCTGGTCGAAAATAATCAACAGCATAGATCTAAGGAAAGGCAGTAATAACCATCTTCTCCAGCGAAGGTTTTGTCGGAACTGCTGATTTTTTATTTTATATGTTTTGAACTTTGTTATGCAAAATTATTTGAGGACTTTATGTTTTTTTATGTTTATTAATGTATTACATTAGTACTTTAATGATAAAATAGCGTTTTGTTTTTAATTTTTCTGTGGTTTGTCGGACGATATTAATTATTGTTTCTTTGTAGTTTAAAAGTCATTTCATTTATTCAAACGAAACTTTGTTGATTGATCATTGAAAACAAATTGATGAATTGATTGGATAACTATGATTATTTGTTTGTTTTCCCTTAAGGTACAGCAAATGATTGAAAACCATTAAAACCCTTGATTACAGGGTCCAATTAAAGTTTTGCATTTTTGAATTAACTGACCAATCCAATGAATTAATTAAATGTATCAATTAATATATTCATTTATGAAACGCACTATGAGATTTCCAACCATATGCACCCAGCAAAGGCTCAGATCAGCATGCGCCTATGCATAGTCTGGAAAGAGATTTTGCTGGTCGCTTGAATGTTTTATAACTGTTCAGGTACACGCCGAACCACATTTGGAGTTTCTAAGCTTCATAAGGGGCTGCACTGGCTAGTAAGAGTCAACACTTTGTCAAAATGTCATGATACTTTAGTACATATCGCATATGCGCAAAACCCAATAGGCCCTAATTTGTGTTCCTCCTGCCTACTTAAAGCTAGAGACCTAAATTTTCGTCTCAATTATAATGAACTTTAATACCACCGACTGCTCAGGTGAGCTTGCACATTTGCGCAGGCTCACATGAACAATCACTGTTCGAAAATGCGATAGGCGTCAAATCTTCCGAATACACATGCTTACTCCCTTATCAATTCGGTAGCGATAAATCGCTTGCTGTTTTTCGATTATCTACTCCAATAAACAAAGAGATTAGTGAATGTAGGCCAGGTGTTGATTAAATCGGGATTAAGCTGGGAAGGTGTCAACATGTGATTAAAACACATCTCGAAAATCTGGAATATTATTTTATTACTTGCATTTTTCCAAAAATAAAGCTCAAATCTGGATTTAGAATATCCTGCATGGCGGGAAAAAAAATTGTTTGAAGAATCTACTACCGCTGCCCTGACCCCTAATCTCTTGGCAATTTCGACATTTTTAGGCTTTCTGAAAAGCGGGGGAATTTAAACGGTGTAACAGCCATGTGACGGCAATAAAAATAGCTTGGTGTCAAACTGTTTGGATCCAGATTATGCCCAGTGTTTTACTTGTACAGCTATCTAGTTGGTTTCGATATATACATTTTGTCGAGATAAATTTTGTTGGCTAGGAGACTTTTGGATATCCCCATCCAGGTCCTTGTAGATGTTTTAATTATCATGCTAACAAATGTCAAAACGCCAACAATTGTTGGCATGTTAACATTTATAAGCACGATAAAATTCATGCTCAGCTGAGTTGTAGGTTTCTAGGGTAGTACTGAAAACAGTGTTAATCAGGATCATCAGGTTTATCAGATTTATCAGATTTCTGCCAAGGGGATTCCATTTAAACCAAGGAAACCAAAGTTTTGGTATGTAATTATCCCATGTTCCACACTAACACAATCAGACCCGTGGTGTGACCACCGAAGGATTTAATCCCACCGTTTTCACACCCTGTTAATGGTCAGCGCATGGCATAAACCACAGATATACACAGATATATACTAAAAAGCTGAAGTGCTGAATTGCTGAATATTAGTTTATTGATGTGTTTTAGTCTAAATATTGGTCTTGTTAATACTTTATTTTTAATATTTGATTATTAATAAATATGGTGTTTTACTACCTAGGCGATAATATTACTGTCATATCGAGTTCTGTGCAAATGTCCAGAATAGCTTAGTTTTGTTTGGGTTCATTACTGGATGCACATTTTTAAACAGCATTTGCTAATAATATATGGGCCAGCACTTAAGAATCTAGTACTTATCGCATTTGCGCAAAGGCCTCAGATAAACGGCCATGCTAACGTAACCTGCTGAACTAGAGGTCTGAATGTCTGGGTCATCATGTACGTCCGTACTTTCTGTATACGAACAGCGAATGCTAGATGGCTAGTATTGGCAATTGCGCAGGCTAAACTGAGCATTCGTTGCTCGCCTGAAAATGTGATAATTACAACAGACTCATTAGTAATAATTTACAAGCAATTAAATCATGTAAATTTAGTGCATAGAATGTAGTGCATAAAACATCTAGCATGAGAAGGGTTAATGTTTTTTTAGTAATTTCGCAGATGTTATTTTCAAGGATGTTATAAATGTATCACAATGCATATCGTGCCTTTTTGCAACGTATCTTTTATAATGGCATTGTAATTTCTATACCTAACTGTTTGAGGACTTTCTATTTGACTTAGACGTTGTTTATTAATCGATCGGGTATCGGGACACGTGTCGATATTCAGTAGCACGTTTAGAGCCACTTCATCCCTTAATCTATTTATCGACACGCGTTCGATAATTGGGGAACGGGACACGAATATACAAAATGTCAGCACTGCAGATATATGCTATCGTTTGGATAAAGTGACAATGTTTTGGTACGATTGGCATATGCTAATGTTTTAAGCGGGGCTAGAAGAAAATAATTATGTTGTGGATGCTCAGAAGAACAGTCTCAACGTTGCTGTTATTTTGAACACCACACATACATGTATTTTTATATATCCTACGAAAATAAAATAATTTGGCCTCAGGGAGACCAAATTATTTCACTTTCATTGGATATTTAATAAAATTAGATAAAATCAGCAAAGCGAAACCCCTTTATACATATGAACCCCTTTTCCAGAAACCCTCGATCCACCCTGATATAAGCCATCACATGAAATCTAAACACACCATACATTGCATTATTTTTGTCAAGGATAAGCAGGGGTCCGGCTAACAACAAAGCTTTTTATTCAAACAATTGATAGTTCCCACACAACCAATTGTTACTTCCCTTTGAAAGATAGGTCGGCCATGTTGTAGGTCAAAAATCAATAGACCACATAGGGGAAAAGTAGAAAATCATTATTTTTTTCTTTAGCAAGGCTATTTTCTCATGTAAAACCAAACATGTTTATTTTGAAATACATTTATGCATAAATCATAGCAACTGTCACGGCACAAAGATGCAGAGGTTTTTAGAAAACTAGGTATATCTATTTTTTGCCTATTTGTCTTATTGATTTTTGACCATCAAGATGGCCGACCTATATTTGAAAGAGAAGTAACTATTGGTTGAGTGGGAACTATCAATTAATACCAATTAACACTTAATTAATATTAATTGTTATAATGGCAGTTGTCAAAATTACACACTTTGTCATGCAACCAAGTGTTTTTAAAACACCTGTTGACACTTTCCCTGTTCTGATAATTGCTAATCAGAAGCAACGGTTGAAGGGGTATTGGAATATCACTCAAAACAGACAGAACTTTATTTTGGAATATAGTTCCAAGGCACGTCGCAAGTGGCAGACATTTGAAAATACATTGTACTCGATTTATCAAAGAGATTTCCTGTCGTCTATGGATTATCTACTGCAATAAACAAAGAGATTAGTGAGGAAGGCCAGACTGATTATCGACGCGTGTCGCGATGCCTGATCGATAAATAACCACTGGGATCGATCAGGAAATTTAATAACACTTACATGGTGATAAAATAGGGCGTGGCCGTTTGTTTTCAAATTTGCACCACACTATTATCAATGGACGATGGGTGTGGCCTATCCCAAACTTTGCTGGTATTGGTCAGATATAATTGTGTTTCATTTGAAACAATAATGGATTTCACAAAAAGCTCGTTTATTGGATGGGGGGGGGATGCGCCAAACAGTCCAATGACATTAATGACAATGTAGACCTGAATCAGGTGCTGCAAAACGCAACTTATATTCAAGTTATCGGCTGTTTGCGTTATGAGTTTTGTATGAAACATTTGAATAATTGAAATAGCATCTAATCTTACTTAGGAACGTCCAATTTGATGGCGGCGACTTTAATCATCTGCTGATAACCTTTGAAACAGCTTGGAACAGAATGCCGGTCGTGGTCTTAATTCAAACAGTTTGAATGCATGTAAAAATAATCATTAGCTAGTGCTGGCGTAGGCTGGCATAAATCTTTATCTGAAACCGTACTTGTTAACATTATAGGTAATTGTAATTGTTTGTGTATACGAGCAGCGAAGGCTCTCACGAGCCCCGGCATAAGCGCAGATTTGCCCGAGCCTTCAGCTTTGGTGTTCGACAATGCGATAGTGAAACCACCAATGTCATGTAAGCTTATGAGTTTATGTGGGGACTGACTGAAAGCTATAACACCTGCTGAATTCAGCGAGTTGCGGATCAGCAGATGTATACTGAGACCAAATTATCTTGTTTTCATAGGATATTTTAAAGTACATGTATGTGTGGTGTTCAAAATAACAACATCATTGAGACGGTTCTTTTGAGCACCCACAACATATGTTCTACTAGCCCCGCTTGAAGCATTAGCATTTACGATTAAATGGTGGTTACGGTAACATATATCTGCATTGCTGACATTTTGTTTATCCCTGTCCAGTTTCCCCCAATTATCGAACGCGTGTCGACAAAGAGATTAAGTAATGATGTGGCTCTAAACTTGCTACTGAATATCGACACGTGTCCCGATACCTGATCGATTAATAAACAACCTCTTAGTCAAAAGAAAGTATACAAATTACAATGCAATCATAAAACATAAGTTGTAAAAAGGCACGATATGCATTGTGGTTATTTATAACATCCTTGAAAAAAAGCAGCTGCGAAATTAGGAGCAGAAAACTACTAAAAAGATTAACCCTTCTTATACTAGATGTTGTATGCACTACATTCTATGCAATTAATTTACAGGATTTAATTGCGCGTAATTTACAAGCAGAGTTGAAAAGTGTAGATTCGGATCTGCTGGTTTCTCAGAAGCTACACCTTTTCAAAAAAGGGTAAATCAGAGTTTAGTTTGGAAAAGATTAACTAATCAGGAAAGCAGAAGACTTAAAGGCAGGAGTGGGGTATATAAGGAAAAAATAAGCTCTCGAGGAGTATCCCTAATTTGATTGGCTTATCTATCCAACTGTGAAAATGATAGACACCTGGTTATCAGCTCAGTGGCCATATGCTTTTGCCATATGAGGTATTCTGAAATCACAATCAATTAATAGAAAATTTAGTCAAAACCTAAGCAATAAAATTTGAATTTTGAAAGAATTTTATTTAGGATATATTTATTTACATCGAAATTTTACAATAATAGATCAATATTTCCTACTAAATGTTTAATTATAATCGTTTAGTAAAAAAATAAATAGAAATAATAAATTATTTTTTCATTTATATTTTCTTACTAGAGGATTTATAACATTCTTGTTTTCAAACCACCAAAAAGGTTGTTTATTGTGACAAAATAGACAAATTATAAAAAAGCTCTCATTTATATTATTTATTAAAAATAGACAAGACACATTACAAACAAATAAGAATGAAATAATCTATGAGATATTATATCAATTACATAATTACAGAGATGTTCCATGCAGATGAGTTCATAAAGCAAAGGCTCAAAAAAGAGAATGCTCAGGTGAACTTGTAAACTACGAGTTATAAACATTATTTTGCAAAAGTACGAAAAAGAAAAGCTCATCTGATCTATCGCATCTCTTATATTAGATATTTATACTAAAATAACAACTATCAAGTTCGGCTAGATCGTAAAACAACATATTTATTAATCAAATATTACATTTAAATAAAGTATTAACAATGCCAATATATAGACCAAAACACTTCCATAATCTTATATTCAGCAATTCAGTAGTTCAGCTTTTTTGGTATACATCTGCTGATCCGCGGCAGGTTTTTCAGCTTTTTAGTATGACCCGTTTAGGTGTTGTGAAATAGTTGTGACGGCATTTTATGCTGTATATCACCAGGGCCTAGACTGCTTCATTTTTTGCATTAGACAAACATTTGCCTCCAGCTCCAATTCATTTATCTATCTCCAGTAATAAATGTCAATAAAACATTTCTACCTACTACATTTATCCATAGAGCAGTGGCTCAGTGTTAGGAGTGCGTGCTGGACTTGAGACCGAAGGGTTGCGCGTTCGAGCCTCACCAGCGTCACTGCGTTGTGTCCTTGAGCAAGAAAATTAATCCTTGCTTAGTACTGGTTCAACACAGGAAGACTCGTCCCGACATAGCTGAAATTGCTGACTTGGACGTAAATAATCAGATCAAACAAACATTTATTAGTGAACAGTAGCAAGGGTGGTTTCATTGCCCCCTTTGGTACTCTTGCTATTGTACCCAAAGGCAGACACTTATGACCAGAGCAGCCATTGTCCTTGGCACTAAAGGGTGGAATAAACCTCACTCAGTGAGATGGTTCTTTTGAGTACCCACAACATATGTTATGAGTGCTCAAAAGAGCGCCGTCATGCGCTGATCCGGATCAGTATCTTTGATAAAAAGAAGTTAAAATAAATACTCACATTTGAAATTATCTAGATACTCCACGAGTCTCTCTGTATATGAGACTATTATTAATATATGGCCTTCACTGCCTTCATCAGCAGAAAACAGATGTCAAGACATTCAGATAGATCAAAGGCGTTTCATATTTATATATCTAATGACATAATTATTAACTCGCTGCAAGGGGTGAAAGGAATGTAGGTGACAGGGTGGTCTGTTTTGTGTTCTTACGTAATGTTGGGCATCTGGTTTTAATATATGAATGTTGAAAACGCCATGATGTAGAATTGCTTTAAAATATTCAGTGGATAAAATATTGTGTTAATGAAAGGATTTCATGTGTATTTCGGAATTTTACTGTTTTATTTACGGTTTGCATGCTTGGTATTTTTGAATAATTTTGCCATCTGCTATTTTTCAAACGAAAGAACAAATATCGAGGAAACCACCAGCGTGTCTGACCGTTTTGGCCCATACAAAACTGATCTTGGTCTAAGCTGTTTGCTAGGTAAGCTGTAGACCACAAAAGAAGTCATCAGCCGGTGCATTCTCTAGTAAAGTAAATCTAATTATGCAAGACGTATTTTGCCGTCTTATATTGATATAGCAGTATTCTGTGACATGGGTCTCAGACCACAACTTTGCATCATCTCAGTCTAAACATGAAGTATGTAATTGTAAGCATCGTAGCTCAGTCGGAAGAGTGCAGAATTGGCGATAATAACAGGTAGGCCTCATTTTCTTCTACGCCTCTTTTTTTTTTTAAAAAAAATGTCATGCTCTAATCAACTGAGCATGAGTTTTCATGCTGAAAATAAAGTTAAAATGGCAACACTTATTTCATTTCAACAGTGATTAGCATAATAACGCAACATTTGAGCCATGGCATATGATTTACAACAATGTGTCATTTTGACATGAATAGACTCAAGCGAGCCTGTGCAGCTTTCTTTTAAGCTTAGAAATTCCAAGTTAAACGCGCGGATACAGAGGGGTGAAGAAGGTCCGGACCCTTCCCCTTGACAGAACACAAAAATATAGGGTTCCTTAGCAATACTGGTCCGGATCCCCTGAGATTCTCAAAAATCTCAAAGCTACCAAGCCAGCATTCAATGTTGGGCCATCATCGGTACGCCAGCTTTAAATGGCGTTTTGCCGACGGACCGATGATGGTCCGCTTTTAGTGATATTTGGATCCTCTCTCCCATAAAAACACAAAAAAGTCGTCAGAGTTGCAGAGTTGGACCCCCTCTTACAAACATTTCTGGATCCGCGCATGTTATGTTCAGTCAGTTATTTTGCAACAAACGCTATTAAAGCTTTTTAAAGGTGTATATCAAGACGAGAATGTTCCGTAGGAGCCACCTCACTCACAGATAGGATGGGATAATAATGATCGGATCTGGAAATATTATGACTGCATATTTTTTGTGCGTTGTAGTAATTAATCCTGCATTGTAAATAGCGTTACCGAGTATCTGGTTTTGAATAATTATCAAAACTAACTACATGTGATATCAAAAATCGAAAATCAAGCTAACTTCTGAAATTGAATCTCGAATCTCGAAAATCGAAAATCGAACAAGCTTCTGAAATTGAATCTCGAAAATCGAACTAACTTCTGAAATTAAATCTTGAAATTCGAAAATCGAACTAACTTCTTTTTGCTGAGAAAACCTGGCTTATATGTAGTTGGCTAGTGAACAATAAATGCACAGAACAGTCTGTGCTTTAGTGCAGACTGATCAACGCCCATATTATTCACACTCCGTAAATTGTATTTGACTAATATTTCCACGAGCAAAGTTTCAGCTTTATAGATAGAAAGGTGGTTTTATTTCGCAAAAGGCCAATCGGCCTATAAATATAAGCATATATCAAAAACATAATACAAGAAATCTCCCGAAAAAAAAAGAGGAAAATATTGGCAAGATAAGGATTAACTTTTGTGTTGATTAATTTAATTGACCTTTTTGAGGAGTGGGGTATATAAGGCAGAATAACCTTCAGTTGCATTATTTTCTTCATTGCACTCAAGCTGTAAACACCTACAGGAGCTTATCTCTAATCTGATAAGCTTCTGGCTACTACCTGGATTATAGTTGACAGCTCAGTGACCATGCTGTTTATCAGCCTAAGCAAGCCATTGGTCTAATTTAATCAGACAGTAGTTAAGCTCCACCTATTTATTGTCTCATATTGAAGCCGCTCCCCTGCCGGGGGGTACAGGATTCCTGCCTTGAACTACGTATTATTAGTTGGGCGGAGCTATAAAAACATTTTGTGCGGCTGTTCACACTTCATTGGTCAGCGATAATCCTTTAGCAGATGGTAATTCATTTTTGTCAAATGGGCGTGGTCATTTGCAACTTTTCTTACACTTTTTGACGTCTTTTTTTTTTTCAATTAAAAAATCCCCAGCATTATATGCTCTTCTCAAATTGCGCATTTGCGTGCAATCTTTAAAAAAAGAAATGTACGCTGCTCTATTGTCTGTACGGAACCCCGAAAGGGACATTTTCTTTCTTTTATATACGGGAAAAGAAATTTAAACAAGAAAGCAGAATAGGAATTAATAAATAAATGTCGTTTGTTCAACATAATTCCTGCATCTCATTGGCTGAAATATATCGTTTAAGTTTTCAAACTACTTCAAAAGAAGAAGACTTTTTTATGAAGCATCAACAACAGTACTTTGGTAAGAATTCAAATTCTGTTAGATTTGTGCGATTTTTTCTCTCGTCGGCCGTTAGTTGTCAAGCGAAGACTCCAATCAGACTGCGCTTCTAAAAAGCTGATCTAGGCCTTTGCTGATCGCATAGTGTTTTTTGTTGTTGTAATTCTCGCTTTGTGGATATATTTAACTCAGATATCATAAGATTAGATATGTAAGGATTTAGCACATAAGCTTTATGTGTCAAATGCTAACATATATAACATTATGATATCTGAGTAAAATATATCCACAAAGCGAGAATTACAACAACGGTCGCGTTGCGTTTTTAAACAAGGCCTTGACCCGAGTTTATAAAACTTTTTCATGCTCAATACCTTTTCATGCACGAATTAAAGCTTAAATAGCGAAGTTTCGTGACTTAAAATAGTCTGTTGTAGCGTGTATCGTTCTTAAAAATTATAAAATACCGACTATTATGAAAAGGATATTTTCATATTTAGCTGCGTTTGGGCATGAAAAAATAATATACTCGATGCCTGACATTAATTATTTTTCATAACTCTGTGGTTTGTGATGAAAACTTAATGTCGTATGTACATGTAATTTCATAAGTTTTCTATTTTTATTCTTTTATTGTGATTAATGGGCAAGCGCATAAGCGCAAATACCTATGTTAAACAACATAGTGGATGCATTTAACGGGTCTAGAAGTCTATCTTTAAAGAGACAAATATTTGAGCAATAATACTGGTACCACTCATAATGACTCTCTCCAGGGGTCATACTGAGCAGATCAAAAGGAGAGTCATAATGAGGTGATTATGACTTCCTTACAGGGGCAATAAAGTGGCCCAATGAAGGGATTAGGTAATTTATGATAAAATATTGATCTTTATCTCAGTGATTGAAATTGTGATTTATACAGGTAAGTCCCCTCTTGAGGCCCCTATAATTTTGTGAGCTACTGAAACTGTCCCTTGTCAGTTAATCCTTTAATGATCTCTATTGGACAGTAATCTTTGTGTCTGAGACTTCATCAACACCCATACTCTATACTCTGGAGTTGCGAACATAGAATGCGAAGGCTAGTCTGTCTTTACGTTCAGACTTGTCGTAGCCTTCATTGCTCAATGATGTAATACCAAAAAATCTCGTGTGCAGGCCCAAATATTTATGTTCTATTAAAGATAGAACTATCAAACATGTCCTTTTTTCTTTATACCCAAAAGAAGAATAGGTGCGTTTCTGCTGAGTGGAACAGTTATCTGTCAATATTGCTTTCTCAGAAACATATGGTTTTTGCAAACACAATATTTTCAAGTTAAACGATTTACCTACCTATATTTGTAGCATGTATGCGGAAACGCAGTTAAGTTTTGTTTAGGCATACAAATGTACTCTAGTTTCGAAGTTTGAGAGACCATAGATACAAAACCTGGCATATGAAAAGCAAGCGGTCCACGGTCTAAGCTTCAGTAGTTTTATGAAGCAAGGACAAAAAATAATAAATAAATTATAAACAACATAATTGAGCCGCGGCATGTGATTTCCGACGATGTGTGGTATTTTGACAAGTGTAGACTCAGGCGAGCCTTTGTAAACTCCTTTTAAGCATAGAAACTCCAAATGATGCTAAGTCAGTAGCCTAACACTCATAGAATATGCAAGCGACTAGCTAAGGCTCTGATCAGGCTGTGCGTTTGTGCAGGCTGATATGAGGCTTTGCCTGTCGCACATACCACATTGTTGGAAATTTCATGTCGCGGCTCATATATCAAACTTTGCTAGAATACACTTCAGTATGCGTTGCTTCCCATAACGTCTCATTTACTAATGTATTTTAAATCTCAATGACACCTTGCTTGTTTGGTTTGTTGTTTTTCTCAACAGCTATGGTCATGTCGAGACGGTACGCAAAAACAGAATCTCCTGTTCGGTAAATCAATATTTTGCTCACGTTTTCCTATGGAACCCCATTCTAAACAAAATGGTTTAAAACACTTTTCAAGTCACCCCAGGTCAACAAAGAGACGGAAGTCTTTTCAATCAATGCTGAAAAAATGTAAGCATTCATCTCCTGACATGGTTTCAATTGTCGTCCAATGCTGCTCATATATGTCGTTTAACAGATCAAAAAATAATATCTCAGTCAAAACAGCACCCAACAAGGTTTAAAATGAGATTCAATCTTTGTCCTAATAAGGGACAGAAAAGAATAACAACTATTCTTACTTGGTCAATATTCCTACTTTGCGCAGAGACCATTCTAGAATGGCTGTGCGCAAAGTAAGTATCCCTACTTTGCGCAACCAAATAGGAATTATTACTTTGCGCGGAGCCATTCTGGAATGGTATCGATTCCTACTTTGCGCAGAACATATAGAAGAAGGTCTGTGTAGTCCAATATGGGTCTAAACTGTTTGCAAGCAACAAAAATCACCGCTAGTAGAGTTAAAATGTGTTTTAGAGGGGCGCCAGTTCATAATGTTTTGGTACTTGAGCCCTGACTTGAGCCACTTTTGAAACTTGCATGTACAGCATCAAGTTGGACTAGAGGCCTGCATATCGTCCTCATCTACGTCCCTTTATTAGGTATATGAGCTGCAATGACATCATATGCCCAGAGAAGGAAACTGTATGAGAATAAAAATGTAGGCCCTAGTGATAGTCTTACCCATCAATTTAAACATGTGTTTTGGGTGCTCAATTGAGCCTTCTCAATGAGACAGTTTTTTGCAGTACCCACAACTATACTTGAGTTGGATGTGAACAAACCTTTTATTCAGTTTTGTATTGGCGATAATGATTAATCCATTTTTGCATTGATGTTCATAAAAAATGGATAATTTAATGTTTAAATCAAAACCTAAGCATATAACTCCACTAGATAGCTGCGTCCGCATGCTTAATATATATATATATATATATATATATATATATATATATATATATATATATATATATATATATATATATATATATATATATATATATATATATATATATATATATATATATATATATATATATATATATATATATATATATATATATATATATTAACTGTAACATTCCTATGCCGCAAATGCACAATCCAACGGCTACGGCTGTTTAGCAAACGGTAATAGTTGATAGCTCGTTCCCGACTGTGGAATCAGTTTCTTTCAGTTAATTTAAGAAACAAAAGAGTCATTAGAAAACGCAATGCAGCTATCAAGTAGTCTAGATCTAGAAGTGTTAATTTTTGCCTGAATCATCATCAACGTCCTTACTAGTTGTATGCGAGCAACGAATCCCCTGAAGAGACTGTGCGGGTGCGAGGGCGTGCAAGCTCGCCTGAGCGTTCACTACAAGTATTCACACATGAAATAAGTACCAACATTTTATGAATTGGCTCATTTATTTTCACAATATTAATCCACTGTCTGATGGCTCCTTAACGCGTACTTTTGCAAACAGTGAAAAGCCAGGCGAAATTCTGCACAATGTGACATATCATCAGATCATCAGGGTCTACACTGTTTGTAAAGACAACCTGATTTTCAGATAAAGAAAATAGTAAAATTGTTTTGTTGTATACACTGCCAGAAAAGCTCATGACAGGCACGCGACATCCAATAAACACTCAATAGATCAATAATCGATGATTATAAATATTGATAATCGGTCACACGCTTTGATAATCAAATTATCGCTGTTGTTGAGTTGAGTGGATTACAGCCGAGAAGCGACAATTATGACCGAAAATAGTAGATTCCGAGGAGACGTTGCAATCTTTAATGCTCGCCTTGATAATCACTTAATGCAATGTAGTAAACTGGAATACAATATTAATAAAGTATTAATGCACCCATGTCTATACTATGATAATGAAACTGGTTTTCGTGTTTAGGCTAAAACGATAAATGCGCTGATCGGACAGCTCGACTATGCAGTCAGACCAGCGAGTATTGTTCGAATTCAGAAAACTGTTATAATAGCAGCATAAATTTATATGATATCCGTTTTGATTTTGAATACGAAAAATGAATATGTTGTTTGTTTAATTATTAGTAGTATACTTGTTGTCCGCTGCTTAGTTATGGTTAAACTCTTGAATTTGTCCAAGCATGACTAAAATTGTTGATTGGAAGGCAAAGTATCAAACCAAACAGAACAAATAGATGTAAACCAGAGCAATCGCTGACCAGACGTCTTAAATATTGATAGATATACATCGCAGAGTTCGCGCACAAGACTGGGGCATACACTGGGGAGTTTGTCCTCAGATTATGCAGTCGGCCATGGCCGGTCGCTTATATAACGTTCATGCAAAACACACATCAAATTCAGGTTTTGACTGAACCTTTATGCCGTGTTAAGGCTATTTTTGCTTGCGGCGCTCTCGCCGCAAGCATTTGTGTCGGAATAGTGATACCCTCTACCTGGTTCTCTATTTATATGACATACTGTTAGCATAACGGTCGTATGTATGGGAGCAAATCAGTTCAGCGACAAGACAACTCACCGACAGTAAGCTAAACATAGTGTTAAGACAGGGTTCGTACGGAAATGGGAAAACAGAATTCCAGGACTTTTCCAGGACTTTTTCATTTTTCAAGGACTCAATTTCTTCCCAATTGTGCATAACACAACGTGAAAAAGTTCTTTTTTTCAGCCAGAAGCGTCGAAATGAAAGGCGCACTCGATTTCTTTGATTCTGACACCGGTGATAAAAACCGGGACTACCGCACAAATTGAACAGAATAGAATACGAGTTGCACCTCGCTCTTCGACGTGTATCTAGCGATTTCAATCAGTTTTTTTTTTTCGATTTTCACACAGTTTTTGTTGTGCATCCCATAAATCTGAAAGGAATAGTTGTATTTTTATATTTTTCAAAGACTAATTCATATTTTCAAGGATGATTTTACAAAATTCCAGGACAAAAGGCACTTTGTTTCAAATTCCAGGAGTTTTCCAGGACCAAGGCCAATTTTTTCCAGGTCTGTGCGAAACCTGTAAGAGCATGTTTCATATTATATGCCACATTAACCCCCAACTTCAATTTGTGGATATATGTTGTGGTCATGGAATGCCGCTCACTGTTTTCATCAACTGTGACCTTGGTCTCAGGAGTCAGTTCTTGAAAAATGCACCCACAGCAGATCGCCTATTTTATTCATGGTTGCATTCTATATTTGGTATGTAGATACATCTTGAAACCTGGCGAGTCACCAGCTGTTTCCAGGTCACTGAGACCTTGACCTCTGGTTTCAGTTCTAGCAAGGTCGAGCATAGAGCATATCTGTATACAATTTGAGGTAGCAATCCTAAATTTGGTGTGAGGATATATTTTGGGATCATGGCATGTTGGATACACTTCTGGGTCTCTTTGACATATAGCTTGTACGTAAGCATGTATAAAACACAGCAGCTTTAGTTTAATAACTTTATTAATCATGCCATGATTAGTTGTCAAGTAAAAAAAATTGAAAGTGAATAGTCCTGTATGCCCCACCTCAATTCTTCATCGTAGACAAAATAAACTGCACAACCTACTCTAATTAACAATTACGAATAAGAGGGACCGCAAATAGAACACATTAAGGATTTATTTTGTAAAATACATGTAAAACATCTTGAGGCTATTGATAGATCTTGAACCCATTTTGCTAGATAGGTCTAGAGGAAGGAACCAGACAAGCTACTAGAGTAAAAGGTGCTCTGACCCACCGTTGATCTTTAGTAGATTCGTGACGTCACTATAGTAGCATCTATCGATGTTGGATTCGAACTTTAGTTACTATAGTAGTAACTAAAGTTCGATTCGAAGAGGGCCATTATAACTATATAGAATAGCTACCAGTCTGATAACTTTTTTTTTTGTTTTGATTTGATTCTTTACGTCCACTCAACAATCTTTCAGTTATGCGGGACGAGTCTTCCTGGGTTGAACCAGTACTAAGCTAGGATAAATGTGTCTTGCTCAAGGACCACAACGCAGTGACGCCGGTGAGGCTCGAACCCGCGGCTCTTCGGTCTCGAGTCAAGCACTCTACCACTGAGCCACTGCGCTCCCACCAGTCTGATAACAAAAGTGGTCATTAATACACGTAAAATATTGTAATAATATTTTTTTCTCTTTCCAAATAATTATGTTCAGTCTATAAATGGCTAGTCTATAAATGTAATTGTCTTCAGTTGAGTTGTATGATTATCAGAACTAAGCACCAGCCTATAGACTAGCAACCAGTAGGAATATGTTTATATGGAAAAAATGTAATGCCTATTTGAAAAGTTTTAGGCCTTTGGGAAAGGCTATCAACTATGCAGTGCCTAAGAGATGGTTATCCGGCTACAGCAACAGTTAAATATAGACGCAGGTCTGGTTGACCAAAAGTGACGTCCCGACGTTAAGACGGCAACTTACGTCGAGTGTATCGACGATGTGCGTTCTGGCTGGCTAACGTCAGTTCCAGACAAATAATAGGGCTTCGAGTGTAATTTGCATCCAGATTTTAATAAAAAAATATTTTAATACAATTACTTTAAATCACGTCTGATTTCTAGACAAATTTGAAATTGCAACTTTAGAATCTAAGGATATTGCTATTTGATAGACTGTTGTCCTAACATTAATTATTATTTTGGCATGAAATTTAAAACATGTTTTGCTACATGTTGATGTTCATTGTTGCAAAAATTCGAAAAATTGATCCATTAAAAATAAGTGAATTTTATTAATTTCATTTTTTTGCGTTTTTAAAGTCCTTCAGTATATGGCGCTAGGTGCCGCTTTAGATAACTGTTTGTGTTTTTCTTTTGCCAGAAGAGTATCTTACCGACCGACTCAATAACAATTGTTGATGTTTGTCTATGGCGTGGTTTTAGTGCAGTGTAAAAAATGATCCAAATTCGGAGGTGTTCCCAACTAACAAAGTGCACATGCTGTTTTTAGACTAGACAAGCCCTCCTTTAAAAAGGAAAATTTATTATTCACTGGCAAACGACTAGTGGGGTACCAAATATCGAGGGTTGACCTATAGCGCGAAGCAAACTGGAGTGAAGCTGTAGGGCTACCTAAAGCGCGAGGCAAATTCGTTTGCGAATTTAATTTTCACAAAGTAGGCGTCAATTTGCCCTGCCGCTTATATAAACAATAAACTGTTAGCATAACGGTCATGCGAAAGAAATTGACAGTAAAACGTCCCCAAGTCAAAACGTCCTTGATTGGCAAGAGTGCGAGCGGGCCTCGCATCAGTAAACGTACTTATGTGATTGTCATCTACATCTGATCACATAGAATCAATATGAATTAAGGCACTGTCTTATGACGGGCATGACAAACAGGTTTTATGCCCCCAAAGGGGGGCATATATATTATAGTAACCAAACTGCCTGTCCTTAGTGTCCTAAGTGTTTGAGTGTTCATATAATATCCGGAGCATATATACTATATTATTTGAGGTAGGGGTCTTAATGCATTTAGGGTCATGGAGCGTCACGTACCTTTACCACTGTCATCAGTTCTAGAAAAATCGTGTCACGAGCATAAATCCTATATTATTTAAAATAGGAATCTCAAGTTTGGTTTGTGAACACATCATAGGGTCACTGAGGCTGTACATATAATAATACAGTTTAGTGGCCACTGTGACCTTAATTTCTGGCATCAGTTTTTTAAAAGAAAATGGGCTGTCCAGTGTTGTCAAATAACGTTCAATAAATGTGTCGCATGCTTGATACATTACTTTAACATACGATGCATAAGCCGGGTGCTTAAGTCACTGGAAGCATGTGTTAAATGGTAAAAAAGCACAGTGCAGACGTTTATAATCAGAGCTTAGAACAACTCTACATGGGCAAGCTCTAGAAGTTCAAAATGGAAGCATGTAGTGTGCAAGAATACATACAATGCTAGAGCTAAACGACCCCCAGCTTTTTTGAAAAGCTAATATTTGTTTTGTCCATTAGACGAAGTATGGAAGCAAGTACATGTCACGAGATGGTTATTGATCTATCAAAAATATTTAGTTGTATGAAATATTTATTTTGCTGCACTTTTTCATTAGTTCTAAATATGATTCTTACGTTGACGCTGAAAGAATGATAGCTAAAGCCTGAGAAATGTCAAAAATTATCTGCGTCGATTCTTACCTTATGGCGCGAAAGATCTTCCGTAGGGATATTAATAGATCCCATCCCATTAAGGTAGCACAGTACTATTATTTTTACGCGTGACGCTTGGCATTTTTGGGCGCAGCGACACGGTATTTTTGCGTTCTGCCTTGAATTTTCGCGGGATTCCCGAAGCCCCGCACCCTATAAGCAGCTCTGTCGGATAATGAAGTTCTATTAAATGTTTGGACTACCTCCCTTGACTGCAAAGATTCCCTATTAAAATCACACAAGTATTATCTTTCACAAAAACATGATCTACGCTAAGCATATTTAAATTTGTTAAAATTGTTTTTCGGAACAAGTCATAAGGAAAGAAGGTTTGTTGCAGACCAGGACATGGGATGCCAGTGCTGACAAACAGATAGACAGACAAAAACACTGACCAACCCAGGGGATGGGGTCACTCTGATAAGTTTATAAAAAGAAATAGAGTACCCCTACCCCCCCCCCCCCCCACCCGCGTGACAGAAAGGCAGGCAGGCAGGCAGCCACACATGCTCTTAGACGCACGCACGCACACACTCGCAGATGCATACAGAGAGACAGACAGTCAGAATGACCTTGCCGTTTGAGTTATTAGCCCTCGGGTGGTCCAAATCCTATTATGAATCCGCTCAAACGTAAATCTCCCTCTAAAATGGTGGCAATCATTAGATAGTCTACGTGGACCATACGCCAAATTTTTTACTGAACTTAATTGACTGAAAACAAAACAAAGTATCTTCAGCAATCCTTAAAAAACAACAAAATGTTTTCTTTTCTTTTCGTATGTATATTCCGCCAGACTATCGGCACACCACCTTTCGGTGTATGGGTGTTAGTATTAATAAAAGTAACTAAACTAATCTGCTGAATTGTAAAACATTATATTCACAAATATGTACAAAATATGTACAAATATAAGCTTTTTTATTATTTTATTTCATTTTTTTTAGTTTTTTTTAATTTCTCACGTTACTCATATCAAACATGTCTTCTCTCACTTCGTCTTATATCTTTTTTAAAGATATTACTTGCTTTATATTTGTTTATTTTTATCTCTTACTCTCGTTATTGGTTTGGTTAAAAACCCAGAAAACATTGACAACTTCCATACTAGAACGACGTTTAATGCTAAACAAGCATTAGCTTTTCAAAAAAGCTGGCGGTCGTTTAGTCCTATCACTGTATGTATTCTTGCACAATGCCAGTGCCTGACCCAGGCCTGGGGGCAAATGACCCCCGAAGAGGCCGTGGGTGTCCTAAAATCGCGCATTATATGATATTGCGAGTATACGGTAATGGTTTGTGTGGTTTGGTCGAGGTTTGGGGTGGTTTAGGGTATTTTGGGGTGGTTTTTCAATGGACCGCATGACGGTTATGCTAACAGTTAAGTGAAAATCAAATTCGGAAACGAGTTTGCCTCGCTCTATAGGTAGCCCTATAGATTCACGGACAGTTTTGCTTCGCGCTGTAGGTTAACCCACGATATTTGGAACCCCGCTCGTTGTTCGGCAGCGCATAAAAATAGCCGTGGCACGGCATAAAGGTTCGGTCAAAACCTTAATTTGATGTGTGATTTGCACAAAGATTTTCACTTAATATATATCAGAAAAGCTAATATATATGTGTATTCAATGTCTACCATGTCGTCCACGTTTCATTGAAGTTAGATATCTGTATGTCATGTCTATAGTGCTCAGCCATGGCACGTGGAGAGTTTGAATAATAAACTATTTGCATAATGTATATGTGGGTAAGTTAATACCTTTATGAGCCTGCGCACAAGCGCAGAATGATCGATGCATCTGCTTTCCCACCTGTTTATGGTCGGACGTGGCCCGCCGTATATTATATATTTCTACGACGGCAATTTGCTGGGTTTCGCGCGGCAGTCTTACGGTGTTGTACTCAACACCGCAATTCTGCCCTGCGATATAACAGCGTTGCACGGCTGCTGCAATGACAAAACTAAATATTCGACATGTTAATTTTCATTGCGGTTCTCTTGCGATCTTATGAGGACGCAAGACAAGGCTGCTGCAAGTCTACACTTATAAAAACTGCACCGAGGCAAGGCTGCTGCAAGACACGCAAGGCGTTCGTACGGCTAACAACAGAGCACGCACTCACGCATTTTGCCCGCAAATGCCGCATAACCGTGCAACGACCTTGCGCTTTATTGCACGGCTGCCACAAAAATCATACGAACCGTATGACTACCCATGAAGTTCGCACGACTGTACTCCCGCCGTACTTGCGATAGCTTTGCAACTCTGCAAGCACATCTGGCGACAGCTCTGCGTGTGAACGCAAGATTAGCGTGCGAGCATCGTACGGATGCCTTACGTTTAGTGAAAATCTACATGAGGTATGCTATTTTGTCTTGGCAAAACGGTCGTACGATTGATGTGAAACAGGCTTTATCAATAACTCGGTCTCGAAATTTCTACGCTATGAAAATACAGTTCGCGATAAAATCCTTGTTTGCTTTGAAATGTGAGGATGGGAAATATAGATGTTGTCAGCTGGCTTTCCAACACTAACTTCTTCAAAACATTCTTTCAGATACACTATCAGAGCATCAAATAAATTGAATCCAGACCAGGACCAGGTCAATCCTGATGGGGTTCAGATACTACGTGCAAAGGTTACCAGCAGACTGCATGCACCACAAGCTATCAACGATTTATTCTTGATGATCATCATATCACTTACTTAATATTTACTGAAAAATATGTGAAAAAAGTACGACATGTGATTTCCAACAATGCGACATTTTTATAAGTGTAGAATCAGACGAGCCTGTGCGGCCTCCTTTTACGCTTAGAAGCTCCAATTGATGTTCTGTCAGTAGTTTAACAAGCAAAGAATGTTCAAGTGACTAGCAAAGGCTCTGACCAGACTGTGCATATGCACAGGCGGGTCTGAGCCTTTGCTGGTCGCACATTTCATATTGTTGGAAATTTCATGTCGCGGCTCATATATAAAGAACCAGTAAAACAGTCTGTATTTAGACTTGTATGCCCCTGTAGTCTATTTGTTAGGTAAAAGATTGTTAGCACTTGATATGGCGATACAGAGATGTGTGAAGTGGTTATTTCACAGAGCGAAGTGCATTGTTTGTTTGCTTGATTTGATTCTTTACAATCATCAACAATCTTTCAGTTATGAAGGGAAGGGTCTTCCTGGGTAGTACCTGTACTACGCTTGGATTAATGTTCTTGCTCAAGGACACAACACAGTGACGCCGGTGAGGCTCGAACCCGCGGCCCCTCGGGCTCGAGTCAAGCATTCTACCACTGAGCCACTGCGCTCCCACGAAAGTGCTAATAATCTTAATTGAAAATTGAAAATTACAACATTTTTTTACCCAAATTCAAAAGAAATATTATCAACATCATCTCATGAGTCGGGTCTAGGGTCCAAGGGGAGCCATACACTGGCTGTGTTTTAAATGTCACAGAATATTGGTGATATGTGTTTGGTTGTTCGTTGTTACTAACCTGTACTGAGACAGGTGAGTCTAGGTTTTTATCTCCTTTTCATGCTAAACACAGGAAGACCAACCCCAACATTACTGAAAAATTGTGGACTAGGTCGAAAAATTCTAACATGTACAAGAGGGTCAGATAGTTCATCCACTAGGTTGATTTTTCGGGCCTCTTGTACATGTTAGAACTTGAGAGGCTTAACCATTTATACCAAATATATATTCCCGTCCTTATCAATTGGGTTGTTGGGTGGTATTTTTAATTTTTATTCAAATTTAAAAAGAAACTTCTGTAAGCAAACAGTGGAGAACCTGATCAAATGCCGCGTTTTGTGGCGTCTGATCTGGTTTTGCACTGTTTGCCGATGTCCCACAAAAAAGACGCTAGGCTTCATATGGGTTGATAAACATGGGTCAGATATGCAGTGCAAATGAAAATTTTCAAAAGGATTAAATCTTTTAGAATTTGAGCTGAGGACAAGTCCTCCTAGTGATGCGGTCCTCCTATCAAATTGAAATATAAAATTCCAGGTGAAGACTTCTTTTAGAATTATGAGCTATGTTCAGAGGAGGACTCATCCTCTTATTGTTCAGCGATATCTTCATGTATATTTTACGTGACAGGAAGAAGTTTTGCATTTTTGATTAATAAAAATTCCAAGTGAGCCTTATTCAGAGGAGGACGAATCCTCCTTCAAAATTCATAGTTTTATTGTTTATTCTTAAACACGCAGAAGTTTGGCTTTAAAAATGTCTTTGAAAAAAATAATAAAAAAAGCAAGGAGGATGCAGTCCTCCTATCAAATTGAAACATAAAATTCCAGGTTACGACTACTTTGAGAATTTTGAGCTATGTTCCTTAGGAGGACTCGTCCTCCTAGTGTTCAGCGATATCTTCATTTGCTTAACAGTTGTCATAAAGAAGTTGTACACGTTAATTTGATAAAAAATATCCCAGAGTCTGAGCCATGTTCAGAGGAGGACGAATCCTCCTCCAAGTGTTTATACTTAATCACGCAGAAGTTGATTATGTCTTGATTAAAAATAGAAAGCATAGAGGATGCGGTCCTCCTATCATATTGAAATATAAAATTCCAGTGGCGACTTATTTTAGAATTTTGTGCTATGTTCAGAGGAGGACTCGTCCTCCTAGCGTTCAGCGATATCTTCATGTATATTTTACGTGACAGGAAGAAGTTTTGCATTTTTGATTAATAAAAATTCCAAGTGAGCCATATTCAGAGGAGGACGAATCCTCCTTCAAAATTATAGTTTTATTGTTTATGCTCAAACACGCAGAAGTTTGGCTTTGATTATGTCTTTACCCCCCCCCCCCCACCCCCCCCCCCCCAAAAAAAAAAAAAAAAAAAAAAGAGGATGCGGTCCTCCTATCAAGTTGAAACATAAAATTTCAGGTGACGACTACTTTTTGAATTTTGAGCTATGTTCAGAGGAGGACTCGTCCTCCTAGTGTACAGCGATATCTTCATATTTTAAACAGTTGTCATAAACAAGTTGTGCATGTTTGTTTGACAAAAAATCCAAGAGTCTGAGCCATGGTCAGAGGAGGACGAATCCTCCTTCAAGCGTTTATGGTTAATCACACAGAAGTTGATTATGTCTTGATTAAAATATAGAAAGCAAAGTGGATGCGACCCTCCTATTAAATTGAAATATTTAATTTCAGGTGACGACTACTTATAGAATTTTGAGCTTTGTTCAGAGGAGGACGAATCCTCCTGGTGATAAACGATATCTTCAAATTATGGAGTTAATCACGCAGAAGTTTTGGTAATTCTTCTTAGATGATTTGAGCTACCGTCAGAGGAGGACCCGTCCTCTTGTTCGATGGCATCCTCAAATATAGGGCATATTGATGAAGAAAAACGGAAAATCGAGGGTTCCAAAACTGGGTTTTAGAAGAGGACACACTCTGGTCGTTGAAAAAAAAAGTGCAGGTTGGGTAACGTTTTTAGCCACACTGAAATGCGTCCTCTTCTTTTTTGCGTTTCTGACACCCCCAAAACAGCGTTAATTTACCTTAAAAACGGACCTAATTGTTGTGTCCGTTTTTATTTTGGTGGCCGTTCTAGTCAATTAACACACTATGATGAAACAAAGAAAAGGGCACATGACTCACAGAGAGTCAGGGCTAAAGAACACATCAAGTTGAGCTACGGTGGGCTAGTTTGTTCAAATTATGCCTCTAGGGTCCAAAAATGGCCCCATGTGTGGGTCACATATAATAAATAGGCTTATGGTAGTAAGAAAGAGGGCACAGATCAGGAATCGATACAATCAAGCACCACACCTTACCCAGGATACCTATATTTCTTTATAAGCTTGCATTTATTTTAATTTTGATAACACTGGGCGCACAAACTGTCAGTACCATCGCAGTTTATAGCTCTGTCTAGCAATTGGCAATTTCATTCCTGGTTTGACGGACAAATCCAACACAGTTGTGGAGTTTGACAGTGACAGGTGCTTTTTTCTAGTGTGACTGCCTAACTTGAGGAAGTTCTGCATGTCTTAGCACAGCTGCAGCTATGTTATCATAGTCAGATGAAATATCATTCAAAAACGATTTCTACTCTCATTTTTTTTCTATGCAGAGAAGCCTCTTGGTAGTCTATACATTTGCAGAAGTTCCCTTGAGTCTTCGTCACAGTACTGAAGTAGCATGTGCTGACTCAAATGGCGATGTGTGTACCGTTTATAAGAACAGTGAATGCTGCGATAGGCAACAATCATTGCGTTGTATCAATGCGTCAAAAATGCTCCCAGTGCGTTGTAATATTTTTTTCAATAAAACTTTAGCTAGTTTACCAAGAAAAAAAAAACAAAGTGGAAATCTTTTCTTGGATGTTATCACATGTAAATATGATAACAGCTGTGCGTAGACATGTATATTACCCTCAATTTAAGCAATTACACTTTAGTCTAGAAGAAAGCACCTTCCATGACAAAACTCCAGAACTGTGTCGGATTGGCAGTCCAAACCATGAATTAAATCATTAATTGCTTGGCAGAGCCATAAACTGCAATGTTACCGATGGTCTGTGCGCCAGGTGTCATCACAAATAATATAAATGCAAGCTTATAAATAAATCATAAAGCCAACAGGTGTATATTTTTTACCTTTTACGCCAGCACCAGTGCAGAAAATTGCCACAACCAGCTCGTTGTAGTATCCACCGGTGCTTTACATTGACCAGTTTGGTTTAAGAGTTTTGAGTTAACAATTTATTGCGAATGTTGGAGCCAGCAACATTGCTAGGTGCTCCAGCAAAACGAATTAGTTGAGAGATATAGACTTCGTAGGATGTAGAGCGAGAAACACCATCTAAAATGGGGAATTGACATTTTCAAAATCAAAGTCGTCACGGTTATAATAAATTTTGGTAGAAACAATAGCATTAGAAATTGACAAATGCAATGTAAGAAAGGGTGCAAAGATCAGGAATCGATACATTCAATTACCACACCTGACCCAGGATGCCTATGGGAAAGTGAAAAACACACAGTTAGACACCACAAAAGAGAGCCAAGAGGTCAATCTTTTCCTAGCAGGTGACCAAAAGGCACATATAAACAGACGCGCACAAAGGCATAGCAAACATAAGACATAAAAAACATAAAAGATTCACAAAAGAAGTACCGCCTTGGAACGGTCAGTAAAATATTTTACTGGAGGGCTGAAACCAGTTTTACGGCGCCAACCTCACCCTTAATTCAGATGTGGATCGCGACACATAGATATTTTGTTTAAATGAAAGACTCCTAACTTATCAATGCATCATCTCCTAGAACATATATATCAAGAAATAACAAGGAGATAGAGTAAAGATAAGGACTCAACAGTAAATAAAACTGAATACCGGACTAAAGAAATCCAACAGGTAAACCGCGACGGTTAAGTCTAAAAACACAGCTTTGGCATGGGAGGTATTAGCTTTATTAAGTTGGAGCTCTGAAGGGTATATTTGACTTATCATAATGTCAAAATAATGATTATTAATGTTTAAAATATGTTTCAAATATCGTTCAATATCTGGTTGTAGTGTTAAAAGCATCCTAAATATCACCTGCTTATCATCAGAAAGAGGCATCATAAAGTCCCACTCATAGCAAAACAGGGAATGAATCGGCAACCAGGGGAGCACAATTAGTGCTCATAGGAATTCCAACTACTTGTCTATACAATTTGGTGCCAAATCGAATAAAAATGTTGTCCAACAAAAGTTCAGCACATCACACACATCTTTGACAAGACCATGCATGATATTGTTTAGGTTTTTTTCCTATAGTAAGTAAAAATGCGTTTTTGTCATTACATCCAAGGTGAGGAGAGCCCTCTCTATTGAAGGTTTTTTCAATAAGATCAATAAGTTTATCTTTAATTGAAGTATGAGGTTAAGTAGTATAAAGAGTAGAAAAATCGTAAGTAGACAATTTTGTCGCATTGAAATTTCTAGCTTTAAACAAATCCATTTGTCAGGAAAAATAAACAAGCATCTTGTCCAGGGCCAAAATCGACCCAGCACTTAGGGTTACACGTTTTACGTAGACTTATATAGGGACTAGACGTATCTTTCATAAAAATACGTAGAAGTGAAAGAAGACATCTGGTACGAGTAACGTGAGATATAAAGAATAGAAAAATCAATATTTTCTTTGTTGGCTTTTTAAGGATTGCTAAAGATAGTTTTCTTTGTTTTCAGTCACTTTAGACCAGTTAGACCTTTGGCTTATTGTCTACTTTCTAATGACTGGTTAAATCCACGATGTGACTTGTGGCAGTCGTGTGATCAAATTAGCCCCAATGAATTCAAAAGAGCCAATGAATTGCCATGCATAGTCATAGTGTAATAACCAACAGATGGAATATTATGAAAATTATACTTAATATATATGGCTATGATGTGATAATGTATATAAAGTTTCGTCAGGATGTCTTTTCAAATAGATGAGTTATTGCACTTTGCATTGCCTGAATACCAAATAACTGGTAATGCTCTTTGATTGCCAAAAAGTCAATGAATTGTTCCATCCTCAGTCATAAGTTTGTAAGCAATCAATGCAATTTCATGTAACTTAATCTGAGTATATATGACCACGGTGTAACGATGCACGTGAAATTTCCTGAGCAGTAAATGTTCATTACGATTCTGATTACACGGAATTCCGCAAGTCCCGCTTGGTTGAAACCTGAGGTGTAATGCTTTCCAGAGGGCGAATGACAAATCCCAGGGACGATTTTGTGGCTGCCTAGGCTGGGTTGCTTCTTTGTCGCTTGTGACAAAATCAGGTTTGCACGCATCGCGCCCAATTTTAGTCAGTTAAACAAGCACATGTGTTTATTTTGCAAACTTGATTGCTAACGAAATATTTCTTAGAATTTTAATGCATCCAGAACGCTCAGATGAACAGACTGGTCTTTGTCATTGCTACGCATATCAATAAAATAATTCTTTCTGATAGCGCGACTCTTTTATAGGACTTTGGCGCATTGGGATCGATTAAAGTCTTGAGGACAAGGCATGTTATATTTGTTAAGACAAACTTTGAAAGAAATTAATGATCTGGTAAGCAATCAAACAATTAGAAGTAAAATGGTTAAAAGCCTGATTTAATTGAATTTCCATTTGCATGTTGAGTTTATTTGCAACTTGTACTAAATGATGACATGTACCGTATTTCTCCAGCTGCAAAACGAGTTTATCTCGTCCAAAACTGCCTCATTATGTAGATAAGTACATTTGTATCACATGTTTTAACTGAAAGAAGGGGTTTTAACATCCAAAACAGTACAAAAAGTTAAATCTGTCTAAAAGACGAATCTAGATTTAATCTATTGTATTATTTTGATTCAGAAAATAATCCCATTTTATAGATATGGAAGGCTATGGTACTTGTATAACTTATTTTCGTCTTTACGTTCGCTCCCACACATGTTTGTTGTAACTAGAAGTATATTCAGTGCATTTAACCCTTAAAGCGCCAATCACGACTACAGCAGACAACAAATTTTGTGGCATCTTTCCTAATTGTCGAACAAAATAAGGTATGCAATATCATGATAATTCTCATGAAATATCATGCCTTATTTGCTATTTTTAAAAAGCTGCAAAATTTGAAATTGTCGTCTGTTCCAAATTATAGGTGGCGCTTTAAGGGTTGAATTCAAACACAAGATCAATTGTCTAAGTGATGCCTTACAAATGGTAATAAGTAATCGAAAATAGCACACTTAAAGCAACAGGTAACAATGTACATGTCAATAACATCAGAAAAATCTATTAAAACGTAGGCTGGAAGAGAGAGAGAGAGAGAGAGAGAGAGAGAGAGAGAGAGAGAGAGAGAGAGACATACATTAATAAATGCAATTCTGGTCTGGTTAAAACTAAGATGATTTTTTTAAAACTTATCGTGGTCTATTGTACAATATCATCGTGAGCATAGCCAAAATTAGTTTAAAGCACAAAATTAGTAATTTATTACTCTACTCAGTGGCGACATTATTTGTATTATAAGGGTAGACAGACCCGCATTTATTTGATCACACCATTCCATCAAGATAGCAGAAAATAAAACTCCGTCACATAGATACTGCCCCTTATAAACTCATGCCAAATGAAAACGCACCACCTACAAACATGCCTATATCTTTTTGCAATTGCGTCTTATTGTGCACGTATTATAGCGATTTCGTACGTTACTGATACGTCTTTAAAACGGAATAAATCCGGCATAAATGGGTTAAATCCCCCTTAATACAGCTGCTATCCGCTCAAGGTGGCGATTCTATTGTTTTTAGTCCAGTGTTTGTTTTGCTGCCGTTAGTAAGAAGGGCGGGGGGAGCTTGTTAAAGTGTTTTATCAGTTACCTCTCATATTTATTGCATTATTGCACGCTGACCTGAAAAATGTTGGCTATCTCACGGCATGTGCCTTTTTTACAGGTCATGATGACGTTGCAGTTTTCGAAAGACGTCCCCAATGACGTTGAATCGACAAGAAAATCGATAATTACCTTATAATCGTTTGTTTAAAGAGTGCAACAATGGGTAATCTGATATATATGATACCAGGTTTATGTCATTTGATATTAAGTTTACCAGGCAAGGCTTTGAGAACGCTTGTGGAATTGCGAGGCTTGCCTGGTAATTCTACATGCATTCTTGAAGCGGAGCCAGGTACACTTAATATCAAAAGACACTCTTCTAGTGTTTGCTATATAATTGATGTCCCTTTTTTCTTTTTAGTTTTCCAATCATCTTGCTGAGGAAGAGAAAGTTTAAATTGTGCACTTGATTTTAGGTCTGTTGGTCTTTGCTTGTCTGTGTTCTAATGTCTCGTCATCATGCGGTCTGTTATCACTACTGTATTCACTGCTGATAAATGACCTTTAACAACAGATACAAAATTAATGGAAGTTAAGAGGAATTTAAATGATGTATACAAAAGCAGTTAAAATTACCCTTCAACTAAAAAAATGTCATTTAAACTAATGTTGTTTAAGAGTACAGCAAATTAAGTACCATTACATTTTAGGTATTTTAGGAATAATATGCATTGATGACAATTAAAATGTCTGCTTTTTAAGGAGTTCTGTTTTTTTAGATTGTAATGATACTTAAAGCACCATTAAAATTACTGACTATAAATTAATGTTATAACTAATTTAAAAGTATTTAGAAAAACTATTGGTCCTCAAGGGTAATGGTCATTAAAATCCCTTTAAATCGCATTTTAACTATAGCATGATTAAGAGAGCCTTTAAAATAAACAAATGTTTTAATGACACGTTAAGACTTATGGTATTACAATATCTTTATTTCACAAAAGTATGGACAGTAAAGGGCGTAAAATGTATTGGCTTCCAAAATTATAACTGAATTTTGCATAAAAACAATTAATGGAATCATCTTTCAAGTTTAATGCCCCTTAATTAGTGTATAACTTAAAGTTAATAGTACTTATTTATAATCAAAACTTTCTTTTCAAAATTACCCTTAAAAGACATTTAAACTTTATAGAAAGTCCTATAACTTTCTTTACAGAGAGGGCGGATTAGGGGGTTCCTATGGAAACTGAAAACATTGAGTATTTGTGAGATTTTCCAGGTTGGGTACAGACTTATCGTCCCCTTTGGATATGTGCATGGGCAGGTAGGGGTGAGCTGGGACATTTTTGTTATTTTTATATTTTGCATAGGGTATTCAATTGCTTCTATGGAGAGGGTTGGAGGAGGTCCATACCAATATTCCTATGGGAACCTTGAGTACATGTGATTTTCCAGGTGGGATCTGGAAACACTGTTCCATCTCTTATTCCGCCCATAGGCAGGTAGGATGATCAAACTGACAAAATATCTGATAATTTGTTATATATTTTTAGTCATCAGGTTATTTTACAGAGGGGGTCCCATTGCTTCTCGAGAAAGGGGTAGCCACATGCGTTGAAACATTACACGGGTTCTGGCTTATAGACTGTAGTTAAAAACTTAATAAGAATACTCATGAGCAACTCAGAATGCATTCATTATGTCATGAATTTTGTTTTATAGGTTACATAAGCTAATTACTGTAATTTTACTTCACATTCTTATGTTTAGCTTTAATGGATGCTTCACAATATAAGTATCATTATAAGACTCTAAATATATATTGTAAACTTATCAAATTGCACTTTAAGTGCCTTTGAATTTCGGAATTTAGGATCAAATTGACAAAAAATTAAATTCGCAAGGACTATATTTACCATGAAAAATAAAGCAACAGCATTGCAAAAACTGATACATTTAACTCGCAATAATTGTAGTATTTTTTTTTTCAAAATGAATGTAAACTGTTCATCATCACTCTTTAAGATAACCCATGGCAATTTTCTCGTTGTGTGGTACCCCGCCAATTTCAAAACATTGTCTTGCATTTTTACGTTGGAGACAAAACAGCAACCCCTATAACATTAACTATGAAAACCTTTGAAACTGTGTCTCATGTCTATATTAACTGTGTCAGCTAACTTCCTATTGCGTTTGTCATCTAGAAATTGTCTCACATCTATTTTAACAGGGCATTCAATATCCCTCCGTTTCTGACAGCTATGACTTTTCCCATCATCCACCTGTCATGTCACCCTTGTAATATATAGAGAATACTAGGTGAGTGCCTTTTAATTTCAAGTTTACCAGGCAAGGCTTTGAGAACGCTTGTTGACATCGCGAGGCTTGCTGAGCGATTCAACATGCGTTCTCAAAGCCGAGCCTGGTAAACTTGATATCAAACGACGCGAACTTGGTATTCTATTTATCAGTTTACCCATTGTTGAACACTCTTCAAACTAGCGATTATGACGTATTTTTTATTTTTGTGTTCATTCAGCGTCATTAGCGACGTCATTTAAAAAGTGCAACGTCATCATGACCTGATAAAGGTAACATGCCGTGAGATAGGAAACGTTTATTAGATCATGTTGAAACAATTCAGTTAATAATAGGGGTGACTGATAAACTATTCTACTATTTTAGCGAAAGCTTATAATTACTCCCTTACTTTATACTGCTCAATAATAAAGTAAACACAGGGCTGCACCATGCACGTTTACTGTCTTTTTCCGCCCACACCGGTTTACTAATCAAATTAAATAAACACAATGCTCTTATGATAGTTGACTTTGTTGACCATCATTGCAGCAATTAGAGACATGTACATTTTATCACATTGTGCCAGAATATAGAACGTCTACATAATTGATTTAACCGGTATTCCAGCACCAGTTATGAACTGGGAAGCTACAAATCTTCCAGAGGCATGGGTAAAACTTTCCATTAATAGGTCGAGTTGATCTTCAAAGGCCTTTGAAGACAAAGACAGATGAGAAAAATGTTTCATATCTGCTTCTTTGGGTCCAGGGAAAGGGACGAGACATGTATAACACTTGGTCTCCGATCAAGGGCATGGATGCCAATAAGTTAGAACCATTTGGCACACGTTCAACCAAACCTCAAACCAATGTTTGCTACGTAAAATGTCAATAACAAACTAGAAGGGATATCATCCATAGTCCAAAATTGTCACAAGACTATGATCGTATAGTTTTGGCGCTTTGTCAGCCAACGTACATTCAATTAATTGACGAGGGTGGCAATCTCACCTTGGCTAAATGTATACTAATGGGACAAAGCTATTAATGAGGCCCTCCCAGGGGGGGGGGGTACCTGTTCCCTTGTTCTCCTGAAATAAATTGGTTTGTTTCCCTGTTCCCCAAAAATCGAAATTTAGTTTTCTTATGTTCCCTGTTCCCCAATATTGTCTCTGTTCCCCTGTTCCCCTCAAAATTTGGCCTTTGTTCCCCTGTTCCCCTGAAATAAATACCCTTTTTCGCCTGTTCCCCAGAACTCCTGGGTGGGCCTAATTAATACACACGGGCGCAGCTTAAATCCATGTCAGGGGCTGTAACCACTCAAGAAGTACACGTGGTAAATTAAGCTAAACAAGGGGCGTCTAGGACATTCCAAAAGCACAGGCGACCGCGTCGACGTCAGCAACCAAATCCTTGCAGCAAAAGCCAGTCATAGTGTCAATGAGACATATAGTCTATTGTCGTATGAGTACTCAGATTTCTTTGATGAGACTATTACTGCAAACAGTGGTAGCAATGAGGTATTTGTGTCTCTTTCTTTGGGTCAAAAACAAATACCAATTCAATTTAAACTTAATACTGTCACCCAGGTAAATGTAATTCCAGAGAGAAAATTTGGCCAATTACAGTATTAGGCACCCTTAAAACAGCCTGGACGTCATTTGCATACACTGGCGGTCGGTTATATTCAAGTACAGAGGGCAGGATTCTGAGTTCGAGTTGTATATAGTAAACACACAGTCATCACCAATACTTGGCCTTAAATCATGCCTTGATCTTGAGTTGATCAAACTGATATACTATGTTGATCATGCTGAAAGCGTTGAGGCATGCGACCTCCAAAGGTTAGACAGACCCACTATTTTGTCCGAATATGCAAATGTTTTCGATGGCTTAATCCTGATTCTAGGTGAATGCAAGTTACAATTTGACCATAATGCTGTTCTGGTGGTACATCTCTAAGAAGGGTACTTATCGTCATTCGCGACCTGTTGAAAAAACAATTAGACCATATGAAAAAAAAACACAAGTTATTGCCTAAGTGACTACACCTTCTAAGTGGGTTAACTCTTGGGGTTTTTGAGAAACCTCCTGGTCAGCATTGTGTACGTCTAGATCCGCAAGATCTAAACAATGTCATTCTGAAACCTCATTGCCTTATGCGCAGGATAGACTACATAATGCCGCAGCTGACCGGTGCTTGATGCGCGATCAGGCTATTGGGCAATTAAGCTAGAAATGGAATCGTCATTCTTCACTACCTTTAAGACGCTTTATGATAGATACATATTTCTCTGTCTTCTTTATGGAATCAAATCTTTCCTACGTGAATTTCAATATCACATCGATCGGTGCTTCAAAGGTCTAAATGGTGTTGAAACCGTTTTTGATGATATCCTAGTGCATGGACGCACACCTTCTGAGCATGACAATATCCTAGCGATCACGTAGGAAAGGTATCAAGCTCAAAGCCGATACACTGGTCGTAGTTATGACAGAAATTCACTTCTTTGGAAATGTCTTGTCTGCATAAGGTTTAAAACCTGATTTGTAGAAGGTTGCTGCAATACGTGGCATGAATCCCCTTTGGGACAAGACTGAGCTTGAAACCAAGTTAGGTATGATAAATTTCCTAGCTAGATTTGCTCCAAACCTGTCTGAGCTCACAAGCCCAATGTGTCAAATGTTCTAAGAACAGACCGAGTCTGTATGGTATTAACCCCAGCAAGAATCCTTTCAAAAGGTAAAGGACATCATTACCTAAATTCCAGGTCCTGTTTCGCTTGTTAGACCTTTCAAAAGAGTAAATTATACAAGTAGATGTCTCAAAGTATGGACTAGGCACGACACTATCAAAAGAGGTCAATTACGCCCATAATGAGAAGGTGAAGTATGCGAATGTGTTTGGGTCAAAAAGGTTTTACCAGTGTGTTAATGGTAGGCACGTAATTTGCCAGACTGACCACAAGCGGCTGGTTGCAATCAAGATAACAAACCTTGCATGCAGCCCCAGCTGGGCTCCAGAGGATGTTACTACAACTCCAAAAGTTTGACCTAGAATTCCAGCATTTACCTTGGAAGTCCATTTGCTTGGCTGATGCCCTTTCTAGGAAGTTTACCCAAGATACTTACCCAGAAATACGTAAAGACATTGCTCATGTATTTTCAGTTGTAGAGAACCTCCCAGTAAGCAACAAAAAAAAGCTATAAGCCATTATTAAGAATGCAACTTAGAATGACCAGTTATTTGTGACCCTTTTAAATACTATCCTAAATGGTCGGCCTGAACAGCGGAAAAAACTGCCCTCAGAGTATCTCCGCCTTTTGGGACCATCGCGACAACCTTACCATCATTAATGGTATCGTTTTCTGTGGTCAATGTTTGGTAAAACCCCATAGTTTAAGGCTTAGTATGCTAAAAAAAGTATCCATATCGGTCACATGGGGATGACCAGATACGATATAATGTTCTACCCTAAAATGAATCCTGAAATGAATGAAATGGTAGGCAATTGTTTGGTTTGCTTAGAACGTCGTGGTTCTAATTGCAAGGGACCATTAATTAGCCATCCCATCCCTGAAAGGCAATGACAAGTAGTATCAACTGATCTTTTCACATGGAATGATCAGGATTGTGTGGTCGTTGTTTTCCAATTCAGTGGTTTCATAGAGGTTGAGAACTTCCCAGCTCTCAGAGTTCCTCAGTAATTTGTAAGATGAAGAGCATATTTACATGGGATGCCTGAGAAATTCATTTCCCATAACTGGTCTTGTTATGCATCCCATGAGTTTGCAGATTTTACCAAGGAGTGGAATTTCACCAAAGAAACGGCTTAGCAAAGAAAAGTGTCCAAATTGTTAAAGACTTGTTATCAAAAGCTAAAGCTGACCATAAAGGCCCTCATCTGAGCTTGTTAAAACACAGGAACACCCCCCTTGATGATGGTTTATCTCCTTCCGAACTCCTGATGAGTCGCCATTTGCGATCTGTTTTGCTGTCCACTTACACCAGCTCTTGCCCAAAACTATAGACATATGTAAATATCGCCAAAAGCTGTTCCATACCCGTGATAAGCAGATATATGAGTTTGATACTGTCACACATAGACTCAACTCGAACCACTTGCATAAGGAGAAACTGCGCGTATCAAATACAGTGATGGTCTATGGAAACCCGCAATTGTTTCTGATAAGCATGGTATCCTATCATTTACAGTAGAGACCCCAAGCAGTTGGTCATACAGTAGAAACGGCTGTCACCTCCATAAAACAAGGTAAAATGGTGATTCAGGCATCAATCAGGGTTTTGAGATTCCTAACTTATTGAACAATGATGATGCTGCTTTGGAGGACACAACTATTTTCTCATCTCCTGGTGCTCCTACAGTATCCCCAGTAAACATTCCCCAAAGAAGGACGTACGTGCTACAGCTGTTTGTGGTGGTTCACAAAAAAAACATACAACACTGGCTTCGGATGTGTATGCAAACCCAAAGTTAAAGAATCTGTTTGAATTTTGGATAATAAGTGTTGTGCTGAAAATTAGTTCTAGTCAGTTCAGAAATAATTACGTATAGTAGTTTCAAAGATGCATAGTAATGAGGTAATTCTATTTTTTTTATAAACAGGTACAATAGGTAAAGCATGACTATTCACTATATATGCAGTAATCCGTGGTAGGTTCAATATAACTGTTTTAACTGAGACTACCTGCATGCCCCAAATCAAGGTAAACTCGCCAGTGTTTGTTTACAACGGTTCTCATCTATCTTTGAAAGTACTATAGTGATAGATACTGTTTAAAACTTATCATTCACAGTCTGATAAAACACATTATTTAAAGTAATCATCCTGATGAGATACAGTTTCAGACTTCTACACAATAGAGAAACCCTACTGAAAATATGCATACTGAAGACAAACCATACTGAACATTGTGCATACTGAAGACAATCCCTACTGAACAGTGTAAATACTGAAGATAAGCCCTACTGAACAGTGTACATACTGAAAATAAACCATATTAAACTTTTTACGTACTTAAGATAAACCATACAACCAATACCACGATGCATGCTCTAATTTACAACATTCTAGTCATGTTTATTGGGATCATATTATTGATTGCTAATGCATGCCTTCAATTTTTGCTTTGCTTTATGGCATTCAAAATTCTCACTCATCTTCTTATCTAAAGAAGGGAGATTTAGTATATTATTTTCTTTAAGCGAAATCTATTAATTTCTAGCTGACCTAATATTGGTCGTCTGTAAAGAAAGCACATGGCTTCGCTATGCATGCGAACTGTTTTTTGTTCGACCCACGACGTTTAACTGATCAAAGTAAATAAAACATGCTCTTATTATATTTGACTTCGTTGTTCATTATTGCAGAAATTAGAAATTTGTACATGTTATTCCAAGAGTTAACAGCTGATTCTTTAAATCAAACTTTAGCTTAGGCTCCTTAGGCTGCTGTCAGTTCTATGGCGGTGGTTCTGTTGTTGTTGAATTTTCGTTTATTGTTACTCCCATTGTGGGAGTCTGTAATCGTTCTATGTTTTGTTGTACGTTACTTTATGTACATTCTAGTATTGCAGTCATCTTGATGGGAAAGAGAGAACTGGTTGCTTTGCTTAATTTGTCTTCATGGTGTCTCGTGATGGTTGAGCGGCTCTTCCTCGCGGTGCTATGGGGTTGACTGCGGTTTATGATTGTGGTATTACCTGATCATACTCACTTACTTTTTTAATGTCCTTAAAATCAACTAAAATTATTTGATGCATATTTTCTGGAATTTTAGGGCCATTGATTTTTTTCTATTTTCAATATTATGCGACAGAAAATATGAAAACTATAAATGGCACTTAAAAACAGACAGCTTGAAGTAAACTACTAGTATTAGTTTCTGATCAAATTAAGCACAATTAAAATAGCCTTAAAATATGCATACAATAATTTATGATATTTTTTATGTCTTTAATTTTTAACACCTCTTATTTCTTTAAAGTTTTTTTGACCATTTAAGGACCATACATTGTCAATTAAATCTTACTATTTTTAATGCCCTTAAAATCAACTAAACGTCTTTGATGCATTTTTCATGGAATTTTAGGGCCATTGAGTTTTTCTATTTGCAATAATATGCGACAGACAATATGAAAAACTCTTAATGGCACTTAAAAACAGACAGTATTAGATTCTGATAAAATTAAGCACAATTAAAATATCCTTCAAAAATATGCATACAATAATTCATGATATTTTTATGTCTTTTTTAACTCCTCTTATTTACTATGTTTTTATGACCATTTCAGGGCCATATATTGTCAGTTAAATCGCATTTTAAGAGAGAATGTTGTAATCACATTAAAATTTGCAACATGATTTTAATGTATAAAATAACAGATTGTTTATATTTCAGGACAAATTAAAGATTATTAACATCTTTTTAACAGATCTTGCATGCAGTGGTGTATTTAAGTATATCTTGTTTTACTCAATGTTAGAAAATTATTTTGCAGCTTTTTGGGAACTTTAAGTTAAGATTTTGTCATGGACATCTGCGTTTTGTTAAATTATGACCTTTGTATTAACAGGATTTCTTCACGTTATGCATCTAAATTTTTGAAATGGTAACCCATTTGGTAACTTGACGCTGACGTCAGAGAAACCATGCCAGCACAACAAATGTGATTGCAGGAAAACAAACGGTTCGAAAATTAATGAAGTTTATGATTTATCAAAACATCGCTATATTTATTGAAAAAAATCATAAAGTTTAACAGCATTTATTCTGTTGATGAAACATTTCGGGTAATCAATATAGTGGATTTTAATGTGACTGGGCCCACATGTTACAGTAATATTTTCCTAGCACCAGTTACGGCTAAAAAATGGAGCATTTTCATATATAGTACTACACGTTTCATACTTCCGAGGCTTGATTTTCGCATAGAGCCGAAGTTTTCCGATAGGCCGATGAAACTGGTCGAAATATGAAGCATTTGTTTTATTTTATGTGATTCATCGTTTGTACACCCTTCAAACTTTACCTACCACAATTATTTTAAGAAGACTATTATTGAATATTACATCAGCCCATTTTGAAAGTAATTGCAAATGCATATGGTTGTTCTCTTCATATTTTTAAATTAATTACCCTAAATGGTAAATTTAGCCAGAATTAGTAAGTGAGTATGATCAGGAAATACCACAATCACACACTGCAGGAAAAAAACACGGCACTGCGAGGAGGAGCCACACAGCAATCACGAGACACCAGGAAGACAAAACTAAGCAAACCAACCAGCTTTCTCTTCCCCATCAAGATGATTGCAAAACTAGAATGGACATAAAATAACGCATAACAAACCATAGAACAATTACAGAATCCCACAATGGGAGAAACAATCATCCAAACTGAAGAAGACAACCGCTATTTAGTTTTTTTTTATATTGTGGGAACCGCTTTCCATGTGTTGAATGTATCATCATTATCTTCTAGCTTCTATAATGGATATAGAGGATCTTACATGAGTGCTCATGTTTTATTGAATTTATTAAACGACTTGGGGAAAAGAGATAAAATGCGAGGCTTGCCGAGCATTTTATCTTCTTTTTCGCAACAAGTTTAATAAATTCAATAATACCAGAGCACGAATGTTAGATTCTATTTATCATATGACAAATACTTTGAAATCTCATTTCTGGCGTAAAAACGTTATGATTTTGTTATCATGTACGCAACGTTGTTATGGACGTAATAACGTTTCCCGTAAATCGATACACCACTAGTGGTTTACAACTTTTATTGCATGGCGTTATTTCACTCCAAGACGCGACGTCATATGATAAGAACGGATCTCCATATGTGCACTAACTCCCGTATGTATTCTGGTGGATTTTCCCATACAGATCAATACCATAAGGGTGGGATTGTCCATTATATATTTTAAAATGGTCAAAGAGCGGTATTTCCTAAGAATGAATTATTTCTGTCCATAAGGATTACTTTTACCTTAACAAACAGTCTAGACCCTGATGAAATGCCGCATTATGCGTCATTTCATCTTGGGCTTCACTGTATGTCAAATAGTCCGAAAGCCCGTAAAAGGTTTAATCAAGTGGTTGAGGCCAAAAGGTTTGAAGGTGTGTTCTTATGTAGAAAAGTGTGCTGAATTCAAAAATCAAACTCTAAAAAAATCGGCTGGTACACAAAAGTGCTATGCGCAACGGAATACCCCTGGGTTATGCAATATCTCAAAATAGCGCTAAAATGGGGGTACCCTTGCATATTTATAATTTAAACCATGAAATATTGGTAGTAAAATGCAAGTTTTGGTAACAAACAATATAATGATCAATGTTCAATATAAAAATTAAAAAAAATGCCAAGGACGCTTTCTAACTCTAAAATACAGCAAATTTTAAAGCCAACGAAACCTAATGACTTTTGTCTCTGGTTATCGGATGGTTTTTAATTTGTTTAAGCTAGAGCAGTTTTATAATTTAATCTTATGTAATACAATGGTGTTGTCATCAAAAATAATAGTTTCAAAAAATGATAGATTATGGCCAAGAAATGCCATTATCACAGACTGCAGGCCAGCCCATGACACCGTGAGTCAGGGACACGATTAAGGCATAATCCAAACTCTTACAGTACAATATTTATGTATAATTCAAGTTCCTTTTCCTTTCAATGTGAATAAAATATGCTCAGATAAGAATATGGTTTGCCTGGATATTGGCCCAGCCTTTTAGTTTCTTAGCTGTGAACTCTATGTAGAGCTAGGTATTACCAAATTGCAAGCCACGATTGAACAGACTGTGCTGGTCAATATTCCACATAACTTATATTCTATGTCCTAGGAATTGAATGATAACCCATATCCCACTTTTTGGTTGAATCTTAAAAGAATGGATGAGTATAAAAAAAGTGAGTATGATCAGAAAATACCGAAATCGCACACTGCAGACCAACCCATGGCACCGTAAGGAAGAGCTACAAGACACCAGGAAGACAAAAAAAAGTAAAGCAACTAGCTCTCTCTTCCCCATCAAGATGATTTCAAAATTAGAAAGGACACATAGCAATGTACAACAAAACAGAACAAACACAGAACCCCACAATGGGAGCAACAATCGAAAACGAATCAACAGCAACAGAACTGCCTCCTTATAACGACCAATCCCTTCCTTGTTATTTGTACGGAAAAGCAATATAGTGAGAACGTCAGTATAGATGCATTTGGCAACAATACTAAGTTGAAAAATCAGTTCACAAGTATGCTTAACATGCAAGACAATACAGGTATCATCTGCTACTTTATGTCAATTCAGCTCTAAGACATCATGACGTGTCATTTGTCCATCAAATACGTTGTATCTGAAGCAGACTTCATCAATCCAAAATACAGCTCACATGGCGTTGCATGCTCATTCTGACACTAATCTCAACTGAGATGTCTTAAATGATTCTGACTTAGACGCTTGAGTAAATTATTTTGGTATTCCTGTTCAGGTCCAGATACATTTACCTCTCCCTATACCAAACCATGATTTTCTCTGGTAATATTAATTTATGGATATTTAAAAGTTTCACATGTAAAATCTACATGATTTGCACGTCTGACAAGACGACGAGACAAAGTCACATTTGCTTGACCACCAAAAGTTGAAGGCTTACCTACATGAGAATGTACCAGGAACTTGCCATCGACAATACAAGCATCTATATTTCTGGGAGCTAACTGAAAAGAGTTGATTTGTCAGTAGATATTTTAAGTCCATCAATATGGGAAACAGCCAAAGAAACGGATGTAAGGGGATAAGCAAGCATCCTTTTTAGATCTAACTCTAACTATTGTGACCATCTGTTCTTTATTTTCTTGTCTCGTGTCTGAAGTTCCCTGACAAGCACTGCATGCAATGGTTTTACTTTTCTTCTGCGAATAGGTTTTTAAAATTTAATTTGTCACCATAAGGGAGAATCCCGTATTAAAATTTTTATACCATTGTTGTCACTGTGTCTGAGTTGCTAAAATGCTCCCTGCAATATTCTCAGATGTCATCTTACCTGTGAAATACAGTAGAGCTTTTCATCTCGATTGTCTGTAAGAAAAGAGTCCATAGTAGACCCGATCCCAGTGATAAGCTTGTTCGAGTCTGAATTGTCACGCTTAATTGGGCCTGATGTCATCTGCATTCTCTTTCAGTCCGCACTTTCAATTAAATGGCTTACAAGCTTACTTAGTACAATCCTAGTCACTATCCACTTCCTTCTTGCACTCACCAATTTACTAAATGATGCCGTCCCCTTTAGTCTGGATGGAACATCAGCATTGACATTATCTGCTCTAATGCGTGCTAAAATGGTTTGTTGTTCGTCGGATGGACATAACCCCTGTCTCCAACATTGCACACGCAGTTGTGTGTGCCTCATCGCTGTAGAGAAGCTCTAGTTGATATATCATCATCCATTGAGCATAGTTAGGACAAATTGTAGCAAAGAATATAATTGCACACAATTTAAATAGACAGACAGTGAAAAAGTTTTAAACTCACATAGCTCTCCATAGATGTCTTGTGTTTTTTGGTGTTTTGTGGCTCTTCCTCACGGTCTTGTGGGTTGGTTTGCAGTCTGTGATTGTGGTATTTTTTTCTGATCATGCTCACTCACTTAATTTTTACCTACATTCGTCATACTTATCCATATTTTTAATTCAGATTCAGCAAAAGGGTGGGATAGAGGTTATCCGTGGGGGTGGGGGTTATTGTGCAATTCCTAGAACACAAGTCATGTGGAATATTGACCAGAACAGTCTGGTCAGTCGTGGTTGGCCATGCAATGCTAGCTATACATATAGTTCACAGCTTAGAAACTTATAGGGCTGGGACAATATCCAGGCAAATCATAGTGTTATCTGAGCATTTATTCACATTGAAAGGAAATGAACTTGAAATATACCTATATTGTACTGTAACAGCTTGGATTATGCCTACTTTGTGTCCCTTCCTCACAGTGTCATGCCGGGTTGGCCTGCAGTCTGTGATTGTGTCATTTCTTGACCATACTCTATCAATTTTGAAACTAAATTAATTTTTAATGACAACACCAATATTTTAAATATTAAATAATATAAGATTGAATCATAAATCTGCTCTAGCTTAAACAAATTAAAAATCATCCAAAAACCAGAGACAAAAATCGTTAGTTTTCGTGGGCTTTATAATTTGTTATATTTAAGTATAAGAAAGCTTTATTGGCATGTCTTGTTCTGTTTTATATTGAACATTGGTCCTTACATATTGTTTGTTGCCAAAATTTGCATTTTACTACTGATATAACATATTTTAAAGTATAAACCTGTAAGAGTACCCCCATCTTAGTGCTTTTTTGAGATAGTGCATACCCCGGGGGCATTTCGTTGTGCATAGCACTTTGTGTACCAGTTTGATTTATGAATTCAGCACACTTCTCTACATAAGAACACACCTTCAAAGCTTTTGGCCTCAAACACTTTATTAAACCTTTTACGCGCTCTTGAACTAAACTGACTTACAAGGGGTTTCCAGTATACAAAGAATTAACAGATTTGTCTGCTATTCAATGAAGCAATAAAGAGAGAATACTAAGTGAGTGCCTTTTGATATCAAGTTTACCAGGCAAGGCTTTAGAACGCTTGTTGACATCCAAAGGCTTGCCGAACGATTCAACATGCGTTCTCAAAGCAGAGCCTGGTAAATTTGATATCAAAAGACGCGAACCATGTATTCTATTTATCAGTTTACAGGCTGATTCTCTGCTAATACTAGCGATAATGACGTATTTATAAATTTTGTGTCGATTCAATGTCATTGACGACGTCATTCAAAAAGTGCAACGTCATCATGACCTGATAAAGGCATTTGCCATGAGATAGGCAACGTTTATCAGGTCAACGTGCAGCAATGCAGTTAATATGAAACTTTAAGGTAATTCTAATAAATTTACATTTCGTATCGTCAAATGAATATTATCACAAAATTAATCATTGTTTATTGCAAAGAAATACACAAACATACAGTACAGTTGTTTATTCAGAAAACATAATTTTATTTCGGAAAACTATTTAAAAGTTTGCAAAGCAATCTGCATTCAGCCCCCTGCTTTGTGCTGTCGCATTTGATATGACACATGCGCGGATCCAGATAATTCCGTCAGGGGCAGGCGAGGGGGTTCCTGAAGTTGTTAATGCTTTTAAGTCATCAGCATTATTTCACAGAGGACCGTACCGAACCACTCAAGAAGCAATTGGACCCGAGGTGTCCAATTGCTTTCTGAGGGGGTCCGTACCAATATTTCTAAGTAAACATAAAGCAAATTATGATTTTCTAGGGAAGGGGACCCCTATCCTTCCTCCTCTGGATTGGCTCATGTGACAACGCAATCCTTAGACATAAAGCTTTTTCCAATGCCTTTATGTTTTCTAGGCTATGCTAGAAATATTTAACGGTCGACTAAAGTACAATTTTGGTTGATGTAATATCACATTTTCAGTCAATGAAATATATACCTTTTACTACATATCATCCCGAAGAATGCATACATGTATCTACAAAGTAAATGAGAACTATAAATTCTGCTTATGAAATACTGTGTCCATTATCATATACATGTACTGTAGCAATATTACACCAATGGGTTGTCTTTTGAAAAGCAAACTGACAGTGACTTCTTAGCATTTAATGGCAGCTGCATGGTGAATGCTTCAATTCTGACCAAATTATATATCGTTTTCTGTAGATATGTTTCTGCAATTCGCAACGTAAATAATTTGACAATGCGCCCTTTGACAGACTAACTTATATCTATAACTATTTTTGTTGGATAGAAAGGTCAACGGGCTTAATCCTTTGACCCCATCCCCATTCAGGAACATGCGCGTATTAAGAGGAAGTTGATGTCTCACCCGCCACGCCCTCTTCTCTCCTGAAAAAATCACAAAGCTGTTGGGTTTCTTAGCATTGTGGTCAGTATACCCAAAAAATCACAAAACTACCAAGCATGCATTCAATATTCAACCATCGGCTCGCCGACAAAACGCCATTTAATTGGCGCTTAAATTGCGGGCTGATAATGGCTAGCTTTAAGTTACATTTGGATCTTCTCTCCCCTCATAAACAAAACTAACCTTGTCAGAGTTGAACCCACTATGACAAAACTTTCTAGATCCGCACTTGAGGACAATTGTCGTCCACTCTCTCATCTGCTTATGTACTTTAGTAGTCTATAGTGCAGACAATATGGACCCAAATCAGACGGGTCCCTCAGGGATAGTCTGATCAGAGTTCGTAGTGGTTGCATCAATTATCAAAAGTTACATGTAGTTCGAAAAGCAATTAAATATATGCAGCAGACATAAAAAGCAGAGGACATATTCAGGACAGAAAATGAGCCGCGACATGAGATTTGCAACAATGTGGCATTTTGACAAGTGTATACTCGGACGAGCCTATCCAGCCTTCTTTTAAGCTTAGAAACTCCAAATGGTGTTCGGCCAGTAGCTTAATATTAATAGAATATGGAGGCGACTAGCAAAGGCTCTGATCAGACTGCGCGTATGCACAGGCTGATCTGAGGTTTGGCTGGTCGCACATACCGCATTGTCGGAAATCAAATGTGTTGGAAGGATATTGAGTAAAGGGTGAATCGTGTTTACCCTTTGCATGCTGGATACATCAAATTTGCATGCTTATTGTCGTCCGCGAGATAATATAAAAGTGTTTTTCTTCTAACAATATATTTCATGAATATCATAAGAGCTGCACAGTTTAGATGGGCTGATCAAGGTCGAATCTGATTGCAAAGGTTTAACGATAGACGATTAAACTCGCCAAAAGCGGGAAAATCATACATTAAAAAGACTGAGGTTCAACATTTTCAATATCAAAAGGCAAAGACCCTAGCCAAGTTAACAATCTACGCATGCCCATATGGGTTTTCACCGTCCTTTCCGACGGACATGAAAGGTTTTAAAAAAAGATAAGATTTTTTGAAATACAGTTAAATGAACTTGAAATGAAATAAACTATACAAAAACAGCAATACAGAAATTAAATGCTGCGGGATAGTGTTAGTATCCGTTGTGGTTTACTGCTTTACACTCCTTTTGCCACGAAGGGCCGTGAAGCCTTGCCATCTCTTCTCGGGTTTCAAACCTGAAAAAAAAAGAAGAAAAAAAAATCCAGTCATCAGTCTCATCACCGAATTCAGTTTCAATATACAGTAAAACATGTGTAAAATGGCCACTCTTAAAAAGACCACAAACTAGGTTTCAAACCTAAATATCACTTAAAGAGACTAGGTCTGTAACTATGAATATTTTTCGAAAAAATATTTTTAAAGCCTTTGTAAAAGTAGAATTAATTTATGTTTTCATGATACATATGTTTAGTACAGTCGAAAACTGCATTAAAAAGTGAATTATATTATTGAAACTGGTGTTTATTCTCTTGTTGATAATTATTTACGTCCCACCAATAATTCTAGACAGTTGATTTTTAACATAAATGCTGTTGTTTTGATAGTGTTAATTTTTTAACATTTATGAAAATGGTAACATGTTTACCTGAATTTGAATATTCTTACTGTATTCTTAAAGAATAGAAACTTTATTTCGAAAATTAGAAGATAAAAAGTTACAGAGAATGCAGCTTTAATGCAGGTCAAGGGGAGCATTCTGCAATAATTTCGACCTTCAATAAGGTATCATTTGCCATCAAGATCTTTTTTGTATAGTTTTGAGTGGCCACTTTACAAAAGTTTAACTGGAACTAAACGCACAAAAAGATTATTGAAGCACTTATTCAGTAGAAGGTACGATTGTGCATGACTTTTTGTGCGTACCACAAATATTCAATCAGTCGGCGCACCCGCACAGTCTGATCAGATACCTTTGACCTGCATTAAGCCATACTATGTTTTGAAAAACCACTTTGTTTTTTTTAAGAGTGGCCGTTTTACACATAATTGACTGTACGATGCTTTGTGAGCGTGAAGCGAAAAAATGGCAAGACTGTGTGTTTGCACAGCTTGTCTGAGCCTTGCTGCTCGCACATGCAATAAGTCCATTTAGGAACTATGATTGTAGTTTCCAGATGAAAGTGGACATTAAAGTATTAATATGTTTTGGGGTCACTGTCTAGCCACGTCCACAACTGGTGCCTATCTCTGCTAAAATGTTGCTCTACACGAGACCAGGACATTGCATACCGCGTAGTAATACAGTGACCGAACAGCTGTACAATAATTGGGCCTCGTCGCGACAAAATCTGTCTTCGGGGTTTGCGAACAACAAAGCTGCAGACCAGCCTGCACATCCGCACAGCCTGATCAGCGTCTTTGTTATTCGCTTACTGGAAAGTATCGTATCTAAATTTGCTTCAAACGAAACTACAATTGTCTAGCTAGTCTCTGTAGCTGAGGAGGATGGTTTGAGTCTCGCTTTGTCGGAAACCCCGAAGACAGGTCCTGTCGCGACGAGGCCCATATTACATACGATGAATTCGTGGCATTTCATCAGCTATTACAGTGTTTGCTACATTTTAATGCCCTTAAATTGTGGGCGAAGGATCGTGTTCCGTTATGGGACACTGTGAATAAATAGTTCAAAGACTGAGAAATAGCTACATCCTACTGTTGAGCCTGAAGTAAAACAAAGTGCACTTTGCACTTGATGTGCACCATATTGGCATGGAATTATAGTAAATCGCCCACTTGAAGTGCACGCCACGTGCACAGAGTGAAACCTAATTTCAGTCGCCACTGTACATGTACCACCCGCATATTTTTACTGAAAACACGTTATTTGCGCGTTTCCAAGGCGTTGTGTGTGCGTTGAAACGTAAATCCACGTAATATGAGCATGATGAATATGCATAAGCTTTGAGGCGCAATGATGCGTAAAGCAACTAAATTGCTTTAAAAAATGTTAATGCGCGTTGACACTTTTGATGATTGTAGAATCGATAAATGAACATTTTTTCGAAACAGTTATTTTTCTTATCTCAATATATAGTACATGTAAATAGCATAAAATCATTTTGAAACGTATTATGTCTCTCCTTTTTTTATTTGATTTGCATATATGCATTGAACTGCGTTGATTCGTGTTGATATTTGGTCAATGCCTTACAGTGCAGTTCATCGCGTTATCGGTACGTATACATGTAACGAGTACTGATTGGCAATTTGAAACAAGTGCGCACATTGTTTTATCTACGTTTTCATATTTTAAGTGTTTTCAACGCGACTTTAATAGACCAGTACTTTGCGGATATGCAAACGGACGCATTCTTACTTAGACTATTTGCTTAAAGCATACACGTGTTATCCCACGATAGGACCCACTAGTCTTTTCTAAATGAATATGCGAATACACAGAGTAAAATGTGCTCAAAATATACATGTAGCAGAGAAAGCAAACATGCTACATGTATCTCTCGATTGGTCTGACACATATTTTGTTGTATCTCAGAAAGCACATGGAAAATGCCCACTGCCAGCTTATGGCGTTTCGCTGGTGGGCCGATAGCGTCCCGAGACAAGGCGCTAGCATGGTAGATACTGGTGACATGCATATGTATGAAATGCACTGTTATGCAATAAAATTATAAGACATTGCAGTTGCAATTACATGTAATTGATTGAGATCGTCTATTTTTGTCGAAGGAGTCTAGCGAAATTAATTTATTTAACATGGCTTTATCAGCGGATTGAGTCCCAATCTAAGAATAATAAGATAATAAAAGCGTCAAGCACACGTGACAACGGTTCTTATTACTGTATACAATGCACATACTTAGGCGTTAATTCATACTCCATACATACGCATGCATTTATCAAGACCACAGCGGAGATTTATGAATCATCGTCCAATTTAATACCTTGACTGCGCACAGCGAAGGTTCTGACGTGTCTGCGCTTAAGTGTAGACTCGTCTGAGCCTTCGCTTGTCGAATACGCAATAAGAACCTATCTTACCACGAGCTTGCTCAAACTCATAGTGGGTAATCACATCGCATATTAATTATGCATCGCGTTTCTGTGCCTGGAAATGATTTGAATTCAGAAATTGGATTTCCATCTTAAATGTTAAAGTAACATTAACTACATAAAATATCAATACATGTACACAAACGCACAAAGAAGATTTCAGCGTCCTCTATAAGGCACTGTGATAGATTATTTTTGACACTTCAAGCGGGTCTGTGCCACGGTCTGCATAGAAAGTTTACTCAAGCCTATGTTGAATTAATTAAAGTGAATTATCTGCAGTTTCAATGAAACCAAAGATTCTCTTACTTTTTATTTCAATCAAACTGTGTGTTAAACATAATCTTTAACTTGTGTAACACTCTTATTTGTTAATCAATCTATTTAAGTCGCATCGTCGTTTTCATGCAGCTAGCAGCGTCTTGTTTAAGTGGCCAAACAACAATCGAGACATAGCAATTTTCATCTCATACATTATATTCAATGACTCTTGCAGTCCCCTTGAAAACAGTGCATGATTAAAATAGCGGATTTTACATGAGTGCTCACGTTTTATTGAATTTATTAAACGAGTTGAGGAAAAAAGATGAAATGTGAGGCTTGACGAGCATTTTATCACTTTTTTCGCAGCGAGTTTAATACATTCAATAATACAGGATCGCGAATGTTAGATTCTGTTGTCACAGGACAATTAAAGTACTTAACACTCGAATTATAAGTGTGAAAGCGTCCAAGATTTTGCCATCTTTTATGCAACGTTATAATGGACGTCATCATATGAACTTTACTTCTACTTGTGTGCCCCCTTTATACAGAGCTAAGAAGAAAAATTTTCAAACCTTATGTTTGTCACTGGCCAAATGCGAACACATTTGACCAACTTATGCTGTCTAATTCAAAACAGGTAACATTGAGCATTGCAAAATATATATATTCTCTGCTCAAGAATTGAGAAAATATGTTATAAATCCATAACAGATTATCAATCTTTGATCATCTGCTCCTCTGTAAACAAAGATTATACTTGTATTATTGTAAAATTTGATGTACAAATAACTTCTCACTCGTATTTGTTTTGTAGGCTATAAACATTGTTGTAGATGTTTAATGCTGAATAAATATATTGTATTGTACTAAATCTGTAAACCATTTACGGTCAATCGATCTTATTGCAATGCGTTATATCACTCACAGACGCAACGTCATGTGATAGAATTAATTTTCTTATTTCTCAACCAGGACCAACCAAGACATTTGTTGTGGTTACTCAAAAAATAACACCTCAATGAGGCGGTTTGTCTGAGCACCCGTAAGCAAGTAAATATGGTCATCAATGAGCTGCATAAACCACGTGTTACCTAGATTTATGAGGGGTGAATTTTCTAGGATCTTTTTGTTGGCTCATCAAATATACAATTTAAAATATATAGATATTTACCATCAGACATCCCCAGATAGTCACCATCTGAATCAGCAAACTTGCTATCGTCAAGACGTTTTCCCCGCATAGAGACGAACATTTTCGGATGATATCGTTTCCTCGGATTTGACTGCGTATTGTACCTTGAAAATCTTCTACTATATCGAGTTGGCATAAATAAACTTAAACCAAATCGTTTTCCTCTCGAACCAAAGAACTGATGCTCCAATGCTCTTTTGTCTGAAAGTTCATCTTTATCACTTGAGTCTAATCTATCGCCGAGATTGTCGGTGTCGGTCGACCATGTCGGTATACTGTTGCTGTAGTAGGAAAGCTCTGGCTTTGAGGGAGATCCATAGTATCCGTTTGCTTGATTAAGTCTGTCGTGCATGAGGCTTAAATCTTCGTCCTGCAAATAGAAAGTGCACTCCATTAGGAACCTGCTTGGGTCACTAGTTCGAAGCATAAGCGATTTAAGCCTAGAGTTCTTTTTATGGGACATCGGCAAACAGTGCAGAACCAGATCAGACGCCACAGAACGCGACGTCTGATCAGGTTCTCCGCTATTTGCTTACAGAAGTTTCAATTAAAATTTGAATAAAATTGAAAAATACCACCCAGCAACCCTTACAATGAAAATGGACTGGTATAATAGATAAGAGTAGGAAATGCCATTAGGCATAAATGGGTTAATAAGGTAAACGTAAGATAGGGAACCATATAGATGTGGGTTAGCAAACGACATACAGTCCTACATGTAATTTAGATATGCATAAACAGAATCGCTAACCATGCATTTTAACTTTGTTTACAAATGCATCATATGCGTAATATTACTCCATGTCTTAGAATTGTTATACCACTATTCTGATTCACTTGCTAATGTAACGCGACGTCTGATTTGATAACGTTATATCTACATTACCCATGAGTTGGTTTAGATGAAATGTTTGCATTTCTTGATGTAAAACATTAAAAAATCGCGTGTTCTGACACGCACCTATAGGCGGAATAACGTTAACGTCATACAATGACTGTATCTGCTTATCGATGTTGGTGTGATGCAATTTGTATCACTATGACGTAATTAATGTATCGTCATGTCGTCGTGTACAAGAGTTTGGAAGCCTGGTTGTTTCAACAGCCCCGCTAGTAGTATTGGATGATATATATATTTATATGTTTGCATGCACTTCGCGCTTGATAGTCTATCTATGTGCAGCTACATATCCCAGTAGGCACATGAAGTCAAACCAACGTCAAATCAACGTCAAGGCGACGTCATGACGTCGCCTTGACGTTGATACGACGTTGTTTTAGGTTGTGTGCCTGCTGGAATGTAGCTCGCTGGGCTAGATGAGTGCATGTACAGGTGGCTTTCGGTCGGTACACTTGTACGCGTTACCTTTGTGAACACGTATTCATTAGAACCCAAATGATACTGGAATAATGTGTTAAGCCACAGGCTTGTCTCGGACTAGTTCAGGGACACGTACGTCAAACTTATCTCGTTTGTAATTATGTATGTCAACGCTACAGATTAGATTGAGCTTTGTCAAAAGCATTTTTTCTCTCCCAAGGGGAATTATACTAGCACAAGGCTTAGTTTTCAATTATTGAAACTGCACTCAAAGAGGATAGTATAAACTTAATAGCAAATCATAATATTGAAAGGGCATAAATATAAAAATGGAAATTAGCTACAATGTCATTTAGACCTCGCAAAACAGTCTATTTTTGTAGGTGAGTGATAAAATTATACTTCAAAAGCATCGAACCTTTTTTGTACGACATTGAAGATGGTATATCTGAACATATTGAGTTAAGATAATGTATTAGAGGATGGTCTTTATTATTCTGAATAAAATGACTTGGTATGTTGAAATGTCTATTCAGTCTAGAAGTTAATCACGGTATCAGTACCTCGTTTTAAGGGAGAGTGCCTATAAAAAGTGGGCCTCGACGCGAGAAGCCCTGTCTTTAGGGGTTTGCGAACATCAAAATCACAGACCAGCCTGTGCATTCGCGCAGTCTGATCAGCGTCTTTCTTATTTCCGTTTTGAAAATAATCATAACTAAACTTGCTACATGCGAAATTTCAGTTTTCTAGCTAGTCTCTGTAGCTGAGGAGACTGCTTTGAGTCTTACTTTGTCGGAAACCCAAACGACTCGCGTCGAGGCCCAATTATATAGCAGATGTGTGTCTCCATAGGGCTGTATTGTAATTTACACTACGCATGCAATAGTAAGATCAACTTCAATTTATCACATGAGGTTCCCTTTACAACTGAAAGATTGTTGATGGGGCGTAAAAAATCAAAATCAAACAAATCACATTAGGTAGCGTCAAACAAGGCTATCGATATTATAAACTTCGCAAAACATTTCGAAATTATATCGCAAGCACACAGAGGTGATAATTAAGTACAATGTTGGTTTAAAAAAATCTTCTGCTACATCGCATATCATAACCAGTGTTTTATGGCACTGAGGTTCAAAAATTCAAAAGGATTGTTGGAAAACTTTTCCTAATCAATTCAAACATCTGGTTAAGGTAATCAAACGTTATACATTTTGTACGAAGATGGTATACCTATAGTCGCACACTTGTAACAAACGCCAAGGAGGATTATTTTTCGGTAAGTGGCTCGTTAAAGTATGAACCTACACATGTCAAAACCTTCCAAATGGCACGAGCGGCCTATAAAGAGTATGCCTTTCATAAAGTCTAATCAGACAATTCGTCTTATATGGTTAACTTAGATCAAATGGTATACTTTAATGAACAGCGATGACTCGGCAGCCGCTCTATCTGATATAAGTCAGCGCTGGGTGCACATGTCACTTTCTTGATATTTTATGAGGTTGTCCAATATCTTCAAGTGTGTACATCAGGCGTTTAAATTTGCACGAAACACTAATTTAGCTTGGAGATAACTTTTGCGTGTGGTGTCATGTTTTCCTGATGATATTGAAAAATGCACCCACAGAAGTGATTTTAAGACATTCATTATTTATGTTTCACATCATGGTAAAGTTTGTATTTAAAGATGATGATCAGGTCCAACTTTCGCCCACGCGTTTCTGCTGCTTTGACCTGGTTCATTGATGTAGCACCCGATGCAGCACACCAGTTTCAATTGTATCGCAGCAAATACAAGGATGCAGGCTGATCTATTCGTGAACCTCTGCTGTTCGCATATGGTATAAGTAGTTTTTCCTGCCCTGACTCTTTGTTGGGATTAGTTTTAATTGTACCTTTAATTTTTCACTGAAGTATTTGCGACTGCGACGCGCCTGCTAGATTGGATAACACCTTAAATCTGATTCTAGAAATTTATCGCTGATTTACCGTCTTTTTTCCGAACTTCTTTTCGAGCTATTTACATCAAAATAAAAAAGTAATAAAGAGGGCAAAGATCTGGAATCGATAAATCGAATACCACGCCTGACTCAGGATACCAATGGGAAAGTAACAAACTCACAATTAGATATCACAAACGAAAGCCAAGATGTCAGCCCTTTCCAAGCAGGTGACCACAAGGCAACGATAAACAGACGCGCACAAAAACATAACAAGCACACGACAGAAATAACATGAATGATCCACAAAAAAGTACCGCCTTGGGACGGTCAGTAAAAATATTTTACTGGAGGGCTGAATTCGGTTTCACGGCGCCAACCTCACCCTTAGTTCAGATGTGAATCAAGATGCATAGATGTTAGGTTTGCATGAAAGACTCCTAACTTATCAATGCATCATTTTCTAGAACATATAAATCAAGATATAACATGCACAAGTATAAGCTTTTCAAAAAAGGCTTGCCATATTCAGCACTTAAATAAAGTGGGGTGTCGTCTATTGACTGAAAGTACAGAAGCCATTTGAAAGCTTTTTCAAACGAAAGTGATGATCTATTAAATGACGACTTCACCTCATCACCATCTCCGCAAGCGAAGCTGGTGATGGGCTGGGTGGGTCATTTTAGTGTTGATACACTATGCTACAATATACACTGAGCAAAATTTCTATTTGGTCACCTTACGAAAGTGATGATCTATTAAATGACACACTCACCTCATCACCATCTCCGCAAGCGGTGATGGTGATGAGCTGTCTTGGTCATTTAAAGGCATATATCACTGTCCAATATAGGTCATTAAAGGATTAAAGCTGCATAGTCTGTAACTTTTGATCTTCTAATTTTAAAATAATGTTTTTATTTTTCAAGAACACAGTAAAAATACTCAAATTCAGCTAAACATTTTACCATTTTCGTAAATCTTAACAAGTTATCACTATCAAAACAACAGCATTTATCTTAAAATTCAACGGTCTAGAATTATTGTAGGGACGCAAATAATTACCAACAAGAGAAAAATACACCTATTTGGTAAGATAATTCACTTTTCCATGCAGTTTTCAGCTGTATTGAAAATTTTTATTGTGAAAACATAGCTTAATTCTACTTTTACAAATGATTTAAAAAGAAAATAAAATTTTTTGAAAAATGTTCATAGTTACAGAGTATGCAGCTTTAACTGATAAGGGACAGTTTCAATGTCTCATAAAATTAAAGGGGCCTCAAGAGGGGAATTACTTGTATACAACACATAAGATAAAGATCAATATTCTATCAGAAAATACCTAGTACCTTCATGGAACCAGTACGTCATAATCACCTAATTATGACTGTCCTTTAATCTGTCCAGTATGACCCCTGGAGAGAGTAATAATGAGTGGTGCCAGTATTATTGCTCAAAATTCTGTCTTTTGATACACTATGCTACATGTACCATATATACAGGTAATTTTCACAGAAAGGGCTATATCATGCTACAATATTTAGCTGTGCTACCATACAGGTTGCAAACTTAATCAATTATAATCATATGCACCGAATTGTGTTCTGGTTAATGACCTTGTCAACCCTTATGCTGCTGATCCCGGGTTAACTTTATCTTTGTTTTTAAACACTGCCGGTCTAGATTAGATAGCTTCTAGGGATCCACACTATTTTCAACGTGCACTCTAATCGAAAACACATGCTGAAAACTGGAATGCTGCAGATTAAAAAATGGGGAGGAATGTACAGTAAAACATGTGTAAATAGAGAATACTAGGTGAGTGTCTTTTGATATCAAGTTTATCAGGCAAGGCTTTGTGAACGCTTGTTGACATCGCGAGGCTTGCCGAGCGATTCAACATGCGTTCTCAAAGCCGAGCCTGGTAAACTTGATATCAAAAGACGCGAACCTGGTATTCTTTTTATCAGTTTACCCATTGTTAAACACTCTTCAAACTAGCGATTATGACGTAATTTTTGTTTTCTGTGTTGATTCAGCGTCATTGGCGACGTCATTCAAAATGTGCAACGTCATCATGACCTGATAAAGGTAACATGCCGTGAGATAGGAAACGTTTATTAGGTTATGTTGAAACAATTCAGTTAATATTAGGGGTGACTGATAAAACGGCCACTAAAAAATAGATAAAATAAAGATCTTAGTGACAAATGGTAACTAAATGAAGGTCAAATGTATTGTAGAATGCTCCCCTTTGACATGCATTAAGCGATAATTGGTATTGAAAACAATTTTTTGTATTTTTGAGAGAGGCCGTTTTACACAGGTTTTACTGTTCATAAAATATTCAGCACGACAAGGGTTGATAAGTTCAGCCCTCACAGGAAGAGAGAGAGAGAGAGAACGAAAGACAGAGAGAGAGAGAGGGTGGTTTTTATTTCTGACAATTCCTGAAAAAAAGTACTCAAGAGGCTTTGTTACTTTACGCATTTGCGCAAAAGCCTCCATTTAACGCCAATGCTGACTACCCAGATGAGCTACGGGTTTGTCACCTATTCAATATGCTAAATTTTTGAGAACCTGTGGGTTTCGTATAATTGACGACTGTTTTTATGTTCTTTGATGAAAACCTGACTTAATGCACCTAATAAAGTAAATATATAAAGGGAAATATCGCTTATAAATTCCAGGACCTCGAGGTTTAGGGTTGGGTATGTTGTGTAAACAGTTTTGGCAGAAAGGCAATGATTTGTTAAGTAATCATCAAAATGCATTGAAATATATTTTTGCAGCATAAAGTCGGAGATCAAAGTGATGCTTTTGCATAAAATTCGGGTTTTAAAATATTTCAGGCAGAACATTCATGTATCTGTACTGTATAATTTTCAATCAGTCAGACTTGATCACTGAGGTTAATCATAACTACATACCGTATACATGCCATTGTAAATGTCAATTGTATATTAAAGAGACTAGGTCTGCAACTATGAACATTTTTCGATTTTTTTTTTATTTTCTTTTTAAATCATTTGTAAAAGTAGAATTAAGTTATGTTTTCACAATAAATCTGTTTACTATAGCTGAAAACTGCACGGAATAGTGAATTATCTTATAAAAACAGGTGTGTTTTTAATTATTTGCGTCCCTCCAATAATTATTGACAGCTAATTTCAACATAAATACCGTTGTTTTGATAGTGATAAATTGTTAAGATTTACACAATTGGTAAACTGTATACCTGATTTTTAGTTTTTTAACTGTGTTCTTGAAAAAAAGAAACACTAGTTCTGAAATTAAAAGATCAAACGTTACAGACTATGCAGCTTTAAGATACAGGTTTCTACAAAATATAGCGACTTTTGAGCCTTAATGATGATTAGTTTTGAACATGTTGACAGACTCCACTCCTCCCCCTGTGATCAAGAATGTCTATGTAACGATGTGTATTGTAAAACTACACTTTTATGCAAAAAAAAAAACAAAAATATTTTTCTTTACCTATATGTTTAGAAGCAGAATCAGAGTTTTCAATCCATATCTTGTCTAACGTGAAAACCCTATTTGCGGATAACTCGAGGACTGAACCAACTACCCTTTTCCCGAAAAATATATCACTTTCTTTGAAAGTTTTAGCTGGGCATTTTTATGGTCAATCCTTCATTAAGACTGTTCGAGGTCCATCTTGATCTGAGCTTTCCACTACTTCCATAGTTTACATGCATATACAGTAAATAGTAAGTGAGTATTATCAGGAAATACCACTTTCACAAACTGCAGACTAACCCGTGGCACCGCGAGGAAGAGCCACACAACAATCACGAGCCGCCAGGAAGACAAACTGATATTAAGTAGACGACATCCAGTGTCACTAAGTGAAGATCAATTTGAAAGCAGTATTTCTATGTAACATTTCAGCGACTGTCATTCTGTTATTTACTTTTTTTTCTCGCAATGATTTCTCCTGGAATTTCCCTAAAACACTCAACATATGATTCTAGAGAATCCATTCTGAAGTGCATAATAAGCGTATGTCACTAGCCATAGCCCACTTAATAATAATTTCAGCAAATGGACCTTGGTCTGCCATGCCACGTAGATATCGTGTTTGCCAAATTTAGAGAAAAGCGGTCTTCCACAGAGTAAGGCTAAATCAGTCTGCTTAGCTACAGAGATTAGCTAGAATATTGGACTTTCTCATGTTACAAGATAAGCTGTAACACGTCATAGAGAGAGAAAGACAAATGAGCCGCGACATGTGATTTCCAACAATGTGGCCTTTTGACAACTGTAGACTCAAACGAGCATGTACAGTCCCATTTTAAGTTTAGAAACTCAAAATGATGTTAGGTCAGAAGCTTAACACTCAAAGCTACTGACTTAAGCTTAGAAGCTTTGAGTGTTAAGTCAGTAGCTTAACACTCAAAGCTACCCTTTTAAGCTTAGATACTCCAAATGATGTTAAAGCTGCATACTCTGTAACTTTTGATCTTTTAATTTTAGAACTAATGTTTCTATTTTTCAAGAACACAGTAAAAAACTAAAATTCAGGTACACATTTTACCAATTTCGTAAATCTTAACAAATTATCAGTATCAAAACAACAGCATTTAAGCTAAAATTACCTGTCTATAATTATTGGAGGGACGCAAATAATTACAAACAAGAGAAAAACACGCCTGTTTTATAAGATAATTCACTTTTCCGCGCGGTTTTCAGTTATAGTGAACAGATTTATTGTGAAAGCATAACTTAATGCTACTTTTACAAATGATTTAAAAAGAAAATAAAAAATTCGAAAAATATTCATAGTTGCAGACTATGCAGCTTTAAATCAGTAACTTAAAAGTCATAGAATATTAAAGCGACTTGCACAGGCTCTGATCAGACTGCGCGTATGTGCAGGCTGATCGGAGCCTTTGCTGTTCGCACTTACCACATATTTGGAAAGCCCATGACGTAGCTCAAACGCGCTTATCAACCTGCCTATTTGGTTTGCATGGAACGACAATGATTTTTTTCTCACGGTCAGGTCCATTTATGTATTGTCAAATTAGCCAGACATAAATACTTTTCACTTTCTTCTAGCACTGATACAATGTCTATATACTATTGATAGACTCGTCGGGTTGTGTTCAGTATGAGAACATCAAAGGTACTGACCAGCATGCGCATCCGCGCAGAGCTGATCAACACCTTTGTTTTTCACTTTCAGGAAGGCAATATAATTCAACTTGCTACGTGCAAACTAGCTTCAGGCTAGTCTCGAAAGCTGAGCAGGCTGGTTTGTGCCTCACACGGTCACACATTCTGCAGACAAGGATTTTCTCGTACCGAGCTCTATATGGGCCAGTACAAGATATTTTGACACTTATCGCAAAGACACCCATCAATGTTAAGATTGGTCTATACATGTACAAGCGCACAGTCCCGAAAGTCTCTTGCTGCTCAAATTCACACATTATGGAGGTGGGTGGTTGTCAATCAGGTCATGGATCAGTATCACTGGATAAATGTGCATGCGCATTTGAACATTGACTTTTAGCCAAATTAGCCTAGCATTCATTTCATGGAGCAGCGGCAAACAGTACAGAACCAGATCAGACGCCGCAACTAGCGGCGTCTGATCAGGTTCTGCATTGTTTCCTTACAGAATGTACCTTTATTTTTTTTTTATTTTGTTTGATTATTTTCGTCCCAGTAAACAAGTTTTCAGTTATGTCGGGACGGGTCTTCCTGGGTTGAACAAGTACTTACTTTTAAAAATCGAATGAAATTTAAACTACTACCTAACAGCCCTTAAGTTCGAAAATGAATCGTCCAATTGATAATGACGGGACATTCCATAAGGCATACATGGGTTAATCCCATGCGATAAGTACCATTATGTCATAGGTCGGTCCATGTTATTACGAGAATCGTGTCGGAAGCGAATTATCAGAAGTAATTGACAGTAGCACACAACCATAAGTGGCGTCATAATTTTGCTTCTGACCATCAAGAAAAAGAACCATACTAGGTACAATGCGCAGACCAAAACCAATGCCAGTTCCGTTTGCGTCGACTTTAATTTCAAGTGAGGTCATGAATAGTCCCACAAGGCCAGATTTGTTCATGAATAGTCCCACAAGGCCAGATTTGTTCATGAATAGTCCCACAAGGCCAGATTTGTTCATGAATAGTCCCACAAGGCCAGATTTGTTCATGAATAGTCCCACAAGGCCAGATTTGTTCATGAATAGTCCCACAAGGCCAGATTTGTTTAATAAATTGATTTCACGGGTAACTTTAAAATGGGTCGAGTGCAATTTGTATAATAATTTCTTTATAAGTATTTAGGATTGAGAAAAAAATATCAAAATGTCTACGATGTGGAGACTATTGAAACAGTAGAGCAGACGACAAAAACAGACAACTTTATTGTGATAGGCGCTTTCAAACTGGCATACTGCGCAAACTAATTGTACTTTATGACAACGGATTAGTCAATAGTCATTGCTATGCAAGCTAAGACGACGAGCGTGCTTGTGTAAACTGTCGATGATGCCTATGCACTAAGTTCTATAATCCATTTAGTGTCGCAATCAAATTATCATGCCAGCACGAAGGCAACCAAAATTTATGATCGTGTCTTTAAGCTAAAGGGTGACACGTAATTTGTAAAGATACTAAAGAACTTCAGAAAACAGCCTTCAATAGCATTCTTATACAAGTTAAATGAAATGGAATTCAAAACAAATCACAGCTATACGTAACAAGGACTTGATGTTTTGTCTCATTTATTGCAAGCTATAGGAAAAGTTAAGTTCTCCATCAAGCTATAATAGGTGCACGACTCTTCCTATCTATAATAACATTTAAGCACTTAAACACAACGAAATGAGACGACGAAACAATTTCAGTGAAGTGAGGTCCCAACATTCTTGAGATAATGAAGATATAGAATAATAATAGTGAAGTTTCAGTGAGGATGAGTCAGGACCTCCAACATGCAAAGCAACAATTTGTTAACATGTACTTTTTTTCGTTTCTACCCAAAGCAAATATTCCTGGCTTGGTTGTAGGACTCACATTGAAACTTTCTTAGCCACCCGTTGTCTAAGACATCAATACTGTCTTGGCGGCTTCAATTTGTCAATGTGGGTCATGTATTTTGACATTTAACACCAACTATATGCACTCTTCAACAACTCTATGCACTCTTGCTCTGATATATAGGATTAATCATAACATATAAGAAATATATATTTCTTGCACCAATATATTGAGCGAAATCCATAAACGTATACATTCGTAATATATTGTCCCCAACAAAAGGTCATTAAACGTCGTATTCTAAGAACACCACCAACTTGTGTTTACAGCACACAGGACAAGTCAGGTTGACATGTATTTCTCCCAACTTTGCCCATGTAAGATAGGCCGTCAGCTCATGTAAGAAATTTCTTTCTCACATAACAACGCATACAAGATCGAGTGATCCCTATGTAAGCTCGCTGTCGGGAAAATATGTCCCACATCGCTACCCATGTGAGATAAGCGTAACTAATACAATGTATGAGATAAGCCACACACGGCGGATTGCTAATGTGAGATAATATTTTTGGCGAATGACTGTATTCCTTCGAAAACGAAAGTTGAATTGTTGTCAGTCAGGAAAAAAATCAATGTTAAATTTTCAGCGATTTAAGTCGGCCTTCAACTTAGTTTAAAAATAAAACTGCGCATTTTACTTACAACCTTTATTCAATGCTTTGTACATGCTGATGGCATTGCGATTGACATATATTTTAACCTGTTGTGTTGGACAAAATGAGTAACTGAATCCACGGGGACGGGGAGTCTTGGCGATGTATAAAAAAACACACACACGCACACACATTTTCCTCAACAAAATTACTTACTCGAGTCACTGTGGCTGATATGCTAGTTTTTGTAAATCCATTTTGATGAAATAACCATTTATTCATAGTTTAATGCGCTGTTTATTCGCTGTTTCAAGTTGATTTGTACAGCTCGCGTCATTGACTGTAAACATCGACCTCAGTGGCGTCACCAACAGATATTACACAGTACTGTACCGTACGGTCGTGGTATATGAGAAAAAGAATCGATCGGCAAGCCTCGTTTCCCACTAGAACGATCAGCCCTCGGGGTTGGGATTCAGTTTCTGTCCCCACTGAACACCAATGATGGATTCTATTTTTCTCACATACCAATGCATACAAGATCGAGTGATCCCGATGTAAGCTAGCTGTCAGAAAAATCTGTCCCACATCGCTTCCCATGTGAGATAAGCGTAACTAATACGAGATAAGCCAAATGCGTCCGGTTGCTAATGTGAGATAAGATTTTTGGCGCATGACTGTATTCCTTTGAAACCGAAAGTTGAATTGTTGTCAGTCAGTATAAAAATCAATGTTGAATTTTCAGCGATTTAAGTCGGCCGACAACTTTGTTTAAAAGTAAAACTGCACAGTTTTACTTACAACCTTTATTCAATGCTTTGAACATGCTGAGTGCATTGCGATTGACATATTTAACATGTTGTGTTGAGCAATGAATCGACTGACTGAATCCACCAGGACGGGGAGCCTTGACGATGTAAAAAACCACAAACATATATTTTCCTCAACAAAATTACTTACTCGAGTTACTGTGGCTGATAAGCTAGTTCTTGTAAATCCATTTTGATGAAATAACCATTTGTTCATCGTTTAATGCGCTGTTTCTTTGCTGTTTGAAGTTGATTTGAACAGAACGCGCCATTGACTGTAAACATCGACCTCAGTGACGTCACCAACAGATATTACACAGTACTGAACTGTGCGGTCGTGGTATATGAGAAAAAGATTCGATCATTGGTGTTCAGTGGTTCCAGAAAAATCCCAACCCTCGGGTCCACCGTTCAGTGGGAAACTCGAAAAGTCTCATTTCCCACTGGAACGGTGGGCCCTCGGGTTGGGATTTTTCTGTCCCCACTGAACGCCAATGATGGACTATATTTATCTAACATGACCACATGACTGCTTTCTTACATGGACAGAGTAGAATATTATTTTTTTCCAAAAAAAGATATTCAAAGGACAAATATATTCCGCCTTAGTAGCTCAAAGGCACCAAGTTAGGCTAAGCGTTACTTACTGACGTCATATAACGTTGATGACGTCATCGAACGTGCACCACATGACCATAATGGCAATGTGACGCTAATTGCACAGGGAGCAAAGCAGGATTTTATTTTGCATTTTATTTTGCATCTTAACTAATGTTCCAATCGTGTTTTCCAGTCAATAACGAAGTGCAAACTTAGTTTACACCCATTTAAATACCAAATAAAAGCACTCCTGAACTCAAAAATAGTGTAAATTCAAAGAGTAAAAAGTTCATTTTTTCACGATTTTGGACTTTTTTTATGTTCCGACCAAAAACCATGGAAATGTGGGAGAAAAACAATCCATCATGAGTCTGTCCATGTATTACTAAGATAAAACAATCTCACCCTCGGGTAAGATATCTATCCTACATGGACACTCATGGTGGATTGTTATAATCTACACACATATAAAACTAATATATTCTTTACACGACTATTTTCTTAACACTTGTTATCACACGAGTATGTGTTTGTGTTTAACGTCCCACCAACAACTAAGGGCATATGTAGACCAGGTCACAGATAAAATATCATTCGACAGTCAGTTTAAGTCGGGGGTAAACTCGAGATCCCTGGTTTACAAGGCACTCCACCACAGCGTCTCCTATCACGTCGGGAGCTTTCGAATAAGCAGAAATAGTGACCTTGTGAAATAAATTTAGGAACTTTTAAATTGCATTTGAGTTACATCAAGAATTTTACTATATATTACAGGTATGTAAAAATATAAAAACCTGATGGTGACAAAGATGGAGCTCTTAAAGTCCTAAACTAGCCACGTTCAAGGTAATATTTAACTTCTATTATACATATTTATTTTAAATTTTACCAGTCAAAGTAACTAAAAAAATATGCAAATATTGTGGTCATTTCTGTTATTCAGAACAAGACTGCATATTGTTCTTGCTAGAGAGCAAAATGCAAATTATCAGCAAATCTTAGACAACACAACGTAAGTGAGTATGATTAGGATATGCCACTATCACACATACATGTAGCAGACCAGCCCACTCCACATAACACGAAACACTATCAAGAAGACAATTAAAGTAATTTTAAAAGCAATCGTCGTATAGACATTTAGAGGGACCTTAACAAATGTAATTTCAGAAATGTTCGCGAGAGTTTTATTTAAGCGAAGTTTTGCGAAATGAAGCACTCGTACTTTAGTGGAATCAACCTGTCGTCTACTGATGTTGATGAACCATGCACGCGAATCTTAACGTGGAAAATATGTCGTTAAACATGTTTCGCGAAAGTTGTTTACAATGTTTATTGACTTGTTTTATCCATCAACTATAAACAGTGTTTCATCGCTTGGGACTTGGTACTAAACATCTATCACGAGTATGCAGTAAATGTTATTGGGTCATTTTTGATGGATATTAAACATATTGAATGACTGACATATAGAATAGAATTTCCACACGAAAAATACGTCTTAGAGAAATTAGGAAAGATAATGCGATCATTAAGTCGATTCTCTTCAACGCTGCTAGAACTACAGTGGGCAGGCAGAAACTGTGATAGTGTTCTTTTGGTGAGGCACTTATTGCGAGTTTCTACAAACTACAAGCAGCACTTTTGGTTAGCCTCATACATGCATCTTTTTATTAAGCTCGGTTTAACGTGTATATTTTAATGTAGTTGGCTGTTACATTAGCTTTCATTTCTTTCTCTTTTATTTGGTGTTCCATGGCAGTAACCAGTATTGAGCCGGGTGGGTATGCCCCGTGTATCGATATAGCGTTGATATTTATTCATATTCCGGCCCTTCAGGAATATTGGGTTTTGACGGAAAACAGAATACCGCTTAAGCTGGTGCTAGGGGGCGTGAGAATTGTTGCACTTTCTGTTAGTTTTCATGAACAGACTCAATAAAACCGAATATTTAGTTTTCTAATGAAGTTGGTTCTTTCTATTTCTGAAGGATCCGTCTTTTCCAGATAAGTTGTGGTTTTATGTCCGGGAGCACATAAAGGCTCAACCTGCAGTGGTTCTGCTTCAAAACTTCTTAAAAGACGAGACCACGACTTAAAAATCTCATCTGACAAGATATGGACCCCTATGTATCAAGATAATGGTTTATCCACTACATTGCGGCGGCTCTTAATCAAAGCTTGTTTTAAGAACTTTTAGATTATAATATAGCTACATGTGTATAAAAGTATGTAAGGTTGCAAAGATCAGGAATCGATACAATCAAGTACCACACCTGACCCAGGATACCAATGGGAAAGTGACAAACTAACAGAAGACACCACAAACGAGAGCCAAGAGGTCAGCCCTTTCCCAGCAGGTGACCACGAAGCACATATAAACAGCCGCGCACAGGACATAGCAAATACAAGACAGAAGAAAAACATAAAAGATCCACAAAAGAAGTACCGCCTTGGAACGGTCAGTAAAACATTTTCCTGGAGGGCTTAAACCGGTTTAACGGCGCCAACCTCACCCTTAATTCAGATGTGGATCAAGACACATAGATATTTGGTTTGCATGAAAGACCCCTAACTTATCAATGCATCATCTCCTAAAACATATAAATCAAGATATAACAAGGAGATAAAGCAAGGATAAGGACTCAACAGTAAATTAAACTGAATACCGGAGCAAAAGAAATCCAACAGGTAAACCCCGGTGGGCCCGACAAACAGCCAAAGCATCAGGCCCCTACCATCTCATCAATAGATAAGTCTTTAAGTCGGAACCATCATAGAGTCTGAAGTCCGACCCATCGGCGTGCAATTAAAGAGGAAAGCAAAATTACCAACCGTGATTGGGTTGACTACCAAGCATGCAGTCTGTTGCAATACATTAATGTTATAGCCAATCTTTTTATAATGGGAAATTATTTTAATAAACTGCGCTGAAAAATTACTAGAGCCAACAATCTTCTTCAACTTATACACCAAGTCACCATAGAAATCAGGTTCCGAAAGTGCTTGGCGCAAGAGAGATTTAAGTCCAACTTGGAATTTAGAAATCAAATCATTGTATCGTCTATAAAATTTTGAAAATGTTTTGCGAAGTTTATGATACCGATAGCCCTGTTTAAGAAGTTTCTGAGTTAACAATTTATTGCGAGTGTTGAAGTCAGTAACATAGCTAGATGCTCTAGCAAAACGAATGAGTTGAGAGATATAGACTCCATAGGATGTAGAACGAGGAACATCACCATCTAAAAATGGGAAATTGACAATTTCAAAATCAAAGTCGTCACGTTTATCATAAATTTTGGTAGAAACAATATCATTAGAAATTGACAAATGCAAGTCTAAAAATGCGGCTTCGGTATCAGAGGCATTGGCTTTATTAAGTTGGAGCTCTGAAGGGTATATTTGACTAACCATATTTTCAAAATAAACATTATTAATATTTAAGATATCGTCCAAATATCTGGAAGTAGTGTTAAATGCATCAATAACATCAGCCTGCTTATCATCAGAAAGAGACATCATAAAGTCCCTTTCATAACAAAACAGGAATAAATCTGCAACCAGGGGAGCACAATTAGTGCCCATAGGAATCCCAACTACTTGTCTATAGAGCTTGGTGCCAAATCGAATAAAAATGTTGTCCAACAAAAAGGTCAGCGCATCACATACATTTTGACACGACCATGCATGATATTTTTTAGGTTTTTCTGAAGTAAAAATTGCATTTCTGTCACTACATGCAAGGTAAGGAGAGCCTTCTCTCTGGAAGGTTCTTTCAATAAGATCAATAAGTTTATCTTTAATTAAATTATGAGGTAAAGTAGTGTAAAGAGTAGAAAAATCATAAGTAGACAAACTGGTCGCATTGAAATCTCTAGCTTTAAGTTTATCTAAAATTTCACCTGAATTTTTAATCGACCAAAATAGGTTTTTACCGGATCTCTCATATACTTTTTCACAATATTTGATAACATGTTTATGTATATTTTTGCAATTGATTATGTCTTCTTGGTCAAAACTAACAAAATATTCAAAACTCATGTAAAATCTACTAAACTTGCTTTCGCACACTTGGTTTCAGCTTACTTATCATAAAGTCACATGATGGAAGACAACCTCAGCACCATCAAATAACATAAGTATTAGCCAATCATATATTCTGATTTATCGATAAGGCGTCCTCTACAGATGCAAATTTCTATAAATATCAACCAATAGGAAGATACAAAAGTGACTTATACATTTTGCAATCATACTGACGGTGCAAAGCAACAAACGACAGATTATTGGGCGTGTATCGAATCCTCTCAATTAATATCAAAATAGATCAATGGTTTATGATGTGGTTGATGCAATTTTACCAAACAATGTACCATATATCAACGCGACCTTTCAAAGGTGTTAAAAATCAAAATAGAATTCAGAGGCTCCTCCACAATAACAAATCAATGTTAAACACTCTGAACAAACAACACGCCAATCATAAATATCTATAGACAATAAACCTAAAACTTTGCCAATCCCAACAATTGAATTCACAGGCATTTAAATACTCACAGGCGACTGCTGTTGTTGATGTATTGCTCACTGTTATTCCCATTGTTTGTGGGTGTTTTGTATTAGGTCATTTTTTTGTTGTAAAGTATTATCCTTTTTAGTTTTGCAATTGAGAGAGCTTGCTGCTTTACTTTAATTGTCTTCTTAATGTGCTGTGGCTGTTCGTATTCTGTGACTCTTGTTCATAGAGTCGTGAGTTTTATGCAGTGTATGATTGTGCCATTTCCTGGTCACATTTTCTTGCTTATTTGCAATTAGTATACGTTAAAATATAACGCTTTGTTATTGAATCAGTATAATTGCGTATGAATTCATAAACAATTGATCTACCACAGATTATCGCCAATTTACATGTTTAATAACATTAGCATTGTTCTAAATAAAGGTTGTGGGTGTTCGTTAGAAACGTTTCCTTCATAAGTTTTATCAGAAAAAAGACGACAAAAGTAATGACGTGTAGTCCCCTTTTACATGTTAACTCAAGTTTTATTAGTAACATTTAATTTGTGGGAATGGGGATTGTTCTAAGCCAGTAAGCTGTGTTTACACGAAGACCATGTACAGCTATCTACTTATCTGGATGTTTCTATACACTCTTATGTCAAACGCTAAGTCAGATACTTGATATACGCTCGTAGCTAATACGCTAATTCACCCTTTCGTGAGATGCAGCTCACATATCATCAAATGGCTGTCAAATAAATTGATTATGCCGAAAACTACTACATAACTATTTTACATAATTACATCGAAGACAACACTCAATATCACATGTTTTCTCACTTTTACGATGAATTATAGAAATACCAAAGCAAGTTTATATAATCTTTATAGCTTCTATACTTGTGTTAGTCGATGACTTGAGTCTATATGTTTGAATTAACTGACAGTATGATTGTGTTGTACCGGGGTTTGTGACGACCATGTTGTTTTCAGTTGGTTATCGTGGCTGGAAAGGGCAATATTGTGTCTGGCTTAGCATAGACTATAGGTATTTAATAATATAAATGGATATCATAAGTGTGATGGTGGGAGAGAAAAATCAGTCCCGAGGATAAAAGTATGGTATCATGAGGCTTGCCAAGTGATAACAAATGATGATCCATAGGGACAGATTTTTTGCGATCCCATCCTCTCACAAATAACAGATTTTATTTTGCTCACCAATTAATACCACAGTTTTATATTTTAAAATTCTCAGAGAAGTTTCTCGAATATGCTGAGATGCGACGTAGTTTGATGGCGTCACTAACACAGCAATGGCGCTACTTGTCTTCCGACATGAGGTTGTTTTGCTTACTAGAGACACATTCCTTTGACTATATGAGCCTACATATGGAGATTCGTGACTAAATTTCTTAATTCTTAAGGATATGCTAAGGGGATGGGGTAAAAAAAATAACATTGTTTGCTTTCGATTAGAATCGGACAAAGACTATTATGGTTTTGCAAAGTAAGAAAGGCGGCACAGATCAGGAATCGATACAATCAAGTACCACACCTGTCCCAGGATACCACATGGGAAAGTGACAAAAACACAATTAAACAGCATAAACAAGAGCCAAGAGGGTAGCCCTTTCCCAACAGGAGACCACAAGGCAGCAATGAACAGACACGAAAGCATGACCGAAACACAAGACATAGATAACACAAATGATCCAAAAAAAGTGCCGCCTTGGAACGGTCAGTATTTTTTTGTACTGGGGGCTTAAACCGGTTTCACGGCGCCAACCTCACCCTTAGTTCAGATGTGGCTCAAGCGCAATCTCTAGATATAAATCAATACTATTATATTTTGGAAACAATATCGACAGATTCTAAAAAAGTCCGTGAGTTATATTTGCTTACTAACGTCGGACGGACGGGTTTACAGACAGAATACATGCTGTTGGGTGTAGTGGTAATACATATCATTTCTATGGGGTGGGGGTTGGTGCTTAAACTTAATGTTACTTTCTCTGTCTTAAGTCTAAAATATAGTCAAGAATGTTCACTTTTTAATCTGGCTACTCTATACTATGTTAAGCAGAGTTAATGTCTTTGAAGAGTTAAGTGGTTGGTTCGTTTCCTTATGCAGATAACAGAAATCATATCTGATGCCAACTCAAATTAATGTGTTATTTGACTGCCAGCAAAGTCATGGTCTCTCGTGTCCGCAAGCAGCCACTCATTGCACTTTATTTTGAGTCTGAGAATGAACTCAAGTTTTATAACCTCAAGGCCAGGCTGTGATATAACGTCATGTATTTAAATCGATACCACTAAACGGCCACCAAAATTAAAACGGACACAACAATTAGGTCCGTTTTTAAGGTAAATTAACGCTGTTTTGGGGGTGTCAGAAACGTAAAAAAGAAGAGGACGCATTTCAGTGTGGCTAAAAACGTTACGAAACCCGCACTTTTTTTCAACGACCAGAATGCGTCCTCTGCTAAAACCCAGTTTTGGAACCCTCGATTTTCCGTTTTTCTTCATCAATGTGCCCTATATTTGAAAATGCCATCGAACAAGAGGACGGGTCCTCCTCTGACAGTAGCTCAAATCATCTAAGAAGATTTACCATACTTTTGCGTGATTAACTCCATAATTTGAAGATATCGTTGATCACTAGGAGGATTCGTCCTCCTCTGAACAAAGCTCAATATTTTATAAGTAGTCGTCACCTGAAATTAAATATTTCAATTTAATCGGAGGGTCGCATCTTCTTTGCTTTCTATATTTTAATCAAGATATAATCAACTTCTATGTGATTAAGCATAAACACTTGAAGGAGGATTCGTCCTCCTCTGAACATGGCTCAGACTCTGGGATTTTTTGTCAAACAAACATGCACAACTTGTTTATGACAACTGTTTAAAATAAGAAGATATCGCTGTACACTAGGAGGACGAGTCCTCCTCTGAACAAAGCTCAATATTCAAAAAGCAGTCGTCACCTGAAAGTTTATGTTTCAATTTGATAGGAGGACCGCATCCTATTTGGGGGGGGGGGGGGGGTAAAGACATAATCAAAGCCAAACTTCTGCGTGTTTAAGCATAAACAATAAAACTATGAATTTTGAAGGAGGATTCGTCCTCCTCTGAATATGGCTCACTTGGATTCTTTATCAAGCAAAAATGCAAAACTTCTTCCTGTCACTTTCTAAAAAATATACATGAAGATTTCGCTGAACGCTAGGAGGACGAGTCCTCCTCTGAACATAGCTCAAAATTCTAAAATTAGTCGTCACTGGAATTTTATATTTCAATATAATATGAGGACCGCATCCTCTATGCTTTCTAATTTTCAATCAAGACATAATCAACTTCTGCGTGATTAAGTATAAACACTTGAAGGAGGACTCGTCCTCCACTGAACATGGCTCAGACTCTGGAATATTTTTATCAAACAAACATGTACAACTTCTTTATGACAACTGTTTAAAAATGAAGATATCGCTGAACACTAGGAGGACGAGTCCTCCTCTGAATATGGCTCAAAATTCTCAAAGTAATCGTAACCTGGAAGTTTATGTTTCAATTTGATTGGAGGACTGCATCCTCCTTGCTTTTTTTATTATTTTTTTCAAAGACATAATCAAAGCCAAACTTCTGCGTGTTTAAGCATAAACAATAAAACTATGAATTTTGAAGGAGGATTCGTCCTCCTCTGAATATGGCTCACTTGGATTTTTATCAATCAAAAATGCAAAACTTCTTCCTGTCACGTTCTTTAAATATACATGAAGATATCGCTGAACAATAGGAGGATGAGTCCTCCTCTGAACATAGCTCATAAATCTAAAAGAAGTCTTCACCTGGATTTTATATTTCAATTTGATAGGAGGACCGCATCCTCTTTTTATAATTTTTAAAAGACATAATCAAAGCCGAACTTCTGCGTGTTTAAGCATAAACAATAAAACTCTGAAATTTGAAGGAAGACTCGTCCTCCTCTGAATATGACTCACTGTGATTTTTATCAAACAAAAATGCAAAACTTCTTCGTGACAGCTTCTTAGAATACGAACATATCACTAGGAGGACTCGTCCTCAGCTCAAATTCTAAAAGATTTGATCATTTTGAAAATTTTCATTTGCACTGCATATCTGACCCATGTTTATTAACCCATATGAAGCCTAGCGTCCTTTTTGTGGGACATCGGCAAACAGTGCAAAACCAGATCAGACGCCACAAAACGCGGCATTTGATCAAGTTTTCCACTGTTTGCTTACAGAAGTTTATTTTCAAATTTGAATAAAAATGAAAAATACCACCCAACAACCCAATTGATAAGGATGGGAAAATAAGAGGCCCAAAAATTCAACCTACTGGATGAACTGTCGGGCCCTCTTGTACATGTAAGAATTTTTCGACCCAGTCAACAATTTTTCAGTAACGTTGGGGTTGGTCTTCCTGTGTTAAACATGTAAAGGAGATAAAAAAAAATCTAGACTCACCTGTCTATGTACAGGTTAGTAACAACGAACAACCAAACACAGATCACCAATATTCTGTGACATTTAAAACACAGCCAGTGTATGGCTCCCCTAGGACCCTAGACCCGACTCATGAGATGATGTTGATAATATTTCTTTTGTATTTGGGTAAGAAAAATGTTGTAATTTTCAATTTTCAATTAAGATTATTAGCACTTTCGTGGGAGCGCAGTGGCTCAGTATTAGAGTGCTTGACTCGAGCCCGATGGGCCGCGGGTTTGAGCCTCACCGGCGTCATTGCGTTGTGTCCTTGAGCAAGAACATTAATCCTATCTTAGTACTGGTACCACCCAGGAAGACCCGTCCCTTCATAACTGAAAGATTGTTGATGGGACGTAAAGAATCAAATCAAACAAACAAACAAAGCACTTTCGCTATGTGAAATAACCACTTCACACATTTCTGTATCGCCATATCCAGTGCTAAGAACCTTTTACATAACAAATAGACTACAGGGGCATACAAGTCTAAATACAGACTGTTTTACTGGTTCTATATATATGAGCCGCGACATGAGATTTCCAACAATATGAAATGTGCGACCAGCAAAGGCTCAGACCAGCCTGTGCATATGCAGAGTCTGGTCAGAGCCTTTGCTAGTCACTTGAACATTCTATGCTTGTTAAACTACTGACAAAACACCAATTGAAGCTTCTAAGCTTAAAAGGAGGCAGCACAGGCTCGTCTGAGTCTACACTTATAAAAATGTCTCATTGTTGGAAATCACATGTCGTACTTTTTCACATATTTTACAGTAAATAGTAAGTAAGTGATATGATGATCATGAAGAATAAATCGTTGATAGCTTGTGGCGCATGCAGTCTGCTGGTAACCTTTGCACGTAGTACCTGAACCCCATCAGGAGTGACCTGGTCCTGATCTGGATCCAATTCATTTGATGCTCTGATAGTGTATCTGAAAGAATGTTTTGAAGAAGTAAGTGTTGGAAAGCCAGCTGACAACATCTATACATGTATTTCCCATACTCACATTTCAAAGCAAACAAGGATTTTATCGCGAACTATATTTTCACAGCGTAGAAATTTCGAGACCGAGTGCAAATTAATCAATTACTGATAAAGCCCATTCTCGCGAGACCTGACGATACCTCATCTAGATCTCTCGCATTTCGCCCTTTGCATCATGGGTAACTAGCGATATTTGGCTAGTCTCGTTCAATTCTCGCACTCCGATAGTGACAGAATTTATTGTTAAAAATACATGTAGCAAAAAGTTAATTTTTTGACAGTTTATCATTTCTCTTTTAGTCGATATTTTCTGAATGTAAAGCCCTGAGTCATGCAAGCAGTGAACGCATATTATATTTTTTATAAAAATGGCCGCTCAATCCCAGTGTGCACCGAGCGAAAGGCGACAGGTGAGTATGTGCTAGCATGCTTCCTGTCCGCGACAATGGATAAAGCCAGTTTCACATCAATCGTACGGCCGTTTTGCCAAGACAAAATAGCATACCTCGTGTAGATTTTCACTAAAAGTAAGGCATCACGCTTGTCTTGCATTCACACGCAGTGCTGTCGCTAGATGTGCTTGCAGAGTTGCAAAGCTATCGCAAGTACGGCGGGAGGACAGTCGTGCGAACTTCATGGGTCATACGGTTCGTATGATTCTTGTGGCAGCCGTTCAATGAAGCGCAAGGTCGTTGCACGGTTATGCTGCATTTGTGGGCAAAATGCGTGAGTGCGAGCTCTGTTGTTAGCCGTACGAACGCCTTGCGTGTCTCGCAGCAGCCTTGCCTCGCTGCAGTTTTTATAAGTGTAGACTTGCAGCAGCCTTGTCTTGCGTCCTCATAAGATCGCAAGAGAATCACAATGAAAATTAACATGTCGAATATTTAGTTTTGTCATTACAGCAGCCGTGCAACGCTGTGATATCGCAAGGCAGAATTACGGTGTTGAGTACAACACCGTAAGACTGCGGCGCGAAACCCAGCAAATTGCCGTCGTAGAGAGGTGTACGGCAGCCTTATGATTGATGTGAAACAGGCTTAAAGCCTTTGACCGTACTATAGCTATTTACCGCAGGCGCCAGACTATGCAGCAGGTTGCAGACAAAATTACAAACCTAAAGTTGATTTTCACTAAACGTAAGGCAGCCGTACGATGCTCTCACGATTGTCTTGTGTTCACGCGCAGGGCTGCCGTCAGATGTGCTTGCAAAGTTGCAAGACTGTCGCAAGTACAGCCGCGCGACAATCGCGCGACTTTCATTAGCTGTCTTACCATTCGCGGCGTTCAAGAACAGCTCAAGTACGATAATCGAGTGTTTCTATAAAAGTAATAGTTATCTTTATTTATTGTCTTAAAACGTACAAGTATTGGCATTCACAAAAACAGCTCACAAAAACACACTTCTCGTTTATCAACACATCTATAAGACGAGGTATAATTTGACCGTCGGGTCCAGTTTGAACAGTCAATGCGTTCGAACGATATCTTGTCAGAAAAGCTAATATATATGTGTATTCAATGTCTACCATGTCGTCCACGTTTCATTGAAGTTAGATATCTGTATGTCATGTCTATAGTGTTCAGCCATGGCACGTGGAGAGTTTGAATAATAAACTATTTGCATATTGTATATGCGAGTAAGTTAATACCTTTATGAGCCTGCGCACAAGCGCAGAATGGTCGATGCATCTGCTTTCCCATCTGTTTATTGGCGGACGTGGCCCGCCGTATATATAACCTTTGTACAAATCACACATCAAATTAAGGTTTTGAACGAACCTTTATGCCGTGCTCAGGCTATTTTTATGCGCTGCCAAACAACGAGCGGGGTTCCAAATATCGTGGGTTAACCTACAGCGCGAAGCAAAACTGTCCGTGATTCTAAAGGGCTACCCATAGCGCGAGGCAAACTCGTTTGCGAATTTGATTTTCACTTAACTGTTAGCATAACCATCGTGCGGTCCATTGAAAAAACCCAAACCACCCCAAAATACCCCAAACCACCCTAAACCTCCACCAAACCACACAAACCATTACCGTATACTCGCAATATCATATAATGCGCGATTTTTTAGGACACCCACGGCCTCTTCGGGGGGGGGGGGGTCATATGCCCCCAAGCCCCCCCCCCCCCCGCCCCTCGGTCAGGCACTGGCATTGTGCAAGAATACATACAAAGATAGGACTAAACGACCGCCAGCTTTTTTAAAGTTAATACTTGTTTAGCATTATACGTCGTTCCAGTATGGAACTTTCAATGTTTTTTGGGTTTTTCCCCAAACCAATAACGAGAGTAAGAGATAAAAATAAACATATATAAAACAAGAAATATCTTTAAAAAGATATAAGACGAAGTGAAAGAAGACATGTTTGATATGAGTAACGTGAGAAATTAAAATAATAATAATAATAAAAAAAAAGCTTATATTAATTTTGTACATATTTTGTACATATTTGTGAATTTAATGTTTTACAGTTCAGCAGATTAGTTTAGTTACTTTTATTAATAATTACACTCATACACCGAAAGGTGGTGTGCCCATAGTCTGGCGGAATATATATACGAAAAGAAAAGAAAAAACATTTTGTTGGTTTTTAAGGATTGCTGAAGATACTTTGTTTTGTTTTCAGTAAATTAAGTTCAGTAAAAATTTTGGCTTATGGTCCACGTTGACTATCTAATGATTGCCACCATTTTAGAGGGGGATTTACGTATGAGCGGATCCATAATACGATTTGGACCACCTGAGGGCTAATAACTCAAACGGCAAGGTCATTCTGACTGTCGGTCTCTCTGTATGCATCTGCGAGTGCATGCGTGCGTCTAAGCGCATGCGTGGCTGCTTGCCTGCCTGCCTTTCTGTCACGCGGGTGGGGGAGGGGGGGGGGTACTCTATTTATTTTTATAAACTTATCAGAGTGCCCCCATCCCTTGGGTTGGACAGTGTTTTTGTCTTTCTATCTGTTTGTCAGCACTGGCATCCCATGTTCTGGCCTGCAACAACAAACCTTCTTTCCTCTTTGCTTAAAATATGACTTGTTTCGAAAAACAATGCTTAGCGTAGATCATGTTTTTTGTGAAAGATAATACTTGTGTGGTTTTAATAGGGAATCTTTGCAGTCAATGGAGGTAGTCCAAACATTTAACAGAACTTCATTATCCGACAGAGCTGCTTATATGGTGCGAGGCTTCGGGAATCCCAGGAAAATTCAAGGCAGAACGCAAAAATATCGTGTCCCTGCGCCTCAAAATGCCAAGCGTCACGCGTAAAAATAATAGCACTGTGCTACCTTAATGGGATGGGATCTATAAATATCCCTACGGAAGATCTTTCGCGCCATAAGGTAAGAATCGACGCAGATAATTTTTGACATTTCTCAGGATTTAGCTATCATTCTTTCAGCGTCAACGTAAAAATCATATTTAGAACGAATGAAAAGGTGCAGAAAAATAAATATTTCATACAACTAAATAATTTTGATAGATCAATTACCATTTCGTGACATGTTCTTTCTTCCATACAGAGATCAAGGCAGCTTTTTAGGTCACCAATTAAATTATAAGACTTCGTCTAAATATTAACTATGGACAAAACAAATATTAGCTTTTCAAAAAAAGCTGGGGGTCGTTTAGCTCTAGCATTGTATGTATTCTTGCACACTGCGTGCTTCCATTTTGAACTTCTAGAGCTTGCCCATGTAGAGTTGTTCTAAGCTCTGATTATTAACGTCTGAACTGTGCTTTTTTACCATTTAACACATGCTTCCAGTGACTTAAGCACCCAGCTTATGCATCGTATGTTAAAGTAATGTATCTAGCATGCGACACATTTATGGAACGTTATCTGACAACACTGGACAGCCTAATTTTCTAAAAACTGATGCCAGAAATTAAGGTCACAGTGGCCGCTAAACTGTATTATTATATGTACCGCCTCAGTGACCCTATGATGTGTTCATAAACCAAACTTGAGATTCCTATTTCAAATAATATAGTATTTATGCTCGTGACAACTGATGACAGTGGTAAAGGTATGTGACGCTCCATGACCCTAAATGCATTAAGACCCCTACCTCAAATAATGCAGGAGATATGCTCAGGATATTATATGAACACTCAAACACTTAGGACACTAAGGACAGGCAGTTTGATTACTATATGCCTCCCTTTGGGGGTATAAAACCTGTTTGTCATGCCCGTCATAAGACATATTGAAACTATGTGATCAGATGTAGATGACAATCACATAAGTACGTTTACTGATGCGAAGCCCGCTCGCACTCTTGCCAATCAAGGACGTTTTGACTTGGGGACGTTTTACTGTCAATTTCTTTCGCATGACCGTTATACTAACAGTTTATTGTTTATATCAGCGGCAGGGCAAATTGACGCCTACTTTGGAAAACTAAATTCACAAATGAGTTTGCCTCGCGCTATTGGTGGCCCTACAGCTTTACTCCAGTTTGCTTCGCGCTATAGGTCAACCCTCGATATTTGGTACCCCACTAGTCGTTTGCCAATGAATAAAAATAGCCTGAGCACGGCATTAAGGTTCAGTCAAAACCTGAATTTGATGTGTGTTTTGCATGAACGTTATATAAGCGACCGGCCATGGCCGACTGCATAATCTGAGGACAAACTCCCCAGTGTATGCCCCAGTCTTGTGAGCGAACACTACGATGTATATCTATCAATATTTAAGACGTCTGATCAGCGATTGCTCTAGTTTACATCTAATCGTTCTGTTTGGTTTGATGCTTTACCTTCCAATCAACAATTTTTGTCATGCTTGGACAAATTCCTGAGCTTAACCATTACTAAGCACCGGACAACAAGTATACTATACTACTAATAATTAAACGGCATATTCATTTTTCGTATTTAAAATCAAAACGGATATCATATAAATTTATGCTGCTATTTTAACAGTTTAAATAACTATATGCTGCTATTTTAACAGTTTTCTGAATTCGAACAATACTGTTGCTGGTCTGACTGCATAGTCGAGCTGTCTGATCAGCGCATTTATCGTAAAATGGCGGAAAGGCTGAATGGAGAAAGTCGTGTTTCAGATCTCTGGTGTTATTCTTCAAATATCTATGGATTTGTATTGTTAATTAATATAAAATTTATATCAGGATGATGGAGTAAAAGTGAATTTCAAAATGATGTATACTGCTCAAATGATGCGATTGTACATTATCTGGTATTTGCAACTTTTCATCATCGGTTATCTCTTTGTGTTGGAATATGCTAAAATGGTCTACACATTTATGGCCTAGGGCGAGGATATTATGTACTGAACTAGCCCTATATCGACTGCCCATTGTGTTATTAAGAGTCGAGTACTGTTAACTGAAACAACTGAGTATGGCTCATAGTACGCCAAATAGTGTCGATTCACAAATCTTAACAGAGCTTACGCCTGTGAAATTAGTCGGCGATCATGGCGAGGCTACTGAGGCAAAGGTCCCTTACTTTTCGGGGACTACTCATATAGTAAAGCAAGAGTTAGATACTTCCAGTTATACCGTGTTTGGTGAGGGGTCCGGGGACGATCTGGACATATATGACCAGCCAGAGCACAAACTGTACATGCGATTTCAGTCCATATTCAGGGGATTGCCCAAAGAAATGTTCATCAATAGGATTATACAATGTGCGTCCTCATCTGAACCTGATCTCGAAAACCATCGTTCGATGCTATTTGAGCTGGTGAAGGAATGTGACGAATTTCCATTTGGTTTACAGGCAGAAATGAAGCGCCGCGTTCGTACACGGAATGGTGATAGTGTAGTGTCTAAACTCGCACATGATGTTTACATCTTGATGTCAGTGCTCGAAGGTGGAGAGTTCTCAGAACTGAAAGATATTATAGCAAAGGGTAAAAGTAATCGTACCCAGTCCCAAGCACAAACTCCGTTGCGCGCTAGTAACATTGCGTCAACCTCGTGTGGATGTTCTACTGAAGTTGCAGCTTTGCTGAGTAACATTAACAATGTAAAGGCTGATGTTCTTAGTATGAAACAAAGTTACGCTGCTGTTGAAACTACCAGATCTTCGGAAATTCAGGCCTTAAAATCAACCGTTCTGGGCTTGAAGGCAGATTTGAGTAAATTATCTACAACTGTGTCTAAAGCTGTTACAGACATTGCCCTGGCCGCACATTTTATTGATTCAGATAAGAGTAATGGGGTCGCCAAACTAAGAACGGACATTCGCTTATTGAAGGACTCAGTTCGTGATATACAAGATTCCTTAGATAGCGTTAATAGTCTCTCTACAAACAGTACCACTAGTGTATTTGGTAAAAGTAAAAAGACTGCCAAGAAAAACAAAGTTTCACAAAACCCTGTCCCATCTAGTACTGTCAATATTTCTGAACAAAGCTTGAATTCTGTGCCCACGAATGAACAGTCAGATGGTCTGGCCGAACATGTGCTCACTTATGTAGCACAGGAAGTTGACTCTGCTATAAATGATAATCAGAATAATGGTGATCAGTTTAATATTAGTGAAGAGCACCTCACGGCCGAACCTGAGCTGGCAAGTGTCCATCATAATATGAAATCTAGTGGTGTTGCAGGGCACGTTGCTTGTGGTACTGAAGGTCCTTTTTATCATGATGTGGGCACTGTCAGTGAGGGTTCGCCTTCTTTAGATGGTCCAAATGTTGCCCGACCCATCCCATGGGTAAACACTCATGGGGTGGATCGGCCACCATTACTTCAGAGTTCTGGTGCTCATTTTGCTGAGAATAATCCTACCAATGAAATACAATATACTCCGCAAGAAACACAATCATTCTCTTATAGAGAAAGCCTTGAACACAATGGTGTATTCGGTCGAGGTAACGCTAATTTTGTACAAGCCTCAAATATACCGGTCCATACTGCGAGAAGGGCTCCAGCTGAGTCTGATACATTTGTACAGGTAAATGAGCCAGCAAACATAGATGATGACGATGATGCTGACTTTATCCAATATGTAAAGAAAAAACCTCGTCGTTATTATCTTGGTGGGTTTTACCCTGAAGTCACAGAGGATGTGATTGAGCATTATGTTAGCAAGCGTGGTCCTACTGTCTCGTTTGTGCGTATATGGCATAGTAAGCGCAAAAGGCGCGACGTAGTTATTCGGTTAAACATTGAAGATAATGGGTCAGCGGACCTAGTTGAGACTCCTACATTTTGGCCTCGTGGTGTAAGGTGCCGTCCTTGGCTGGACAGAAACGAACGCTATCACAACCATAATAAAGCCCACCGTTATCATAGGCGAACCCCGTATGTGCCCCGCGTTTGGCAAGCGTTTGGCAGATCCGATGTGGACGATTATAATCCGTTTTCTCCACTTCGTGACCAAGGGAACTATCACAATACCTATTAATGGAAGTAAACCTAATGACGTGGAACGCCACTGGAATTATGTCCAGTTCAAGCTATTTAAGTGATTGTCTTTCATTCAAAAACATAGATATCTGCGGTTTGTCTGAACACTGGTTATATGAAAAAGACTTGATCTTTCTCAATGAGATTAACAGTAATTATATGTGCCATGCTGTATCCGACTTTGATCTAATGATTCCAGGTCACAGGCGAGTTGGTAAGGGAGGGGTGGCCTTGCTATGGCATAAAAAAATTGAATAGTAGGGTGACTCCATTGTCATTCGACGATGACAGAATAATTGGCTTACAGTTAGAAATCAGTCCCTCTCTTAATATTTATGTGTTTCAAGTGTACTTGCCGTGCTCAAACCACCCAGTTGCTAGATTTTATGAGTATATTGACAAATTGAGCAACTTATTAGGTCTATACGCAGAAAAAGGGCTCGTGCTTTTTATGGGTGACTTGAACACTAAACTTTTAGCCAGCCAATCTGTACATCCTCAAAATAACAGAACCCGTATACTGACAGAGTTTTTATCCAGAAATAATATGGTTTCATTAAATACCTTAGGGTTCTGCACAGGTGCCCGCAACTCATTTGTGTCATATGATAACAAGTACGAGACCCTTATAGATCATATATTGTTCCCGATCGAGCATCTTCAGCTAGTTAGCACAACTGAGATTTGTAACGATGATGCACTAAATGTCTCGCGACACCGGCCAGTCGTGTCCAAATTCTGTTTACCGATCTGGGCTCCGGATCCTGAATCTGCGCAATCCAGCATTAATATCAATTGGAAAAAGGCTGACGAGCAGACTGTTCACTGTTATAAAAATAACTTAACACGTAGCTCTACATTTCATTCATTATGCGAAAATAATTTCGAGACAAAGTCTTCTGTAGACAACGGGTATATGGAGATGATTGGTGCACTCAAAGACAGTGCAGCCCGTAGCTTTCCTAAAAAACAATACAAACGGTATCTCAAACCTTACTGGACGGAAGAGCTAACGGCTTTACATAATGGTATGTCCAATGCGCGGAAAGCCTGGCTTATAGCTGGCCAACCGAGGGATCGCGATCATGTGGCGTACTCTTCCTATAAAACAGCCAAACGACATTTTAGGCGTAAACATCGGCAGGCGACTGAGAACTTTTTAAAAAAGCAATTTGACCAGATTGATGAACTCGCAGAAGTTGACAGTTGTCTTTTTTGGCATCATATCAATAGTCGGCGGAAAAAATCATTAATCACTCCTGGTTCTCACATTAAGTTTGATGGTAGGGATGTATACAGTGAAAGGGAAATAACTGATGAATGGGCGCGCTACTTTTCAAATCTCTACAAACCATCAGAAAATCCCGAGTTTGATGAATCTTTTAAAAGAACAGTGAGTGAGTCTGTAAGGCGGCTCAATAATGAGGCCTCTGAAAATGAACAAAGTCCCATAACAATAAGCAGCGAAGAGGTAGAATCTGCTCTAAGGCTAGCGCACAGAGGTAAAGCATGTGGCGACGATGGCATTTATTATGAACATATATTGTTTGCTGGTACGGAGCTGTGTGAAATTTTATCAAAGCTGTTTTCTACAATGATAAAATTTGCACATGTCCCTGTTGAAATGAAAAGGGGAACTATAATAACTTTGTATAAGGGAGGGAATAAAAGGAGGGATGACCCAGACAATTACAGGGCCATTACGCTGTCTTCTGTTATCCTAAAGTTGCTAGAAAGGATTATACTTACCAGGATAGAGCTGTTTGATACATTAACTCCCCCGATTCATCCTCTCCAGGGTGGGTTCCAAAAGAATATCGGATGCCTTATGTCGTCGTTTCTATTGCGCGAATCAATCTCATATGCCAAGGAGAATGGCAGAAAATTATATGTATGCTTTCTTGACGTAAAAAAGGCATTTGACTGCGTATGGCATGATGGGCTATTCTACAAATTGTATAAGTCCGGAGTTAATAAAACGTTCTGCAGATTGATTGTTAATATGTACACTGACATGTTCAGTTGTGTTAGGAATCGTGGACATAGATCGAGCTGGTTTCGGGTCCTACAGGGTACGCGTCAGGGTGGGGTAATCTCCCCTTTCCTATACTTAATATATAAAAACGATTTGCTTTATGAGATAGAAGCCTCTGCTTTAGGTTTTTGTATGTATGCTATAAACTGCGGTTCACCCACAGTGGCCGATGATATGCTGGTCTGTTCGTACTCCGTTAATGGTCTAATACAGATACTGGTTTTATGTCTACGTTATGGACACAAGTGGCGGTTCGAACATGGTATCATGAAGTGCCTTGTGGTAGTCTTCAATGAGCTTAAAAGGGCGTATCAGCAAAGTAATCGGCAATGGCCGTTCGGAAATGTTTGTATAGAAGAAGGCACACAGTATAAACATTTAGGGGTGGTATGTGACAAAAATATGTCTATTGACGTAAGCGTCAAAGATGCTTGCAATAAACTCAGAAGCACATTTTTAAGTCTGGTTAATTGTGGCATTTACGAGGACGGATTGACCCCCCTATCGGTGAGACGTATTTACAATGCCGTCGTCCTGCCGAAAGCATTATATGGTTGCGAATTGTGGTCGAACATTCAATCTTCACATTTAGTGTCGCTGGAGCGGGCTCACCGTTTTTGTGTGAAGTTTATGCAGTTTTTGCCAAAATCTACGAGTACTGACGTCGCTTTAGCTCTTTTTGGCTTCAACTCACTAGAAACAGAAATAGATTACAGGAAACTCATATTCCTAGGTCAGCTATGTCGATTAACTGGTGATCACAGAGTTAAGACTGTATTTCATCATAGACTAATCCATTATAACGAAACTCCAGCGAAAATGATAGGGTTTTTTTCCCGACATTTATCGTATACTTACAAAATATGCGCTCACGCGTTTTATTTCAGATTACATAGAAAACGGTTCCTTCTTGTCCAAATATTCATGGAAGAAATTAATCCGCGCTAAAATAAACGAGGTGTTTAGACGCGAGATGCTCATGAGAGTCACAACCTCCGAGTCATCTTGCCGTCTAACCAGAATACACTCTGTTTTGCACGAACCCCATATATTGTGGTCTCTTAGTAAAGCTTTCCCGCGATACAAAAGACAAGTCCTGTTGGCCGTTCGATTCATAGGCATGCTATTTACCGGAAAATGGTATTCATCATGCCAAAAGTGCGGCGAAAAGTCAAATGCCATAGCAGAACACATTCTACTATTCTGTCCTAGTACGAATACCTTTAGGTTTACGTTGTGGCGAAAGTTATTTACTCGCTTTGGAGTTGAATTCTTTCGACAATTTAGAAGTCTGTCACCATCAGATCAAGTAGATGCCTTATTCTCAGGATACTATGGTCTAGAACTTGATGAAAATGTTAGATTAGAGTCACTTAAAATATTGTTACTGTCACTGAAATTACTAAGTTGGCACTTGCCCTTAGACAATCTGATGCTATCTTAATAATTGTGATAAATTGTTCAGTCATTCAGTGTTATGCGCCTGTGAAGTGGCGATAATTCTTATTTAATTCAATTATTTTAAACCAAAGCACATGTTGTGGGTACTCAAAAGAACCGTCTCAATATAGGACGGCTCTGTTGAGTACCCAGAACATGTTTTGATTGATGATAGGAGTTCATTCATCTAGGGAAAGTTCTCTGAGGATGTGGAGGGATAACTCTGATTTAGTTCTCTAACTATAGATCCAAACATATGTTGTGGGGACTCAAGAGAGCCGTCTTTTTATGAGACGGCTCTTTTGAGTATACAAAACATATTTTAACGAATGTCAAGGAACTCAGCCTTCCTGAGATGCACGTCTCGGGAAATTATGGGGTTAACTCCGGTTTAGTTCTCTATCTTTAAAACGTAAAACATGTTGTGATTACTCAAAAGAGCTGTCTCAATATGAGACGGCTCTTTTGAGTATCCTAAATATGTTTATGACTGTAGGATATGAATTTACTCATCCAGAGAAACGTTCTTTATTATGTAAAGGGAAAATTTCGTGCTAGTTTTTTCATCTTGTAACCACATTACAAGTTGTAGGGACTCAAGAGTGCCGTCCCAATATTGACGGCTCTATTGAGTACCCAAAACAGGCTTTTTACTGATAAATATGAGTGCAAACAACCATAGAAATACGTCTGAAGATGTGTAGGGATTATTCTGACTTAATAATCGTAATTAAAACCAAAACACATGTTGTGGGGACTTAGGGGAGCCAAATCAATACGAGACGACTCTAGTGAGTATCCAAAACATACTTTTGACCAACGAACAGTAATTCAGTCATCCATGGAATATCCCTCACGAATAGAGGGTATAATTGTGATTTTGTCCTGAAACTTTCAACCAAACATGTTGTGAGTACTCTAAGGAGCCGTCCCGAATTGAGGCGGCTCTTTTGAGTATCATATTCGTGCTTTGAACTGATGGGTACACTTTCTGTCAGATTGCAAAATGCGACTCCATTTAACAAATAATAGGGTAATCATGATTTAAATTTGTAATTTTACAACTAAATCACATGATATGGCGACTCATGAGGGCCGTTTCAGTGTGAAACGGTTCTAATGAGTATCCAAAGCATGTTTAAATGATTGTTGGATGTTATGTCATTCAGTTAGTAGAGCCTCATGAGAAGAGGGGATAATTTCTTTTTCTATATATGTCTAAACCAAACACATGTTGTGATGACTCAATGGAACCGTCTCAAGATGAGACGATCCTATTGAGTGCTCATAAAGGTGTTTGGTCTGATGGTATGGTAAGCGAACGCAATGTCCCGTAAAAGAAAAAAAAAGTTTATTTATCTTCTTTAAAAATCTCTTAAATTGAGTGCTTTGTTTTCTTCTCGGTTAAAATCCTTAAATTTCGTTTCGTTAAGGTTCAACCCAGAGGTATTCAAAGCCGCTCAGTCAAAGTTAAGTCACATTCTGACTATACCTATCAATACCTCAGTGGAACGGATAGGTGTAGGCCAAGCATGTGACAGTAAGCGATTGCAAATGACAGAGCGCAGATCAGCCAAGCACAAGTGCAGAATGGCCTGTGCCTCTGTTCTTTACTACTATGAGTGTAGAGAACTGCGGGTTCGCAAACATTTTGTAGATATGCATAACTATATTGTCTTTGTTTTTGTACGTTTTTTTTGTATGTTTTATATGTGTTTGTATTGTGCTCTCCATATCTGGAGGATAATAAAGTATCTATTTTCGGTCATAATTGTCACTTCTCGGCTGTAATCCACTCAACTCAACAACAGCGATAATTGGATTATCAAAGCGTGTGAACGATTATCAATATTTATAATCATCGATTATTGATCTATTGAGTGTTTATTGGATGTCGCGTGCCTGTCATGAGCTTGTCTGGCAGTGTATACATCAAAACAATTTTACTATTTTCTTTATCTGAAAATCAGGTTGTCTTTACAAACAGTGGTAACCCTGATGATATGTCACATAAGCAGAATTTCACCTGGCTCTTCACTGTTTGCAAAAGTACGCGTTAAGGAGTTAACAGACAGTGGATTAATATTGTGAAAATTAATGAACCAGTTCATAAAATGTTGGTACTTTTTTCATGTGTGAATACTTGTAGTGAACGCGCAGACGAGCTTGCACGCCCTCGCACCCGCACAGTCTCTTCAGGGGATTCGTTGCTCGCATACATATAGTAAGGACGTTGATGATGATTCTGGCAAAAATTAACACTTCTAGACCTACTAGATAGCTGCATTGCGTTTTCTAATGACTCTTTTGTTTCTAAAAACAACTGAAATAAGCTGATTTCACAATCGGGAACGAGCTATCAACTATTGCCGTTTGCCGAACAGCCGTAGCCGTTGGATTGTGCATTTGCGGCATAGGAATGTTACAGTTAAGATATATATTTTAAGCATGCGGACGCAGCTATCTAGTGGAGTTATATGCTTAGGTTTTGATTTAACATTAATTTATCCATTTTCATGAACCTCAATGCAAAAATGGATTAATCATTATCGCCAATACAAAACTGAATAAAAGGTTTGTCACATCCAACTGAAACATTGTTGTGGGTACTGCAAAGAACTGTCTCATTGAGAAGGTTCGTTTGAGCACCCAAAACACATGTTTAAATTGATTGGTAAGACTATCACTAGGGCCTACATTTTTATTCTCATACAGTTTCTTTCTCAGGGCATATGATGTCATTGCAGCTCATATACCTAATAAAGGGACGTAGATGAGGACGATATGCAGGCCTCTAGTCCAACTAGATGCTGTACATGCAAGTTTCAAAAGTGGCTCAAGTCGAGGCTCAAGTACCAAAACATTATGAACTGGCGCCCCTCTAAAACACATTTTAACTCTACTAGCGGCGACTTTTGTCGCTTGCAAACAGTTTAGACCCATATTGGACTACACAGAGATTCTTATATATGTTCTGCGCAAAGTAGGAATCGATACCATTCTAGAATGGCTCTGCGCAAAGTAAGATTTCCCATTTGTTTGCGCAAAGTAGGGATACTTACTTTGCGTACAGCCATTCTAGAATGGTCTCTGCGCAAAGTAGGAATATTGACCAAGTAAGAATAGTTGTTATTCTTTTCTTATTAGGACAAAGGTTGAATCTCATTTTAAACCTTGTTGGGTGCTGTTTTGACTGAGATACTATTTTCTTGTCTGTTAAACGACTTATATGAGCAGCACTGAACGACAATTGAAACCATGTCAGGAGATGAATGCTTACGTTTTTCAGCATTGATTGAAAAGACTTCCGTCTCTTTGTTGACCTGGGGTGGCTTGAAAAGTGTTTTAAACCATTTTGTTTAGGATGGGGTTCCATAAGAAAACGTGAGCAAAATATTGATTTACCGAACTGGAGATTCTGTTTTTGTGTACCGTCTCGACATGCCCATAGCTGTTGAGTAAAACAACAAACCAAACTAGCAAGGTGTCGTTGAGATTTATAATATATTAGTAAATGAGACGTTATGGGAAGCAACGCATGCTGAAATGTATTCTAGCAAAGTTTGATATATGAGCCGCGACATGAAATTTCCAACAATGTGGTATGTGCGACAGGCAGAGCCTCATATCAGCCTGCACAAACGCACAGCCTGATCAGAGCCTTAGCTAGTCGCTTGCATATTCTATGAGTGTTAGGCTACTGACTGAGCATCATTTGGAGTTTCTATGCTTAAAAGGAGGTTACACAGGCTCGTCTGAGTCTGCGCTTGTCAAAATGCCACACATCGTCGGAAATCACATGCCGCGGCTCAATTATGTTGTTCATTTATTTTTTTTTATTTTTTGTCCTTGCTTCGTAAAACTACTGAAGCTTTGATCGTGGACCGCTTTCTTTTCATATGCCTGGTTTTGTATCTATGGTCTCTCAAACTACGAAACTAGAGTACATTTGTATGCCTAAACAAACCTTAACTGCGTTTCCGCATACATGCTACAAATATAAGTCGGAAAATCGTTTAGCTTGAAAATATTGTGTTTGCAAAAACCATATGTTTCTGAGAAAGCAATATTGACAGATAACTGTTCCACTCAGCAGAAACGCATCTATTCTTCTTTTGGGTTTAAAGAAAAACAGGACCTGTTTGATATTTCTATCTTTAATAGAACATAAATATTTGGGCCTGCACACGAGATTTTTGGTATTACATCATTGAGCAATGAAGGCTACGACAAGTCTGTACGTAAAAGCAGACTCGCCTTCGCATTCTATGTTCGCAACTCTAGAGTATAGAGTATGGGTGTTGATGAAGTCTCAGACTAAAAGATAGACTTCTAGATCCGTTAAATGCATCCACTATGTTGTTTAACAGAGGAATTGTGCTTATGCGTTTGCCCAGTAATCAAAAGAATAAAAATAGAAAAATTATGAAATTACATGTACATACGACATTAAGTTTTCATCACAAGCCACAGTGTTATGAAAAATAATAATGTCAGGCATCGAGATTATTATTTTTCATGCCCAAACGCAGCTTAAAGGGACAAATATTAGAGCAATAATACTGGTACCACTCATTATGACTCTCTCCAGGGGTCATACTGGGCAGATCAAAAGAGCAGCCATAATGAGGTGATTATGACTTCCTTACTGGGGCAATAAAGTGGCCTCATAAAGGGATTAGGTATTTTATGATAAGATATTGATCTTTATCTTAGTGAATGAAATTGTGTTGCATACAGGTAAGTCCCCTCTTGAGGCCCCATTAATTTTGTGAGATACTGAAACTGTGCCTTATCAGTTAATCCTTTAATGATCTCTATTAGACAGTAATCTTTGTCATGAAATTATCCTTTTCATAATAGTCGGTATTTTATAATTTATAAGAACGATACATACTTCAACTGACTATTTTAAGTCACGAAACTTCGCTATTTAAGCTTTGATTCGTGCATGAAAAGGTATTGAGCATGAAATTTTTTTTATAACCTCGGGGTCAGGGCCTTGTGTAAAAACGTAACGCGACCGTTGTTGAAATTCTCGCTTTGTGGATATATTTTACTCAGATATCATAACGTTATATATGTTAGCATTTGACACATACGGTTTATGTGTCAAGTCCTAACATATCTAACGTTATGATATCTGAGTTAAATATATCCACAAAGCGAGAATTACAACAACAAAAAACACGTGCGATCAGCAAAGGCCCAGATCAGCTTTTTAGAAGCGCAGTCTGATTGGAGTCTTCGCTTGACAACTAACGGCCGACGAGAGAAAAATCGCACAAATCTAACAGAATTTGAATTCTTACCAAAGAACTGTTGTTGATGCTTCAAAAAAAAGTCTTCTTCTTTTGAAGTAGTTTGAAAATATATAACGATATATTTCAGCCAATTAGAGGCAGGAATTATGTTGAACAAACGACATTTATTTATTAATTCATATTCTGCTTTCTTGTTTAAATTTCTTTTCCCGTATATAAAAGAAAGAAAATGTCCCTTTCGGGGTTCCGTACAGACAATAGAGCAGCTTACATTTTTTATTATAAAGATTGCACGCAAATGCGCAATTTGAGAAGAGCATATAATACTGGGGGTTCTTTAATTTAAAAAAAAAAGACGTTAAATTTCTATTCCCCCCCCCCCCCCCGTTTAAAAATTACTTGGTCAAAAAGTGTAAGTAAAGTCTCAAATGACCATTTGACACGAATGAAATACCATCTGCTGAAGGATTATCGCTGACCAATGAAGTGTGAACAGTCCCACAAAATGTTTTTATAGCTCCGCCCAACTAATATTACGTAGTTAAACAGATTAAAATTAATAAGGGATTCTGTACCCCCCCCCCCCACCCCCGCGGCAGAGAAATTATTACCTGTATGAGATGGTCAGTGTGCGGAGCTTAGCTATTGACCAGATAAGACCTCTCCTAATCTGGTCTAGGAGATGATATTCGAATATGTTTTTTTATTTTAATATTCATACATTTTTAAGTTGTTTTTTGGCCAAAAAAGTTATCAATAATTATCATGCTGTATAGGCTATTGTATGCACTTTATCTCTGCCAAATTTGATCAAATATATAATTTGCAGCATTTTTACCTAAGATGCAGTTTGAGATCTGATAAGCACAGTTGATCTGGACCTTCACCGTTTTCGAAATAAAACTTTGTAAGATTTATCCCAAACTTTCTTTTATTTTTTTGCAAATATTATTTAACAAAAATAAATCTAAAATAAGAAAACAAAAGATGACTGTGCATCCATGGAATTGGTGATAATTGCTTCATGAAAGGTTGTTTTCTGATCTTTGGACCGTGTAGGGTCATGGTAAGCTAAATGCCAATTATCTTTGAGTAATTACAGTAGTTATGAACGTTTAGACACCAAACAAACAGGACTGGCCTCAATTGTTTTCAATGGCAGTAATTTATAAAGCATCATTACATTTATGTGGTTATCTTAGTTTGGATCAGTATAATATAAGAAAAATGTAATTCTAATGAGATTTTATCAGAATTCTATTTATATTTTTATTGTTTATACTAAAACATTAAGAAGTAAAATATATATAAAAATAATAATTTATTTTTCTTTATTTTTATTTTGCTACTAAATGATTTATAAAATTGTTGTCCTTGTAGCAAAATTAAATTAAAATATATTATTAAATTGTTAATTTATTTTGCTAGTCAATGATTAATAGCACTGATCTGCTTTTCTAAAATTTCGATATAAAGAAAAATATCCAAAATAAAATTCTTTCAAAATTCAAATTTAATTGCTAAGGTTTTGACTAAATTTCCTTATAATTGGTGGTGTTTGATAGAATACCCCTTATGACAAAAACATATGGCCACTGAGCTGATAAGAGCTGTCAATCATTTTCACAGTACATTAGATAAGCCAATCAAATTAGAGATACCTGGAGATCTTCACAGCTTGAGTGCCAGACGGAAAGTGCCAAAACTGAAGCTTATTTTCTAGGCGTTGATTATTCAATAAGTATATATTCAATTGTATACTTCTAAGTATTGATATTCATAATGCCTATATTTGTATTCAAAATTCAATTGGTATGTTCCAAGTGGGTGTTGAGCGTTGGTTTGATTTATTTATCGAGGCTATTTGAAAGAAGTTTTCTTTCTAAGGTAAATAAAAGATAAGAAGTTAATTAGCTTTGATCCGTTTCAGCGGTTTAATGCTTTTTGGCAATCTTTCAAGTTCTTAAAACAATTGTGAAATAATGTAAGGCTATCCTAAACTCCCTTCAAATAATGGGATGTTCGGTCAACGCGAAAGTGAGGGGCTTTGCCATGTCTATATTCATGATATTGTCTTATTTTCGTAAATGAGAAGGCGTATGAGATTAGAACACTGTAGATTTTAATTGCTTTTTGCAGCGGTGAGTTGTTTTGAGCGCATTCTTTCCGTTTTCTGTCCTTATTCACTGTTTTTATCGGTACCAGTGACTTAGACCGATGACCTACATTCGGCGGTTCCACGACTTCTATATATCGGCTTTTATAAATTAAAGAGATCTAAAGTGGCTTTTAATTACTGATCTATCATCGTAAGGAATGTATTTCTCATAAACAAAAGGCTTGCGCTATTAAAAGTTGAAATAAAATCGGAGTCAAACAATTAAATAGCTCAAATGAGGGCATTATTATCTTACGGTAGGGGACATTTTTCGGTGTCATCGGTCATGTGCGGTACATAATCGGCCAACTAAATATATATTTACTTACTTTCGCATATTGCATTAGAACAATTACTGGCGCAGTCGGTAGTGTCACTGACTCTGAAGCCCGACTTTGCTGGTTCGCGACTCAACGGCGCCATATATTTTTTTTCGCAAATTATCTTTTTACATCTATCTCCCCTACTATTGATATGCATCTCGGAAGTTTTTGATGTTTCTAGTAGCGATTCTTTCACTAATAAAGTTTTGTCAAATGAAACAGTTGACCCATATCTTAAATATTTTACATTTTCAATGCTTTTAATTACTTTGAAGTGGACAATTTTTCATGTGTTATTCACATTCACGGATGGTCATTTTTTTCAGTAGAGCATAAACAATTTAGTGCTTTTCCGTAGAATACATCAAGAACACTTCAGTGATTAACCACACCCGGACCAACTGACAAAGCTCCGGACCGAGAGTCACAAGGGTTAGGTAAAGCCTGTCTTTTTTTTTTTATAAACCCTTGCTACAGATCAAACATCACTGACAACTGGGTTTTTTGACGAGTAAGGGAAAGTTATTGCATCCATAAGATTCATTGGATGGGGCAATTTTTCCATGGAGCTTGTGCAATTTTAAAAGAACAACAATTTTGGGAACGTTTGTGTGATATTATTTTTGTTATGGGTCAGTGGTTCAGAATAAGTTGTTGTTTGAAGATTTGTTATGTTTTAGTACTGGTGGCTGGCTATACCGTTCAACAGTCCATATCGGTTTGTTCAATTTTGGTATCTAGGGAGTTTTGAGGAACATTTTCTGTGACATTAATTTGGCCACAGATTCAGAGAGTTGTTTGAATATATAATGACCCTTTGTTTTCAATTGAGCAATTTGGTAGAGGTGTATCATGAGGAACCTTTCTTTGAATTCCGAGTTTGTATCAAAACAGCATGAAGAAATAACTAATAAATTTAGATAACATGTAGCAACGCCTTTATATAACATGTAATAACATGTTATGCTTTTTCTTGTTCCTTATATACTCCACTCCTGCATTTAAATTAATCAACTCAAAAGTTAATCCTTATCTTGCCAGAACAGAACAGAACAGAACATAACTTGATTGAAAACTTTGCATCTCAGGCCACTCACAGGTGGCGTAAGAGATAAACACAAACATAGTCAAAATGGCACATTGTTGTAAATCATATGCCACGGCTCAAATTTTGTTTTATTATGCTAATCACTGTTGAAATGACAATAACTGTTGCCATTTAACTTTATTTTGAGCATGAAAACTCATGCTCAGTTGATTTGAGCATGAAATATTTTTTTTTTTAAAAAAAGAGGCGTAGCAGAAAATGAGGCCTACCTGTTGTTATCGCCAATTCTGCACTCTACCGACTGAGCTACGATGCTAACAATTTCATACTTCATGTTTAGACTGAGATGATGCAAAGTTGTGGTCTGAGACCCAGGTCACAGAATACTGCTATATCAATATAAGACGGCAAAATACGTCTTGCATAATTAGATTTACTTTACTAGAGAATGCACCGGCTGATGACTTCTTTTGTGGTCTACTGCTTACCTAGCAAACAGTTTAAACCAAGATCAGTTTTGTATGGGCCAAAACGGTCAGACACGCTAGTGGTTTCCTCGATTTTTTTCTTTCGTTTGAAAAATAGCAGATGGCAAAATTATTGAAAAATACCAAGCATGCAAACAGTAAATAAAGCAGTAAAATTCCAAAATACACATGAAATCCTTCCATTAACACAATATTTTATCCACTGAATATATTAAAGCAATTCTACATCATGGCGTTTTCGACATTCATATGTTAAAACCAGATGCCCATCATTACGTAAGAACACAAAACAGACCACCCTTTCACCCCTTGCAGCGAGTTAATTATTGTGTCATTAGATATATAAATATGAAACGCCTTTGATCTATCTGAATGTCTTGACATCTGGTTTCTGCTGATGAAGGCAGTGAAGGACATATTAATGATAGCCTCATATACAGGGAGACTCGTGTAGTATCTAGATAATTTCAAGTCAATGTAAGTATTTATTTTAACTTCTTTTTATCAAAAATACTGATCCGGATCAGCGCATGACGGCGCTCTTTTGAGCACTCATAGCATATGTTGTGGGTACTCAAAAGAACCATCTCACTGAGGGAAGTTTATTCCACCCTTTATTCACCATATCTACATAAATTGCTGGTTCCCTGTCTACAGGTGGTCAGTAATGTAAATACAGGTAACCAGAACCCCCCCCCCCCATTTCCAGGTATTGGGGGGGGGGGTACTGGTTACCTGTTTTTTCATTACTGACCACCTGTACAGCGGGAACCAGCAATTAATGTAGATATGGTGAATTGCCAAGGACAATGGCTGCTCTGGTCATAAGTGTCTGCCTTTGGGTACAATAGCCAGAGTTCCAAAGGGGGCAATAAAACAACGCCTGCTACCAGGGACGTATATATTGTACATCCGTGCTACTACTGTTCACGAATAAATGTTTCTTTGATTTTATTATTTACGTCCAAGACAGCAATTTAAGTTATGTCGGGACGAGTCTTCCTGTGTTGAACCAGTACTAAGCAAGGATTAATTTTCTTGCTTAAGGACACAACGCAGTGACGCCGGTGAGGCTCGAACGCACAACCCTTCGGTCTCAAGTCCAGCACGCACTCCTAACACTGAGCCACTGCTCTACGTATAAATGAAGTAGGTAGAAATGTTATATTAACATTTAATACTGGAGATAGATAAATGGATGGGAGCTGGAGGCAAATGTTTGTTGTCAAAATGTTTGGCACGACAAATATATTCATTACTAATGCGAAAAATGAAGCAGTCTAGACCCTGGTGATATACAGCATAAAATGCCATCACCACTATATCGCAACACCTAAACGGGTCATACTAAAAAGCTGAAAAACCTGCTGAATTCAGCGAGTTGCGGATCAGCAGATGTATAACAAAAGGCTGAACTACTCATTTGCTGAATATTAGTTTATTGATGTGTTTTGGTCTAAATATTGGCATTGTTAATACTTTATTTAAATGTAATGATTAATATGTTGTTTTACGACCTAGCCAAACTTGATAGTTTTTTATTTTAGTTTAAATATCTAATATAAGAGATGCGATGGATCAGATGAGCTTTTCTTTTTCGTACATTTGCAAAATAATGTTTATAACTCGTAGTTTACAAGTTCACCTGAGCATTCTCTTTTTTTGAGCCTTTGCTTTATGAACTCATCTGCATGGAACATCTCTGTAATTATGGAATTGATATTATCTCATAGATTATTTCATTATTATTTGTTTGTAATGTGTCTTGTCTATTTTTTAATAAATAACATAAATGAGAGCTTTTTTATAATCGCAGTGTCTCGGAGTCCGGTACCCGACCCCTAGACTGCTGGGTAGGGATCCAGTACTGGACCCCTAGACACTCATTCTAGGGATCCGGTACCGGACTCCGAGCCTCGCCTGTGAGGAGTGTCTCGGGGTCCGGTACTGGATTGTGAAATAACTACTGACAAGTCTAGGGATACGGGTGCGTACCTACACGTATATGTAGTTAAAGTTATTTTACCAGCAAAAACTCATTTATACTCTCCGACTTTAAATAAACAATTGTCTTATGTGTTGAAGTTTTCACTTTGCATCGTCCGCCATCTTTGATCCTCAAAGGGAAGCTAATATGTATTACAATTTCAAACAAGTATAAGTTTAAACGAAAGGTATAAGATTTTTAACGGACAAGAGTAAAAAAATAGCTATAATTTCTCTCATTTTGTTCCTATTAGTTTTATTTTTCTTATCCTTTTTTTTGAATTTCAAATTCCAAGAATAAAGGTAATTAATGTCAGGGGATACTTACTAAATGTATCGCATCAGTGAATTGACGCAGGGTTTACGGTTCTTTAATTGATGTTTTTCTCAGTGTTATTATTTTTTTCTCATAATAATTATCTCTCTATTTTAAGGTTAATGCCAATTTGCACTTTCATTAAAATAAGCAAACGGCGAGTGTAGGTGCATTGTTTAATTGCCTTCATACCCTCTAATTGGTCACCAACAAGGATAATCCTAAAGGTGCGGTACGATTGTCTGTCATTAATCGAACAAACAGTACAATTATACACAATTAACAACCAGGTCATCCATGAAATATAATTGCAATAGTTTTTTTTTTATTGAAAGACGTCTTTGTAGCAGTCAATGTGGACCCAGATCAGACTACTGTCCTAGGGACAGTCTGATCCGGGTCCACAATGTTTGCTTGTTCAGCGAAAAGAACCATCGACATTACTTTTACATGTGGCAGATGACTTCAGCAGACGTCATTGTAGATGTATTATACGTAAATATCGTTCCCTATATGTCCTGCTAGTTTATTCCAAACCCGTCTTTGTAGCAAACAGTGTGGACCCAGATCAGAATGCTCTCCTAGGAGCAGTCTGATCCAGGTCCACAATGGCCGATGTTGACGTCGTAAACGGCGGAACGTATCCAACTTTTACCTATTTATTATGTTCCTTGTCGAAAACGAAAACACAAGGCACACCGTAGGAAGCAGTTTCTGCATATTAGAAATTAAGGTCAACAAAAACATGCCAGGCCCCGTTCAAACATCACTAGTAGTGATCCGATATGTTTATCTGCAAGGTGCAATTTATAGACATTTATATATATGTTTGTACCATAGTTTACAGACAGATTTCAGAATACCCCATATGACAAAAGCATATGGCTACTGAGCTGGTAACAGGTGTCAATCATTTTCACAGTTGAATAGATAAGCCAATCAAATTCGAGATAATCCTCAAGAGCTTATTTTTCCTTATATACCCCACTCCTGCTTTAAGTCTTCTGCTTTCCTGATTAGTTAATTTTTTTCTATACTAAACTCTGATATACCCTGTTTTGAAAAGGTGTAGCTCCTGAAAAACCAGCCGATCCGAATCTACACTTTTCAACTCTGCTTGTAAATTACGCGCAATTAAATCCTGTGAATTAATCGCATAGAATGTAGTGCATACAACATCCAGTATATGAAGGGTTAATGTTTTTAGTAGTTTTCTGCTCCTAATTTCGCAGCTTTTTTTTCCCCAAGGATGTTATAAATTACCACAATGCATATCGTGACTTTTTAAAATTTATCTATTATGATTGCATTGTATCGGTAGCGGGACACGTGTCGATATTCAGTAGCAAGTTTAGAGCCACTTCATCGACACACGTTCGATAATTGGGGAACTGGACACGAATAAACAAAATGTCAGCAATGCAGATATATGCTACCGTTTGGACATATGCGAAACCACCATTTAATCGTACATGCTGATGTTTCAAGCGGGGCTAGAAGAACATATGTTGTGGGTGCCCATAAGAACCGCCTCAGCGATGCTGTTATTTTGAACACCACCCATAAATGTATTTTAAAATATCCTATGAAAACAAGATAATTTGTTCTCAGTGAGATCAAATTATTTCATTTTAATGGATATTTAATAAAAAAAATTGATAAGATCAGCAAAGCGAACCCCCTTTATACCTTTTCCAGAAATCCTCATTCCGCCCCTGATATGCGAGTAAGCTAACACATGAGATCTTTACACCATAAATTGCATTATTTTTGTTGCCAAGGAATAGCACGGGTACGGTAAATCACGGGTAACTCACAACCAAGCTTTTTTATTCGAACAAATAATATCAATAAACACTTTATTAATATTATTTTAAAATGGCAGTTGTCAAAATCACACACCTTGTCATGCAACCAAGTGTTTTTAAAACACCTTTTGACCCTTTCCCTGATCGATCTTTCTTATCTCACTAATCTCTTTGTTTATTGGAGTAGATAATCTAAAACAGCAGGCCTTTAACACCTTTTGAAGAAGTTTTGGGCCAGCATATGCGCCTTCAATACACGCCCAGCGAGGCTTCCTGTTTGAAATATAGATCTGAGTCGTTCATCTGCATCCATAATTTGTGTATATGAGCAGCAAAAGGTCTCGTGAGTCTGCGCATCAGGGGACAGGACACTACATTGTGCTACTAACACAAACGAGAACTGGTGAAATTATTGATCTATGAACAGATCATCTTTATTTTGGCACGTATCGCATATGCTAGACGATATTATTTGAATATTCATTTGTCTGAGCTTCTGACTACTGCACGGATGAGTCTCCGTATTTTCGCAGGCTCGTCTGAGCTGTCGATGTTTGCACAACCGATTCGTTTGCTTTATTGATTTAATGTTTTATTGATTGACATAGATAGATAGATAGATAGATAGATAGATAGATAGATAGATAGATAGATAGATAGATAGATAGATAGATAGATAGATAGATAGATAGATAGATAGATAGATAGATAGATAGATAGATAGATAGATAGATAGATAGATAGATAGATAGATAGATAGATAGATAGATAGATAGATAGATAGATAGATAGATAGCATCGGCTTGGTGTCCAGGCTACCAAGAGCTTAGCTGGTCGCATTAACAAATAATGGACGTACATGATGATTCAGACCAACATTCAGATCTCGCGTTAGCATGGGCGTATATAAGAGACTTTTGCGCATATGCGATTATATTTTTCTTTCTGGCCCTTGCATCCGGTATTGTACCACATGAAGACAACTAAACTATAATTCAGTAGTACATGTACAATGCCTCTATTCTGATCGTTTGCACAGAGCTCCATATGACAATAATAACATCGGCTAGGTCGTAAAACATCATATTTACAAATGCATTAATAATCAATTATTACAATTAAATGTTTTAACATGCTTGGCCAATATTGTGAATAAAACACAGCTATAAACTAATATTCAGCAATTCCGCAGTTCAGCTTTTTTGTATACATCTGCTGATCCGCAACTCGCTGAATTCAGCAGGTGCTTCAGCTTTTCAGTCAGTCCCTTCATAAACTCATAAGCTTACATGACATTGTTGGTCTCACTATCGCATTGTCGAACACCAAAGGCTCTGGCAAATCTGCGCTTATGCACAGGCTCGTTAGAGCCTTCGCTGCTCGTACACACAAACAGTTACAATTACCTATAATGTTAATAAGTACGGTTTCAGGTGAAGATTTATGCCAGCCTACGCCAGCACTAGCTAATGATTATTTTTACATGCGTTCAAACTGTTTGAATTAAGACCACGACCGGCATTCTGGGCCCAAACTGTTTTCATAGGTTATCAGCAGATGATTAAAGTCGCCACCATCAAATTGGACGTTCCCTTAAGATTAGATGCTATTTTGATTATTCAAATGTTTCATACAAAACTCATAGCGCAGACAGTCGATAACTTGAACATAAGTTGCGTTTTGTAGCACCTGATTCAGGTCTACATTGTCATTAATGTTATTGGACAGGTTGGTGCCCCCCTCCCCCCCCCCTCCATCCAATAAACGAGCGTTTTGTGAAACCCATTATTGTTTCAAATGAAACACAATAATAATAATTATTATATCTGACCAATACCAGCAAAGTTTGGGAAAGGCCACACCCATCGTCCATTGATAATAGCGTGGTGCAAATTTGAAAACAAACGGCCACGCCCATAAATTCCCTGATCGATCCCAGTGGTTATTTATCGATCAGGCATCGCGACACGCGTCGATAACCTGTCTGGCCTCCCTCACTAATCCCTTTGTTTATTGCAGTAGATAATCTATAGACGACAGGAAATCTCTTTGATAAATCGAGTACAATGTATTTCAAATGTCTGCCACTTGCGAGTTGCCTTGGAACTATATTCCAAAATAAAGTTATGTCTGTTTTGAGTGATATTCCAATACCCCTTCAACCGTTGCTACTGATTAGCAATTATCATAACATTATTTAATATTGAACAAATTGAGCAAGGATATAGTTTGCAATCAATTTCGTGGGTTATCTTCCCGTACAGACGCACAAACCAAACAATAATTTACACTTATATCATGTAACTACCATTTTGTCATACCAATGGTTGCGATGCGCATGGTAGACGAAACCTTCGCTGGAGAAGATGGTTATTACTTCCCTTCCTTAGATCTATGCTGTTGATTATTTTCGACCAGATCGTGTCTTTTCAAGGGGAGGAACACTAATATTTCGATCACCAAAGCAACGATCGAAGAACGCAAATATAGCTTATTTCATTTTGTCATTTAGTTTTTTTTTCATTTTACTTTTCAAGTTTATTGTATTGTATTCTCAGGTTTACAATAGCAAACAAAATGAGATGCATGTACAACATTTCAAATATTCAGCATGGCGGTAACTTGTTGGACTACTGACAGTATTTATTTTTTCTTGGATTTAATTCCATATCATGTCTGCAACTGTCACCGGTCCAAATGTAGTTGTTATTTTACATGAAAGAAATATTAGCTCACAGCAGCTCTTATAAATTTCCATCAGTGCTCTGGGATGGGACATCTGTTTCATTTTTTTAAAGCACTGGATTCTTTTCTCTCTATATTCTTTTTACCGATCTTTTTTTTTTCATTAAGGAATGTTAATATTTTGAGGCGACTAATTATTGTAATAAATAAGGCGCACATATTTCGTTTAAATACAGTTTTTTTTTCATAAATATGCCGTTAGCTAGTACTAGCAGAGTAGCAATGACGTATCTTGACCTTCATAGGTAAAATCCGGGGTAATATAGAAGCATCATGGTAGAGTATGTATGTATAGTTGGTCATATTCAGTTACTTAATTGCTATCTGGTCACATATTTTTAAAACACTAAATTCTAAGAACAAATACAGTCATACCATTTTCAAATATTTTGGTGGCACCAAAATGACTCCGAAGCACCTAGTAAACGCTTAATACCCATTTTTCTGTCAGCTTTGTCCGCCGATAACACTGTCCAATCAGACTTACAACCTTGAGCTAATAAATATGCATGTAAATTTCGCGCAGCTTGGCCTGGATTTGGTTTCATTCATTTTTATTTTTACGTGGCATAATTGCATGGATTACAACACTGTGGTTCGAGGGATATAATCCATAATTCTATGTTGAAAATGCGTAAGAAAAGTACATGTACATTTGGCTAGCCCCTTGTATTCGATAAAACTTTTACAGACACTTACAAGCAGTACGGACCCAGATGAGATGTCGCATAATGTGGCATCTTCTCAGGGTCCACACTGTTTGTTAAGATAAACATATCCAAGAAAAATCCATCCCAAGGCATATACAATAGACTATTCCAAATTTATTGTGTCAAATCAGCAGTGTACAAAGGGTCAAGTCATTTCGTACCAATTTGTCATAAGTTAAAACATGCACCGTTTCTGGAACAAAACGATATATTTTTTGTCAACCAGAGTACCTCTTAAAGGCATAGATCACTGTCCAGTAGAGATCATTAAAGGATTAACTGATAAGGGACATTTTCAATATCTCACAAATTTAAAGGGGCCTCAAGTGGGGAATTACCTGTATACAACACAATTTTGTTCACTAAGATAAAGATCAATATTTTATCATAAATTACCTAATCCCTTCATGGGACCACTTTATTGCCCCTGTAGGGAAGTCATAATCACCTCATTAAAGACTGTCCTTTTGATCTGCCCAGTATGACCCCTGGAGAGAGTCATAATGAGTGGTACCAGTATTATTGCTAAAATTTCTTTGTCTTTAAATTTGTAGCCCAACAAATATATTTCCAGCTATTGCCCCACCCTTAACACTACTCTCTCTCCCCAAGTTGGACAATACAATTGGACACCGCTAAGCGGCAACTAAATGGCAGTTTGACGCGAAAATTAGATCAAAGGAGACAGCCAACTGTCAGCTACCATCTCTGGCGCACACGAACAGTTTGAAGCCGGATCAGGTTCGGCAAAATGTTGGGCCTGAAACAATACATTTTTATAAGTGTAGACTCAGACGAGCCTGTGCTGCCTCCTTTTAAGCTTAGAAGCTCCAATTGATGTTCTGTCAGTAGTTTAACAAGCATAGAATGTTCAAGTGACTAGCAAAGGCTCTGACCAGACTGTGCATATGCACAGGCTGGTCTGAGCCTTTGCTTGTCGCACATTTCATATTGTTGGAAGTCTCATGTCGCGGCTCATATATAAAGAACCAGTAAAACAGTCTGTATTTAGCTCCCACCTAAGCTCTCGTGAGCCCAGGCCAAGAGCTCAATCGATCATTGCCTACAATGACGTATGTCACGAGTTGCGTGCTATGTGCCAAGCATATGCCAGTCTTAGGTTGACCTAGAGAATCGCCCGACACACGCATACACAGGTTGGGCAGGGGGGAGTGCATCCGACCTATGAAGTCTCACTGAGCGAAGGAGCAGAGATAAAAGTTGAGATAAAAGACCACAGCATTGAGACATGCCGAAGGGGTGATACTGGATAATCTCCTTACTGCTTAAACGCAAAAAACAAACTGTCTTACACTTAGGTCAAACAACACATCAAACAACAAAACATATAACATATATTTTATTATTAATAACAATCGACACAATGACAACGCGAATACCTACCTCACCCCCAGCCAGACTTCTTCATCCAATTGACCACCGACCATCCCCCTCCGCCAATACAAATTGACTAAATTTTGGCAAATGGCTTGAACACCGAGCAGGCCCATCGTATGATGGACCTATGCGGTGTAAAAGACGTTCAAATACTAAATAAACAAAAAAGAAAAACAACCCTGTAGGACTACTGAAGTAGGAAAATTAAACGAATAACGTGCACGAACTTACCAAAAAGCGATAAACAGAGAGATTTCAAAGCAAACAAATTCCAAATTGTAATTACATAGGCACCTGGCGCCATATGGCGGTCAGTGGTGGCGCCATCTGGCGGTCAGTGGCAGAGACCGCAGGGTGGCGTGAGATGCCTATTATCAACCTACCCACATTCCGACTGCATGTGGAAACTAGGTCTGCAAACTGTTATATACATGTATTAATCCAATATATTTCAGCGTTGACAATATGTACATGTAAGATATACGTTGCAAAATTAATACCGTTTGAATACTGGATAATTCAAACACACTAGAACTAAGTTAGTGAGAACACCTTCACACTAATTTGGATCTGGTGTCTTCACTATGACAATAAAAATACGAAAACAAACATGATACACAAATTGACTAAAATTGTTTATGTCACGAGGCTTGGGAGCATTGGAAGATGCTCCCAAAAGGAGCAACTAAAGCGAAGTTAATCATCCTATTAGACGCTTGGCTGGACAAGTCAAATAATCTTTAAAAACTAAATTATAGGTGATATTAAATTAATTCCCCAAGCACCTAGATTGATATTTATGATATAATAACCACGTGACGCGCGGCTTTAGAATAGAAACATCAGTAACATAAATAACAAAATTGTCCTTATCTCGCGTCCGCGGACTACTAACGCGCATGATTTCACTACATGTATTTTACATGTACATGATATTTGAAATTAATCAAACTTCTTTTTCAGCAGTAATTTAGCGCGATCCCATCCCCCCACACTCCTCCCCAATTTAGAAATAAGCCCAAATTGGCAAAACGCGGGTTCGAGCATCATTTAACGTATTACCCCTTAAAATAACAATTTGTCCAGATAATGGCCTCACCCGGCCATCACACACACATATGCCCTGTTGCAGCACGTTTTGTAATAATGTAATAATTATTACATTTTGATTTTTTTTATTTCATTTTGCGTTGCGAATGTCGACGCAAAATGTAATAATCTAGATTTTTTATTTCATTTTGCGTCAATCATGTGCAGTTGGTTCAAAATGTAATAATTGTTACATTATGCGTTGATAGTAGGCATACTTTTTTATTACCTTATGCGTAAATGGCATCAGATCGGTTTCAAATGATAAACACTTTGTTTCATGCTATGATAGATGGCATAATTATTCAATTGCTTTAATTTTCGATGAACTGTTGATTTTTTTTTATCAATATTGCCGTTGGATTTCGCCTGTTTGTTATCCACCGACGAAGTCAGAGGGATATATTTTTGTGTCGTCCGTGCATCCGTCCGTCCACTCCGTCCGTCCGTCCGTCCGCACTTTTGTCCATCCGGAATCATATCTCAGTACTTATTTGTCATATTAGAATCATTCTTTGTACAAATGATATGTACCATGTACTCTCGATATCCTATAAGTTTCGTCAAAACCGACCCTTAAACACTTGAGTTATGGCCCTTGTTTTAGTAAAGGCATTTATAATGCAAAACCTATATCAGCTATTTTGTATGATGATCTTCAAATTTCACCAAAGCTATTATATCTAACAACTTCTCACTATAGACCATAAGAGCTCAGTGCATGTGGCTTTGAATGGCAGTGTCCAAATTGTACCCACCCCTTTTGACCCCACCTTAGGGGTCAAAGGTCAAATATTTAAATTTCGTAATAACTAAGGCAGTTGTCAGTATTTTTGCTGAAATTTTGCACGCAGGCAGAGCAGCAATATTTATGAAACATTAGGGATTTTAGTTTGAATGCCTGGGCCCGATCCCCTAGGGTGTACTTAATGGGTGGGACCGAGGCCAAAATGAATCTTTTTTCGGAATATGGTTATGTTGCATATTAATTTAAGCTGACCATGGTAGCAAATATTTTGCCTACAGACACACCCTTGACCCTGGGATTGGGTCAAAAGGTCAAACCATGTCTTTTTCTGAAAGGAGTCATGTTGCATATCAAATTAAAGGGAATATTGAGCACAGAGCACCATGAAAGTAAATATGCTGTCATAACACACACCCTCGACCTCATGGGGTGGGGTCAAAAGGTCTTTTTTTTCTTTTCTGAAAGTGATCACGTTGCATATCAAATTAAAGTGTAAGCATTGTAGACCTACATGCAAGGTAACACTTTGAATTTACACACACCCTTGACCCCTGGGGTTGGGTTTAACGGTCAGTTATTAAAATTGTGTAGATGTAAGTATACTTATTCATTAAACAAGTTTGAGAAAGATAAGATAGCTAGCATACTCAATTTAGTATCTGTTCTGAACAATGTTGGGAACAATGTATGAAATCAATTTTTACAAGTATAACTTTTTGTATGCTGATTTATTTTCATTCTTTTGTTATCGTTTGCTGACTTTTTCATTACTACATGTATTTTGCCTTTCGAACAGTTCTTTCCAAAACACCATCAGAGTATCAAACTGTTTAAGAATCCAGATTTTTTTCAGTCCGTATCTGGGTCCAAAATGTTTGCAAAGGTTATCAGCAGATGACAAAAGTCATTGGAAATGATTAAACATTCTAATGAAATACAACAATTGTTTTCATACACTAAAAAGACCGCTTAATTTAAACCTCATTGAACCCCTCTGTTATATTTTTGTAAAGTCGGACTTACACGGCTATACTTCATTTTTTTGCCAAGACGTAAAATAAAGTACTCATTAGAACCTCATTCTAGCAGATCTAGCAAGTACCGGCAATCTATTAAACTGTAAAAGCCATTTCAGTTGTAAAAATCGCACGCAAACAGTGAATATCTTAATTATGAGCTTTCTGATCGGGGTCTACACTTTTTACCTAGACCTGTCTGTCCAAAATTCAAAAATATTATAAATGGACATTAGCATTGTGACAAATCTAACAAAATGGTGCACCCAGTCTGATTGGCCTGTACATCCGCTCATTCTTGCCAGACATTTCGCTGTATGCATGGTCATTTGCTGTCCAGTGAGCACATAGCCAAGGCTCTGCAGTTCAGATTGGTTGGATGCCCATCCATATTTGATTCATCATTGGGCGCAGTTAACCCACAGCCCCACAGTCTCTACTTTTATCGTCCTATGTCACCTATGCAAGTTTGGTCAATGCACCCCCTATTTTGGATTTCGGGCATTTCAAAGCGCCTGTTTGACTTTGGAAATATGGTCAAGGTCACCAAAATAAAATCAACTCTTCCCCAAGTTCTCCCAATAATGTGTCTATGCAAGATTGATTAAAATCCATCCACTGGTTCAGAAGATAACGCACGGAAACCCAATTTTGGACATTTCAAAGTGCCGGTGTGACCTTGAAAATTAGGTCTAGGTCACCAAAAACTTATCAACTCTTTGCCTGTTCCCAACAATGTATCTATGCAAGCTTGGTCAAAATACATCCATTGGTTTAGAATATAAAGCACCAAACCATATTTCGAACATTTCAAAGTGTATGCAGATATCCATCCACTAGTACATAAGGCCAAAAAAAAAATAGTTGTGTTTCAGGTTCCTTGCCAGAAAAAAACAGGGTCGGTAGGTAGGCTTTACTTTTTTTTTTTACTTTTTTTTTTTGCTAACAGTAAAAACAGTTCTTTCCCTCTTCTCAAAAAAAGTACAGGCAATGTCATCAGGCTGTGGAAGAGCAGAGATCCCAGAAGGCTTCCTTGGGGCACCCCTTGACTCGACTGCATCGGGTGCTGATAATAAGTAACCCCATCATAATTGGAGTTTATGCAGTAGGTGGTGGTGGGGATTTTGCCATAGGCTTTCAGCTGCGTCACACAATACTGTCTCTTTTGAAAGTATGAGTATGCTGTGAGTCTCTACGGTGTTTGTTTATGCTACATTTACTGAATACAATATGCTTCAGCGTCTTGCAGGCAATGGAGTAAAGAGACACTAGTCTGCAAGTCTCTGGTGTGTTTCTGTCTCCTTTCTTGAACTCTACTTAGTGTACTTTTTCCTCTTCTCCACCAAAAAAGTACAGGCAATGTCATCAGGCTGTGGATCCTGGTGATATGTACTATGGCAGATGTTGTTGTTCTAAATTTGTGCACCCTGGCATTACAAACATTGGACTGTCGTGTCCTGTCTGGTAACAACAATCACAATAAATTTATTTTGTTTCAAAGACAGAGGAGACCAGAATATATTAAGTATAAAGTGACTTTATTATATCATTATGATTATATTGAAATAAAAGCCACTTCTTGTTTTTGTAGTTTTTTTTCTCAAAAGCCATTGTTTGTACAATTACTTTAATATTCAATATTTGATCAAGGGTAAATTGTTGTTTTCTGCTTTATATTTTACTATTATTTCATATATCATCACTGATTATAACAATTTGGCTGATGAAAGTGTGAGATGTTCCTACAAAGGAAGGATTTATTACAACAAAGACCAAAATAACACATTGTCTTTGCCGGGAAGCATTCTTCAAAATACTCGCGCCTGCGCAGGCAATGAAAATAACACCAGAGCGCACTGGAAAGATGAAAATAAGAGAAGTTGAGACCACAGCTTTATCATTTTTCTTACCAAAATACGAACAAATATGGTTTTCAGGTTGCCTGATAAACTTTTTTCACATTGTTCATTTCTAAAGTACTAAAAAATGAAATGTCATTAGTTTTCGTGGGTACATTTTTCCGAAAATTTCGCAAATAAATCGGCAAATTTCACATAAATAAGAGCAATTTTCAGACTACAAATGCTTCTGAATTATTTATTTAGCTCGAAGGCACGTTAAGCATACAATATTTCTTTATATTTTACTCTTAGTTATCCATTTTTGTCAGTTCTCTAGCAAATTTATGATACGAAAAATCGGATTTTTTTTTGTAAAAAAAAAGTTTAGAGTCGGCCCCGAATTTTTAGGGTCGGTCGGGGAACCGGAAACACAGGTATTTTTTTTATTGGCCTAAGATAACACATAGAAACGAAGCTACGCAGGCGCGGACACTGACTGTCATCTGATGCATATGTTTGCTAGCATAATTGATAAATATATTTGCTAGCATTATTGACTAATTAAGTGTCACACCAAACACTTTGGACCCTGATCAGACTGACAGGGTTGCAACTCAATATGATTTTCAAAATTACTTTTCCCAAACTTTTTATCGTTTTCAGGCCTTTTTTGATGGCTGATAATAGCCATTCTAATCCGTGGGCAGTTAAAAAATTTGGCCCAAATAATTATTTTTGATGCTAACACTCTATATATGCGCGGGTATTATTTCATGCTTTTATTGATGGCTGCTGATTCTTCAAAAGTATAAAAGAAATCTACCAGAGTGTCAAACGGTTTGGATCCAGATCAGGACCGACGTCGGTCCTTATCTGGAGCCAAACTGTTTGCAAAGGTTATCAGCAGATGACGAAAGTCAAAAAAGTTTTATCAAAAATCTTTCAGGAACACTATATCAGACTTTTAAAAAATGTGTACCGAGATCAGGACCAACATTTTTAGGTCGTTCCTGATCTTGGTTCAAACTGTCTGAAAAAGCTATTAGCAGACACACATTGAGTGAAGCTTCTGAAGTTTGGCAGCCATATTAAAAAAATAAAACTAGGAAAAAAATAGAAATACACAAATTTTAAACAGCTGCGTCCTTAAATAGTGAACAATTATACATGTATGTCCCAGGCAGAAGATTTTGACACATTGTATAGCGAAAAAAAATCAGATGAAACAAAAACCAAACATATGTTTCGTAAACATGCCTATTCATGCAATTTTATGCCATTTTGTGACTGTAGAACTGAAATTTTCAGTCATAAAATAAAGTTGTTTGTCTTGTTTCTTTCGTCTTCTTTTTTTTTGGGGGGGGGGGGGGGGCAAATCATATATTGATGGTACTACACAGAACCATCGTGCTGATGCGATTCTAAGGAGCATACACAATCTACCGTAACAAAAGAAAAATGAAGAAAATTTATGAATATATAATTAAATATATAAAGATAAATATTCATCCATTCCTTCTTTTTTCTTTATTTAAACCAGTGAAGCATCTTAGATAGGTCACTGTTCAAACTCACCGGAGAAAAATATAGATTGAAAATGGCGAATAAAATATTTTGTTTTCGTTTGATTTGATTCTTTACGTCCCAGTCAACAATCTTTCAGTTACGTCTGGACGGGTCTTCCGGGGTTGAACCAGTACTAAGCAAGGATAAATGAGTCTTGCTCAAGGACACAACGCAGTGACGAAGGTGAGGCTGAAACCCTTGGCCCTTAGGTCTCGAATCAAGCACTCTACCACTGAGCCACTGCGCTCATATTTACAAAAAAACAGAACATGTGTATATTGTTACACCCAGGAAGCAACAGCAGCATGTGTTATGTTGACCATATGAAACCATATCAGCATATCAATTAACAAGTTATTGGAAATCCACAGTAGGCCACTGTCTAAGTGGCCTTTGATTATCTTATATGAACTCATCTTTTTTGGCAATCTCACCTTTAGTTGGAGGCTATTCCCTAGAGTGCTTTCTGCTAAAAAGGCACATGTGTTAAGTTGGAATTAATGATGGCCAAGAAGGAACAATTGATTGATTTTTTCTTACAGCAATTTTTACAATGGTTTATTCACGTTCAAAACGCCCTTATTGCTTTAATTATGAGCTTAAATAATGAGACATAAATCCAATGAACACAATTGATATAGTGTTATATTTACAAAGTATACAGCCATCTAATGCAAATATACTTTAAAAACCCACAAGCTTTATTTCATATTACTACATTATTTCATTTTGCGGTTTTATAGCAAAACGCATTATGAAATAATGTAATAATTTTGAAAAATGTAAAAAAATGATTGATTTTGTTTTCTGACAGCAATTCATAAAATGGTTTATTTACGTACGAAACGCCTATTTGAATATGTCTGTAAATGAATCCCGTGAACATAATTTATATTGTGTTGTATTTGAATAGTATTCAGCCATCTCACGTTAAGCATACTATAAAAACAGTATATTTACTTCATATTATTACATTATTTCATTTTGCGTTGTTCTAGCATAACGCTTTATGAAATAATGTAATAATTTTAACAAGAAGGAACAACTGATTGATTTTTTCTTACAGCAATTTTTACAATGGTTTATTCACGTTCAAAACGCCCTTATTACTTTAAATATGCTCCTAAATAATGAGAAATGAATCCCATGAACAGAATTGATATAGTGTTATATTTAAAAAGGATACAATGTAAGTAAGTAAGGGTGCAAAGATCAGGAATCGATACAATCAAGTGCCACACCTGACCCAGGATACCAATGGGAAAGTGAAACTCACAGTAGACACCACAAACGAGAGCCAAGAGGTCAGCCCTTTCCCAGCAGGTGACCACAAAGCACATATAAACAGACGCGCACAAAACATAGCAAACACAGAACAAAAACATAAAAGATCCACAAAAGAAGTACCGCCTTGGAACGGTCAGTAAAATATTTTACTGGAGGGCTTAAACCGGTTTAACAGCGCCAACCTCGCCCTTAATTCAGATGTGGATCAAGACATATAGATATTTGGTTTATTTGGTGAATAAGTAAGGTGCAAAGATCAGGAATCGATACAATCAAGTACCAAACCTGACCCAGGATAACAATGGGAAATCAACATAGAACACCACAAACGAGAGCCAAGAGATCAGCTCTTTCCCAGCAGGTGACCACAAGGCACATATAAACAGACGTTCACAAAGGCATAGCAAACACAAGACAGAAAAGACATAAAATATCCACAAAAGAAGGTCCGCCTTGGAATGGTCAGTAAAATATTTTACTGGAGGGCTTAAACCAGCCTAACGACACCAACCCCACCTCTAACTCTAATGCGAACCAGGACACAACTGGGAAAGTGACAAAACACAACACACACACTATGGCCAAGAGGTCAGCCCTTTCCCAGCAGGTGACCACAAGGCTACAAAGATCAGACACGACATTACAACACACACCAACATGAAGCATAACTAACAAAAACGATCCACAAAAGAAGCACCGCCTTGGAAAGTATATGCATGAAGTAATGGTTAGTCGATGCGTCAAGGTTCCCCATGTAAAAGGTGTATTAAGGTGAAATATGAGTGAAAGTTCAAAATTTTCAAAATCCTGAATGGTCCTGAACTTTTAAAAAAATGCAGTATGCCTACATAAACTTAAAAAACCAAGTTCAAATGCTCAATTGTCTTTCGATAAACTAATAATAAATCAGAGAAGCTATCATAATCTGCTTAAGTAAGCATTTTGGTCTGACTTTCTATGGTAAGTCAGCCAAAAAATCTTGAATTCAGGATTCTGAATTCATATTTATTACATGTTTTACTGAAAATAGTAACAAAATGCTTAGTTACCCGAGCTGATGCTGCTCGTGATTTCAAACCCACAACAAGCCACTCACGGGAACCCATATTGTCCCTCGTGGGTCCTCCCACGCATCCATATCGACCCATGCATGCACCATCAGCGTCATATATAACGTCATTCACGTCGCCGCGATTTTCAGGCCAGTGTGTAAACATGTAATAATTTTTTGACGGCTGCTGCATTAGCAGGCATATCAGTCGGTTATCTCTGTAATTGCACTCGGGACTATTTAACCTCTGGCATGCAAATAAGGAGACACTGGTCTGATATACTGTATCACTGGTAATGCGATGGTGACCATTGTGCGAAATTGTGCTCCTCTCACTGTCTATATCTAAGGGGCCGTTTCATCCTGGCTTTGTGATCAGGGATGAACTGTTGTAAAACCATGTCACAATAGTGGACAACCTTGGCGAACCAGGATGAACAGAGTTGAACCGGCTCATTCCCTGGTTGTTCTAAGATGTTGAAAACAACTGGGAGTCAACGGCAGTCACCAGGAATACTGTCAAATACCGTGGTAAAGCGGTACGACACCCGCAACGTCCGTGTCTCCACCGTTATTAGCCGAGCACGTTAAAGACACCCCCACGGTTTGCCCCTGTGATAGGACGGTAGAGCCCCAAATTAAGAACAGTAGCGTCACGGTTCGCACCGGTTGTGACAGGTATTGTCATGGTTTGAGCCGGTAAAGCCCCATTTTTACCCGAAAACTCGTTGCTACTTCGGTTGGGCACGGTAGAGGCCCTGTCTGCACAGTTTAACAAATTCTGCATATGTATATATAACAATATGTAAAGTCTAGAAGAAAAACAAGGCTATACGGGGGTAACATCGTTAAGGTGAGAATGCAATTCAGTATTTTATGAAATGTGTCCCAGTGCATTACGGTATCAGGATGTACTGTGGCTACATAGGTATAGTCAGAACGAGGCTTAAACGTTCATAGGCTTAAAATGAGAGCATAAGTTCAAAATGTCAAGGAAAGAAGAAAAATAAAATAGGTCATTTCAATTTTAAACTTATTTTATGAAGTTTCAAGATTATATCTCTAATCTAACTCAAACGAGTGAAATAAGCTAGCTTCTTCCAACATTATTTCATTTTGCGTTGATATGCACCTTATCAACGCAAAATGTAATAATCGTATTATTACATCTTTATTTCATTTTGCGTCGACGTTGGCGACGCAAAATGAAATAAAAGAAATCAAAATGTAATAATTATTACATTATTACAAAACGTGCTGCAACAATGCCCGACCCCCAACCACCAAACCATAGCGCGTATTAGAGCAACTTAATGGCAGTTCTTTCTTGGATATTTGGAATTGGTAAACTGGTTAACTCAAAGTCTCTTCAGGGCATACAACTGCATCTGAGCCGGTCTTTCTGTTGGTGTGTCAGTCGATGTGACGGCATAGCTGCAATATCAACGATAGATGGATTGTGGACCAACAGGATAGGATTCAACGGATAGGATGGATGCTCAACACAGATGAAGATTGAAATTTTGGAATTTTGTAAATGTCGCGACGCGTTTATCATGCCTAACTACTAACTTGTCAGCGAAGCGAGGGGATGCGAGAGGTTAATTAATACCTCTTCCGCTTCTCGCAGACCTGCAAAACCCATCACCAGGATACTTACAAGTATTAGCTTTTAAAAAAAAGCTGGCGGTCGCTTAGCCCTATTCATTGTATGTATTCTTGCCCACTGCATGCTTCCATTTCGAACTTCTAGAGCTTGTACATGTAGATTTATTCTAAGCTCTGATTATTAACATCTGAACTGTGATTTATGACCATTTAACACATGCTTCCAGCGAGGATGTTGCTTGATTTTTTGAAAGCACCCAGCTTATGCATGGTATGCTATGGTAATGTATCTAGCATGCGACACATTTATGGAAAATCATTTGACAACACTAGACAGCACATTTTTCTTAAAACTTATGCCAGAAAATCAAGGTCACAGTGGTCGCTTAACTGTATATGTTCAGACTCCGTGACCCCAAGATGTGTTCACAAACCAAATTTGGGATTTCTAGGATTTATGCTCGTGACACGATTTTTCTAGATCTGATGGCAGTGGTAAAGGTGCATGACGCTCCATGACCCTAAATGCATTAAGACACGAATTTTGGCACTCCTATCTAAAATAATATAGGAGATATACTCCGGATATGATATAAACACTCAAACACTTAGTACACTAAGGACAGGTAGTTTGATTACTATATGCCTCCCTTTGGGGGCATAAAACCTGTTTGTCATGACCGTCATAATACAGTGCCTGAATTCATAGTAATACTATGTGATCAGATGTGGATGACAATAATATAAGTACGTTTACTGATGTGAAGTTCGCTCGCACTCTTTGCCAATCAAGGACGTTTTGACTTTGGGACGTTTCACTTTCGCCAGCTTTTTTGAAAAGCTAATACTTATTGCGTTTATATAAGCGGCAGGGCAAATTGGCGCCTTCTTTGTGAAAATTAAATTCGCAAACGAGCTTGCCTCGCGCTATAGGTAGCCCTACAGATTTCACGGACAGTTTACTTCGCGCTGTAGGTCAACCCACGATATTTGGTACCCCACTCGTTGTTCGGCAGCGAATAAACGGCATAAAGGTTTGGTCAAAACCTGAATTTGATGTATGTTTTAGTTGAAGTTTATAAAAGCGGCCGGCCATGGCCGACCGCAATAACTAACCACTAAAACACTAATAACTAAACCCTAAACCCTAAACCTTCCCACAACTTGCTCTGAAGGTGACGGCCATGCTACTGGTTTCACACGAGAAACCCGGAAGGTATATTATTTTTTGGAAGCCTCAAGCAAAATTTCAAGATAGGATGCTGGGAGAACTCAGAACACACACACACATGTTCTGAGTCTTACCACACCCGAGCGGCGCCCTTCCCCTTAGGAATTAGCCCCCTATCCCCGCTTAAAACCCCTAAATAAATAGGCCATCACACGATGACTGGCCATTTTTTGAAATGGAGTTCAAAATTTTAAGGAGCAATAAGTGAGATCTCTCAAGGGATCATTAATCACAAAAGAACACCGACTCCTCGCCACCCGCTCGACGAAAACTGCAACTAAAATAGAAGAAACATAATAAAAGAGGCAAAATTTTATTTCCCAAAGCTTGCCCTAGGGGAAGCTAACTTCGTAGACCGATGTCCGCGTCTTAGTAACACCGCCCGCGAGCTTATGTATACAAGGACTGGACGGAGAAGCGGAGTGATGCCCGGATGATGTTACCTTAAAAACACCAGCGTACAGCTCACCATTAGGGGGAGCGGCAATAACAAAACTCCTTGCCCTTCCAGGCGGAATAAAAACTTACACTTCCAGGAACAGTGGGGTGACACTGTGCAGACGAAATTGTCACGTCAATCCCCACAAGATTGAAACCTGTTTTAGAGCATTACCAAAATTCAAACTAATTAATGCCCCACACCTTTACTTAACGCAGATAGGCGTAGGATAAGGGCGGGATACAGCCCGAATTCCTTTTTTGAAGCCAAAGTGGGTGCATAAAACTGGGTGTGCCGTGCGTGCTATATATGCCTCATGCGCAGGAACCGCGGCACACCGACACAATAACCGAATAATATATGTATGTCTGTATTTAGACTTGTATGCCCTGTAGTCTATTTGTTATGTAAAAGGTTCTTAGCACTGGATTTGACGATACAGAGATGTGTGAAGTGGTTATTTCACATAGCGAAAGTGCTTTGTTTGTTTGTTTGATTTCTTACGTTCCATCAACAATCTTTAGTTATAAAGGGACGGGTCTTCCTGGGTTGTACCAGTACTAAGCTAGGATTAATGTTCTTGCTCAATGACACAACGCAGTGACGCTGGTGAGGCTCGAACCCGCAGCCCCTCGGCCTCGAGTCAAGCACTCTACCACTGAGCCACTGCGCTCCCACAAACGTGCTTATAATATTAAGAGAAACTTGAAAATTACAACATTCTTCTGACCCAAATTCAAAAGAAATATTATCAACATCATCTCATGAGTCGGGTCCAGGCAGGGTCCTAGGGGAGCCATACACTGGCTGTGTTTTAAATGTCACAGAATACTGGTGATCTGTGTTTTGTTGTTTGTTGTTACTAACCTGTAGTGAGACAGGTGAGTCTAGGTTTTTATCTCCTTTACATGTTAAACACAGGAAGACCAACCCCAAGGTCCCCAACATTACTGAAAAATTGTTGACTGGGTCGAAAATTTCTTACATGTACAAGAGGGCCCAAAAGTTCATCCAGCAGGTTGAATTTTTGGGCCTCTTGTAGATGTTAGAATTTGAGAAGCTTAACCCATTTATACTCAAAATATTTTCCCATCCTTATCAATTGGGTTGTTGGGTGGTATTTTTCATTTTTATTCAAATTTTAAAAGAAACTTCTGTAAGCAAACAGTGGAGAACCTGATCAAATGCCGCGTTTTGTGGCATCTGATCTGGTTTTGCACTGTTTTCTGATGTCCCACAAAAAGGACACTAGGCTTCATATGGGTTAATAAACATGGGTCAGATATGCAGTGCAAATGAAAATTTTCAAAATGATTAAATCTTTTAGAATTTGAGCTGAGGACGAGTCCTCCTAGTGATATGTTCGTATTCTAAGAAGCTGTCATGAAGGAGTTTTGCATTTTTGTTTGATAAAAATCACAGTGAGTCATATTCAGAGGAGGACGAGTCCTCCTTCAAAACTCAAGAGTTTTATTGTTTATGCTTAAACATGCAGAAGTTCGGCTTTGATTATGTCTTTTAAAAATTATAAAAAGAGGATGCGGCCATCCTATCCAATTGAAATATAAAATTCCAGGTGAAGACTTCTTTTAGAATTTTGAGCTATGTTCAGAGGAGGACTCGTCCTCCTATTGTTCAGCGATATCTTCATATATATTTTAAGAAAGTGACAGGAAAATGTTTTGCATTTTTGATTGATAAAAACTCCAAGTGAGCCATATTCAGAGGAGGACGAATCCTCCTTCAGTTTGGCTTTGATTATGTCTTTGAAAGAAAAATAATAAAAAAGCAAGGAGGACGCAGTCCTCCTATCAAATTGAAGCATAAAATTTCAGGTTACGACTACTTTGAGAATTTTGAGCCATATTCAGAGGAGGACTCGTCCTCCTAGTGTTCAGCGATATCTTCATATTTTAAACAGTTGTCATAAAGAAGTTGTACATGTTTGTTTGAAAAAAATTATCCCAGAGTCTGAGCCATATTCAGAGGAGGACGAGTCCTCCTTCAAGTGTTTATGCTTAATCACGCAGAAGCTGATTATGCATTGTTTAAAAATTAGAAAGCAAAGTGAAAGCGATCCTCCTTTCATATTGAAATATAAAATTCCAGTGACGACTAATTTTAGAAGTTTGAGCTATGCTCAGAGGAGGACTCGCCCTCCTAGCGTTCAGCGATATCTTCATGTATATTTTAAGAAAGTGACAGGAGAAGTTTTGCATTTTTGTTTGATAAAGAATCCAAGTGAGCCATATTCAGAGGAGGACGAATCCTCCTTCAAAATTCATAGTTTTATTGTTTATGCTTAAACACGCAGAAGTTTGGCTTTGATTATGTCTTTACCCCCCCCCCCCCCCCCAAAAAAAAAAAAAAAAAAAAAAAAGAAAAGAAAAAAAAAGAGGATGCGGTCCTCCTATCAAATTGAAACATAAAATTTCAGATGACGACTGCTTTTTGAATTTTGATTTATGTTCAGAGGAGGACTCGTCCTCCTAGTGTACAGCGATATCTTCTTATTTTAAACAGTTGTCATAAACAAGTTGTGTATGTTTGTTTGTCAAAAAAATCCCAGAGTCTGAGCCATGTTCAGGGGAGGACGAATCCTCCTTCAAGTGTTTATGCTTAATCACACAGAAGTTGATTATGTCTTGATTAAAATATAGAAAGCAAAGAGGATACGACCCTCCGATTAAATTGAAATATTTAATTTCAGGTGACGACTACTTATAGAATTTTGAGCTTTGTTCAGAGGAGGACGAATCCTCCTAGTGACCAACGATATCTTCAAATTATGGAGTTAATCACGCAAAAGTTTTGGTAAATCTTCTTAGATGATTTGAGCTACTGTCAGAGGAGGACCCGTCCTCTTGTTCGATGGCAATTTCAAATATAGGACACATTGATGAAGAAAAACGGAAAATCGAGGGTTCCAAAACTGGGTTTTAGCAGAGGACGCATTCTGGTCGTTGAAAAAAAAGTGCGGGTTGGGTAACGTTTTTAGCCACACTAAAATGCGTCCTCTTCTTTTTTGCGTTTCTGACACCCCCAAAACAGCGTTAATTTACCTTAAAAACGGACCTAATTGTTGTGTCCGTTTTTATTTTGGTGGCCGTTACTAGTGGTTTACATATTTGATCACGTTATTTAATGACGTCCATAACAATGCTTCTTACGTCTTCACGCCAAAAAACTGGATTGCAAAGTAGTTTAGACCGTTGTGAAAAATATAATCTCAACTCATGCTCCTGTTCTATTAAACTCATGCGAAAAAGCAATACAATGCTCGTCAAGCCTTGCATTTCATCTCTTTCCCGAACTCGTTTAATACTCAGATAAAATATGATCAGTTATCAGCTTATGTTAGATTCTCTATCAACTCTACATATCAATGCATTTGTCAAGTATGGCTAGAAGTCTAAATTTAGGCATATGCCTTGATTTACGTTCCTATTTTGGATGTAAGAGCAGTGAAGGCTCTAAATCGTCCAAACATTTGATGCACGCTTATGAGATATGTGCGAACATCTTGAACATACTTGAATTCACGAGACGGTCAAAGGGAGTTTCTAGATCTACAGCAGCAATGACTTGTTCATTAACTTATAATAAGGCTCTTACATTTAATTCCGTTGACCCAATCACCTTAAATAAGCAGTGGATATAAAACAATGACTTTCTAACCCCGTGTTACAGATAACTTCGTTCTGTCACCGCAATAAGATTATTTCAAATGCTTCTTTCGTATTGAGTTACGGTTCAAGAAATACCTGAGAGAATTCCACATTATTTGCACAGCAGCTCCAATGACTGATAAGCAGAATAAAAAGATACAGCATCGATTATTTGTTAGCTTAAACAATCGCTTTGGACGCATAAGCAATCGCACAAGTGTATTGGACAGGACTGATACTGCTGACAGTATTTGACATTATTGAAGGCAGCTGGAGGCCTACTCCAGACGTTTGTGTAACCAATCGACCGACCAATTCGTCGGTGGTGTCTCAAGCTATGGTCTTATTTACAGCCATGCACGTAGTTGACCGTAGTGCATTTCAACCGTAGTCTGCCGTAGTATTTTTACGGTCAAAAAGGTTGAAGTATGTTCGAAGTAGTTTCAAGATTAGTAAAACGAGGATATATAAAATGTCTTAGTAGGTTGAACTACGTCTAATTAATTTGAACTACATTCAATTGCGAGCAGAGTGGCTGGGGCTAGCTAGGGTACTTTTTCCCCAGGTTGCATTTGGAAAATGTACAACGAGCAATGATAAATGAAATGATAATATCTTGTCTGTGTCAACCAGAATAGTATGACCTCATTTTGACATGGCAGTGGCTAATTTATAAATTTTTAATTTGATTCATGCCATTAGTATTAAATATAATCCACAGGTACAACTGTAGGCATAGAGCATTCAACTAATGAGCGGCCTTCGTTTGATTATACTAATAGATCTGTTTCTTAGACTAAGACTAATTGTTTTTAGCTCAGTCAGTTTGTGACGAAACACAATTAAGCATATATGGTCGATGTACCAATGTCCATGGTTGTTTCATCAATCATTTTAATGACAACATTAAAAGCGCAAAGGTCATTTCAATGACATGTACGAGTATTTATCATATAGCATCGCGCCTGGGAGAGACATAACACCATGCATTAAACTCGATAAACCACTAGTGTTTTACAAATTTTGGTAACGTTATGAAATGACGTCCATACCAACATTGTGTAAATATGGCAAAATTCTAATGTTTGAATGACAAAAATGTGATTTCAAAGTAATTTAAATGTCATACGTGCAGACTGATCAGAGCATTTGCTAGACTGATCAGCGCTTTGCTAGTCGCTTAAATATTCTTTGCCTGTTAAGCTACTGACTGAAAATTATTTGCAGTATCTAGGCTTAAAAGGAGGCTGCACATGCTTGTCTGAGTAAACACTTGTCAAAATGTGACATTGTTGGAAATCACATGGCGCGGCTCAAATTATAAAATAAGTGGTTTGACAACTGGTTTACTAGGAACCATTCAAAATTGTATCACCCTTTTAAAGAAAGTCTTCAAATCTTTGCTTGTTAGGAACCATAATAGTTGAATGTTTAAAAGAATGGTAAAAGTAACAGATACATTTCAGTCGTTAATTTCTCAAAAAACATATTGGCTCTAACCAATGATATGGCAGGCATTTGCCATTGAAATAGTGCAATGTGATCTGAACGCCATTCATTTAAATGAAATGATAATTGGTGTTAGGAGGGTAGTACCCTTCAGGATCTATTTTCTCATTCGTTATTGATCCGATCACAATTATTGTGATAAGGGTTATGGAAAATATAAATGCGCTTTACGCTGGTAGTCTTAGATTAAAAGTCATATTTCTTTTTCGAGAATATTATCAATGTTCATGCTGGCAGACAAACAATAATGTAAAATAGTGAAAATTAATTGCTTAACGTATAGCCAAAACAAAGTGGAGGAATAAGTAGGTGAAATTTGGTTGATACAAAGCGGGTAGAGGTGTGCTTTTTTTTAACCGTGCATCATTTTTTGCTGCATTATTCAGCAAGCTTGTACTTGTCATATATTGTCTCAATTTTGGAAATTGTCCATATATTTTGAGGAGTTTCTGGCTTTCAATCTATATACCAAATGCGTTCTATTATGTAGAACTCATAATATAATTTATACTATTGCCAAAAGCAAGTGAGTATGACCAGAAAATGCCACAATCATTGATCTATTCATGACACGCAGAGGAGGAGACATGAGAAAACAGTCAAACTTAGACACGAGCATACAATTAAGAATCATGATTTTTAAAAATCAATATTTGAAGTGGGGTTCTGGTCACCTGTTTTAAGAATTGATTGATTGCAGACTGGAAACTAGCCGATATATGCAAAATTGGTGCATATACCAAAAAACCTGTGTGATGTCGCCCATAAGGTTTAAATGGCAACAGAAGAGAAATGAAAAAAAAAATGAAAAATTAGAACCAACGGTTTTGTAGACACCCCGCTGATATGTGGTCCTAGTTTATACTTTGTGAGCAAAACTTATTCAAACACAAATTAAGTAACAGTCAACCAGTCTTATGGTCAGCATTTGAACAAACTATACTCAGCATACGAAAGTTCTACTTCCTTTGGTGTTTGGGTAATTCATTCTTGACCAGATGTTGCTTCATAATATGTAAATACTGTCTATTGAAATCAATTGGCAGCAACTGGATAAAATTAAGTTGCAAAATGACACCTGGTGCTGAAAAATAGTTTACTTAAAGAATCACGGACTGTGTAAGGAATTGCTTGTTATCCTGAGTAGTTGTTTTCAAGCACCTTAGACATCAAAGTCCTTAACATTGTTATCTCTGTCAACAGAATTAGTGTTGTATAGAGCTGTTTATACATGTAGCCGCGGATACATATGGGGTCTTGTGAAACTGTATTTGGTTTGGCTTCTCAGGTGAATTGTTGATGCCAATCTCAAAAGAGGTCATGGTGATACAAATTCTACTAGCAAGGATAAAAGTATTAAAACATAGCTGTTAAGCGACGTATATGTGAAACATAAGCTCAACATCAATTAACTCAGCAAAATTGTAATACAGAACCAACGATTGTACAAGAAATCATGTTTTAGCTGTTTCAAAACAGATGCTGACAAACCCGTGCAATGGGCGAGTACAAAACTTTTATGGACGTGTTTGCTCATTTGCTATAATTTTCTAAGTTTAACCTGTCGTGTAACCCATTTCCTTGATATCAGATAGACACTTTGAATAAGTCACTGTGTTAAAGTTTAAGTTTATATTGGTTCACTTACTCACTTACAGTGATCCATATTTGTACCTAACAAAACACTTAAGTTTTCACTATGATGTTTAAAACGACTCAGAAATCGTGAAATCAAAAAATAGTAAGTGAGTATCATCTGGAAATACCACAATCACAAACTGCAGACTAACCCGCCGCATCGTGAGGAAGAGCCACACAACAATCACCGAGACACCAGGAAGACAAAAATGTAAATCAACCAGCACTCTCTTCCCCATCAAGATGATTGCAAAACTAGAATGGACATAAAGCAGCACACAACAAACCATAGAACTATTACCGAATGCCACAATGGGATTAACAATCAGCATCGAATCAACGGCAACCGAGCCACCAGCTTAGAACGGACAGTAACCAAAGCCACCGGATGGGGTGGGGGTTGGTGGGGGGGGGACTTAAATGCATTTTACTAGTACCAAATCTTCGCTCTAGATTCTGCTGTTGCTGAAGCACAAAAATGTTAACTAAAGCTTGTAAATAATTTACCATTACATTGTACAGGAAATTACATTTAAGCATATATGGTAAAAACTTCTGTCATCTAGAAACTTTTTTGTTGCTAAAGAAGACTTTTTAGTAGCCTGGTTAGCACTCTTGAGTTTGTTTTGGGCCCCGATGTCCAAATACCGCTAGAAAGTACATGCTCGCTGTTTAGCTATACCCAGCCCAAGTTATCTTGGAATCCATCTTCACGATTTGTCATCAAATATACTTAAGAAACAAATGCCTTTCAGATTCGAAAAAAAATACGTAAAAAAACACATTATATTTTTTTTATAAAATATTGCGCTGGCTTCACTAACTATTGTGCAATGAATTTATTCGTAGCCCTTTTTGCGATTGCATAATAATCCGCAAATGCAAGTTTTAAAGTCCTGCAGCGTTATTTTATCTACGTTGACATTCTGTATTTACAATGATATTTACCAATAACAAAGTTATTATAAACTCAGTATTTATAAAATAATGCATGCTTTTTATTTCATCTAAACCAATCACAAACAGAATTCGAAGCATAGTGCTTGAATTGTTTGTCCACTGTCATAGAGGTTAACTGCCACCGGAATTTTTTTGCCAAACCAGTTTTTGGCAAAATGACCTAGTACTTTTAGTTGACATAGAAAGCTAAAGTGACTTATTTCCAGTAGAATAGACCCTACTGAGGAAATTCTATAGGTTTTTGGCTTAAAATCTGTAATGACCTAGAAAATATTCCACGACAAAGGTCAAAATCCCCGCGGGGATTTTTCACCATCCCCGCGGGGATTTTTTCCCCGTGCGGAAAATTTCCCCGCGGGGATTTTCGAAAATTCTAAAACTCATCTTTTATTCAAATATGACAAGATCTCATGTTAATGGTGTGTAAAAATGAATGTCCACCAGTAATAACAATTTTTCATTTTTCCCCGCGGGGATTTTTCCCCGCAGGGATTTTTGGAGAAAAAATCCCCGCGGGGATTTTTTGAAAATCTGTTTAAGGGTCTAAAATCAAGCTTAGGTTCACTCTTGCAATCTGTTTGACACATTTGAGTATGTTTCAAGTATATATTAACATTTTTATTTTCCCCATGGGGAAAAATCCCCGCGGGGATATTTCCCCGCAGGAATTTTTCCCCGCAGGGATTTTTCCCCATGGGGATTTTTTTCTGCACAGTATTCATCCTTAGAGGATTTTATTCAATGGCAAAGTATTTTTTCTGCATTTATTCACATTTATATTGTATATGGTATGGATCCAGCTCAGTTGCTGCATGTTGGAGTGAAGCAAGCGGGTAAACTGTATTTTAGATTTACTTGGTCACAAACCCAAAGACATTTTTTCACATTATGCTGCCCATATACCTGTATTCACAGTAAAGCTGCACCTGTTAGGGCCTACTGCTTGTTCCATCTCTTTATTCACTTTGCAAAGAGTTTAGATCCAGATCAGGCCCTACATCTCAGGTACAGATTACAGGATCAGGATCCAAGCTGTTTGATATTGTGGTGTTTATTTCTGAATTTGCTTGGGCATAGTAATAAAATTAATACTGTTAATATCAGCTAATGAAAATAAAACATTTGTCTTCTTTAACAGTTTTTGTTAAATAGTTGAGAGATAATATGATTTTAGCATTTGTGTTGTCTGCTGATTCTTCATTATTTTAACTTCTTCAAAACAAATTCAGTCAATATCAATAGAATGACAAACAGTTGGATTCCGACTTTGTCTTAAGGGATAATTAGTAGGTTTGTTTTGACATGCACAGTCAAACAAACCGTGCCTCCTTTAAGCAATAACTGTTTGAATCCAGATCAGGCCCAACAATGTGTTAGACCGGATCTTCGTCCAAACTGTTTGCTTAATATTTTGTTTATCAGCAGACAACATTAGCGGATAAAAGGTAGGAGAGGCAATATGCATATGACTTATTTACTGGCAATAGTACAGTGTACTGGGCCGACTGGATTAGTACTCTATGTGCCAGAACAACCACCTAAAACAAGAAAACTGGACACTTTGGAGTACTCCACAATAAATCAAGTTATACAAATATTTACTCCCATGTAGGCAGTGCTCCACCATCTTGTTTTGGAACTAAAAATCACCACCTGACCACCCCCGCCCCCCTTTCTTTTTTTCTTTAGACACTTGCTCAATCGATACTGATCATTACGCAAATTTTAGAATTTTGAGAAAAAAAGAAAAAAGAATCTGTTGGCTGTGCTTTTTACTAATTTAGGAGTGCCCTAATCTCCTCAGTGGTCTGGGAATTGACCACAGAAGGAGAAAAACTATTCCACTGTGGAATAGTCCACGGAAAAAAAATCTTCAGGGAATCACTGTATGTCTGGTATCTACAATATTGGGCACTGTTTGATGACCTGGTAGATTTCAAAATGTGAGCAGGGTCAGGTACTTGTCTTTTTCTATAGACACAGCACCACAATGTATCTTATGAAAGAGGAGAAGGGAGAACCGATCCCTACAAGCCGCGAGAGATGGCACTCACGCACATCGAGCATCTCACCGACACTACCTGTGTTTCACCATCTCCGGCATGTCCAGCGGGCTGCTGTCCTCTGAACTTTCTCTACCTGATTAATCTGAAGCTTTGAGTAAGGGCTCCAAAAAGGTGCTGCATAATCTAGTTTAGGCCTAATCAAAGTTTTGTATGCAACTTCCTTAGTACTCGTAGTTGCAAAAGCCAAATTCCTGCGAAGGAAACCGAGTGCCTTAGTTGCTTTGGAAGAAATTTCTGAAATGTGTTGACCCCAATCCATATTATCAGAGATGGTTATATCAAGGTATTTGGCTGACTGAACTTTTCCAAGTTTTCTTGTGAAGGGAATAATCAAAGAGAATTTGTTTGTAATGCTGATGCCGAGTCACTCTATGACTGAGTCACTCTCATAGAGTGACATTTGGCCACATTGAACTTCATTTGCCAATGATTGGCCACAGATCGAAGACCTTATGTTATCCGGCAGGTCATTTATAAAAGTAAGGAACAGGATCAGTCCTACATACCCCCCACACACACTTCCAGACTTAAATTACTTAAACTCTAGAGTTCCTGGATCCATGCCTAAGTTTGGTATGATAACAATTTAATTAATCTTTCTGGACCCGGACACGGAACAATTTTATATAGAGCGGGTGAGGGTATTAGTGAACCATAGGCAGTTAGTGAACCATTTCTGTATTCCAATTTCTAATGCATAGAAGCGTATTGTTTGACATTTAAAATGTTGAACCTAATGCGTTGTTTAGTATCTAGGGTGTGCTATCTCCATATTCACTAAGTTAGTTTTTAAAACAGACTTTATTTTTTAATGTCAATAAATTTGACGATTCTTAACCATGGTGTTAAGGAAACAGAAATTTGGTCCTAACGATCAACACCTTTTGTGTAGTGTTTTTGTCATGATTTTTGATAAAAGCCGGTATCTAATTGAATTGTTAATCCAAAACACTTCTGCCCTGGTACCTGGCGGTGTTTGATTAGTCTATAGAAAGGGTTCACAAACACCCGACGAAAATTTCTCATGGAGGGTATTAGTGAACCAAGTAACATGAGCATTGAATAAAGTGTACCTTATCACTTTATTTCTGCATATTGCACTCCTTGTATCATGCATGCATAAGCTAGATTTATGAAAGAAGTTCTAAGAAAAACAGGAATATATGAGCAATAGGAATACATCCCCTGCATGGCAAATATGCCTAGAGAATGCCTTATAATGTCTGATGGAAACTTGCTCTTGTTTGGCTTGTGTATGAATAGAATAGGCTGTGTTAGTATCACCTGTTATACTCTACTGAAACAGACGATTTTTGTAGGTTCATTTTATGTTCTAAAACGTTTGTGTTACATAGGAAATAAACTTACCATATAATATATGAGGACAATTTCCAAAATGGCTACAACAAATATGGCGTCACAAGTCATGTGTTCCTTTACCCTATTATATGTATTTAGCGAAACACATGCATTCATAATCGCATTTTTTATCAATAGTGTAAAGCAATAAACTTTATAAAACGCCATTTAACCGCTAGTTATCACTTGGCAAGGTAGTTCAAGGCAGTCTTAAAATGAGCTGACCGATTTGCACTGCCTTGGAAATGACATTCAGACAAAACTTTGCTACATGCTGTCAGAAAAAAAGTCAGGCCATTGTGGAAAGCTGCTTCGGTGTATTAAATAACAAATCAAGTTTTAGGGTAGTTCTACATTCACTGGTGAGTGCAGGTCTAATCTAAGCCTTAATTGCACGTCTTTATTCATCTCTATGGCGTTTCTAGATAATGCCATAGTTTAGATAGGGAATAATTAAGCACCTGGATACCCCCCCCCCCCCTCTGGAAAAAGTTGGACACCATCCTTACCACTGGAAGAATTGATGGACCCCCTCTGGAACCATGGAAAATTAAACTTCTATAAAATAAGTTGAGGACAAAAAAATTTTTTTATGGCAGATACACCTTGAATCCACCCTCCCGGACGAGAATTCTTGGACCCCTGCATGTATTGATATTGTTGCTTCATATGGAAATCCATATAAAAATTGCTGAGAACATTTTTTGAAAAGGATAGCTTTTATGACAGGTTGCATTGTACCAAAGGTGTTGAGTGTCAAACTTGGAGGTGTGAGAATGTCAGAATTCACATTCAAAATAGTCATTTATCTATCTAGAGCTTGATAATGTCTCGGGATAGAATTTCAAGTCTGTTCTTTTGTTGTTAAAGCTCCTCCATTTTTTGGCCATACATTAATTTTTTTTTTTTTTTTTAATTTTAACCTGTGACCTTTTAATATATATACAATGCACAATCCCAACTTCATTTTATAAAAATCTATGGGATGTTCAATTGGTCTAAAAAGAGTTAAGGGGATCATTTGTGTGAAATTATTTACAATTGGCGCAGGAATTCAGCTCAATTCATTTGGAAACAACATGGGGAATTCTTATTTTGGTCAAAATTAGACATTTCAAAGTGCTGATCTGACCTTGAAATTAAGGTTAATGAATTGAACTCAAACCTAATACCCCTCCCCCTACCTTCCTAACTATCAAAGGCCCTGATAAACAAAAATTTGAGCCTTTTCAGAATAATTATGTGTTTTGTGTTTCAGAAGAGCCGGCTCATTGAGACGCTTCTTTTGAGTACCCATGTTGGCACAACATATGTTTTATTTTTAGAAAAATGAAATATGATTTTCAAATATGCTCACTTATCTGGAGGCTTGAACAATGTTTCTATCATTGGTTTTGCAGAAAATGTGCGGAACAGAAGCTACACCCTCTAAGCTACACAGATGGTGACATGGACTCACAACGCCAACAGGATCAGCACAAAAGCCGATATGTACCCCACATAATTTGTGACAGTGGTTTAGGAGCAAAGATGTCTGTTTTGTTTGCTTGCGTAATAAAAAGGGTAAGTAAATTACCCCTATATCAGCTAGTGATAATTTTGTCATCTGCTGATGTTCTATGCAAACAGTTTGGAAGGCCTCCAGTAAAATATTTTACTGACTGTCCCAAGGCAGTACTTCTTTTGTGGATCTTTTATGTTTTTTCTGTCTTTCGTTTGCTATGCCTTTGTGCACGTCTGTTTATGTGTGCCTTGTGGTCACCTGCTGAGAAAGGGCTGACCTCTTGGCTCTCGTTTGTGGTGTCAGGCTGTGAGTTTGTCACTTTCCCATTGGTATCCTGGGTCAGGTGTGGTACTTGATTGTATTGATTCCTGATCTTTGCACCCATACTTACTTTAATACAGGGGTTGCCAGAGCTCATGATGAGAAATGTCTTTAAATGACATCTTCTCCTGAGCCAATGGTCCAAATTTTAAATAATTTCACAGAAATGTTCCTCATGATGCCCTCTACCAGAATTGCACAAACAGTTTTGCTCCACCAAAAAAGGGGTTGGCATACAGTTTGGACCCAGATCAGACTGGACACATAATGTTATCATTAGTGTAAAACTTTGATGTTTTTTCCCTTTAAACAAATTATTATTCATACATTACAAGTTAAAACTTTTGTAAAATGCTTGCGATCTTTCAGCATTTTTTTGTGTGAGTAACACCACAGAAGAATAAAAACATGACAGTCTTTTAAAGTATGAAAGAACATAAGGGGTATAGATTAACTTAAGGGTGAGCAGCTTACAGACAACAGCAAAGCATGAACAAAATTATCAATTATGCTAAGAGTTAAAGCATTCATAGTTAAAGCATAAAGAAAAATCACAAAAAGTCCAATTTTTGAAGGTTTACCATTGCCCTGTTTAATACACAGACAATGCAGGTCTAGGTCAAGTCCATTTTATCAGACAATGTCATTTGTTAATCACCTTGAATACAGTTAGGACCTAGACCAGCACTTATTGAAATTCAGTCCTGGTCTGCGTCCAAAATGTTAGACATTCTTATAACTAGTGTTTGAAAAAAGTTAATTTTGAAAAAAAGTCAGCAGACTACATAAAGCATGAAAAGCATTCAACAACTTAAAAAAGATCTTTCTGGTTTAAATGATCAAGCAGTGGCGGACCCAGAGGAGTTTCAGGGATTCCCTCGAACCCCCTCCCCCTCCCCCCCCCATTTTAAATGTCCTATGAAAATGAAATGATTGGGTCTCAGTGAGACCAAATTGTTTCTTTTTCATAGAATACTTAGGAAAAATGAGATAAAATCAGCAAAGCGCACCCCTACACCTTAATATATTATGAACCCCCTTTGTGTGATGTACATTATATATCTATATATATCTTGTAATGTTCTATGTTTATAGTTATTGTTTGTCAAAATTGACCCGAGACATATGAATTTTCATTGTCCTTTCATCCAATCTTCGGGAATCATCGTAAAAAGTGAGCTTTAGATTGTGGTACAATTACTTGTAATACGTATGAATGAAAGAATTCTACAATTTCTCGATAGCTTAATGGGTACATTTAACAGGATGTGTTTAGCATTCAAAAGATGTGGGTTCAAATCTGGTTCATTTCATTTTTTTTTTTTTTTTTTAGTCTTTTTTCATTATTTTGTTTGTTAAAGGTGCATAGTCTGTAACTTTGATCTTTTAATTTTAGAAATAATGTTTCTAATTTTCAAGAACACAGTAAAAAAACTAAAATTCAGGTATACATTTAACCAATTTAGTAAATCTTAACAAATTATCAGTATCGATCAAAACAACAGCATTTATGTTAAAAATTAACTGCCTATAATTATTGGAGGTACGCAAATAATTACCAATAAGGGGAAAAACAGCTGTTTTAATAAGATAATTCACTTTATCATGCAGTTTGTGAAAATATAACTTAATTTTACTTTTACAAATGATTTAAAAAGAAAAGATTTTTTTTTCGAAAAATGTTCATAGTTGCAGACTTAGTCTCTTTAAGTTTTTTTTTTAAATTTTGTGCACAAATGGATAATATATAATAACTATAAAAATCTTATCAACTACAACTAGCACAGTGCATGATTTCAATATAAGCTCACATGTAATTAACACTTTGTATGCTTGGTCATTTTAATACTTTTATGTCATCAGCAGACTTTTTTCCAAAGTCAACTTTTTCAATAAACTTTTACAGAAACCCTATCAGACGATGGCAAACGGTCTGTATCCAGTTCAGGACCAATGTTTTGTCGGTACTGACCAGGGTCCAAACTGTTTGCAAAGACTATCAGCAGGCAACAAAAGTAGCCGCTGGCAAAGAAAGAGTGAATAAAACTGAGGCAATTAATACTGAATATCCAAATGAAAAGATGTAAAGATAATCAGAAGGTGGCATAAAATATGTGAACAACTTTGACTTCAAAAGAATGCATACATTGGACAGTCATAAAAATGTCTCCCACCCAAAGATTTGATCCAGGTTTGGGTGATCTTTTTCAAATTGTGAACTAACCACTAGGCTATCAGACCATATAGATTTAAGAATTGACATTATCTTAATAATCTTAAGTAAGTAAGTAAAGTCTTTATTTAAAGAGGATGACAACATTTAGTAGTACAACTAATCTTCCATGAGGCCCTTAAAATAACTAATATGTACACACATAAAAAACAACAATTCTACACAAACTATCAAATTAAATTGTTTAACCCTGTACTGCTGAGCACTATCTACAATCAAAAAATCACAAACAGGTAAATATACAGATGTCTGCAAATTATAGCTCAATATGGCCATGTGACTTATTATATGTCCACTTTCAAATTTTATCATACTGTCTCTGATCAAGTATTAGCTGTATTCCACCCTATAAGTGCACTTTGTCTATAGTCTAACTCTTCAATGCTAACTATAATAATAATAATAATAATAATAATAATAATAATAATAATAATAATAATAATAGTAATAAAATAATGGAAATGTCCAGAGTTATCTATTTTTCATATATATACAGGGCTTTAGATAAGCTTTATTTTCAAAAAAGTACTGTACTTGTCCATTTTTTAAAAAAAGGTGTAACGAGAAATTTTTATGAGTACTGACTGTTCGTCTTAAAAAAACATACAAAGTAATTATTTCAATTGAGCCTGGGCTTGCTGCGTGTTTTCTTAGGCTATTCATTAACAAAAAAGTAAACAGTAAGATATTTAATTTCTCTTTGGTAGGTTTTGGTTATACAACTAAGCGGCAATGGGGATGGGGGTAGGATGCGGGAGATGAAGAATTTTTGGAAAAAATAGTGCCAATTGGAGCATTGAGTCCCCTTTAGGTAGCTTAAATTGTATGCTTTGGGAGGGGGTTGTGTGGAATTTAAAATAGCTAAATTTTGGCAAGACCGTAAACTGAATGCAAAACTGTTGATCCTGATCAGCTGATCAGTATCCACACTGTTAGTGTTTCTAAAAACGGGATATATCTAGGTTCAGCAGGACAAGGGTTAATTTGATATTTACACAAGTGCATTTTTTTATTATATAGTAACCATATTTATCTTGACAAGCATCCATTTCTATTTTACTCTGCTTGCTGGAATTTTTTTTATATTTTTGTCATCTGCTGTCTTTTTTTTAAAATTGATTTACTATATTGTTCTCAGAGAGTCAAACAGATTGGATTAAGATCTGGCGGAATATTTTGTCGGTCCTGATCTGGTTCCAAAACTGTTTGCAAAGGTTATCAGCAGACAACAATTGCAGGCAAAGAGTAACTTCAGTAGTGTATATCTGACCAACTTGCAGGGTTCCACTTATAAGTATGCATTTACGAGCAGAGTAGAAAACAATATACATCCTGATCAGCTGGCTTCAGGACCAGGATCATTTTAAGGTATTTTGTCATCTGCTGTCTTTTCTAAATTAATTTACTATATAGTTCCTTCATGATCACCATCAGAGAGTCATACAGTTTGGATCCAGATCAGGTCTGACATTTTGTCGGTCCTGATCTCAGGTTCTAAAACTGTTTGCAAAGGTTATCAGCAGACAACAATTTCAGGCAAAGAGTAACTTCAGCAGTGTATATCTAACCAACTTGCAGGGTTCCACTTATTAGTATGCATTTACAAGCAGAGTAGAAAACAATATACATCCTGATCAGCTGGCTTCAGGACCAGGTATTTTGTCATCTGCTGTCTTTTCTAAATTCATGTACTATATAGTTCCTTCATGATCACCATCAGAGAGTCAAACAGTTTGGATCCAGATCAGGTCTGACATTTTGTCAGTCCTGATCTGGTTCTAAAACTGTTTGCAAAGGTTATCAGCAGACAACAATTTCAGGCAAAGAGTAACTTCAGTAGTGTATATCTGACCAACTTGCAGGGTTCCACTTATAAGTATGCATTTACGAGCAGAGTAGAAAACAATATACATCCTGATCAGCTGGCTTCAGGACCAGGATCATTTTAAGGTATTTTGTCATCTGCTGTCTTTTCTAAATTAATTTACTATATAGTTCCTTCATGATCACCATCAGAGAGTCATACAGTTTGGATCCAGATCAGGTCTGACATTTTGTCGGTCCTGATCTCAGGTTCTAAAACTGTTTGCAAAGGTTATCAGCAGACAACAATTTCAGGCAAAGAGTAACTTCAGCAGTGTATATCTAACCAACTTGCAGGGTTCCACTTATTAGTATGCATTTACAAGCAGGGTAGAAAACAATATGCATCCTGATCAGCTGGTTTCAGGAACCAGCTGATTCGGATCTATACTGTTTATGATCAAGGTTGGAGTATTTCAAGAAAAAGCACGAATATCACCAAGATTTTGGCGAAATGTTATCAGTCTCATGTCAATTTGGGCAGTTTGAAATAAGAAATATATAAAGAATAGAATAGGATGGACAGTTCGTTTCTTTCTGGATCTAAAAATAACAACTCGTATCATTTTACCTATTCTTGTTAGTGCTTAGCCACCTCTGTCATCTGCTGATAACCTTTGTGAACAATTATATAGGAGGCAGACTGTTGGTCCTGATCTGGGTCCAAACCGTTTGACTCTCTGATAGTGTTCCTGAAAGAAATATTGTTAAAAGTTAATTTTGAATGCTAAAAGTCAGCAGACAACAAAAAAGCATGAAAAAAGCTTGAAAATAAATGATAGAAAAAGATCTTTCTGTCTTCTGTCTTAATAATCTACTATAGAACAGATTGTCATTCTAAAAGTGTTACTGAAAAATATTTTTAAGAAAGTCAATTTCTAAAAAGTCAGCAGACCGCAAAACATTAATGTGGGCATGACCAGATTGGTCTGGAAATTTATTGTTCATCTAAATTGAAGGATGTTTTTGTTGTTACCATGACAACAAATAGTAGGTTTTGACCACATGGTGAGTTGCTATCACCTAGTGACTTAATAAACACAGAATTTTCAGGTTTATTACTGAAATGCACATGGGGTAGATACAGATTAGAAGCCACTAACAGTTAAATCTTCAAGTCATGTCCTTTAAGAAAAAAGTGTCCTGGAATTACCTTTTGAATATATTATTTTGTTCAGAGAACCAAATAAAAATAGTCCTTGATCAGACTGCTCTTCTTGAAGTATGCTGATCTGAGACTATTTTTTTAATAAATGCTTATTTACTGATCTCCGATGTTTAATTCTTTGTTGCAAATAGTTTGGATCCAGATCAAGCCTGGAAGTTATAAATCTAAAAAAAAAATGGGCCTGTTTCAACAAAATATTTTTTTAAGGTATGTCAATTTTTTTATATAGCTTCAGCCTAGTGCCTTAATACAATGCAAGAATAAACAACAATGAGATCTAGCAGGAAAAGTTTATTATCATAATTATTACACATGCATACCTTGAAACATTCAACTCATAATATGGGCCAGTACATGGGGTTTTGGTACATATAACATATCACAGATTTATATAAACACAAATTTGCAGCGTAAAATTGTAAATATCACCTTACCCATAATTCTTAGCATATGATTTGGGTGTCATAAGAACCGTCTCATTGAGACGGTTCTTTTGAGTACCCACAACATATGTTTTGGTTTTAAAATAAGAAAAGTATTTTTTTTTTTTGGTACACACTCTTAACTAAAGGCCTGACATATGCTGCCAGTGAAGGCTCAGACAAGCCTGCACATGTACAGTACTCCACATTGTGCACTGTAAACATGACCATTGACCTATATAAGAGTGACTAGAAACTCCAATAAAATACCAATACTCAACTCAAATAACACTGTCGTGTATCTTACACAGGTAAATGAGGGAAACTCAATATCATTTATCTACACGATTGGCTTTTACCGCTGTTTTGGAATACACAGCGTAATTTCTCTATGTTTTACCTAAACTTTTAACACCTTTATAAACACCGAAATTATATAATAACGATAATTATGAATCATTGGACATCTTAGTTAATGAATATTGATAAATCAAGACACAGATATAGCCATGTTTGAAGCTTTATTCGTCAGAGTGAAAGAGGTATTTTTGAAGCCATTTTTTGCAGATTTCCGCAACTTTCTTAAAATCGGCCGTTATTTACACGGTCATAACTCAATCGGATTAGTTTTTACATTGCAGAAACAAAGCATTTAGCAATATTTCATATATGTTTTTTCGATTGGTATTAACAATATTTATCAATAAGCGATATTAAAGACGAAGTACGCTCTTTAAAGTACCTATAAATGCAGCGGTCTCACAAGCTGCATCGCCATTTTGAGTGTGTACAATAAAAAGCGCACCAGGCATTAGTCACGTGACACATGCCACAACATACCTATATGGCTGAAAAATGAAGTGTCCAGTCACTCTAATATAGGTCACTGACATGACCTATAACCTCAAAAAATCAATAATCCTATAGGAGTCTGTATGTATCTGCCTTTGTTTACATCCATGGCGTGGAAGTTTATCTGCACAGTGTGTAGTACTGTGTACGCAGTCTTGCTACAGCCTTCAGTATTTTGAGGCTAACTTTCTATTTATCCTGAAAACTTTTTCCCATGTACTACACAAAGTTAACTCTGTTTCGCCAAACAGTAGATTTGATTCTTATTCAAATGAACTCTTTGCATGCTGTTTTTTTTCATGCTTTTTTGTGTTCTGCTGACATTTTTCAAAATTCACTTTTTCAAATAATTATTTTAGTGTCAAACAGTTTGGATCCAGATCAGGCCCAATGTTCTAGCGGGCCTGATTTAGGTCCAAACTGCAAAAATCATCAGCAGATGACAAAATACGCCGCTGGCAGTCTCTCACTAGGATTTTGACAATAGGAGTAAAATTGCTGTTTGCCAGAAAAATTTAGAGTTTCACCAATCTTTTCTATTGGCACTTTAGAAAAAGTTGGAGTCAGAATCAAAAAGTTGGAGTAAAATAATCCAAATTTGGAGTTAGTGAGAACTGCGCTGGCAAGCAAAGTGTTAATACTACCCATGAAAGGCCAAAACAACATGCATTGAGTTCATTTCATGTGCAATAGGTTAATGGATACCCCTATCTTTCACTTATATCTTTTTATACAGTCAACACAGACATACAAGAGTACACACACACAATAAGAAGGTTAAACAAAAATGGCCTTAACCATTTTCTGCCATTCTCTACAAATGCCGTCTGCTTGCTCAACTATCTCAACTGCTATTATGTACTTTGGTAGACTTTATTCTTCCTAGAGAACAATGGATCAGAATCTCAGGCCTTATGTAAAGAGTAACAAGAAATTGGATATTCAAAAGAACCCTCTCAATGAGACGGTTCTTTTGAGCACCCAAAACATTCGCAAAAAATATGGGTAAGAAAATATTTACAATTTTACGCTGAAAATTTTTGTTTATCTAAACATGTTATCTATATGTCTTTGCTTTCTTCAGCAAATTATTTATTGATAACAAGACAGATTACTTCAGATCATCATTTGAAAGATTCAATTTCATAAATACAGCACTAAAAGAGTTGGGTCCCTTTTTGTTTGATATGCTTATACCAGGCATACACATTAAATGGAATACAAGGAGCAAGGCTACCTAATACTATAATAAAATAATCAATGAAATGATGGACGGACAACAGAAAATTTCTAATCATTTGAACATGATAAAATTAAAAGATCAATGGTCAGTTGTTTGAAATAATACAGAGCTAACCCTTTTCCTGCTATTTATGATAAATGAGCCGGGACATGATTTCCAACAATGTGGCATTTTGAATAGTGTAGACTCAGACGAGCCTGTCCAGTCTCCTTTTAAGCTTAGAAATTCCAAAGGCTGTTCCGTCAGTAGCTTAACACTCATAGAATAATCAAGCGACTAGCAAAGGCTCTGATCAGACTGTGCATATGGGCAGGCTGGTCTGAGCCTTCCCTGGTTTCACATACCACATTTTTGGAAATATCATGGAGTGGCTCAAATATTGGCTGATTTTTTATCTGCTGATGGACTTTGGTGGCTTCTATTACAATATGAACCCATTTCAGACGGCTCCTCTGATCAGGGTTCATAGTGTTTGCTTCCATGATAAAACTTGTCTTAAATGCATATGAATCAATGCAGCAGACATAATAAGCAGGCAGCATTTTCAGAATTTAAATACTACTTTACAACATTTCAACAAAATATAGCGAAAAAAAAATGCTTTACTTTTAAACTCTCAGATGTTGTTATTATTGTGCTTATAAATATAATGCCAACAATGTTGGCATTTTAACATTATGAGCATGATAAATTACATGCTCAGTTGATTTGAGCATGGATCAGGACTAGCCTGGACACTAAAATGTCTAATTTAAACTGCTTACAAGGTGAAAAAGTGGTAATAGTAAATTATAGGGACGTGGATTTCATTTAAAACTGAAATGTGTGATCACTAAGGTGGTATTCAGTGGCGGATCTAGAGTGTATTGTTTGAACCCCCTCCGCTACACCCACTTTAAAATATGCTATGAAATAATTTGGTCTCAGTGAGACCAAATTGTTTCATTTTCACAGGATATTTAATAAAAATGAAATAAACCGGCAAAGCGAACTGTGGCCCCTCCCCCACATCTTTATATATTTGCGAATGTCAAGTCCTGTAAAGTCTGACCAGACTTCTCTGACCTTGGTAAACATAATATGCTAATGCTCAGCAAGGAACTAAAATTGCTGGACAAAACACAAAAGAGGAGAAAAAGTAAGCATTTTTTTTATGTATATCTTTACATGCTGCATACTGTTTTGCGATTTTGTTGTCGTCTGCTGACTTCTTTCATTCAAAATATCTTTGGGGAACAAAATCAAGTTGTCAAACTGTTTGGATCAAGATAATTCTGTTGGTCCTGATCTGGATCCAAACTGTTTTCCAATATTATCAGCAGATGACAAAAGCTGCTGCTAGCAAGGAAATTGTTAAAGTCATGCCATGGTTTACCCTTGTCCTGCTGAGAAATCTACTTACTACACAGACTTGATTTCAAGATATTTTTCAACCTTTTCCTGTTGTAAATTAACAGAATCTATTTACACAGGAAAAAAAAAATTGGTTGTTTGAAACTTGTCCTTCATATTGAGTATATAGTCTTATATTAATCTAAGTATATAAGGAGCTTCTTATCTATACTTTTACAGTATCTGCAATCAAAAAATTACAGATAGGTAAATACACAGATGTCGCAAATTATATCTCATTATGGCCAGGTAACTTATTATATGTCCACTTTCAAATTTTATCATACTGATCAAGTATTGGCTGTATTCCACCCTAAAAGTGCACTGTGCCCTTAGAGCTAACTATGATTAATAATAATAAAAAAAAAATAATAATAATGTCCAGAGTTATCTATTTTTCATATATGTACAGGGCTTTAGATAAGTTTATTTTCAAAAGAGTACTGTACTTGTCCATTTTTTAAAAAAAAAGTGTAAAGAGAAATTTTTATGAGTCTTAAAAACATACACCAAGAGAGACAAAGTAATTATTTCAATTGAGCCTGGGCTTACTGCCTGTTTTCCTAGGCTATTCATTAACAAGAAAGTAAACAGTATGGTATTTAATTTCTCTTTGGCATAGTAGGTTTTGGGTTTTGCAGGAATACAACTAAGCCGCAATGGGGATGGGGTAGGGTGTGAGAGATGAAGAATTTTTGGAAAAATAGTGCCAATTGGAGCATTATGAGTCCCCTTTAGGTGGCTTAAGTGGGGGTGGATGGGTGAGGGTTGTGTGGAAATCATCAAAATGTAGAATCTTCAGGAACTAGATGCTACTTAAAACCTCAAGAAAAAGAAGTCAGCAGATGACAATAAAAGAAAAAGAATAAACAATTACATGTACCCAGAATGCAAAGAGTTTATAGAGATTCCAACCTGCAACTACTTCAAATACAATATGTGCAAATCCATGTTTATTGTAATCAGGATCTAAGATACTGAGTTTGCAGCATCTGAAAAGTTATAAACAGACCATTAACAAGCATATGACAGCGAAAACAAATTTACTCCACCCCTCACTTCTCCACCCCCTGCATGCAAAGAATCAGTTTATAGTCTTGTAGGTCAATGTGGTTAAAACAAAGCATAAACTAATCAGCTTGCTGAGTAATTTTTCATGATTTTTTGTCATCTGTTGACTTATTTAAAATGAAATTTTCTATAAATCTTTCAGCAGGGACATGCAGTGTAAAACATTTTGGATCTAGATCAGGTCCAATGTATTGTCTGGCTTGATCTGGGTTCAAACTGTATGAAAAGATCAGCAGCAGACGACTATTTGCCGCTGGTGAGCTAATAGTATACAAGTCACTCCGGTGTCCGTCCACAATTTTTTAGAAATTTTAACATACAAAATAGACAATCAATTTGTGTGCGATAATCCATCACAGATGATGTGGAGTTAGCATTTTAAATGGTTTGGTAATTCAATTTTGGTAGTAAAAACTGATGACAAGACCCAGACTATAAGGGAGCATAATTATATCAGAATTAACACTTTCATTTTTATTCTTGCAGGTAACAAGGACAACCATAAAATCTCTTGTTGGTTTGAAATTCGCCAAGATCCAACCATTAGGACCTTGAGCTTTGGAAAAATCCCCATAGACTTATTATGGGAGACATGTTGTGACCAGTATTTACGCACATAGAGCGGATGTGGTAGGTATTTCCATTTTTGTTGGTGTTAATACTACATGTACATAGAAAAACTCACTGTATGCCAAAGGGACTATAGAATTCAATTGTTGTGGAATGTTCAGCATGTACATGGTGATTTATGTAAGCATTTAGGAATAGATTAGAGTACCGATCAAGAGGGTCTGTCAGGGTTTATTTATTTCTTGTAAATACCAACTTTTAAGTGCTAGAATTTTGATCTGGGGTAGGTAAATTTCTTTCACTTCATCCATGCATATAATCTGGTCGCATAGCATCATAAAGTTTTAACAGCTGGAAAAAGAAAATTGTTTTATGAGAAAAAATAAGAATAAAAGTGAATTGCACCAAAGTTGTGATTTTGTATTTAATATGTGTCCATTTTGTACTCTGGGTAATTTTGCTTGCTTTTTTGTCATCGGCTGATTTTTTTTACAAACATTCTTTCAGAAATACCATCAGAGTGTCAAACAGTTTTGGTCCAGATCAGTCGAGCCTGATCAGGATGCACACTGTTTGCATTTTTTAGGTTATCAGCAGATGGCACTAGATGCCAAAGTGTTAAAAACCCTTGCAAATGTTAAACTATGAGTATTGTCATATATTTTTGACCCTGTAGTTCAAAGGGCGTGGCATATGCTAATTTTATCTCCGATCTGTCATCGGTAGTTTTTGCCGAATATACACAACTAATTTGTTTTTTTGAAATGGACGATCTGATATAAGTAACAGTTCAATATGATCGTCCGCAGTGGTGTATTGGATTAGGAGCAGGACTCCTAGCACATAGCAGGTAAGTACGAATATCACAAGGAGCGTTTCTTTAATTTTTTCCTGTTAGGAACGGTTTGCGCTAAAAACAGGAAAGCGACAAAATGATGATGGTATGCACTAAACACAGGAAAGCGAGAAAATGATGTTGTTTTTGTTTTTGTTTTTTTAATGTACACAGGATAACACTTCAGTTGCTAGTAAATCAAGAATGTCGGTCAACCAATTTCACTAGCCACTACATGTGTAACCACGTGTACATATACACAATTGCACAAAAATTAAGCATGTTCACGCTTTTCTAGAGTTTTGCGTTATGTCGGTACATAGAAAGTGATTTACTGGAAAAAACCCTCCTTGCTATATTCGAACTTGCCTTCTCTATAATAAGAGTCCAAGGCTTAGGCCACTACACCACAGCGGACAATATTGTCAAATTCCTACTGTTATCATACATTGAATTTTAGAATACCTAATTTATTCCAGTATATTTGGCGAAAACTTTCAATAACAGGTCCTAGATAAAATTAGCATAGGTTACTACCTTTGAACTTCAGGGTCAAAAAAATACGACTTTAATGAAATGGGAGTAGTTCAAAGAAACCAGCAGGCGGCTGAGCAGAGAATACATGGTGTACTCCAAGCACCTTACTCTGAAGTCATCAAACCTAATCCACTCTACAGGGCTCCAGATAAGAGGGGGTAAAGGGTATTTCAGCATTGATTTTTTGGAATTCAGCATTGAAAATTAAATTGAAGGGTGAAAATACCCTTTGCATTTTGAGGTTTCAGTGCTGATATTAAATTTATGTGGTGATTTTTTTAATTCTGAGTAAGAAAAAAACTAATATATATACACCATTTTTATAAATCTTGGAAGATTTCCTAAAAATGCAACATGCATTTGATACAAGCAACTTTTCTTCAAAATATGTTAAGCAAATAATTGGGTCTTTTTACAAGGCTTTGCATATTCTGCAATTTGATATTTTAAATATGGAGTAAAATACTCATTAAATTAAAAAGTAGGGGGTGAAATACCCTTTGGTCCAAATCCTTATCTAGACCACTGCACTCTAGTTTAAAAAAAATTCTGTTGGGGCTTTGAACATATTAGCTATGTGATTTATGTTATACACATGATCAAGTCAGTATACAGCTCATTACAAGTGGTCAATAACCAGGCACAACTAGATTTGTTTTTATGACAAATTAATGACATTTAATGTGTTGGGCCTGATCTGGATCCAAACTGTTTGACACTCTCATGGTTTTCCTGAATGATTTATGTAAAACACCTGGCTAAGTCAGTATACAGTATACAAGTGTCAATAACCAGGCACCTTTTCTGACTATTTTATGACATTTAATGTGTTGGGCCTGATCTGGATCCAAACTGTTTGACACTCTCAGGGTGTTCCTGTAGAAATTTTTCGAAAGAGATGGTTTTGAAAAAGTCAGCAGATGACAAAATGTATGCAACAAAGTAAAACAGGTATCTCAATATATAAAAGATGTGGGTTTTTTTTCTCAAAGAAATCCTTTAAACTATCTGTCTATTGTAATTTTGCATGCTTTTTTGTCGTCTCCTGATTTTTCCCAAAGTCATCTTTTGCGAAAATTTCTTTAGAGCGTCCAAGAGATTGGATCCAGATCAGACCAATTGTTTTGTCTTGTCTGATCTAATCCATCAGCAGATGACATTAGTGTAGAAGGCAAAGAGTTAACAAAATGTGAGCCTGTTATCCTTTTTGTGGAGCGTAGACCAGATCAGATACCACAGAATGCGTTGTCTCCACCTTCAGCTCGCAAAAAGTTTGAATCAAGATCATAGGTCCAATCTGTTTGTTTGGTCAGGCCCGATCTGGTTCCAACTGGTATATGCAAACAGTGTAGCCCCAGATCAGAAATACACAATGTAGGGTTTGATGAAGGTCTCTACCATTAGAATGTCGACTGGTTTGGATCCAGATCTGGCCCGACATTTTGCTTGGCCTGATCTTGGTTCAACCTTTTTGCAAAGATTATAAGCAGAAAATACCAGTAGACAGCCATAACCAACATAATCGGGAGCGCAGTGGCTCAGTGGTAGAGTGCTTGACTTGAGACTGAGTGGCCAAGGGTTAAGCCTCACCGGCGTCACTGCGTTGTGTCCTTGAGCAAGACACATTAATTCTTACTTAAGTACTGGTTCAACCAAGGAAGACCGGTCCCTACATAACTGAAAGATTGTTGATGGGACGTAAATAACCAAATCAAACAAACAGACAAATCAACCCAGGAAGGCCCGTCCCTTTATAACTGAAAGGTTGTTTATGGGATGTAAAGAATCAAATCAAACAAACAAAATAACCAAAGTAAGCCTAATATCCTTTTTGAGGGTTAAAGCCAAACAGTGCAGACCCAGATCGGACACCTATTGGGTAATTTGGCATGCCTTTTGGTTGTCTGCGGTTTTTTTTTCAAAGTCATCTTTTTCAAAAAGATCTTGAGATTATCGAATATATTGGGTCCAAATCTGGCCCAAGGCTTTGTTGGGCGTGATCTGGGTCCATTCTATTTGCAAAGGTCGTCAGCTGGAATTAAAATAGTAGGAAAAGTCTTCAAGTTTATTTTTTTGTGGGACATAGGCAAATAGTGTAGATAAGATCAGAGGACACAGAGCATGTGGTCTACACCAACAAAGTGCAACAGACTTTGGTTAATTGTAATCTGTAATTATGATTACTTGTAATTTATTAAATTTTTCAGTAATCATTAAGTAATCTGTAATCATGGATTTTTATGAATACAACTACTAATAGTAATATAATTGATTACATTGCTAAATAGCATGCAATCATGATTACTTAGTGATTACTTTATGATTACTTTTTACAAAAAAAAATAAATAAAACCTCGCTTAAAAACTGAATGTAAATTGTACAGAGTACATTGATACAATAAGTATGGAATTGTTTTCAAGGGGTTACTGGTCACAATTTTACTTAAATAATGTATTTTTGTTTTTATCTAAACAAACATTGTAGACCCTTATTAAATGCCTCTTTATTTCCATGTTAATAGTTATAAATTGTGTTTGTGTACACTGTGAAATGTTTCTTTTCTGGTAGGGGTTAAAGACAGATTACAGGAGCAATTGAAAAATATATCATATATCTAAATCTGTTGCCATGATTAGCAACACAAACTGAAGATATTTATCACCTGGAAAATTAGCATGTGAACAAAGGGACATGCTAGGTATGTACGAGATTTCATAAGTCTAGCATGTAAATTCTCCTCACTATAGAAAGTCTCATTCTGAATTGGATGACCTCAGTTTCACACTCATTCTGCTCTTACTTCTCTGCTTATAAGTACTTTGTGGCATAATATACATGTATTGCAACAATAACCTTAATCAGACTGCTCCCTTTTGAAGCAGTCTGATCTGGATTCATAGAATTGCATCTATGATACACTGATATAAGCAGCAGATGTACTAAGCAGATGACTTTAGAATTTCTAGACCCCAAAAATGTTAGCTAGAAAATGGTTAAGAAAATCAAGATTCTTTTGTTTTTGTGTCATATTCAGCATTTCAAAACCTATGGTTCTCTAGTTGTGAATTGTTAGATGTTTTAACTCTCTGGTTAATCAATTAACCAATCATTAATGGTGAAGCCAGAAGGGCCTTTAGTTTGCAAGTGATTGGCGAGAGTTTATACATCGATGATAAAGTCAATATAATATTCCTAAATAATGTTTATTATTTTATTCTTTTTCAGAAATCTTTGGTAGCTCAGAAGAAACTATTTAGACAGAAGACCTGCTCTAATTTTTGGAATGACTTTTGTAGGAAGATATACGTTAGACTCTTAAAGACAAGGAAGATAGTGTCATACAATACAAATAGACAATATTAAAGTCAGTTATGCCTCTCCTACCATGCCTACCCCTTTGGTGAATGTTTTCCTGACATGGGGCGAATTACTTTGGAAAGTAACGCATTGAATTAGCATTACTTGCCAAAAATGTGCATTGAATTAGCATTAGCATTTCTTGATTTTGAAAAAGGAATGCATTGAATTAGCATTATTTAAGAAAGTAATGCATTGAATTAAGCATTACTTTCATTTACATGAAACAGAATCCTACAATACTGTTAACTCTGAAGCCCAGGCGGCGCACATTTTTTAACACACTGAACAAAATATGTGCATAGCTTAAACATGTAAATTTCGCATATAGATATTTTATATATATATAAATATTTCAAATGAGCCACACTGGCTACAATATGTACACTTTTTGTAGTGAATTTTATAATCTTATCAGTAACATTTGTTGGAATTTCATAATTTTTTTGAAAATTGGAGCAGTGACCTATATAAGAGTGACTAGAAACACCAATAAAATACCAATACTCAATTCAAATAACACTGTCGTTTATCTTACACAGGTAAAGGAGGGAAACTCGATATCATTTATCTACACCATTGGCTTTTACCGCTGTTTTTGAATACACAGCGTAACTTCTCTATTGTTTACCTAATTTTTTAACACCTTTATAAACACCAAAATTATATAATTCTGATAATTATGAATCATTGGACATCTTAGTTTATGAATATTGATAAATCGAGACACAGATATAGCCATGTTTAAAGCTTTATTCGTCAGAGTGAAAGAGGTATTTTTGAAGCCACTTTTGCCGATTTCCGCAACTTTCTTAAAATCGGCCGATATTTACAAGGTCATAACTCAATCGGATTAGTTTTTACATTGCAGAAACAAAGCATTTAGCAATATTTCATATATGTTTTTTCGATTGTTATTTACAATATTTACCAATAAGCGATATTTACGACGAAGTACGCTCTTTAATGTACCTATAAATGCAGCGGTTTCACAAGCTGCATAGCCATTTTGAGTGTGTACCATAAAAGGCGCACCAGGCGTTAGTCACGTGACACATGCCAGGACATACCTATATGGCTGAAAAATGAAGTGTCCAGTCACTCTAATATAGGTCACTGATTGGAGGGAGTATCACTGAGATGTAGCAACCATAGTGATCATATTTCATTGTATATTATTATTATACCACTGCGAAGCTTTCCAAAATAGTTTCTTATTTGGAAGTATATTTTATGGGAAGAAAATAAACAATTTGAGTATCTTGACTGGATAGTCCAATCAACAAAGTGCAGGCTGTATCTTAATCCCTAATCTCTTATTTTTTTGACCCCTATATATTTACCCTGCCGCAAAACTGACCTAAAAGACACACTGTTAGTGTCAGTGGTCAAGTGTCAAAATGTATGAACAGAACAATCAAGTGAGATCAAAACATTTCACATTTGTTTCTTTGATATCGGATTGTAACATATTCACACCATTTAAACTCATTTAATTAGTTTTAAAATGATTTATAGATTTTAAAAACATTTGACTTTTATAAAATGGGATAAAATACCTTACATTTCAACACTTCCTAACTACATTTTCACTATTCTAGGTTCATGTGGGATTGCCAGTAACTGTAAGCTGTTTCACATTATTGATATAAAATCAAAACCTTTACTTGCAAGTTTCACAGATCATTTTGCATATTCCTAAGTCAAATAGAAGTCTTTACAAGCATGTTGAACAAAAGGAAACTGTGATTGGAAATAACTTATGGAAACACATCCTTTTGTTGTGTATCTCATTTCTCTATTGTGCAGTCTGTATATGGCAAGGCTTATGTTAGACAGTAATTCAAAGTAATGCAAGTAATGCAGTGAATTTTGACTAAAGAAATGCATTGAATTAGCATTAAAGTAATTCAAAAACTGGTGAATTAATCATTACCTTGAATTACTGGAAAAAAGTAATGCATTGATAATGCATTAGCATTAACGATTAATTCGCCCCATTTCTGATGTTTTCAGGATTATTCCTGAATTTAGGATTTTGAGGCTGACTTTCTATTCTATGGAAAGTCAGCCTCAAAATTCTGAATTCCTAGATTATTATTGCTTTTGATTTGTTTTCAGACTAAATCTAAAGATAACTGATCTTTAAAGCTTTAATTTGTTAAAACTTTGTCATAAGCATACAGCATGTTTTAAAATTTTATTATATGAATTTTGAAAATCAGGATTTTGGAAAATTTCAAATTTCACTCCTGCTATATATATATATGTATTTCATTATAACATGTCTTTGCTGTTATATTAAAAAAATTAGAAGATCGAAATACATGTTGTTATCTGTTTTTGTAATGTTTATACTTTATCAGTCTGACAGTGATATCATCATTTTATTGCATGGTTCAATGTTGTCCCCATATCTCCATTCAAAATTTTGAGGACTTTTGTCTGTAATCAGTGCATCACTGCAATAGGTTTGTTTAAATACCTATCTAAAACAAAAGAACTGGTACAGTAGAAACTGCTCTTATTCTACCTACAAACCTGGCTCTAAGGTTATCAAGCTTTTTTTCATGCTCAACTCAATTGAGCATGAAATTAATCATTCTCATAAATGTTACAAATTCATTTTATCATTTATTAGCATGATAATTACAACATCTAAGAGTTTGGAAAAGACTTTATTATCAGCATTTCATTTAGCATTTGAAATTTCAATCTTAGTTGATTGAGCATGAAAAAATAACCAAAAAAGAAACAACCTCAGGCTTGGCTGTTGAGATGCTGAACAATAAAGAAGTTCATACAGGAGGCCTGGATTCTTGTATGATTATTACACAAAATTAGTCATATAAGATTTATAAGTAAACTAATACATGTGGTATTCATGTGTGGTGAATTAAGTTTTGTAAACATTTTTATGTAAGTTTCATATACTGTGCATTACACATCATTCACATGTGATTGCCTTTTTATGTAAATTTATATAAAGGCACATATATAATATTTATATAAAAGGGCAATGATATGATTTTCATATAATTTTTATATAATTATTATGTGAAAATGATTATCAGTATCATCTGATTATCATGTGTATTTCAATTTACGTAAAATTATATCATTCTTATATAAGAATAATATAATCTGTTTTATAAGATCCGCATGCGGCTGCCTTTTTTAACAAGTATTATATGAAAGTTTTTATATAAGAATCATATAATTATTATATGATTTCTACGCGTGGCGAAGTTTGTAGTGTAGCATATGGCCAAAAAGTCATCAAAATTATGAATACATATTTCATTTGGGCCTGATCCGGATCAAAACTGTTTCGCTTTCTGTTGGTATTACTGAATTTTTGAAAAGCTATTTTATAAAGAATCAGCAGACAACACAAATGCTAAAATTATGTTACCTCTCAACTATTTAACAAAAACTGTTAAAGTGGAATTTTTTATGTATACTTAGCTGATATTAATATTAGTTTTATTACTATGCCGAAGCAAATTCAGGAATACCACCACAATGTCAAACAGTTTGGATTCTGATCAGGTCTGAGATGTAGGGCCTGATCTGGATCTAAACTCTTTGCAAAGTGAATAAAGAGATGGCACAAGCAGGTGGTCCTAACAGGTGCAGCTTTACAGTAAATACAGTTATTAGGCAGCATAATGTAAAAATCTGAAGGGGGGCGGGGGCGATCAGGTGGTAGAGGGTGGTGATTTTTTAGTTCCAAAACAAGATGGTGGAGCACTGCCTACATTGGTGTAAATATTTGTATAACTTGATTTATTGTGGAGTACTCTAAAGTGTCCAGTTTTTCTTGTTTTAGGTGGTTGTTCTGGCACATAGAGTACTAATCCAGTCGGCCCAGTACACTGTACTATTGCCAGTAATTAAGTCATATGCATATCGCCTCTCCGACCTTTTATCCACTAATGTTGTCTGCTGATAAACAAATATTAAGCAAACAGTTTGGACGAAGATCCGGTCTAACACATTGTTGGGCCTGATCTGGATTCAAACAGTTATTGCTTAAAGGAGGCACGGTTTGTTTGACTGTGCATGTCAAAACAAACCTACTAATTATCCCTTAAGACAAAGTCGGAATCCAACTGTTTGTCATTCTATTGATATTGACTGAATTTGTTTTGAAGAAGTTAAATCATGAAGAATCAGCAGACAACACAAATGCTAAAATCATATTATCTCTCAACTATTTAACATAAACTGTTAAAGAAGACAAATGATTTATTTTTATTAGCTGATATAAACAATATTAGTTTTATTACTATGCCCAAGCAAATTCAGAAAAAAACACCACAATATCAAACAGCTTGGATCCTGATCCTGTAATCTGTACCTGAGATGTAGGGCCTGCTCTGGATCTAAATTTTTGCAAAGTGGATAAAGAGATGGAACATGCAGGTGGCCCTAACAGGTGCAGCTTTACTGTGAATACAGGTATATGGGCAGCATAATGTGAAAAACTGTCTTTGGGTTTGTGATCAAGTAAATCTAAAATACAGTTTACCTGCTTGCTTCACTACAACATGCAGCAACTGAGCTGGATCCATACCATATACAATATAAATGTGAATAAATGCAGAAAAAATACTTTGCCATTGAATAAAATCCTCTAAGGATGAATACTGTGCAGAAAAAAATCCCCGTGGGGAAAAATCCCTGCGGGGAAAAATTCCTGCGGGGAAATATCCCCGCGGGGATTTTTCCCCATGGGGAAAATAAAAATGTTAATATATACTTGAAACATACTCAAATGTGTCAAACAGATTGCAAGAGTGAACCTAAGCTTGATTTTAGACCCTTAAACAGATTTTCAAAAAATCCCCGCGGGGATTTTTTCTCCAAAAATCCCTGCGGGGAAAAATCCCCGCGGGGAAAAATGAAAAATTGTTATTACTGGTGGACATTCATTTTTACACACCATTAACATGAGATCTTGTCATATTTGAATAAAAAGATGAGTTTTAGAATTTTCGAAAATCCCCGCGGGGAAATTTTCCGCACGGGGAAAAAATCCCCGCGGGGATGGTGAAAAATCCCCGCGGGGAAATATTTTCCCCGCGGGGATTTGCAAATCCCCGCGGGGATTTTGACCTTTGTCGTGGAATATTTTCTAGGTCATTACAGATTTTAAGCCAAAAACCTATAGAATTTCCTCTGTAGGGTCTATTCTACTGGAAATAAGTCACTTTAGCTTTCTATGTCAACTAAAAGTACTAGGTCATTTTGCCAAAAACTGGTTTGGCAAAAAAATTCCGGTGGCAGTTGGTTGCGAGTTGGAACACCGTCAGCTTACTTTTTTTTATTTTGTTTTTATTTTTATCAATTTATTAATAGATATAATTCATAATTACTTCCAAAGTAATTGGGTTGCTGAATATCACTCTAATGACAGCAAACAATGCATACCCTATTGATTTAATGCATTCAGTGGCATCTCACATATGCGTTTTCATGTTTGATAATGTCCCATTTGATGAGCACTTTGTATAAATGTTTAAACTGTTTTCCATTATACTCTATAAAGGATATATGTGGAAATATGATACAATAAAAATGAAGAGAAACAAATGAAAGTATTGATGAGATTCGAACCTGCGTTTGATGGAAAATAAATGTATTTTCTGCTGCCAGCGACTCCACCTACTGAGTTATACAAGATGATATCAAATAGTTTTCAAAACTACACCTGACTACTGAATATGCCAGCCTAATGTTTTAATGGCAATTATTACAAACAAGCAAATGTAAACATGGTCATTAGATCTTAGTAGCACTATAATTGATTTACGTCATAAACAAAACAGCAAAACTGGAATGAAAATTCGGCGATGAAGACACAGCAACATTTTGAAAACCATCAAAGTAAGCACAGCGTTTCTGTTCAATACTCTGTCCTGAACGGCGTCAAAATAACATGTTTTATTCTCCTCAAAGAGTTACAGAAAGTCATGCCCAGATCCAGAAAATTCCGTCTGAGGGGGGGGGGGCGGAGGGGGGAGGTGGTGGGTTGGGAGGTGGGCAACTTTTTTTCTAATTCATCAACGAATTTCAAAAAGGGCCGTCCGAAACTCCATCGAGAAGCAATAAGACTCGGTCAAATTGCATCTAAAGAGGGGTCCGTACCAGTATTTCTAAGGAAACCTATAACCACTTGTGATTTTCATGGGGATCCGGACCCCCTGCCCCCGCTCTCGTGTTCCGAGCATGATTGTCATATATGTTGAAAGACAGACACTCCCCACAATATGTAGAAATTGTCCAAAATTGAGGCAATAGTTTGAGGAGGCGTTTGTTATGAGTTATGGTGCACTTGTGTGTAGGTTGCACTGTTGGAAGCGTTTTCTCTGCAATATTCTGTCCTGGAAGACATCAAAATAACGTTTTATTACTTCAAAAAGTAACATAAAGTCTGAAAGAGCAGCTGCATTTTAAAGCATTTACACCTTATAATGGTACGACTGATAGGACATTAAGACTTATTTACTTCACTGAAAATGTAATTATACCTTTTGATACCCTGGGGATTCGCCCATTGTCCAGATTTAATATCTAAGTGATTTTATCGTATTTCGATAAGCTGATATTTCTCCTTATATAGACTTTGAAGCTCGACATTATAACAGGTAAACCTATAAAAGATATTTTTGATGTGCTTGAAATAAAATATGTACAGTTCATAATAAATGCTTTGATTTAGAAAACGTCCCATGCTGTGCTGGGAAATTCATTGATATGCGTCGGATGTAGCTCAGTCATTCGTAAAAATTTCCTGAACAAGTTGAAAGCAATATCCACGTGACAAATGTTAATACTAAAAGTTAGCTTAGAACGAATGCTATTGTTCAAATGGTTGCTTTTATAATAGCATGGCTTTGACGAATCTAAACACAAATTACATATTGTACTATCGTACCAACCAGTTGAACGAGTTCGATTCACAGCGTACAACAGTTATGCACTCTTTGACGCCAAGTTTAAACCTTAAGTATTTGGTAAATTATTGGAATCTCGTAGTCATTGTATGACGTCTTAAAATATAACTATAACTATAGCTAGTTTGCCAATCTACGCTTCTTAATTCACATAGAAACAATAGATAAAGGCTCCTTAAAATATTCTCCAGGCGCGTCCGAAATAAAAAGACAGGATCATGAGATGAAATGTTAGTGAATATCGCATACACATAAACCTCATCTAACCCATATAAGCCTAGCGTCCTTTTGTGAGACATATGCAAACAATGCAGACTCAGATCAGACGCCGCTAAAAATGCACCGTCTGATCAGGGCCTCAACTGTTTGCTTACATAATTTTCGATTAAAAGTGGTACGTGCACTAAGGGGCTAATTTGGCCCCCTTTGGAGCCCAAAACTGAAAATTGTTTTTCACAAATTTCTTTTGATTGGTTAATTAGAAGAATGACTGAAGTGTAAAATTTCGGCATTTATTTAAAGTTTACCGCTGCTATGGTAACAAATATGGCCGACAAAATAGGCATAAAATAGAGAAATGGCCATTTTTTGACCAAATTTAAGGCTCTTGGAGACCGAATTTTTAAGAATTAGATATCAGCACAAGTAAATATCAAAGAATCCTTTTAATATGCTGTCCGCCATGATAATTCTTATCATCTGTTAACATATCTTTTCTGGTATTTGCTTGTGCTCTATGTTAATTGCTCTGTCAAACGTCTCAAATTTGCTCCAAAATGGTAAATTTCCTACTTTAAGTCTATTTTGGCGGCCATTTTGTTACCATAGCAACGGTAAAAGTCTAACTCATATAAGACTTATACACTTGGGCCATTGTCAAATATTCTAATAAGAAGAATTTGGTGAAAAGCGAATACCTTTTTTTGCCTCATATAGGGGCAAAATAGTCTCTTAATGCACGTAGCTCTTTGTATAACAATGAAAAATATTGGTCTTGGGCTTCAATTACATTCATATTTTGTGTATGCTAGCAGCAAAGTCTTCTGAGAGCCAGCGTAAGATAAGCATGGGCTATACAATAATTAAAAATACTATATTATTCCTGTAATAGTGGGTCCACGGATATACGCGATGGAATGTGGCAACGTTTTACCATGTCTTGCTGCAATTAAGCGATGCGATAAGAGTAGTCACCATGTTTCATCCTTTATTTTCAAAGCTCGCAAACATACATATACAGAATAAGTACAAATGTATATCAGACCAAACATTTGGCCGCTAGCCCTTCTAGATATAGCAACATTTATATATTAAGAAAAACAAATAAAGGATATTCAAGTATTCCATTTCTAACTTTTAATTCAATAGATCTATGAGCTCATTGTGCATGCATTTAAAAGTTCCAGTAATCTGCAGTCAAAGTGCGTATTTGATTTAAGCCACACTTCAATGGTCGAAATACAGTACAGATCCAAATAGTCAAACCCTCTATTAAAGTACAGTACAGATCCAAATAGTAAAACCCTCCATTAAAGTACAGTGCAGACCATCTATAATAAAAAAAATCACAAAAATAAAGAAAAATGATTAAACTCCATTTTTCATGTTTTTGTAGTTTGGATAACTTGATGACAGGCTGACGTTCGTTCATAAGTTTGACACCTCTTTTTCCAGTGGTTGTCATATTGGCTCGGGTAGTGTATGCACTATGCACGCATTTTTTGTCGAAATATAATTTCTTAAACACATTAAGCAATATCAGTCAGATAATTGCTTTTCTGGGCATAGACCAGCTTACGAGGTTTTGGTACTTATTGGATTGAATAGTACATTTTTGTAACGAATGCTCAGTTGAGTGTGTGATCATGCCCACTAGGTGTCGATGCACGTATATACAAAGTATGGGTCTAAACGGAGGCTCAGACCAAATCAAATGTGAACCGCGACATAATGTTTCAAATAATGTGGTATGTGCGACCAAAACAGCCTCCAATCAGCCTGCGCATACACACCGTCTCATCAGATCCTTGGCCAGTCGCTGGAATAGTCTATGAGTATAACAGGTAAGCTTATGACTGAACAACAAGTGCATGTGAAGTTCCAAAGCTTAAACGGAGGTTGCACAGGCTCGTTTAAGTCTACACTTGTCAAAATGCCACATTGTTGGAAATCTCTTGTCGCGGCTCATATACATGTAGCTTTGCTGGATACATCAGCATGTGCACGTTTTAGCCCATTCTTTCATGAATATTCATGCCAAACTCCACCACTTTGATATAAATAAACGTTCACGATCACTTGGTACAGTAACATGTACTGTGGTGCCAACCATGAGTGACAGTGACAAAATATTCTGTTTACAATTGCTGAGAAAACACTAACTTGTGCAGTCTACTAATGCGATCGATTGATAACTTGTGTATTAATCCTATCCTGATGATATGATTAATACACATGTGATATATCGATTATAAGTCTATGATTAATTCGTAAACAAACATGACGTCACTGTCACTCTTTGCTGGCAGGACAGTACATAGAACATGAAATGACTTGTCAGGTCCACTAGTGAAGGATCATATCTAATCATATTCCATTAGCAAACAGAGTAGACCCTGATCTAGGACTGCTCTGTTTGCAAAAGTGTTGAAAGGGGTACATGTCTTCTATGGGGTAAAGGGTTAAATTGGAGCTTGCGAAAATGCGATATGTACCTAATCCTTATGTTTAAAGTGACTTTTAAATAAGTACAAAAATATCATGAAAATAAAAGTTACAATAATACTTTTAATTAGCTTCCGTCTTTATTATCATTTTACCTTAATGAATAATTTTGACATATGATACCGTACATGTATGTATTATACATTAAAATCTAGAGCAAAATGATGTTTTGGATTAAGTTTAAGGACACGTTCCAGTTTGTCTTTTAGACAAATTTACCGAACTCATTCTATTAGAGCAGTCATTAATTCTGCGGGTGCGTTTAAATGTCCCTTGAGGCCCCCTAGAGGGTCCGTGCTCCCATTATCTTCGAAAATAATGCATTGATCTCCCCAAATCCCTGAAAGAAAATTCCTCAGCTCCCTGATTATCAACCTAAAAGTCAACAATTTTTGGATAATAAATCAACAACCAAAATTGTGTGTATTTTTTCTCCAAGAACAATCCAGATGCGCACTTTAGTACACAAAAATACATTAACATTTCACAGGAGGGTTGGGGTCTGGGGATAATAGTAAAAATTATTCGCCTTATCAGTCACCAATACTAATCTAGAGTAGCATGTTACCACAAAAGTAAATACATTTAAATTAAACAAGGGGGTCGGTGTGGCTTCCCCCCAGAAGCCAAAGATTTTTTTTTTTAAAAAATCAAACAAAAAGAAGGCTTTTCCTTTAAGGTGAGATTTTTTAAAACTTTTTTGCAGGGCTCCATAAATCCCCAAAACTATGAGCTTGCTCCCCAATTCCCTGAAAATAATTACCAGTGCTCCCCACCTCCTCAAAAACCCTGGGGGCCTCTCTTCAAACTGAAACGTGATATTTTCAACAACTGGCAAAGTCAGTACCATTTCACAGATTTATGTAACAAGTACCAAACAAAAGATACCATTTTTAAATCAGATATCACTATTCAATTGCGTTCGTTTGTAAACCATTTTAGTTTACAATGTCCACGTAACGTTTGGATCTTGATTTCGTCAAAAAATATCAGATTTACCTGGATTTCGACGCAGCAAAGACCGGGAAACGATTATTGGCAAATCTATATGAGTGTCATATCCAGGTAATTTTATGAAACTTGTTTTGTATGTAGAGTTATGAGCAATGTGCATCGCGTTTTAAAATTATCCTGAATAGCTAGGCTAGTGATACGTCATAGCAGACAGCCCATTCTTCGAAGAATATGACATATGTAGACAATGAACTAATGGTACATGTCTATACATAAGCAATATAGCTTCCAAATTACTAACATTAGTGCAATAACCTTAAACTATCTGCCTTACTTGTTCAGTTGTTGCTTAGACTTAGGACATTGTCTCACTACCCCATAATTGTTATAGATCCAACATGCGATCCATTATCATACATTAATCACTGTAATGAAAGGACAGGAAACATGAAAATTGGGTCTGAAATTGACACCTGAAAACCTACCCTTATGGAAAACATGTCGTATCCGAGTAAATTACGATTTACTCGCGTAAAATCAATAATATTTGATACCATGCTCGTAAGCGATGTTTTAAAACATTAGCCAGGTCAGTAATAACGTAAGCACACCAACACTGTTACATTGTAATGCAATCGATGACGTTTTCAGGACTCAGAATTACATTCTTTAATCAAATAAATTTCCGACCGTATATTGAACGATATTACTCCCGTCATGCAGTTATCCCCTATTTAACCCCCAATCCAGATGAGGCCAAAAATAAAAGCTGTTTTTCACCAATTTCTTCTTATTGCTGTGTTGGAACAATAACCCAAGTGTAAAAGTCTGGTATTAATTTTACGTTTGCCGTTTCTACGGCATCAAAAATGGCCGTCGAAATAGGATGAAAATTGGAAAGTGACCTTTTTGGGGCAAAGTTGAGACTTTTGACAGAGAAAGTAACATAGAGCACACTGTTCATGAGCAAATACCCAAAAATATTTTAACAGGTGATAAGAATTATCACGGCACACAACAATTTTGGTGGGGGTTGAGCTGTGCTAATAGATAATTCTTAGAAATCTGTCTCCCAAAGCCTCAAGTTTTATCGAAAATGCCAATTTACCTATTTTAAGCCTATTTTTGGAGGATATTTTCTGTTACCATATCAATGGTTAAAGTTATATAAATACAAAATTTTTACACTCGGGCTATTCTTCTAACGAACAAATCAGCAGAAATTGGTGAAAAGTAAATTTCAGGTTTTGGTTTCAGAGGGGGCCAAGTTAGCCCCTTAATGCATATAGCTCTTTAAAATGGAAATCACTGACCAAAAACCCTAATACCGGAAAAGGACTCATCTAGTAAAACTCATTCGGCTTAAATGGATTAAGTTTTTAGAAACAAGATCTGACTGAAGCCGCCTTTATAACAATTAAGACGTTACTAAGTGCATTATTATTTCAATATAAGATCCCACAATTTATATAACTCAAGCCTCTTAAGAGAGATGCCTGCCAGACAACGGCATCAAATATCGTTAGGTAATTGTGTAAAAACTAAATGTATTCCACAAAGACATAATCCTCCGCCATTATAACCAGTGGTATCGCTCTGAAAGAAAAGGCGATCCTGCTGTTATACAAATGCACCAGAACATAATATATGTATTTTGGTATTACATTGTATATGACTTTATGGTTACTGTAAAGGCGGCACCTCGTGAATGCGAAATTAGGACTAGTCAACCTTAGGCCTAGGTAAAAGTGAAAAGGAGGCGACTTTTATTCAAAATAAGTGTATCATCTTGTGCCACCACGTCAGTCATTATTTAGTCCTTAAAACTCCAGCAAAATAACTGCATCTGCAAACATATATTTAACATAAGAAGGGAGGCAAACATTGTGGACCCAGATCAGACTGCTCCTACAGGAGCAGTCTGATCTGGGTTCACACTGTTTATCTATGAGGCTTCAAATAGTTTAGTGGACGACAAAATCATACAATTTGGTATTATGCCCTTTAAGGGTTAATAAATGTGAGTTTAGTGTGTATACGGTTAGGATTTTCATGAAATGCACGCACGTTTGCGCGGCTCAAAAAGCTTATTAACTCTTTACCAAATTATAAACAAAACCTGATTTCCCTTCCTTTAGTTAGCAAATGAAATAGCCGAACCACGCCCAGATATGAACATTAAAGTTGCCGCCTTTACAGTAAGCGAAAGTAATATCGCTCTGAAAGAAAATGCGTTCCTGCTGTAATACAAATGCACAAGCACAAAAAAAACATGTTTTTTGGTATTATATGACTTTCAGGTTACTGTAAAGACGGCACCTCATGAATGCGTAATTAGGACAGGTCAACCTTAGACATAGGTACATGTACAAGCTGAAAATGAGGTGTGGTTTTATTCAAAAGTAACTGTATCATCTTGCGCTATTACCCCAGTATAGACGCAAAACACAATATTTAGTCCTTAAAACGCCAGCAAAATAACTGCATCTGTAAATGTCTATTTAACATATGCATTACAGCCTTTACAGAGAGCAAAAAGTTCTATTATACTGATCGCATATATGCGCAAAGGCATCGAATAAACGACCATGCTGATGTGTCCAGTAAGGTTACACCTGTATATACATGTATTAACCTTTCGGACTAAGCCTACATCTTGAAATACCTGCTTCAGCAAATTATTACTTGATACAACTGAGCATATGTTAGATTAGTGTAATGACAAGACAAGACATATCCTTAGACAAACAGTTAAAACCCTAAAATGGAGCTAGGTGGAACGGGTACAGGATGTTTATTTCAGTTTACATACTGTGAAGATAAATATAATACCAGGTTCGCGTCTTTTGATATCAAGAGTACCAGGCTCTGTCAACAAGCGTTCTCGAACACTTGCCTGGTAAACTTGATATCAAAAGACACTCGCCTAGTAATCTCCATATGCCTGTGCCCACATTGATCAACCAACATACATGCATGAGAAAACACTGCGTTATAGTGTCCTTGCAAACCAGATCGTTGACAAATTTTAGCGAAATCTTAGGGGCGGACCAAGGATTTCTGGAAAAGTGGGTTCATATGTATAAAGGTGTGTGTGTGTGGGTGCGTGTGTGTGTGTGTGTGTGGTTGTTTCAATTTGCTGATTTTAACTCATTTTCTAATAAAATCCCATGAAAGTGAAATAATATGGTCTGAATTAATTTGGTCTCACTGAGACCAAATCATTTCATTTTCATAGGGTATTTAAAACGGGGGACGGGGAGGGGGTTCGAGCGAACCCCTTGAACCCACTCTGGATCCGCCACTGAATCTATCTCACATAACCAGTACCAACCCGTGGGAAGAAAAACAAACAGCCGCACGTTCTTCCAAGATCTAATAAGAGCGGAATGGCTCAAGAAAAGTGACTTCATTGTTATCTTAAAGTGCGCCATAACGATTTTTAGGATCCCATTCTGGGAGCTTTTTTGTAATAAAAAGTGAAATTTAATGCATTTTCATCACCCATTTCAGCGAATTCCATCTCACATAACCATACTATCCCATAGGAAGGATTAAAAACGAACAGCCGCACGTTATTCCGTGGTCGAATAAGAACGTGACTGATACATGTACATGCCCTTGACCGAAGTCAAGTGACGTCATTGTTATTTTAACTTGAATGACAGTTTGACGCTATGTCGCATCTCAGCGTACATGCACATGTAATCCGAAATGTACGTGTACAAGCAATTTGAAACTAATTCATTATTTCTGCCCCTTAGGATCACCGTTTGTCATCACTCGGCAAGCCTTATGATGCCAAACTGAGACCCTTTCAACTGATGTTTCTGTTCCACCCTCACACTCACGATACAATCTAATAATCACCCTCGTGGTATGTTACACAGGCTCTCACGCAGGTGTACGGTTTGTGGTTGTCTTCATCTCGGATCCTGGGTCCGGGTCATCAAGTAGCATTGAGATCAAAGCAAACGGTAGTCATGTGATGTCATTTATTCCAAAGAGCGCCATCATGTAATAATGCATTTTTTCGCACACCAGATCGGGATTTCCGTTCTTTGGCATCACGAGACTTGCCGAGTGATGACAAATGGTGATCTCGAGGGACGGATTTTTCTATCATACCCTCACACCAATAAAGGGGTGTTAAGAAGGCATGATTTTGTCAGCCTGACTTAGTCATACATTACAAATCAGCTCGTGTAAACACTGCTATTACAGAGTCTTATGATTTTAGAGTCAGGACGACATGTCATGGGGGATAGAGCTGGTTCTATTTGCCATTACAAAATAATGGCGAATTAGCCAATCAGCTTAGAGGTCACTGGGGTAAATTGCTTTTGGAGCAAGATAAAAGAGATAACCCTAAACATGCCAGTAGTTTGTCCTGCAAATGGTGTCTACTTATTAACCTGCTGCGTATATTCACGTACACTTCAGGGGAGATCTTATCATGGAAGTAAACACTATAAACCCTAACAAGACTGCTTTCAGGGAACCGTCTGATCTGGGTCGATATTGTTCGCCACAAAGACTACCTAAGAACATAAGCAGATGAAATAGCAGATGACAAAAGTCGTGACTTGCGGGAATGAGTTTAAACACATGTTCTTAGCTATAGGAATGCAACGATGTATAGCATGATAAGATAGCTCAAGGTGCCCAGCAAGATTTTCTTCACTGTTGAAAGAAATCACGCATGACATTTAATAATGCCGTCTAAACACCCCTTAATGGATACTTTATCTTGCCCACCACTATTTTTATGTATGTATTTATCTATTTATTTATTTTTTTCATTTAAAATAAGCTTCCAGAAGCCCCTGAATACGCTAAGGTACAATTTCACATGGTGACGTTACTTAACGCCCTGGGTAAGATAGCATGGGTAAGATAAGATTTTCTACCCCAGGATAAACTCTCAGGTATCCTTATCCGGTGTGCACGAATATAAGTATCTATTATGAGTGTGAGTGTGAGATTGAAATGACCATTCCCAGAATTATTGCTTGGCTTCATGAGGCTGGTCGAGTAATGACAAACGGTTATCCCGAGGGTCAGATATTTCTCTCCAAAGAAAGTAAGTAAGGGTGCAAAGATCAGGAATCGATACAATCAAGTACAACACCTGAGCCAGGATACCAATGGTAGAGTGACAAACTCACAGTTAGACACCACAAACGAGAGCCAAGAGGTCAGCCCTTTCCCAGCAGGTGACCACAAAGCACATATAAACAGACGCGTACAAAGACATAGCAAACACAATACGGAACAAAAACACAAAAAGGCCACAAAAGAAGTACCGCCAACCTCACCCTTAATTCAGATGTGGATCAAGACACATAGATATTTGGTTTGCATGAAAAAACCCTAACTTATCAATGCATCATCTCCAAACACATATAAATCAAGATATAACAAGGAGATAAAACAAAGATATGGACTCAACAGTAAATAAAACTGAATACCAGAGCAAAAGAAATCCAAACAGGTAAACCCTGGTGGGCCCGACAAACAGCCAAAGCATCAAGCCCCTACCATCTCATCAATAGATAAGTCTTTAAGTCGGAACCATCATAGAATCTGAAGTCCGACCCACTGGCGTGCAATTAAAGAGGAAAGCAAAGTTGCCAACCGTGATTGGGTTGACCACCGAGCATGCAGTCTATTGCAATACATTAATGTTATAGCCAATCTTTCTTATAATGGGAAATTATTTTAATGAACTGCGCTGAAAAATTATTAGAGCCAACAATCTTTTTCAATTTATACACCAAGTCACCATAGAAATCAGGTTCCAAAAGTCCTTGGCGCAAGAGAGATTTAAGTCCAACTTGGAATTTAGAAATCAAATCATAGTATTGACTATGAAATTTTGAAAATGTTTTGCGAAGTTTATGATACCGATAGCCTTGTTTAAGAAGTTTCTGAGTTTATAATTTATTGTGAGTGCTGAAGTCAGCAACATAGCTAGATGCTCTAGCAAAACGAATGAGTTGAGAGATATAGACTCCATAGGATGTAGAACGAGGAACATCACCGTCTAAAATTGCGAAATTGACAATTTCAAAATCAAAGTCGTCACGTTTATCATAAATTTTGGTAGAAAAAATATCATTAGAAATTGACAAATGCAAGTCTAAAAATGTGGCTTCGATATCACAGGTATTGGCTTTATTCAGTTGGAGCTCTGAAGGGTACCATATTGTCAAAATAAACATTATTACATGTAATATTTAAAATATCGTCCAAATATCTGGATGTAGTGTTAAACGCATCAATAACACCAGCCTGCTTATCCTCAGAAAAAGACACCATAAAGTCCCTCTCATAACAAAGCAGGAATAAATCTGCAACAAGGGGAGCACAATTAGTGCCCATAGGAATCCCAACTACTTGTCTATACAGCTTGGTGCCAAATCGAATAAAAATGTTGTCCAACAAAAAGGTCAGCGTATCACATACATTTTGACACAAACATGCATGATATTTATTAGGTATCTCTGAAGTAAAAAATGCATTTCCGCCATTACATGCAAGGTAAGGAGAGCCTTCTCTCTGGAAGGTTCTTTCAATAAGATCAATAAGTTTATCTTTATGAAAATCGGTCATCTAGTGATCTTAAATGCGGTACAACACATAGAGATATCCAGGGACAGGAATAATGGAAGGAGATTGTACACACAATCATGAGGATTGGAATAATAAGAGCATTAAATGAAAGTGCGGGGAGACTTTTTAGGGCGGCCACGCAGCACAGACAAAACAACTCTAATCTCCCATCCTCACAAAAATAATGAATATTTTCCTGGCATACTATTGCATTCAGCTTAATAATTTCAAAGGTATGCTCCTCGAATTTCCTGAGTGTAAGCTAATATATAAAAATCTATCATGAGTGTGAGGGTGGGATAGAAAAATCCTTCCCGAGGAACACCGATTGCTATCACGGGGCTTGCCGAGTGATGACAAACGGTAATCGCGAGCGGCGGATTTTTCTATCCCATCCTCACACAAATAATGGATTCTTTTTCTTGCTCACCACTAAATAACTCATTTTATTTTGGAAAACATGAAAAGGACTGCCAGAAAGTCCAGAATATGCTGAGATGCGACATGGTGACGTCATTTTAACACTGCAATGACGTCATGGATCAGCGTGCAGCCGGCGTGCGGCTGTTCGTTTCTTTTATCTTTCCCACAGGCTGGTACAATGTACGGGTACATGCACGTGAGATAGAATTATCTTCTGTCCTACCCTCACACACATGATAGAGTCTTATAATCCTGCCCAGGTGTTCTTGCCCGGGTGTGACCTTGTCAAAAGTCTATCGACGCCATTGTTACAGTATATAAAGTGACGTTGTTGTGTTATGTCGCGTTTCAACGTATTCAGGAATTTCTTGACGGGGAGTCCTTTTCTTAATTAAAAGTGCGAAAGGATCATTGACACTTGCTATGGGTAAATGCCTATGATTTTCAGTAAAAATAAAAGTTTGTCAATCGTCCCTTTCTTCGCCTTGAAGCAACCTTGACCTAAGTACTTTATGGTTGTGAAGTCCGTTTTCGATATTAAATGCTTCAAAGATGTAGAATTTTGGGTAGAACACTCAGTTTTACATTAAGATATATAGGAATCCGAAAACATTTTTTAAAATATCATTCCCCCCCGTGTGCCAGCAAAAGCTTTGGCCTGCATATGTGTTACCATATTTTACACTTTGTATGGAAGTGGCTTGCTGGCACACGGGGGGGAAAGATGTTCAGCAGCCCAAAAACCCAGGGCCTAAGCTCATAAAATGCCTTTTCTACCAAATAAGAAATTAATGACAGTAATGAAGTTCTCTAGAACCATCCTCCTAAATTGCTTTGTATCCTGTGCTAGTTTAATATACAGTACTTCAAGATTAAAAGTAGAATTAGCAAGGTTTTAGCATTTTTTTCATTAGAAAAAAACTCACTGTTATTAAATCACACATTCTTTTGCAAACGTCCTGTACTTATCTATTTGCATGCTAGGGAATTGTTCATGTTTTTATTTTCGTCTGCTGACTTTCTTCAAAATTAAGTTTTAAAAAATAAACCACCCAGGACCATCATCAGAGTGTCAAACAGTTTGGATCCAGATCAAGACCGACATTCTATTGTTCTTCATCTGGGTTCAAACCGTTTGCAAAAGGCTATTGGCAGACGACAAAATTATCCACTGGCATGCAAAGAGTTATAACAGGTAAATACTTTAGTGTTCAATATATTGTCTCATATAGGCATATACATGCATCATGTATACGATAAATATTAGGACACTTTAGATACATTCAACATGCTATGCCCTTTAAACAAAGCAAAAGTAATATTTAAAGGATCTAGTTAGAATCTGTTTGACCTTCCAATGTTAAATGGGACACTTTCATTCCTTCAAAAAAATTCATTTCTTTTGTTGAGCTTTCAGTTTTGTATTATTTACGGTACATGTAGTCAAAAATGTACAGGTAACTTCTAAATTATCTCCCCAAAATCATTTTATTACAAAACATAATTTGTTTTTAAAACAATTTCAACAATTATCGTGATTCGTTAATACTCTGCATATGGTATGTTCAATAGATATCACCATGCCTACCAAATAAATCAAGAAAACATGCAGAAATCACTTTTTAAAGCACTTTTTATTTTCATGAATATTCAGACCCCCTCCCCTTTCTACCCGCCATAAATCTCGAGTGCGTAGGAATTTTGAAAATATTTTGCTAGCTGGCTCTTGCCATTAGATTCACCTATTGCACTGACACTACATGCACCACACTAAAAGCTCAAAAGCAGCGTTCTGGGAATCAGAAAAATAGGCGTATAAGGCCCAAACCGTCAATGATCCTTTGATGGTGAGTAAGAAAAAGAATCCTTTTTTTTTTTGTAAGGATGTGATAGAAAATTCCACCTTTGTATTTCTATCCGACCATCACATTCATGATATATAGAGGATCTTACATGAGTGCTCATGTTTTATTGAATTTATTAAACGAGTTGGGGGAAAGAGATAAAATGCGAGGCTTGCCGAGCATTTATCTCTTTTTCGCAACGAGTTTAATAAATTCAATAATACAAGAGCACGAATGTTAGATTCTATTTATCATATGACAAATACTTTGAAATATCATTTCTGGCGTAAAAACGTTATAATTTTGTCATTATGTGCGCAACGTTGTTATGGACGTCATAACGTTTCCCGAAAATCGATAAACCACTAGTTGTTTACAGATTTTATTGCATGGCGTAATTTCACTCCTAGACGCGACGTCATATGATAAATTCTTATATTCTATGATAATTGCAGAGGTGTCCGTGATGTAGTTTGTTTCTAGCGTGCATTTTATACGGAATCTAATCTAAGACTAGCATACACGCGATATTGCAGAAATTCAAGCTTTCCTCGCTCGTCGCTATTCGAGACAGTTTTGTTATTAGTGTTGCTGTCGTATTATAGCAGAAGGATTAAATGAGTTGCAATATCGGTGTCATGAAATTGCAGAATCTATGCATATTTCTTTTTCACAAAGACATAACATGAGAATAAGTAATTAATCTCATTGAAACAGCAAACGCAGCAATTTAGCATTTAGTTCGTTGTTTTTATACATTACAACATAATGTCCATAGAAAAAAAATGACAGTCAATTACCATTTTCCAGAAACATTTTAAATATACGAGACACTATCCGAGTATGCTGGTTTCACTTAAGAAATATATATATATAAATAATTCTATGCAAAGGCGGTGTAAAAATAGAACGCACGTTGAGGTAAATGTTTTTTTTCTAGTTTATAAGAACAAATAATTTCGGTTTGTACATTAAGCATAGTCTAAGTGTCCATGATACATTTCATATTTACTGAGAGATACGTTTTGGGAAAAATGAATCCATTTCGAAATGCATTTTAGTCAGCCAAGTCATTTTTCTCCCAACGATAAAGCCAATGCATCAAATATGTGACAAATTATAATTATTAGTGCGTTCCAGTTTATCGTGTCATTGTACTCTAGAGTTTTAAGTGCTGTCATGCGCGGATCCAGAGGGAGGGGGGCAACAGGGGGCTGGACACCCACTGAAAATTCACAAAATATAGGGTGATGGTCCGCTTATAGTGGTATTTGGACCCTACCTCCCCTCCTCAGTTAAAAAAAAACGTTGTCAAAGTTGGACCCCCTCAGACGAAATTTTCTGGATCCGCACATTACATTACGGAAAGTTTTCCGAAAAAAAAATCGGCCATTTTCGTAAAATTAAAGTGAAGTGGAGCCACTCCTTCAGAAGACAATGTATTACAATGAACCCGCGAAAGTTCTAAGTTCGATTTTTCGAATCACTCGCTCATTCGAAATAAATTTGGAACACACTGGATTCATGGAATACGACCAGTTCATATTCTTTTTAATAACAGGTCAAAACTTATGTTTGGAAGAAAAAAAGGGGGGTATATATATTATCTATGTAAACCTCCCTGTAGTTCGAACTACTGATAACTCGATGAAGAAAAGTCTACTCCCGTGGACTTCGAATGTTTGAAATTCAACTCTACGTATACGCAATATTTTTGTCATGTTCTTGATAGAATCAGTACCAAGCAGTGAGGGTCGATAATAATCTGTTTTGCTCATGAATAAAGCACCCAGGCCCCGAGGTATTTATGCTCAACTCAACTGAGCACGAAATTTCAACTGCTCATAAAACTAAAACACCGACCTATAAAGAAGTTTCTTGCTTTAAGTCTCTCAAGTGTTGTATTTATCATGCTAATAAATGTTAAAATGCCAACAACTGTTAACATTTATGAGCAGGATAAATTTTATACTTTGCTGAGTTGAGTATGGAAAAAAGTTTTATAACCTCGGGGACAGGCAGGCTGCAAACACATGGCCTCATAATCAGACACTCTAGAAATTTTACAGCGGCCAATGGAGCCAGCAGTATTTTAGTACTTACATGTAGATGTATCGAATATGCATGCGAACATCTTGCATACACCGCCAAAAAAGCATTAAATTCCATTAAATTTTACAACATTTTCAAAGATTCTTGCCATGAAATCCTCATTTAATGTTTAAATACACAATTATAATTATATAGGTTAACGACAATTGAAAGAGCATTAAAATATATTCATATTAATACTGTCATTATTAGAGAGCACAATTAATTCATGACTCATTAAAATACTGATACTTTTTAATGGACATATTGTAATGTCTTTTCATTACCATTACGTTCCTGTTAATATGTTAATATGCAAATTATAAAGGGATTAAGAACAATTGTGTCCCCTTCAAAGTAAGAAAGAGGGCAAAGATCAGGAATCAATACAATCAAGCACCACACCTGACCCAGGATACCAATGGGAAAGTGACAACGTAACAATTAGACATCAGAAATGAGAGCCAAGAAGTCAGCCCTTTCCCAGCAGGTGACCACAAGGCATCAACAAACAGACGTGCATGAAAGCATAACAAAACACATGTCAACTTTGAGTCAAGGGATTATTCAAGTGTCAAATGAAATAAGTGACCACTGTGCTACTTATGTACATATACCATTTGAATACTCACTACATGATACTTTTACCAGAAATGTATGGATATATAAAGATGCAAATTATGAATTGTTCAATAAAAAAAATATCTGATTTTGATTGGTTATGTCTTCATCAAGGTACTGTCAATGAAGCAAGTTCATTATTTACAAATATTTTTATTGAATTTGCTAAATTGTGCATACCTAGTAAAACTATTGTAGTTCGAGAAGACGACAAACCATGGTATGATTCTGAAATAAGGAGGAATACAAGGAAAAGAGACAGACTAAAGAAAACTGCATTAAAATCAGGTAATCAAAATGATTGGAAAAAAAACAAATATTACAGAAATAAGGTAAACAATCAAAAAAAAAATGCTAAGGAATATTTCTATAATAATTTAGAAATTGTTTCAGATTTTCAGAATAATGATTAACGCAAATTTTGGAAAGTAATTCGTCACTTTGTCAAAAATAATAATTCTACTTCTTCAATTCCTCCTTTATGTTCAGCACTTCCATCTGGTGACAACCAATGGCATTTTAATGATCAACACAAAGCTAATTGTTTGAATGACTAGTTTGCCTCTATCTCAACTATCAATGACGAAAATACCCAGTTACCTCCTTTTACTAAACTTACTGATAACTCTCTATCTCAAATAATTTGCACTGAACAAGAAATAGAAAAAAACAATTGAAGTTCTCAACTCTAACAAAGCAAGTGGTGATGATGGTATAAGCCATAAAATGCTCAGGGGTGTCTCCAAATCCGTTTCAAAACCCTTATGTATTTTAATGAATAGATCTTTCGAAGAGGGAATATTCCCTGATATTTGGAAGATTGCCAATGTTATTCCCATATTCAAAAAGGGAGATAAATCTCAGCCATCTAACTACCGTCCAGTTGCATTATTGAGCTGTATTGGTAAACTGCAAGAAAGGATTGTTTTTAAAAATATGTATAACTTTCTACTTGACAATAATCTTCTATACAAGTATCAATCTGGCTTCTTACTTCACCACTCAACAGTTTTTCAGTTAATTGATATCTTTCATAATATATGCCAAGCCTTTGATAATAATATGTTTTCTTGCATTGTGTTCTGTGATGTGTCAAAGGCATTTGATAGAGTCTTGCATAAGGGTCTTTTATTTAAGCTACGGCAAAATGGCATTGAAGGGAAACTTATAGAATGGTTAAACAGTTACTAAAGTCAAAGAAAGCAGAAAGTTGGTCTAAAGTCTTGCTTTTCATGTTTAAAGTCTATCTTTGCGGGGGTGCCGCAGGGGTCAGTTCTTGGACCTCTTTTATTTTTGGTATACATAATGATATAGCTGAACATCTTCTTAGTTTGACAAGGCTGTTTGCAGATGATAGCTCACTTTTCTATTCTGTAGCACACATTGATGACATAGCTGGTATAATTAACCATGATATGCAGTTGTTGTCAAACTGGGCTAGACAGTGGCTAGTAACATTTAATCCCCTGAAAACTGAAGCTGTTTTATTTACTCTTAAAAAGATTAATATCTTACCACAACTTGTTTTTGATAATATTCCAATTAATTTCGTAGATAGCAACAAACATCTTGGTGTTACCTTCAGTAGTACAGGGCAGTGGCATTCTCATATTGAAAACATTGTCCTATCGGCGACTAAAATTTTGGGAATAATGCGTAAGCTAAAATACTCGATTAGAAGAAATGCTCTCAACCAAATGTATATGTCCTTTCTTTTACCAGTTGTAGAATATGCCTCAGTTGTATGGGATGGATGCTCTGAGCAGGACTCACAGACTTTACAAAAAATCCAAAATGAAGCCGCCCGCCTTGTTACAGATTTAACTAGATCTGTGTCATTAGAAAACTTGTTCAAAGAATGTGGATGGACAACTTTGTAAAAAAGAAGGCAACAACATAAACTCTCTTTCATGTATAAGGTAAATAATGGCATTGTACCTTCATATATACAAGACCTCCTTTAGTTAGTGAAATTTCAAATTACCCTCTGAGAAATAATAGAAATATATCGGTGCCCTTTAATAGAACTAGTATCTCACAAAAATCATGTATTCCTTCTTCCATTAGACTTTGGAACTCCCTTGAAGATGACTTAAAAATCTATCAACATTACAATCCTTTAAAAAACATATTACTTCAAGTTTCAATAACTCATGTGTTCCTTCTCACTTTACTATAGGAAATAGATATATTTCTATATTGCATGCACGACTTCGAAATAATTGCAGCAACCTTAATAATGACCTTTTTAGAAACCATCTCCGTGATAATCCTTTATGTGATTTGTGTGGCATGATAGAGGACGCCATCCACTACTTCTTTCATTGTAGAAAGTTTACACTGGAACGGCAGGTTTTTAATGACACAGTTAGTGTTTTCCAACCATTATGTATTGATTATGATTCTATGTGGTAATTTTAATTTGAATATAAAAACAATATAGTCTTGTTCAGAGCTGTCCAAAGATATATACATGCTACTAAGCGTTTTAAAACCAGTTGACTCTTTGCTTGAAGCTTTCTTTGAAACATATTTAGTATACTAATAAGTATACTTATCACCAATTTGTTCTATTCCCAAGTTGAAGGGGTTCCTGGCAGTCGTACTTTTATTTTTTTGGGTTTTTTTTTGTTTGTTTTTCTTTTTATTATCCAATGTTAATTACTAACTTATTTATTAATCTACTATTCTGATGTTCGATTTTTTCTTCTTTCATATATATTAATCTTCATTTATTTATTTATGTCCTTATTTATTTATTTATTTTATTTATTTTTTTATTTATTTACTTATTTATTTATTTATTATTTATTGATTATTTCTTTTATATTTATTTGCTTATTTATTTATTTATTTATTTACTTATTTATTCATTCTGATATAGTCTTGTTTATGTTACTATCTGTTTTGCTTTGATTACAACTTGTTTAGTTAACATATGCGTTTGTATATATAGCCATGTTTATAAGCTATTGTGTATATATAGAATGTAGGGGAAGGGTCGAAACTAATGTTGTGAGAACTTGTGACCCAACCCCATTGCTGTAATTATTTTGGCAATAAAGTATGTTTAAACTAACAAAACAAGACAAATCACATTAAAATATAAATGTGGGTCATTAACATGCTATACACTAAGAGCATCTTGTGGATTTGAATGTCATTGGATGGCATTAACATGTTAATGCTAGCCTTAATTTAATGGTCAGTGTTTTTTTTGTATACCATTATGGCAATTAACTTAATAAGAACTGTTTTGAGGGGTAATATCATGTAATGGTGTCATTTATTTAATAGGGTGCCCAACATGCAAATTCTAATGAAATGTCGGGCCCTGGGTACTTTTTTCCCTTTTATATTTTCATGCCCCCTTTATCCATAAATTTAATTGTAGCATTCCCTTTCAGTCTAAAATTCTGAAAGGGCTATTTATTATGTTATAGCCCCATGAGGCAAACACTTTCAACGCTTGTGGTAAATTGATGTCGGGATGGCAATTTAGTGTTTTGTTGAAGCTAGCACTGCGACCTGTAGGCGATCAATCGGCGACCAGCCGCTGATTAACCGACGATTACATGTAGCCGCTGAAGATTTAAGAGGCAAAGTGTTGACATAATCGGTCGGCGACTGATCGGCGATCGATCGGCGACTTCTAGGAAACCTATTCAATTAGTCCGCGATCAAAATCAGAAGCTAGTAATTTGTGTATGCTCAAAAGATTGGCGGCGCCTGATTTTAATCGGCGACCTTGTTGCCATATGGGACAATATCAGCTGTTATCGGTTTTATCTGACCGATTATCTCCCTTGAATAATGACCACTCTCGCAACTTACCTGTTGAAATCTGTGGCATCAATTACACAGAAAAGTATGCAAACCTTTAAATAAATTATTAATAACTAACTTATTATTAAGTTGTCATTATTTTATAAGTTATCAAAAGAAAATTAAATGTTTTATCTTTACAATGATATAAACAAATATGAAATAACTAAATATTTAGTTTTGTCAAATTGTTCATCTTTTTAACTGGTAAAATCCCATTCATTTCAATGTAAATTGAATGAAAATGCTTAGGTTGAGCATTTTATGGCCCCAAAATAATCATGTTCTGATATTTTCCCAATGTTTTATAAGTTATAAATGGTATCTCTATCATCCAACAATATCAACCATATAAGTTTCATAGAAATAAATTACATTTTAGTTCTGTCATTTTTTAGATTGAAAATTGAGTTTAAGCGCCTTCTTACCAGAGAGGAGAAAATGTCTAAGTTCGAATATTGTGGATCTGTAATGCTTCCACAATATGCGATATGCTTGCTTAGGTAATGTTGAGAAATCTTAACAGCATTTTAAAAGAAAGGGAAACTAAGCTGATTGGGAGACATGATTATGAAAAAAATCTAAATTTTAGTAAAATTAAGAAAATAACAATAACCATATCTTATCGCCGAAATAAAAAATAATTTGATTACAAGTTGCTTCAATTTATTTTTTAATCTTAATCTTAAGTATAACAATTATTATTTTTATTATTATTATTATTATTATTATTATTATTATTATTATTATTATTATTATTATTATTTAACTATTGTTAATTCATTGTTGTGCTTGACTCGAGACCGAGAGGCCGCGGGTTCGAGCCTCACCGGCGTCACTGCGTTGTGGTCCTTGAGAAAGACACATTTATCCTAGCTTAGTACTGGTTCAACCCAGGAAGACCCGTCCCTGTTTAACTGATTGTTGATGGGACGTAAAGAATCAAATCAAACAAATTATTTAACCTATTTGCCTATTTATAGCAAAAAGTTATAGCAAGAGAATATTCGTACTTCAGTCTCACACCGAACAGGCGGCAATCAAAAATACTTATCCTATCGACGAACGTAGATCAAAATAGTTAAAAACAGAGTTTTCGATTGCTATTTGTCGCCCGACTGGTGACAACTGGCATTCAAAAACACTTTTTCTAACCATTTTTGATCCACGTTCGTCGATAGGATAAGAATTTTTGATTGCCGCCTGTCCGGTGCGATTCTGCTCATAACGGGATATGCGATAATCCCAGATGTCAGATAATCCCTGGGGCTGCCTTTGTAAAACCTTGCCGCAACCTCTGCAGCCTCTCTGTGATTGCCGTTTTGTTTAGTCGCAGAGAGCTCGCTGCGGGGTCGCAAGGTCTGTGGGACTGGGACTTAATTAAATGTTTTCTTCTCTAAATTATATCTGGAAACTATTTTTTTTTTTTTATTTGTAATAAACATTGTTCAAAATACAAATATACTTAAGTTCATATACAATACTAAGTGAACATATAAATATGGAGATCGTTCGAACAGCTAGCACTAATTTTACACTATTAGAGAGAAGAGGGGAGGGTTAGAGAGAAGCAGGCAGAGGGCCTGTATTCAAAGTTAATTAACATGCGGGATTGTAGAGTACTATAGATCATGTAAGTAATTGGATATATTTTATAAATGCGAACAAAGAACTAGCAGGAGCCTAAGCTCTTGCCTAGCCTCTATTCTAAAACAAGTTTGCCGCTCATGATAAATGGCTGGAAAAATGTAAAAAATATAATATAGAAAAACATAACGACAATAGCAAAAAGCCAGCATCAAAAACCAACAGGGATAGCGAAAATCTCACTCTTCTGTCACAGTTGGGAAGAAATAATTATACACAGGAGACCATTTTTTAAAGAAACTATTGATCTTGTTATTAAGGAAGGAAATATATTTCTCACTTAACATTTTTTTTCTTTAGGAGGCAAATGAAGCCTTGGATATTAATAGTTCTGGAAATAAATTTATTTTGGTAAATAAAAAGCTTTGCAAGAGCATATATGTAAGTTACTAATTCATTGTTACCAGTATATGAAAATAGTATTTCCCTGTTCTCCAGAGATAAGTCAATGTTAACATTGGTGTTGAGCCATTCTCGTAATTCTCTCCAGAAGTTTTTGACCTTTGGACATGACAAAAACAAATGGTGTATTTTTTCTGGTTGTTCCTTACAGTAAGAACATACTCCACTATCAATTTTATTAATTTTAGCCAAGAAAGAATTTGTAACTAAAATATTATTATTTATCTTATATTGGAAATCTCGAAGTTTAACTTCATGCCATTTTTTGGTACTAAGAAAGTAAGATTTCCATTCATTTTCAGTTATGTCACCTATTTCAGCTTGCCATTTGTTCTGTGGTATATAATCATTCACATTTACAAAAGTATCATAGAATACTCTACTACCTTTTTTGGCCTTCATAAGCTTTTTAACAAAGACATTACATGCCACATTTATTTTGTTTTCAAAGATAAAAACGCGATTATCATTAATTTGGGTTATCCATGACCGGGGTATTTTGTTTAAAAGATATTGGTAATCTAAAAAAGTACCATTGATATTGTACATTGTTTTTAATTGTTCAAACGTGTAAAATTCGCCATTTTGACCAATAATATCAAAAACTACTCTGATGCCTTTTTCATGCCAATTTTTAAAAAGCATTTTTCCACTTCCTATGTTTTCGTTATGCCATAAAGGGGAGTCAAGGATTTGGCCAATATTTTCAACAGGTAAAATTTTACAGAATTCCGCCCAAATATTCATTAAATCTTTCCAAAAGGGGTTTTGTAACTCACTGCTTAGTTTAAATGCGTATGAACCACCAATGGAGAAAAGAGTATGAAAATTAATTAAAGATAAGCATGTCCATTCATTTGGTTTTGTTTGATGAAGTATTCTTCGAAGCCACGAGACCTTAAGAGCTTTAATAAATGACCTAAGTTCTACCATCCTGAGACCTGCACAAGCTATATTCTTTATTATAATTCTTCTTTTTATTCTGTCAGGACCGGAATTCCATAAAAATTTATAAAATAGTTTCTCTAATTCGGATATTAGTCCATTTGGCGGGGCTGGCAATGAAATAAAAAGGTGAACAAACTTTGAGACTGCAAGGGATTTGATAATGGTTATTCTCCCTAATAGAGTTAGTTTTCTTTTCGACCAATGATTTAGTAATTTTTTAATTTTTGAAAGTATTTCTTGGGAATTTAAGTCCCATATGTTGAAAACGAGAGGGGAAAATGTAACTCCTAAAATTTTTAATGGGTCCTGAGACCAATCTAATGCAAATTCTTCACATAGTGTTTCAGGAGAGCCACACGACGAGCCAATCCATAATGCCCTTGTTTTGTCAACATTTATTTTCAATCCTGACATTATGTAAAATTGTTTGAGTAAATTCAAAGCTGCTTTCAAAGATTTTTCTGTACCATCCAGAATCAATTGAGTATCATCGGCGTACTGTGATAGCTTATATTCTTTTCCATTAATTGATATACCTTTAATTTCTTTATTTTTTCTTACCATTTTTCCTAAAATCTCTGCACATAAAATAAATAAATAAGGGGATATTGGATCCCCTTGTCTACATCCTCGTCTTAAACTAAAAAAGTTGGACATAAAACCGTTTTGTAAAATACAGGTTTCAGAACCTTTTTGAAATAAACCCACCCACGATTTTATTGAGTTCCCAAAGTTAAAATAATCTAAGACTTTCATAATAAATTTCCATGAAACGGTATCGAAAGCCTTTTCAAAATCAATAGATAATAATAGACCTGGTAGATTTTGTTTCTTGGACTCGAACAGTACATCGTAAATTAGCCTTACATTTTTTCCTAAAAATCTACCTGCAATAAAACCTTTTTGATTTTCATTTATAATATTATCTAAAACCTTCTTTAATCTGTTTGATATAACTGCTGATGCAAGTTTGTATATTACATTCAATAGTGAAATAGGTCTCCAGTTTTTTAAGTTAATCCGGGATTTGTTTTGTTTTGGTATGCAAGTAATTACTCCCTGTTTTTGCGTAATACTTAATGAACCATTTCGGTACCCATAATTTAAGGACTGTAAGATAAAATGGCCTATGTCAGTCCAGAAAAATTTGAAAAACTCCACAGTAAAGCCATCCAAACCTGGGCTTTTATTATTTTTCATGTTTTTTAATGCAAAACCTAATTCAGAATACAAAATTTCGCCCTCCAATTCTTTTGAATCTTTATCTGACAATTTATTTTCATTTTCGCCTAGAATTGAATTGATTGAAACGTCATTTTCTAAATTTACTTCTTTATAAAGATCCTTATAAAAACTAGTTTGGCAATTTAATATATCAGGTGTTTTAGTAAACTCTTCTCCATCCTCATTAACCAGCTTATGAATTACTTTACTTGTATAATTCCTTTTTTCTAAATTAAAAAAGTATTGAGTTGGCTTTTCTCCTAAATCTTCATATCTACTTCTTGAACGCAACATCATACCTTCAATTTTATCCTTTTGTATGTCATATAACATTGTTTTCTTTGTTTCTAAATTGTCTAAAATTTCATCTGACATATTTATAAAATTTGTGTTTACTTCATCTTCAATTATTTTTATTTCTTGCTCAAGTTGTTTTTCCTGTTGTTGTTGTTGTTTCTTTTTAAACGAACTATATTTTATTGTATTTCCGCGTATCATAAGTAAAAGGGTTTCTAAAAATAATTGACTGTTTATACTGTACTCCGATTGTTGGTTATCTAAGTTATCATTATTGTTTGTAGCATAAGTTTGTTTAACGTCAGATATTGTGTCTTTTACTATTTGTATATAAGAGTGGTCTTTTAATAAAGAGTTGTTAAATTTCCAGTACCCCCTCCCACGCTCATTTTCATTTAATGTAAGTTCTAAAGTGACACCACTATGATCTGTCCTATAACCAGGAATTATATTGGTTGCATATACATATAAAAAACATTCAAAACTAGTTAAAAAGAAGTCCAACCTTGCTTGCTTTCTTACTGGATTTCTTCTACTCCATGTATATTCTCTCTTCTCCTCATGAAAAATTCTGTATGTATCTAAAAAACCATCTTCTTCAATTATGCTATCTAAAACTTCATTTCTTGCACGAGGATTATTAATATGTAAGTAGTTATTTGTATCAAGGTCTGGGTTTATTACTAAGTTCCAGTCCCCACATATAATAATATTGTCATTATTTAATGTTTTATATTTTTGCCTTAATTCTTTATAAAATTTTGGTTTGTCATCATTTGGACCATAAAGATTAATGAGAGTGAACTTTTTACCTTCAATATTTATATCTAAAATAATGTAGTTACCATTTACATCTGAATTTATTTTTTCAACTTTATATTCAAAATTATTATTCAGTAGAATTAATACGCCTCGACTGGAGCTATTAAAACAACTAAAATAAGCATCGTTCCCCCATTCAGCTTTGACATAGGATTCTTGTTGACTCTGGATATGTACATCTTGGAGACAAACAATATTATATTTTTTAGCTCTGACATGTCTGAAAAGGGCTCGTCGCTTCTGTGGGTTTCCCAATCCCTGACAGTTTTGAGAAAAAATTGTTATGTTATCTGGCATTTATAGGTTGTTTTTAAACATGAATCCATCCGACCAGAATAATCATGAGCAGCGCAGAATAAATCACAAATAAATCCGAATGTATTATCTGTCATGCATGTTAAAATACCTGCATTATTAAATAGATTGATGAGAAGAAAGAGGTAAAGAAAAGTAAAGGCGATCATTTTCCGGTCTGAGCTAAAGCGACCTGAAGCAAATAGGCACAACATTATCATAAATGTAATAGGATAATTGTTAATAGCTTGTCCTATTTTTTGTTATTGTTGTGGATATTCACCAGAGGCACCGCGGAGAGGTGGTCCTAGTGTTTATCCGCAACATTTAAGCCAGTAAAATATGCATAAATATTTACTTACAATGTTTAAGTGAGTCATTCTGACTGAACATCGGCGCAGGCCGACATGTATTCCTAAAGGTATCAGTGATTGCACCCCGACAGACGAGCCTCGGGCGACAGTCTGGTACACACCTAATAGTAATGCAAATACATATTCAATACATAAAGCAAATCAAACATCGACGCCGAATTGTCAAACTAGGGAACTGTATGTTTCAAAATTTAATGTCTACATGGACGAAGAGACAGTGTACGATCGCCCGGAAGGCACAAGACGTCAAGACAGGATCACCTCAACGTCAATGCGACGTCATGACGTTGATACGACTCCGCCTCAAGGCCCTGCGTCCTCTTGACGTGCACAACTAAATCCGGATCCTCGCAGGAAATCCCGATCTCGGAGGCTGAAAACTCTCGAAGCACAGCAAAGACCCAGAAAGTTTTGTATTTGACGCTCCTTTTTGTTTGCATCCTCTAGCTGATGGAGGGACAGAGGATCCTTAATACCACTTAAAGCGGGCCATCATCGACCCGCCAGCGAAACGCCACTTAAATGGCGCACCGCCGGCGTGCCCATGATGTCCAAACATTGAATACCGACCCGGCAGCCCTGCGACCTCCCAGGGAACCCGGACCAGCATTGCTAAGAACCCCTATATTTTTGTGACCCCTCAGGGGGCCCGGACCCCCTGTCTCGTCTCCATCTCTGGATCCGCCCATGAAAAGTGAAAGACAACGGCGCCGATCAGCCTGCGCAAATGCGCAGACCGGATCCCGCCCCCGCCGTTCACCAACTCCGAAGAGTTTTCCCCCGATGAGGCCCAAATACTTATTGAAATAGTTCGGCAAGTTAAATAAGTACATTAAGGTAGATGTTCACACAGCTACCGGTCAAACGCATGCTAATTATGTTATGTTAGCAAATAACGCCACCGAATACAAAATTTGCAGGAAAAGGGCGTTTTGTATGGATATACTCTTTGTTCCACGGCCTATCTGACATGATTTAACATAGGGCGTCAAAGAAGAAAAGAAAAAGAAAAATGGTTCTCCACGACCTTAAAGGATAGCAATGATATCAGTGTCAAGGTTGTGTGTCGCGGGGCTCATGCTGCTAAAATACTCGAATCTTTTAATAACAGAAATAAAACGTGCTCGCGGGAGGCCGCTATTCCTTGAATCAGTTAAATTATTTAGTTAAACGGCATTAATCCATTCATGTGTATGTGTTTCTGCTCTGTTTGGAATATATCGAAAGTGTAAAGTTTCACTATTTAGTTTACACGCTATGTTTTGTGTTAAGATCCGACAACTGCTGGAGTTAGGCAATACTATTTTGGGAACCCAAAGTTAAACTTCGTTGAGCTTATTTATAGACACAACCGTCAGCTGGGATTCCAAATATATATAATTAGAACCGATCTGATTGGTAACTACTAAGGGAGACTACGTCATTTGTCAAAATACATTGTAAGATAAAGATAGAATTTTTGTGATTGGATAATATTTACCGAGAGACAGTAGTGGATTTCCAGGTTCTAAATATAGACGAGATTTTATCATTCGATGTATACATGTAAGTACATGTTTTGTTGTTATTTTAGTCGTGCTAACGAAGAGTATTATATAGACAGGGTTGAATGGTAAGCTGATAAACACATTTCAAAGCTTGCCTTATTCACCATATCTACACCAATTGCCGGTCACCGGTCTACAGGTGGTCAGTAACGGGTAAACAGGTAACCAGCACCCCCCCAATACCTGGAAATGGGGGGGGGGGGGGGGGGTTCTGGCTACCTGTATTTACATCACCGACCACCTGCAGACCGGGAACCAGCAATTAATGTAGATATGGTGTATTGGGAGCAAGGCAGCGTCCTACTTTTGCCAACATAACAAACCAAGCAGGCAAATAAACACCTCATTACTCTGACACACACTGAAGACCCCTATGAAATGTTACTTATTGAAACACCTCATCAGGGTCTCCACTGTTTGCCAAGACAAATGTATAATGCTCAAAGAGAGAAAAAAAACACAACTTTGAGGGAATCTGGCCTTTAAATTCCATAAAGGGCTACTCTAATTGGTCCATTTAAGATCACTGGGCCTGATTGCGGATCTGGATGGGGGGGGGGGGGGGGGGGCGGGGGGTCTGATATTCACTTTTCATAAAAAAATTAGCCCATTATTCATCTCATTAAAATTTTGGGTTATTCATTGAAATAAGACTAATTATTCATTAAAAGTAAGAAAGGTGGCAAAGAAATCTGATTATTCTCTATTCATTAATTTTTTCTTCAATTCATTATAAAATAGGGTTATTCATTATTTTTTGGCCCTCATTATTCACTATTCATTATTTTTTTGGCTCATTATTCCACTATTCATTATAAAAAAAGGGCCATTATTCACTAATCATTATACCCCATCCAGACCCTCCTGATTTGCGGGTATGCTGCAGTGTATAATATATGGAAATCAAAAAATCAAAATGTATAGCACAATGGAGAGACTGGGTATGAACCATTTTCCTACTCGGTAACCGTATACTGGCTACTTTGACAAACAGTGAGGATCCAGATGAGATGCTGCTCAAAGCAACACCCCACCAGGGCCCCCACTGCTTTTCAAAAACAAAACAATTTCAAAAACAAAACAACCCTCAGAAGCAGAGCATACACCATTCTGTAGAAATTCTTGAATTATGAAATGGATAAATTCACATTACAGGTGTATGCATATATATTAAAGACATATGCGGCTATTTCCAATGCGCACCTTTCCTGCGTCTGCAAACGGGGAAAGTTGTCTGGGTCCTGTCTTTCGACCCTTAACGGATTCGGATCAACACAGCTTCCGATAGTCTTATGTCATATCGGTGTTCCGACATTTTCTTCACAAAATAACTAATTAAAGTGTGTTCGAAATATCTATTGACATCTTTTCGGAACTGATCGTCTCAGCACTAAAGACAGATAAATGTAGCTCAGCCGAAATCAAACGACCTAAACAATAACCCTGGTTACGAATACGATAGTGGCCGAGTCTATACTATTTGTATTGTTATTTAGAGCGGCGCACGACCTGTCCTCGTGGCCTAGTGGTTAGCGTGTCTGGCTACAAAGCCAGAGGACCAGGATCGATTCCTGGATGCGCACATATTTTCAGTGTGTTTTTTCTTTCTTTTTTAACATTTTAATGCTAAATTACTTCATATACTAGTAAAACGGCATCATCAAAACGACCGAAATGGTCATCCCCGCACTTTTTATATTGAATTACGCATGAAACCTATGGGGGTGGGGTTAAATTTGGCCCTATAGAAAGAGAATTAGTTCGGTGACCCCAGATTTTTATTCTTTTTTCTGAAAGGTATTATAATAGTCCATGAATTAAAAATAAATTTTCAAGATTTTCAATATCAGATTTTTTAATACATGATTTATTCTAAAAACAAATTCCATTTTTCGACGAATTGCCAAAATATATCATGCAGTATCTTGTCACAGCATGGGATAACAAGTAAACATGCACATTTTCTTAAAAGTTTGAGGTCATGGGCAGTAATTTAAGTTAAAAGAAAGAAGCTGGCTGAAGATTACAACCGTTTTAGCTCGATAATTAGGACTAGTGTTATTATTTTATATTTCTAGAAAATTGGTCAAATGCTGTAAACTTCAATATGAGATTCTGAAAAAATAAGCACGGTGACATATCCTTTTTATTTCATAAATGGATAGCCCATGCATAAAACAAACTGTATGCAAAGTATTGAAAATATTTCAATATGGGAAGTATTTAGTAGCATATGTCCTTAAGGACTGAAATCGTCTTGGGGCTGGCTGTAAGGCACTGTCAAAAGGGGAAAAATGGAAAATGTACAAATTAATGGCCTACTTTGGCCAGCAACAAGACATGCAACAAACACATTTGGATATTTAAGGCCAAAAGCAAGATATACACCCACAGGGATAATATTTGACACATAACATTCACTTTTGGGAGACAGTGAGGACCCAGATGAAATGTCACTTAACGCAACACTCCATCATGGTCTCCGCTGTTTGCCTATCATCATTTTTCCAGGAGTGTTGGCCCCCTCAAATTTCAGAATGGATCATTCACTGTACACATTACAAAACTTATAGCGTATTAATAGATTATGACATAATATCCAGCCCTTTCGTTCTGGTTATGAGTACTGTACACTGATACTTTGACAAACAGTGAAGACCCAGATGTGATGCCGCTTAAAGCCACACCTCATCATTGTCTCCACTGTCTGTCATAAGTTCAATTTCATTGAGGATGGGTTGTTAGGTATATCAAAATAAAGTAAAATAAAGAAAGCTATGACCTACTTTGGTCACAAAACAAAACAGGTAAGCTAAGCAAAGACAAAGTAACAAAATAACAAACAAAAAAAAAGAGCAGTAGCACATTGATCCTTTCCACTCTGGATAGTCACCCAAAAGGTCATTTCTAAATAGCAACCGCCCGATGAAATGCCCCTTAGAGGGGTATCTAAGCGAGTCTGCACTGTTCACATAGAAGAATTCACAGATATCTGGAAACTATTTTTATTTGCCAAAACAATAGTGGCGATTTTGTTTAAAGGTATTTTAATCACACCGCTATATAAAATTCATTGCCATTTCCATATTGTTGGGTTATCCATCTTTAGGCTACCTCACTGTACCATTAAATTCAATGTCATCAACAGCTTACCTTATAGACATAACTATTATTAACTTTTTTGTCCAATCAGATTTTTTAAAAAGAAATGAAAAAATAACCTTGTTAAACTAACTACCATTAAACTAGCTGCACCATTAGATTTAGTCAAACACAACTGTAGACCTTTTAAAAATAACTATCATTAAATAAACTGTGCCATTACATTCAAGGTCATTTAAATAGGTTTACTGTTCACAAATGGGGCTTAAATGTATGATCATTATTTTGAGTGCCATTAAGTTTTATATCATTATTTTAATGTTCATTTATAGAGCATCAAAAGAAAATTGGAAGGTTTTAATGGCCTTGAAAGTTCGGATGTTAGTTGGAGCAGAATTTAGGATTAATTAATGACAAATAAATACATATTTAACAAATACTGTCGAGCCAGCCAAAAGTGACAGTGACGCACTATTTTTCTTACAATTGTTAAGTAAAACATTAACTTGTACACTCAACTTGAGCTAACGCGAATCGAAAGGTCACTTGTATATTAATCCTATCCTGCGGATAGGATTAATAAATACGTGATCTATCTATTCTAAGTCCCTGATAACTTTGTAAACGAAACATGACGTCACTGTCACTCTTGGCTGGCAGGATAGTATGTGCAAGCGGTAGTGAAACAAGTCTGTGCAAATAAACAGTCTCTTCAGAGCTTTTGCTTCTCACATACACACATGAAGCAGGGACTAGTTCTAGTCATACTATTCTTGTATGTCGGAGAAAATCTTGCGTACTATAGATGTACCACGACCTCTTAGTAATGACCTTACAATCTTTGTATTTCGAAAGGTTGATGCGAAACGCGTAAAATGAGCCAGTCGGGATAGAACATCTAAGGATTTCAAAATAATTTAGTAAATGTAAATAAACGCCCGAAACCCCTAATTCTAGATCCGTATTTTCAATATTTTAAATACAGTCACGCCTCAAAGCTTTTTGTTTATCTATAAAATGGCAATCAAAAAAACTGTTTCTAGCGATTTTGATCAGCATTCGTCAATTGTTACAATGTAAGAGCGTTTTCGATTGCCGCCTCTCCAGTGTGTAAACATACTTTCTTTTTAATTGAAAATAAATAACCCATTTTGTATTGTTTTAAAAGCATTCGTACATGTACTTAGGAGGATCCCATTACCATATTTTCAGATTAGTCGTGTCTTTTTTTCAAACGAAAGCACTAAGCGCATCTCATATAAGAATAGCGAGAGCTCGGATTGACCCTACGCACGAGAATACTTGCTATTGCTCTCCTTGCTGGTGCATAGGATCAGTCCAACATGCGGCCCTCAGCTACATGTATGCATGCATGTTTGAAGGGTGCATTAATGCATACTTGTCGAAAAGTACCAAACTCTCAGGGACTGGATCATTATAAAAAAAATCTTGAGCTTTGGCTTGTATGGCAGGTCTCCACATAAGAGTGCGTAGTGAATATTGTTTTTTCTCATTTCTCAATAAAATCATAATATCATTGATACGGCTCCAGCGGCGGATCAAGAGGGGATGCAGGGGGTTCGCTCGAACCGCCCTCCCCGTCCCCCGTTTATAAATAGCCTATGAAAATGAAATAATTTGGTCTCAGTGAGACCAAATTATTTCATATCCATGGGATATTTAAGAAATAATAAATAAAATCAGCAATGCGAATCCCCACACCTTTATACATATGAACCCCCTTTCCAGAAACCTGGGCCCGCCCCAGGGCTCTACACGTTTAAACTGATTGATAAGAAAATAATCACAATTTTACGCAAAAAAATTGAACTTACACGCATCTAGATCTGTTTTAACATGAATTTATCTAAATCCTAAGGCGCCAATCACGACAGCAGCCGACGACAAATTGTGCTGGAGCATCCTTTCTTATTTTTGAAAAAATATAAGGTATGAAATTCAATAACAATCCTAATGAAATATCATAACTCATTTGTTATTTTTGAAAAAAGCAGCAAAAATTGAATTTATAGTCTGCTGTAAATTAAAGCTGGCACGTTATGGGTTAATTAAATATGGAGGAATATGTTGGCAAAGTTGTAATAATCATACGCAATTAAGGCATAATATTTGTCTCCGTACTTCGTTTATGTCACACAATTCAACTGCACAGTATCATATCAAAGTTAATCAACCAAAATGCTGCTAACATTGGCGCCGTACAATACATGCAGCCGCGATTACTATACAGTGCTTCATGAACATGTCTCATTTATACTTGGAAAATTTATTTGTCGAAGATTTGTGTGTTCTTTGTGTTAAAGTTTGAAAGGATATTATACAATTCGAATGTTCATTCTTTTGTACTATTTGCACTGTTATTTGTGCGTAACATATTGCATATAATGACATAACTTTTGTCCTATATAATTGTCAGCTTCATGTAATAGTTTTTGCTTTTATGTACATATCTGTCATTGTATGATAATAGGGTCCAGCTGAGCTACCAAACAAAACTAAGTCAGCACCATATCTTCACAATAGGGAAGCTACAAGTACCTTGTGTGTCGGTGGGAGCTTACGTGGTGATGGAATCCGGCTCAGCCTCCAGATATTGAAATGCATGATTTGCTTTGAAACTATCAAGATTCTAACCTTTGAATAAGTCATATAAACACCTAATCCCATGAATGCCATTCAAAACTGCAGGTTTATTGGCATATATGGGTTAAGCCAAGATCGTTATAGAAGCAGTACAATTTGATTTAAGTATTTTAAAAGTATTTGTGACCTTGGTATGTACATGTGTGTATATTATTATTGTATTTGATTGACTAGAAACTGTATACATTTGTGTATTTTACGTCAAATAAATAATCTGTTCTGTTCTGTTCAGTGAGTGTGTTGAATCCTTGTTATGTTGTAAGGTTCTTAGTCTCCTGTCTTGTTTTGAAATCATCTTGCTGAGGAAAAGACAGCTGGTTGCTTTATTTCAATAATGTTATAGTGGTCAAGTGGCGGTCAGTGTTCTCCATATTTCAAAAATCAGTGTCTGCTGACAGTGACGGCGTGCCATAATTTACGCTTATATTGCCGAGGCAATTAGAGGGTGGGCAGAATTATCTGTCTCTCGGAAGCATTGTTTGTCATCACTCGGCAAGGCTCGTGAGGATTAAAATAGAATAATTTCTGTTGATCTGTATTCTAAAAATGTCACTTTCATGGTAAAATCAAATTGGTTACATTATCATGTGCTTAGTAGATAATTAGCAAAATATTGTCTGTTTGCCCATCTGCATAATGATATTTTGAAGACAAAGCTAATCAGTATAGACATAATTATGCATATTATATCTATATATGTTTATTGACTGTATATTAGCAGTAAACATCCAAGGATTAATAATTGTATTTTCCAACCTGCTGATAGAGGTTCAGTAACTTCCTGGTGAAAGTGACTGTAGAAAAACAACTCCCTCTTTTAACTGTACCACTTGTATGATTGGTATTTTTTCTCTTTTCATTAGTTGTTGATTGCCATCAACCAACAGGATTGAAATTTGGGAAATAAACAGTCAATATCCAATCAAATAAAGGGCCTTAGGACGTTTTATTAGGGCCCCGCTAACAAATGTTGGCGGCGCTCTATTGTTTTCGGCTTGTCCGTCCGTCTGTCTGTCCGTCTGTCCGTAGTCACTCTTACTCAGTCGTTTTAATGCGATTTCTTCCAAATTTCATATATCGGATGCTTCCACCTACCTCTCGTTCAAGTTCAAATACGGGGTTTGTTCAACATCCGATAACCAAGATGGCCGACAAAATGGCCGCCACCTATCAATATCCGCTGTCGTGGTCACTCTAACTTCGTCATTTTTTATCTGATTTCTTTCAAAATTCATATATAAATTGCTTTCATCACTATTTCGTTCAAGTTAGAATATGGGTTTTGTCCGACATATAATAAGCAAGATAGCTGAAAAAATGGCCGCCGCCCATCAAAGTCTGCTGTTGTGATCACTCTAACTAAGTCATTTTTATCGAATTTCTTTCAAATTTCATATATTGATTGCTTTCATCAAACTCTCATTCAAGTTTGAATATGGGTTTTGTCTGACAAACGATAACCAAGATGGCTGACAAAATGGCCGCTTATCAGTGTCCGCTGTGTGGTCACTCTAACTTAGTCATTATTTTATCGGATTTCTTCCAAATTTCATGTATTGATTGCTTCCATCAAACTCTTGTTCAAGTTTGAATACAAGTAAGTAAGGGTGCATAAATCAGGAATCGATACAATCAAGTACCAGTACGACGAAGGATAACCAAGATGACCAACAAAATGGCCGTCGCTAACAATTTGCTTTTGTGGACAATCTGCCTGAATCATTTATTACCTGATTACCTCCAAATTTCATCTTTGGATTACTTTTATTAAACTCTCGGTTTGTCGGATTACCAAGATGGCCGCCAAAATGGTTGCACCTATCAGTTTACACTTGTGGACACTCTTACCTAGCCATTTATCATCCAATTTCTTCCAAATTTCATATATGGGCTACTTTCTTAAAATTCTTGTTCATGTCTGAATATGGGTTTTGTTCGATGAATGATTATCAAGATTTAAGCCAATACGGTTATCCCCTTTTCACTGATGGGCATTAGGCGGGGCCCTTAGTCGGACTCCGACTGTTCTAGTTGTATTTTGGATGTCTTGTTACTGTAAATGTTATGTGGCTCATCCTCATGTTACCCTGGGTTGGTCTGCAGTTTTTGGTTGTGTTATTTCCTGATCATACTCACTTACTTTTCTATCATAAAAGTTAGAGACGGAAAGCATCTTTCCAAGGTAAGGAAGAAGGCAACGATCAGGAATCAATACAATCAAGTACCACGCCTGACAAAGGCCACCACATGGGAAAGTGACTAAAAACGCAAAGAACACATCAAAACAAGAGAGTCATGAGGTTAGCCCTTTCTCAGCAGGTGACCACAAGGCTGTAATGAACAGAACAGGCAGCTAGACAGACACAAAGCACAAATAACAAAAATGATCACAAACGAAGCACCGCCTTGGAACGGTCAATATGCTTTTACCGGAGGGCTTTAACATGTTTGACGGTACTAACCTCGCCCTTGTGTCGGATGTGGACCAAGACAAATAGATGTAAGCCCACTTCTGTATCTGTTTATTGCAAAACAAAAATCTAGAAAATCTATTTCGTAAAGCTACTGTATTTAATCCAAACCCTTCCACGGTCTGGTTGTGACTGGTGTATTAATATAATGTTCGCTTACTGTAAAGGCGGCAACTTTAAAAGAACCACTTAATTCCTTTATAATTGTAATGTATGATCTAAAAGCTTCTTATTGTCTCTCCTCCTTTTTCATGACTGGGCCTTTAGAAATGGTCGTATTGACCACTCCATGGATTTACTTAATTATTTACTTAATAGATATTGTTAAGGTTCTACTAAGGTTTGTACGTTTTTATCTGTAAAACTGTACTGTCTTTTACCTTCTTATCTAGTTTCCAATTAGATCCCCTGTATGAGTTTTTATCTCGAGGAATTCCTGTGCATTATAAATTTACACCTTTAGCATGCTTCATTGTGAAGTACCTAGGGCATGAGTGCAATATGGATATGCCTGTTCCCCCTCCCTGTTGTCTGTGGGTGATGTGGTTATCATGTCATCACTGCCATTGGGCTGGACCTGGGTTGTCCTGGTGGGCCATTATCCGCCCCTGACCCTGGTGGGCCGTTGGCCCCCTTCCTGTCCTGTTTGGCCCAGTGCTGGATATCAAGGCAGGCCTTTGGTCCTGTGTCCTCCGAGTATCTGTGTCCCCTGGGTGGCCCTGTTGAGGGACTTGCTAGTCTGCTGTGGATGTGATGTGCTTTGGGGCCATCATTTCTCAATTATCTATTACACTGTAACTCATGGTGATTTGGATCCCTGTTGTTTGTAAGGAATCCATGTGCCCTTCACCTTAATGCTTCGTGCTTAATATAGCACACTTTTTGCTCTGCTATTTTGGGAGACATATTTTTAGAGTATGAATCTGGTCCATTGGACATTACCTTATTTGGGATTCAGTCACTGTATCAATGCTGTTCCAGGACTATAAAACCGCAGCGACTCCTTGCCTGGGGACTTTTACGGTGAAACTTCTGAACTGTTTCCACGTTGGGTTTTCCTGTAAATTTGGGACTTAGCCATGATTTAGTCAAGTAGAAGAAATGACTTTGTTTGGGCCGATTATGGGGATATTTTCTAAGAAGATACTTATGGACATATTCCATGTTCGTGTGTCTGTGTGCTTTAACTATATACAGGACTAGATATATTTAACCTAATAATTAAGTAATATTATGTTGGACTTCGTAGTACTTTTGCTCGGTCACATGTGAATCCTCTCATGTGGAAATAGACTGTTCTAAAAAGCAAGAGACAATTCGAATGAGTAGTTAATATAGTTATAAATGACGGAGAAAGCGTTAGCTTATTTTCTTTACAATATAATCAATATTGACAAAATACATGTATGTGATTAAGTTCACCAAAACTTTAAATTTCTGTGCAAACTGATTGGTTGCGAAGCACAGAAAGGGGCGGAGTAAACTATAACATAATTAAAAGTGTTGGGTGGTAAAATCCATTCCAACGGTCACCGTTTGGCATCATAATGCCTGTTCTATCCCTCTCTTACACAAACAATGGATTTTATGTCTTGCTGGACATTCAATTTATAGACACCCATATCGAGTTGGGATACGTTTTACAATGGCAAAAACGGACACACACTAGGTACCAGCCCACCTATCAACATTTTAGTCAATGGTCGCCAGTAAGTTCGAGCTTGAACTACAATAGTCTGGTTCCCTCCCCTCGAGACGATCACAGGGCACAAGTTTAGAACTACAAATGAACCATCATGCAATTTCCCTGTCAGTATTTGTTGTTTTTAATTTTAGTCCTTTTACGTCTAATCTTTGACACTTTCATCATGAAAGCAAACGCTATGATTTCTGATCGGACTGCTCCCCAAGAACAGTTTGGTCTAGGCGATATAGGCCAACAAGTGAATACGCAGGCTAAGCGACAGATGCTACTTGCTGTGGGTTGCATATAATGGAAGGAATACTATAGCATCCAATAATAATAAAGGATGGTGTACAAATTTAATCAGCCTTGAAACAAAAGCAGACTTGAGTAATATATAAGGAACGTTTGTTAATTATTTTAGTTAAATTTAGATTCCATTTAAATGCATTGACATTTAGACGTGACTGCGATCTTTTATTTTACTCATAATATCATTGGCATTACTCCCATTACGCAGTTATTACGCACTTGCGTATTAAAAATTGTTCACGTTTAATAAAAAAAAATCGTCAATGTGGTAATATCGCTTTCTTACAATAATTCCTCTGGGAGCAAATTCTTTCCTTTAAAAGAAGTCCCCACTTTGCAAAAGGACGCAACTGACGAGAACCCTGCAGTTTTAGTAGTCTCCCTTTGATGTGAACAATTATTTCAGCGCTCTGGCGAAGCCCTTGTCATTACACATTTTCTTGGACAGGCACACAACCATTTCACACCAAGTAGTATAATGATCGCCAACAAACTGGCATTTGTGACTAGAGTTGTCATCAGTGTGGCCACCGGTCAAGTCATTGCTGGATCCAACCGAAGCCGCCAGGGTCGTAAATTACAAGAAACTCATGCATTATTGAATCTATTAAACGATTTGCTTAAGAAGATATAACGCGAGGTTTGCCGAAAATGTTATAGCGTTTTTGCAAATAGCGTATATGTTTATCAAAACAGGAGGACGTTTAGTTTCTATTAATCATTTGCCACTACACTACACTACTTTGAAATCACGTATTTTCACACCGTTCTTTTCATCTTAAAACTCATTTTCTGCGAAGGCGCGATACTCAAAGAATCGACCTCTCTGCGTATGTGCATCACGACGTTGTTAATACGCAATATGCATTACTCAAAACACTACGTTAAAAAAATAGCAAGCACTGAATGGCCATGAATAATCCGTTTGTGGTGACATCAAGTAACCTTTAGTAGCTAAACAATAACAATGATAGGTAACAGAATTTAGCGACAGATGATAAGATTTTCAACACTAAAACATTTTTAAAAACATTTGGCACATAACCTGGTCAAAAAAGCCGTTTGAGTAAGACGTGATGACGCAGACTGATAACAAGTTGTAATCAACCTTAGGCATAGGTAAAAGCTGAAAATGAGGCGTGATTTTATTCAAAAATAACTGTATCATCTTGCGCAATAACATCTCAGTATAGACACAAAACAGAATTGAACCCTTAAAATGACAGCAAAAAACTGCATCTTTAAATGCCTGTTTATTGGTTAACGCATAGAGGCGAACAGTGAGGGCCAGATCAGAATTTCCTGCTTGGGATCTACAATGTTTGTCGAAGACGCTTTCAAACAATTCAGAGGATGACAAAAGCAGACAACAGTTGTTGTATTGACGCTCTAAGAGTTGATAAATGTGAGTTTCAGTTTATATTCGATCACGATTTCATGAAATGCTTGCACGTCTGCGCGGCTCAAACATCTTATTAATCATGTTAACTCTTATATTACCCCTGCTTGAGCAGATGAATTAGCCGAATCACGCCCAGATATGAATATTAGAGTTGCCGCCTTTATAGTGACCCAAAAGCTCAATTATTCATGTAACAAGCTAATCTAATGTACTTTTTATAGACATAATAATAAACGCTGATCCGACTGCGCCGCATTCTGGTCAGTGACTTTGTTTTTCGCATGCAACAAAGTCAGGATTTCTCGCGCTGATACATGTATTGTCTGACCAGAACTGTGAGTTCCATAATTCCTGTATGGCACATGGCGGGACGCGCCTTGTATTAATTCATTGTACTTTTATGATCGCCTGAAACAGTTGCATTTATAAAGCTAATGGTTGTCGTCGAAGTTAGTTCAAGTTTGCAAAGATGGCAAGAGAAAGACCAATATTCTTAAGATGAGTTCTGCGTGATAGTAAGGATTCTCTCAAAATCGACAACTATGACAATTAAATTCCAGCTTAACAGTTAACACAAAAGATCCTGTCATAACAATAATGGTAGTATTGCACATGCGGCAAGACGTTCCATAATCACGCATGTACATGGAAAAAAAATACAAAACTGCAAAACCAGCATTCAATGTTGAGCCATCATCGGCACGCCAGCGAAACGCCATTTAAATGGCGTTTCGCTGACGGGCCGATGAATGCCCGCTTATTGTAGTATTTGAATTCTCTCTCCTTACCTCTCTCCTCATTACAGCATCAACTAAAACAAAAATAAAACCATCATGGACCATCTCTGACAAACCGTTCTGGATCCGCGCATGATTGGATAGACAAGGAAATGTTTACGGTACACCTTATACGATTTCTGCTCAGAGTATTCTGTTTGCAGCTCATTAAAAGTGTCAATATGTTTGTTTCATCAACAAAAATGTTCATACATCTAATACCCGTATTCTCCTATTCGTGTACAATGCTCAACATTCGTTTGGCTACTACACATGTACGTTTAACGTCGTTCTTTTACTATACAATCTACCAATTATATTCATTGAAATGTTACAACTGAGAAATGTCACTAGTATGATAACTATTCTCTTTCAGGGTGACAATGGGTAAGAAAATAACTTTGCTAAGAACAGTGTCAAACTTCTCATTAAATCTATTAACAATATGGCCTATATTGACAGCGTTCCTTTTACAAATGCTTGACACTGGCATTTTTGTTCAAAATCGACAAGTGTCACTCAAAAAACATTGGTAATCATTTCACAAAATTGATATTTTGCCCAATCTGTGAACGGTTTCCGCAGTGTAACACTTTTAATATTCGTAATTTGATAAGATTTTTTATCAGCGAAAATGTATTTGCATATTTAACAAGAAAACTTAAAGATGATATTTGAACTTTACAATGATCCAAAGGGTTACGGTAATTTGTCGGAATTTAATTGTGTAATGTGTGTAAGAATTGATTTATGGCGAATGGAATATTCAAATTCATTCTCAATTTACTCTAATATAGATTTTACAAAAAGGGTTTCCAACATGGCAGACATTGCAAACTGTTTTGAGTGACTGCAAATTAAGGGTTGATCCCTCTGCATATGCTCCATATGTGGTTGCGTTTCGTAAGACGTCCTTGAGGCTGCCGCACTAAACCCTCCAAAAATGTTGTCGTAGACATGTGTACGGCTGCCGCACGCCGTGAGTGATGTTAATCAGGCTTACGTAAAGCACAAACCGTCATGAACTGCAAAACAAGGGTTATTTTTTATCACTGGCAGTAATATTATACAACCAAAAACGTCTATTTGCAGCTAGAAGTGAGTGTTATTTAGCGCCTGTGTCTTTATTTCGAGAACAAAAATGATAGAGTGCCACTGTAATAACGCCTGATTTACACTTTTCGCCCATGTTTCATGTACACTTTACAAGCTCATATTTCGTGAAAAGTCACTAAAAGAAAGAAAATTGACACGCAACCATGCACGTCATGCGCGGATCAAGAGGATGGGGGGACACGGGGTCCAGACCCCCCCCTACCCTGAAAAATCATAAATCTATAGGATTTCTTAGCAATACTGGTCCGGATCCCCTGGAAAATCTCAAAGCTATCAAGCCAGAATACAATGTTGGGCCATCATCGGCCCACCAGCGAAACGCCATTTAAATTATCAATGATGGCCCGCTTTTTGTTTTACTTGGATCCTTTCTCCTAAAAACATGTCAGAATTGGACCAATTATGATCTGCGCATGCACGTACGAGGGATGATCTTAAAGTTCTGATCCTGGTGTGACATCTCTGTAACCTGCGATGCAACATGCCTGAAAATTGTACCACATGATAATATATTCTTTGTCTATACACTGCTCTGACATGTTTTATGTAACTTGAAGGAGCGACCGGAAATCTATCCCAAAACAGTCGTGCCCTCAATGCACTGACCTATCAGGCAGACTGTGTATGTTAGAGACGCCACAATTTTGACAAGTGCAGTCTCAGCATTTATTTTTTATGGCTGCTCAATATTCATCCGTAAGCCAATATGTTCTGAAGATATGGCGAACTTTCTTTATGATTTGGGTTTTCTAGGCCCTTGAATGTATGGCTATGCAACTGTCAGCTATAATCAAATATGGGATCACTTGAAGTTTTGACCGGCCACAACTGCCGTAACAACAGCTGTATTAAAGGTAAAGATTGTTTTAGATAAACGAAGATGAACTGACTTTTGTCTGAAGCAATTATGAATTATAGGTATCGTCGGAGACTGATAGTAACCAACATAAGAAAATTAAAACGAGTCCACAAACTAGGTCAGTATTCGGAGGTACACAAATGTATATGTGTATATCTAAAAATAAAACCCAAATAATTGTCCAAAGGTGCACTATATCGTAAAATGATACGATATGGGATTAAATTGAGCACAAAGCATTCATCTGAAACCAATAACAATTTTGAAAATTCTTATTTAAAATCAGTCATTTTTTCGGTAAAAAGTATAACTTTATACAATATTCCAATTAAGATTGAGATATTTTGTAATCAAAATAGTATTGGTCTTAAATATTTTGCCGAAATTTGGTTCTGCATGTTCTTCATCCAAATTGATAGACAAAAATAGAATATACTCGGAAATGAAAATTCTGCAATGTATTCAAAACGATGTAGTTATCAATTTCATTGACGTCATAAGAAATCCGCATTGTGTTTTAAATATTGAATCGACATAAACTGTTGCCATTTTAACATTTGAATGGACATTACAAGTAACAAAAAGTAAAAAGACAATGCAATTTTACTTTTGTATTTTTAAGATGCTGGGCTTGAAAGATTCAGATTCAAATATTATCATTATTCTATAATATGAAAAAAGGTCAGTGGTATGGAGTGGACAATATATAATGTGCTGTAATTATTAATCGAAACAGTACAGCGAGAAAATATTAGCATCATTATAAAGGTAAAAACTAGATCTTTTGAATGGTGCATAGTTTGCCTCTCAAAAATGTCTCTGGATAAAGCTACAAGGCAACAATCAGAACTTTTAGATCATCCCTCGTATGTGTGGCCTGGCTAGTTAAACTGATTCCTCTGTTACACACGTCGAGTGTGCTGGAAAGCTAATCTTACTACACACGTCAGGACATAATGCGTGAAACTGTACAACTGTTCTATTAATATAAGAATCATTTCACTCTTTCGGTAATGGTCTGTCAATTTAACTTTAATTATAGTTCTCCTATTTTGGCAGTTATAATAGGACCACCTCTGATAAACGGCATATGCATATTTTGTCTGTTTCGTGTATCTTTTATGCATAGGCATGTTACATGGCTGTGTGTATGGACTAATTAAGATAAAGGTATTACTATTATTGTTATTAATTTTTGACATACTTTGTCAAGGGCTATAGGAATATTGGACATACATATGTTTCCTTTAATATCAGACATCTCTGTTGAATACTACTCTACCTAATATGACTGAACACTATTTTACTGGACATAGACAAACAGTACAGACACAAATCGGACTCCGCGCGATCAATGTCTTCAGTGTCTGCTTACTGAATAAGATTGGGGGCATGCAATTTGACCCAGCAACCTTAAAATGGGAAAGGGACTCGTCCAATTGATTGAGGTGGGAATGCCCTTTTGACTTTAATTGGTTGATACTGTATTTATGGAGGAATTTGCCATTACACTGAATATGTAACGCGACCAACAGCATGCAATGTCCTCAGATTGATAGTATGATTATTTCTCAAAGAAAACACGTGTGGGGACGATCATCGAAAGTCTATCTTGTGAATTAGACAGACAGACATAACACGGTATACAAGGGATAGAGTATGTACATGTACATGTATATAAATGGCAGTAAAGGTTGTGTTACAAAATGAAGGTCAATACTAAACCGTTACAAGGAAGAATTTGCAGTCCGTAACACTGTCTCTGCAATTCCTCGCCCAGGTCTACAATGCATGCTAATAATGTTGTCTGAAGATAGAAGTTTGTGAAAATCAGAATAATTTCCAGTTTAGGTTATTCTGTGCAAAAAAGAACTCAATCGGAGCTGCATCGGGCCAATTCCGTGGAATCAGACCTCGGTTGTACGTCGAGGGTCTACTTAGATACCGTGACGCTAACGTCACATGACGTGATGCTGATGTCGCAGAAACCATGCCAATACAATAACAAGTTCGACTGCAGCGAAACAAACGGTTTCAACATCCCGCAAGATGCCATAAATGAATTTTAAGGGGGTGGGGGGGGGGGGGGGTCAATAAAATATCGCTATAGAAAAAAACATAAACGTGATTTATTCTGGATTTTAATAGAGCTGAACCCACATGCTACAGAGCTAATGTTCCTGACGCCAGTCCCAACTAACAATATGCAGCTTTTTTCATGCATAATACTACGCCTTATATACAATGTATATCCGAGGCTTGATTCTCGACTTGGCCGAAATTGTCATATGAACGATTTCGGCGGTGTCCTGCGCATACCTGGAGTAAGAATTCCCAGTTTTTATTGCTGATGACGACGTCTAGACTTATGCAACTTTTACATATACATGTATTTCTCGTTTATCGGATAGGAAAGTGCGAATTCATGTAACTGGATAATTTGAGAGTTGGATGAAAATGCATCAAAAATGGTGGTATGGAATAGGAGATACGTATATACAGCTTTGACAGCTTTGTTAAGTATAGCATCGGAAAGGGAATGTGCGAATACGGTAGTATTTCTTATATTGAAAGTCTAACATGATCTTATATCAAATTCCAACATGTCATTCTTTAGCAAAATCAATGACATCGTTTTTAATACCAGGAGGATCGTGCATTGAATCTTTTTAACTTTGAGAAAGACAGAGATGGACGGACAGACATAGAGCGGAAGAGAGTTAATTATGAATCGCTGAATCAGTTAAAACTGTATTTAATTTATCAGTCACCCCTAATATTAACTGAATTGTTTCAATATAACCTAATAAACGTTTCCTATCTCACGGCATGTTACCTTTATCGGGTCATGATGACGTTGCACTTCTGAATGACGTCGCTAATGACACAGCATCAACACAAAAATTAAAAATTACGTCATAATCGCTAGTTTGAAGAGTGAAACAATGGGTAAACTGATAAATAGAATACCAGGTTTGCGTATTTTGATATCAAGTTTACCAGGCTCGGCTTTGAGAACGCATGTTGAATCGCTCGGCAAGCCTCGCGATGTCAACAAGCGCAGGAGAGATAATTAAGCCTTGCCTGGTACATGTAAACTTGATATCAAAAGGCACTCACCTAGTATTCTCTATTTAGTGTGTTGCTTTTCCGAATGTTTGCTTCATGTACATGTTCATTTAGGGTAAAGTCGGGTAACTTCGGACATCAGGTAATTTCGGACATACATTTGCAAACAGTGGAAATCCTGATGAGACGGCTCCTTATGAGCCGTCTCATCAGGATTTTCAGTTTGCTTAGTAAATTATTTTTTTCCTTCCAATAATGAATATATGAAACAAACAAGGCGTCGTCCGAGTTTACCTGATGTCCGAAGTCACCCGACTTTACCCTATAATCCCATTTCTTCTGATCTATTTGTCCAGGCATATTTCAAGGGCCACATACAGATATTGCAAGACCCATGGGTGTGCACTATAATCACTATTATGGAGGCCCCTGAATGTGCTGAGATGCAACATAAAACATAATGACGTCACTTTAACGTGCCGATGACTTCATTTGTCTTTTGACCTGCGTCTGCTCGACTTTTATCTTTCCCAAGGTTTGGTACAGGGTATGTGAGATTATAAGAATCCATCATGAGCGTGAGGGTGGGATAAAAAAAATCAATCGCGAGGATCACAGATTGACATCATGAGGCATTAAACAATGAACAAATGGTAATTTCATCAAAATGGATTTACAAGAACAAACTTATCAGCCACAGCAACACGTGTAAGTAGTTTTGTTGAGGAAAATGTGTTTCTTTTTTGTTTACATCGTCAAGACAAGGCTCCCCGTACCGGTGCATCCCAACCTGTCAAATATGTCAATCGCAATGCACTCAGCATGTTCAAAGCATTAAATAATTGTTTTAAGTAAAATGCTCAGTTTTATATTATACCACTTTGAAGGCCGACTTAAATCGCTGAAATTTCAACATTGACTTTTTCCTGACTGTCAACAATTCAACTTTCGCTTTCGAAGGAATACAGTCATGCGCCAAAAGTGTTATCCCGCATAAGCAACCGTCCGCGTGTGGCTTATCTCGTATTAGTTACGCTTATCTTACATGGGTAGCTATGTGGGACAATTTTTTCCAACAGCGAGCTAACATAGGGATCACTCGATCGTGTATGCGTTGGTATGTGAGAAAAAAATATCTCACTTGGGTATAAACAGTGGAAATCCAGATCTGGTGTGCGAGGAAGTAGACCTACCATATGTATTTTAGAAGGCTATCTTTAAATATGTCACAATTCTTTTTTTGACAATTTTGGTGAATACGCTGCACAATTGTAAAACCGAATAATCTTCTCATACATGTTTACGATTGACCTTTTGCGAAATAAAATTACCCTATCTAAAATCAATTTTATCGGATACATGTACCAGTGACAAGTCAATTTTGATAATCAGACTATTGTAATTGTAGAAAAATGCAATTTTGATGGGAAACGCAGCCAATTGTTTGAAACTGTTACATTACCATATGTTTTAGCTATACTGATATTAACAGGGAAGGATAGTGGCTTGACCAAATATACCATTTTAGGCTAATAACACAATGTAGCTATTTTAATATCCATATATACCTCACTGGCATTGAAGCGACTCCGCGAAATATACCAGACATTACTAACTTTAATGTACAAGTTTCTACCAACTGCGACAAAGCATTCTAAATAACTTGTAACACTTGAGTCCACCATCACGCAACATTTAGGTGAACATTATTAAACTGGCACTCATTTACCTTCGACATCATTCGGTTACGTTCGGATTGTACACGCTATTTTGATTAATTAATTTATGGAACAAGTATGTATCAGCAAATGAATCTAACACGGATGAGCCAGTGGTGTAGTGATAAAACAGTTAGCTCATAACCGAGACTGCGTGGGTTCGATTCCCAGTGTGGATGTAGTTAAGTTTTAAGCATTATTTTATATCATTTTTATGCTATGACAATGTTTTATGCATTCTTTTTTGTATATTTTGATATATATATGCATATTGTTTTTAGTTCTATGAAATTTTATACAATACAATAAAATGGAATGCAGTTACTATGTTTTACTGACTGTGCGGTTGTGCAGATACTTGCTGTTTCCCCGCTGATACCGTCCTCTACATCAGTCAGGACTCATTGCATATGCGCAAATGTCTATAACGCCCAACATGGCAAGCTGGTTTTGTCTGAGCCTCCATCTGCGTCTGAACTGCGCATGTGTGATAAGTATCAAAATCTCGTGCACCAACTCATATATTGATGTACATGTGCATGTGTGTATATATTCACGGTCTTATGTTTAATTACATGCCAAGTCATGAGCAAATTACTAGCAAAGTAACTTATTCAAAACAAAAAGGAAAAAAAAAAGAAAATCATTGTTTAAAAAAATATAAAGGCATGTCGTGAGTTTCAAACCCACCATCTCAACCTTGGCAGCTATACGCTCTGCCCACAGCGCTAAACGAAACAGTGATGAAAAGAGGATTACAAGAGAAAAATATATCATTCTGAAACCAATACTTTTTGTTATTCTGAAATCTAAAATTAGAATAACGGATTTATACGAGTCCATACGGCACATGCATGAGTGCCAGTTTAATTTTGTTTACCTATACCCTTATTAGGCAACCAAGCGTTATCAGATGCAATAAAAAAACAAATCATTGACATTTTTCATGACTATATGTTAAAATCAAAGCAATTTTAAGTACAACAGTTACTATTTCAAAACGTTCTTAAACAGCCTTTAACTGTGAAATAAGACAAAAGGCGTCATCACTTGGAGCCCATCAAATTCTACATTCTACATTCCCCGTTGAGCCATCAGATTGAAGAAGCGTACACAAATTATCTGTTCATAAAGATTTGATACATAGAATCTTTGTGCACAGACACATGTTTTCTTATCTTAATATGTATTGCTATTATTCCCCACTATTAACGGACTTTATGAAGGATTGCCCATAAAATGACCACATAAAAGCTTCAAAGAAAATGACATCTCTTCCATGGATCATCCCATGAATTATCGACAAAAGGGCTTTTCTCATTGGATAAGTACCCATTAGAATATGGGTTGAAAACTATGTTTTTTCTATTAACATATTATAGGACATCTATTTTTTTTTGAAGTGCTTCCCCTACCCCCGTGACCAAACTGATCCTTTTGCAGTCGGCTGTAGCTTTATATAAAACGCATTCTTGTTCAAAGGGGTATAAGCTGTCAAAATGCTCAAAACGACCTTTAAAAGCTGCTTAGTCGCTAATTTTGTAAACATCAATTAGTTTAAACCAAATTTTATTTTTAATTTGATAAGTATATTACAATACAAGAATATTATGATACATGATGTGACAGTAAGTTATCGCTTATACATGTATTATAGGTCATCTCCTGCTACAAATCATACAATAGTACGAAAGTATGGCGGTGTCAACTAAAATGAGTGATAAATACAAGCTTGAATACAAGAGAGAGAGAGAGAGAGAGAGAGAGAGAGAGAGAGAGAGAGAGAAATCACATCCACCATATAAATATCATTGATAATGGTATGTATACAGTATGTAGTTATGTTTAATAAATCATCTAGACCCGATTTACTTTCGTCGTATGCTGCCAACATTATATTTCCATGTATTTAGATGAATGCCAGACGAAATTCTGGCTTTCTGCGGGAAAAACTGGTCACAAAAACACCACCACTCCCTAAACCCTAAGGTCTTGGCATTTATATGCAATATTTTTCATGTTATTTTTTTTTATTTTGCTATGTACACTAAATGTCAGGTTTTTCTGTCAATTATGTACTAGCCAAACAACAGGCTGTAAAAAAAGGGCAAATTGATTAGGAGACTGTCCGAAGTACTTTGTAAGAGTAAGCTTACACTTGCAGGGGGTACAGATTACATGTAATATAAGTCGAAATGCTTTCTCCTTAATCTCACTCTTCACATTACTCTACAACTGTATTGATGTAAAATATTGAGCCGTGACATGTGATTTCCAACAATGTGGCATTTTGAAAAGTGTAGACTCAGATGAACCTGTGCAGCCTCCTTTTAAGCTTAGAAACTCTAAATGGTGTTCAGTTAGTAGCTTAACAGTCATAATTATGTTATTCAAGCAACTAGCAAAGGCTCTGATCAGACTGCGCGTATGCGCGGGCTGATCTGAGCCTTTCATTGTTGAAAACCTCGTGTAGCAGCTCAATTATTAAGTTTACAAATTAAATACGTTTAAATTAAGGACAGGGAGCAACATACACTTTGGTACCACATTAATATTACAAATGTAATTACGTTATTTGCTATTATTTGGAGTGATACGAGGGCATCGGCGCGAGAAACCACGAATTTGTTGCATGCGAGCAACAAAGGTGCAGACCAGCCAGCGCATCCGCGCAGTCTGATCAGCACCTTTGTTATTCAATATTTGCTAAGTACAATATCCAACTAGCTCTAAGCAAACTTCCAGTGTTCTAGCTATAGTCTGTGCTGGATAAGAGTAGGATGACGAAACATATTTCCAGCTAGAAGTATAAAAGAAACCCTATATTTGTCCAATCAGGTGAATAAATTGCCATTACATGACCAACTACGTAACTCTACTCTTATCTAGCACGGACTTGAGTCTTTGTAGCTGAACAGGCTTGCGTTTGGTCTTACGTAGTCAGAAATTACGAATTATAATACAGGTTTCTGAACGTCTAGGTCCATTTGTTGTCATTACTCACATTATATTTTTTTTAAAATGTGTACATATATAATTTCTTGAAACAAATAAGTGGTAACATTTAAATACAAGACTTACCTGATTTAAGTCTACATCTGGTTTGAAGAATGACAAGCCGAACACAACCAAACAGTTCAATAACAAAATAAATATCTTTATAGCAGTTTGTTGCATTGTGTGTTCGTAGAGAGCAAACGTCGAAAACAACCAATCTATCAAACGTCTCCTAAATTTCCTTATTTATTTATATCTAAAGTCTATCTATGTTCACGTTACATTATTGCTATTACGTCCATCTTCGTTCAATGTTTTAAATATAATTCTTATATAATATATTATATAAATATTCTTCTATAGTTACGTATTCTCTGCGTTCAGTTTGCTATCTGACGTATAATAGTCCTCACGTAAAATTCCTTTAAAAATGTTGTGCTTATTTTGAGTATTATGAATTATTATTTTATTATTATTCTTGTTTAAGTCCTAAAGTTTTTAATACCAAAGCTTTAAAAAATGTATTCCAGGTTTTTGTTAGCACGGTCTCATCACCAAAGCTGCCAACTATATATACCCAGCGCCTCCACGGAAAATAAAGTCTGGACTATCCACGGGATAAATGGTGACTAAATGAATCTTTCAATAAATTAATTAATGTCCCACACCGCACATTAGTTTCCGATATTATCGATGTTTTTCTATTTATATTTGGATAATCCTTCTTCAGATAGCTATCAGCCTTAAACAAATGACAGTTCCGAGTGCTTCAATTGCAGACTCCTGCTGTTGTTTCGTTAGTCCGATGCTACACGCTGTCACAAAAACGTCACTTGCTACTTCGTACAGTAACAGATAATAATACTATTTATTGTACATTTTATTGATATTCTAATGATTTACATAAAGTATCTCAGAATGCACAAAGTGAAAATGCATACATGTGCATTAAGAAAGTTATTATGGTTTTGTATGGTTTGTGCGTCTGTACGGGAAATAATCCACGAGCTAAAGCTACGGGCGATAATCCACGACTGTGCCTCTGCACGGCAGATAATCCACGAGCTAAAGCTCGTGGATTATCTCCCGTACATACGCACAAACCATACAATAACTTACACGTAAAATACATATGAATAGTCAGTTAATGGCTAAATCAACGCTACAAATTGTGCGCCCAGCAAAGACTAAGATCGCCCTGAAATCAACCCAGTCAGATCAGAGTATTCACGTTGCTTTCAATATGTAGATAAGGAGACACGGGTTCGTCGTCTCTGACAAAACTTGGTAGATAGCAAGGCTGCTCTGAATATTTGCAGGACACACAATGTCATACTATGTGTTGTTTTCGTCATGCACTTGCCAAATAAATATGCAGATTTATGATCATTTTTCATAGTTCACCTGACAACGTGTTGTGAACCTTTTCTTTAGTAGAACAAAATATGTATCTATATCATCCTTGATTGCACAGAAGTATAGTTTGCGTGTACTTATTGAAACCGCATCGATGATGCGGATATAATAAGTGAAAGCAAGTAATCATGTAACAAGTATAAACAAATACAAATAAATAAAAACATGATTGAAGAGTTCCTAAATTGTACTTCTACCACAGAAACTGCAATTTGAGCAATCTGATTTTCTATAATTGATCAGAAATGCAGCTACACTTTCGAACCACTTCAAGTGTGTTTCTTATGCACACTTGTGCTATCTTGACAACGTTTAAGCAAATACATTAAGATTTAATATGAAAAAAAGTTCTTATTTCAATAAACTACTCAAAATAGTTTTACATGGGCGTATCAACGTAATGTTGTGACAGAAATGCTCAGAGATATACATTTAAGTTCTGTTTGAATCCAACGATTTTATTATCAGTAAAAGGCGTGGATCATCGATACATGAACCAATAATGCCTTCTAGATTCGCAAGGTGTGTGGGTTGCGCACTCACATAATAATTATCTGACTAATAGTTAGTTTCCCTTGTCAGTATTGAACAATATTTGTCATGCAGCAGCAAAGTAAGGTAATTTAGGTAATAGTACTTCAAATATAGAATAGCCGCTCCTTCTATTTATTAGCGTCTTCGATGCACTTACAGTTGTCAGATGAGTGTATAATCCTAGGCCCGAGTTGATTATACTTTTTGCATGCTCAACTCAACTGCGCACGAAATTTCAACAGCTCAAAAAAACTAAAATGCTGAAAAATAAAGACTTTTTCTTGCTTTCAAACTCTCAGATGTTTTATTTATCATGCTTATAAAAGATAAAATGCCAATATTTGTTGGCATTTTAACATTTGAACATGAACATTATAAACATTTGCGTATGAACATGATAAATTGTATGCTTAGTTGAGTTGAGCACTTAACAGTTTTGTAGCATCGGGCCTGATTTTTGATAGCAATGTTGCACAACACATTAGATTTGGCACGTATTATATTATATGCCATTTGTACCAACGCCCAAAAGAATATAATGTACTTCTGTAGTAGCAAATATTTAAAACATTCAACCTTTTAATATGCCAATTAACTTAAATAAATATTTTAAATTGATCTTTTCTTACCCGGATCCAGATGGGGGGACGGGGTCCAGACCCACCCCTTTGAAACTCACAAAGCTATAGGGTTCCATATAAATACTGGTCCATATCCCCTGGAAAAATAAAAAAGCTACCAAACCAGATTCAATGTTCGATAATCTTCGGTTCGCAAACGAAATGCCATTTACACTGACGCTCGCGTATTTGTCCTGCGCATTCGCGTTTCGTGCGCATTTTCAATGCGTTGTACGCACGTACGATTTAAAGTGCGTTGAAAACGCGAATCAACTCGTATCAACGCAAGGCAAGATTCATGAATATTCATATGTGTTGGGATGCGTAAGTGCTTTAACTAATCAAAATTGCCTATTTAGTAAAAATCGATATTGAAGTGTGTTGGCTTTCTTATAGGTAAATCTAATCTAAACTTTGAAATTCGATACATTATTGTGCGTAACACAATATTATTTCTTACCTCATGATTTATTTGCTATTAAATCCTTTTAAACGTCTTTTATCCTTCCTTTAATGAACGACTAAGCAGCAATGCAATACAATGCGTAACTGCGTTGCTACGCAGTGATAAACGTTGATTCGCGTTCAAACTTGATAAATCAGCTGTATCGATTGGTAGACAGGTAAATGCGTTTCACTGCAGTTCAATGCATTATCGGTAACGAGCGGCGATTGGCTATTTGAAATTCTCGTTGAAAATACAATGCGTATTATCTGCGTTTTCAAAGCGAAGTTGAAAAGGACAATAGGCAGGCGGTAGTGTAAATGGCGTTTCGGTGGGCCGATAATGGTCCGCTTTTAGTGGTTACCGTAATAAGATCCTCTCTCCCATCATCAACTATGCTAAAAAAACAACATTCTTGATCCGCGCTTGCGTGTGTGCGCACATTATAATCTATGGTAACATCTACGTTCAGATTATGAAGGATCGCTTCCGAGTATTTACATGTATTTCAATAAGAAGGGGTTAATTTGAATTTGAGCCAGTGCTTGAGATTTCCAACAATGTGGTATGCGCAACCAGCAAAGCCTCAGATCAGCCTGCGCATACGCGCAGTCTGATCAGAGCCTTTGCTAGTCGCTTGAGTATTCTATTATTGTTAAGCTACTGACTGAACACTATTTGGAGTTTCTAAGCTTAAAAGGAGGCTGCAGAGGCTCGTCAGAGTCTACACTTATCAAAATGTAAATTGTTGGAAATCTCATGCTGCGGCTCATTTTATATTGTGCATGTTTTCTTGGCTGGAGATAATCGCCATTTTATGACGTATACATGTATCGACCACAAATTTATCGTTTGGCATGATCATGTTCCTTTACCAGTTAATATTATTTTAACACTTTATAGGAATGAAATAAGTGTGTAAAATTGCTTAAAAAGTAGCACCCGTACCATTTAATCAACTTAGTGTATTGAAAACATATGAGCTACTGTATAAATGTTTGCAAAATGCAAATGAGTATGACTAGGAAATAGCACACTCATCACAGACTGCAGACAAATACATGGTACCGTGAGGAAGAGATACGAAACACAGAGAGTCACAACACATTTTAAAAAGCAATAAGTCCCCGAGGTTATAAAACTTGTTTCATGGTCAACTCAACTGAGCACGGAATTTCAACTGCTCATAGAACTAAAATACGGACAAATAAAGAAGTATTTTGCTTTAAGTCTCTCAGATGTATGTATCATGCTAACAAATTTTAAAATGCCAACAATAGTTGGCATTTTAACATTTATGAGCAAGATAAATTTCATGCTCAGTTGAGTCGAGCATAAAAAAGGTTTTGTAAGCTATTTTGAGAGGGCATCAAGAACCACATTACAAAACAATGACCCCGCACAAATCCCCAAAATATAATTGAAACAAGACTAATTAACAACAGAAACGCCGCAGGCGGATGTCAGCCCTGGCTACCAGGGGTCCTAAGTACCGATCGAATCTTAGATTCTGCTGTTGTTAAAGCACACACAATTATTAGTTCGCATGGATGCTTCCTAGCTTATACAATGCTTCCTCACGAGAAACAATCCAATCCAATCAGCATGTTGTGATGCAACAAAGAAAATTGATATTGACTTACAGATAGTCATTGCTAAAGAAAACTTCAAGTTGAGCCAAGGTGGGCCTAGCCAAAGACAGGCATCATACACTAACCCACCGATAAAGGCTATATGTGAGGGTTGTCAAACGTTGAGTCTGAGGCCTGATCCTGCGTCGTGTAGTTAAAGAGGGAACCATAAATATAAACTGTGATATGGTTTACCAGGCAACCAGGCATGCAGCTATAGAGACACTTGAAAAGATAGTTTCACATTTTAACAAGACAATATAATAAATATTCGTGTTAAAGGTAAATATTTAAAACTAGTCCTCAATCAAGGAAGCCTCTTATACAATATTATACAATTATTGACTTCAATGAGGTAGACATAAGGATTTATCTACCCGAAAAAGTGATAATTCACCGAGGCCGCTAGGCCGAGGTGAATATCACTTTTAAGGGTAGATAAATCCTTATGTCTACCGAAATTGAAGTCGATAACTGTTTTGTTATATGACTTTTCAACTTAGAATGAAATTTTTCTTTCACTTTTGTTGTTGAAGTCAACCTTCAACCTAAGGACTTTCTAACAAGTTTTATCAACTGTTATTAAAATATTTTAATGTAGGTTTTTGCAATTTGAAATGTATATTAATTCTCTGATTGTGGAATTTAAAATCTAATCATAAAACTTTTTTTTACATTTTGTTTATTCAAACAAAAATAAATGAACAAATAAAACATAACAAAACAGTTGTTAAAATTCATGAAAGTCTTTAGTTTACCTGTTGGGATGTGAAACAGCAAATCATGTCAATTTCATGCAGCACATGCTAGTTTTATACTCATCATGCTATTTTTAGCTCTCTAGAGGGTGATATTGCAGAAGTGTCAAAAATATTAACTTCTGGAAACTAGTTTGAGCTGGATTACATCCTATATCACCTTCTGAGCCAGTTTAGACCAGTTTTCAGGTAGACATAGAGATTTATAAAGACAAATTGGGCCAATCAGGAGACAGGATTCTCTCCAGTCATATAACAACAACTATTGTGTCTGCTTCTGTAGCAAAATCATCATCATCGACAACGTCGTCGACGTACAATATATAAACTGCAAGTTGAGAGAGATCCTACTTCAAATACCTTTCACAGAGCTCCAAATAACTTTTGCAGACATATTATATCTTAAAGAACAATCCAAGTAGTGTCAAATAAGAGAATATTGCACTCTGTAGGTTGGGGTTTAGTCTATAACAGCATGTTACTGTCCTACCAGCCAAGACGTGACAGTGACGTGTCGTTTTGTTTACAAAAGTTTCAGGGACTTATAAACAATAGATCACTTGTGTATTAATCCTATCCATAGGATAGGATTAATACACAAGTAATCAGCTCAAATGGAGTGTACAAATTTATTTTTTACTTTGAAATTGTAAACAAACTATTACGTCATTGTCATTCTTGGTTGACACGACAGTACCTACATGTTAGTTACTAATATCAAAATGAAACAAAGTACAATACACGTTAGAGCTACAGAAAGATGACTTTAAACTATCTAATTATTTGAATTACTTTTGTGGTTTGCATGCCTTTACTACATACGGTAGCTTTTGAACAAAGGTACAACGTCCTTTGGTGTTATGTGTGTTACATAAATTAAATAAGATTTTAAAGTGGTGCGACCAGGTAACGGACGTTGGGCGTGTCCGACAGAACACTGCCATTCACTGTCAATTTAGACTGGTCTACAGTAAATTGGGTAAAACAGCATAGGTACGCTTTAACCCTTAACACCAGCAAAAAAACACGAAAATTCCGCCTGCATTTGTCGTCTGCTGCAATTTTTTGCTAACATTATTTAACAAAGCTAAGTACAGCGACAAACAGTGTGGACCCAGATCAGACTGCTCGTATAGGAGCAGTCTGGTCTGAGTCTACACTGTTTGTTGGAAAGGCTTCTAAAACATTTCAGCAGACAACAAAATAAGTCGAATTGGTTGTGATTGGCGCTTTAAGGGTTAATCGTGCAAAACAACTGAACCGCAGACGACAAAGGCGACCAGCTTTATACGGTTAATATGCCCGGTAAACGTTCGCAGAAAAGTTTACAGACACGTTGGTTATATACTATTGCTCACTGGTCAGGACCTTCTAGAACCTATGTGGATTTTAGCCAAGATCAACAAGGCATACTGGTCTATGTTAGAACGGCTGTTGCTGCTACATGTATAAAGATATTGAGTCAGGTTACACAGCGTAATGAAGATCTAATTGTATGTAGCGTGCTTTATCTGTAATTTCATTTGGTATTATATTTACTATACAGCCATGTCTCAAGTAACCATCTAAAACGTAAAGCTGCATACACTGATATGGAGGTCGAAATGTTTTACACATGATACGGCATACATGTAATATAGGTTTAGTGATTACACATTATTGAACTAACCCAATAAACAGGCTGTCATTAATGACACCTTCAAAAACTGTAGTTATTAATCGGCTTTTGGGTCGCTGTCTAGCCACGCCCACAACTGGTTCATACCTCCATAAGCTTTAAATGAGACCGGGACATACCACGTGGCGATACAGTGACCAAATAGCTGTATAATACCTGTAGAGTCAACCAGTGGTAGAGTGCTTGACCTGAGATCAAGGGGCCGTTGGTTAAAGTCTCTGGAGGCACCATATTGTGTCCTTATGCAAGACACATTTTACTCTATTTAGTACTGGTTCAACCCAGGAAACGTCCCGAAATGGCTGAAAATTTCTTGACTGGAATGGGCGGATCCAGAGGGGGCGGGGGGCGACAGGGGGTAAGGACCCCCCAAAAAGATCACAAAAAGGTTTTCTTAGTTATACTGGTCCGGATCCCCTGAAAAATCTCAAAGCTACTAGGCCAGAATTCAATGTTAGGCCACCATCTGGACGCCAGTGAAACGCCATTTAAATGGCATTTCGCCAGCGGGCTGATGATGGCCCGCTTTTAGTGGTATTTTGATCATCTCTCCTCTCATCAACTAAAAAAATCGTTGTCAAAGTTAGACCCCCACTGACAAAGGTTTCTGGATCCGCGCATGATTGGGATGTAAAGTATCAACTCAAATAATCGACACCCACAGTTGCTCAGTGCTAGTGTGTTAGACCTGCGATTAAAGAATCGCTATTTTGAGAAGGTTCAATGAAAGCACATTGAAATGTCCTATTAGAAGCAAGCCACTTTATTCTCTGCTAAGTACTGGTTCAACCTAGGTGCCCAGGAAACGTCGCGTCATGGCTGCAAAAATAATGGCAGCGACGCAAAACATCAATACAAACAAACAAAATCAACTCAAAACACTCATCTCTGATTTTTGCTGCAGTTGTGTGCGTCTACTGGTACACAAGTTTACCTTTAGTATGCTATATTATTTAAAATATTCGCGTTAAAAATTTACAGTCGATGAAAGTATTCTTCCAAATTCTGTTTGTTTGGTAAGAAAATGATTTGGTGTTTAGCTCTGAATTCGAAAAATAGCGTTTAAACAACAACATAAAAATAGCCCCCTGCCCCCCCCCCCCCCACACACACACACACACATTTAAATTCAGCATGCTAAGGGTTCAATAGATGGATCACAGGGAAAGGGTACACATATCTTTTATAAAACAATAAAACGTGCGTGATTGTAGATTTCATTGTCGAAGATTGATGTTTTGGTTGTATATTTTAAGATACACGCACGTGTTTAAGATAGATGTATGTACATATTTCAAACAAGGTATCTGGGCTGATCAGATTCATCTTCAATAATTCGAAACGTTTATTTTCCACGATACGACAACTATAAGACTACAAGTACATACTTTTGGTGTGGAGAGTTTCACAGATGGGTGAATACGCGAACAATGCAACCTGACTAGCCGATTTCCAAATGTGTTTGTCCAGGGGTTCAACTTAGCTAAGAACCGCCCAACGTCTCTTATCTGGACCAAGTATAATTGTGACTGACAATATGTAAACGTGTTTCATGTGTTGCTCATCGTTTGTGCTCAAAGGACTTAATTCAGTTGTTTTTGTATGTGTCGCCTGTGCCAGTACAAAACAAACTGACTGAGCTTAAGTCATTAGCATTCTTCAAAAGCAGAACCAGCAGGTCACTGTCATGGGATCAAACACTAATATGGGTAGTGTGTGGTGCTCTTTCACATAATTATATGTATGCATGGAGTGTGATTCTGGCATCTGTCTCTTCCTGTGAAGTGTTGAAAACATCCACTGACCTTACATCAACTGCCTCTGCGTCGGTGCTAGCCAAGTGAGCATTGCGTAGATGTTGCACATGTTATGTCGCTACATGTACATCTTTGCATATGAGGATTTCTGCAATTTGTCAAAAAAGTTTAGTAAGTTGCGTTATGTTTTTGTCATTTGCCACGAAAGCTTTCTAGTCATTGAGATCAAGAATGGTTCTGATGTTCCCAGTCGTTTGCGCTCAAATAAATCAATTGAGTTTTCTATGGATGTATCTGTAACAAATTTGACTCTTGATAATTTGGCAGATGGTTTAATACCATTTCTGCTACATCTGGAAAGTTATCTCGTATAGGAGAGCATAAAGTGATTCATAGCAGTAAATACATAATGTTACCGGTGTGTTATTGGCAATATGATGTAAAAATTGCTTTCTCAATTTTCGCAGGCATACCATCAGTTTTTTGCATGCAAAACATGAACAGGACGAAAGGGATAGCAGAATCTATAGCAGGGTCTATATTGTGCTCAATGGATGATTTTGTACAGAGTGAACTAGTTCATAAGGCTGTCCCATTTCATAAACCGTTGAAAAGACTGCAATTTAAAACATTTGCCCTGACGGTGTAATTACAATGGTTAACGTCAAGACAATGTCATTGCTCATTTAATATGTCAAGCTACATACGGTACATCCTTTTTAAGCGCTCTGGTCTCAGAAACTTAGTGAATCATTGAAGTGAAAGGGTTTGAGTTGTGCTTTGTTCTTCCTGCATTGTTTTACTGGCTATGATACAAATTACTCTTTCATCGGAAAGGGAAGAATAACCCCCACTTTAAGCACTTCAGAAGTATTCAGACGTCATAGAAGTATTCTATTGCTTGGGGAAAGGTGAAAAAAATTCAGAGACATTATTAGATGACATTGAGAAATGTGTTGGGCGCATGTACAGAAAGCAAAATTAAACCAGTGTAAACAAGTTCAGGTATAATTCTTTTTCACAGAAATATTAAGGTATATCAGACCAGGTACTAAGTGCTTTTGATGGCATTTTTCCTTATCTTTTTCATCCTTGCAGAGCTTTATTCTTTTTCATCCTTGCTGAGCATCATGTATAATGCACGTTCACATGGCCAATTATCAGACATTCATATCAGTTTCAATGTACCGAGTTCAGTAGGGCAAAGTTGGATGGTTGATGATGATGGCTAATTCGCGTTCAGTGTACTTGTGGTATAATTGCACCACATGAATTGATTTGTATACTGTGTGATGATTCTACTGGTTGCAAGGAGATGGATTATGATGATTATTTTGCCACAGAAGCAGTCACAATCATAGATGTTTTATACGAGGGAGAACATTTAATAAATCGTCTTGTTTTAATTTGAAACTATCATTTCTATTTGATGCTTTATATTCTTTAGCATTATACGTATTTAGAAATATGTGAAAGAAGTTTTATTTATAGCATCTGTAACACAAGTCGTCCATGGCTTGATAATCAGCAATGAATATAATGTTTAATGTTTCGGCACCAAAGACGAGAGATTTACAGGTACACATATGACAAATATTCATTATTTCTGAAATATCATATCATACATCAGACAATGGCCTTGCTCAGTTTTTATGCCATGTTATATATGTTACATCCTTTAATAAGCACTCTGATCGTAAAAACTGGGTGACAAACTTGCAGATATAGGAGCAGTTTTTGATATGTAAGCTATCACTCAAGTGAAATTGTTTTCACAGAGGTTTACTAAATGGTAATACCAAAATTTGCTCCTTAAAACTGGGGGAAGGGGGGAAGGGTTGTATAACAGCTCATGTAAGGTAATATATTTAAGATAGAAAAACAAACTTTGTCAAATGAGCATATTAGTAGATAAAATCTAAAACAGTTTAGAAAATACACACAGAGCAGTTGTTAACGTAAATGATGATAGTCACAATTACCATTTTCAAATGGTAATTTAATTCATGAAACGCACATAACACCATCAGAAGCTATATTTTTGTTCTAAAAGCTCCCATAATATGGCCCTCGTAGTGACAAAACCTGTCTTTGGGGTTTCCGACAAAGTGAAATTCAAGCCAGCCTACTCAGCTACAGAGACTAGCTAGAAAAATGAGATTTCACTTGTAGCAAGCTTAGATATGGTACTTTCCAAAACGCGAATAACAAGGGCGCTGATTAGACTGCGCGGATGCGCAGGCTGGTCTGCGCCTGTGTTGTTCGCAAACCCCCGAAGACAGGTTTTCTCGCGACGAGGCCCAATGTAGTTAAGACATCCAGTATGCCGAAGACATGATTATGAAGAATAATTAGATTGCTGAATGTCTTCATTCTGATGGTCAACCTTTCATTTTACTTGTTCGTTGATTGATATAGTAACATGTGTAACAAAGCTGTTACAGGCTAATGCTTCAATCTATAGAGTGCAATCATCTATTATTTTACGCTGCTTGGATTGTTCTTTGAGATAGGGAATGTCTGCAAAATACCCAAGGAATGGAGTGAGCAGGACCTTACTCAGCTTGCAGCCAAAATACTGAGCGATGATTCTACTGGTTGCGATGAGGTGAATGGTTATTTTGCAACAGAAGCAGACACAATGATAGACATTGTATATGAGGATGACTTGAATGAGTTTTAAATATTTACTTTGAATAGTTACATTTATTAAAGTGTCTTGTTTAAATGTTGTATAAGTATACTTTTTCTGTGTGTGTCTCTATATATTTTAGCATTATACAATTACACTCAAGGCCACAGCTACCACAACACTTAATATATGTTATATTATTGGAGAATATGTAAATGAATAATGTTAAAATTGGGAATAAGAATAGAATAGTTCAACACATGATACATATCTGGCAGAATTTTTTTTTCAATCAATTGACTAATACGAATATCTCTGATACACTCTGTTGTGACATGATAGATTGTGATCAAGATGACTTTTACTGTCACAATCGCGGATAATCACGACTTGAGGTGCGGTTGGACCCCGAAGGCGTCTGACTATCGATTTTATTGTTAGTTGTCAACACTAGAGCCCACAACCATTGATAGTGACAAAGGTTTCATTGTGATAACGTGACATTTGCAGGACTACTGTACCTGTATTCTTATATCATCACCAGTGAGGAAGATCACAAAAACAGCCATACCAGCTAAAACTCAATTACAGCCAGGAGAGCTACAGTCAGGCAGGTTTGGGCGGGTACATGACTCACAGAGGAGAGGAGACTACATCCTGGTCAATACTCCAGTCTCCTAGACACTCATTAGTAATGAAGAAATGAGCCAAGAAGAATGGACCAGGAGGAGCATTATTCTTGGCTCACATCACCTCCTGGCCAATTATTCTTGGCTCACATCTCCTGGCCCATTCATCTTGGCTCATTTCCTCAGACGGTCTGTCATAGTCCTCCTATTTGAGTACCATGTTTTAAGTTTTACCATAGTAGTATTCATCTTTGCAGCCTGTGTAGCCTAGGGATACTCCTTTTTCGGCGACATTTTTGGTACCCGCAAGGCATTACTCGTAACAGATCGTGAGCGTTCATGAAAAGGATTAGATACTCATAACTACTCGCACCTTCTCGTATCAACTCGCATTTGCCCGTTAGTCAATTCTGACAGGTCGTGAGTGACAAATTCCAACAGCGCATAATAGATCCTAACGGTTCGTATGTGATCGTAACACATCTCATCAGAACGTAAGGGTTGTCTTGACCATGATTTGGAAGCACGATTAGGTGCATTGTGTGGCACTTTGTTTCGTTATAATTCCATCTGATGCGATGCTACGATTCAAAACTAATCGTGTTGATAGTAGAATGTTTTGGACCTCCAGGACCTCCTAAAATTATCTAAGATCCACAAGACTGACCTCAAGATTTGATATGAGCTGATTCGAGCGCCACGATAAATCCACAATTAAGACCACGATAACAATGGTGGCGCGAATCGCGATGGTTGGAATGCAGCATGACGAAGCAAAATCCAATACTCCCTTCTGTGACTTGTTATGTAACAACATATGTTGTTATAAAAACAAGTTGATCAAGATTATATTTTTGTTTCGTGATTATCATACTTAATGCATTTCATTAGAGCCGCGACATGAGATTTCCAACAATGTGGTATGGGCGACCAGCAAAGCCTAAGATCAGCCTGCGCATACGCACATTCTGGTCAGAGCCTTTGCTGGTCGCGTGAATATTCTTTGACTGTTGAGCTGCTGACCGAACACCATTCGGGGTTTCTAAGCTTAAGAGGAGGGTGGGTGTACAGGCTCGTCTGAGGCTACTCTTTTCAAACTGCCGCATTGTTGGAAATCACATGTCATGGCTCATTAGATTTTTATCTCGTATTCTACAAACTCAGATATATTTATAATTGACGTTTTGCGAGCCATATGTTATAAAGCATTGTATAGAGCTGATAAGATACTTACAATACACGACCATTAAACTTTATGGTTTGGAATGGTCCAACATTTGATATAGATAGCTTTATTTCCAAAGTCGAAAAGCACAGGTGGGCATCAGCGGAACTACCGCGAAATCGCGTTAACGTAGATTTGCTCCTCATTCTTTTACATAAAAATCTCTACCGCGACATGTCCCAGATGTGGTGAAGGAACACATTTACGTTAACGCGATTTCGCAGTAGTTCCGTTGATGTCCACAAGTGAAAAGGCTATGAAGCCCATGAGGATACAAACAACATATCCTAAGATGACAGTGAAGACAGTTTAATAGTAGTATTTAAACAACTGCATTTAGCAGCCTTATGCACATAATGGATAGATATAATATCTGTTGCTTTGGCCTAATATTCCAATATATCGTGGGCTCACATATTATTATTCACAAGTATACATGACATTTCTTTCTCTGACGATTGTTTTGTCTTAGCAAATGTGGTATATCCTGATGAAATGCCACTTTATGTGGCATTTCGTCTCTGTGTATATTGTTTACCAAAGTATGCATTTATGAGTCACAAAAACACAATGTGCTAAGGTATCGATAGTTATTTTACGATAATTCTCGGCTCTAAGTACCGAACTTATTGTCAAATCAATGAAAACCAATCATTTACATATAATGCTGAATGGAACCCCAAACCGAATTGACCAGGCCAAAGCACAATGATAGCAACATCATAACCATTGCCATCTAACGAACGCGTATTCCTCAAGATAATAGTGCGAAATCAAACATTGCATACCCAGACATAGTTTGTGAGTACTCAAAATAATCGTCTAAATCGAGTACCCAAAGTATATTCTGAAACTGAAAATGTATTTCAAAGTATATAAAATCGTGAATAATTGTTAAATATAGTTTGAATTTGGAGTTCACCAGCACCATTTTGTTCGGAAGATGGCCCTTTTGGACTTAGGTTTTGACACCCTTTTGGTTTCCGATCAGATGCGTCAATTTCACTTGCGTTCTTCCAATGTTATACTACCTTAAAGATAAATATTTGATTTTGTGTATTTCATTTCACTAAATCGTTGACGTATTAATCATAATCAGTCAGTCAATAGATATGATTCAAATATGCGTCAGTCGCTTATAATTGAAAATGTAAGCGCTTCACTTGTTTTGAATACTTTGGCAACAACCAATTAAGCTTCCTAAGATTGCTCAAACAGCCAGGTAGCCATTTTCCAAGACACATTTTATCCTAAGCCATTCATGTATTTTAAAATGAACGCGTGGCTACCTGTCTAGTCAGTTCCCGAATGCAAACGATAAAGCCATATAATTGTCTGACATATGATATAAGATGTACTATGTATATGTCTTTTAATGTACATTTTCAACCGTCTACGTTGAGTTATTCATAATGTTAAACGTAATACGCACATACACTCAGACTAACATGTACTATTCTCCCAGACAATTTGCAATGAGTTACATGTACAGACTGTAGAGTTCGAATTGCGCTTTCTTAAAACTAGAAGAAAAAGTGGTACATGCCACGCCTCCAAATTATAACAATAATTCAGTCTGTTTATACTAATTGCCATTGATTCCAAAATGCTTTAGTTTCATCCTCTTTCAAGATTTTCAATACTTTTATTGTTTTACTCTGATTCCTAGAGGCCTTATTACTGCATAATAAAGCAGTGTCAGTTATATTAACACCTATGTACTAACCAACGAGAATCCATGTTTAAACAAGGATATCCACGTGCTGTTAGTGATCGGCTCTGTTCTGGAAACAGATTTAAACAAGTCTTTGACTTCTTTCTGTATTCCTTTTCAAATGTAATGTTTTGTGAAAAAAATTGTTTGTATCATGATGTACTTATATTTGAATAAAATACTGTTTACACTAGTCGGCTCTGTGACGTTTCAATCTAGCTGACTACATTTTACAAGGAATCCTTGATTGATCTTCTATATACCTTGGCACAGGACGACGATTATGAATGGGAATTTCTTACTGCACGTAATTTCTTACATGTACCGACTGTAAAACGTTAACAGAATATAGTGTTTTATTTTTCGCTTATTTTTGTGAACATTTCGTTGAATGTATGATTCCTGAGGTATTCAAATCCTTGGGCATCACTTTCGGTATTCTACATCTCCCTAGGTACATTTACTCCTATGATATAAACACGGCGTCAAAAGTTCAAACAAACGTGAAGATATTTGATTGAACACGGAAAATCTTTATCTGTTGTAAAACTCTGCATTATTATTTAAATAAAAAAGATACATCTGATATTCGAACTTTGTTACCAAACATGAGTTTTCGCTCCTTATCAAAACTTCTCCATATCGCCCTGAAATCTTCAAGAAGTAACCTTCAACATCTTGAAACAAATTGTGTGTCCTTTTCACACAAAATTTATTTTCAGCATTTATTCATGTACGCAAAGTTGCAATGCAAATAAGGTGACCCCTATATGTGTTTTTGTTCAACTCACCATCACATACGTTGGCTAAATAGTATGATCATTTTACTATCTTATTCCTATATGACGCATTTATCTTTATTCATAAGCTTTAAGAACATCACGTAGCCTTGCTCTGAAATATTTAGCTACGAATTTAGTGGTGCTTAACGTTTTGTATAAGAACTGTTTTGTTCAATATTCTACTTGGCGTCGCGCATACATAAATGCCTAGATTGATAACTTTTATATACTTGTTTCTAGACTTAATAGCGAGGCAAATTTGTGGGTGAACATGTTTCATAAACCTCTTGTTGCGAACGTTTACATTTGGATCATTTAAATGAAAGGTCATTATCTTTATATGAGATCTCTTGTGGGTTTACAAATAAGTAGCTTGAGCGATATTAACATTGAATCTTAGAAATGGGTGCTAACTGAAAACGAAAGGTAGAATATTTGCTAAAGAAACACATTAATTGTAAATTGTGACCAGCTTACCAAACATTCCTGATACGTTGGCAAGTGCTGAAGTGTACTCTCAGCGTATATTAAGTGGGGACATGTAATAACTGTATATGGGAGCATATTACTGTTTGCATAATGCAGAACGACAAAAATGGGCCAATACACTAGCATTTGGCGCTGATAACATTATTCTTAAACACACTGTTCAAACAAAAATGCACAGCAACAAAGTCGGACTACAGATCTAAAATTTAGTCTTGAGTCTTTGTGATTGTCAATATTTTGTGTTTATACCACCCTTACCAACTTTAGCACGAACTATCTCGTAATGTGCGAGATCTACACTGTTGTAGGTGGTATGAAATATATATAACATGGTTGTCCACATATACGGGAGATAATACACTCGCTAAATGTCGTGGATGATATCCACGTACAGGCCAACAAATCATGGTATAGCTATTACATAGTTATGCGAGTAGCGAAGGCTCTGGTGAGACTGCACATAAGTGCATGATCGTCTGTGATTTGGCTGGTCACCTATACAATAGTTATATGTATCAACATTTCTTGTGCTGGTCTACAATAATTTTCAGAAAAATATCGACTACAATATTTTAACCCATTTAAGCAGAATGGAATTTCCAACCCCTGCCAACAGGCCTCTGTAGGTAGGGATACAAGCGGCTTAAACATTCTACACCCTGGCCGTCAGGCCTCTGTCGATAGGAACGCAAGCCACCTTAACAGGCTACACCCCAGTCAACAGGCCTCTGTAGGTAGGAATACAAGCCCCCTAATCAGGCTTCACGACCGCCAACAGGGTTCTGTAGGTAGGAATACAAGCCCCCTAATTACGCTTCACCACCGCAAACAGGCCTCTGTAGGTAGGAATACAAGCCACCTAAACAGGCTACACTCCATCCAACAGGCCTCTGTAGGTAGGAATACAAGCCACATAAACAGGCTACACCCCAGTCAACAGGCCTCTGTAGGTAGGAATACAAGCCACCTGAACAGGCTACACCCCATCCAACAGGCCTCTGTAGGTAGGAATACAAGCTGCCTAAACAGGCTACAACCCGGCAGGTAGGAACACAAGCTGCCTAAACAGGTCAAACCCGGTAGACAGGCCTCTGTAGGTAGGATTACAAGCTGCCTAAACATGCTACACCCCAGCCAACAGGCCTCTGTAAGTAGGAATACAAGCCTCCTAAACAAGCAACATCCCGACCGACGGGCTCTGTAGGTAGGAATACACGCCACCTAAACAGGCTTCACCCCAGCCAACAGGCCTCTGTAGTTAGGAACCCAAGCGGCCTAAACAGGTTACACCCTGGCAAACAGGCCTCTGTAGGTAGGAATACAAGCCATCTTAACGGGCCACACCCCAGCCAACAGGCCTCTGTAGGTACATGTAGGAACACAAGCTGCCTAAACAGGTTATACCTCGGCCGACAGGCCTTTGTAGGTAGGAATATAAACCACCTTAACAGGCTACACCCAAGCCAACAGGCCTCTGTAGTTAGGAACCAAACTGCCTAAACAGGTTACACCCTGGCAAACAGGCCTCTGTAGGTTTGAATACAGGCCTCTGTAGGTAGGAATATAAGTGGCTTAAACATTCTGCACCCCGGCGGACAGGCCTCTGTCGATAGGAACGCAAGCCACCTAAACAGGCTACACCCCAGCAAATAGGCCTCTGTAGGTAGGAACACAAGCCCCCTAATCAGGCTACACCCCAGCCAACAGGCCCCTGTAGGTAGGAATACAACCTGTCTAAACAGGTTACACCCCGGCTGACAGGCTTCTGTAGGTAGGAACACAAGCTGCCTAAACAGTTCAAATCCCAGTCAACAGGCCTCTGTAGTAGGAATACAAACTGCCTAAACAGGTTACACCCCAGCCAACAGGTCTCTGTAGGTAGGAATACAAGCCACTTGAACAGGCTACACCTAAGCCAACAGACCTCTGAAAGTAGAAGGTAAGCCACCTTAACAGTTTACATCCCAGCCGATAGGCCTCTATAGGTAGGAATACAGTCTGCCTAAAAAGGTCACACCCCGGCCAACCGGCCTTTATAGGTAAGAAAACAAGCAACCTTAACAGGCTACACCCACGCTAACAGGCCTGTGAAGGTAGGAATACAAGCCACCTTAACAGGCTACACCCTAGCCAACAGACCTCTGTAAGTAGGAACTCAAGCTGCCTAAACAGGTTACACTCCCGCCAACAGGCCTCTTAAGGTGGGAATGCAAGCCACCTAAACAGGTTTCACCCCAGCTAACAGGCCTCTGTAGGTCGGAACGCAAGCCTCCAGTCAATAATGGTTCAGTCATGTCAGGAATTCTCACAGAGAGAGGGTGAGAACAAAGAAGAATGGGATAGACTTAAAAGGCCCCACCCAAATTTGCCTCATGTGAAGCAAATTATCATCCTGGCAACAGACCAAATATGACAGGGCCATCTTTCTGAAAGCTGCAGCAGAGAGCTCACCATACTAACTCCCACCTCTTAAACATGAAGTTCTAGTATTCAGTATATTTAATAATGTACGTTTTGGCCATTGGTGAAAGTCTGCCACATTTCGAGAATTGAATCATGGCTTGGGTGTATGTAAGGAAAATGTACTACGCATTACGCGTAGAACTATGTTCCAAAAAGCTCCATTTTGTTAACCGTAACTGGCGTTTGGATAATTAGTTCTGTAGCAAGAGGGTTCAGCTATATTGAAATTGAGTATTCTGATTATCCGAAGCAAAATAATGAGTAGCGATATTTTATTGAAAAAAAACACACATTAACTTCATTTAAGCCGTTTGTTTTGCTGCAACAACACTTGTTATTGTGTTAACATGGGTTCTGAGACGTCAGCGTCACGTTATCACCAGCGTTATCAAAGTATATCCTCGATGTACATCCGTGGTCTGATTCCACGGAAATTCGCGGAATTGGCCGATGCAGTTCCGATTGCGTTGTGACATGTCCTACAATATAAACCTGTCCCATAATATATCACCAATCATCAGTACTCCCGCCACTGTGTCAATACGTAATGGAAAGTTAATCTGTATCTCAAATATTGATACAGTATAAAATAACGATCAAACGTCACCCACTACGTATTTTCAGGACTTGCAGATATTAAAGTACTGCTTAGGCAAGTTCTAGGCAAAATTTAAAGAGACTTAGTCTTCAACTATGAACATTTTTCAAAAAAAAAATATTTTCTTTTTAAATCATTTGTAATAGTAGAATTAAGGTATGTTTGCAAAATAAATCTGTTCACCATAGCTTAAATCTGCATGGAAAAGTGAATTATCTTATAAAAAACAGGTGTTTTTCTCTTGTTGGTAATTATTCGCGTCCCTCCAATAATTCAATACAGTTAATATTTAGAATAAATGCTGTTGTTTTGATTCCAATAATTTGTTAAGATTTATGAAATTGGTCAAATATACACCTGATTTTTTGTTTTTTTGCTGTGTTCTTGAAAAATAGAAACATTATTTCTAAAATTAAAAGATCAAAAGTTACAGACTATGCAGCTTTAAATCGATCACTATTGTCACATTTTTATAATGCAGTTCGGGTTATATACATATATATATATTTATAGTAGTGGACACTGAGCATGGTTTTGCTAACCATATACGTAGAAATGTATATTTAGTCTGCTCAATCTGAATGGCCTGGGTTGGAAAGTTCATTTATTCATAAATATAAAACAACTGTATAGCAGATATGTCAGGCCTGCATAAAGTAACATAAATGATTTTTCTTTGGAAGCCCTTTCAGTGCTATTTAAAAAATGACTGATAGAATAAGCATATATGCATTTAATTTTATAATGTGACTAATATTCAGTTTATGTAAGACCTTGATATATCTCTTTTACCACATACCTAGTTCGGTGTAATTTTGTGTACTACTGATTGACTGTGTCACGTTTATCACACTGCAGCCTTAGTTTTACAAGTTTTGTATCTGTTTACTTTGTCTTCTTCAGCGTCTTGGTGCAGAATGCTATTGGATTTCTATGAGAGGTATTCTTTGAGTGCACTAAGCAACGTTTCATTAAATTATATTCGCTGATATGTAGAGTACAGCAGTATAGAGGATAGATAATTCCCCCCTCCAAGTTTATATTATGTACGCTTATGGTAAAATTGTATATCTTCAGGTTTATTGGAGTCTAGTCTGACATTCAGGTTAAGTTTTAAGCAACATTTTATAATTGATGTTTCAAAAACTGAAATTTTAATGTAACGGTAATAAATAGAATATGAATGTGTGCATATTGTCTGCTCAATTCAAAAATTGAAGAAAGACTCAACCGTTTGAAGGAATACTGAAGCATGTTACTTAGCTACGCAACGGTATTTCCAGTTTACCAGATCTATAGTAACTGTTGTCATTTATTCCGAATTTCAAAATGTTTTGATACGGGATGGCATGAACTACATTAGCGGATATAAGCGTATGGATGATTTTGGAAAAATATGTAAACAACTCTAATAAAATGATTGTTAGAATTCAATAGAATTTCATTCCCAAAAATAAATGTCTGAAACAGCATATGGATGATAAAAATTAAACAATGAACAAAGATGGAACTTATTCCGATTGACCCTTGTTTAAAAAGTGAGTATGCTTATGGGTTTTCCCATTCAGATTAATAAAATGTAGAAGGGATTGTCCATTATATATTTTAAGGGGTCAGATATAGAACTTTCCAAATAATTGTGTACTTCAGTCGTGAATATTGAGTTTACCTTAGGAAACAGTGCATGTCATAATAAATAGAGAATACTAGGTGAGTGTCTTTTGATATCAAGTTTACCAGGCAAGGGTTTGAGAACGCTTGTTGACATCGCGAGGCTTGCCGAAGAATTCACCATGCTTTCTCAAAGCTGAGCCTTTTATCAATGTACCCATTGTTTCACTCTTCAAACTAGCGAGTATGACGTAATTTTCATTTTTTGTGTTGGTTCAGCGTCATAAGCGACGTCATTCAAAAAGTGCAACATCATCATGACTTGATAAAAGGCACATGCCGTGATATGTGACTAAGCAATGCCACAATCACAAATCAACCACTGGAACCGAGAGGAAGTTATATTTGAAATGTGTGGGAAGGTGTTAGAATAATGGTGAACACTAATATATTTCAAGGTCATCAACAATGCAAATGCTACTCATCATAAAATTGTGTTTAATGCAGAGAAGTCGTCTTATTGTGAATGAACATGTTTTTTAAATATACCTGGGTGTGAAACTAATAAATATACCTGTTGAACTGCGTACATTTTCCCATTTTATATATCAGCCAAATTAAACGGATATGATCTGCCAGCAAAAAGAGATAGATAAGCATAATCATAAAAAGAGATTGTGTAGAGAAATGGCTGCCTATACAAGTTGTACAAAAGATCATTGAGAGCGTCACAAACTTTCTGATATTACCACAATTTATATCCTTTAGGTTGTTCATATGTAAAAAAAAATGCGCGTTTCCCAGTACACGCCAAAAAAGTGAGCCCTCTCTGTTAAAAAGTTTGTTCAATTAATTCATTTAGTTAGATTATGAGGCAATGTAGTATAGAGAGAAGAGAAATCGTATGTAGACACACTAGATGCTAGAAAACCTTTAGATTTTAATTTGTTAAGAATCTCACCTGAGTTTTTATTAAACCAAAATTGTTTTCTACCATTCCTATCCATATGTTTTACTAACTTTGCCAAAAAGGCCATATTGGCATCAACCATTAACTTGGCTATCTCTTTGTATCATCACATGTGTCTGTTATTCTGTAAGCGATAATGTATTCACCTTGTATATCTTCAAAGTAACTAAGATTAAATAAAACTAAACTAAATTAAATCGGAAGAACTTGGTATTTGTTTCGAACGACTAGAGCTAGAGCTATATTCAACGAAATTGTTCCGCTTATGGGAATGGTACTTCATCGTATTCAACTGTTACCAGGTGGATTAAACGCTTTAAGTCTGGAATAGAGACGGTTGACAGTGCGTCTGGCAGAGGCTGGTCTGCAAGTGTTGTTACCTCTAAGATAACTAAGAAGGTAAATGATCTGTTGAAGGTTGATGCACGAATAACAACTCGTCAAGTACAGTTGTAGCTAGATGCTTGTGCATATCTGCTGGATAAACATATAAGATTTCGAAGAAGAAAATACGAATACGCCGTATTGCTGCTAGGTGGATTCACCATTTACTGCTGGATGGCCAAAAGAGAGGCCGTGTTTCGATTTCCCGTAAAATGCTTAAGCAATATCCTCACTTTAATCAGAGGACAATTTCATATATTTGGACAGTCGATGGAACGTACTAGGTAACTTCTACCAGCCCACAAGAAAATGTAGTAACAAAATATGGGCGACCAAAAATGTAAGAATACCATCCATTGCAAAACGGACTAAAAGTATAAAGAAGTTCTTGTATGCAATCTTCTATAATAGTGGCGGTGAGATAGTTCAAGTACCTATTCCCTGCAGTAAAACGGGTACTGGGAAACTGTATCGATGATTTGCTATGCAAAAGTGCGAAAACTAGACGAAGAAGTCTCGCCCTAGGCTCTGTCTTCAAAGCCTTACCCTTTTACATGACAATGTGCCAGATTACACCCTCAAAAGGAACACTCACAGTCTGGATAAGAAAGGCTTGACAATCCCCTAGCACCCACCTTAAGCACCAGATTTAGCCCCGTGTTACTTTTTCTTGCTTCCAGGTCTGAAGAAAACTCTCGAGGGTCTGATATATCACTCAAAAGAGGCAGTTTGGGCGGTAGTGTTTCAGTGTCTTAAGGATGTACCTAAGAAAGACTACGAATGAAGTAAATGACATAAACTTTGTATTTGTTTAAAGGGTGGGTATTTTGAAGGGATGCACTAGAGTTTTGAGGTAAATGACTATTCCTAAATGTTTTAGAACCCATGTTGCAGTAAATAATGAACACCCCTCATAGTGATGGTGGGTGCTCTCTGGGGGCTGATTTTAGGCTTCGCAAGGCATCAAGGTCATTTGGTTCAATTCGACATTCAGCGGCTCATTTATAAAGGAATGCAGATAACATATACATTCAATTTTACACAGTTTAGTGTCATATGTATCTATTGCCGTAACAGCATGACGCACATTAACCCTAAAGCGCCAATCACAACTGCAGCAGACGACAAATTTTCCGACATATTTCCTAATTTTCGAAAAAAATAAGGTATGAAATTTCATGAGAATTGTCTGCCAGCAGACAATTCTCATGAAATATCATGCTTTATTTGTTATTTTTGAAAAAGCAGCAAAATTTGAAATAGTCGTCTGCTGCAAATCATAGGTGGTGCTTTAAGGGTTAAGTTAATTCCTGTGTCAGGAAGAATCATTATGTTTCTGTTTGTAAATTATAACGTCTACTTAAAACTCTTAAACTGCACAGTTTCAATTAGAAAAGCCCAAAAGGATCGCAACAAATAAGCATTTTTTCCCTTTTAGAAATATACCTTTTCAAGCCTTAATAAGATTACGAAACCCTTTAAGCGGTAGCCATTTTAATAGAATATATTTAAAGCCAGGGAAAGCACAGATATTTGCTTACAATTCAGCTTTCTTTGTCCGACTTTGCAATGCTGAGTTGACCAAACCGATAAGCTTGGATTACACGTTAATTAGCAAATTTATTATTGAGCCGCGACATGAGATTTCCAACAATGTGGTACGTGCGACCAACCTAGGCTCAGACCAGCCTGTGCGCAGTCTGATCAGAGCATTTGCTAGTGGCTTGATTAGTCTGTGACTGTTTAGGTACTGACTGGACATAATATAGAGTTTCTATGCTGAAAAGGAGGCTACAGAGACTGGTCTGAGTCTACACTTGTCAAATGCCATATTGGTGGGGATATCACATGTCGCGGCTCATATTGTATTGTGCTATAACTATTACCTGGTACATGTAGCATATGGTTTACACCCTTCGACCTGGTAAAGCCAGTTTCATCTCAGTACGCTTCAAAGCATTTCTAGAACTGTCTTGTTAATATTAATATGATTCTATCACTGAACTTATTTGAATGATTAGGTATACTTTTGCTCCTTGGTAACTGTTGTCATAATATGATGTTTTACATATAATACATCGTTTTTATATGATGAATCAGCTATTATGACTTTAATAAAAATATCGACAAGTAGTTGTTCCCACAAAGGAATAAACGTTGTCATTTTCAGTAATGATAGATAACTTTTATTGCTATTTTATTCAGTTGATGTTTAGACCATAGTATCTTTTTTCTCTTTTCATGCACTGTTCTTGAAATAATGTTGACCTTTGATATAACTTTCCGCGTTCAAGTGAATTTGGTATAAGGTGTTGATTCCGCAACTGTTATTGTTTTGCTGCACCTCATGTTTGGTCCTGCTTTTGTGGTGTAGTGATTTTTGCACTTTTTAGTTTTGGAAATTATAAATTGCCTGATTTGCTGCTATTTTAGGTTTTTCAATATTTCTATCATATCATGGACATAAGACCTTGTTTCATTAATCTTAATCCCATTTCTTCATTGGATACGTTTAGAATGGAGCCTTTCAGTGAAGGCAGCTGCGTTTGTTGCATCAGCTTATGAATCCACACAGTCTGATCACCGCATTTACTATTCGATCTATAAAAGAATTATGACTAAACTTGCTTTAAAGACATATGCGGTTAATTCTCGTGAGCATCTTTCCTGCGTTGGGAAAAAATGAAAAAGTGGCCTGGGTCCTGTCTTTCGACCATATGTGAATTCGGATCAATACAGATTTCAGATACTCTTATTTCAAATCGAAGTGCCGACGTTCCCTTGACAAAATAAGGTAACTAAAATGTGTACGAATTATCTATTTGGCCTTTCATCAGTCTTGATCGTCTCAGCACCAAATAAAGATAAATAGATCAGGCAAAACAAACGATGAACACACTTTTCACCATGGTTATAAACACGATATTGGCAGAGAATATGATTGTCTCTTCTATATGTACGGTTAATTTGAGTCGCACACAACCTGATGTCGTGGCCTAGTGGTTAGCGTGTCGGACTACGAAACCTGAGGCACTGGGTCGATTTCCGGGATGTGCACTTACTTTCTGTGTTTTTTCTTCTTCTTCCCTTCTTAGCATTTGATGCTGAATAACTTAATAGAAAAGGGGCATCATCAAAATGACCAAAATGGTCAGCCTTTATCTTACAGCTATAGCTCGATATTTAGGACTAGCGTCATTCTTTCATTTCTTTATAAATTTGGTCAAATGCTTAAAACTTCTATATGAGATTATGAAAAACTAAGCACGGTGGCATGTCTTTTTTATTTCATAAATGGATAGTACATGCATAAAACAAACTGTATACAAAGTATTGAACAGATGGGAGTGTTTGGTAGCATATGTCCTTAAGCAAATTTAAATATTCTGACTAAGCTCAGTAGCTTAGCCGGATTGTCTTGATCCATACCTGGTGGCTGACATCAAAGACAGGTTCTCCCACGATGAGGCTAAAATATATGTCTATAGACGTCTAATCTGATTGATATGCATAGTATGCACATTAACTTGGAAATACTACACGCAAGAAAAGCATTGTGTTGTTGTTGGCAATTTCTTTCAGATAGTGGCGTTTTCACTATAAATGTTTCGCACTGATGACGACGATATAACAGCTTTTGAATAGGCGGTTGACATTACAAGAAACCCATGCTAAAGGTACCTACTAATAAATGGAGGATCTCACGGAGTGCTCTTGTTTTATTGAATTTATTAAACGAGTTGGGGAGAAACGGTAAAATGCGAGGCTTGCTTGTCAATAATAAAGGAGATTCTATTTATCATACGCATTAAAATTATTTTGAATTCATATTTTTGGCGTAAAACGTTAGAGTTTTGCCATATGCGTGACGTTTAAAGCGACATATCATGCCGTTTCCCGAAAATCTATAAACAACTGGTGGTTTATCGATTTAATGCATGGCGTTATTTCACTCCCAGAGGTGACGTCATAAATAAGTATAATTATACGCTTTCCTTCAATTAATTTGTCCCAATAGAATAATCTCACATGGGTACAATACTGGTATCGATAAGTGAAATTCTGTATTCAGATCTAGCAACGAAGTATTGCTTTACCAATGCCAATGTGTGAATTATCGTCACGGAATGCTGTATCTATCGCTTCCACACCGTTTACATTTCTGCATGTATGGGCCTTATGTTTTCTTTCTTCATTTAACAGTCATAAGTCGCTATGTTACTAGGGAAATAACCAATTTTAATTGTTTAACATTCAACTTAATTTATTTCCGGGTTAAGTAGTAAAAAGCGCATGATTGGTAATTTAACATAAATGTTTCATAGTGAATATTGATTAAGAGGTGTGATTTATGAGTGGTTGACTTTGTTATCAAATGAGTGAAAAGTAGGTCATCAGAATCAGAATACAGATTGTAATGATTTCAGAATGAATCTGAATTAAGCAGCCTATAGTTAGTACTTGAACAAGAAATATCTTTAAAATAAGATATACGACTAAGTGACAGAAGACATATTTGATATGTGTAACGTGAGAAATTTTAGAGAAATTGAGAAAAAATGGGGGATGATTATACTTTGTTATGTCTTCGGTCAGCTGAGCTCAGTAAACCGTTTGGCTTAAGGAACCTATGTTATTCCAAAATATTTGTAGTGATGCTTCTAGGGTACAGGATTGCTGAAATCTCGCGAAAACTCAAGTCAGAACCAAACAAATAAATATGCCCTGCGCCCAAATGCTGCATATTTAAATAGCTTGTGTCATACATGCCTGGTGCTAAAAATCTAAAACAGCTGTAGAATTTAGTTGGCCGTGACCTACAAATATTAGTTTAGTTGACCGTAACCTTACAATTATCGGCAATTCTTCCCTACGGAAGAGGTATCGTGCCATACGCTAATTTTTTTAACCATCGACGCTGATATTTCTTTAAATTTCTCGTGTTTTAACTTTCATTCTTTCAGTTTCAACGTGAAAATCATAATTAAATCTAATGAAAAAGTGCAAAAAATAAACATAGCATGCTACTTAATCTCTGCGATAGATAAATGGCATGTTCTTTCTTCCATACAGGGATCAAAGTAAGTAAGGGTGTAAAGATCAGGAATCGATACAATCAAGTACCACATCTGACCCAGGATACCAATGGGAAAGTGACAAACTCACAGTTGGACACCACAAACGAGAGCCAAGAGGTCAGCCCTTTCCCAGCAGGTGACCACAAGGCACAAATAAACAGACGCGCATAAAGTCAAAAACAAATCAGAAAAACATAAATGATCCACAAAAGAAGTACCGCCTTGAAACGGTCAGTAAAAATATTTTACTGGAGGGCTTAAATCGGTTTCACGGCGCCAGCCTCACCCTTAATACAGCTGTGTATCAAGACACACAGATATTTGGTTTGCATGAAAGACCCCTAACTTATCAATTCATCGTCTCCTAGAACATATAAATAAGAATATAAAAAAGAGACAAAGCACAGATAAGCACTCAACAGTAAATAAAACTGAATACCAGAGCATAAGAAATCCAACAGGTTAACCCTGGTAGGCCTGACAAACAGCCAAAGCATCAGGCCCCTACCATATCATCTCGAAGCTTGCCAAGTGATAACAAGCGGTGATCACGAGGAATGGAGTCAACCCAGAACAGACTTTAGCCAGGACATTGACATTTTGCTGGTTGGATGTTTAGACACACATAGTGAATGGTAGATTTTCATAAGGTTCACTTATTCAGTCAACCCAGTAACAAATTCTAACTTGAATATTGAACTTTAGTCGGTAGGAGGTTCAGATAACAAATTCGCTGGTATGACTACGTGGATGTGCAGACTCGTCTGCGTAATTTGTTGTTTGCATGCATCAAAATCAGGTTTTCCTCAACGTGTAGTTAATATATTCACGTAGTCATACATCGTTATTATAAACATAAATGCTAATGTGCGCATTTAATCAATGTTCTTCTTTTACATGTATCACATTATTAAATAATCTGGAAAAACGGATCCTTCAGAAATAGAGAGCACTTACAATATAAGAAAACAGCAGACTCGGTTTTATTGAGTCTGTTCATGAGAACTAATGGAAAGTGCAACAATTCTCACGCCCCCTACATGTAGCACTGGCTTAAGCGGTATTCTGCTTTCCATCAGAACCCAATATTCCTGAAGGACCAGAATACACTATATCGACGTATGTACTTTCATATATTGTAGGTTCTTTCTTTTTCTTAAGGACCTGTTTTTCTAGATTATTTAGAGGTCGCAACAGCTGTCGTTGTTTCTGTGTGGAGTTAATAAAAAATCATCCAATGAAACGATATAGTGCTGACTTTTTTTTCATATTCTGGTCGTTCAGGAATAATGGGTAATGACGGAAAACAGAAGCCGGTGCAAGAGGTCGTAAAAATTGTTGCACTTTCAATTAGTTCTAAGTTTCGTTTCTTAACTATAGATGCACCATGACATTACGCTTGTTAGCATGTTTATATGCCTTCTTAATCGAGTTACAAAATGTAGTGTATGACAGTCATAAAGTTATATAAGAATTGTGCAACTATTATGTTACTTGTTACAGTGGTTTTTTTAGAATTTATGTTCGTTTGTAGATTATATTGTGAATAGCAGTACCACTCGGCATGGGCGTGGGCAGAAATTTTCATTTCCCATGACTGTGTGGATAGCTTAAGTACTGGCGAATTCTTCTTTACAAATATGTAAGCAGATAATCGTTTGATATCAAAGGGGCAGCGCGAGTACCTGTACTTCATTTGTCCACACTTAGATACAATTAAGCATATTAAGTATTAATAGACTTTTCGCTTACTGTAAAGGCGGCATCTTTAATATTCATATCTGGGCGTGGTTTGACTATTTCATTTGCTAAACAAGGGAAATCGGGTTATATTTATAATTTGATGAAGAATTAATAAGTTGTTTTGGCCACGCAAACGTGCATGCATTTCATGAAAATCCTAACCGTATACACACTGAACTCACATTTATTAACCCTTAAAGCGCATAACCACAAAATGTATGTTTTTTGTCGTCCGATAAAATATATGAAGCCTCATAGTCAAACGCTGTGGACCCAGATCAGAATGCTCCTATAGGAGCAGTCTGATCTGGGTCCACAATGTTTGCCTCTGTGCTTATGTTAAATAGACTTTTTCAGATGCACTTATTTTGCCGGCGTTATAAGGACTAAAAATTGTTTTGCGTCTTTACTGAGGTAATGGCGCAAGATGATACAGTTACTTTTGAAAAAAACACGCCTCATTTTCAGCTTTACCTATGTCTAAGGTTGACCAGTCCTAATTACGCATTCATGAGGCGCCGCCTTTACAGTAAGCGAAATGTCAAAGAATACATACAGTAAAACCTGTGTAAAATTGCCACACTGTCAGACAGAAAATTGTTTTTCAAGACCAAGGGGAGTATTCTGCAATACTTTCGACCTTCATTAAGCTACCATTTGTCATTAAAATTTTCGTTTTGTCTATTTTTGAGTGGCCGTTTTACACAGGTTTTACTGTATAATATGATATTCCTTAAATCGGCAATTTGACTATAGAGAACGACTTGTTTTATGATATCTTTTCTATCTTTTTGTTTAATGAGACTTACAATTTTATGTGCATCAACTGTCAGTGGAATGGCGCATATGCTAGCGAATTATCAAGCTTTATCATATGACGTCGCGCCTGTCAGTGAAATAACGACATGCAATAAAATCAATAAACTACTAGTGGTTTATAGATTTACGGGAAACGTAATGACGTCCATTTCAACGTTGCGTACGCAATTGCCAATATTATTACGTTTTTACGACAGAAATGAGATTTCAAAGAAATCTAAATGTCATATGACAGATATAATATAACATTCGTGCTCTTGTATTATTGAATTCATTAGACTCGCTGCGAAAAAGAGATAAAGTACTCGGCAAGCCTCGCATTTTATCTCTTTTCTTCAACTCGTTTAATAAATTCTATAAACATGATCGCTCATGTAAGATCCTCTATTTCTTTGTTTTCTGAAAGCAGCAGCAACATTTTTAAAAACGTAAATATGTTGCATCGCGTTAAGCATTAATCGTATCACGTTATAAGTAATATTATAAGCTAATTTAAAAATAAAAGTAATAATATGTTCGTACATTTGCCTGAGCTTTGGTCAATTTTATAACATATACAAGATTTTCAAGATTTCAAGATTTTAATACGGATCAGGACCCCTAACCGAGGTATAGATCCAACTGTAACACATATACATGTAACAATAACAACACAAAAAAAAAAAAAAAAAAACATTGAAGAAAGCTTCAAAGAAGACTAGAATTGGACGACAATCAAAGACGAATGGAATGTAAATGCAGCATGAGATCAGCCCTACTGGTATCAACCGGTTAAAAAAACACTCACCCTTCCTCTTAAACAAAACAAAACAGATGGGCCAACCAAGTCAGTATAAGTTGTTGGAATAGTCCATCAGCTGGTACTGACCAGGCTGTTCCCCTGCCAATATACAGGGCAAAAGTCAAGGAAGATCCAGTGCACCACCACTTTACCGATACCAGGAGCTCTGTACTGGTTCACTCAAGAAATATGCAATAAATGACAGTTTTCAGATCTAAATGTTGCTGTGTATCACTTTAAATGTTGCTTAAATGTCCTTACAAAACTTACTGAGCTTAAACAACACCTGTATATCTTTGTTATTCATAACCTTACTGAAAATGACAGTGCTTGGATGGGGGGGCAAGCCCCTCGGGAGACACAACCTTCTCTGCTCATCAAAATAAGAGCATTCAAATAAGTAATGATACTCGTCACCAAGTCTGTTTACTCTGCAAAGCTCACAATTCCGGTCATCCCTCTCAACACCCCAAAATCTACCAAGTTCTATAGGTAATTTATGATTTAAGCACCTAAAATGACAAAAAGCCATAGCTAAATCATTGGGGAGCAAATGAAAATATTGCTCAAATACTAAGTCTGTTTTAAATATTCTATAATTGAGACATTTAGCTGAGTTAAAAACTGATCCTCTCCAAACTTGTTTAAAATTTTCTATAAGTTTTAACTTAACCATCTTGCTTATAGATTGCGGCACATGTGCAGTGTCTCGAGAATTCCACATATCATTAAGACCACTTGATATAAGGCATTCTTTGATACATAACAGCCACCTAGAGTGAAAAAGGTCTCTCTGGTGCATTGAGAGTAAGATTTTATACAGTCTATAAGCAATTTTATCATGTTTTCCATTTATAATGCGTTGCCAAAAACCAACCATTCTTGATTTGCATAGAATATTGATAGGATATCTTCCTAGTTCACCATATAACATTACATTAGGTGTGGTCTTTTTAACTTTGAGAATGATTTTGTAGAACTGGGTAAACAACCTTTCTAGTATATCAGAATTTTCGAAACCAGTAACCTCAGATCCATACAACAGTATTGGTACCACCATACTGTCAAAAAGTTGTATCTGTAAATCAACTGGCAGCTGTAATTTACGAGATTTTCTCAGTACAGAAAACATAGCTTTTCTTGCCTGTTCTGCAAGTCTGCGGTTGTTATTAATAAAACGACCATTAGAGGAAAAAAAGCACCCAAGTACACAAAACCATCCTCAATATCTAAATCTTGACCATTATAAGTAAATGCCATGTTATACTCAAATTTCCTATTACAAAATACAGTCACTTTAGTTTTAGTAGGATTAACTTCTAAATCCCATGATTTACAGTACAAATACATTGCATTTAATGCTGATTGCAATTCTTCTTTTGATTCTGCAAAAATAACTGTGTCGTCGGCGTAAAGTAAAACATATAGCTTAAATAACACTTCAATTTCATCATTACTAAGTAAAATTTTAGACATTTCCGAAATGTCGTTTAAACCATTATATGCATGAGAGATGAATTCTGACAAATCGTTGAGAAAGATAGAAAACAGAATTGGGGAAAGATTCTCTCCCTGTCGAACCCCAACATTACTTACAAAAGACTCGGATTTAGCATGACCCATCCGAACACATGATTTAGCATTAGCATATAAACTGTGAATAATTTTAAACATTTTGCCATCAACATGGTGTGTGAGTAATTTTTGCCATAAAAACTCCTGTTTACAGAATCAAAGGCTTTTTTATAGTCAATAAAGGCGCAAAATAGTTTTTTACCTCTAAATAGATATAAGTCAATTATACATTTCAAGTTAAAAATATGGTCTGTGGTACCATACTTTTTACGAAATCCTGCTTGTTCCTCACAAAGCAAATTCATACTTTCTAAATAATTATTCAATCTGTTATTCAATATAGCTGTAAAAAGTTTTCCGAAACAACTAAGAATGGTAATTCCGCGATAATTGTCAGGACTAGCCTTATCTCCCTTGTTTTTGTAAATGGGTGAAATCATGCCCTGTGACCACTCATCAGGAATAATACCTGTATTGAAAACCAAATTAAAAAATGTTGTGAAAACTGTTAGCATTTTTGTTTTTGAAGATTTTAGAAATTCATTGAGAATAAGATCAGAAGAGCAAGCTTTGTTAAGCTTCAAACGATTTAAACATTTCAAAACCTCATCTTCAGAAATAGCTGAATTTAACTCAAAGTTATGCTCCGTGTATGCAACTGTACAGTTAATACCAAATCTGTAGGAGCATTGCTTGAAATCTTTCCTAAGAAATGCTAAGTCACCATTTGATATTTTCTCTTATAACCAACATGTCAAACCAATGAATGTGATTTACACAGGTATAATAGCCTTAAAAGCATCAGGGCGTGACTGCACTAACAATAATGAACTGCTCCATAAAATAGGGGTGTCACAACGTTATGCCATGCACTTATTCGTATTTACAAGTGAAATTTTACAACCGATTCGATGGCGCAGTAAGTATAACGGTTGTACTCAAAGAATCTGAAAACAAAGTTGAGGATTCGAGCCCCAGTAAAACCTTTTTTTATTTTTTTTTTTATTTTTTGCTTTCGCAAAGAAGCAGGAATCTTTCGCTATTTACATGTTTGCAGAAAAAAGCATGTTCTGATGTATTATGCACATGTAAAGCGACTTCACTCAGTAAAATGGCGAGGCTTGTATGGAGATACAGCGACGATGCAGGAGCTATTATTGAAAACGTGTACAAGTTCTGCATGGAAGAAAACTGTCACTGAATCATGTTTGGTACAGGACTGCAGCAATCACTGACGTTAGCAGATCTACCGGTTCAGAAAATTGTGGAAGAGAAGTAGAAGGCACATGACGAGCAGTAGCCTGGGTCCAGTCGTCAATATTTTGACAATATCTTCTAATGGTAATATTCTAAAAAAGATAAGAGAACAAAAAGATGCCACATAAAAGGTATCGGTTGTCCGTTAGTGATTTCGATTAATATTGACATTTTTGACCAAGAAACAGAAAAATAAAAAAAAGAAGAAAAAATGATCAGACTGGAACCCAGGCTAGACGAGCAGCACCACCGTCATCTACGTCGAAAGTGTCACTGGATGGCTTTGACCAGGGTGTTGTACAGTGGACCATCGCCGAAGAAGGTTCTGCCAACCCTTGATAACATCAGAACAGAGCTCAAACAGAGTATTGGTTACACTGGCAGCAAGGGTCAACTTCGCAAAGATCTCCTTTATACGAAGTCTGCACACACACGCTGTGTGGTGAATCAAAAAGTGCTGACGGAGAGACAAGATGTCCGTCCGTTCGCAGTTCGTGAAAATGTTCAGAGCTCTTGCCCACATAGTATATTTCGATCACATTTTGCATGCATATGTCATTCCCTAACCACTGGCATGCTAAGCCACTTTTTTATGGAAGAGGGTTCATTCAAATTGGCAAACATTCAACGTTTGTCGTGCATATTACTGCCTGTTGGTTTCACTTTACATAAAATTAATTTTTTCTATGTACCAAATATGCTTAACGTTTATATTTCCAGGTGAAAGAATGATCATACTCCATGCTGGGTACAATGAGGGATTCGTACCCAACGCACGAAAAAATCATTTTACTTTCCTATATTAAAATAATTAAACATCAATACATTCTATAAAATTGCAAGAAAAAAAGCAAGTCCGAATTGAGGCTCGAACTCACGACTTCGCGTGTTTCCGGAGAGCGTTTTAACCACTGAACCAATGAGACAGATATAAATTGAATGAGCTTTTAAGGATATAAAGATTTTTTACAAACAGTTAACAGTAAATTATAACAGTTAACGGTAAACTATCTGCTCAACCCAGGAACATGGACTCGACCAAAGGTCAATACTGAGAGGTCACAAATGAATATTAAATATAAGACACTTTTAGACCTACATTATGGGCCTCGTCGCGAGAAAACCTGTCTTCGAGGTTTCCGACAAAGCGAGTTTCAAACCGGTCTCCTCAGCTACAGAGACAAGCTAGAAAATTGAAATTTTACCTGATTCGCGGTAAAATATGGTACTCTCAAAAAATTGAATAACAAAGGCGCTGGTCAGACTGCGCGGATGCGCAGGCTGGTCTGCGCCTGTGTTGTTCGCAAACCCCCGAAGACAGGTTTTCTTGCGTCGCGAAATAATAATAATAGACATCTCTGTAAACTTTATCATATAGAATATTAAACAATGTTACCAAATGCATTTAAAATGGATGCATTATATAATTTTAAAACAATATGAAATAGCAAATTATTTTTAGACAAAAGCTGGACAGCATGTTGACATTGGGTGTTAAATTGATTAAATTGTTCTCTGTGATAATGTATCGCATAAGTTCGGAAGCTTTCCATTCTTAGACAGTGGTTTTGTTGTCGTTAATTAATTGTTTGTTGCTGCTTCAATTGCGTGACAGTTGATGTTGGTGTTTTAGCCTTAGTTTTGTTGTGTGATTGTTATTGTGCCGATTTAGGCCTAGTTATCATCAGATGATTGCTTGACTTTGGACGAGCTCGTGTTGTGGTGAGTGTATTTGTTGTGATCTTGTGTCGTGATTTAACAACAACGGAATCCAGGGTGAATGTTTGGCACCTGTAAAATGCATGTGCGCCTCCCCTGATGGATTAGTCAGATGTCCATTCTAAGGCGGTGGTTCTGTTGTTGTTGATTCATAAAAACTCATCACCCAATTTACATTTACTGTTTTCTTGGTGTCATAGAGCGAAAATATTTTACCTGCCCCAGCCGGGAATAGAGCCTAGGTCGCTGGATCTACAGGCAAACACTCTACCACGTCGCTCTATAAGCCGGCTTCTACCGCAAGGCAGTAGAAGTGTATTTATATATACCTAAACCCTGTGACATACACCCCCTCCAATTTGAAATTCGCCCCTGAATTTCTTGGTACAAGAATCACGTGAAATGAGACCAAGGGAGATATTTATGCATAGAACGGTCATAGGATGGGTTATTTGCGTGGGCGCCATTGTCGTAGGGCGAAAACATTTTTCCTGCCCCAGCCGGGAATTGAACCCAGGTCGCTGGATCTTCAGGCAAACATTCTACCACGTCGCTGTAAAAGCCGGCTTCTACCACAAGGCAGTAGAAGTGTGTTTATATACTAGCCAAAAGTTCTAACCGGCCAACAGCATTTTATTAATATACTTCACAACGTGAAATGCTATGACTAGTCTGTTTGCATCTCCAAAAAGCGAGACGTAGCATGCACCCTAGACAGTAAATATATTGCCAATTTATCAGAACAGGCAGAATGTCGATTTGAGTAGTGGTACCTCTATTTTCAAAATTCGCATTTTGATACAATTTGTGGGTCCTGACTTTTGAAATAACCACCTTTCACACGCAAAACGTTTTCATTTCAAAAGCCAAACTCAAATTGAACACTAAAATGTTGAAATGAACACTCCATCTGCATGAGACTCATTGCTATTGTCCAATAAGTCAAAAATTACCCCACCATCCAACGCAAAATCTTGTGAATTTTGAAATTGAGGGTACGTGTATTTGGTAATGCCTCTCGGATTCAATTTAATGAATTTTACTTAGCCGTCTTCTGGTATTATTTACTGATAGGCTGACCTAATCGGTACTGCAAATGAAATTGATATAGTGCTTAAAACTTTTCAGAAAATCTGTAAAAACATACGTGGCCGGTTAGAACTTTTAACTAGTATATATACCTAGACCCTAAGACATATGTTTCGCCAGTCAAGTACTGTTTAGTCATGAAAAGGCTCGGGAGGATGGAAACTGCCTTTGGGACAGGTGTGGTACTTGATTGCATTTATTCCTAATCATTGTTGTCTTTCTTACATTAATACATGTATGAAACCACGGTGTCGTGGTATTCCGATGACGTCATACAGGTCTAACCTACTCACAACAGCTTAATTGATCAATCTTGCACTCTGTGTAGTAGATGTTTTACAAACTATTATCATATTTTGGTTCAAATGCTTGCGAGTATTAACTTTATAAAACCATGACATTATATTGAGGCAAAATGTAAGGTCTGTTGCTGTAACATGTCAACGTTCTCGTTTTAGCTTTACTAATGGAAGAATTGATAAGGGGGCATTTGTTATTGCCTACGCAAAATTACGTCATTAAAGATTAGCTTTAAAGCCTAATGACCAAGTTATGTTCTACGTTAACGTCATCTAAACGGCCATCTAAAACACGAGTCACGGTAAAGAATAAACAGTAAAGCCTGCGTAAAACGGCCACTCTCGAAAAGACCGAAAAGTGGTTTTCAAGTTCAATTATCTATTAATGCAGGTCAAAAGTATTGCAGAATGATACAAGGGGAGCATTCTGCAATACTTCCTACCTTCAGTAAGGTACCATTTGTCATTAAAATCTTTGTTTTGTCTATTTTTGAGTGGCCGTTTTACACAGGTTTTACTGTAGAATTTTGCAAATGATAATTTACAATAGTTTCCGCCACAAATTTCAAAGCAATGTATTTCAATGTTTACTCAAATGTCATGTAGAAAAGTGAGCGGGGGTTAGTCCCCTCGATCTTTAAAATCATAAATACATTGTTTGAACATCTTTTTACGTAGTATGTTGCATAGCGACAATTTTTCAACGGTAAAATAAGTCATTCTTGGCAACTGGTTCTGTCCGAAAACATAGCTAAAGTGGCTAAAATCTTATGTCACACGAAATGGAGGAACTCCCATCACAAACCGAGATTGCTTGTCTCAATTTGGAATAATCTTACATCAATAGATTTCAGGAGATATGCTTGACTCATAGTTGATGCACTAAAAAGAAGTTATTATTATCAGGAAATACGACAATTACACACCGCAGACCAACCCACGGCACCACGAGAAAGGGTCACAGAACATTTATAGTAACAAGACATCCGTAAGACAATAAAAGCAAAACAACCAGCTGTCTCTTCCTCCTTAGGATGATTGCAAAACTAGAAAGGACACAAAATAATGGACAACAAAGCAAAGACAAACACAGAACCCCCATAACCAAAGTGAAGCACACCAAACAACAGATCAACAACAGCAGAAGCACCACCTTAGAACGGACAGCAGCCTAAGCCACCGCGAGGGGGGGGGGGGGTGGGGGGCTTAAATGCATTTTACTGGTACAAAATCTTCGCCCTAGATTTTGCTGTTGTTAAAGCCCAAAATCTTGTAACTCGCATAAAGTCATAACTGGTCTGTTCAATCTTAGAGATATTCGTTTTTAAAGGGAAAATTCGCACTTTTTTTCAAATGCATTTATTATAAAACTTACAGTATGGCAGGAATAATCCCTCATTAAATACTTGTAACTGGTCTTCAATTAGCCTGCAATTAATTACTTTAGCTAGTTCATGGGGGCCTGGCTATTTTCAAGTCAATGAGATCTACACAAGAAAATTGGAAGCACTTCCATCTGCTTACACACAACACAAGCAAAGTTATATATGTTTGATAATGTCAAAAATAACAATGTTTCAGATTAATATTTTTAGCAGTGAGTGCATTGATAAGTTTATTTTGATAACTGGCATATATTTATTATTTATTTCAAAAATTCAACCCTTAAAGTACTAATTATTACTATAGCAGATGACACATTTTGTGACAATTTTCTTAATTTTGGGTACAAAAAGATAGATTAAAATCAAATTAAACTAATTGACAATTAAAATACTTTTCTTTTGACAGTTGTAACATTCTAATTTGCATTGATCTGACCGTTGATTGTAATAAAAACAGAACATTAATTATCCAATATTGAAATGAAGAAATTGACTGAATGTGATCCTTCAATCATTAAGCTGACCTGCATAAAAGGTTAACTCAGGCTTATGTGCGTGTGTTGCTGTAAGATGGCTGCTTCCAGGTGTTTGCATAAAGCTGATAAACAGTCCTGTGATACACTAAGCAGATAAATAAATGATCTGTGAAAATTAAATCAGTACATAATGAAATATTTATTTTTGATTCAAGTAAAATGTTAAAGGTCAAGAACAAACACTTTAAATCAAAGTGATGAGGGTATTCTTTGACGCCAGTATATTTATCCTGCTAATAATGTTAAAATGCAAATATATCGATGGGCAGGACAAACTTATCTTCAGCTCAAATAAGCAAAAAAAGTTGTATAACCTCTATTCCAGATCTGAAATTGTGTTAATTGAACTGGAAGTGGTTTATTTTTTATGCCATGAACACAGTCTTTTTGAGGAACCCCAAAAAAGCCGAGGCATATACCTTATTTAGTATTACATGTATTTCAAGGACATTTGCATCGATACATGGTGTATACCGTTTTAAATTGATGAGCATTGGAGACTTCTACCAGGCTTTACCTGATGCACACTGGTTCCAAGCTGGATCTATTAATATGTAAGGGCTTTTCTGCTAAGCTGATGGTACACACCGTACTTTTGTTCACATGCTAAATGTACCCAGCATGCAGCAGCCAAGCCAGACGGAAATGAAACTTCCGTGGAAAATGTACCGAGGAAATATATATTAAAGCAAATATTTATATCAGTAACTTTGATCAAGTGTATCCAAATGCCACGTTAAATCAGAATATCTGTAATTGAAAATCGCAGCTATGCCATATTAGTATGTTTGCATCGGTCTTTTGTGGCGGACATAAACACGATTTTTACATTATTTTTTACAGTTTTCTTCATATTAGTTCGATCTCCTCTTTACAAATACCCAGGACAGGATCGATAGAGTTGGCAAATTACATTGAGCCAAAGCATAACATAAGTTTTTCGACCAATCTGACTTGTGCTTAAAGGTTAGTGTGCATTAAGTGCAAAAGTTGCCCCCGTCATCTGTACTGTAAATTCGGAAATTTTCGTAAGAATTTTATTTTCACAAATAGCGATAAAAGACAAATTTGTGAGGCTAAAAAATCGTGATAAGGGCCAGATTCACATATATCAGTAAACGAAGTCTTGCGAATACAAAACCCTCGCGAAAATTTCCGAATTTACAGTATATAAACACCAGATTGGGGCTTTCGCTGTGTTTACCTATGTGAGAAAATTCTATCTCACACCCCCGTGCCAACACGTGGAAAGGATAAAAATCAAACAGCTTCCCGTCGATTTGCAAGTAACGTCATTGTTATGTGAAGGTGACGTCGTCATGTTATATCGCATCTAAGCGTGATCAGAACGTCGTTTTGCAAGTAACGTCATTGTTATGTGAAGGTGACGTTATCATGTTATATCGATTCTAAGCGTGATCAGAACGTCGATTTGCAAGTAACGTCATTGTTATGTGAAGGTGATGTCATCATGTTATATCGCACCTAAGCGTGATCAGAACGTCGATTTGCAAGAAACGTCATTGTTATGTGATGGTGACGTCATCATGTTATATCGCATCTAAGCGTGAAACAAATATTGGGTATTTACATGTAATGGTGAGCTACAAAAAGAATATATTATTTGTGTGAGGATGGGATAGAAAAATCCGTCCCGAGGATTGCCGATTGCCATCATGAGTCTTACCGAGTGATGACAAACGGTGATCACGAGGGACGGACTTTTTTATCCCATCATCACACGGATAATATATTCGTTTTATGTTATTTAGATGATTCCTTTAGGGAAGCAGATTCAAACAAGTCTTAGACTTATTTCGGAATCCCTTTTAAATGCATTGTACTGTATATATGATGTATCTGTAGTATCTCGATGTACTTTATATTTGAATAAAATGGTGTTTACACTGATATATTCCATTTCTTGCTCACCACTTAATACCTCATTTATTTTCGAAAAAACTTGTAAAAACTTTCAAGAAAATCATGAATACGCTGAGATGCGACATGGTGACGTCACTTTTACTTTACAATGACGTCACGGATCACGTATGTAAGATAGCAATACTCACATGGGTAAAACAATGGAAATCCTGATCTAGTGTGCGAGAATTGTCTATCCCATCCCACTCATCATCGATTCTTCATAATCACAACACAAACACACTGCTGGGTGTGCTTAAACAAGTAATTACAAAAATGTATTCTAATGCACTTGCAATAATTGTATTGCGGCGTCTAAGGATCATTGACGGTTTGGGCCTTATACGCCTATTTTTCTGATTCCCAGAACGCTGCTTTTGAGCTTTTAGTGTGGTGCATGTAGTATCAGTACAATAGGTGAATCGAATGGCAAGAGCCAGCTAGCAAAATATTTTCAAAATTCCTTCGCACTCGAGAGTTATGGCGGGTAGAAAGGGGAGGGGGTCTGAAATTTCATGAAAATAAAAAGTGCTTTAAAAAGTGATTTCTGCACGTTTTCTTGATTTATTTGGTAGGCATGGTGATATCTATTGAAAATACCATATGCAGAGTATCAACGGATCACGGTAATTGATGAAATTGTTTTAAAAACAAAATATGTTTTGTAATAAAATGATTTTGGAGAGATAATTTAGAAGTTACCTGTACATTTTTGACTACATGTACCGTAAATAATACAAAAATGAAAGCTCAACAAAAGAAAGAAATATTTTTGAAGGAAAGAAAGTGTCCCATTTAGCATTGGAAAGTAAAACTGATTCTAACTAGATCCTTTGAATATTACTTTTGCTTTGTTTAAAGGGCATAGCATGTTAAATGTATTTAAAGTGTCCGAATAATTATGGTATATATATACATGTATATCCCTATAGGAGACAATATATTGAACACTAAAGTATTTACCTGTTATAACTCTTTGCATGCCAGTCGATAATTTTGTCGTCTGCCAATAGCCTTCTTGCAAACAGTTTGAACCCAAATGAAGACCAACAGAATGTCGGTCTTGATCTGGATCCAACCTGTTTGATACTCCAATGGTGGTCCTGGGTGGTTTATTTTTAAAAACTTAATTTTGAAGAAAGTCAGCAGACGAAAATAAAAACATGAACAATTCCCTAGCATGCAAATAGATAAGTACAGGACGTTTGCAAAGGAATGTGTCTTTTAATAACAGTGAGATTTTTTCTAATGAAAAAATGCATTAAACCTTGCTAATTCTACTTTTTATGTTTAAGTACTTTATATTAAACTAGCACAGAATACAAAGCAATTTAGGAGGTTGGTTCTAGAGAACCACATTACTGTCAGTAATTTCTTATTTGGTAGAAAAGGCATTTTATGGGCTTAGGCCCCGGGTTTTTGGGCTGCTTAACATCTTTCCCCCCCGTGTGCCAGCAAGCCACTTCCATACAATGTGTAAAATACGGTAACACATATACATGCCAAAGCTTTAGCTGGCACACGGGGGGGAATGATATTTTAAAAAATGTTTTCGGATTTCTATATATTATAATGTAAAACTGATTGTTCTACCCAAAAATTTTACATCTTTGAAGCATTTAATATCGAAAACGGATTTCACAGCCATAAAGTACTCAGGTCAGTGTAGCTTTAAGGTGAAGAAAGGGACGATTGACAAACTTTGATTTTTACTGAAAACCATAGGCATTTACCCATAGCAAGTGTCAATGATCCTTTGATAACGTTTGAAATTTGTGACAGTGTATCCGAGATATACTGTCAAAAATAGATTGACGTCATTAAGTCACATTTCGTTAGTTGACGCGACGCTTTAATCTTTTTCAACATCATTTCCGGCTGTACCGAGCAGGACAGGTTTCCATATTGACGTCAACACTTTTAAGTTTTTTACAGACTTCTTATTAACAAATCTATTAGCTATTCAGTGGGAAGCGCTTTACGTTTTCAGGTTTTGTATCTTGAAAAATGTCTAATTAATGGAATCCGTTATATAGATAGATTATAAGAATCAATCATGAATGTGAGGTTGGGTAGGATAGAATAGAATAGTATATGCTATACAATAAGAGTATTTTAAGGGTATTTAATGTTATTGGGTGTTATTTAAAGTTTAATGGTCAGTGTTTTTGGCATACCATGAATTGATAGTACATAAGTGTTATTAACTTCTTTGGAACTGTTTTAATGTGACCATTTCATGGTTATTAAATGATGCCAATAATTTAATGGAGGTATTTAGCGTGTACATTTTAAAGAACAGCCCCTTTATCATTTTCCCTTTACCATTGGTATGTCCCTTCGTTCCTGAAATGTGATTTAATTATTCCCTCATGCTCCAAAATTTGTGAAGGGTTCTTCTGTTACAGTGCATCTGACTGGGAACCTCGAATGAAAAATTGTGTGTATTATATGGTGCATTTCGAATTTGTCTGGATAATTGTTCTGATCGAAACATTGTCAACAAGACAATGTCTTGAAGTTAATAATTAAGGCATGTTACATGAATTTAAATGTATCAGGCTGAAAACTGTAGATTTGTTTCATTTAACCTACGATACATCTAAATATTGCTCTCCGAGATTTACCCGACTAACCGCAGAAAGAAGTACCGGAACTTTTGGGCAGTACCGGCTTATATCACTTCACCGGGAGTCCGGGAAATAGGACAACCGGAAAACGAGATTCAATTTACCTTTCTGCGGCAGCCATAAAGCACGATTTCTGACAGAAGAAATTTCACAGAGTTTTTGTAGCCGTTTTGTAGGGTATCCCGCTGGTTTCACCCGCTCGCAGTTATTCACTATATCTGTTTCTTTCTTTTGCATTTTTTTTTATGCTATTTTCACTTCGTTGAAGTTAATTTACGTTTCTTTACGTATTGTAACATATTTTCGTGACTTTTTCCAGTAAAAGAAAATTTTTCTTTTCCGTCTTATTCGTCTACTGACGCCCTTGTGGGACTTTCCTGAATTAGGATATTGGATTTAATGTTCGAGGATGACTGGACTAGGAAGTAATCCATCCAACAAGAGATGCCCTGGGTTAACGGGTAAGTGCGGTAAGATAATGCCTTACTGGGATAGTCATGTAGTTTGTAGGTCTTGTCGGGGCTATGCTTGTTCACGTAACTCCCCATGTGAAGTGTGCACAAATTGGTCACCTAGGTTCAGATCAGCGAGGTCCAGGTCACCTAGGTCTAGGTCACCTAGGTCTAGGTCACCTAGGTCAAGGTCACCTAGGTCAAGGTCACCTAGAATCAGGAATAGAGGCATAAGACGAGAAAGACTCCATAGGTCTCGTTCTGTTTCTAGGCGAAGAGACAACCCTGCGTTTTCTACTTTGACAACTTTAGTAGAACAACAGGGTCAAATGTTGAAAGAATTGTCAAATAGACTTGACAAATTTTCATCTACTCCCACTAAGGCGGCAGCTGGGAAAGTCACAGTTACCGGGGTGGGAACCAGGAGATCGCTCTCTGGCCACAAGTCGCAAGATGATGAGTCGGACTCGGAGCAACTTCAGCTTCATGTTAGGGAAAATGAGACAATAGGGGACTCAGACCTGGAACATGAAGAGAAAGAGGAAGAGTCTCCTAAGGAGTCACTTTCTTACAAAGAGGCCATCTCTAAGCTTCGCTCCAGGCTTGGGTCGGCTATTTGTCCTACTCCAGAAGCCAAACATAAGACTTTTGGAGCATCTGCTCTGGAATTTTTTAAGGATCCAGAGCAGAATGAAGAGACATCATTAGCACTTCCGCAGTCTAACAGTGTTTCTGTCTCCCTGTCTAGAATGAGTAAACGTCTGAAAGGGGAGGAAGAGGTTCCAATGGCACCCCTTCCCTCTTATCCTAAGGGTTTTAAATCAGGCTCTTTTGTTGCGCTGAATTCTAAACCAAAGATTTTTCAGTCCTCTTCTTATGAGTCTTTAAATCCTGTATTTAATGTTGACCCTCCGTCAGTTAATCCGGGATTAAAAGATGTGATGAAGCAAGGTTCTTCGGTTCCTTCTTCTCAGTCTGTTCAATTTTCAACTTTAGAGAACTGGGAAAAGTTGGCCAGAACAGCAATGCAGGTTGCATCTCACTCAGAGCTATTCCTTTGTGGAACGCTTAAGACTATGCAACAGGATTCTTTGTCAAAGGATGATTTGCTGGAAGTTTCGCGCTACCTTCAAGCAGTAGCTGTTTCCCAGTCTCATCTAATTGAAATATTGTGTAGACTTTCATCTGGTCCTCTTTTGGCGCGAAGAGATGCCTGTTTAGCCGTGACTGACTTAGATTTTGATATCAAGCAATCGTTGCGTGTACAACCCATTGAATCTTCAACCATTTTTGGAGAAAAGTTTCCAGAAATTGTTAAGCATTACAAGGAGGGACTCGCTCATAAGTCTCTTCAGATGGCAGTGGTGGGTGCTAGTAAACCCCAGTCATCAGGTTTTAAGAAAAAGAGTCCTAAAGTGACTGAAACCACTACTAAACCTACATATGGGGGTCTAAATGTCTCTGTTGGTCCTAATGCCACTAGAACCTCCAGTGTTCCCCAAGGCAGGCAGTATCCTCCTCAGAGGCCTCCTAGGAGAAATCCAGGGAATCCAGGTCAAAATAAGGGTCCTAGGAGAGGCAAAGCTCCTAGGGCCAATGCCCCATAGGGGTGCCCACTTCGGTTCCCAGGCTGTTTTGCAGGGCGTAAGCATGCACAGCTTGCGCCAAAAGCAGGTCCCAAGATCAGACCTGCCAACAGGAGGAAGAATTTCTTTCTTCCTAAAGGCCTGGGAAAAAATTACTTCGGATGTTTGGACACTTTCTGTCGTCCGAAGTGGGTATCGCATACAATTTCGTGTCCTGCCAAGACTGCTTCTTTCTCCACCAAAGTGGTGCACTCGCATGCCAAAAGATCCTGTCAAGATGGAGATCTTGAAAGGAGAGGTGGAGTCTCTACTACAGAAAAGAGCAATCGAAGAAGTAACAAGTATGCATCCAAAGAGAGGCTTCTTCAGTCGCATTTTTCTAGTCCAGAAGAGGACAGGAGGATGGAGACCAGTGATAGACCTGTCTCGTCTGAATCAGTTTGTTCTCTGTCCTCATTTCAAAATGGAGACATTGAATTCAATCAGGTTAGCACTTCAGAAAGGAGATTGGGTAACGAGTCTGGATCTTCGAGATGCATATTTTCATATCGGCATTCACCGTCGATCACGTCGCTATCTTCGTTTTGTTTTCGAAGGCAAGGTCTACCAGTTCCGAGCCTTAGCTTTTGGCCTGAATGTCAGTCCGTATGTGTTTACTCGGATGTTAAAAACAGTACTCAGGCACGTGAGGCGCCTAGGTATTCGGGTTCACGCTTACCTGGACGATTGGTTACAACCTTCTGTCTCAGAAACCCTGTCATGGCTTCACAGCAGAAGGCTTCTGAAGATTATTCTGGACCTAGGCTTCATTCCCAATTGGGAGAAGTCAGAACTAGTTCCAGTCCAGGATTTTTGTTTCCTGGGGGCCAGATTCAAGCTGGCTCAAGCTCTTATCGGCCCATCTCAGGACAACATTGCCTCTATTCTACAGGCTCTAGCCAAGCTAGTGGGAGCCAGACAAGCCTCAGCACGTCAATTATACTCCATTCTAGGTCAAATGGAGTCAATGGCCAGTCTCCTACCACTAGGGAGAGCTTTCAAGAGATCTCTTCAGTGGGAACTCAAAGAGAGGTGGTGTCAAAGGCTTGCCTTGTGGGACACCAATATTCTTCTAGGACAGTGGTTTGTCTCGGCAGTCGCTCCATGGATGGATTTGGACTTTTTGACATCCATGTCTCCCCTTCACCATCCTTCTCCTCAACTCCATCTCTTCACAGATTCGAGTTTAGAGGGCTGGGGGGCTCATATGGACAATCACATGGCCTCAGGCTTTTGGTCCATAATATACAAGAAACAACACATCAATGTGTTAGAAATGAAGGCAGTCTTGTTAGCTCTGCAGGCTTTTGCAGTTCATATCAAGGGTCATTCGGTGTTGCTGGCAACGGACAACACCACTGTGGCAGCCTACATAAACAAACAGGGGGGACTCATTCCCGAACCTTGTGCAACCTAGCAGTGGAAGCTGCAGAGTGGTGTGCAAGGAACAAGGTCCATTTGAAGGCCAGGTATTTGCCAGGCCGCCTGAATGCCTTAGCAGACTGCCTATCGAGAAAAGGGGCAGTGGTTCAGACAGAATGGTCGCTCAATCAGAGAGTAGCGTCTCAGATATTTCATGTTTGTGGCAGTCCACACATCGATCTGTTTGCTACACATCTGAACAGGAAACTTCCACTATTTGTATCTCCTGTTCTAGAGCCGGAGGCATATGCCACAGATGCACTGAGTCTCAGCTGGGTAGGAATGTGGGCATATGCGTTTCCTCCATTTCCTCTTATTCTGACATGCCTCAGGAAAATTCAGATAGAGGAATGTTTAGTATGCCTAGTAGCTCCTCTTTGGGAAGGACAAGCATGGTTTCCTCTACTCTTGTCTCTTCTGGTAGCTCCTGCAATCTGCCTTCCATGGAAGGAAGATCTGTTGTATCAACCAATATCAAGGATGTTGCATCCCACCCCCCAAGTGTTCCGTCTTCACGCTTGGTTGCTATGCAACAACGCATGCAAGCGTCAGGCATTTCTGAATCAGTTGCCAGACGAATCTATTCCGCGAAAAGATCTTCCACCAACAATTTGTACGATTACAGGTGGAAATCTTGGTTGGATTGGTGCATCGGACGGGAAGTGGATCCCTTCAATCCGTCTGTGAACATTTTTGGAGAATTCTTAATTTCATTACATGATAAGAATTTTTCTCCAGCTACAGTTAAAGGCTATCGTTCAGCCATTTCTACCACTTTGAAACAGATTTCAAATGTGGATTTCTCCAATCAATCCATTCTTTCTGATGTGGTAAGGAGTTTTGAGCTCGAGCGCCCTAGAGTTAAGCCCCACTTTCCTAAATGGGATTTGGCTGTAGTTCTCACTGCTTTGAACACTACACCCTTTGAACCCCTGGAATCATGTGGATTCAAAGAATTGACATACAAGACTGTGTTTCTTACTGCGCTGGCTTCTGGACGCAGAAGATGTGAAATTCATGCCTTATCTTGTTATGATGTGCATTTTACTGATCAGTCAGTCAATTTAATGACATTTCCTGGTTTTTTAGCAAAGAATCAACTGCCCTCAGTCTTGAGTGATCCTATTTCTTTGCCATCCCTTTGTGGCCAGGATGTTAACCCTTTGCTGTGTCCAGTTAGAGCGTTGAGAATCTATCTGAACAGAGTTGAGGAGAGGAGAAAGGGTCGTAAAAGATTATTTATTTCTCATTCAGACTCGTATGGGAAAGAAATTTCATGCGACACCATTTCTCGTTGGATTGTGCAAACCATTAAGTTGGCATGTGGAACAGACAGTTTGGACCAAGTTCAAGCCAATGCTCATGAGGTCAGGGCTTTGTCCTCATCTTGGGCTTGGTCGAATAAAGTTCCTCTTGATGATGTTGTGAAGGCCGGGTTTTGGTCTTCAGAGAATTCTTTTATTAGATATTATCTGAGGGATACCTCAGTGTTGGCAAGTAGCCTGGCCAGTCTTGGCCCTATAGTGGCAGCACAAGCAGTTGTTGTGCCTGTTACTTCTGTTCTATAAGTATAGATTTGCAGTTTCTGTACATATGTAAAAAGTGTTGTACACATGTTTGATTTTTGATGTTGTATTATTAAAGTCAAAATTTGGAGATGTAAGGTCAAAATTCTTGAATACCCAATTTGGGTTATTATTGCGGTGTGAGGCTGGCGACCCTGTGTACATGGTCGTCGATGTCTTAACGGCAAAGGGAACTTTTGTCCAGGGCTTGGTAAGTTTTAATTACTGGGCCCACCATCCATTAATGTGTTAATCAGCAATATTTAGATGTATCGTAGGTTAAATGAAACAAATCTAAAAAAATTTTTATTAATTTTTATATTTGTGAATGATACCTACGATACATCTAAATCATACTCCCACCACCTCCCCTCAGTTTATCATTTTTTTGCAAGGTAAATTGAATCTCGTTTTCCGGTTGTCCTATTTCCCGGACTCCCGGTGAAGTGATATAAGCCGGTACTGCCCAAAAGTTCCGGTACTTCTTTCTGCGGTTAGTCGGGTAAATCTCGGAGAGCAATATTTAGATGTATCGTAGGTATCATTCACAAATATAAAAATTAATAAAAAAATTTTTAGATTTGTTTGTTTGCTTGATTTGATTCTTTACGGTACAGTCAACAATAAGTTACGTCGGGACGGGTCTTCCTGGGTTGAACCAGTACTAAGCTAGGATAAATGTGTCTTGTTCAAGGACACAACGCAATGACGCCGTTAAACTGTTGAAAAATATTTAACCCACCTTGCAAATTGTCTTCTCATACATGTAAATGTCATAATCCAGGATCTAGAATTAAACTTATTGCCACGATGACATGTCAATATTTTGAGCTATCGTTTTGAATCTGTGTGTATTATTACAATATTTCCAAAGAAAGTATAATTATGCAAAATGATTCAACAATATTAAGATCCACTTACAAAAATAGTTTGACATAAATAAAGGAAGCAAACGAAAGTATGCTTAATTCAATGTTTACTGTTTATTTTTTCTAACTTCTTTCTCATAACTATTTTTATGAGCCAAAACAAAAGTGGTTATTGGGTTAAATGATATTTTAATGGCCCTGTTGTATTAAAATCATTACCATCAAGATATTGTTGAATTATACCTCTACAAAATTAACCTGATCCTGACCTTTGTGCATGAATAAATTATTACGGTATTAACACTGAATATATAGTTTTTCGTGACGGATCGTGTGCAATCGGTATGTTGCGAGCAATCACGGAAATAAACGTCTTGGTACAATTACGATGCGATCCGTTGATAACTCAATGAAGTTGTACTTTCCACGGTAGTCGTGTGGTTAGTCAGAATAGTTCAAGATACGTATATTGTGGGTTCGAATCCTGGTTGAGCCAACTTTTTTTATTTCATTTTTCTTTGTTTTCATGTCAAAGAAATGCACATAAACACAAAACATGTAAGTTCACGCTTTCTTTGAAAATGTATTGACTGACAACTTCTTGATGCTTGGAGTTAGAATTTAATTTGCGAATATAGGTGTACACTCGTGCTCTTGGCTCCATAGCAAAATAAATCAGTTATAGCAGGTCGAAGCATTTCTCTAAAGAGCAGCAAGGAGGTCCATATATGAGCCATGACATGAGATTTCTAACAATGTGGTATGTGCGACAAGCAAAGGCCCAGACCAGCATGCGCATACGCACAGTCTGATCAGAGTCTTTGCTAGTCACTTGAATATTCTATGGATAGCAAGCTACTGATGGAAGGTGCACAGGGCTGCTCACCTGTGCCCATTCGTGTGAAAATGCCACATTATTGGAAATCTCATGTCGCAGCTCATATTTTAAAAACTGAAGAGATGACAGGCGATAGTTAAAGTACAGTGTTACGGATCCAACGAGAGAATGTTGTTGTCACCAAAGAGATCAAATTAATTAAAATAGAGAAACGATATTGTAAAAGGAGAAAAAATAATAAAAATAAAAAACAATAGTCTTTCCAATAGTTACAATAATAAATGTCGCGTATGGTATTCGAACTAACATCGCAGAGCTTAAAAATATAAGTGTGCAATATTCACGTGTTCTACCCACTGCGCCACGCAGGCAGCTGATAGCCAATTGAGCATTATAGCGGTATATATATCTATTATGTTCAAAAGTACCACGTGCATTTCCGTATTACTTCTTGATGAACGCCGAAGATATATTTAGAAGCTCAATCGGCTGTGAAATTATGTTGATGATAAAGGCCAGGATCAGGTTAATATTTTCAAGGTATAACTAACTTTAATCTAACTGTTCCATTAAATTCAATGCCATTAAAATTAAACTTGTTGAATTAACTATCATTTAATTGTCTGCCTAATTAAATTCATGACTATTGATCATTTAACCTCTTAAATTAACTACTATTATTGCATAAAAAGTCGTGTCCCACGCTATTTACAGCCATGTTTTAAATGGCAAAAACCCAAGCATTAATCAGGCAATTTACATGCTGTTGATGCACGGCTTTTTATACTTCACATATACGCATTTTAGGCCGTAACAAAAATTGACGTCATCAACATTAACGTGCATACAAATGAACGTAATTTAGTGACGTTAGGATGACGTAAGTATTTGATCTGGAACAGGCGTTTTCAAAATTTCGAATCCTTTATGCTTTTGTGCGCCATTATAGTATTACAAAAATGAACATTTCGAAGCGTTCTTTTCTAAAGTTTCCAAGTGACAAAATAACTTTATGCAATAATAACAATCAAAAATGGTTTTCTGATACACTAACATCTGCTAGACCCCTCGGGGTCGTTAAAATCCTCGCCATTCAGGCTCAACACCACCCAAGGGGTCCAGCAGATGTAAATGCAAAGAAAAGCATGTTTAATCCCTATATTAAACTAGTTGCACCATTTAATTTATCAAAAATTACTGCATACCTCTTTGATTAACTACAGTTAAATTAGTTGAGCGGTAATGGAAATTCAAATTGTTTTATTGTTTATTAATGCTGCTTAAATGTATAATTATTACTTTAAGTGTCATTAAAATTTACCATTAATTCGATTCCCATTTATAAGGCATTATAACAGCAGCTCTTTACAAGAATTGACAGGTTTTAATGAACATGAAAGTTGGGATATCAGTTGGGGCAGAATTTGCAGTTATCTTTTGGCATTGAACCTTTAATAATGCTTTTTTCATGGTATAGTATAATCCCATTAAAATATTCTTACAATAATTAATGGCAATAATTAATGGATTTACTCACTTTAATGGTGTTTTAATAATATATCAATGCATATTTAATGGTATACTGAAACAATAAAGTTATGTCCGCTTTACGTTTATGTCTGCCAGAACCAAATGCATGAACGCATTTCATTTAAATTTTCACATTACCAACTGTGATCTTTTAGAAATGTTTTTCACTTAAGAGAAATTCATTTGGTAATCAATAGAGCCGCTGACAAAGCAGCGAACACGAGTACCCTTAAAATAAAAAGTCACAACATCAATAGCTTGTGTGACCATCATAATCCCGATTTTTAAGCACATTTAAACACCATTGAGCAAGCTCTATAGTAAGATGTTATGCTTGCTAGCTGTATGCATTGCTTTTAGGACCACATCCATTAATCTGTAACATACTCTGACGTCACAAAACGTGGATCACGAGCGTGTGTGAAAACACTAAGAAAATTCATTTTTGGTCCAGCATTTTGATAATTAACAGAATCGGACAAATTTGAACTTTTTTCGTCATCACAAGCATTTCAACATTAATGAAGACTAGTCAGCATCCAAACAATTGATAATGGAAATTTTCGGATGATTTTAGAGTAAGGGGTGGGGTATAAAACACAGATTTAGTAAACCTTTGCTGCACGACTTCTGCCATAGTTTATGTTGATCTCTTTTGTGTAATTGTTGTCATAAACAAACGCAATACGTTAAAATAAAAACGGTCTCAAAATAATGTTAGGTTAAGGAGCTTTGGAAGATCTTAAAATGTTATTTGTTTTATTCAAAGGGAGGTAATTTCTGTTAATTTCGTAAATTAAAGGTTTTGAACTGCAATTTCGCTCGTTCAATAAGCAGACTTGGGATTTTTAGATGTCTTTTCATCGTCGGACGATTCTTGCTACCATTTAACGTAAAATGTTTCACGTTTTGATGAATAACTTCCTGATGATAATGGAAAAAGCTGTGTGCACATCAGGTCCAATATCCCTTCAAGATCAGAAGATAAAATCAAATAATTACCATTTTTTGTGTGTCCGACGTTTGATAAACATTTTGGATTTATTTTTGTTGTGACATCTTAACAGGGTCGAAAGATACAGTACCATGAAAATCGGACGTTTCTTTTTTGTTTGAGTATATGTGCGTACAGCTGTGTATACGCGAGGAACCCTGCTTGTTTTGCTTGTCAACAACAAAGGCGATGGGCTTCAACATGATAAAATATCTGGCTACACAACTGCAGATGCACTTACATATTATGCTGTCAAATAAAATCTAACATTTTGTCTCAAAATAAACTGTTTAAGGTGCATTTGACTGTTCTTTAATACCACCATTACCAACTTAAACACGAAATACCTAGTGATGTGCAAGGTTCACAGTGATGTAGGTTGCATACCATGTTTGTCCACCTGTGCGAAAGATAATCCACTCGCTAAAGCTCGTGGATTATCTCCACGTACAGGCGGACAAGCCATTACATGATTATTACATAATATTGTCACAATATTAGGCAATGTAGGCAATACCAAACATGTGCAAATTGTACAGGTATCATAGTGTGTACATGTCATGCGGTTATACATTATAATCATAGATAAACATGAATAGTTTATTGCTATTTAGAATCAGATTGGACAAATGATATACTGGTTGTCGTTTTCTATTTGTATATCCTCGCGATCCCACATTCATTTCCGAGTGTCAACTTTATATTATAATGGAGATTATAGCTACTAATTGGATAATCTATCAATAATGACATCCAATAAGGAGCGGCAAATATCTAAAACGAACATTGCTTCTGAATGTATCTTTCCTTGACTGATATGGAACATTCCATCTGGCCATTCACTATAATGTTGCATGTTGAATGGGTCACATGCACAATAATCTTTAGAAGAAGTTGTACTGCTATCATGAGCAAATTATTATTATACGCAAAGAAACACGAGCAGATGCAATTGTAGATTCCATCACATCCAAACACACGTATGTCATACACATGTATTGTCAAATCAAGGTATTCGATTAAGACTTTCAAGTGCATCATTAAAAGGATAAACCATTGGTATATATACTCAAACAAAAAAGAAACGCCCGATTTTCATGGTACTGTAACTTTCGATCCAGTTAAGATGTCGCAACAAAAATAATACCAAAATGTTTATCAAACGTCGGACACACAAAAATTGGTATTTATTTGATTTTATCTTCTGATCTAGAAGGGATATTGGACCTGTTCTTTATTCTGATTTTATGTTCTTATCTTGAAGGGTTATTGAACCTAATGTGCACACAGCTTTTTCCATTATCATCAGGAAGTTATTCAACAAAACGTGACACATTTTACGCTAAATGGCAGCAAAGATCATCCGACGATGAAAAAACATCTAAAAATCCTAAGTCTGCTTATTGAACGAGCGAAATTACAGTTCAAAACCTTTAATTTACGAAATTTACTGAAATTACCTCCCTTTGAATTAAACAAATAACAATTTAAGATCTTCCAAAGCTCCTTAACCTAACATTGTTTTGAGACCGTTTTTGTTTTAACGTAGTGTGTTTGTTTATGACAACAATTACACAAAAGAGAACAACAAAAACTATGGCTGAAAGCATGCATCAAAGGTTGACTAAATCTGTGTTAAATACCCCACCCCTTACTCCAAAATCATCCGAAAATTTCCATTATCAATTGTTTTGATGCTGGTTAGTCTTCATTGATGTTGAAATGCTTGTGATGACGAAAAAAGAATCAAATTTGTCCGATTCTGTTGATTATCAAAATGCTGGACCAAAAATGAATTTTCTGAGTGTTTTCACGCACGCTCGTGATCCATGTTTTGTGACGTCAGAGTATGTTACAGATTAATGGCTGTGGTCGTAAAAGCAACGCATACAGCTAGCAAGCATAACATCTTACTATAGAGCTATAGAGCTCGGCTATGTTTAAATGTGCTTAAAATTCGGGATCATGATGGATACAGAAGCTATTGATGCTATTGATGCTGTGACTTTTGATTTTAAGGGTACTCGTGTTCGCTGCTTTGTCAGCGGCTCTATTGGTTACCAAATGATTTTTTCTTAGGTGAAAAACGTTTCTAAATGATCACAGTTGGTAATGTGAAAATTTAAATGAAATGCGTTCATACATTTGGAACTGGTAGACATACACGTCAAGCGGACATAACTTTATTGTTTCAGTATACATGTAATACACATGTATATGTAGTAAGCAAACTCAGCGTTTTTGTATGAAAAAAGTAAGTGAGTATGATCAGGAAATACCACAATCACAAACTGCAGACTACCCCGTGGCACCGTGAGGAAGAGCCGCTCAACCATCACGAGACACCAGGAAGACAAATTAAGCAAAGCAATCAGCTCTCTCTTCCCCATCAAGATGAATTATCATGAAATGTTGAATTCGGATAAAAATAAGAAAATGAATATGAGATAATATCCGAACAAAGTACATGCACACTTATTCATATTTAACATCTAGTCACACTGCATAGCTGTCTGTGCACGCATAACCATATGTCATCTGAATACATCGTTTCTCATAGAATGGCCAATACATCTTTGCCGTGACATGTGATTTTCGACAATGTTGGATTTTTACAAGTGTAGACTCAGACGACCCTGTGCAGCCGCCTTTTAAGCTTAGAAACTCCAAATGGTGTTCAGTCGGTAACTTAACACTCATAAATTTTTCAAGTGACAGCCAAAGGCTCTGGTCAGACTGCGCGTATGCGCAGGGTGATCTGAGGCTTTTTGGTCGCACATACCACATTGTTGGAAATTCATGCTGTGGTTCATCTGTAAATAAGACGGGGATTATCAAATAAAGAGCTAGACCAAGTCCCGAGGTTATAAAAATTTTCATACTCCACTCAAATCATCATGGAATTTCAGCTACTTATAAAACTAAAATGTTGAAAAATAAAGACTTCTCTTGCTTTCAAACTGTTCAATGTTATATTAATCATACTATCAATTGTTGGCAATTTAACATTTAATAGCATGATTAATGTCATGCTCAGTTGAAAAAGTTTTAGAACCTCGGACAAAGTTCCAATATGGAGATTTCATTCTCGGTAAAGTTGATCATGAATTTACATGTGTGCATATATTTTGTAAGAAGCGATATTTATTCACTCTATATATGTTTACCCTTTGTAGACTAGAACGCCCTAAACAGGTACGCTTACAAACCGCGAAGACCCGGACGATGTGCCACAGACCGCGACATTTCATCAGGATGTGTACTGTTTGCCAAGACAAGATTAATATTCAGAGAAAGAAATGTCATATATTTCGACAATTACAACAGGTGATCCCTAAACTTACATTATAAAAGACCATCCTGACTGAACTGTATTTAATCTTATGGATATGCCCATTGGTCTACAAAGGCTTGCAACTAAGATCTTCTTCAACTTAAACCTAAAGTCACTTTTATAAATATGCACTTTTAGACACGTGTCCGCAAGCAGCCAATCATTGCTCTTTATTTTGAGTTTGAGACTGTTCTCAAGTTTTATAACCTCAGGACCAGGAGTTACATATGAAGTTTGTTTTGGCGTCTGCAGATAGAATGCTAACAATGCTGTGGTCATTTGATAGATGTATTTCATTAACACCTATCACTGGCTGCTTAAACATATCATCGTAATATACTTGGTAAGAGGTTTGGCAGCGGTGCCATATGGCTGCTAAGTACGGTGTGTTTGTTGATGAGGTTCATTGCAGTTTGCTATAGGTCTATAAAACGCATTGAGGCGTGACTGTAACGGTAAATAAACTGAATAAATCGAGGATCATAGCTTAGAGGTCGTGGTAGACGCATACGATATATTGGTTACGTAAACTTCATAAAAGGCCCCATAAGTCGTGTTTTATTGCTAATTCAAACTTATGTTCTACAACTGAGTTGTCTATACGTTTGACTTTTTGCCTCTCTGCGATTAAAACATGTTATAAAATAGTGTGAAACAGTTTATGAGAGGAATGGTAAAAGCTCAGGTGAAATTCTTAATAAATCAAATTCTAATGCTTTTCTAGCATCTTGTTTGTCTACATACAATTTAATCAGAGAAAAACTGACCAAATTAGTTGAACACTATTTTAACAGAGAGGGCTCACTTTGTTTGGCATGTAATGAGAAACGTGATGTTTTAACGTCTCAGCAACCTAAAAGATATCATTTGTGGTCATGTCAGAAAATGTGTGATGCTCTCCATTTGCTTCTAGACAATGTATGTATTGATAAAATTTGGTTCGAAATTATATAGACTCGGTCTTCCAAAACTTATAAACTGCGCTCCTTTTGTTACAGAATTGTTTGTGCTTTGTTATGAGAGAGACTTCATGTTGTCTCTTTCTGTCAATAATCAAACTGATGTTATTGAAGCTATTAACTCTATCTCAGGATAACAATTTGATTTGCTTGATATTAATAATACATTTTTCGAACAAATGGTAGGTAAGAATAATACCCCACTGGACTTCAGTTGAACAAAAGCGAATGCCTTTGGTATTGCGCCCCTTACCCACATCCTTTGGACTGGGACTGGTCCACAACGAAAGTGCATAGTGTCATTTAGAAAGTTATAATAAGCGGAAAGGTTTTTAAAAATTTGAAATAGTTAATTCCACATTTCTTGATGGAGATGTTCCTAGCCCCCTTTCCTATATTTCGCAGCTTATTCGTTTTGCGAGAGTATGTTCTAAATTAATGTTTTCTGACTTCAACATATTTTGACTGCTAAGTTATTACAACAAGGCTATCGATATCATAAAATTCGTTAAACGTTTTCCAAATTCTACCACAGACGCTCAGAGTTGATTGTAAGACAACAATATTAGTTTAAACACTTTCTGCAACAGGGTATATCAGCGTTAGTATATAATGGTGTTTAAAACATTATTCTTAGAAAACCAAATTTTAGTGATCAAATCGAAAAGATAATCAAACTAAATAAAGAAAAGTTGGATATAACATGGATACCATTCAACAGGCACCAATGATGGTTTATAGCTATGGGATCCTTCTTTAGTATTAATTGTTAGACAGGCTTAGACGGGCGATCAAGCCTCAGATACATTGATGGCCCTTACCTAAAGATTTAATGGGTAGGTTGGTTCCTGATGCTTGTCTTTGTCTTGGCCCTTTGTGGTTCAACTTGGGGTTTTCTTTAGCTCTGACTATCTGTGAGTCATGAGACTTTTTCTTTGTTTCAACATAGTGTGTTAACTTGATTGTATGTTTCTTTGTGACGATACATTGCAATATTTAAGAGTCTCTGTGCGACCTTAACACCCCTTCCCCTCACAAGTAGCTGAGGCTGCTGTCTGATTTAAGGCTGTAGTTCCGTTATATTTGATTCTCTGTTAATTGTTGCTCCCGTTGTTGGGGTACATGTATCTGCGTTAGTTACATATTTCATTTTGCAGTGTCCATTTTAGTTTTGCAATCATCTTCACAGGGAAGATAGAGCTGGCCTCGAGGTTATAAAACATGAGTTCATTCTCAAACTCAAAATGAAGTGCTATGATTGGCTGCTTGCGGACACGTGTCCGCAAGCAGCCAATCATTGCCCTTTATTTTGAGTCTGAGACTGTACTCAAGTTTTATAACCTCGTTGCTTTCCTTATTTATCTTCCTGGTGCCTTGTGACTGTAATTGTTCTGTGGCTCTTGCTCACTGTGCCATAGGTTAGGTTGCAGTTTGTGAATTTGGTATTTTTAATGATTATATTTGCTTACATGTTTTAAAGCCGACTAACCTAAACGCCACTTTTGAAAAAAAAGCACGCATTAGTCAAAAATAAGTTTTCAAATATCAGAAATACTTTAGTGTTATTGTTAATTCAATGCTCTTTTAATAACAGCAGCTGAAAGTACATGTAATAGAAGACGACAAAGCAGTAAAACAGAAAAATGGCCTGTGGTTGTTAAATTGATGATTTTACATGATTGCTCATGAAACATTGAATTGAATAAACGGATTGGGGTAAAGAGATTAAATGAGAGGTTTGTTAAGCATTGTTTCAGTATTGGACAAAAACATTCAATAAGACAAGATAATGTTTACCAGACATCCGGCAAATGATTCAACGAAACTTCTGTTTATCATTCTCTTTTGATGTCAGCGTTACGATCCTTTTTTGTGTTTTAAGCTTTTGTCATTGGAGTTTACAACTTCGCATGCGAAGAAAAAGACTGTTTTGTTTATTAGACATTGTTATGCCTGTGTTGCATTAAAGCACCAGAAAACTGATCTAACACTTGAAACAAGCTCAGAAATAAATTTGTAATTTATCAATTGTGTAAATCGTCTCCCTTTGACAAAATAAATAGGGAATATCAAATGCTTGGTTATGTTTGATCTTTCCGATTTTTGATGATTGTCTTTTAGTTCAATCAGTCAGGCTTATAAGGACATTTTCCTACCATTCCTTGACTATGAAGTCCCCAGACAAGGGTGCAAAATACATTGATTTTCCTGTGGAGATTTCAGTGATAAAGTTTCAAGCTTGGGCCCGCTTACAAAATAAATGTTCTTATCAATCAAAACACATTTGAGCCAGTGCATGAGATTTCCAACAATGTGGTATGTGCGACCAGCAAAGCCTCAGATCAGCCTGCGCATACGCGCAGTCTGATCAGAGCCTTTGCTAGTCGCTTGAGTATTCTATGATTGTTAAGCTACTGACTGAACAGAATTTGGCGTTTCTAAGCTTAAAAGGAGGTTGTACAGGCTCGTCTGAGTCTACACTTGTCAAAATGCCACATTGTTGGAAATCACATGTCAGGGCTCAATTATGTTCTTATCAATCAAAATACATTTGTGATAAGTTCCTTGACATTTTCTGGTTATCGCATTTCTAGACGTCCCGATCACGCAGTCGGACTTGGTTGGTATTGGATTATTGATGCCCTAAACTGTGTGTGATTTCTGTACAAATTGTACACCTGAATAATCGGACCGTTGTCACATGTATATGTCGTTTTTTATCTTCCCTGGAGACGACGACCGTAAAACTTTTACTGTACTGCGCAACTCAGTCGTTGAACATTTAAATACATGCACATTATCTTTTGCGTTACTTTACTGGCTTCGTTTTCAGATGTATCGTTTTCTCTTTTGTAAATTGCATGTATATACACTGAAGGACTTTAAAAACGCAAAAATCGAAATTCATGATATTAACTAACTTTTAATATCTCAATTTTATTGAAATTTGGCAAAAATGAACATCAATATTTCAGCAAAACAAGTTTTAAATTTTATGTCAAAATAATAAAAAATGTTAGAGCAACATTCTATCTGATGGCAATACCCTATGATTCTAAAGTTGCAATTTGAAATTTGTCTAGAAATTGGACACGATTTTAAGCTATTGTGATAAAATATCTTTAGAAAAAATCGGAAACAAATTACCCTTGGAGCCCTACTATTTCCCTGGCACTAACAGTAGTCGGCTGGAACGGATATGGTCGATGTTTATATCGTCGATCCACAATCGACGTACGTTGCCTCTTAACGCTGGTAGCCATTATTGGCTGACCAGACCTGCGTCGATCTTTAACTGTGCCAGTAGCCGGATAACGATCTCTGAGGCGCTGTGTAGTTGACGCATGGCAATTATGATATTGGGCGACGTCAGAAACACGCATCTCAGCTTTTAATATCCCAATTGCGCCAGATGGTTCATGTTCAGATACATGTAAACGTAGCATGAATAATAAAGCTATATAAAACTAAAGCTGCTGTGTTTTTAAACATGTATACTTACAAGCTACATGTGAAATGATAAAATACTTTGCTTCATTGATTCGTGGAGACGCCACGTGCAAAATATAGTATACCAGCTATGCGTACATGTAGCTTGTGGCAGCCTGTGTCCTTAAATCACCGGTACTGGGTATAGGTAGAAGCAGATTGTCGTAACCATCCGTTTTTATCCGTTGAAGAAGGCTAAAAATATTCTGGGTGCAAAAAATAATAATTTCATATTTTGCGTTTTTAAAGTCCTTCAGTGTACAAGCATGACTTTCATTTTTATATGTTTGTGATTATTTTGAATAAAATTACGGTAATAATTTGCTTAATGGATCTGACATGACTTTCGTTTTTGACGAATTTAATATAGAGTAGCATTTATTCTAGCATGTATTTCTTTTTCTAATATCACATACAGACTAAACTCAAATTTCTCATAACAGAATGCGCCAGTACATAGAAGTTTGGACCTTATCCCAAAGCAATCGTAACTGCCTCAGCCAATTCCGCGGTATTCTATGGAATCAGACCACGGATGTACATCGAGGATCTACTTTGACAACGCGGGTGATAACGCGACGCTGACGTTATATATAACGTGACGCTGACGTCACAGAAACCATTTCAACACAATAACAAGTGTTATGTATTGCAGCAAAACAAACGATTATAAATGAAGGTGTTTTTTTTTAAAAAAAAATAAATATCGCTATAGCTATAGCGATATTTCATTGAAAATACATAAACATCATTTATTCTACTGGTTTAACTTTTCGGATAATCAGAATATCGATTTTAATAGAGCTGAACCTATATGTTACAGAACTAATTTTCCATACGTAAGTTCTGGCTAACAAAATGGAGCTGTTTGGTACATAGTACTATTTCCCAATGTATTACTACAAATTTGCAGGATTCCAGCTGTAAACATACATTTAGATGCAGATTGAAAAACAGTTTATCATATATCGTCGCGTCTATTGTGCCGTCAGAAATTCAGTGGACATCGTTTTTCTTTTTTAAATTGTCTTTAATGATATCATTTCGGACTGAAATTTTGCACATGCATATAATATATCACCGCCTAATATACAATTGCATGTTTGAACATGCTGAACATTAAGATTGGAAAATAACTTAAATATAATAACTTAGTCGTTTTTGATTAAGAAAACTCCTCATTTTCCCACAATGTATTTCATATGGGTAGCACGTGGTTTATACAGTTCAAAGATTACCATGTTTACTTTCGAATATCAGGATGTTTGATAAAGAAAATGGCCACTTGCATGATACAGTAACTCTTGCTGTGTCTACATACACACTGCAAATGCTTTGAAGAGACTGCGCAAATAACAATTCTGTCTGAGTTATTTCATATTTCAAGAAAATCAAATTTCGCATCTTGAATTTTAAGCGTTCATGGTAAAATGAAATATAGCAATTCGACTGCGACTGAGAAAACTGTCTTCGGTAATTTGTAACAACAAAGACACAGATCAGCCTGCGCATCTGCGCAGTCTCATCAGCAACTTTGTTATCTGCTTTTTATGAGTCATATCTAGACTCGCTACGAGCGAAACTTCAATTTTCTGGCTAGCCTGTTAAGCCTAGGAGATCGGTTTGAGACCCACTTTGTCGGAAACCCAGAAGACAGGTTATCTCGCGTCGTGAACTCGTATGCTTCTGTTGCATGCTCGCAGCTCTATGACTAGTATTACAAGAGCATCAAATAATAATATTTAAAACTATAATGAGGAAGCTATTCATCAAATATGTTAACGGGAGTCACATCATTTAGCTGTGCTCTACATCTCATTCGTAACTACAGTCCACAGATCAGGGGAAGGGCGAGGACTTTGATTTTCTGGTTTCAGGTCCATGGCATGACCCAGAACTAACAGCTCATTTGCCCGGCTGGGGCATCGTTACAAATGGCTGATGGGCATAATTCATGTCGCCTTTATGCACTAGTCATTTGTGACCACTGCCCCCCCCCCCCCTGCCCAGGGGAATGTCGAGGACAGTCTGCAGTTCAACCATTGTAACCACCACACTATGGGGACAGCTAGCTGGCCAAACGAGGACAGTTCTCCCCCGCAGTCTGTTATTATACTGCACTGCCATGGTTGCCTATGTCTATCAAACACCTATATTTCCTCCGCATTATGGAGAGAATATAAATGTAAAATCACAGCACATTTCCAGGCTATCCGCGCCCTGCTCAGGGGCTTGGGTGAAGCAGTGGTTACAAATAAATGATGCATAATTTATAGCTTATGATGCACTTCACATGAAAATTTAGTTTTCAGCCACCCCTAAAAGTATATGACCCCAAACACAAAATATGACATCCGCTGATATATTTTTCAAACTATTTCCAAGTACATTCCAACCCATCACTAGTTCCTCGTTCTGACCTCAACTGTTAAAGGGCTGAACGAGCATTATTTTTTATTGGATGAGTCTATTTTCACTTGGATTACACCTACTGGGTGAGCCCTGTGATATTTTTCTCTTATCAATTATAGCTGCCCGGAATTACGATGCATGTTTTGCATTGCCTGGTGTCAACAAATCAGTATTTGGAATAGACAAATAGAAAGCTCAATTAATTTAATAAAACAAGTTGGAAAAATTGTTTAAAATCTGATGATCAGAGGGGTAAAACGTTCAAGGAGCAGGGAACACAGATAATCAAGATATTAAATTGAGAAACAACGGAACACAGCGATTCATTTCATAGGGACAAGCGGATGGGTACCCACTGGGAAGGCCTCAATGTTTCTTGTATGCCAAAATTCAATGAGCCCAAATTATGGCCATAATTTGCACTTGGTGGAACTATTTTGATATCATGATAAGAAACCCTTCTCCTAACACGTTGCTTCGTCTTACAAAACTGTATAAGTATTCATCGATAGTCAACTAAAGGCAGCGATCCGTACAAAGGTGCGTTTATGGTAAATTAAAACATGCAGATGCTCAAATGAGGACAAATTCCATCATATCACAGCCCATATGGCAATACCTTTTGTAACGAAAACAATACCACCAATTAGGCGGTGTATAGATGTATTAAATTCTGATGATTATTCTGCGATTAGTCTGCACATATAAAAATAAATGCAAAAAAGCGATGTTCACTGAATGCCTGTACGCACTATAGGAGAGAAACGGCATGTTTTAAAATCAGGTTACAGTTTTTAATAAAAAAAAACATTATGCAATGAAGGACATAACAACATCGCGTATATATGGTCAAAATCGTGTTTTATACAGGGTATGCTGAAAACGCGATTTCAAAGATATGATTGTGTCATATGATAAATATAATTCAACATTCGTTCTCATGTGTTATTGAATAAATTAAACTCATTGCGAAAAAGCGATAAAATACTCGGCAAGCCTCGCATTTTATCGCTTTTCCTTAGCTCGTTTTATAAATTAAAAAATCATTAGCACTTATTTAATCCTGATCTGGATCATCTACATGTATGTTTTCAAAAAAGGATACCTCTTGGGTTTGCTTGGTGCAGGCTAAGTTTCTATTATCGTACCAATGAATATATATGCGCCAAGCATGCCAAATGAGGACTCAGGTCGGCAAGGGCACATTGTATTTTAAGTCATGATCTTCCCTAGCAGATATTTGGTAGTTAATGATCCTAGAGTTTTTAATGCTGAAAACAAGTGATAGATGCGGGCATGCTAGCCCGTTAACTGTTGACGTGTTCTGCAACTTTAATTCAAGTTCAAGAAACGTTGTACACGTTAAAGCCCTCCAGTAATATATTTTTACTGACCGTTCCAAAGCGGTACTTCTTTTGTTGATCATTACTGCTATTTATGGCTTGTGTTTTACATGTTTTCGCATCTGTTCAATGCTGCCTAGTGGTCACCTGCTGGAAAAGAAATAACCTCTTGGCTCTTATCTGTGATGTTTAATTGTGTTTTGTCACTTTTCCATGTGGTGTCCTATGTCAGGTGTGGTACTTGATTGTATCGATTCCTGATCTTCGCCGCCTTTTCTTACTTTCTACAAAATTCCTCCTTCCGGGAGGTAAACCATATTTAGCCAGTGGAATATAAGGGTTGTTGGGTGGTATGTATCATTTTTATTCAATTTTTAAAAGAACATTAGGCAAGCAAACAATGCATACCCTGGTGAGACGCCGCGTTTTGTGGCGTCTGATCTGGTTCTGCACTGTTTGCATATGTCCCCCAAAAAGGACAATAGGCTTAAATCGATAAATAGAAGCAGTGATAAAAACAAGTACCATTTATTTTGGTAAAATGTTTCAATTGTACACTAAAAGCTTATAATCAAAGTGAAAATAAATAAATTGCAAAAGGACATACACCATGCAGAACTCCAGTCTGGATCTAGTATTGGGTACAACCATGTCATGTCAGACTAATACATTCACCCTCAGCTCAGTGTCGTGAATGTAAAGAAGATTATTCGACCAACAGAAAAGTAATACTTGCATGTACCTCAATGAGCTGAATTTATTCTGCATAGATTATTTCCATCCAAATTAAATCAGGTACATGTACAGTACAGGATGATAAATTGCTGTTTTTAGAAAAGGTTGACTTTTGTTTTGTTTTTTGTTGCATATAAGGGCAAACGTACATATAATGGAAATAAAATTACATGTCTATTCTTAACTTCTAACAAAGAAAACAAACACAGTTTGCATGTTGGCGCGCTTTATTGTGAGCAAATGAGCAGCGTGACATGGAAGGACGTTGTAGACCTTGATGAGATCTATTTAAGAAATGCTTGTAAAAGCCCTGCCCGTAACACAGCTTACTTAACCCTTAGATCTTCTCATTGCCGAAGTACCTGCCGTCCAGCCCACATGACACCAAACTTTCTCTTTTTGTTTGGCGAAAACTTGCTGTGATTTTATACAGTGCAGTATACCACATAGCAATGACGACGTGCAAATCAACACGGCAAGATCTCTTGCTCGAATCTATACAAAATTTTGTGTGATGCTCACGTCTGTGAAGCCGCCTTAGAACTGATTTTTCACGACACTTCCTTCACAAATACCTGATTATTCTCAGTCCGTGCGTGACTGAGTAATAATATACTGCACAACCTTTGTTAATGCTAGTACAGACTAGACAAATATTCTGCTCTATTCGATGAAACGAGCAGAATGTTAAGTCTATTCTTAACTTCTAACAAAGAAAACAAACACAGTTTGCATGTTGGCACGCTTAGAAAATACAAATGTTAGAAAGAGAGCGACAAAATTTTGTATAGATTCTAATAAGTCACATCACAATGCCTCACATAGACATCACCTCTGTCATTTTTAACAGTTTGACTCCAAAATTGTTAACGTACTTATTTTACTGTCAGGTGACTTCCAGCGGACAGTGCTTAAAACACGTGGTATACGTGTACTTATCTGTACTTCCGCTTGCTTCAGGACACAATGTGTTGAGATTTGCTCAGAAAGTCCCTTCTAAATCCCTTTGTCAAAACAGATGATGTTGTATGTTTCTGATTGAGCCAATACCTGCAACAAATGAAAACAAATAGCCATATACAAATAGCCTTATTGACAAAACATATTATTCTTATTTTCATTGCAATCATGCTGAAATCTAAAATTTATTTTCCAAAAATATCATTGTTTTCATGCCCATTTGCATATAAAACTTTGTCTGATTAAAATGGCTGTATCTGGTACTCATTTTATTTACTTATTTATTTACTTTTGTTTTGCTAAATGTATCGCCTATTAAAATTAGATAATCAGGTGCAAACGGCTGGTCTGAAACTCTTAAAGTACAACAAACTGCCATATCTATTATACTCAACAGTTCCCCTCTGTTAACTCTGATACTGAGCTAATAATCGGGCAACTTCTATACTGGGAACTCATCTGGAATTAACTTTTTTGTATCTACGTTATAATAAACACTAAACTTGTCATTCTTTCTCTGACATAAATAAACGCATTGCTCATTAGAAATATACCATATCCATTTTACTGACATTTTAATTTTGATATTTCACGTAGCTTACCATCATGGCAATATTTTGAAAATCACCTTTTCTACTCCTGATTTTTTATGAGTGAATGCATTTTTTTTTTGTAATAAACATTAACCTCATTTTTTATCTTCTAAATATTGCTCTATACAACCATATTTACTCCCCCATCTTTGTTCATATGGAGGACATTTTCTCTCCCAAAACCATACTAAAACCAAATACTTCGTTGTTTGAAAGTCTACCCTTTTTTTCATCTGAGATTTTTTTTTGTTCATTGATTTTGCTCTCAAGGACTTTTGCATCTTTAGAAAATCAAGACCTCCAGTCTGCATTTTCAACCTGACTTCCGCTTCCGGGGATATCTCAATTATTATCTGTTAACAGGTAAATAACTTTTTCCACTTCCAGGGAACTCGTTTCCACTTCCTGGGAAATCTCAATTTTTACCTTCTACCAGGTAAATACCACGTTCCACTTCAGGGGAACTCGTTTCCACTCCTGGGAAATCTCAATTGTTACCAGGTAAATACCATTTTCCACTTCCGGGGAACTCGTTTCCACTTCCTGAGAAATCTCAAATATTACCCTCTACCAGGTAAATACCACGTTCCACTTCCGGGGAACTCATTTCGACTTCCTGGGAAATCTCAATTGTTACCTTCTACCAGTTAAATACCATTTTCCACTTCCTGGGAACTCGTTTCCACTTCCTGGGAAATCTCAAATTATTACCTTTTACCAGATAAATACACTTTTCCCATTTCTGGGGAACTCGCTTCCCCTTCCTGGGAAATCTCAATTAGTACCATATACCACATAAATACCTTTTTCCACTTCTGGGGAACTTCATATTTCCACTTCTGGGGAACGGACATGTGACATAGTCACCAACCAATTTTAAAGCTCTCTTATGAGGATAGTTTGCTTTCCCCACATAAATCTACTGCTCCTATGTTATGTTTTCTTACCTTTGGAATTAACCTTCTACCAGGTTAATACCTTTTTCCCACTTCTTGGAGAACTCGTTTCTACTTCCTGGGCAATCTCAATTATAACCTGATACCAGATGAATATCTTTTTCCACTTCAAGGGAATTTCATGTTTCCCCTTCTTGGGAAATGACATGTGACCTAGTCACCAATCGATTTTTGAGCTCTCTTATGAGGAAAGTTTGCTCTTCCAACATAAATCTACAGCTCCTATGATATATATTCTTATCTTTGTAAATAACCTTTTACCAGGTAAATACTTTTTCCCACTTCTGGGAAAATCATTTTCACCTCTTGGGCAATCTCAAAATTACCTTACACCAGATAAATACCTTTTTCCACTTCTGGGGAACTTCTTGTTTCCTCTTCTTGAGAAACGACATGTGACCTAGTCACCAACCGATTTTTGAGCTCTCTTATGAGGAAAGTTTGCTCTTCCAACATAAATCTACAGCTCCTATGATATATATTCTTACCTTTGAAAATAGCCTTCTACCAGGTAAATACTTTTCCCGTTTCTGGGAAAATCGTTTCCACCTCTTTGGCAATCTCAAAATTACCTTATACCAGATAAATACCTTTTTCCACTTCTGGGGAACTTCTTGTTTCCTCTTCTTGAGAAACGACATGTGACCTAGTCACCAACCGATTGTTGAGCTCTCTTATGAGGGAAGTTTGCTCTTCCAACATAAATCTACAGCTCCTATGATATATATTCTTACCTTTGAAAATAACCTTCTACCAGGTAAATACTTTTCCCGTTTCTGGGAAAATCGTTTCCACCTCCTGGGCAAACTCAAAATTACCTTATACCAGATAAATACCTTTTTCCACTTCTGGGGAACTTCTTGTTTCCTCTTCTGGGAAATGACATGTGACCTATTCACCAACCGATTTTTACAACTCTCTTATGAGGAAAGTTTGCTCTTCTCACATAAATCTACTGCTCCTATGATATATATTCTTACCTTGGGAAACAACCTTTGAAATTCCACTTCTGGGAAAATCAATTACACTGCAAGTGTATTTGGATTTTTTGAGTACGTCTCACTACTTATAACATTGTCCATATCTGCATAGCCAACATATATCACCGTTTTTCGTTTGCAAATAATTCAGAATCGAATGCAGTATTCTCTTTCAATACTCTGACGTTAGCTTTTAACGACTACGCCTTTAAAACAACTGGTGAATGACTCATTTTTATTCTAACAAGCGTACCTTTAACTGACATGTCTCTAACATCTATTCTAGTGTGGATGCAGCGATTTCTGCTCGTACAATCTGATAACTTTATGTTTCTAATTGAAATCTCCTTTCTTTGATTATCTTTTACATTTTCACCATCTTTCAGCATACATAAACCTACCCATTTTTCAAGCAGAAGGAATGTATGAATCATTTAACATGTACAAACGATTCAATTGATAATTTTCATCAAACAGAAAAAATCCAAATTTCATTAAATAAAGAAAAAAATCAATATCAGGAATAAGGGCTGCCTATGAGCAAAATTTAGATACATACTGCGATATAGCTTTGATTCTACATAAACAGTCATTTACAAATGCAGTTATTCTTTGACCGTTTACCACCATAATAACATCATTGTTAAAACTTTCCACAATATTTGACCAATGCTCGCCAATTCCAGTAAAGAATTCTGTATGTAAAATGCATCCTTACCTGCGTCTGACCATGAGAAAGCTGAAACCGTTCCATTTGACTGAGCTTTATCCATGTAATTAATATAAGCCTCACCATTTTCAAATTAGCTCATGAAATATCGTTTTGAAGTTGTTGTCATGTTATCTTGCAACTTTTTTGTATTTAAACTTAGATTTATGCAAATTATTGCTTATGCTATTACAATCCAGTACTAATATATGCTTTGTGCCGTGTTATTTTTACAGTAGAGTATTAATAGCACGAGGCTACGTTTCAATTTTAAGAATACATTTCTAAGATAGTAATGAGTGGATCTCTTGGTTGTCTTATTACTGTAAGACCTCTTTACATAACAGAAATTTCCATCTTTTTTAAGATAAACACTCTATGGTAAAAAAAAACAACAACAGTATTTGTCGCGATCAGTACAACAAATAGATAGATAAAGTGTAATCCTCTTCTATAACCAACGTAAAGTACTAATATGACCATGCATCTATTTATATTTAATATTTAGCCTTTTTCATGGGGATTCATCTGTACTTACTCTCTGCAAATCCACCCACCTTTGTTATCGTCTCTCATGATCTAACTGATCTGTACTACCAACCTATGTATAGCGCCAAGATTCGCATCTTAAAAATTCTTTATATCTGAAATGTCTGTCTGATGAAAACAAGAAAAACTGCTGTCTGTAATTATCTTTACATTGTGCTTTAAATATGGACTTTCAAATTTCCAATGCCAACTTGGATTGAGCTCTTCAAATGTGTTTCTGATCCTCCTCATCACTGGTGACCTCCGATGTAAATAATCGTCAACTACTTTCTAGCCAATGTGGGTTCTAATAACCTGTCGTTGTTCCAAATATTGGAAACTGAAATGTAAGAACGTTATATGTAAAACTGTGATTGATTCCATCGTTCACTTAACAATTTTATTTTATTATTATTATAACTATTATTATTATAATTAATGTATCTTCTTTGCAAAACCAGGAAATGCCGCCCAATTCATGAGGATATATAGCCTGCTCTTGACGCCTATATAAGTGACTGTGTTTGAAACTATGATCGTGATATCCCTGGTATATTCTTTCATAATGTGTATGTAGTGTGTTGCGTTATTTTTTATTTGCTCTATATTTTACAACATTCTCCGCATTTGAGCGTTTCAGATAAACATGTATAGCCTGCTCTTGACGTCTATATACGTGAACATGTTTGAAACTATGACCTTGATATGCTTGGTATATTCTTTCATAATGCGTATGTAGTGTGTTGCGTTATTTTTTATTTGCTCTATATTATACACCATACTCCGCTTTTGAACGTTTCAGATAAACTTTTATAGCCTGCTCTTGACATCTATATACATGAACGTGTTTGAAAATATGATCGTGTTATCCCTGGTATATTCTTTCATAATATATATATAGTGTGTTGCGTTATTTTTATTTGCTCTATAGTATACAACATTCTCCACTTAAAGGCGTTTCAGATAAAAATGTACCTTTCGCTAAATTCTTCATCTTCATATACCGTTTAATAATGGTTTAGATTTCTGTCACAATCATCTATTTTTGAACATGCATCTTCTACACATTGAACGCATTTACCTTTTGAGTTACAATCTGCATATGCGACAGACGCACTTTTGCTACCTAAAATTCACAAAATAAGTTTTTTTGAGAGTCACTTATCTTTTTAATTCTGTAGAAACCAACTTGTTCATCTCGTTCTGTCTGCTGTTAATACCCTAGGTCGATGCCATGTTATCTTCTTACTCCAGAAATATAGACCAACGCCCTTCACTTTTTTGTGTGATGCTCACGTCTGTGAAGCCGCCTTAGAACTGATTTTTCACGACACTTCCTTCACAAATACCTGATTATTCTCAGTCCGTGCGTGACTGAGTAATAATATACTGCACAACCTTTGTTAATGCTAGTACAGACTAGACAAATATTCTGCTCTATTCGATGAAACAAGCAGAATGTTAATTTTATGGCAGTGATATGGATTATCTTTATGAATGCTTTCTTTCGCGCATTGACTTTATACCGCCATAACACTTCATGTCAAGATGTATCTGAAAAGAGTTCTCATAATTAGTCTACGGCTGAATTTCAGTAAACACGGGCCGTAGATTTGCTACCTTTTTTTAATTGGAAAGGCACATACATTTTCATGGGTTTGGTAAAGACGAATCTCGTAAAATTGGAATTCCTTGGAACTCGAATTTTTATTTCGAATTGTTAGTAGTTCGATATATAGGGAGGTAGCATGGACATATATATGAGGGTCTGGATGGGGTATAATGATAATTGAATAATGGCCCTTCTTAAAGTGAATAGTGAATAATGCGCCAAAAAAATAATGAATAGTGAATAATGTGGGCCTAAAAAATTATGAATAATCCTATTTTTAGCTCACCTGTCACGTAGTGACAAGGTGAGCTTTTGTGATAGGTCTTCGTCTGTCGTCGGTCCGTCGTCTGTTAACAATTGACTTAAATGACAACTCCTCCTAAACCCCTGGTCCAATTCTAAAATAACTTCACACAAATGATTCTTGGGAGGCCCTCTAACAAAATTGGTCAAATGGTTCTGGTCCATTGCATAACTAGGTCACAGAGGCTAAAATAGATTTTCGTGATGGAAACTTTAAAAATCTTCTTGTCTCAAACCAGAAGGTCAGAAGCCTTTTTATTTGGTATGTAGCATCACATGTGGACCTCTATCAAGTTTGTTCAAATTATACCCCTGTGGCCAAAAATGGCCCCGCCCTGGGGTCACATGTTTTACATAGGCTTATATACGGAAATGTGATAAAAAATCTTCTTGCTGAAACCACAAGGCCTATGCCCTGATATTTGGTATGTAGCATCACCTAGTTTTGTTCAAAATTATAGGCCTGGGGCCAAAAATAGCCCCGCTAGGGGGTCAATTGTTTTACAAAGGCTTATATAGGGAAAACATAAAAAATCTTCTTGCTGAAACCAGAAGGCCTAGACTATTGTCATTTGGTATTTAGCTTCACCTAGTGGACCTTTACCAAGCTTGTTCAAATTATAGCCATGGGGCCAAAAATGGCCCCGCCCAGGGGGGTCACATGTTTTACAGAGGCTAATATAGGGTAATGTGGAAAAAAAATCATGTCTGCAACCACAGGGCCTAAAGCCTGGATATTTGGTATTTAGCATCACCTAGTGGACCACTACCAATTTTGTTCAAATTGTACCCCTGTGGCCAGAAATGGCCCAGCCCTGGGGACAAATGTTATACATCCGCTTATATAGGGAAAACTTGAAAAAATCTTCTTGTCTGAAACCAAAAGGCTTAGACTATTGATAATTGGTATTAAGCATCACCTAGTGGACCTCTAACAAGTTTGTCCAAATTATAGGAAAATTATAGATTATTCAAAAATGGCCCCACCTCGGGGGTCACATGTTTTACATATGTTAGGTTATGTCGAGAAAATTTGAAAAAAAATCTTCTTGTCTGAAACAACAAGGCCTAGAGCCTTGATAGTTGATATGTAGCATCACCTAGTCAACCTCTAACATGTTTGTTAGAATTAAAGCCCTGGGGCCGAAAATGGTTCCGCCCTGGAGGTCAATTGTTTTACATAGGTTTATATAGGGAAAGCGTGAAAAAAATCTTGTCTGAAACCAGAAAGCCTAGACTATTGATATTTGGTATGTAGCATCAACTAGTGGACCTCTACCAAGTTTGCTCAAATTATAGCCATTGCAGTTCCAAAAAAACCCGCCGCGGAGGTCACATGTTCTACATTGGCATATAAAGGGAACATGTGAAAACTCTTCTTGTCTGAAACAACAAGGCCTAGAGCCTTGATATTTGTTATGTAGCATCACCTAGTGGACCTCTATCAAGTTTGTTCAAATCATATCCCTTGGGCCAAATATGTCTCTGCCCGTCCCCCCCCCCCCCCCCCCCCGCGGGTCAAATGTTTAACATCCCCCTCCCAAGGGTCAAATGTTTTACATAGGCTTCTATAGAGAAAACGTGAAACTTTATGTCTGAATGTGTCTGAAACTTCATGTCTGAAACCACATGGCCTAGAGCCTTGATATTTGGTATGTAGCATCAACTAGTAGACCTCTACCAAGTTTGTTCAAATTATACCCCTGGGGCTAAAAATGATCCCGCCCAAGGGTCGCATGTTTTACATAGGCATAGATAGGAAAAACATGAAAAACTTTCTTGTCTGAAATCACAAGGCCTAGAGCCGTTATATTTGGTATGTAGCATCACCTAGTGGACTCTACCATGTTTGTTCAATTTATAGCCCTAGGGTCAAAAATGGCCCTGATCGGGGGGGCCAATTGTTTTACATAGGCTTATTAAGGGAAATGTTTAAAATCAACAGGTGTGCGATTTAGGGCCATTATGGCCCCCCTGTTTAATGAATTGAAGAAAAAATTAATGAATAGTGAATAATCAGATTTCTTTGCCACCTTTCTTACTTTTAATGAATTATTGGTCTTATTTTAATGAGATGAATTATGGGCCAATTTTTTAATGAATAGTGAATACCAGAGCCCCCCCCCCCCCCCCATCCAGACCCTCATATACTCCCCGCCAAAAAAACGAGATAATTATTAGGGGTTATTCTTTTCTATATCACTGAAACAAAGTTTTCGGCGCGTGAAAATCGTCTCAGAGGCTTCTTTAACGCACCCAAATATATGTTATTACAGGCAGTTACTAAAATATATCATAAATAGGTCCTATTCCCTATATCCCCAAATTTATTTCGAATTAGCGAGGTTTTAATGTATTTGCTTTACGCATCTCACCCTTTACGAAAGGTACATGTACACAGTTATTTGCACCTGATTTATTGTATTGGCCAACACATGAGATTGTGTTACTTATCGCATGTGCGCAAAAGCCTACTTTATGCGCCCATCCTTAAACGGGGATAGAGGCCTAAATTTATATATGAGCCGCGAAATGAGATTTCCAACAATGTGGTATGTGCGACCAGCAAAGCCTCAGATCAGCCTGCGCATACACGCAGTCTGATCAAAGCCTTTGCTAGTCGCATCCATATTCTATGAATATTAAGCTACTGACCGACACAACATTTGGAGTTTCTAAGCTTAAAAGTAGGCGGCACAGGCTGCACAGGCTCGTCGGAGTCTACACTTGTCAACATGCCACATTGTTGGAAATCACATGTCGCAGCTCAATTATGACCTCAGCAACATCCATACTTTATTTGTACCAGCAACGAATGATCTGGCGAGTGTGTGCATATACGACGGCTCACCTGAGCCTTCGTTGCTCGACAATGTGATATTATCGTGTGCTGGCCATTTTATAAATCAATCGGAACTGCCTCGGCCGATTCCGCGAAACTCCGTGGAATCAGACCACGAATGTACATCGAGGATCTACTTTATAACGCGGATGATAAAGTGACGCTGACATTATATAACGTAACGCTGACGTCACTGAAACCATGTGAAAAAAATAACGAGTGTTATTGCAGCAAAACAAACGGTCATAAATGAAGTTTATGTTTGTTTCCAATAAAATATCGCTATATTTTATTGAAAAATACATAAACTTCATTTATTCTGCTGATTATGCTTTTCGGATTGTCATACATGTACTAATCGATTTTGATTGAGCTGAACCCACATCCCACAGAACTAATTTTCCACACGCCAGTTCAGGCTAATAAAATGGAACTTTTTGGTACATAGTACTACGCGTTATGCTTCTTATATGCACCCGAGTCATGATTCGATTCTCGAATATTGACGGACTTTCCCAAATGCCTAAAAATAAGCATCATCTCGGTAAGAACTGTTGATGCATCGTGGGCGCTAATTTTGCCAAAGCAAGGATAGTTTTGGTCCAAAATAATGACGGGCCCTATAAATGTGTCGATGGTCCATTTTACATTCAAATACACGCAAATGTCATAATTTTGATGGGCCATTTGAAATTTTGACGGGCCATTTAGAAAATGAATGTACCGAAAAATCCTTATAATTATACGATATATTTGAATAACTTGCCCAGCCAAAAATGAAGTCCATTTTGGCTTAACATTTAACAAACAATATTTTAAATTGAGAAAAAATATTTTTTCCTTAATTTCATCTTTGACCTAAAAAAATATTTCGGGAATATATAACGATTTTTAGGGCTAGTATTCAAATTGAATGGGAAAAATTCAATTTATTCATTTATAAAGGGACACTTCATCCTAAAACCAATGCATTTAATGGCTTTTTTCTGTCAAGATCTTTACTCGGGATCAATCCCAAAACATACTTAAAATAAAATCTTAAAAATTACTTTTCAATCAATCAAATAATGTTTCAGGATCGTGCCCGAAAAGATCTTTCGGCATCATGCCCAAAGTATTTTTTAAAATTTTACAATATTTAAAGTAAGTTTCCCGGGCAAACATATTGACATGACAGAAAAAGCCAGCTTTGACTATTCTTGGGAAAAATCCCGATTTTCAGTTTATGAAAATTCTTAAATTTAGCATTTGTTCGGGATTGTGCCCAAACGAAAATTCTACAACAAGCAAGTAGAAAAAGATAATTTGGGATCAATCCCGAAAGTGTTTTATAAATATAAACTGTTTTGATTGATAAATTGAAAAAAATATTTCAGGATCCTACCCAAAAAGAACTTTCAGGATCATGCCCAAAGTATTTTTTAAAATTTTATAATATTATAAGTATGTTTCGGGATTGATCCCGAGCAAACATTTTGACATGAAAGAAAAAGCCATTAAACGCATTGGTTTTTCGGCTGAAATGTCCCTTTATAAATAAATAATTTCAATTGTTCCCGTTAAATTTCAATACTGGCCTAAAAATTGTTACATATTCCCGAAATATTTTAAAAAGTCAAAATTGAAATCAGGAAAAAAATACTTTTTTCTCAATTTCAAATATTGTTAGTTATTTATTGTTGTCTCACATAATGTTTCAAGCCCATCCCAGCATTATCCCTGCCGATTGGATTGTGGATGCGATGCGTCGTCATTGGAACTGAACGAAACAACTCTAAATGTGTACGCATTTTGTATACATACTTATCCTGCCTTCTGGTTTGATAAAATAAAATCAACAAAAAAGGTAAGGAAATTGTGTTTGAGGGGCTATGACAAAAGATTTAAAACATGTAAAGACTTTTAAATTCAACAATAGTATAATGTGACCATTTTTCTTTATAATGACGTTTTATCTGGGTCTGTAGCGCCCATAGCAGCTTAGTAAATCCATGTTAAAGTTGACTGGTATTCATTCCATTTTTCGCAAAAAAAACTCAATTTACGCTGCAAACATTTCATACATAAACGTTCGCCAGGTCCCTTGGGAGATGGAGATGTTTAAAACCTAGGACGACAGATCTATTGATAAAAGAGGAACACTTGATCAGTCAAGTGTACATGGAGGAGGTGTTTAGATCTGTTGTCCTGCAATTTTGTGCGAAAACCAGTGACAGTACCAGGCCTAGGATGACAATGCCAGAAAGACACCTCACTATGTTGTGCGCATTGACTGGTCAGTTCTCTCATCAGACATGTATACAAAATAAACATGACTATGACATTTTTGGACAGAAGGTCCAATGCATATTAATGGCATCAAAAAATCCCCAGCCTCTCGATGCAGTGTTGCAGGAGATAATAATGCTGATCCCTCCTCACCAAATCACCAGTATTCAGGGTATGCGAAACCGGTGCTTGTCCTAATTTACCGCTGACGGAGGACAAACTCATTACTGATGAAGGCATTCTCATCTCCGAAATGTGATGTTTAAGGCTATCAAGATAATTGCATGGGACATTCAAAGGAATTGCATTTCAAGTTTCCAAAACTTACATGTTTTTCATATGTTTATGAGGGAATACCCTGTAGTCATTTTTGCGAAAAATGACGTTGATCTCAGGGTTACTTGACACGGCGCCACAACAAAGGTATTGGTGCTAGCAAACTAAAGTAAACATTTTTCTCAACCGATGACATGAATCTAAACAAATACATAAAAAATAGATAATTGTTTGCTTTGGTGTTATTATGTTGCATGGTTTTCTGAGATTTCCTTAACTGTTGTAGAGTATACATTAAAACAGACTATCGCCTTTCTTCTCCATTTCGCATTGTGCATAGGAGATTCATATGTGTTCAAACGGTGGCGTTACAGCCAATATGGGCACCTCGTAAGCCAGTCAAATCACTCATGCTTTAATCGGAATCGACACCCTTCCCAGAACCTTATTCGCACACTGTTTAGCCACTGCAATCGGATGATAAGTGAAAGGTGACGTCAGAGCATGGTTTGATACGTCGGCATCGTCCGTTGTTGTATACGGGTTACGCGGTTTCGCTAATAGTGTATCAATAGACTTTTCGCTTACTGTAAAGGCGGCAACTTTAATATTCATATCTGGGCGTGTTTCGGCTAATCCATCTGCTAAGGATGGGGAATCAGGGTTTATTTACAATTTGGTAAAGAGTTAATAAGCTTTTTGGGCCGCGCAAACGCGCGTGCATTTCATGAAAATCCTAACCATATACACACTGGACTCACAATTATCAACCCTTAAAGCGCATGATCACAAAATGTATGTTTTTGTCGTCCACTAAAATATTTGAAGCCTCAAAGACAAACGTTGTGGACCCAAATCACACAGCTCCTGTAGGAGCAGTCTGATCTGGGCCCACAATGTTTGCCTCTATGTTTATGTTAAATAGACATTTTCAGATGCAGTTATTTTGCTGGCGTTTTAAGGATTAAATAATGTGTTTTGCGTTTACCCTGAGATAATGGGGCAAGATGATACAGTTACTTTTGAATAAAACCATGCCTCATTTTCAGCTTTAACCTATGTCTAAGGTTGACCAGTCCTAATTACGCATTAATGAGGCGCCGCCTTTACAGTAAGCGAAAAGTCAAAGAAATCATATTGTTCTTGCATTAAAAGTTGTCGTTGTCGGTTTAGCGCATTGGTACACATAAGATGTTAAACCATTGTGCTGAAGTTTCGACGTCACTTTCAAGTTATCTTCCAACTTGGCTGCAGTGCCTATCTAGCAGATTCTTTGGCACTAGCAGATCATTTATCAAATTGTTTTATTACCAGAAACAAAATACTAAACTCTGTAAATTAAATCAAATATGTCATTTTACAGACATTCGATTACAGCAATTGACTAGCAGGAATTCAAGAATAACAACATCAGATTTAAGGACATCTTCTAGTGCATAACAGATACATTTGATAGTCACTATGGGTAGACATAGCCCCGTGAGATATTCCAGAATAAAGTAATTTGTTAATGGTTGATAACATTACAAGAACGAAGTGTACTTAGACAATCCATATTAAATGGTACATGTACTTGTCAAACTATCGACCAGCGAATGCTCGTTGTGCAAGCTTGTATGATCAGTCGCTGTTCGCATATGGATACATTGACAATGTACATGTATGTGTATTAATCATGAAAGTCACTACAAAGCATACAGGTATGTGTTTTACAGACGACTAATGTTAACATAAAGTTAATAAAACAAATAAGCAAACACCTGAACTTTTGGTACTGAACGCATATGCGCAAAGGCCTAATATTGAAATTCCAAGTTGTTAAAATAATTTCCTTTTGCTATGGAAACCATCTTGAAATTCTTCAAATAAATGTATCTTATATCAAAACGAAACTTGGTAACACGCAACAATAAAACATGGAGGTTCACATTTGCTTTAATCTTTCCGTTCTCATATCTACGCTGGCTGCAGTGATACACATGTAAGTGATCATCCCTTAAAACAGAAATGGACTGTTCCAATTGATAACGGTGGGAGATTCCATTCGGCATAAATTGGTTAAATGCTGTTCTCATAAAATGAACAAATTCTAGATTCAACGCATTTTACCTGTGAAATATACATAAGAAATCAGTCAGTGTTGCAATATATATTTTAGCTGTCAGGCAACAGTGAAAAAACTAAGGTCACCTGAGCTAGATTTAATTCAATCGATTTTTAGCTGTCTGTCAGCACTGACAAAACTAATGTTACCTGCCTTTAGCTCATCACGGTTTGGCATCAAGATCTGTCACAACCAGTGTATGCTAGTTTAAGCCAATCAGAGGAGGTCTTTTATAGGAGTAATATATCAATATGGGATGCTACGTAATCTAATAATTTCTATGAGATTTTTAATGCATAACCCAAGGTCGTAAAGATAAGCAAACGCGCTAAAGGTGCTTCAATAAACAACTTAACGGTAAATTGCATAATCAGATAACGATGGAATCACCATAAACTTTCTTTGTTGCTGTAGTCATTGGCTGTTTATGTCTATATCGCCGTGCCATACAGTCTGTAGCAAAATGGTGCTGATCACATTTATGCGCTCAGCGTCAATTCGAGAGGTCAATGTTTAACCGTTTAAACCATATAGGCACATTCACACAAATACGTTTAACGAAAACAATAGAACCCTATATATGGAAATGTAGCATTTACACCACAGCGAGCGATAATTGCCCATACGCAAGCGCAGTTATCGCTCGCGGTTTGTGTGAATGGGCCTAACGTGTCTAAAATGAAAGTACACAGTAAAACCTGTGTAAAACGGCCACTCTAAAAAAGACCAAAAAGTGTTTTTCAAGACTAATTATCGCTTACTGCAGGTCATAGGTATATGTATCGCAGACTGCTCCAAGGGGAGCATTTTGCAATACTTTCCACCTTTATTAAGCTACAATTTGTCATTCAGATTTTGTTTTGTCTATTTTTGAGTGACTGTTTTACACAGGTTTTACTGTAATATTAATTAATATAAGGATAAACACATCAATCGCAAAATATCATAAAAATAACAAAGAACAAAAATAAACGTGAACTCTTCTTCCATTTATTCGACGAGGGTGTTTATATACTGACGGACTTTAATTACGCAACACTAACTTCCCCTTATATCTTCCAAAAGACTGTTGAATGCAAACTTCCTTTGCTTCACTAATGTCAACCTAAGCTCTCTTCTTCAGCAAACACTTTAGTTTTAATTGTACAACTAAACTGGACGACGTTATTTGCTCCGTATGATTGTAGCCATTTAAACATTTCTTAAGTAGAGGAGATTTTAAGCTATTGAATGAAAGGGTACATCCAGATAAACGTCATACACGCAAAATAAGCTGTACCGCAGACCTGCCAATCAATAAGAGAGTGATTCCTCAATGACTAACGAGGTCAATGATACAAATTTGATGCTTCTAGTGTTTCGTGGTTAAAAGAAGTAGGGAACCTTTCATTCATAACATTTAGTCACATGAAACAGTTGACCCCTATCTCAAAAAGTTTACATTTAAATGCATTAAGTTCATCTTAGTTGGAGAAGTTTTCCATGTTTTACTTACAAATGAATGCTCTTTAACATACAATCAAAATTATTGTTCTGCCTTCTTTTTCGAGACACAAATTAAAGCTGTTATCCAAGTGTTGCGTTTTGAAAGTCCGTCAGTATACATTTATTTTATGCAATGGTTCTTTACGGTGTGTAGATTTCAACAAAGGTTTTCAATTGCTGATGACCTTACAGTCAATGCAATACAAGCTTAAAATCTATTTATTGGCTCATCTTATATACTTGATAGAGGGAGTTAAGTTTGGAGTCAAAGGTCAAGGTCAAATATACTTAACGCCTGTTTGTACATGTACATGCAAACTCATTTTACAATTGTTGAATGCGTTGATTCATATTTTGTACTATAACAATCAATCATTAGGGTGGGAGAGAAACATTTGTCATGGAGATCAGTGTTTGGCATTACAAGGCATGCCGAGTGGTGGCAAACGGTGATCCCATAGGGTGTATTTTTTTTTTATCTCACCCTCACACAAATAATGGATTCTTTTTCTTGCTCACCATTGATTGTTTATCCAGAAGTCCCTGAATATGCTAATGCGCATTTAAATGGCGACGTCACTTTGACTGTACATTGACGTCACTTGGCGACTTTGTGCGTGAGTTCCAAAACAACCAATGTACAGCGTTCACGTGACAACCTGGGTAAAATAATAATTTCTGACCCATATTAAAAATCCGGTATTGTCTATGGCGTGTAGATGAAAAAGAATGCTTCGGATCGCCAATATGAATTTAGAGTCTTGAAAAATGTCTAAATAAAATATACATATAACCAGGCTGTATAGATTGCAATGCCAACTTCTCTTACAGTTTTGACAGAGGATATCTATATTTGGTGCAATGTATTCCTGTGGTATGCAGATAACAAGGCCCGGTACCATACTTTCGTGGAGATTGATCATGAAATAATTTCTACGGTCATTCTCCTCCCTTCCACTGATTTATTCAAGAAGGGTTGTTGTCAGTTACAAGCGAAAGTATGTGCACAAATTACTGGTTAACCGCTTGCTCAAGCCTGCCCAGGAAAAAGTGTGGTTAAGTGAACTGACCGTCCCGCAATGACCATAGCTGTTGACATGGGAAGTAAAGCAACAAAAACAAACAAAACAAGAAACAATCTAGTTACCCTGGTATGCAAAACGGTGACAAGAGTTTGCCGATCATCATTTGGCCGGTCAAGGTCTTTTAGTGAAAATGTTTATAACTCTTGAACTGCATGTTCTATTATAATCAAATTTTGCATACTAATAGATTTTACTATATCGAGACACAGGTATGCAAACATTGTTTAGGCTTTGCCAAGTATTTTTTTGCGGCAAAGCCTAGTCACCGTTTGCATACCCGTGTCTCGATAATGTTAAAATGTTCGTACAATTTTTACGGAACCTATTTCAGAACAGCTATGTTGAAACACCCAGTTCGGCTACCCGAACAATGCCTTCAATTTAAATACCTAGGACTTGCACGGATGCCTCGAATACTGAAACATCCGCCTATGTTTTGAATAGTGGGTTGAGCAGTGAAATGTAAGCAAAATGATCAAATTCCCTCTCGTCATGACGTCATGTCTCGTCATGACGTGCACAACAATTATGAAATAACTATACATATACCGCGGTTTTGACTCCTAATAGTTTGAAACAATAGCCAAATTCATGCAATAGTACTGCAAATATCAAGGCGCTGAGAGGGAGTTTAGGTATTTTTTAAGTATTTTTGGCATAAATTTTGCAATTTCGATACATAATGTGACCTTAAAAATAAGGTCAATGTCTCCAAACCTTTATTAGCTTTTTGCCATGTCCATGTATTAGATTCATACAAATTAGGGCAAAATCAGCTGACCCAGTCTGAAGATAATGTGCATTTAAGTATTTTTGCCCTAAATTAAGCAGTTTTATCCTATATGACCTTGAAAATAAGGTCAAGGTCGGTTTATTGTCATGTCCAGATATTGAATCATGTAAATTTGGGTAAAATCATCTGACCCACTCCGAAAATAATGTGCATTTAAGTATTTTTGACCTAAATTTTGCAATTTGGTTTTCTAATGTGACCTTGAAAATAAGGTCAAGGTCTCCAAAACTTTTTAGCTTTTTGCCATGTCCATGTATTAGATTCATGCAAATTAGGGCCAAATCCACTGACCCACTCCGAAGATAATGTGAATTTAAGTTACTTTTCGCCTAAATTTAGCAGTTTTTTCTACTGTGACCTTGAAAATTAGGTCAAGGTCTCATAAACTTAATCGTTATTTTACCATGTCTAGTTTATAAATTCATGAAAATTTGGGTAAAATCCACTGACCCACTCCGAAAATAATGTGCATTTAAGTATTTTTGACCTAAATTTTGCAATTTGGTTTTCTAATGTGACCTTGAAAATAAGGTAAAGGTCTCCAAAACTTTTTTAGCTTTTTGCCATGTCCATATATTAGATTCATGCCAATTAGGGCCAAATCCACTGACCCACACCGAAGATAATGTGAATTTAAGTTATTTTTCGCCTAAATTTAGCAGTTTTTTCTACTGTGACCTTGAAAATTAGGTCAAGGTCTCATAAACTTAATCGTTATTTTACCATGTCTAGTTATTAAAATCATGCAAATTTGGTTAAAATCCACTGACCTACTCCGAAGATAACGTAAATTTAAGTAATTCTTGGCATATATTTAGCAAACTTTTATTTGTGTTGACCTTGAAAATGAGGTCAAGGTCACCTTACCCTAGTCGACTATTTATCATACCTAGTTGCTGTACCCTTGCAAATTTTGATAAAATCCGATCACCCAATCAGGAGATATTACACATATATCAAGGGCCACACCTACATAAGTGCTGACACCGACGCCGGCGCCGTCAGGGCCCGCTACAAAAGGTATTCATCCCAATCCCCTCTTTTGAATAGAACTATAACCTATTTTCCGTTTTTGATTCAAACTTTAGACGAAAATACGTAAAACAAGTTATTTCCTGCAAAACAAGAACATTTTATGCTCAATTTATACCCTAAAATCAGCCTAAAGAGTGTTTAGGGTAGGTAACTTTCAAGGTCCATAACTCTGTAAGTACGCAACTTTGACACCGACATCATTGGTTTTCTGAAACTAGGGATGCTAACACACAATTTGGTATATAACACTACTTGTTAACAGAGAGGGCACCTACAAGTCCTTAAGGAGGCAACTTTTGAGCTCTGGTTTGCTCTACTATAATGTAAATCATCATAATACATACGGTCGCTTAGTCTTATCTGTAAATGGTCTTAGGTCTGGCCATTGTTTAGTGGTTGAGTCCGGTTTATTTTTCAGCCAGTGTTTCTGACTTTTTGACTGAAAAGAATTGCTGTTTTCACAAATAACATCTTAATGGAAATACATCAAAGAGGGGTGACGAGCAGTTTTCAGTGTTCTAAATCCTTGTCCCTATCCATATAGTAAGAGACCCTTCGCGAGAATTTATGTAAATTGTAAATTATCATAATATTAAAAAAAATATATATATATATATATATATATATACATACATACGGTCACTTAATCTTAAATGGTCTTAGGTCTGCCCATGGTTAAGTGTTTGTGTCCGGTTAATTTTTCAGCCAGTGTTTCTGACATTCCATGTAGTAAGGGACCCTTCGCGAGAATACCTGACTTTTTTGCAAACTTACAACAAAATACAGATCAACCTGCCCATCTGCGCAGTCAGATCAGCACCTTTGTTGGTCGCATTTTGGAAGATATGATAGCTAAACGTACCACATGACATTCGGAATATTATATTTTGCATTTGAAAATTTAGTTAAAGAGTTAAGGAGAAGTAGTCATGAGACATTGAATATATTCAGATGCCTGCTTTGAGCTCCCTTGGATAGTGTTATACATGGTGCGGTATCTTTCCATGCACATAAAAATATAATCCTCGTAGAAGCATGATACTACACAAAAAATTTTCTTAATAATCCAAACATACATTTGGCCTAGCACATGAGAGTCTGATACTTATTGCGTAGGCGAGCAGTAAAGGGTCAGACATGCCTGTCCATCTGCGCAGTCTTCCAAGAACATTCGGAGCTCGCTTATATAAAGGTGTATTGAAAACAAATGAAGTCTCAGACCAAACATTAGGTCTCTTGTCCCACTAGATAGCTGTACATATCTGTATAAAATGACTTTGTGCACATGCGATAAGTACCAAATTCTAGTGTACTGGCCCATTTACTTCGTACATGTATATTCATATTTTGTCCTAAGGAAGATAATATCAAGACAATAGGTTAATTCATGGTATCATTTTATTCGAATTGTCTCGTCCGCATCTACACCCATTTTTTTATGAATATATCCCCTGGCATTCGTGTTGAATTCTGTCATGACTACACACACTAATTGTTTGGTGTACTTTTTGGGGTCTAATCCGAGAATTGCTCAAAATTACTGGATCAGATCATTTGAGCTATTATCGCATTACATTGGCCATTCTTCAACCCCCAAAAAGCATTCATAATAATACCAGAGGAACACGCATGTATGTCATGCTTCCATGGCTACAGTTAATATATCTCTGAATTTTATGAAAGTTGTGTACAAATGTAATGACGCACAGAACAACGTTGCGCACATTATGATACAGTCTAACTATTTCACACCGAAAATGCGATTTCAAAGTAATTGTAGTGACATATGATAAACTGAATTCAAATCGAACAATCTTGCTTTTGTATAAACATAAACTATCGCGAAAAAGCGATAAAATGAACGGCAAGCCCGCAATTTATCGTTTTTCATCAACTCGTTTGATAAATCTAATAATACAAGGGCACTCATGTAAGAGCCTCTATGTAAATTTATCATTCATAAAGCATCTTATTTTCTTGGTAAGTCTCGCAAAAGTACATAATATTATGAGCCAGACAACGAGACTTTGGTACAAGTACGAGCTACGAAGACTCTGGAGAGACTGCTGTCATATGCGTTGTACAACGCATATGACAGCAGTCCCGCCAGAGTCTTCGTAGCCTGTACACCCATATATCGGACTAAGATGAAGGGTCAGACGAGACTTTACGCATATAGCCACATCACAGGACCGAAGTCAGAAATAAAGCATATGCAATAAGTACCAACAACTCATAGGACTTTGATTTAATTTACTTCACAGTTTATCAACAATTATACCTTGGACGACCCATGATATTTTGGAGAGCAACATATTACAATCTGTTGTCGACAGTTAGTCAATACATTATCCCATACGGACATTATACAATGTAACCTTATTTTAATATATTTAGTAATCTTCACTGAGCTGTTTTGAATTTTTTAAATATAATTTTATTGAGTGAATAATGCAACTACCTTTTATCAAAGTTATCATGCAAACTCACCATCTTGCATGTTAAAAACAAGGTAAATGCATTATTATGTCCTTGGATGTACACTGCAATAGTTAAGTGGTATAGAAATTCTAAAACCAAAGGGGCATGTAAGCGGTTTTCCCGGTGTATTAATGATCGAGTATATACTGATATAAAAATGGTGAAAGAATATGGCATTTTAGATGATTTTCACAACATACAGGTACCCTAAGGCAAATGAAACTTTTAAAAATGGCAACAAAAGCCATAAGAGTTTAAGGTCGACAGTACGTAGCCTACTTATGTAACAGCCAAGAGCCAGTTTAATGGGGTTTTTTTTAATTGGTAACTAGATATTCTGGTAAACTCACTTAATACTTTGATTAGATCAATCTCAGACTGGTAGACTGTATCTCATACAGTACACAACTATAAAATCATGCAGCAACGATTTGTTTTCTTCGAATTGTCACAAAATAACTTTTCATCATCACTTCCTTGTTTGTCCGACGTTGTACTAATTGTGCCATAACCTAGCACAAGATTTGTTGGTTTGTTCCGCTGTGTCGCTATCCTTTCAAACTTTTCTGCGTAGAAATGCATTGGGTTTATCCAGTTCCTAGATAGCCACTTTCTCTTATAAGCCATAACTTTCAACACTTTCAGGCGATGTCCTTGGATCAGAATAAACTCAGGGGATTTGTGTTTATCTTGTATAGATTTATTATCATAAAACTTGTTTAAACTGTCTCCACAGAGGTTGTCATCCTGTAATACATAGAGGATATAGCTGTCACAAGAATGAATATAAGTAAGAGGTAGGTTGGCATCGGTTAGAAATACAGGATCTATAAGGGACATAGGTACAGACAGATACATGTACTAGTAAACATATGAGCCCCGACATGTGATTTCCAACAATGTGGCATTTTGACATGCGTAGACTCAGACGAGCCTCTGCAGCCTCTTTTTAAGCTTAGAAACTCCAAATGGTGTTCAGTCAGTAGCTTCACAATCATAGAATACTAAAGCGACTTGCAAAGGCTCTGATCAGACTGCGCGTATGCGCAGGCTGATCTGAGGCTTTGCTGGTCGCACATACCACATTGTTTGAAATCTCATGCACTGGCTCATTAGTAAGAGGTAGGTTGGCATCGTGTAGAAGTACAGGATCTAAAAGGGCATAGGTACAGATACATGTACTAATAAACACATATTTCGTACTTAGAGCTGCATAGTCTGTAACTTTTGATCTTTTAATTTTAGGACTAATGTTTTTATTTTTCAAGAACACAGTGAAAAAAAATAAAATTCAGATATACATTTTACCAATTTCGTAAATCTTAACAAATTATCAGTATCAAAACAACAGCATTATGTTAAAATTAACCGTCTATAATAATTGGAGGGACGCAAATAATCACCAACACACCTGTTTTATAAGATAATTCATTTTTCCAAGTAGTTTTTAGCTATAGTGAACAGATTTATTTTGAAAACATAACTTAATTCTACTTTTACAAATGATTTAAAAAGAAAATAAAACATTTCGAAAAATGTTCATAGTTGCAGACTTAGTCTCTTTAAGATTGTGCATTTGAATATTAGTTATCCACATCATAATGCACTAGTTAGTAACATTTTCCCCTTAAAAAAACAGGGAAAATGCAGTATATTGTGCCTACGTTCAGCGGTTTCCAGCGGCATAAAACTACTTTGCAAGCTGCGTAAAAGCACTTTTAATCCAATGAAAAGCGACGCTACAATGACGTCGGGTTTGTGACAGTATATGTATATCGCAGGATATGCTGTCGCAAATGTATAACGTTATCAGACGTCGCGATACATTTGCAAGTGCATTAGAAATATGTTTTGGTACTGAAATAAACAATCTCACTGAGACGGTTCTTTTTAGTATCCACATCATTTAGTATTCGGTTTATTTCTATACATTAAACACATTTAGCTAATATAAAACTCTTCTACATGTACCATGTGGTCCTCAGTACAATTTCAAAAAAAAACATAACAGCTTAACAAATACGGCAAAACCTGTGTAAAACGGCCACTCAAAAATAGACAAAGTTGAAACAAAGATCTTATTGGCAAATGGTAGCTTAATGAAGGTCAAAAATATTGCATTCTGCAATATTTTGGACCTGCATTAAGCGATAATTGGTCTTAAAAACTATTTTGGTCCTATTGAGACTGGCCGTTTTACACAGGTGTTACTGTTCACAGAAGGTACAAAGGGTTAATACATTATCAGGGAATATATAAAATGACAAACCTCTACTATTGTAAGCATGGTCATTACTGAAATGATCAGCATGCATCCTAAGCACCTGGCTTCTGAACTCAGATGACGAAGAATCACTATTCTTTGAGTGGATGAGAGGTAAGAAAATTGTGTTTTAATGTCGCATTCTTATCGTAGATATATAATTGGTCTGACCCAATGCCCTGTGTTGGGTATGCTACATGTATTAGATCGTTCTGTGAGTTTTTCATATTCATATTCCCATGTGAGAAGAAAAGGCAATTCAAATGAGCACACACAATTGTTCTTATCATAATTGTCCTCTATATTTTTGAAGAGAGCCATCTTTACCAAGTATTTACCTTTTTGGAATTGTTCAATATTTTATTGTTATTGAACAAATAAGCTGTATATTGTGACGAAATCCATTTAACTATTTATAACCAGAAGATTGAAATACCGCCCAAATAATAATAAAAGTTTGATCAGGGTGTCACCATGTGAAGTTAAGAATTGACGTTCATAACAACACAATGTATATTGGCATATATTTGGCACACTTTTGACGTTTTTTACACGAAATACGCGATGACAAAATAATTTAATTGTCATATGATAAATAGAATCTAACATTCGTGCTCATATATATAATTATTAAATTGCATTTTATCACGTTTCGCAACTCTTTTAATAAATAAAATAGACTAGATCTGTAACTATGAACATTTTTCCAAAAAAAAAATCTTTTTAAATCATTTGTTAAAATAGAATTAAGTTATGTTTTCATAAGATGACAAAGTGCCGGTACTAACATGTATCACGATGTCCTGGAACGAAAGCTCTGGCAAGTTTGTACAAATACTCAAACAAACAAGAGCCATTGCTGCTTGTGATGAAGGCTCGTCGCAAAATTATGACCTCTGGCACTCCTGGATACATTTGTACGTCAACAATAACATTTAAAGAAGGTTTTGAGCCAGTTCAAATAGCTAAAATCTCATGAGCAACAAAACGCCTAATATTTACCTGGAATATGACCCGCCTCTCAAGTTTGTCTGGGGCATAGAAGGAGCACAAACCTATCAGGGTATCAGTCTCCATCTCAGTCAGTAACTGCGAATATTCGTAATTTCTGAAATTATACTATATAGCTTTTAACCCTTAATGCACAAATCGCAGCAAAATTCATCTGCTTTTCTCGTCTGCTGAAATGTTTTAGAAGCCTCTATGTCAAATAGTGTGGACCCAGATCAGACTGCTCTTATAGGAGCAGTCTGTTCTGGGTCCACTCTGTTTGCTTCTTTACTTAATTCGTCAGTAATGTTAGGCAATTATTTGCAGCAGACGACATTTTCAGATGCATTTTTTTCTTAGCGCTTTTAGGGTTAAGTTAGTTTATACCTGTACCACTACAAAATACATTTTGACGGCATACAGTGCGGATAGCGTTTTACAAGACGATCTACAATGAACCATCTATTAAGAACAGTGGAGGGGTTTTGGGGGTCTTGGTCCAAATTGAGTTGCAGAAATAATTAAGAAATGAATTCGATTTTTTGAATGTTCATGGGATCATGAATATTTCGGGTTTCTTGCAAAGTAAGTAAAACCCGAAGCGCTTCACGTTTACATTGCAAGATACCCGAAGTATTCATGATTCCCTGAACATTCCAAAAATTGGATTTAATGCTTATATTTACACTTTATTATAAATATCTAAAATATACAGATTATTTATAATTTAGAAAACAAAACAGTTTTGTATTTAATATGTTATTTTATTAACGGTTTTGTTGGAGTGTAAAACGGAAAAATATAACATGCGGAGTTCGATCCAGAAAGTGTAATTAAGCCATATTATGAAATCTAACATGGCAAGGTAACAAAGAAAGTAAGTAAGGGTCTAAAGATCAGGAATCGATACAATCAAGTACCTCACCTGACCCAGGATACCAATGAGAAAGTGACAAACTTACAGTTGCTCATGTCACCCTTTACTTCATAGGTAAGTTTTAGATCATGATATTATTTCTATTTTAGACAACATTGAAAATCAATAGAATTTAAGAGAAGTTTTGAAAACGTTTAAAAATATTATGGAAAAGAGCAAATGCTCGATTTTCCCTAAAATTTTCGAATACATGATATTTCAAAGGCGTCAAAAGGCGTTATTATGGAGTAAAGGGTTAAGATAAGTTGGGCCTTGACACGAAAAAACCTGTCTTCTGACGTTTGCGAACAACAAAGGCGCAGACCAGCCTGCGCATCCGCGCAGTCTGGTCAGCGCCTTTGTATTCGCTTATTGGAAAGTATCATATCTAGACTTGCTACGAGCGAAATTGAAATATCTAAGCTAGCCTTTGTAGCTGAGCAGACTGGTTTGAATCTCACGCTGTCGGAAACCCGGAAGACAGGTTTTCTTGCGTTGCGGCCCAGATGATCTTACCTTAATCTTGAGTGAGTGTCATCTACATCTAGAAGAGAGCTCACACAATCCAAATAATACATCAGCCGTCCACGTGGACAGTTTGGTATTCTCACTAAAATATCTACTCCTATATGATTCTCATCGGGTTCTGCCTGTCCTTCCATTTTCACCCACTCAAACAGAGCATCTAATACTTTTAAACACTGTATGTTCGATAATACTGATCCTGATAACTCATATCTTCTGTTCAACTTCACAACTGACACCTGGGTAACTTTTAATATGCCAAGAAAAACTATATATATATAACATTTATTGTCACGTGGCTTCGTAGATGATTGGAAATGTTTCTGATGTCAGTACAAATGTACATGTACACGAGGTAACATCTAAATTAGCTGTGTTTTATAAATAAACGCAAATTTGCATTATGGAATACCAAAGGCGTAATTTTATCTTGCAACCACATTCCAAATGTACGCATGGAAAACGTTGATCACAAATTGAGATACCAGGGATCGAATCCGAGGACTTTCATAATCATAGCCAACACTCTACCACTGGGTCATTAACTCGGTAAGCATTGTTAAGTGTGATTAATACGTATTTTGACTTGCCGCGGCATACCAAATGTATTTACAACTAGAACGTGTTGAACCGACGAAAAAAAAGTAGAGATGTGGGGGATGAAACCTGGAGCTTTTTCACACGCAAAGGTTTTGAGTCTAAGACGGTCACACACTTTTCTAAGCCTCGTTGGGTATGAGTGCGTTTGTGGGAGGGGATGTGGGGCTCATGTTGCCTTGTTTACAAGGCGAGCAGTTTTACTCCTGCTCCGAGTAGGCTTTTTATCACAGATGGCAGCCAATGAAAGTTCCTAAGCTATTGGTAGGGATCAGCAGCCTGAGCCCCATTTTGAATTTCAAATATCTACGAGTCAATAACCTTTGTCGCATCCTGACAAGACATGTTTTATGCACATGCAAACAACTGTGCTAAACGGGCATGTACTGCACAAGTTGTTGTTTTGTTGTTTTCTGTGGATGATCGTGAATGGTTGATTGAGGACAGCACGAAAAATACTTAATTTTGACATATATTTCACAGTACATGTATAATCTCTGTGGGTCTATCCTCACTTGATATCCATGCAAAATAAGCCAAGCTCTGCTTTCGGTTGTTAGCTGTTGTTTTATCTAGTGAACATCTGTTTTCATCCAATCTAATGCTTGTCTCAGCTCAGGATGAGTGAAAGGCTGTTAAACCCAAATTCAAGAAACAAACAAAACATTTTGCTTTGCTGGCATGCTTTGGAAGAAAAACTATATATAGCACACATTTTAATATAGTATTTCAGTATTAGTCATTGAACCTTACAATTCACGACTGTAAGCCACACCAATTTAGGTACATATAGGGAAAAGTACAAAAAAATGTAAATTGAAAACCTGATCCAATTCCCATCCTATAACAGTTTTTTAGAAAACACATAAAACAACGAAAAAGAAGTTTCCAATTACACTTTTCTATTTCCTGATAATACTCACTTACTATTTTTTGGATATCCTGTGACAGTTTACACGCCTTCACAGATATAGCTATGGTTTTAACATTCATTGCGTGATGATGGGGCATGTCTCAGACTCGACGACGGCCCTTGTGTAAAGCTTTTATCGGTTGGCTGGTGACTGGTGCTTGTCTTTTGCCGGGTCCACCATGGCTCAACTTGGTTATCTTAGCTCTGACTATCCGTGAGTCGTGCGCATTATTTTTTCTGTTTCATCACAGCGTGCTAATTTAATTAGATTGGTTCTCTGTGATGATGCATTGCATAATGTAGGAATTTTAGATTCGAGGAGAACAATTTTGTGTTTTGACAATAACATAATCTAGGGCGAAAATGTAGCGCCAGTAAAATACTTAAAGTGCTCCCAAGCCTCTATTATAAGGCGGTAGTTTCTTTGCTGTTGTTGCCTACTCCATTTTTGTGAGTTTATGCGTTTGGTCCTTGTTTTGTTATGCAGTTCATATTATATTTTCTAGTTTTGCAATTATCTTGACGAGGAAGAGAAATAGCTTGCTTCTTAACTTGAATTGTCTTCCTGTTGTTTCATGACTGGAAGTGTCTTGTAGCGATCTACAGTATGTGACTGTGGTATTTCTAGGTCATATTCACTTATTGCGATGCGTAATTAAGTCAACTAACATAGCACGTGTTTTTGCAATGCATGACTTGACAGACTACTCTTATAAGTGTACCCTCTGTTATCATTCTTATTTTCCGGACAATTGTATTAACCAATCAAAACTATAGAATGTCATCATTGCTTTTTTAAGTTTAAATAACATCAGAAAGGAACGCCTTTTGTAATAATTAAAAGTTAAATATAAGTATAGTCTTTCGCTTTATTCACAACATCTGATATTGCAATTAGCAGTCGTTGTTTGACGATTTACTTGTCATAAAACAAGAATGTTGGAGAAATGCTACAAAATTTCAAACATTAACTAAAGTTTACGTAATTGGCTATTTCAAGAGTAGAAAAAACGAAATCTTGCACTTTTGAAATTTTACTAGTTAAGACACCAACAGATGGTAAAACATTTTAAACACTTTTAGACACCACCTTATTTTCTGTCATGCTACTCGGACCCTGATTTTTAGTCGTAAATGATCAAATGAGTTTGAGAATCTGCGACCCGTGTTATTAATATGTAAATATTCAAGAGTCACGTGATGTATATTTTCAGATAGCTTCCTTTTATTTTGACATAAATGTTTTACATTTCTGTTCGATTCACTCATTGTACTTTGTCATGTATGATATAGACAGATACAATAACGTTGCAATAGACCTTTATATATTTTAAGAAATCGACAAACTGTGTTGTACTTCAGTCCTTAAGGATCGTTTGTATATGTGAAAACAGTGAAGACCCTAAACCTTTGCCGCTTTGTGAAGCATTTCATCTGGGTCGTCTTCACTGTGTTCGAAGTACCCGTTTAGGGCTTTTCCGCGTACAGACCGTTCAGATGTATATATAGGTGTGATTAATAAAGGTGATTTACCTTGTTAATGAAATGGTAAAAATAGGTCATCAGAATCGGAATATAGAAATACAAATTGTGGTCAACATTTTTCAACAATATATGACTAAAACAACCCAAAGTTACTTCTAAATTTTAAACATTAACATACAGAAATGTGTTGTCAATTGCAATATTTTACTCCATACTATCGATTTGACGATAGTCAAACATAACCGTTATCATTTCTAGCAAACCTCTGCAAATAAGTTTTACTCCACGACAAAATGCAATATCACAAGATGAACACATGAAACAAACAAGTTGTCAAATGACTATTAGTTAAAGCAACCACAACAGGAAATATAATTGAGACATCTTATGAGAAATTGGTATTATACAAATGGTAGGCCACTATGTGGCCACGTGGTATGCAATGTTCCGGTCTCTTGTAAATCTTACGGAGATAGTAACCAGCTTGGGGCGAGGCTACACAGTCTAATACTTATCGTATTGGCAAGCAGCTAAAGCTAAGACAAACAGTCTCGTCATAGTCTTCATGTAAAATACCACAATGCTGGCCATTGTGTAGTGTTATGGCTTATATTTGCACGAGGAAGCTAAATTGTTGTTAGTATGTAGACTGAATAACTTTTCGTATGTCTTTAATTTCCTCATCGAATGTTTATAAGAGTTTGGCCTTGGTGCCGTATGCATATACTAAACAGGGGAAAGGCATATATTACTGTCCGATAGAGATCATTAAAGGATTAACTGATAAGGGACAGTTTCAATATCTCACAAAATTAAATGATCCTCAATTTGGGAATTACCTGTATACAACACAATTTCTTTCACTAAGATAAAGATCAATATTTTATCATAATTTACCTAATCCCTTCATGGGACCACTTTATTGCCCCTGTAGGGAAGTCATAATCACCTCATTATGACTGTTCTTTTGATCTGCCCAGTCTGACCCCTGGAGAGAGTCATAATGAGTGGTACCAGTATTATTGTTCAAATTTATAGGTCTTTAAAGCCCTCCAAGTAAATATTTTTACTGACCGTTCCAAGGCGGTGCTTCTTTTGTGGATCATTTATGTTATTTCTGTCTTGTTTTGTTATGCTTTCATGCATGTCTGTTTGTTGATGCCTTGTGGTCACCTGCTGGGAAACGACTGACCTCTTGGCTTTCGTCTGTTGATGTCTAAATGTGGCGTTGTCACTTTCCCATTGGTGTCCTATGTCAGGTGTGGTGCTTGATTGTATCGATTCCTGATCTTTTCCCTCTTCCTTACTTTCAAAATGGTAATCTGTCTTCAAAACGGTAATCTGTCATCTATCTATATAGCGCTGATATTTTTTATATATTCTGGTCCTTCGGGAATTTTGGGTTCTGAAAGAAAGCAAAATACCGCTAAAGCCGGTGCTAGTGGGCATGAGAATTGTTACACTTTTCATTTGTTCTCATCAACAGACTCAATAAAACCGAGTCTGCTTTTTTCTAATATTGTAGGTTATCTCTATTTCTGAAGGATCCATATTCCCAGATTATTCAAAACAGTCAGTTGTATAGTGTGAGATTTGGTAACGATATGCAATGACGGCCATTATAAAATAACGTACATTGTATGTAACTATATGATGAATAATATCTAACATCCGTGTTCTTGTTTACTGAATCTATTAAACTCGTTGCAAATAAAACTCGTAATAAATAAATTCATTAATGTGTTTCCAGAATTTAAGTGACCCCCGTTTTTCTTTTTTTAAGCAGCTTTAAATTGAACCTAGAAGAACGGCACTTAGCATGTGGATTTAAATGCACACCGCGTAACTAAAACTTATTTTTGGGAGACGCCCATATTTGTAAATGAAGCCCAAATGCCCTGTATAAAAGAATAACTTAGTTGTTTTTCCCTATGAATATACCCATGTGTACCCCTATAGATACACGTGGTATATTTGCATTGCTATGATGATATATACTAGCCTACAGGAATATCTTTATCCGCTGATTCAACGAAAATCTATTCCGCAAACCTCACTCGTCATCACTTTGACACACACACACACGCACACACGCAATTGTAAAAGTCTATATGGGTCCTAGACAGTGTCGTATTGAAAGCAGGCAAATGTAAGGCTTAAGCATGAAACCTGCATGTACATGTAGCACCTTCCATTTCAATTCATCGACTCTTTTTGCCTACGAGGTAATTTGCCATGGTTTTATCGTCTGCTGATTTTTTTTCAAAATCAGTTTTTTGTGGGTGTTGTTCTTTTTCTTCTAAAAAACATCTGTAATATCAGTAGAGTGTCTAGCAGTTTGGATCCAGATCATGCCCGTCAAGTCTGATCTTGGTCTAAATTGTTTGCAAAGGTTATCAGCAGACGACACTAGTAAGTAAAGAGTTTATGACGACAATTCAAGCAAATTAGAGAGTTGACGAGAAATAGTGAATCGGGGATACATTAAACTTCAAGAGCATCAAATATTTGCCTGCTTAAGATATTTCGCTGATAAACTTTGTAAACAGCCGAAGCCAAGTTCAGGCTAAGATGTTGGGCATTATCTGGATCTATTCTGTTTGAAAACCTACTTGTATTCCTGAAAGACATGTTTTTAGAAAATAATTATCTCGAAAAAAAAGTCAGCAGAGGACAACAACAACCCAGCATTTAAGGTTTAGACAATACTTTTATTTGAATCGCTTTTTAACACAGGCCATTTCAATGCATCAGTTTTAGATGTACAGTGAAGTTTATAAGTCAGTATAAGCTGTGAATCATAGCCCTAGTGCGCGAAGATTGGTCCAATTAAGCAATTTTAGCGTGAAGCTGCGCCTGTCTTCATCAGTTAAAGCACGTGTTTTTTGTGCTCAAAAGAACCGTATCATCGAGATGGTTGTTTTGAGTACACACTAAATATTTTTTGCAAATATTTTTTGGTTGAGAAAGAGGAAAAATAATTTTCTGTTACATACTCTTATCTGTAGGACTGATGAATTACCTCCACTGACCCGTATAAGCCATGTTTTGTTTATATCGTTAGGCTCACTTGTATTGGAGACTAATTCAAAGAGGAGCAGCAAAAACACACCAAAATTCCATCTAATCCCAGCCTATACAAAAACTCACATTTATGTGGAAAAAATTAATTCAATTACGCGGTCTATATCTTAATTCATTTCTCTAATTTATTTTTCAATTAAAATCACCACCAAAGAATAATTAGCAAAAAACGGAGGTCACTTAAGTTCTGGAAACACTATAATAAAGATCCTCTGTATAATATACAAAAGTACCAATAGTGAGTTCATATGATGTTGCAACTACGTGAGTGGTTATTAACGCTAGAGTCAGTATCGCTAGAGCTCTTATTGCTAGAGCGGCTATTGTTTAATGTTTTATAGGCATAAACTCGATCTTCAATTGTTGGTGTAGATGCTGAACTCATAGACTTATCACTGGAGTCAGTATCGCTAGAGTCAGTATCGCTAGAGTCAGTATCGCTCGAACGCCTTTTGATGTAACGGAAATTCGTAAATGCACTATAATCATAGGGCTGATTCTCAATTGCGTGTCTTTGTAATGAATTTGCGGACCTAAGTCGTGTCGCAAAATGCGTCACTGGCCTAATCCAGAAATTGTTGATCCATTGTCGCTTGTATGCCATTATTTTTTCACTGATCTCTTCTGACCTCCAATTAGGATTGTGTCGGTAAGTAGCAGCCTATACCGCACTGCACTGAGCTCAACGAATGCGTTATTACTATCCCCACACATGTCGTCATCCTGAAATTAGATCCAATAAAAATTTGCTTTAACCAATTTAAGCTGAATGAAATTTTCAACTCTAATCAATTAGACCAGTTCATTTCTGTTTTAAAAGTTATTGGGTGATTTTCATTTGCACTTAAATTCTAATAGAACATTATTTAAACAAACAATGGATATTCTGGCCTTGAGGTTATAAAATTGAGTTCATTCTCAAACTCAAAATAAAGCGCAATAATTGGCTGCTTGCGAACACGTGTCTGCAAGCAGCCAATCCTTAAGCTTTATTTTGAGTTTGAGCCTGTGCGCAAGTTTTATAACCTCCATGGCAGGTCAGACGCCACATTCTGTGGTTTCATCTTCAAGATTCAAGAAAATGTTTTAAGTGGCGCACAAGTAGGCATTCTGTGGCATCTTATCTGGGTCTGCACTCTTTGTCTTTGTCCCTCGACAAGGACGCTAGGCGTATGGGTAAACGGTAATTTCTTGAATGATATGTGCAACATTATGAATTTAATTTACGGGGGGAGGGGAGTAATTGTTTCACATCATTTTTTTTTTTTGCACGGGTGGTATTACACAATCGAATCTTGTTTACTTGAAGTCTACTAGGTCAGATCTTTTCGACTTAATGTAAGTTTGAATGATTGGAAGTTAGTCATTAACTTATTTTATTACTCAAAATTCATTACTAAACGAGAATTCTCTTTGATGTTATATAATTCATAATAATAGAGGACCCAGGGTCCAGAAATGTCAAAAATAAGCTACACATATTGACAATTGTTGAAGTTGTTTTGGTACATTATAATGTCAAATACGTTACATTTTCAACTATACTATAAAATTATGTTAAATTGTTTGCGTTGACAAAATTATTAACATTTATTTTTGTTCATGATAACATGTATTTAATTGGCCATTCGCTGACCATTTAAAAACTGCAAACAGATAATATTATGTTATAATATACATTATGTGTCAGTTAGAAGCTGTTTAAATAGAGGCCATCAATAAAGCGTTATATAAGTTAAGAACCTTAAATTTCTAAACTTAATGCTTATATAATAATTTTTGTTAGCTTTTAGACACCTAATGATTATTGTAGTTATATCACTCAACATAGGAGTAATACTGAACAACATTTCTGGTGTAAAATATCATTTTGATGTCCGATTTTCAGAATGTCACGTATATAACAAAGGTAAAGAAAACAAATATTTCTAAGTTCCTTTACCTATACATCACTGGGTAGTTTTTTTTCATTTAAAAACGGGAGCTGCATTTGATAGGCATGAAGTAACTATTTTTCCTAAAGAAAATGTATCAGTTGTAATAAAGAGGCTTTGTGTATATGGGTGCATATTTTCATTTTAAAAATGTTATATATCTTCAAAAACATCACATTGTTTGCTATTTTTCCTCATTTATATGTTATATAATTTACAAGCTAACACATTGATAAGTCTGATGCAACATTTCAACTAGTAAACACTCCCATGTAATGGCAAATTGTCTAAAGTAACATATATAACTATAGAACTTTATATTATGTTAACATATTTGACTCAACTGTTTTCAGTTTACAACTGTGCCTGTAAATCTTAAACTGATATAGGTTTTTGTATATTTTTCTTTCATTAAATGGAAAAAATCAGATGATTTTCAAGCAACCAAAGCTTTATGACGAGCCAGTTCGCACTTGACCATGTTATAAAAAGTAAATAACAGATTTGACATTATCAAATATATTAGGTTCATTTACGATATCTACAAATTACTGAAAGGCTGTAAGAATTGTGGAAACTTTGTTGTTGCTCCCACTGATTGCGGGAGTTTGTGTTGGGCCTTTGTTTCAATTTTTGTTCTTAATGCCCTTTATAGTTCGGCAATCATCTTGTTGAGAAAGATAGCTGGTTGCTTCACTTTAATGTGGTGTGGCTATCTGTGTTCTTTGTCCCTTCCTAATGAAGCCGTGGGCCAGTCTGCAGTCTGTAATTTTTAAATTTCATAGTCATATTCATTTGTAGTAAGAAGATGTTTGCTTGCAATCTAAGTAGCATCAAAGTAAGTAAGTGTGCAAAGATCAGGAATCGATACAATCAAAACCCACACCTGACCCAGGATACCAATGGGAAAGTGACAAACTCACAACTAGACACCACAAACGAGAGTCAAGAAGTCAGCCCTTTTCCAGCAGGTGAACAAAAGGCACCCATAAACAGACGCGCACAAAGGCACAATAAACACAAGACATGAAAGATCTACAAAAGTAGTACCGCCTTGGAACAGTCAAGCCTTTATAAGTATATGAAGTAAAACGTTGTATATTATGCATGCAATATAAGACAATATATGAATATATAATCATTTATTCTATAAAAGTGTGGTTCCATTAATCAAATTAGGTTCCATTATTCAAATTGTTTGCGCACATCTATTTGTGCATGTATTTAAAATCAGAAGGTAACTTTTTACTTTATTCTATCTATTAAATATGATTTCAGAGTAAGTAAGGGTGCAATTTTAGCATTGCTTTAATTGTTTAATTAATGAAACTGATAATCATATTGAGTCAATTCTACTAATCGTTTTCTAAAGCAATGTACACTTTAAAAAGTGAATGTGCTATTTACGCATTATTTAAACGAAACATTCCTGTTAAAATGGGGTGGACAATCATTCACAATGGGGTTTACATGGCAAGACAGTTTTGCCATGATGAATTCCAATAAATCTGTTAAACTGTTATTTATGATACCAGTTTAACTTAAAAGGACTTCAGCAGTCAGAATAAGTTTACATCAATTTTGACAGGTGGCATTCACCATAACATAGATTTTACAAGTTTATATTAAAATATTGGAGGGAAGAGCAAAATGTTAATAGTAACAAATACAGTCATAAGATCAGACTTTGTTTTAGCAATAAGTGGTAATACAGCTGATGCTAATTTCTACTATAGCACCATTGCAGTAGATGAGTCATTGGGCCTCATTTTGAACACATTATTGCAGGAGTCCTGTAAATTGATTCCTATACAATGTATATAGCAGAGTTTAATGTACATTTAATTATAGAAGTGTAAGAAACGCATCAATTGTCCTAACAAAACTTAATAATTAAATGATAACATAATAGAGACAGATCTTTTTAGTACCATTACTTTCACAAATGATATACTTTAAAAAAATGTTAAAAATTATAAATAAAGTTAACGTTAAGTATGTATACATGTAAAATGTGTATGTTGTTCCCTTTATATCAATTGTCTCCAAAACAGTATAATTCTTTTCCTTTTGAAACATATCATGATACATATTAGATGGCGATACGCTGTATAGCATTGTTTCTATTGCCAATTGCGCTAAATGTAAGTATGAAATAGCATATCATTTGTTCATTGTACTATTTAAAAGTATTCTTTGACAGCACCATAAGCATGAATTTTGTTTCTATTTGATGAACTGTCAATATACTGTACATTTGATATCGTTTAAGAAGTTGATACACATCTAATGAGTATAACTTGGTTCTAAAGGCTGAATGGTAGTTGTTATGAGAACGCATTGTAAGTGTAAAAATTCCAGAGTGTTCAGCCAAATAAAAAATAAATAAAGCAGAATCGATCACATATGCTGATAATATTAGAAGCCAAAAAGCAAATGTTTGACCATACTTTCAGGACATGCTGGCATATATAATCAGTCAAGTCCTTGTAAGCTTTAGGTCCTTATTTTTAAAGTATAATCATTTCGAAATGTCTGCTATATTAACAATGCAGGGGTCAGCTTTTCTAATCAATTAACAAACTTGTATCTTTTTCATATTTGTTAAAATGGAAATTTAGAGTAAATGCCGTCCTGTTTAACAGCTTAAAAACAATGATAAAAGTAGTATTCTCCTTTATAGTTATATGCGTAACCAACATAAATTATATTCTTTTTCATCAAACTGGATATGCTGTAGGTACTTAGATATTATAACCACAAGGATATGTATGGTTGGTGCTAAATGTGAAGCAGAAATCATTGCAATTTCCACAAACACCACTTTATTTCATATGGCCAGGATGAATGCATTTTGTTAGTTCTTCTTGATTTGCACTCCAGCTTGGAATAACTTACAGCTTTTAAGGTTGTCAGTAAGCAATTGAGACTTATGGTTATAAACATAGCTGTTTTAATCGATCGCTAATTTTCAAAGCAAATATTTGATGGCTTATACAATGGGTGATGGAGCTTACAATGGTACTTCGTTCTATTTATTTATATCATCTGAATTAAGATGTTGACAGTAGAGCAAATGCCCTGTGGATGTCATTTACGGCATACAAAGAAGCAAAAACATGGTAGTGGCACAGATATAAAAAAACCATACAATGTTTTTTTTAAACAAAACGTGATTATGAAAAATAAACACGTTTTAAAATTCATATTAACATAATTCTTAAAACTTATTTGATGGTGTTGTCATGTGCTTTAAGATCAAATTATACCCTTTAAAGCAGCCATGCTTTTGTTGAAGTTGAATCTCGTTCATATTAAATGTTTGAAAAGACAATATTCACAACTTCTGTAATTAAGAGCACTTAGATAGCAGTCATTTTTATCTTCATACACTAGCTGTTTTACTCACATAGTCCTGACGTTGCACAAAAATAATGTTTTCAGAGAAAGTAACGTATATAACAGAAAAACCAGGCGCCTAAACTAATTAATTTTAATCTGCTACTAAGCTGCGTTCAATGAAAATATCAAAACAAATTATAATAAACTAAAATAGGAGTTCCCTATTATCTAAGGGTAACATATAAGATTAGGCTGTTGCGTAATAATGCACACATTTATAAAGAGCTAACATACATTAAATTTTGTCCCATATAATATGGTTAAGAAATGCATTATTCTCTCTCCGCTGGTATTTTGAAAACTCATGCTCAAGTTCACTCAGCGTGTCACAATATTGTTAACGGTATCAAACCAGGAAGTAACTCTAAAAAGTCTGATAAGCATGCTGCGGATTGCTCAAAAGTTGTATGCTGGGGCGTAAAGTGATCTATGCGAGATTTATAAGTTGTTCATACAACAATGTGGCCAAAGGTATCCGTCCCCGTGATAAAAAAAGCATTTTTGTTTATACAGGATAATTTTCATGCAAGTAAGAGCCTTTGAAAGATATATTCCCTTAAGATTACTTTGAAATCTCAATTCTGCAGTAAAACGTTATAATTTTGTCAATATGTACGCTACGTTGTTATGGACGTCATAAAGTTTCCCATAAATCTGTAAAGCACTAGTGGTTTATCATTTTATTGCATGGCGTTATTTCACCTGGGCCTTGGCTTGAACAAAGGTAGTGATCTACTAGTTGATGCTGCAAACCAAATATCAAGGCTCTAGGCCTTGTGGTTTCAGATATTCTTTTATAGGCGTTTTAGCCACAGGGACATAATTTAACAATCTAGGTGCATGTACGTGTAAAGGTCCACTAGGTGATGTTACCAACAAATTACAAGCCCTTATGCCTTGTGGTTTCCGACAAGAAGATGTCTTTTATGTTTTCACTGTAAAACACTTTGTACAAAAACATACAACTCGGGGCTGGGCCCATATTGTATTATTGAATAGATTTGATAGAGGTCTACTAGCTAAATGATATATGCCTAGTATTTCAGACACGAATATTATTAAGTTATATAAGGTAATATAAAATATGTGACCCCCGGGCTGGGGCCATTTTTAGCGCATTTGGCATTATTTGCAGACACTTTGTAGAGGTCTGAAAGATGATTTTAAATACTTAATACCATGGCTCTATACTTAGTGCTTTTAGACAAGAGGTTTTGTAATGCATTACATGAGAATATAGTTTTAGCTCACGTGACCAAGCTGTGCAACTGACTGCAACCATTTTAACAATTAGTAAACATGGCTTTATAGGTATCATTACTGCCAAGTTTGGTCAATATCCAACCAGTTATTTAGGAGCAGATGTTGGCTGAAGCAAGTGATGGCAACGGACATACGGCGGACGACGAGCATCCAACGATCAAAATAACTCACCTTGAGCGTATCAAGGACCCAACGCCACTCCATTGTATTTACTTACCTCGAAAAATATTTTCTCATTCAACTCGCCAGGAGAATAAAGCTGTACCAGAGCTATAAGGTCACTTGTCTCGGATTCACTTAAGCAGTCAAAATGTTTAAAATCCCTGAAATGGCTAGAAAACTGGTTAATAATACATGATAATATAGAACAGAAAAGCTAGTACAGTCACGATATTTCGATACTTATCAAAGCTTTTGCTATCGCGATAAGCCACGCCGTCTTGTGGTATTGTTTTTTGACGGATCAATTCCCTTTTGCTACTTTTGTAGGGGGTTACCTAGAGACCCAAATTGTTTTCAATTATGACCGCTGATTTCAGAGAAGATGTTTAAAAAAAGGTTTTCCTCTTGGTACAGAATAGAAACTGGCCATACCTCCTGGCGGCCATGTTTTGACAGATCCAATTCGTTTTAGACATTTTTGTAGAAGGTCACCCCTAGACTAATTTCATACAAAATTGTTTCGAATTCTGGACGACGGTTTCAGAGAAGACGACCTTTATTTTTTTGTTATCGTTAATGATAATCCACGCCCCCTGGCGGCCAATATTTTGACGGATCTAATTTGTTTCAGCTTTTTGTAGGGGGTCACCTAGTGGATATTTCTGCCAAATTATTATCAATTTGACCACTGATTTCAGAGAGGAAGACTTTTAAAGTTTTCCCATAGGTACATTATAGAGACTGGCCACGCCCCTCTGGCGGCCATGTCTATTGACGGTTCAAATTTATTTTAGCTATTTTTGTAGAAGGTCTCCTGGTGACCATTTCTGCTAAATTATTTTCAAATCTGACCACTGGTTTCAGAGAAGAAGGTTAATGGAAACTGGCCATGTTTTTGACGGATCAAATTCGTTTTAGCGTTTTTGTAGATGGTTACTCGGTGACTATTTCTACCAAATTATTTTTAATTCTGACCCCCGGTCTCAGAGAAGATCTTTAAAGTTTATGTTACCGTGATAAGCCACGCCCCCTGGCGGCCTTATTTTTGGTGGATTAATTTTTTTAACTATTTTGCAGAGGGTCACCTCAGAAGAATTACTGTGATGTTTGGACAAAAATGGCCCAGTGGTACATGAGGAGTTGTCATTTACGAAGTACGACGACGACGACGGACGTTGAGCATTGACTGATCACAATTGTTCACCTTGAGCCATTTGTGCTCATGTGAGCTGAAAACGTCTCCTGGGATTTAAAGCCTGGTCTGCTTTCTTTGTTATGGTAATCTTATCCTTTCATTGATGCAACTTGTCCGGTCTGGACCTAACAAAAAGTATGTGAGTATGAGAAGGAAATACATTGTACCACAATCACACATTCAATAGCTAACCGAGATGCCCAGGAAACGAAACCTATTGTTATTGTAAGGTGTGGATATAGAAGCATTGCCTTGGGATCATCGTGTGTCATTACTCGTTTACAAACCTTGTGTTGTCACGGACTTCTTTCTATCCGTCCCTCACGCCTAGTCTGAATTCCTATACTCCTGATCATAAATGAGTCGGGACATGTCATTTCCAACAATGTGGTAGTTTGTCAAGTGTATACTCAGACGAGCCTATGCAGCCTCATCTTAAGCTTAGCAACTCCAAATGACGTTCAGTCAGTAGCTTAGTATTCATAGAATATTCAAGCGACTAGCAAAGGCTCTGACCAGACTGCGCATGTGCGCAGGCTGGTCTGAGCCTTTGCTGTTCGCACATACCATATTGCTGGAAATCTCATGTCACGCCTCATTATTATTCTCTTGATCATAAATATATACCTTAATCTGCAAAGATTCTCTTGATCACTAAGATCCAATACAGTGCATATACAATCGAAGTAATACATCAGCTTCGCTTTTGGATGATCAGGAACTCTTACATTAATTCCAAAATCCTGAACACCTACTCCTGTCCGTTCCAAAACAGCAGCCATACATGTATTTGCGTATCGTCCTAAGTTTGATTGAGGCAGAAATAATCTTTAAAAAATATACGACGAGGATTAAACAAATAACCGTTTGATATTTATAAGGCCAATAAAGTTGTGTGTGTTTGCATGGCCCATTTCCTGGTGAAACACGCCTGTTACGACATATCGTAAACTTTAATCGCATATCCCAGTGTACTTAAAGAGACTAGGTCTGTAACTATAAACATTTTTTCAAAAAATATTCTTTTCTTTTAAATCATTTGTAAAAATAGAATTAAGTTATGTTTTCACATTAAATATGTTCAGTACAGCTGAAAACTGCAGGAAAGTGAATTATCTTATAAAAACAGGTGTTTTTTCTCTTGTTTGTAATTATTTACGTCCCTCCAAAATTCCAGAGAGTTGATTTTTAGCATAAATGCTGTTGTTTTGATAGTGATAATTTGTTAAGACTTACGAAAATGGTAAAATGTTTACCTGACTTTAAGCATATTTACTGTACTCTTGAAAAATGGAAAATTTATTTCTAAAATTAGAAGATCAAAAGTTACAGACTATGCAGCTTTAAGATGTTTAATTATACATGACATGTACAGTAAAACCTTTGTAAAACGGCCACTCTCGAAAAGACAAGAAATTGGTTTTCAAGACTATGTTTTTTGCTTAATGCAGGTCAAAGTAATACTTTCGACCTTCATTAAGCTACCATTTGTCATAAAGATCTTTGTTTTGTCTATTTTTGAGTGGCCGTTTTACTACTACTATTTTCAGTTTTATTGACGGTGTGCCGGGGCCCGCGCACATGATTCATATAAATATTTTGTGGCCGTGTTCCTTGGCTATAACCATTACTGGCTGGGTGGGTTTGTGATTTTTGTGTTGTTTTGTTTATGTCCAGGAACACTTGAAGGCTCAACCGGCAGTGGTTCTGGTTTTAAAGCGTCTCAGAAGACGGGGCAACGGCTTAAAGTCTCATCCGAAAGACTAGGAGAAGCCGGGAACCGAACCTGCGACCATAAAGATTTTTTTGTGGCCGTGCTCCTTGGCTATAACCAGTACTGGCGGGGTGGGTTTATGGTTTTTGTGTTGTTCTTTTATGTCCAGGAACACCCGAAGGCTCAACCGGCAGAGGTTCTGGTTTTAAAGCGTCTCAGAAGACGGGGCCACGGCTTAAAGCCGCACCCGACAGACTAGGAGGAGCCGGGAATCGAACCTGCGACCCCTGGTTTGTGGCTTTCCTGAGTATAAACCAGTTCCGCCGGGTTGGTTTAAGATCTGTGTGTTGGTTTTATGACGGGAACACCCAAAGGCTCGCCGAAAAAGGTTTTTATGGAGAAGCCGGGAATCGAACCTGTGACCCCTGGTTTACGAGGCAAAAAAATCTTATTTGTAGCTTTCCCTTGGTGGAAACCTGTTCCGCCGGTTTGGTTTAAGATTTGTGTGTTGATTTTATAACGGGAACACCCAAAGGCTCTAGGAAATGGATTTTATAGAGCAGCCGGGAATCGAACCTGCGACCCCTTGTTTACGATGCATAAAACTTTTAGTGGCTTTCCTGGGTATAAACCAGTACCGCCGGGTTGGTTTAAGATTTATGTTGGTTTTATGACGGGAACACTCAAAGGCTCATCGAAAGTGGTTTTATGGAGAAGCCGGGAATCGAACCTGCGACCCCTGGTTTACACGACATAGGCTTATCCCCTTCACCACGACATATTCAGTTATACTTAAGACCCACTTATATGTAGTTCTGGTTATTATTTACAATTTTCCATTTTGACCATGAAAAGTTAAATAAGCAAAAATTGTAAATAACGTTATGTAGTTTTCTACCAGAAATCTGTACATTTGGGCGAATATAGTTCTAAAAATTGTGGTCGGATAATTGTAGTTCATGTTCATGCAACTTTTTTTCTAAAGTTCATCCAGCGTGTCACAATATTGCAAACGGTCCCATACCAGGAAGTTAGTCTATAAAGACTGATAAGCATGCTACGGATTGCTCAAAAGATGTATGTAGGGGCGTAAAGTGATATACATGTATATGAGATGTATAAATTGTTCATACATCAATGTGGCCGAAGGTATCCGTCTCCTAGATAAAAAAAAATTGTGGCTTTTCCATGGGTAGTGACCAGTACTGGGCCGGGACCGGGAGGGTTTACGATTTGTGTGTGTATTTTATGACGGGAACTCCCGAAGGCTGAACCGAAAGTGATTTTATGGAGAAGCCGGGAATCAAACCTGCGACCCTGGTCTACAAGACAAAGGTTTATTCCCTGCAACACGGCGGCTTCGCATTTTTATACAGGAAAAATGTCATGCTATTTAGAGCTTTTGAAAGATATATCCCCTTAAAATTAACTTTTGAAATACGATCCAAGCAGGCACATGACGTCCAAACAACGTCGTTTCAACACATCGATGTGACGTTGACGTTGATACGACGTAGATTCAAGGCTGTATGCCTACTGGGATACAAAATATAATTTCTTTATATATCAAAGAAAGCTAATACAGTGGGTCCTTATCGCAAGCCGCTTCAAAAAATGAATTCTCAAAGAATTTGCTATATGCATCAAGCACGCGCGAACTTGCGTCCATAAAAGATTAATGGACTGGCCAAAACATTGTTTCGAGATTCTAAGAAACCACTCTAAAACAGAAGATTCGTGTTCATGTGCCAGCGTCTGCCTGGCTATCTGTCTGGCTGGCTGACTGGCTGCCATATAATCCAAACTGGAGTCAGCTAAGGTCACTCAAAAATGCAACTCCTATAAACCACTCCACTCCACGATCCCACTCATTGTTTTAGCGTATTATGCTTGTGGCAATATTTTCTTCTAACCGTTAGGCCAGTCTGCGCCATTTGTAAAAGAAGTCATATCTCACATCTCTTGTGAGTCATATCTCACATCTGTATTGCAATATTGTCCCTATTTAAATTTGAAAGTGTTTAACCAGATGATTTTTATTGGCACTGACTAACAATCTAAAGTAGTGATGCAAAAACTTTGCTTCAATCTCGACCGAATATACATGTGATCCTTACTTGAAAGATCGCAGCAAGTTTGTGAGATGGTGCAGAAAGCATTACATGTACAAGCAGCGGAGGACCACTCGAGCCTGCACAAACTCACATTCTCGCCACGCATAAACACGGAAAGAATATATTTTAGTACATGTAAACGAATGCTCAGTCCAATGTTTAGGACTCTAACTCCACTTGATAGCCGCACATACATGTTTAAAAAGACTTCACGCCTTAATACGCGATAAGTACCAATATCTCCTGAACTGTTTCAAGTATTTAATAACATTTAACAAAAGATATGTGGCATACATCCTGTATGTAAAATAACGTTTTATTTTTAGTTTGTCATAGTGAAATACAAGTGATATGCCCACTAAACTGCTAAAAGTTTTGAAGCAATACAGAAAACCCTAACTAAAACGGCCTTTTTCAAAAAGACCAAAAAATGTTTTTTAAGACCAATTATCGCTTAATGCAGGTCAAAGGTATTGCAGAATGTTCCAAAGGGAGTATTCTGCAATATTTTCGACCTTCATAAAGCTACCATTTGTCATTAAGATCTTTGTTTTGTCTATGTTTGAGTTGCCGCTTAAGATAGGTTTTACTGTACGTTGTATCAAGCCATAAATGACATTTCTAGATGATGGCCTAAATGGCTCATTTCTTAAGCGTTTCCGAATCTCCGATTGGCATGGCTTTTGCAATTATTGACAATTGAGGCATTGGTCATGATGTGATGTCGACTGTGGAATAACAATTGAGGCCGAAGCGACGCCGAGGTCAGTGTTGTTTTTTCTCAAGCCTGTACTAAACCATATCAATGCCTCCATAGTCAACAATTGTTTTATTATATAAGTTCTCAACAAAAGCAACATAATCTTGGCCATGGACTATGCTTTAGCCAGTCGTGACATTCATGTTTTATATATCACCTTTTCATTAATTCAATTAAATGGTTTCATTAAAAGTCAGGAAGAAAATTCGGAAAAGTTAACAAGTACATGGATTTTGTGAAGAAAAGGGTTTGATACATTGATTTGGAGGTAATTTGGTATGCTGAATCAAAATACCAATGTTGGCAAGCTGAGAAATGACGTCTTAATGACATAATTTGCATATTTTCAAAATGGCCGCCAAAATCATAGAATTTGACATATAACTGAAAATTTTTATTTTTTGAATAATGTTTATTTATCCCAAAATCATTTGTATAATGTCCTAAGATGGTTTTACCCTAAGAGTACATGGCTTAAGCGGAAATTTACATAATAATTGCCGTATTAATTATAATTATAGACAGTTTAGTCTATAAAATCATATATAAACTGGCTTATTCAGTATAATGCTATCTAAATGTAAATCTTATTTTGGATTGTTTAACAGCTTTTAAGTAATAAATGAGAAAGAAACTTTGATAATCAACAAGTTATTTTGTTTTAAAACAAATATGCCATAATGTCCATGCCCAAATATATGGTATATTTTGTATCTATAATAAGTTACAACATGTACATTCCTTAGTATCCTAGGGTCTAATTAGACCAACCTTGCACCATCAGGAAAACTTCTAATGCGTGTCAAATTCTTTTGTGACACCACCTAAATGGGGGAAAATATTGCCCTAAAGAATAAACCCATCTGAGCTAGGTAAAATTGCATGGTTACCATGGCAACACACAATGCTCTTCTAAAGAATGGGGATATCCCTACAAAGTATTCATATCTCAGCAGCAACTCATCCTAAAACTTAATCTTAGTACCAACTCAATGTTAAGACATCGGACATTCACCCGATGTTCAGATATGCAAATGATCAAATTTGCATATTCATGAATATAAATGAAAACATTGAAAATAAGAGAAAAAACGTAAAACAATTTTGCTAGAGTAGTTAGCAGCTAACATATGGGTTATGATGTACGTATACACCCCTTTGATTTTTCTATCATTTTTCTCTTATTTCTATTGTTTCATTGATGTTCATGAATATAAAAATTAGATAATTTGTATATCAAACTATTGGGTTAAAGTGTTAGTATCAACTTTTATTTAGTAACAAGTTTGGTAGGCTAGAATAGTTAGCAGCTGACATTAAGGTAATGTTGTACGTATTCCCTCCTTATTTTTTCAATAATTTTTCTTTAATTTCTCATGTTTTCATAAATATTCATGAATATTCGAATCATGAATGTTCAAATTTAAACAGATTGCATATTGTACCATTGGGTAAAATACTTTGTCTAGGCTTTGATTTGGTACCCAGTTTTTTAGTCTATGATAACAGCAACTAACATATGGGCGACGTGTATAGGTACACCCCCTTATTTCTTCTAAGAATTTTCTTTTATTTCTATTTTTCTAAATAAATTCTTCTGAATATGCAAAAACGAAAATTTGCATGCCAGCACATTGAAGAAAAGAACAATGATTGGGCTTGAATTTAGTACCAAATTCGATCGATAGTATAGGATGAGTTTCTGCTTAGATACGAAGCATTTTGTAGGTACACCCCCTTCCTTTAGAATAAAAATTACGGATTTTCACAATATGTGGGGGGTGGGGGGTAAATTGTTCTAGGCAAGCCTCCCTGAGCCCGTTTTATTCTTCGCTATTTAACGACCAGTTTGTTGTGACTGACAACTTGCTTTTCTTGAATGAGTGGAAGAAGAAAAATCCATAAAATATTGTGCTGCACGCAAGTGTCGATCTCGGGTCTGTTTGCAAATGAAGGGGACATGCTTCTGACCCAGCTACAGTGCCCGATGGGTTGCCAATTTTATGTTATCCAAACAGGTTTTTTTTTTTTGGAGACAATTCTTTTTTGCATTTAGTGGTTCCACTGAACAATTTTGAGTAATTGTCCTTGGGTGCAAAGTAAGCCTTATAAGCCCCCAATCCCCCACCCTCCCGGTATGTATGTGTGTGTGTGGGGGGGGGGGGAGGGGTAGTTACTGGTATTCCATAATTGAACCACAATTTTTAGTTTCGTTAATATTCATGATTATGCAAATGAAATAATTTTAGATAAGACTTTTGGATGAAAAAACGTTTCAAATTGTATCACTGATGATATAATAACATGCATCAAGGACAGTTCAGTTTATATTTGCTTTTTTATATTTTTTCCTTATTTTCTGAAATTTTCATCAATATTTATAAATATGCAAATTAGATAATTAATCTGCATATACGACCATCCCATCGGATGCAAGTACTATATTTTTTATAATGTAGGGTGAGTTGCTGATGAGATACGAGTTATTTTGTAGGTACATGACTTTTTCTTTAAAATTGCATTAACCCCCATCCCTAGCTGAAACCTACAGAATGTTTTTAAATTGCAGTGTTTTCCTGCAAACAATAGTGATATCATTGCGATGCATGTTTTAAATTTCTTATTTTAATGAAATCATTCCTGACACATTTGGGCCAGATAATATGCATACACTAATATGAAAAAAAAAACTTAATGAAGTCGGAAGCAAGATTATTTGTTTAAGTTGCCCCCCTGATTACCTCTTGATCACATTTTTAATTCTTATCGCATTAATTGATGTCAGTGAAGACCCCATTCATGAGAAGATGTTTTTTGATTGATTTGTACCAGTTTGGCATCCTTAACACGTCACTCTACAGATTTTTATTGATTTTTCATCAATTTGGCGGCCATATTGGAAAAATGTAAATAAGATAGTGAAGACGCCATTTTTCAGGTTGCCAACATGGTTTTTGGATTCAGCATACCAAAATATCCCTAATTGGCATCTCAAATCTTTTCTTCATAAAATGCCTGTACCTTCTTAAATAAGCGTCTTTTTCTGATTTTTTTCCTGACGATAAGTTAAACAATAAATAAATGCCTACTTTATTTGCACATTCAATTGCAGAAAAAAAAACGAGCATAAACGGAATAGATGTATAAGTTAATTACTATAGCAACAGCAGTCTTGAATTAACTGAATATGATGAAAATGTTACAACAAACCAAGTAACTTTTATGTTGACATCACTCATCACAGACCATGCCACATGTAGTTATATCAGCGTCTGTTCTGATCAGAAGATGCTTATAGATTGCACGACCGTTGCGTCTGCACTATATTCACTATGTATACTACAATAGAGCAAATTACCTATAAACCATTCGCATGTGCTCGTCCCATTCAGCTCCATGTAAAAATGCATATTTCCAGTTGCAGGAGATTGCTTGGATTTGTTCTGCCTGTGAGTGACAAGATCTGCCATTCGCCTTTCAAAAAAATGAAAAGACAATCTACCTTGATAATTTCGTTTTACTAGTATTCTAAATTTAATGAGGGACAATAAAATCAAGCTGAAATCCCACTGGCGCCATACGTTAGCTGGAGAGTTGGCTGGGGAGTCTGGACAAAATGGTCCGCACAAAGATGCATTTTTTCTGCTTCAGCATAGCAAACGGAGACCTATATTTAATCTTTGAGGGAGCTCCAGACACCAAACACAAACCCAGATATTCACCATACAAAGAAAGTAAGTATGACAAGGATATACCACAATCACACACTGCATACCGACCCACATCTTCTCAAGCCAAGGGTACTAACTCCACTTCGTTCCTTACGTGCGTAAGGAACGAAGTGGAGTTAGTACCCTTGGCTTGAGAAGATGACCGACACACGGCCCGTGTGGAAGAGCAGTCACAGTACATAAGGAAAACAGTAACAGTAAAGCAATGAACTCCTATCTCAGCATAATGATTGTAAAACTATAAAGTACACTAAGTACTGCATTACAAAACAAGGACCAAACACAAACCCCCACAAACACTGGAAGCAACAATAAACAATGGATCAATATCTTCAGAACCACCGCCTTAGACTGGTCAGCAACCAAAGCCACTGCATTTCAGTGTCGCCAAATCATAGCCTTATATTTTTCTGTTGTTAAAACACAAAACGTGGTTATCTCACATGGATGCTTCCTAACTTATGCAATCCATTACAGAGAACCAACTAATTAAATTAACACTTTATGAGGGCTAATGGCTTATGGTTAGTCAGAGCTAAGAAAAACCTGAAGTTGAGCCACTCATATGACATTATAGTTTATAGACAATGATCTGTCATCAACATGCAGAAAACTGGACTGTATTATATATGGTGACCAGACTTAGTGTGTACAGGTCCAGACAAACACATAGTTTTATAGAAAACTGTGTGAACATTCTACTCATCAATCTCCATATTTATTTTGGGTCCTCATAAAACCATATCATTGAGACCGCCCCCTTAACAACATATGTTCTGGTTGAGAAAATGAGATATTAATACAAATTCATAACTAATCAGAATTACCCTTTTGACTCATGTGAACCTTTACAGATCAAAATATTCACCTTAAGTATGATGCAATGTAGTTTATATATGGGCCTGTCGCGCGAAAACCTACATCGGGGTGTCCGACAAAGCGAGCTTCAAACCAGTCTCCTCAGCTACAAAGACTAGCTAGAATATTGAAATTTCACGTAAAGCAAGTTTACGCATGATGCTTTCCAAAAAGCGAATGACAAAGGCGCCGATCAGCTTGCGCGGATGCGCAGGCTGATCTGCGCCTGTGTTGTTCGCAAGCCCCCGAAGACAGGTTTTCTCGCGACGAGGCCAATTTTATGTTTCTTGATGAACCACTGATATATAATTTTGAGTATTTCAGACTTCAATATGGGCAGGAGTTACGCCCCGGGTTGAGGGGGTTCTCTTATTCTTTCTTCATACACAAGCTTCGATCCGGCATCTAATGTTTACTCCCAAAATAATATCAGGAATATCAAGCACCCAAAAAATATTTGAAATTTTAGCAACCCCCAAAAATATCTCCTTGGCCGTATGAAATGACCCTAAAATGCATAGAAATGACCCCTAAAACCTATAATCTAATTTTGTGACGACCCCCAAAAATATCCACACAATCTTCATACCAAAAAAGATATTCTTTATTCTGAAATCCCCAAACATATTGAAATTCAAAATATTGAACCCAAAAATGGGTCTGAGCCTGCGTATATATGAAATTTCAGAGTACCTCCTTGGGCAGTTACTCATCGGAGTTGTCTCTCTGAGGAAGCTCTGAGGAACTAAATACAGGCCATGATAATCACAGTATCTATGAAGTTCAGTGTAAAGGTTATCTTACCAAGGTCATATAGGCTCTGTATTAATTAGGCATTATGGTCAACACTTACTCACCATAGTTGCCTCTTTAACCCTTTTGTATACTGGAAACCCTTAGTTGGGTACTTTGGCAAACAGTGAAGACCCAGATAAAATGCAGCATAATGCTGCATTTCATCAGGGTCAGCACTGTTTGCTAAGACTAAAAGAAACTTCAGGGACAGAAATACATAAAAATTAAGAAAATGCTTCATCTCCTTTTTATATCTTGATTTATATGTTATAGGAGCTGATTCATTTATAAGTTAGGGATCTTTCATACAAACCAAACTTATATGTGTCTTGATCCACATCTGAGGTTGGTGCGCCGTAAAACCCTATATTTTATTGCGATTTAGTTCATAAATTCAAACGAATTGTTGGGAACCCTAATTTTAGTGATCAATTCAAAAAGATTATCAAACCTTATGTAATGGTTGGATATAACTTGGATGTCAAGCGACAGTCTACATGCCTGGTTTTAAACCCAATCACGGTTTATAGATATGGTTTCTTCTTAAATTGCACGACGGTTGGTCAGTCCTCAGACTCTATGACGGACCTGACGTTACGGTAAAGCTTTAATCGGTGGGTTGGTGCCTGATGCTTATCTGTAGCTGGACCCACCGTGGCTCAACTTGAGGTTTCCTTTAGCTCTTACTATCTTAAGTCGTTGAAACCGGAAGTGGACACAAGTACTGAATTTTATTTCGTTACAAAGTGAGCTGATCAAACTGTATTGTGTTTTGTTTATTATGTACACATGATATAAAACACATACAATGATTTTAGTATGTGTAGCTGATGAGTTTCGAAAAATGAGTTTTTTGTTTGAAAATGAGGGGGGGGGGGGGTTAAATTCATTTAAAATCCGTCATAAGCGAAAATTCAAGTCATTCAAGTGTTATAATTGTGATACGTCTACGCCTGGAGCCAGTCATTCTACAGTACTATGCTTTTTGCCTCTAAACACTAAACAGGAGTCTCTCTTTCTTTCTCTCTCTCTCTCTCTCTCTCTCTCTCTCTCTCTCTCTCGTTATTATACTTGCGTGTTTAAACTCGTCCAAAACCATCATATAAAATGCATATTTTATAACATGTCTAGGAGATGATCTAAATAAGCCACTGGCTTACTGTCAGATCCTATTATTTTAACATTGTATATATGTATAGCATGCACTTTACCTGAATAAATGCTGTTTAAACCAAGTGCTTGGTGTGTGTGTTTTCAAGTCGGTTAGACGGGTTTGTGATCACATGCACTTCATTTCGATACAAATGCACTCAAAACCCTTATTTCCTTCTAAATGTTGATTCTTTGCATTTTGAACCCAAAAAGTGAGGAAAACTATTCCAAAGCACTGATAAAATGTAGTCCTTTGAAATGCACATATTTTGGCAAAATTTCATTTCAATATCATTAGCGCTTAATCATTAAAAATAAAATCGAAAAGTGGCCACTTATAACTTAGGTTCAATGTATAATGCTTTATCATATGTATTTGAGAATAGAACTTTCCCCCACTTAAATAAGGTAGGGTCTTACCCATCTATATGTCTCTATAGTTAGCCTATGACACGGAGCTTATTAAAAGCATGGCTGAATTGCACGCCATTTAAATTTTCAAGGTATGGCTGAAACTAAAACACTGTAATGTATATTTATAAAAAAATGCACAAGAAGAATTTCTAAACGTGAACAAAAGGTTTCTATAAAATTGTCTTTGACTCTCCGTTTTAATAATTTTTACAATTTCGAAGCGATCCTTTAATGGATCTTTACATTTTTGCAACCGTTCATAGCCACATGAATTACACAAAATTGATTTACAGCTACCAGTTACAACTAAGAAAAAAGACCTATTTTCATTGGCTTAGGGCGCTCACCAGGCCTGTTTGTATTTTGTCATACACTGGCTGGCGCGCGCTTGCCGGTGTATATTATTTACTAAAATAAGACTCCTTGTGTTTTCCGTTCCGGGTCTGCTTTTCTAAAGAGTCGCTAATAATCCTGGCCCACTTTGAATCGAACTAGAGTTCCTATTATAGTTCTTACATAATATACTCAGAAAAACAATTGAAGGATATTTGGATTCACTCCCATCTCTAACATTCAATACAATAAAAACTTTAATAATTATGCATGCATTTCATAGTTTTAGACACCTGCAATCAAAATTGATGCTTTATTTTAGTCACGCTCCAATGGTTTAAGTACAGTACAAATCCAAAAGGTTCAACCCTCTATATTGAAAAGTCACAAACGTTCAAAAAAGATTAAAACCCATTTTTATCGCTTGTATTCCATAATGACTGGCTCTAAAATCATCGCTGGTTCTCCCTTCAAAATATGGCACCTAATTTTGAATCTGTTTTTAGTGTTTTAGTGCTAATTTGTAGTCAAATTTACCAAGGTATGCCATAATCGTGTATTTTGGCTGAAGAAGTTGTTCCATTATTAGGGGCGATGACTGATAAATTGGTATTAACATTTGTCTGTGGTCGGAATTAGAACATAAGCAATGACCTGGTAAAGGTTGAGGCAAAAATTGAGAGCGCTATTTTTTTGGCCTGTGAACTTTGGTTAGAGAGGGTCAGTACATTTGGTGTAGTACTGTATCGTAACCAATGACCCGTGAATTTCAATTTGCATTTGGATGAATTGCATAGTGATATTTCTATCAATTACAAAAATAATTTATTTGAAAATTATATTCCGAAATGTTATAAAGTCAAAAGAATTTTAATATCCTTCAATTGTTTTTCTGAGTATAGATGCGCACGTTTACATCTGAACGGCTACAGTTGGAACTTTTAATTGGCTGTCAAGTAAACAAAAAGAATAACCCTGTATGCTCCGCTTCAATTATTCATCGTAGACAAAAAGGATGTTATAAACTGCGCAGCCTTTTCTAATAACCAATTACGAATAAGTGTGACTAAAATTATGCTCAGCTAGGTTTATTTAAAACAAACAATTCATTTTGAGGCTACTGACTGATCTTGAATTAATCTTGATAGATAGGTCTAGAGTAGGGAACCAGCCTATCTACTACAGTAACGGTGCTCCGACCCGCCGTTGATCTCTAGCATTTTCGTGACGTCACCCTAGTAGCGACTATCGGTGTTCGAATCCAACTTTAGTTACTATAGTAGGGACTATAGTTCGATTCGAAGTGCACCCCTATCATAGTTGCCGAGAACGCAACAAATCACGCACTGGAACTGATCTATTTCGATTTTAATGCATAATAAATGACGGAAACAAATGAAGTCTTCAGCCTTTCCAATTTCTTCACTGAAGAACTCCCGCCAATACTTAGACCACGTCGCATACGTTTACATGTATTTGTAACGTTTTTCTAGCGTAAGAATGACGTTACGCCATCTAACGCAATGAATTACGCCATTTTCTAGTAACAAATGACGTCAGCTATCACACATTTTCCCTGCGTTTTCAAAGCTGTGAATTATTGTTTGATATATCAAAATTTTTAACATTGGCTCTACAGGCGAGGTGTGTTGGAAGACTTGTTAGTAAATGTTGAATGATGACACTCATGCACTACATATATAAATTAGTAGGTCTGCACTGTTTCTGCTAAATGCTTAAAAACTTGTATATACGTTCAGTAGTTTTCCCAGGAACCCTGTACATCTTTCTCTAAATGTTATACAATAAAACAGTTAATTGACTAATGAGGAATTGGATATGATGTGATATTGACCTCGGTCAATATTGGTATTCTCATGTCGATATCACATCATATCCAATGTCTCATTAGTCAATAATTGTATAATATACAAAATGTACCGCAATATCGATCTCAAGCACTGCGTATGCTACGGTGATTTGTTCATGATGAAGACATGTTGACTGTTCATATAATATTGCAACAACAGCTGTCATTATCGTTTGAGCGACTATTGCTGTAGTGGCTATTGTTAAATGTATTATAATCATAAGGCCGATCCTCAATTGCGGGTGTTGGTGATGGAAGCATGGACCTAAGTCGTGCTCGTGCTGCAAGTTGTCTCACTGGGTCAACCCAGAAGTTAAGAACCCATTGACGCTTGTATGCCATGATTTTTTTCACTGATCTCCTTTGACCTCCTATAAGGATGGTGTCGGTGAGTAATAGATTATGCTGTACTGCACTGAGCTCGAAGAATGCGTTATTACTGTCCCCACACATGTCGTCATCCTGAAAGTAGATCCAATTAAAATGTATTTTAACCAGTTTAAGCCGAATTGATTTTCACAAATTCGAATCCAATGCATCCTTATTTAATTCTCCTTAGCGGATACTTCAACCTTTTGGATTTCGAATTTTCGGTGTTTTACTACGAGTGACCTAGTAAACGATGATGTTACATATATTTTGTGTTTGACCTTCGTTGTCGGCTAGCATCTGGTGTACATAGCTGACAGATTGTTAGTGCTGCCCCGCAAAATAGTTTGCTGTGTACAATGTATCAAATTCAATCATAGTTTTACCGGGTACTTTGGCAAACAGTAAAGACCCAGATGACCTTTAGTGAAAGAAATACAGACTATATTTTGGGGAAATTATAACCTGCGACCCCTCAATATATAAAATGGATAATCCTGACTTTTTTGTATGCAGCTTTTTGGAAAATTTCATTGGTCTTAAAATGGTTAAGGAAGTGGTTAAGATCACGGAAGCGGTTAAAACAACCAAATAATACCACCAATAACACTGCAGTAAATTATCAATTTAATTTATTCAGTGGTCAGCTGTATCAAGTTCATCAATAACTGCAGAATTCATTGTGTTAATGTCTTCCAGCAAACCCTGTTTTAATCAAGGCAAATAAAACAAAGGGCAGCTGTCACATTTCCCATTTATCTTTTGGTATGCTATATGTCCTCCAGTGATTTTTTGACTGACAGTTCCAAGCCGGTGCTTCTTTTATGAATCCTTTTTTTTTGTTATTTATGTTTTGCGTTTGATTTGATTATATTGTTGTGTCTGTTCCTTGCAGCATTGTGATCACATGCTGGGGAGGGCTTGCCTCTTGTCTCTCCTGTGCTTGATGTTGCCTTGTGTTTTTGTCACTTTCCTATTTGGTGTCTCGGGTCAGGTGTGTTACTTGATTGTATCGATTCCTGATCTTTGCCTTCTTCTTTACTTTTAAAGAACGTAGCAATAAAACAAGAACTTGTGATTGTGGTTTTTGTCCAGGTAACTGTGCATTTTGGGTAAGGAAACAAAAAACAAAGAAAGTGGGCACTTGAGGTGCACAATATACGAGGGTCTGGATGGGGTATAATGATTAGTGAATAATGACCCTTTTGTATAATAAATAGTGAATAATGAGCCAAAAAAATAATGAATAGTGAATAATGGGGGCCTAAAAATTAATGAATAATCCTTTTTTTAATGAATTGAAAAAAAATCAATGAATAGTGAATAATCAGATTTCTTTGCCACCTTTCTAACTTTAAATGAATAATTGGTATTAATTAAATGAATAACCCAAAATTTAAATGAGATGAGGAATGGGCTAAATGTTTTAATGAATAGTGAATACCAGACCCCCCCCCCATCCAGACCCTCATATACTATTATTCCTAAACAGTGTTGTGTATAACAAATGCTCAATAGGTGAACTTACAACAAGATTTACTTCTGTTCTCCTCAGTAAGTGATTAAGAATACCACAGTGGATAGAGTTGGATCATCCTCGGTAACCCTGGCGTGACCCTTTACGTTACACTGCATTCATTCAGAATGCAGTGTAACGGAGTGGGTCACGCCTGGGTTACCGCGGACAGAGTTGGATGTGGACAGTAGCAGTAGTTGACTTTCAGAGTATATCTGGATATAGATCATGTAATGGGTAATGTTCCGGCACTGTGGCACATTAATTAACCCGTTATGCTTCTAATGGTGTTAATATTGCGACTACTATTTATTAGTCGAATTTGTTTCAAATTTAATGATTGTTTGGGAGTAATTTACAATTTTATTCAAATTTAAAAGTACAGTATGTAAGCATGTAAGCAAAGAGTGCAAAGCCTGGTCAGTGGTGTATGATCGGGTTCTACACTGTTTGCCGATGTCCCCGAAAATGGATGCTAGGCTTATATTGGTTAAGTATATTGAAATGTTATTATGATTTTTCAGCATAGTTTATCATCAATGATAACCTACTGTCGTACCAATCAATAGTGACAGTGACGTCAGAGTTTGTTTACAATTGTTAAGTAAAACATTAACTTGTACAATCCACTTGAGCTAATGCGAACCGATAAATCACTTGTGTATTAATCCTATCCGCAATTAATACATAAGTGAGCTATCGATTCTAAGTCCCTGATAATTTTGTTAACAAAACATGACGTCACTGTCGCTCTTGGCTGGCAGAACAGTATATATTATAAAGCTTCATTCTTCGAATGCTGTTTTAATAGAGAAGTTTTAATATGCGTTATATATCTTGATTTCCTGCGTACATGTAGTTTATTACATTGCTTTTCCTGTAAATAATTGCATTCACTTACCTGGAAAAATATTTTTCCATTCAATTCGTCAGGCGATAGAACTAGTACCAGAGCAAAGAGTTCGTCTGTCTCAGATTCAGTTAGGCAGAAAAAGTTTGTATAGTCCCTGAAATGTCAGGAAAAGTGGTAGAAAGGTCATAAAACACGAAATAAGAGAAAATTCAATCATTACACTTCTTTACAATGTACCTTAATGTCATTGGTTCAGCTCTTCTTGTCGACTTTTACATACAGTTGTTGTTCTGTTTACCAAGAGCGTTGGTGGAACATTCCTGGTACCAGAACGACAACGCACGTCCACACCGAGCCCATGTTGCCGTCGATGCTACGTGGTCTAAGTATTGGCGGGAGTTATTCTGTGCAAAGGCGGATTTCAAAATGGAAGAAGTTGAAAACTTCAAAGTAAGTAAGGGTGCAAAGATCAGGAATCGATACAATCAAGTACCACACCTGACCCAGGATACCAATGGGAAAGTGACAAACTCACAGTTAGACGCTACAAACGAGAGCCAAGAGGTCAGCCCTTTCCAAGCAGGTGACCACAAAGCACATATAAATAGAAGCGCACAAAGGCATAGCAAACACAAGACAGAAAAACATAAAGGATCCACAAAAGAAGTACCGCCTTGGAACGGTATGTAAAATATTTTACTGTAGGGCTTAAACCGGTTTCACGGCGCCAACCTGACCCTTAATTCAGATGTTGATCAAGACACATAGATATTTGGTTTGCATGAAAGACCCCTAACTTATCAATGCATCATCTCCTAAAACATATAAACCAAGATATAACAAGGAGATAAAGCAAAGATAAGGACTCAACAGGAAATAAAACTGAATATCGGAGCAATAGAAATCCGACATGTAAACAGCCAAAGTATCAGGCCACTACCATCTCATCAATAGACAAGTATTTAAGTCGGAACTGTCATAGAGTCTGAAGTCCGACCCACCAGCGTGCACTTAAAGAGGAAAGCAAAGTTGCCAACCGTTATTGGGTTAACCACCAAGCATGAAGTCTGTTGCAATACATTAATGTTATAGTCAATCATTTTATAATGGGAAATTAATTTAATGAACTGCGCTGAAAAATTATTGGAGCCAACAATCTTCTCCAATTTATACACCAAATCAGGTTCCGAAAGTCCTTGGCGCAAGAGAGATTTAGGTCCAACTTGGAATTTAGATATCAAATCATAGTATCGTATATCGTCTATACAATTTAGAAAAGGTTTTGCAAGTTTATGATACCAAAGGGGTACGTGCATTAAGAGGCTATTTTGGCCCCCCTATGAGGTCAAAAAATAAAAGTTGCTCTTCACAAGTTTCTTTGTATTAGTATATTAGAACAATAGCCAAAGTGTAAAGGTCTGGTATTGATTCGACTTTTATGGTTGCTATGGTAACAAAAATGGCCGCCAAAATAGGCTGAAAATAGGAAAATGACCATTTTGGAGCATATTTGAGACATGTAACAGAGGAATTAATATAGAGCACAAGCAAATACCAAAAATAAATTTTAACAGATTATGAGAATTATCACGGCACACAATATATTAAAAGGTTTTTTTGGCATTTGCTTGTGCTGATATCTAATTCTTAAAAAATCGGTCTCCAAAAGCCTCAAATTTTGCCTAAAATGGCAATTTCTCTATTTTAAGCCTATTTTGTCGGCCATTTTGGTTACCATAGCAGCTGGTAAAAGTAAAATAAATGCTAGAACTTTACACTTGGGCTATTCTTCTAATAAACCAACAAGATGTAATTGGTGAAAAGCAACTTTCAGTTTTGGGCTCTAGAGGGGGCCAAAATAGCCCCTAAATGCACGTACCCCTTTGTTTTTGTCGTTTATTGTGCAATAAAATCGAAATAGATCTGTTCCAGTGCATGATTTGTTGCGTTCTCGGCAACTACGATAGAAGTATTAGCGACGCTTTAGAAAGGCAGAACCGGAACGGAAAAAACACAAGGAGTCTAATTTTAGTAACTAATAGTCACCGGCAAGCGCGCGCCAGCGAGTGTATATGACAATCTATAGATTGACCACGTGGGCGCTGTAAGCCAATGTAAATCGGTCTTTTTTCTTAGTTATATAATAAATTGGATTTAAGCCCTGTTCATGTATGCTGTTAAAACTTGCATTGGCATCAACAAAAATCATTTCAAAACAGTCATTCATTTGTAGATTGAAGCAAACATAACGATAGTAATTTGTTGATGCATACATAACTGTTCTCGTTTAAATTGTATTATTAGTTGTTTCATGACCATCAAGTTATATGTTTCAGCTGTCTTGTAAAAGGGTGTTCGTAACAGTATAATTTTATTATATCATAATGACAAAACATACATATTCCATCATGTTCTAATGAATCTAGTGTAATTTTATGCTATAGATTGCATGATGACATCATCACTGTAGTCATACTACAACGGCAATTTGCGTTTCGTCGCTTCCTCCGGTGTTATGTTAAAATTACCTTCAAATAAAGGCTGGCAAAAATAATAACGTTTGAATACGTTTGCTTCGAGATTGCGTCCTCTAGTTTACAACCTCTGCTTTGTTTTGCCAAAACGGAAATAAGATCAGATTTTTAATGTGTTTTATAAAAAAAATTGTTTTACATTTTATTCTATATACATGTATTGATAATGTTAAGTGTTTTGCAATAAGATTCATCATTTGAACATAAATACATTATAAACAAAGATTGTAATAAAAAGTAAGCGAGTAAGATCATGAAATACATCAAACACACACTGCTGACCAACCCACGGCACCATGAGAAAGAGCCACAACACATTTACAGTAACAAGAACTTCTAAAGACAATAAAAGCAAAGCAACCCGCTCGATCTTCCTCGTTAAGATGATTGCAAAAACTAGAAAGGACACAAAGTAAAGAATACCAAACAAAGACCAACACATAACCCCGTACAAACAATGGGAGGTACATAAAAGCGTAGTCTCATAATTATTTCGCGAAGAGGCCATTCCTGTTATTTTTCAGGGATGCGTATTTTGTCGTGAGTCACAGATTTTCTTTATGAGATGGTGATTATTCAATTAAAGAAATAAAACGGATACACCATTAAACAGAAACGTTTTCCCTTTTATGCAGATTCATTCCCGCAAAATAACGTCGAAATGGCTTTTAACAAGCAACAATTGCGTGCAGCGTTAAACTACTATAATATTGCTATCGTTTTAGAGTTTAAGGGGTTTGATACCGTTTGCAATATTGTGACACTTAAGAGAAAACCATTTACATGAATATAAACTACAATGAACTGACTACAATATTTTGAAGCTTTTGATCCAAATATATGTTTTTCTGATATTATTTACATTTTTTTTTCATTTTGACCTTGAAAGTTCATAAGCAAAAATTGTAAATATATATTTTTTACCAGAAATCTGTACATTTGGACAAACATACTTCTAAATATTGTAGTCGAATGATTGTAGTTCATGTTCCTGCAGCTGTTTTTATAAAGTACACCCAGCGTATCATAATATTGCAAACGGTATCAAACCAGGAAGTGACTCTAAAAGACTGATAAGCATGCTGCGGGTTGTTCAAAAGCTGTATGTTGGGGTGTAAAGGGATCTATGTGAGATATATTAATTGTTCATACAACAAAGTGGCCAAAGGTATCGTCTCCTTGATAAAAAAAGCATTGTTTTGTTTATACAGGAAATAATTCATGCATGTAAGAGCTTTTGAAAGATATAGTTTTATGGTTTATTGTTCAAAGTACAGTAGACCAGCAGGTCCATGAGTACAACAGTACAAAATACAAATACAATGCTTAATGACAGGAAAATTGAATAAACAAGCAGTATTATCGGTGGTATCCAATGCCATCCAATCCAAAGCGCACAGAAACACCAAGTCAACCCTGGTTCAACATTCCAACGTTGACCCACTGCTGTCCAGGCACATTAAAGCAAAATCTCGACCGGGCTCGCACAGAGCGTTACATACGCTTTGAAATATCTTATTTCACCCAATGACAATCTCAAGGCAAAAAAGTACTCCTTGGACTAGATGACTTGGTATAAATATACAAAATGTGAGCATGTTCATTTGAGCATAATTGCATCCATAGTCTTTCATAAAGGGGCGATATGGGAGAGACATGAACTATTTGTGACCAAACACAGATACATACACACTTCTGCTCAAAGAGCAACAAGCATGTGTATATCTTTGTTTGGAAAAATAAAATTAATCATTTATGAAATATGCCAAATTAGCATTGTTCTGCTTTCATTACTCGTATCTTATTTGGAAACCCTCAAATACAAATGAAGCCAAATTCTTTACTATTCGAGGATTGCTAGAGGTCATCAACTCATTAAATTTCAGTACGTTAGGTCTGGACCAGTAATATCTATTGATGTATTTTTTTCTTATATCAGCATATCTGGAACATTCCAAGATAAAGTGAAACTCGCCCTCTATAGTGTCACATACTATGCATTTTCTTTCTTCATATGGTATACTATGCGGGCGATGCCACCTGCCCGTTTCAATCATTAACCTATGGGAGGACAGTCGTATTCTCAACATTGCCATACGGTATTTTTCAATTTTAAGAACTTCCAGATATGCCTTATAAGAAAAATCACAAAACAATGAATAAGATCTTGCTCTTGTGGATGTATGGATTCTTTCATTCCAATTCTGAATAAAAGTATCAGTAAGCCTTTCCCTAAAAATTAACATAAACCTGTTAATATTTCCCACCCCTTGGTTAAGCCATACATTATTAAACCCTAGTGATTCAAGCAAGTGTTTTACATAATAGGCCCAGTTTGGCTTGTTTGGTCTTAAATTCAAATCATTTAACATCATTTCGTAAACTAGTTTAACATATTTTGTGTCAGTACATGTTAATATCTTAAACCAGTAACGAATCACTGATGTTAACCTATAGTTCTTTAGAGTTGTTCTCCCCAATTCTCCATACACAAAATCGTTCTGAGTGGAGCGTTTCATACCAAGCAACCTTTTACAAAATTGAGTATGCAATCTTTCTAGAGGTGCTGCATTTTGAAACCCCCAAATTTCACACCCATAGTGCAATACAGGTTTTATAAGTTTATCAAAAAGATCTAAAACATGCTTTGCTGATAATGATGTAAATTGTTCTAAGTATTTGTATAATTTGAATAATGCTTTCCTCCCCTGTCCCGCTAGAGTTTCAAATGTATCTGTAAAAGACCCTCCAGTAGAGAAAACAATACCAAGGTATGTGAATTTGCTTACAATTTCTATTTTTTCCCCACTATACAAAAAATGCAAATTGCGTGATAGAATTCCTCCTCCCCTAAAAATCATTATTTTAGTCTTATTTGTGTTAACCTTTAGTTTCCAACTAGTACAATACTCATACAAAATTTCCAAACCTTTTTGTAACATATTTTCATTATCAGCAAAAATAACAGTGTCATCAGCATACAATAACAGAAATAGTTTCAACATACCAATTTCAATACCTTGAAATTTACCTCGTATAAATGTTTCTTCAATATCATTCAGATACATTGAAAACAAAAATGGTGAGAGACATTCACCTTGTCTAACTCCTAAATAACATTCAAAATCGTCACTTAACGAATTATTATATTTCACCATTGATTTAACGGAACCATACATTGATTGAATTACATTTAGAATTTTGCCCCTTACTCCAAATTTTATAAGTTTTAGCCACAAATTGTCCCTTACAACGTAGTCAAAAGCTTTTGTGAAATCTATAAAAGCAACATAAAGTCTTTTGCTCTCATTAATAAAGTGTTTGATCAGTCCATGAAGAATAAAAATATTATCAATGGTTCCCATTTCCTTTCTGAAACCAGCTTGCGCTTCAATGTATATATGATAATCTTCTGCCCATGCACTTAATCTATTATTTAAAACCCGACTAAACAACTTTCCAAACACGCTGAGAAGAGTTATTCCCATATAATTTTCAACTTCATTTATGCTTCCCTTTTTATGTAGTGGGACTATGTAACCTTCTGACCATTTTGAAGGAAAATACCCTGAAGAAAATACTGCATTAAAAAGCTTACATACATAAGAAACTAAATTATCAGTACCGTATTTGAAAAACTCATTTATGATGTTATCTGGGCCACAACTTTTTCTTAAATTTAACTGACCAATAGCTTTTTGTATCTCATCAACTGTCAATGACACATTTAACTCATCAAACATAACTTGCATTTCCCCATTTAAATACCTTTCATTAAAATAAATGATATCATCATCTGGCTGAAAAAATATATCACCCGGATCATTTATTGCTTTAAAATATAACGTAAACATATCTGCAGTAAGTGAGTTTGATTTTTGGGGAGTACATACACCTTTTAATAATTTCCAATAATCTCGTGCATTCTGAAATCTAGCTTTTTCCAGTTTTATTGTTTGCTTGTTATCAAATGATTTTTTCGAGCTCCTGATACATTTTTTATATTCTGTTCTGGATGTTGTCAAATTATTTCTGTTTTCATCTGAATTATGTGATCTAAATGTGTTTAAACGGTTATAAAACTCTTTGCGCTTGGCCCTGCAAGACTCATCAAACCATGGCTGTTTTACCTGACTACAATCAGACCGCTGATTACTATTAATTTTTTTCTTAAAAAGAGGATCACAAACCTGAGATAAAATATTATAAAATTCTTCCACATTTGAATTCAAATCATCTTCGTTTATGCTGTCATTTAAATCATCTTTTAAAAAATTAATTTTATCAACAATATCAGGATTGTTTAGTTTATTTAAATACTCAGCTTTTTTCTCATCATTCCAAACATATTTGAATTCAATATCTCCAGCTTTGTTATGATTCCCTATAACATTTAAATCTAGAAACATATTCAGAGAAAAATTTATAGCACAATGGTCAGAGAGTAAATTTGGTTCACTGATTTCAAAGGAACATATAATATTGAACAGATCCGGTTTGCATAAAACATAATCAACAACGCTGCTGCCATTACCCTTTATGCAAGTAAACCGTCCAATATTCTTATCTTCACCTAGTCTACCATTAGCCAGTCTTAGACCTGTAGCTTTACAAAATTCAAGTAGCTGATTGCCATATTCATTTGAGACCTTATCTTCAGAAACTCTAGGTAATGGGGAATCAATGACATAATCCTCAGGCAATAAGTCTGATAGCTGAAGAGAGTCACTTGCCACATAGTCTGGTAAGTTAGCAGTTCGGGCATTTAGGTCCCCGCAGACAATAAAGTGACAATTGCCATTGAGATGTGCTTCAAAATACAAAATATCATCTAAAATCATATCAAATACACTTCTATCACTGTAATTAGCTCTACTACTACCAACTGGAGTGTTATAGCACAAGCATACATATAAATCACTGTCAATATGAAATAATTCTCCATTTAGCTTAACCCAAATAATACAATCTTCGTTAACTTTTACTAAAGTGTTCCCATCGCAAAATTCGTTTCTAATGTAAATAACTAACCCCCCAGAATCCCTCCTAGCACGTTGATGTTTATTTCTGTTAAGCATAAAGCAGGTGAATCCTTCTACTTCTATCTTAGACTGTTCGTTTGTCCATGTCTCGGTCAGTAATATCACATCGCTGTTTTTAAATATAGTTTTTAACTCTGATGATGTCAGTTTATCATATCTTTTACCTGTTAATCCTTGAATATTTAGTACAGTGAAATTAAGAGGTCTCTCCCCACCCCCCTATTTTACAGTATCAGGATCATTTAACCAGTCCTTTTGTGGTTGTTTGAAGCTATTCGTTTCATTTCTCTTCTCTGTCGAGATGTCAGTACGTGTGTCCTTGTTTAATTTCGAATTTTTCGACGCATCGGTAGTGTTCCTATTTGTTGCCATAAAATCTCCCATGTTTTGTACCGAATTAACATATTGTCGCCCAAGACTGAGACTTCGACACCTTGATTGAACAGAGTCGGTATATCTGACAAAACTACGACCCCTATTGGCCACCGTAGGATTTCCTTCATCAGTTAACGCATGATTAGTTCGTGGAGATGGCATTCCTAACGTATTTTGCTGTGTCTTGTTTTTTGTCCTATTTCTATCTGACTGTGTTGTGAATGAAGGAGGCAACGCTTCTATACTTGTGTTTGTGTTTATGTTGGATTGGCTATTCACTAATTCACATTGTGCGACTGGGATATTACTGGAGTTTTCTGATTCACGAGGTAAGTTTGATTCAACATTCTTCGATGACGTATGCGCGGTTGGCCTACTGTTATTGTTTTGTTCCGTGTCAGGACCTGTCACTATTCGTACCGATTTTTCCTGTTCATGACGATCAGCTGACCCGCTCTCCTTCACACTATCAGTATCGCGCAGTAAGGATTCAACCGAAAACAGGCTGGTAGTTTCCCCCTTTTCATGAATATTCATGTTCGTATTGTTGTGGTCACGTGACTTATTTACAATCGTTGTGTATTGGGTACGACCTGTTTCCAAAATCTGGTGCCCGTTGCTATCCTGATTCCTGGGTATGTCTCTAGGCTGATTGGGCATACCTACGGAATAGTTTGGTTGCGAGTTCTTATTCTGAAGCACAGTTTTGTTCATATCTGTACCGTCAATGCGATTTACTTTCATACAGTCAAACCACTGGGGAAACTCATCAATCACAAGTTGACCATCAATAAACAAGCGCGCGGGGTATTTAACTTGTATTCTAGAACCTATCCTACGTGCTTGCTCCGCTTTTTCACAAAACTGCAACCTTTTTCTAGCCTCAACTATCTCTCTTGGATAGTCCCGATCCACTCTAAATTTTGTTCCTTTTAGTTTATACGACCTATCCAGAATATGCTCAGTGTCTCTGTAATCATTAAATTTAGCTATGATCGGTCGCCGCGGATCCTGACCAGCTTGTCTTGCGGGCTGTCTTATACTACCTAATCTGTGAGCTCTCTCTATAACTATTTCACTTGTGTCTACGCCCATTTCATGCACTAGAAAACTAAGAATTAGGGCATCACACCTCCTCTGGGTGTTTTCAGTAAGCCCCCAAAATATCAGATTGTTTCTTCTGCTTCTTGCCTCTAAATCAAGTGACCTATATGATAAAACTTTTATCTGATCGGAGTGTGTATTGACTCGTTTCTCTACAGTGTTCACTTTCTGACATGTGTTTACAATAAAAGAGTTTATATTCTGAATACTTGCCGAAGTCCGAGCCTGATTCACGTGAGACTCGTTCATCATGCCAAAGAGAATTGAAAGTTTACCATCTGTTGACATATTTTCGAAAGTCTCTTGCGATACAGTTGTAGCATATCCATCAGCGCTCCCTGTGCTTATCCTCTTGCGTTTTGCCATCCTATCGACAATTTGAAAATCGCCACCATCGTCGCCGCCATTACCCCTCCCGTTGCTCAATGAGAAGCGATTTGCAACAGGCACATTATACTCAGTCAAAAACGGCTCACTGTCCATTTCATCTTCCACAAACGTATTCTGTATCAGATCCGATCCACAGGCCATTGCGGTAATTCAGTTTTCTATCATCACAGACAACCAAAACAATTTTTATTCAATTTTTTTCATCGGCGCTAAAATGTCAACACTCCCGCCATTAAGCACATCCGGGTATATCTCCTTAACATCGAAGATGAGTACCATTTCGTTGCGATTTGCCCAGCTTATAACCAGTTACGAGAAAAATACATCCGACTATATTATTACAAGCGTCCAAGTGTGTATAAATTCACTCTTTTGATGCGAAGCACAAATACTACAATAGTGAAAAATTTGGCTAAGTTTGTATCCGAAGCATTCTCTTTCAGAAATACTCTTGTTAATTAATTGCGTACGGTGAACGATGTCGGCTAACCAAGGTAGCGACTGATAGCGGTAGACATCGATACCAGGTAAAATTTGACTTAGAGTAGTTGTATGGTGGTGATATATATCTTTTAATCCATTTTTATTAATCTGTCTTTATCCTTATTATGCACGGAATGGTTTTGCCACAGTGGTAAAATCAGTCGGTGGGTTATACTGAGTGATAGAAATTACCCCATTATACCTGATGAGCGTAGTATACATTGTTATCATTGCTTGCGAGCGTGGATGCTCGCTAGAACAGCCTCGCCGAGACAGTCTATCGAGCTTACGCGACGCATTCGGAGCACAAATCTTCGCCCAGGAGCTCCAATCACATTAAATGACATCTACTTGTCCTGCTGTCTGCTGAAATCTTATGATAATTCTTTGACCACAAACAGTGAGGACCCAGATTTGACTGCTCCGATAGGAGCGTTCTGATCTGTAACCAAACTGTTTGCATGTGTACTTGACAAATAAATATTAATAAAAAATATACGTAGCGGACGAATTGTGCAGACAACAGTTACAGATGTACTATTGCAGACGCTTCAGGGATGATAATACCTCAAAATAGGCATACCTTGTAAATATGAGAAGAAAACACACATGTAACACTTACTACTACTTGAATGTAATCTCTTTTTTTCCATGCTGATTTTATATCGCTTTGAAAATTAAGGGCTGTAGCTATATACGACATTAGATGTTTTTTTGCGATCTAAACACTTCATACATTGTTGACTCAGACGAAATGCCGCAAAAGTCGATATTTCGTCTGAGTTTACACTGTCTGGTTAGGAAAGTATTACGCACACGGTATGAAAGAAATTCCTTTGTGATCAATACACAAGGAAGGCACGGGAAGCTTGCACAGGTAAATGGGATTTTAAACGGGGCGGATCTAGAGGTGTTTTCAATGCGCAAAATCTAAAATATATTTTCACAGGTCAATATTCTGTTAAAACTTGGAGTCTTTAAAACAATATTTAGCTTTGGTCTCAGCTGACATCGTATTTTGTTTATTTATTAATTAATTATTTATTTATTTATTTATTTGTTTATTTATTTATTTATTTATTTATTTATTTATTTATCCAGAAAATGTTTATTGAAAACATGATGAATTTTCCATGAATTATCGAAATAACAGGTGGTATCCTAAGATATTTTCTTTTATTTTACAAGATTGAATCTTGGGATTATAACTAATATCACTATATGTTATCCTTTGATCCCCTCTTGTATTTCGTTTCGTCAAGATCGGAATTAGGGATATACATACATTATTTTCTAAACAAAATATGTATCCTATAACTACTTTATTCTTTTACATTTGAATTTCATTTTTTACTTACTAAAATTCGATTTCACAAGTAGAACTGGACTCAGCCTCCAGTTAATACAGCTATAATGATTGATAGTCTGACTGAACAATTAGTTTAGTAACGTTATAACTTAAAATAGTAAATTTAGAGTTAAGATTTACTTTTCACAAAAATGCAACTTTTGAGCTATAATTGGAGCACAGACATCCTTTTTGCTATATATTGTGAACATTCATAACTTTGTTGTAAAATCCGTGTATACATTTATTGTGACCTTGTAAGAATCTTTTGTTATATCAAAGTATGTATGACGAGAAACTGTAGAGTTTAAGTCAATAAAATATATGTTCTGTTCTTTGTTTGTTTGTTTTGTTGCTTTACGTCCCAAGTCAACAGCTATGGTCATTGCGGGACGGTCAGTTCACCTAACCACACTTTTTCCTGGGCAGGCTTGAACAAGCGGATAACCAGTAATTCGTGCACATACTTTCGCTTGTAACTGACAACAACCCTTCTTGAATAAATCAGCGGAAGGGAGGAGAATGACCGTAGAAATTATTTCATGATCAATCTCCACGAAAGTATGGGACCGGGCCGGGATCGAACTCGCAACCCCTGGAACTGCAGTCAGACACGCATCTGTAGCCAGACACGTTACCGACTGCGCTACGCGGCCGGTAAATATGTTCTGTTCTGTTCTTAAGTTCTGTTCTGTTCTTAACAAGGATAGACAGAATGAATCCGATCAATTAACAGATAACAAGATGCATGTATACCTGTGGTTTGGGTTAACCCATATAGACCTAGCGTCCTTTTTGCGGGATGTAGGCAAACAGTGCAGACCCAGACCAGACGCCACAGAACGCGGAGTCTGATCAGAGTCTCCACTGTTTGCTTACATATTGTTTTATCAAGATTTGAATACAAATTAAAAATCCTACCAACAACCCTTAAAACTGAAATGGACTGGTCCAATTGATAACAGTTCGAAATTCCATTCGGCATAAATGGGTTAGAATCTGAAATAAAACTTATCCGTAGACAAAGAAAGGGAGCGCAGTAGCTCAGTGGTAGAGTGCTTGACTCGAGACCGAAGGGCCGCGGGTTCGAGCCTCACCGGCGTCACTGCGTTGTGGTCCTTGGGCAAGACACATTTATCCTAGCTTAGTACTGGTTCAACCCAGGAAGAACCGTCCCGCATAACTGAAAGATTTTGAGTGGACGTAAAGAATCAAATCAAACAAAAAAGTAGACAAAGAATATTGTTGTTCTATCGTATGGTGATTGCACATATACCCCAGAGCTCTCACTAACTGACAATTTGCAGTTCTGGACTCCCATTTTTGGTGCTGGGACTCCTATTGTTTGAAGGAGGCTATATTCTTTTGTATTGTGGGACTCCCACTTTTTGGCAAAGAGGGCTCTTGGACTCCTGTTTTCAAAATCCTAGTGAGAGCTCTGTACCCCAATACCATGCGCAACGCCATAATAAATTTTATAACCTTCGAATATTGTATTTCGTTTGCAAACCAATGGCTAATTTCACATTTACAAATCATACATATTTTAATTATTTTAATGTACGAGGGGAGTTCAATAAGTTCGTAGGAGAACTCGGGGCTAACTCACAAATTGAAAGATGGTTTCATTTTTTTTTCAATATAAACCCCCTTTACTTCAATACATTTGGCCCACTTTTGTTTTAAGCAGTCTATCCTTTGAAATAAAAGTCGTCTGTTTGATCAACATACCAAGCCACTGTAGCAGGTTGAACCATCGTCGTCCAAAAATCTCATTCCACGCAAGTGGGACTTCAAATTTCGAAACAGATAATACTCACTTGGCACCAGGTCTAGACTATATATGGCGGGTGATTTATCTGCTCGAACTTGCTACTCTGGACTTAATCACAGAGATACATGAACATGTATTATCATGCAATCGAAGGACACCAGCGGCTAGCTTTCCCCTTCGTGTTTCTTTTAACAGCAACCCTTAATTGTTTAATGACATTGGCATAGTATTCTCATGTAATTGAAGTGCTAGCAGGCTTGTAATCTATCAAAATAATCTCTTCGGAGTCTTAAAACCGTGGCAATCACTTTGCCCGCTGATGGTTTGGTACGAAATTTCTTAGGTGGGAGTGAGCCTGGGCGCTTCCATTGCATGGACTCCTTTTTAGTATATGGATCTAGGTCTCAGTGGTGAAGCCAAATTTCACCTCCTGTTACAAGACGAGTGTGAAAGGCTTCTGGATTGCCATTGTACACTTCCAGAAGTTCCTGACTGGACTCCTACCTTTGCTGACAATCTTCCATGTTCAGGTTTCTGGGTATCAGCAAGGCAGATACTTTTGACATGCCTACTAAATGTTCAGGGATTATAGTGTAAACACTTCCATTGGAAATACCACATTCTGAAGCAAAATCTACAACTTTGATTAGGCGGTCGTTATCAACAACACGGTCGATCATTTTCTGGCGGATGACATCAGCAGGGGACCTGGCCTTGGGTCATCTTCTAACGTTTTAATTCTGCTGACCACTTTGCCACTATGGAATAGTTTGGGCTATTATCGCCACACATCAGCCATGCACTGATGGTTTCTTTGTTTTGCTGAGGAATTTTATGACTGCTCTGAACTTAATATTCTGACTTTCCATTTGTGATTTTGGGCATAGGTTTTCAAACAAAAAGTAAGAGCGAAAATGTACGTGTTGACTGAACGGCTGTTATCGTTCAACTGACAAAGGATTACACTGCACAAAAAGGAAAAACAATCTTGAATTGTATAGACAAATACCGATATTTACAAACTTACTAACCTCCCCTCAAATCATTGGCTATGGAAGAAAATAATGTTTATACAAATAAGCCAAACTAACTAACCGCCTTTGTTAATTTTGGAAACGTGTCTTACATGTACTCGGTCAAGCTCAAAATAATGCACAACATATTCAAAATCACTGACCTTGTTGCCGTTTTAAATGTACTGAGAAAAAATAGTCAATATTGCTTTATAGCTGGTTTCCCTTATGTGGGTAGACTAATGCTTCTATACAATATTGTTTAGTGAAGATCAAGAATGCACTTTACCGTTTGTTTTAAAAAAATAAACGTACAACATATTAAAAATTAATTTACTATAATTGCTTCTGAAAGTCCCCATATCCCGCGTCTGTTTTCTCTTTAAAACAAACTTCATCGTGTACATAGCCAAAGTAACGTAACCTATCGTTATTGTGAGGTGCAGATCGTAAAATCCGTACCTCTGTATCACCGTTTGACATCAGTCGTGTACAAACCTCGTGATGCTACCGATTTCTGGCCATCCACCCCTCATGCCAATAATGGATTCTTAAATTCTTAATCATAAATAAGTACCTCAGTCTGCTAAGATTTTCTTGATCGCTTAGATCCAATACAGCGCATATACAATCAAAGTAATACATCAGCTTCGCTTTTGGATGATCTGGAATTCTAACAGAAGATCCAAATTCACGCACACCGACTTCCGTCCGTCCCAAAACGGCAGCCATGTTGGCGCACTGTGCTACGTTCGATTGATTGACAAATTGTCAATACAAATTATAACATAAGCCAGATCATGCGATATTAGTAATGTACATTGCGCATATGCGAGCAGCAAAGGTTCAGACGAGCCTGCGTTTGCGCAGGCTCGTCAGAGCCTTTGTTGCTCGTACAAACAAGAAACAACATAGGTGAACGTTCAGGTCGACGTTTAGATCGCTACATGTAGCCCATCTTGATAGCTACGCATTTATGTTTAATGAATGGCATCATGTTTACGTGATAAGTACCAATATCTCCTGACCGGACTTATATATTTAATAACAGATAACAAAAGATAGGTAATATACGAAAAACAATTAACTTCCTGTATGTATAAAAATACTTTTTTATATTTAGTTTTTCGTAGAAAAAAATATACGGGAGGTATTCCACTAATGTTTTGAATTAGACGAGGGTCATTTTTTATGTTCGTAGAATCGGGCTGTATCTCTACAAATATAGACTTTACGGTACCATAAGTATATATATTTGGAAAGGTCTAGCTTTTGTCTATCAGGTGATATAAATTTTACATCATTAGCGCTTAGTTCGGTCAAGATATATAGCTTTGAATAGGTCTAATAAAGGACACTGGTCGAAATCCATGCCATTTTAACCACGCAGCAAGCAGGAAATAAGACGCTGTTAAGTTCCATTCGCTATGGTGATATAAGCATTTTTCTAGCCGATTTTTCTTTTGCACCGACAAAATTAATTATTCAAACGCTTATAGTCGACAAGTGCAGCAAAATTATAAGTTTGTTGTTTGCTCTTCTATAACAGTTTTAAAACACCCATTAATATACCAAAATAATCACAGTCAAGTGCTAGTTATTATATCTGTTAAAATTACGATTCTGAACAAATTTTAAAATTTCTTCTGGTTTTGCATAGCACATGGTATACGCAATCATTCGTCAGTAGTTATATTGATGTATTGATTTAAGCTTGTAACTGGCAACTTCCGGTACTTGCATACCCCCATGTTAAAAAAAGTTGGTGGGGTAAATCAACCCCGCGTAGAAAACACAATAACATTCGGATCTGCATAATTTTCTTATTGCAGTGATTTCAACACCTGTTTAGAAGCACAAAAACAGTTTTAATGTATTTTCTAAATATAGTAACGCTCCATGACGTCATTTTTGTACAAAATAAGGGATTTAAGCACCCCCTGGGCTATTTATTTTGCAGTTCATTTCTAATTAAACAAAAGTATTAACTTTGTTTTTGGATGAAAGTTACCATAACACTTCCATCTACCATATAAACAAGAAAAAATATAATACTACTTTACAGCTAACATATTAAGCCACATTCAAAAGCCCGTGTCCGAATTCTACTTGTGTCAACTTTTTTTTCAATAAACGTTTATATGCCTACTGTTCAATTTGCTGAGGTTCCAAACAAATCTTCTATATCGAATAATTGCTGCGCATTTGCTATAATGTTTATATAATATTGTAGCATGTGGTGTCCTTAATCTGCAGCCAAAGTTTTAGAAGATGTGCATGGCTATTGACCCATTTTCATGCTATTGTTTCTAACGTTCTGTCAGAGACTAAGTCCATAAAATGTCACATTTCTACCATATTTCCAGTGTGCGATATATAGGTATGTCTTTGACTCTTAGAAGGCATTAAAGTAATGAATTTGAAATAATTTAAGGTTGCATGTATAGATAAAAGCTCAATCTTTCCAAATATGCATGATGTGTGCATTTACTTTCGCCGTTTTCATTAAATCTACCTCTCTACGAACATAAAAAACGTCCCTCGTACATTGTATCAGAAAACGAAACACCGTTCAAGACGTTGGCCCAAGTTGTTCATTTCTTTAACGATTGGAACCGAATCTGAATACCGAATTTTGTGGGGGTTTTCAATATCTATAAGCGTATAATTGTTAGCCTTTATCTAAAAATTTCCGAGAGACTCTCCTCTTCAGTTTTTTGTACATTTGTCAACACTGGTAGACTGCTGGAGGCTTTCCACTAAATATTTCTCCATTGCCGACAGTGCAAAATAGCAGTAAAGTAATCCATTCTCAAAATCAATTCACACATACAATTTTGACAAGTGTTTTATTTGAAAGACCTGCCATAGCGTATTTGATTAAATTAGTCATGTGCAAATAATTTGGAAAACCCCCTAGTCCCGCAGCAAATAAACAAATGATTTTTATCAGAGGGTGTACTCTAAAAAACATTATTTTCCTTCTCAGGGCATAAAATGTTCAAACTCTCTTGATCTTTATTTATTTTATCTGGCCTCTTATTACCTTCTAATAAAGCAAAAGGAATATGCCCAATGAAATGATCCACAGGAAGTTTATTCTAGGAAGTTTATTCTGATGACTACTTCCTCCCCAAAAAGGGCGTGGCCATACTTCATGAATGTTTAGTAGAATGCTACCTATACTAAATTCATTTCTTTCTTCTATTCATCTTATTTTACCTTTATATCATGTGGTTCTGTCTTACTAACAAGAACCTAGCACAAGATTTTATATTTGGCCTAGGAATTTGTAAATTTCTACCTCAACACCAGCTACACCCCCATCCCTTTAGCCGGAGGCTTTGAATTGTATATTAGAAAATTCGTACTAGGTGATCACCTTGCAGCACTCCAACTGCTAACACTGAATGAAATTTCTTGTCATTTGATTCAATACATGCGAGGTCTCTAGTCATAAAAACACAATAAACATAGGGGAATAATTGTGAAAATGAAATTTCCTTATATTTATTAGACAGGCCCCCAATATCAGTTTAAATAAGACAGGGAAGTAAATATGTATGATAATATTTAGTGTTACAATATGATTTACTTCCCTTTTCCTTGTAGTTATATCAAAACCAAAATAACCTTGCATATTTGTAGAAAAAAACAGGTTTGAACAAATTATGGGGGTCAGGTGATGATCTCACAAATGTAATATGCACTTATATACCGGGAGAATCAAGGAGCCTCCGTTCAAGCTTTCCAAAAGTATTCACTATGGATTATAACACACACTGACTAACAAGTAGATGAAAAATGCTGCAGTCATGGCATCAAATAACCTTTGGAGATAGATCAAATGATGAGATGATTTAAGACCAGCAAACCCTATTTTCTAATGAAAACAACAATAACAAGTAATAGCTTTCCAAACACTCTACAAAAAGATTGACTCGTGCATTTTAATTGAAAAAAAAAACAACCTGAACTACAATTTTATCATGACAGTGGTGCTATTAAACATTCGGAAAACATATTTTGGGACATTTATACCCCATGGGGGTGCAAGCCAGTCAATGTTCAGGCTTATCCATAACAGCATAGTGCTATTTAGCCTTATGTTGGGATACACAAAATGAAACCAGCTAAGAGCACCATATGGACTACATCGAAGCTCTGTTCAAAGCAAAAACACTTTTCAGTCGTTGAATGCCAGCACTCTTTGGATGCCTTCACCAATAAATGATAAGACTAGTCACTAGCAATATTGGTTATGAACAAGATGATTGGCCAACCAGAGCTGTTTTGAATCTGCAAGTGCTACTTCTGACCCAGATCGTATATTACAATAATTATTGGCATTGTAAATTTTATGAGCATGATTAATACAACATCTTAGAGTTTAAAAGCAGTAAAAAGTCTTTACTCGTCAGCATTTTAGTTGTAAGAGCAGTTCCAATCACATGCTCTGTTGAGTTAAGCATCAAAATTGTTACATAAGCTCGGGGCTAGATGGGCTATAGGCCAACACATGAGAAACTTCTTTGTTTCTAACAAAAGCTTCCACATGATGCATATAATTTGTTAAATTCTAATTTAATGAAATAATAGGAACTGAGGGCCGTTTCAACAGAACTAATATACCAATGTGGCCGAGTGACAGTCAGGTTTTTCGTATGTCACATACGTTCGACACCAATCTACAAATGACTGATATGTATGCTGCTCCTGATTAAAAATGGCCTGTTATGCTACAATTGCACACAATTACCATCAAGAAGCATCCATTTGTGTTAAATCTACCTCCTACTCACAAGCACATACCTGAAAATCTATTTCTCCGAGGGTCTTCTGATGAACTGGAGATCTCCGATTTTTGGCCTTTAGGATGCGTTCCACTAAATATTTCTCCATTGCCGACAGTGCAAAATAGCAGTAAAGTAATCCATTCTCAAAATCAATTCACACATACAACTTTGACAAAAGTGTTGTATTTGAAAGACCTGTCATAGCTTATTTGATCTATGATGAAAAACAAGGATGTTTCCCATCTCAAAAATTAGCCATGTGTAAATAGGTTGGGAACCCCCTAGTCCCGCAGCAAATAAACAGATGATTTTTATCAGAGGGGGTACTCTAAAATCGAAACATTATTCTCCTGCTTAGGGCATAAAATGTTCAAACTCTCTTGATTTTGATTTATTTTATCTGGCCTCTTATCACATTTTAATGAAGCAAAAGGAATATGACTAATGAAATGATCCACAGAAAGTTTATTCTGATGACTACTTCCTCCCCAAAAAGGGCGTGGCCATACTTCATGACTATTTAGTAGAATGCTACCTGCTACACAATCCAGTATCAAAATAGTAGACTGCTACACAATCCAATATCAAACTAGCAGACTGCTACACAATCCACTATCAAATACACAGTAGCAAAGTTTTTATTTCCAGCTGTTGCGTTTCTTTATTCCTTAAGTATATTGCCCAAGGATTAAGTAATGTACGATATTTCATTATAATACACGTACTCGTTTCTTTACACATTTAAGCCAAACAGACTTGCCTACCCTTATCAGTAGAACGAACCCATTTCCAATTTAAGGGATGCTGGTGGGTTTTTTTATTCCAGTTGCAATAGAACATACTTTAAGCAAATAGTAAAAAATTTGTTCAGCTGATATGGGTCTGCACTGTTTGTCTATGTAGCGTAAAAAGGCCGCTAGGCTTTGTTGAACCGTAAATTTCACACTTCGTATATCTCACAATTTGTGAAGAATTGGTAACAGTGCACCACTTTTGGCAAATGAGACATTTACGTAAAATCTCTTTCCGTAATTTTAAGGGGGTAAAATCTGTGCTCAAATTTCACATTTTCATATTTTTAACGTGTTAAGAACTGGTACTGTTTTACTCAGATGTGAAGAATTGGTACCAAATTTTCACAAATGTGATCTGAAGAATCGGTACCAAATCCTCACATGTGCAAAGAATCGGTACCAAATAGTCACAGCTGTAAAAATGGTATCAAATCGACACATGTGAAAATCGGTACCAAATTATAACATGTGAGAAGGACAGGTACTTTATCGTCACAGATGTCAATGACGAATCTGTGATTATGTTAGATTTTTTTTTAAATATACATGTAATATAAGGTTTAAGGGTTTGTCAAGCATCATTCGTAATGAGGTTCGCCGTGAAACCGGTTTAAGCCCTCAAGTAAAATATTTTACTAACCGTTCCAAGGCGGTGTTCCTTTTGTAGATGATTTGCGTAATTATGTCTTGTGTTTGTCATGCTTTCGCGTCTGTTCATTGCTGCCTTGTTGTCACCTGCTGGGAAAGGGCTAACCTCTTGGCTCTCTTGTATGTGATCTCTAATTATGATTTTGTCTCTTTTCCATGTGGTTAAATGTTTCCTAAGTCAGATGTGGTACTTGTTGTATTGATTCCTGATCTTTGCCGTCTTGCTTACTTTGAATCAATAATCAACTACCCGTAATGTGCACGACCTGTGGTGAACGTAGATCTTAGAAACAACATTTAAAAGTTAAAGTATATTTCAAATCCTCTGACTGCACCAAGACCATAGAAAGAGCGAGCATCATTGGTGATTAATTGCAGTTGCAGCTATACGTTTCATAAGATATTTGCATCAGGCTTTTTTCTTGCTGTGTCTGGTTGGGGTAGCAAAACACATATTCCGTTAGCCACATGGGTAAAGATAATATATAAGGGGATGATAATATTTATATATTTAATATTTATATTCAGGAAAAGCGGTGCGACGTCGTGGAGTTACGTTCATGTCAACGTGATGTCACACATCAATATAAACAAATTCAAAATGGTGGAACAGAGACTATGTAGTTGATACTAAAGTGCATGTTTTGTTTTCTTGAAAAAGGCCTTTGGCCGAAATATAGAAATAGAGTAAATTTATCGTATGTGTATAAGGGGATAGCCTTCAATTATTGGCTCGAAATACATTTTTTGCATTTCATAAGTGTAAATTCTTGTTTCTGTGTGTCTAGAGATGTTTTAACATCATTAAAAAGGATTTGAAACTCAAAATACTAAATGTGGCTATCCGGCCAAAATACGAAAGTGCGGGTGGGGCACAAAATGGCTCGCAATGTAACTTTCATTTTCATATACATGTACACAAACTGGAAATTGATTATTGAAAAAAAAAATAAGATGCTGACAGGTAATCAGTTGTTAATGTTTCGCATGATCTATGGATTTCGGCATGATTTAGCAAGGTTTGAGAAGTTTGCTCGTGCACACTGTCCAGTAGGGTCATCAGACTTGATACATTTTGTCATATAATTTGTCGTCAAAAAGTGGGTTCGGAGAATATTTTTATGCTGGTGACTTCCTTATGGTACATACATTTTAAAACGACATCTCCTGAACCACTGGTTCAAATTCAAAATAATTTCTCAGAAATGCTCCTCATAATGCTCTCTGTCGAAATGCCAAAACGGTTTTGCCCGGCCAAACAAGATGTCCCCAGAGCTCTAGGTAAGAAATATTTCCTCCTGAATCACTGGTCTAAATGCGAAATGATTTCACAGAAATGTCTCTCATTATGCCCTCTAACAAAATAATCTAAATGGTTTTACTTTGCCAAACAAGATGGCTGCCAGAGCTGTAGATAAGAATTACTTTTAAACGACATCTTCTCCTGAACCCCTGGTCCAAATTCAAATTGTTTTACACAAATGTTTTTATAAGGGCCCCCTGCTCTGCTGAAAAAATGATAAGCAGAGCTAGAAATAGAACTCTTTACACAGCATCTGATCCATTGGTCCAGATTCAAAATAATTATATTATACCAGTGACTAGACAATGTTAAAATGTATTAGTATGCAAAAAATTTCAAAATATACCAGGCGGTTCAAGAGTTACACGTATGAGCATTTTCACTAAAAGTACTCGACTAGCCAAAGTATGCTCGGTGAAGCCTCGTCATCGTTTCGCATACCAGAGTGTGGACAATGTAAAAATAAATAACTATACAAAATTTGATCTAATATATACCCTCTGATTCAAGAGTTATGAGCATTTCACATCAGTATTGACCATGAATGGCCTGTCTGATGCTAGACAATACCTTGCCCATCTAAAGGGGTTGTTATGCATATCCAACGGTTAGACAATGTTGACATGCATGCAAACTTTGATCAAAATATACCGTGTCGTTCAAGTGGTATGAGCATTTTCAGTAACAGATCACGGACATACGGACTCACGCTGTGATATAGTACTCACGTACAGGTCGTGCAATATCTGAGCATAAATGCAAGATCTATTTATCATATGCATTTGGCTGGTTCAACTAGTCGTTTTCTGTAGCTCTGGTTTCACTGAATGTTGATCATTTGATAGCCACGAGGCCTTTTCTTTGTTTTATCATAAAGACCAGGGCCCGGAATTACAATGCCTCCTTAGAGTTAAGGGAAGACTTAAGTTAAGTAATGATTTTTCAGGATGCGAAAAATAACGTTTAAAACAGATTGAAATCAAAATAGTTTTATTTTCTTTTGGAGATCACAATGATATCTTTGACCACAAATACCAATTCGATCCAGGCATTTCATTTTGCATTTAATACAGCATTTTGAAATATCAATACTCAACTTAAGTCTTGCTTAACTTTAAGGAGGCATTGTTATTCCGGGCCCCGATCTGTTCTTCAGAATAATAATATACTATGCACAATAAGTTTACATGTAGCAATTTCTTATGTTTCGCATCTTTTTGTGCTCATCTTTGTACAATATCGAAACATTTCAATTGCAATGACGAGAACAAGATCTTAGGCAAAAAAACACGAATTTACATACGCCATCCCTTAAATAGGCATTTGGTAAGAACAAGAATTGCAGGAGGGGTCAGTAAGCAAAATTCACACCCGTTGTAAGTAATGCTAAAATGATAAGCATATGATTTTTTGTTTGGTGGTCTAACATCTTCCTCATGCACCATACGCCTATAAAACTACTGGTTATGTGACAGACGTGCCAGATATTTCGTGCTGAAAAAATCAGCTGGCACCAATGACGTCAAACCGTAGTTATCATTTGATCAATTTTCTTATGTTAATTGCTGTTTCAATTCAACAGAGACCCAGTTTACAAAGATGGCATAGGCTTACAATGTAACTCATCTTATGGTTGATATGAACCTTAAGTTACTGGAAAATGGTGCGACGCATGTGCGTTATAGCGGTTACGTTATATTTCTTTCGGCTCGTGCTCTATAGCAGCGAAAATGTTTCATTCAACATTATTTGTCTGAATGTGTTGGAAGGCATCAAACAGTTTTACTTGTTAATGTGGTTCAAGAAAAATCGACTAGAAACACCGTTTAAAGGCGATAACGTAAAAGCATTAATAAAAACGTCAAATTGTTAAAACGTGGTCCTTTATTGCTCTGAGAAAGTTCAGAAAATTGCAGCAGTTGCTTTGCTTTTTTTGGCTTTCAGTGACCAAACAATCGCTTGAAAATAGTTTTGGATTCCCCCAATGATCAGAAAGACGCACGTTACCCGCTAGTCTTAAAAGTTAACGTCACTTTAGCACGGCCGCTGCGTTTGGTAATTCTGTATTTTTTAAAATGGAAATTCTTGTCAGATGATCGGCGCTTGTATCTTCATGACAGCAAATGAAACTTGAGATCTGATGTGGATGGGCTCACCCTTACAAAACAATGGTTAAACTTATTGTGCATAGTATATACAATTTTGTACCAGAGTCGGTCCGTCGTCCGTCTGTCTGTCCGTGTGTGCGTGCATCAGTCCATCCGTCACGTTTCTTGCAAATGCATCGCCTCCTAAACCGTTTAACGTAGCAACTTCAAATGTGTTAGGTGCACATATCGCATGATGTACAGGGAAATGGGCAACCGTTTGTGTGACCCTAACTCCAATGTCAGATAATGTATTTTCTTGTAACTGCACCTCCTTCTGAGCCGTTGGACGTTGCAACTTCCGACTTTGCAGGTGCAATTGTACACGTAACATGGTGAAGACGGTACTTGACACGATTTTGTATGACATTGACCTCAAGGACAAGTTTAAAGGTAAAACGCGGGTATTTGAGATGGTATATCAAAGCTTTTCTATCTCTCATTTAAGCAGGGTCATGAGAAAATCTGATTTTTGCATATCCAAAAAGCCGCAAATTAGCTCTGTAGCAAAAATCAGGCGGATAAGCGCCTTTGTTTTACGCTGCATGGAATGAAACATCGCCCAAGTTTTCCAATCCGAAAATAAAAGACTACTTCACACATATGTTAATTTTTCTCGAAACTCAGTATTTCGGTCAGAGGCCGCTTTATCAAGAAAAGAAATAAACATGCACTTTGATATCAACAACACTTTTCCACTATTTTGTACTTGTTTGTAACGGTTGAGCTAGGAGTAAAATTAATATGATGTGTATAATATTGTTCCCTGTGGTATACAAATGAATCTTACAAAAACAAAAAAGCCTACTGTTTATTTCTGACGCTACATGAACGTAAGCTGGTGGATCTGGACCGGGAACCCCAAAGAAACGTTATTTTCTTTTCGCGATTTGCATTTGAATATTCTAACTCCTGTCCCAGAAGCTTATTAAACTTTTCTGTTACCTGTTAAAATTTCCGTGTGGACCAATTGAAATCTAATGCAAAATGCAGCAGAGTTGCAGGGGTGTTGTTTTATCAATGTGAGGAATATTACTTGACTTTTCGCTTACTGTAAAGGCGGCACCTCATGAATGCGTAATTAGGACTAGTCAACCTTAGGCATAGGTAAAAGCTGAAAAGGAGGCGTGGTTTTATTCAAAAGTAACTGTATCATCTTTAGTCCTTAAAACGCCAGCAAAAAAACGCATCTGAAAATGTCTATTTAACATAAGCAGGGAGGCGAACATTGTGGACCAGATCAGACTGCTCCTACAGGAGCAGTCTGATCTGGGTTCACATTGTTTATCTCTGAGGCTTCAAAAAGTTTAGTGGACGACAAACACATACATTTTGTGAGTATGCGCTTTAAGGGTTAACAAATGTGAGTTCAGTGTGTATACGGTTAGGATTTCCATGAAATGCACGCACGTTTGCGCGGCTCCAAAAGCTTATTAACTCTTTACCAAATCATAAATAAAACCTGATTTCCCTTCCTTAGCAGATGAAATAGCCGAAACACGCCCAGATATGAATATTAAAGTTGCTGCCTTTACAGTAAGCGAAAAGTCAAGTAATACGCATGTATGCTATATGAAATTTGACTTCGTGCGTATGTTTCACAAAATATAAGGTATTGGTAATATTTGTACCAATTTTTCACGTGCTGGGAGGAATTTGTACCAATTCTTGACAGAGTGAAACTTACGAAATATTAAAACTGCGGTTCCACAAGGATTATATGGGTTAATTAGCCTAAATATCCATGTTATAAATAACAACTCGTCACACGGTTTATGGACAAATTTCAAATTCAATGAAATACAATTTAATGCATTGCGCTGTTGGTAAGATTCCATACACAATTCGAAATTTACATTGCCGTTTTGTATCTTTAAAACGGTTTATAAATGTACATCTCAAATCCAATTCGATCAATGGTACTGCTTCGCTTCTCATACACACAACGTGTGGAAGAAGAGTAAGTTCTAACCGGCCACGTGTGTTTTTACCGAATTTCGAAAAAGCTATAAGCACTATATCAAGTTCATTTGCATTCCCGACTAGGTCAGCCTATCAGTAATCGATAACAGAAAACCCTTAAATTGTATCCGGGAGGATTTGCCGAATACACTTTCCCTCAATTTCAACATTCACAAGCATTTGCTTTGGATGGTTGGGTAATTTTTGACACTTTAGCCAATAGCAACGAGTCTCATGCAGATGGAGTGTTCATTTCAGCACTTTAGTGTTCAATATGTGTTTGGCTTTTGAAATGAAAACGTTTTGATGTGAAAGGGAGTTACTTCAAAAAGTCATGACTCATAAAGTATGTAAAAATGCGAATTTTGAAAATGGGTTACCACTCTTCAAGTTAGCATACCGCATGTACCACTGTGGAACATTATGTCAATATATTCACTTCCAAGGGTGGGTACATGACATAACCCGTCTGTCCATTTCGAGATGCAAAAAGAGTAGTCATGTCATTTTATATTTTGAAGAAAATTAATAAATCGCAGGTGGTCGGTTAGAATTTTTGGCTAGTACATTGTATACTTTTGCCATTAAGGTAAGCATATTCCATTTGATAACACTACTTAGGTTTTAGAAACGGTAAGAACGGAAACTTTTGAGAGATACCAAATATTTACTGTGGTAGACAACATTAGCAGAATATCAGCGATTTGTTAAAGAAAAGCCGTGGAATCTTTGACTTGTTTATATGCTACAAACACCTTACGAAAATTACCCATAGATTTTACAAAATTCAATGAAAACAGCTTGGAGGCCAAGAGTCGGCAAAACTTTTACAATAATGCCGCGATTGTTGTAATTTCTTCAAAACTTTCTCTTTGGAGCATACACTTTCAGAATCTGGTGCAAAAAGTCACGAAAAGGCTCATAATAATCCACTACTTTCGGATTATGTTGTGTATAGCCTTCACACTGTCGAATAACAACTTGACATATTTTCATCATTAAATTCGCTGGGTACATGCGTTCAAGACATGAAATCCTGTCCCACTCTTGCAGTAGAGTCTAGCAAAATTCACAATGTTTTGATACGGCTGGTTCCGGTTTAAAACACGTCAGCCGAGCTTGTCCCACACGTGTTCGATAGGGTTTAAGTCCGACAACAAACTCAGCCATGGAAGACTAGCGATGTTTTGTTGATTTTTGTATTCCTCGATGATGCGAGTACAGTGAGGTCTTGCAATATCATCTTGGAGCACCATGTTCTGGCTATCTAGCGAGTCCAAGGGTGATTTAACACCAGGTTCCAGTCTGGTACTTTTGTGCGTTCAAAGTCCCAGTAACCACCTTTAACTGTATATGATGGTCGTCAGATAAAGCACCACGTACAATAATGCTACAGTAACAATTCCTTGCACTCAAGAATCAATGTAGACCGTTTCCTTTTTTATATACTGCCTCTCTCTCTCGATGTCCTTTCAAAGGTCTGCTTACAATACTCTGAGATACGTTTAATTCCCTTGCAATATCATCTTGTTTCATACTAGCGTTCCTAATGGCAATGCTACAGATACAGTCCTCTTTCTTATTTGTAGATTTATCCAACATACGCGCGTTTTAAGGCTATTTCATGACTCAACAGCAAAAGAAATTCAGTCTTGCATATCAACTCCTGGACAGTACTCTGTCGTAAGCTTCCAAGTTTGGTGGCCAAAATACAAGTGTACATGTTAAATAAAACCTAAAACTCAAATCATTTTTCATTACTTCGAAAATCGGGATCGTATAAAACATGCTTAACTTTATGGCAATAGTATAATTATATTAAACCTCTATCCCCGCTCGATACACCAGCAAGGACGTTCAAGCAGGCTTTTGTGCATATTTAGGGGATAACTGTATTAAAAATTTTCATTTCCGTATATACGACGATATACCTCCCAAATGAAAATTTTGAATTTGGTTATCCCCATTCTAATGCACTTATAACATTTCCCTTCAAACGGCTAGTGAAAATGTACTTTGTTGCGCCGCCTACGTCCAGAGGTTGCCTGCTGTATAAAACCGCTTGCAAGCTGCATATATTCACTTGTCAACCAATTAAAGGCAACGTTACGTTATGATGTCGGGCTTGCGACAGTATACAGCAGGATAAACTGTCGCAAATTTATGACGTTATCCAATCAGACGTCGTGTTGCATTTTCAAGTGCATAAGAGTCAATGATAAATGAGCCGCGACATGTGATTTCCAACAAGTAACGTAAACTACAACCAATAACTTTCCTTGTTAATCGACATTTGCGTGACGTCATTCACGTATCGCCACGGCGTTATGTTCAAGAGTTTCGCTCCCTGGCTGTTCCAACACCTCCGTTGCAAATGAAATATTCCATTTTATAATGATATCTGACGGGGTTGGGTGGAAGATAGTTAAGTAAATTTGATTGATAATCTAGAATGTAAATATAAGGATTAAAATTCATATTTTAAGCTTGCACTGGGTATTGAAAAACATGAGATATTTTAATGTTTTCATTCGGGCTTCACAGACATTAAAATAACATGTTTTTCATCATCCAGTGCAAGCTTAAAGTATTAATTTTATCATTATTGTAATAAAATTTGAAATTTAATTTTTCAGATGAAAAAAAATATTAAAACAAAGAAAAAGTTATAGTTGTCTTATTATGCTTAAGACAACGCAAAATATGGCCTAGAACTAATATGATGCATGATGCGACATTTCATCTGGATCCTCACTGCTTGCCAAAAATAATACACAAAAGCTAAATCCCTTCTGCAAAAAAATGCGATTGATGTTTACCTGAATTTGAACGGATTTCCAAAGTAATCCCGACTTTTCAGCCAGATAATTCCAATCGAGAATTTGAGAACTCAACACTCACCGATTATGGTTACGCACGTGCAGCTGTTGATGCACAAAAGGAAATAACTATGCCATACCGGTCATGAAATTTAAACCAATAACGTCGTCGAGTTTATCTCCCTTACGACATTCACAAAAACCAACAATTTACAATGACAATAACATGATGAATCCCTTTTGAATCTTTCTGCTCCCCCAAAATGCTCTAGCTTGTTGCTATACAAACAAAATCACGGAAGGGTGCGAAACATGGGTTGTCCGATAACTCGATCGAGAAACCTATGTGTCTCAATCTTGCGTGAAAACATAGAAAACTCGCTTTAATATTCTGCTGCTATATATTTATATCCTTATACTTGACCTCCTCTCCCCCCTCTATCTCTCTCTCTCTCTTATCTGTCTATTAGATATGTACCGCCTTTCAATATTGTATTGTATTCCTCATATATCATGTTTGTATGATCTGAGTGAAATAAAGAGATTTGTATTGTATTGTATATTGTAATAATAAAGTGTTTAATGCAGTGATTGATTAGCACTTTATTATTTCGACCAATCAAGACAGGGTTTCAAAATACATTTACGCAGGAGTAATAAACTTCGCCGCCCGCAAACTAAAAGAATGGAAGTAACAAGTAAACAATGTCATGGCATAGCTTCTAACAGAATAGCAAATACATTGGTTTTATACATGTAAGAAGGAGATCCTCAAACTTGGTGCCAATATCGAGAACTTTGTCCTTCTCTGGTAAAGCCGAGAAGTATCAAACCGCTGGCCGCATTTCCAGTATAAGTGTGCGTTTTCTGCAATAACATGTACAATGTTCAACAATGTTTACTCGCTGGTATACATTGTATGCCATTTTATATGTTTGCCCGTCTTTACAATCGTGCTGTGGAGATCCGCATGCGCTTTACCAATAATATCAAGAATAAGCTAACAACATGTTTAGAAAGAAATCTTAAATGCAGGTGATAGCTCTATATTGCTGATACACTCGCTTGAAGTGAACAAAATATAAAACCTGTGCAATTTTGCTCAGGTTTCATATTTCGTACATCCCACATGATGGTGCATATACACCTTTACAGGTCGAGTCAAATTAAGGATCTCCTTAATAAAAAAATATAGCTTATCGGTCACCGTATCGCCACATGGTATGCAATGTCCCGGTCTCTTAAACGAAACGGAGATAGAAACCAGTTTGGGACGTGGCGTTACAGTGACCCAAAAGCCGAGTAATGCTAACATCACGTGAAAATTGCACATGAATTTAAAAACATATGGTACACAACTGCAATAAGTAACTTTTTTTATAAGAACTAACTAAAAATCGCTATCATTATTCTGAGAAATAAGGCTAAAATATTACAGTACTACGCAGATAAGATAAAAAATTAATATTGACGACCGTTTGTTATAATTCAAAGTCCACAAGGCCAGAGTGACGGGCTATATATAAAGCGATGTGCACTTTTAATTGTCGAATAGTGTGTTGGGCAGTTTATTCAAAAGGACGATACTTATAATTATAATATGGCTGCTTTTATAGGAGGTCCAACGAAGATTGGAATTCGAGAGTATGGCACCAAATGTAGAATTCCAGCAGATCCTAAAGCCAATCTGATGTACTATCTGGACTGCATATTGGGGCTTTTGGAGATCAGCGACAGTGAGAATGTAGCCAGACTCAGGTATCTGTAGTTTATGAAATATAGTGTGTGTCAGGCCCCATAATAAGAGTACATAATTGAAAATTATTTTATCCTTTTTCAACCCTAACATATGTTGTGGGTACTCAAAAGAACCGTCTCAATGAGACGGTTCTTTTTAGCCCCTTTTTTTGATTCGACCTTGCAACGGATCAATCAAAATCGCCGTAGAAACGATAAAACACTGAGTTGGAGTTATATGATAATATATACTGACGGGCTTTAAAAAAGCCACACTTACATCCTGGTATATCTTACAAATGCCGGGTGAATGTAAACTTTCTTGTCTTCGAGGATGTCATCATGAAGTGGCCTCTTCCGCCAATACTTAAGTTTAATTGTACACCTGAACTCGACGGCATTATTGCTTCGTAAAGTTTTAGTCTCTGAAACATTTCTTAAGTATCAGAGTTTTTAAGCCATCAAATGAACGGCTACACACAGATTGGCGTCAAAAAAGCATACCTACTGTATCGCAGACCTGCCAATTTAAATGAAACCCGTTCCTCTATGACTAACAAAGTTCATGACACACATTTGACGCTTCTCGTGTTTCTTGATTTAAAGAAGTTGGGGATCTTTCACTGATAAAATTTTGTAAAATGAATAAGTTGATCCCTATCTCAACGAGTTGCCATTTTCAATGCTTTAAGATTATTTTAAGTAGACAAGATTTTCATGTGGTATTCATAAATGCACACTCTTTAATATTCAATCAAATTGATTGCTTTGCATTCTTTATTTAGACATACATTAAAGCTTCGATCCTAGTGTAGCGTTTTTAAAGCCCGTCAGTAGTACTTTTTTCGTGTGCCTCCGCACAAAGTGATGCACTTTTTACCCTAATTTTCTGGTAGTATTTTGTCTCCAATAAATAGAAAACCTTACATGAGTGCTCATGTTTATAAATGAGTTTATCAAACGAGTTGAGGAAAAGCGATTAAATGTGAGGCTTGCCGAGCATTTCTCCTTTTCCGCTAAGAGTTATACAGGAGCACGAACGTTATAATCTACATTTGTATTTATCATATGCCGTTAAGATTATGTAATCGCATTTGGCGTGAAAACGCTAAGATTTTACCATCTTTTACGCAACGTTATAAAAATCTGTTTTGGTACACGCCCTAAGCCGGGAGGAGGTTGTCGTCAGAAGAATACTCCAGTGGATCATTTCATTGATCATATACCTTTGCTTTATAAGAAGGTGAGAAAACACCAGCTATAATAAATTAAAATAAAGAGTGTTCAACATGCTAATTTTAAAGCAGGAGAAATCTGTTTTGATTTTTAGATCACCCCTATGATAAAAGAGACTACAGGGTTTAGACCATTCATTTTGGAGATTGGAAACCCGAATTATTTTTCAACAAAATCTAAAAAGTTAGGGCAGTTCTTTCAAATAGAATAACTTTTGGAAAAATTAGAAGCCGTTCGTAGAAATAGGTTTTCAAGTATTTACTTGCAGGTAGGAAGTAGATTTAACACAAATCGATGCGTTTTAGTTGCAACTGGGTAAAATATAGCAAAACCAGGAGAAAGATATTTGCCCTTTGTAGATTGCAGCATAACTCATGTGACATACGAAATAAGATTTTTAGAAATAATATGCATCAAGTGAATGCCCCTAGGAGGAACCAAGAATTTTTTCACTTGTATCCACTTGGCATAAAGCCCAACTAGTCCTGAGGTTAGAAATGCTTCGATGATCAGCTCAACTGAGCATGAGATTGGAACTGCTCATAAGAACTAAAATGCTGAAAAGTAAACAATTGCGTAGCCAGGACGCTGAAAAAGTTATGCATATCAAAGGGATACTACTGGATGAATCAATGATTCTATTCAATAGCGTCCCTTTTCATAATGGGAACTCTCTTAAAGGAAAGAGTTTGCTCCGAGAGGGAGCGGATTCTTTCCTTTATGAGCAGTACCTTATAGTATGGAAAATCACTTTTATCACATTAAGTGACCTTTCTTAAGGACATATGCTACTAAATACTTCCCACATTGAAATATTTTCAATACTTTGCATACAGTTTGTTTTATGCATGGGCTATCCATTTATGAAATAAAAAGGATATGTCACCGTGCTTATTTTTTCAGAATCTCATATTGAAGTTTACAGCATTTGACCAATTTTCTAGAAATATAAAATAATAACACTAGTCCTAATTATCGAGCTAAAACGGTTGTAATCTTCAGCCAGCTTCTTTCTTTTAACTTAAATTACTGCCCATGACCTCAAACTTTTAAGAAAATGTGCATGTTTACTTGTTATCCCATGCTGTGACAAGATACTGCATGATATATTTTGACAATTCTTCAAAAAATGGAATTTGTTTTTAGAATAAATCATGTATTAAAAAATCTGACATTGAAAATCTTGAAAATTTATTTTTAATTCATAGACTATTATAATACCTTTCAGAAAAAAGAATTAAAATCTGGGGTCACCGAACTAATTCTCTTTCTAGAGGGCCAAATTTAACCCCACCCCCATAGGTTTCACGCGTAATTCAATATAAAAAGTTCGGGGATGACCATTTCGTTCGTTTTGATGATGCCATTTTACTAGTATATGAAATAATTTAGCATTAAAATGTTAAAAAAGAAAGAAAAAACACACTGAAAATATGTGCGCATCCGGGAATCGATCCTGGTCCTCTGGCTTTGTAGCCAGACACCCTAACCACTAGGCCACGAGGTCAGGTCGTGCGCCGCTCTAAATAACCATACAAATAGTATAGACTCGGCCACTATCGTATTCGTAACCAGGGTTATTGTGTACGTCGTTTGATTTCGACTGAGCTACATTTATCTGTCTTTAGTGCTGAGACGATCAGTTCTGAAAAGATGTCAATAGATATTTCGAACACACTTTAATTAGTTATTTAGTGAAGAAAATGTCGGAACACCGATATGACATAAGAATATCGGAAGCTGTGTTGATCCGAATCCGTTAAGGGTCGAAAGACAGGACCCAGACAACTTTCCCCGTTTGCAGACGCGGGAAAGATGCGCATTGGAAATAGCCGCATATGTCTTTAAATGTTGTTATTTTTATTACGCACGTGTGTAAGTAACCTGTGCAATGGAGGCTACGCCATTAGTAAAGAATGTTTCTTGCTTTCAAACTATTAGATGTTGTAACTTGTATTCAATCCCTTTGTTTATACACAGTAAAATATGTTTAGTCTAATCTAGATGTTGTATTGATCATGCTCTAAATGTTAAAATGTCAACAAATGACATTTTACATGTACCATCATGTGCGTTAGTTGAGTTAAGCATGTCGAAATTAAAAAAACACTGGGACCTAATTGAAGTGACACACACTAGGCTATCAGGGTATGGAGACATTGCATCAGACAACATCAACCATACTAGTAATTGTTTAATGCTGTCATTTAATTTCTGAAATGTTTATGCATTTATTCTGAGCCCGGTGCTGGTGTAAGTATGTTCCTGGTGAAATTTTTGGGGCCACACATGAAATAAAATGTCATTTTTTCTGTATTATTCATTAATTTGCTGTGCCTTGCGTATATTTTTAATGCCCTACTGCCTGTCTTTAAAATTACTTCTGCTTTCTGTGTATGTTGTTCAGAGCATTTGGTTCATTTAGTGTGGCATGTTTCTTTTGTTATTGGTTTATGTCTTTAGAAGCCCTTGTTCGTAAAGAAATTTGAGAGCCAAAACGTTTACACAATTTGCTTATTTATACACCAGGTAAATGGTTGGTGTTTACCACTATACCATGTGGTCTGCTGGTGACATTTCTCAAAAAGGTAAGGAGTCTTGGAGTAAATCTTCTCAAAGAAGTATTACTACCTTCCAATGTTTGCGCTTTTGTGTTAATTTTGGCTACTTCAACGATCCAAAGACTCAGGCGAGGGTCTTCACATTTGTGTATTAACTAATTACTAGCTCAATTAAAAAGTGTTATGCATTTTCTGTTTCTCATTCGAACTCTCCGAGGTTGTGAATAGGTTTCTCATGTTTTTGATAAATTTTCTAAGATTTAATAAAAAATATGTGTGTGAAGTAAAGGCTGAGGCTCAACATTAGTTTCACTATCGTCGTAAATACTCATTGCAGCTTTGTATGATAAACATACACTCTGAATCCGATGTTAAATACTCCACTTCCAGCCCAGCACTTGCCCAAATACTCTGTTTTGCCATTTCCTGTTCATAACAAATATTGCTAGTGACTAGTCAAATCAATATTGGCAAAGCCCATCCCAGAGTGCTGGTATTCAATGCCTGAACCATGGGTTGGCTTTGAAGAAAAGAGACATTTGTTCAGATTCATTTTTAGAAGAATACTATATACTATTCAAGCGATTTAGTCAGTAAATTTATGGTGTTTTTCCTGGGTTCATTTTCTTTAACCAAATAAAAGGCTTTAGCACTACGCTGCAATGTATAAGGCTGAACAGTGACTTCCTTGTATGAATGTCTACAAAAGAAGTTATCTGAATGTTTCGTACCATTGTCATGATATAATTGCAGTTGCTGTTTTTGTTGTTGATGTTTTTCCAATATAATGTATGAGTTCAACCTTTTTATTGAGTTTTGGAAAGCTAGTTGTTGTTGTTGTTGTTGTTGTTCATAAAATAGGGCCTGCTGTTTTTCAATCATCTCACCATTTGATCTCTCTTCAAAGATTATCTGATGCAATGGTTGCACCATTTTTCATCTACTTGTGAGGTCATTGTGTGTTAAAGCAGTGAATCCTTTTGGGAAGCCCGAATGGAAGCTCCTCCACCAACTATTCACAGATAACATTTGTGAGTTGCTCCATTTCTCATCGCCTAACTCTAATAATGTGTTCAAAAAGTAAGTGAGTATAATCAAGAAATACGACAATCACACACTGCAGACTAATCCATGGCACCGTGAGGATGAGCCGCAGAACATGTACAGTAGCAAGACATCCCAGAGACAATAACAGCAAAGTAACCAGCTCACTCTTCCTCGTCAAGATGATTGCAAAACTAGAATGGACATGAAGTAATGCATGGCCAATAAAGACCCACAGCAATGGGAGGTACATAACACAATAAATCAACAACAACAACAGAACAATCGCCTTAGAATAGACAACAACCTTATCTACCTGTATAAACCTGATTTTTTTTCTACAAACTAGTGTATGAATTTAAGACAGTTTTTGGCTCTGATAATTTTTCAGCGCAGTTTATTATTATTAAAATAATTCTCATTATAAAAAGATTGGTTAGAATATTAATGTATTGAAGCAGACTGCATGATTGGTGGTCACCTTATCACTGTTGGCAGTTTGCTTTCATCTTTAATTGCACGCTTGCGGGTCAGACCATAAAAAGTAAATGAGTATGATCAGGAAATAACACAATCACACACTGCAGACCACACACAGACCGTGAGTAAGAGTTACAGAACATTTACAATAACAAGACATTCGTAAGAATCTAAGACTATGATGATATATAACATTCACTGAGAGGATGAAAGTCGAAAATATCATCCTGAGGAATGTGATTATCAACCGAACTTGTAACACTAACGTAATCGTCCTTTCAATAGTAGACTCCTGGAAGTCAAATAACCATGGCAGTAGTACATGTATGGATGTTAACATTAATCTGTGTGAACAAAGTGTCTTTTGAAAATACGTTTCTTTTGGAATCATAATAACTACATGTAACATTGCCTGTGTATTATCATTTCAAGTAATGGTAACTAACGGAACTAAAGACATTTTTGGAGGATTGAGGAATACTATCTTTAATGATAAGAAAATGATTGAATTTATTGAATTATGATTTGCCAGGGGACGAACATGTTTTGTAAATCCAGGGGGGGGGGGGGGGGGGGTAGCTACCATTAACACAAAAACGCATTAAATTTTGCATTACAATTTGAACCGGAAATATGTTTTTATTTTGTTCCAGCTCGGATGGCATGCAAAATGCGTGTGGTAAAGCAAGTCTTACCTCTCGAATTCCAATTGTAGTAGAGCTCGTATATGATGGCATTATATGTTCTAAGACACCCTTTGAGGGTTCACCACTTAAACGAAGTTTAAAAGTTCTGATTCATATAGGATTTAATATTGCCCACCATTACCAAGAATGTGCTTAATAAAGCAAATAGCACATACCCTGCAGGCCTCGAAAATAGCACTCGTCCGCTCGTATTTACGAGTGCCTCAGGCTGCAGGGCAAGTGAAAACTTTGATATTTCTAGTATAAATTTAAAAAAAATCCATATGTGCCAATAATTTTTGTGATACAGGGCAAGTGTCTATTTTAAGATATTTCCAGGCCTGCCCTAGTGAGTTGTCGCAATTTGAGGGGCCTCACATGGGTCTAACTATAATAATTTCTAAAAGATCCCTGTTTGGAATCATTTGCATGAAAGAATTAACTACATCCTTTTATGCATACGCTGATTATAAGGCATGCTACGCCCCTGAATTCGACTCCGGTGGTTTTATTCGATAAATTTTGGATGTACCACTGTTAATATCGAGAGCTCAATGGTTATGATTAACAATAAAATAATTGTTGTTCGCTTTTGGTATAAGCAAACAGTAATGCCACATCATCACGTGGCATTCCATGTGACTACACATTTAGGAGTCACTAATATACAAAATGGTTCTTCGGGAATATTGGGTTCTGACGGAAAGCAGAATACCGCTCAAGCAGGTGCTAGGGGGTGGGGGGGTAGAATTGTTTTCACTTATCATTAGTTCTCATGAACACACTCAATAAACTGTTTTCTTATATTGTAGGTTCACTCTATTTCTGAAGGATCCGTTTTTCCAGATTATTCAGCCGAATGTCATTCAACAAGTACATGGGTAAACTTGAATACCCAGATTAGATGTTGCAAAATTAGTTGGCATTTCATAATTGGGCATAGACGCGAAAACTTGTCTTCAGGGGTTTGCGAACAACACAGACGCAAACCAGCCTGCACATCCGGGCAGTCTGATCAGCGCCTTTGTTATCCGTTTTTGAAAGTATCATATGTAATCTTGCTATAGGTGAAATTTCAACTTTCAAGCTAGTCCCTGTAGCTGAGGAGACTGGTTTAGGAAAATCCGAAGACAAGTTCTCTCGCGACGAGGTCCATATGGGTCTGCACTGTTTTCCAAAGTACGCTTTTAGGAGGCACTAATATACAAAGTGTGAAACGATTTCCATTCTATATACTGTTCTGCCAGCGACGAGTGACAGTGACGTCATGTTTTCTTTACAAAGTTACCAGGGACTTACATCGATAGATCAGTTGTTTATTAATCCTATCCTTACGATAGGATTAATACACAAGTGGTCTATCAATTCTCGTTATAGTGCGAATCATGTTTACTGTCGTCGCCCTGGGCCCGATCACCTGTTAAACTAACGGTACTGGGAGCCAACTCACGACAGTAAACAAGAAACGGATTATAGCTAAAGTGGAGTGTACAAGGTAGTGTTTTACTTAGGAATTGTAAACAAAGAATTACGTCACTGTTAAACAAAAAGTGAAAACTCAGATAACCCAACTTTATATTACGGCTTTGGTTCTCAAGTAATATAATGGATCCTTTTTAGTTATTTATGTTTCATACAATTAATGTGTCTTTGTTGTGCTGTGCAGCCTTATTATCACCTGCTGAGAGAGGGCTGACCTCTTGACTCTCCTGTTTGTGATGTTCTGTCACTCTTTTATTAGGTTTTCCGGGTTAGGTGTGGAACTTGATGGTATCGATTCTTGATCTTTGCCTTCGTCCTTATTTTTATTGCGAAAATAATACATAAAATGAATTGAGAAGAATCAAGAGCGTAATACAACGTGTACTGCATTGACCGTCATCAGTGTCAATTTTACTTGAAACAACTTCTTTTGGATTTTCTTGGTGGCGCAGTTGGAAACGACGATAGGTGATGAAGCGCTAGAATTCAGAAACATTAAGTGCTGTTTTAATAAAATAGCATTGTCATACAATTAAACTATGTTTTTTTGTATTCCAGAGACTACGAAAACTACTTTTTGCTGACGGAATCGGAGATCGATCAGTTGGTGGCTCTTGCGTTTGTTCTCTCTCCAGATGAGTTAAATGGGAAAATCATTTTCTGCGTAAGTAAACCCTAAGGTCACTCACTACATATACGATTCAGGCATAGAAAGGTGTTTTATCTTCAAAGTCTGTCTATAGTTGTGTATAGTATACCATGCACGAATCCAGAAAGTTTTGTCAGAGGGGGTCCAACTCTGACAACGTTTTTTTTAGTTGATGAGGGGAGGGGGGATCCAATTACCACCATAAGCGGGCCATCATTAAATTGCGTTTCGCTTGCAGCTCGATGATGATTCAACATTGAATGATAAGTAGCTTTGTGATTTTTCGGGGGATCTGGACCAGTTTTGCCAAGAAACCTTGTGGTTTTGTTTTTTCGGACCGATTCCCCTGCCCCCATCCTCTGGATCTGCGCATGTGTACGTGGATTTACTGCTGCATCATAAAAGCTTAGGAATGACTTCAAATATTCCTGTCTGGAAATGGTAAGGTGCCGGTCTGGAATATAAGAATCTGCTATGAGTGTGAAGGTGGGATAGAAGTATACGTCCCGAGGATCACCAATTGGCATCACAGGGCTTGCCTAGTGATGAATAACGGTGATTTCGAGGGACGTATTTTTTATCCCATCCTCACAGGAATAAGGAATTCCTTTTCTTGATCTCCATTAAATGCTGGATTTATGTTTAAAAAAGGCCCGCAGAAGTTCCTGAATACGCTGAGATGCGACATTGCATGATGCGACATTTTAACATATAACAATGACGTCACTTGACGACCATGCGCGTGAGTTCTAATACAACCAATGTACAGCCTTCACGTGACAGCCTGGGTAAGATCACATGGGTAACAGTAGGAACGCAAAGAGCGTATTTGAAGTTAAAGTATTTTAAAATTGTAAAAATGCGCAACGCTAAATATTCCCTCAAAATGGCGACCAAAATGGCGCCAAATATTTACCTTTTTAACGCTCTTTATTAGCTCACCAGAGCCAAAGGCTCAGGGTGACCTTATAGTATGGGACTCGAGCCGGCGTCCGTCCGTCCGTCCGTCCGTGCGTCCGTGCGTCCACACTTTCAAACATGAATATCTCTGAGACAAGGTGGCCGATCGTAATTAAATTTCATCTGGAGCATCATAGGGGTGGGGGATTGGCTTCATAAGGTTTTGGGCCAGATCGGATTAGAACTCTGGTTTCCATGGCAACAGAAAGCTCCCATAGGGTTATAATGGGGAAAACCTTGTGACCACTCTAGCTCCTGCATTTTTGATTGGATCTTCTTTATTCTTGCTGATAACGAGAACATCTATAACATCTTGAATGGTTTCGAAAATCGGCAAGATCCGACCGGGGACTTATGAGTTAGCTGCCCTTAAGCGTCTGGAAAAATCCCCATAGACTTATAACGGGAAAATATTGTGACCACTGTGATAACTCTAGTGCAGTCATTTTCGGATGGATCTTCTTCATTCTTGCAGGTAACAGGCCCGACTATAACAGCATGGATGAGTTTGAATTTTAGCAAGATTCCATCTCTGACTTCGGAGTAAGCTGCCCTTGAGCGTCTGAAAAATCAATAAATAGTCGTGTGCCCACTCTAGTGCCTTCATTTTTGATTGGATCTTCTTCACTCTTGCAGGTAACAAGGACAACCATAAAAGCTCGGATGGGTTCGAAATTTGGCCAGACCAGACCTTGGATTGTGGAGTTAGCTGCCCTTGAGCGTCCGAAAAAATCCCCATAGACTTATAATGGGAGATCTGTTGTGACCACTATAGTGCAGTCATTTTTTTGATGGATCTTCTTCATTTTTGCAGGTAACAAACCCTACTATAAAAGCTCGGATGAGTTTGAATTTTGGCAAGATTTCATCACTGACTTTGGAGTTAGCTGACCTTGAGCGTACGAAAATCAATAAATAGTCTTGTGTCCACTCTAGCTCCTTCTTTTTTGATTGGATCTTCTTCATTCTTGCAGGTAGCAAAGACAACCATAAAAGCTCGGATGGGTTCGAAATTCCGCAAGATCAGACATTGGATTGTAGAGTTAGCTGCCCGTGAGTGTCTGAACAAATCCCCATAGACTTATAATGGGAGATCTGTTGTGACCACTCTAGTGCCTTCAATCTTAAATTGATCTTCTTCATTTTTGCAGATAACAAGGACAACTATAAAAGCTTGAAAGAGTTTGAATTTCGTCAAGGTCCCATCAACTATTATGGAGTTAGCTGCCCTTGAGCATCTTAAAAATTGATGGCTATTGTTGTGACCACTCTAGTGCTTTCATTTTTAATTGGATCTTCTTAATTCTTGCAGGTACATAGGTCAACCATAAAAGCTTGGATAAGTTCGAAATTCGGCAAGATCAGACCTTGGACTTTGGGGTTAGCTGCCCTTGAGCGTCTTAAAAAATCCCCATAGACTTATAATGGGTGAAATGTTGTGACCACACTATTGCTTTCAAATTTAATTAGATCATATTCATTCTTGCAGATAAGAAGGACAACTATAAAAGATTGGATGAGTTTGTATTTTGTCAAGATCCCATCACCTATTAAGCAGTTAGCTGCCCTTGAGCATCTTAAAAATTGATGGATAATGTAGCATTGTTGTGACCACTCTAGCGCCTTCATTTTTTATTGGATCTTCTTTATTCTTGCAGCTTATAAGGACAACCATAAAAGCTTGGATGAGTTTGATTTTCGGCCACACCCAATCACCAGCAACAGATTTAGCTCTCCTTGAGCGTCTAAAATATAGCTATATAATGTTGTGACCACTCTAGGTCCTTCATTTTTCATTTGATATTCTTTATACATAAAAGTATGGACGAGCTTGAATTTCGGTCAGATCCCATCACTGACTACGGAGTTAGCTGTTTTTTGAGCATCTGAAACAATACATTCACCAGGTTTTCTCTGCAATTCTTATTCAGACCTTTTAAGACTTGCGGATAACTAGATCTGACATAATATCTTATGTTTTTGAATTGATTTCTGGTCATTGTTTCAAGTACAGAGTTACCTGCCCTTGAGCAATGTAAATTATGGTGTCTCAAAACATTATACTGGCTCCATGGTAAGCGATCATTGCCCATTGGGCTACTTGTTCTTATTTTGTACTCAATGACAGTGTATTTTCGCTATATATTTAGATTCTGTGACCTTTAATCGCCAATTTTCTTTTTTTGAAAGTGATAAATGATATGCTTTGCAACGAAATCAAGCCCTGAAATGAACCACCATCAGGCGCTTAAAAACAAAAGTGAAATATATGCCCTGGCATTTAATGGAATTTTTTTTGTCTCCAGAACCGATTTTGATGAAATAAATATAAACAAAGTCATCTGTGCCCCATCCATCTTTCAGCTGAGTATAAATGCGGGACAAAGCTCTAAAATGATGTAGTCACTTGTCAAAGTTGCCCATAATTACGTCACAATATTAAAAAGTAAACGTGTTGTAATCGATATATTTATATATAAAAATATGATTCTAAAGGAATAATGCAATTACATATTATTCTGTAAAAAGGTGAAGAAGTTTGATGTTCAATTACCTTATCTCTGGGACCTCAGATGTGCATCCTAGGTAAAGATTTCATTTTTAATTCGTCTGTTCGCCTGAAAATGGGTTTTGTAATCCCTTGTCCCCGTTGCTTTGAAATGAGAAATCTTAAAAGGTTTCTTCTTGAAGTTCATCCCGGGCTGTCCTTTCTTCCCCATTTAGTCATTAATGGCATTCAGAGGCATGTGCGGATCCGGAGGGCGGATAGGGGGTCCTGACCTTCACCCCTGGAAAATCACAAATTATGGAATTCTATAGAAATTAGCATTTGGACCCCCTCCCCCCTCCCCGTAAAAAGTTGGACCCCATACCCCTTGAAAATGTTGGACCCCCTCTGATTCCTTGGAAAAGTATAGATCTTACTTTCCCATGTGGTATCCTGGGTCAAGTGTGGTACTTTATTGTATCGTTTCCTGACCGTTGCCTCCTTTCTTGCTATATAGTTTTCTCTGAAATAAAACCATTGGACCCCCTCTGTGAACTGTAAAATAAATTGATGACTAAGAAAAAACACAAAAAACAAACAAACAAAAACGTTTTCAAGGCTGTGCTCTCGCCGTCGAGCCTGGACCCCCCCCCCATCCCCCCTGACAAAACTCCTAGATCCGTGCATGGCATTGATCATTCAACCGCCAACCCCATGTCAGAAGTAACTATAATGTTTATGTATGTACCTGGGCCGAATTATACACTGACCATCGATGCCCTTACATGGGGGGGGGTACATGGTACCATGAAATAAAGTTGCTTGTTCTCCTGTTCCCACAAAAATGGAAAATTGTTTTCCCGGTGTTCCATGTTCCCACAATATTTTCTTTGTTTGCCTGTTCCCCACGAAGGTTGCACTAATAGTTCTCCTGTTCCCTTGAAATAAATGCCCCTTTACCCTGTTCCCCCAAACAACCAACTACTAACCTCCTTCTCCCCACCCCCTCCCACAATCCTCCTCTGGCCATTCCCCTCAAAAGTTACCCTTATAGCTCCCCTATTCCCTTGAAATCAATGCACCTTTACCCTGTTCCCCAAAACCACCAGCTACTAACCTCCTTCTCCCCCCCCGCCCCCAATCCTCCTCTGGTCATCTGTTATGATGCTGTTTCACACCACACATGAACACATGATTAAAATGAAGAATTCTCAAGTGGTAAAACTTTGCTCTGTTATCTTCTTTTTTCCTAGCTGTTCCCCAATATACTCTATTTTTGCAGGGACAAGTTACCAATCCATTTTATGAGAAAACTTTTAGATATTGCTTTGCTAAAATGGACTTTACTGTTGGCTGGGCTCCATATTTAAGCTATTCTAATTTCATGTCAATTTTGCTCTAATGTGGATATTTAGGATTCTTTGGCCCATCATATTTTGTAATGGGCCCATTAAATTTCAAAAGGCTCGTTAAAATTTAGAAATTTGCATGTATTTGAATGGGATATGGGTAATTGGCCCACTTTAAGGGACCCTCATCATTTTGGGCAAGGATTATCTCTGTTTTTGTTTACAGAATTTTATCTTTTTTCCCTTAAATAAATAACCCTTTATTCTTTTGATAATTGAAAACTTTACTTTAAAATATTTTTAAAAGGTATAAATCTCTTTTGGGGGAGGGGGCGTGTGAGTGGGATTGGGGGAGTCTCACTCGTGGGTAATTTTGTTATGGGTGTGAGCGCTAGTATTTTTAGACCAACCCCAATCAAATGCCTGGCCTTTGAAAATTTTCAAATTCATATACTTGATTTCACAGAAAGCTGATCTACTCATATACTGTCACCATCCCAAACTGATAATTTGTTAAGATTTACGAAATTAGTAAAAGTTTTACCTGAATTTGAGTATTTTTACTGTTTTCTTGAAAAATAGAAACTTTATTTCTAAAATTAGAAGATCAGAAGTTAGAGACTATGCAGCTTTAAAGGTTTCCTTGCATACGCTGCGCCAACCAGTTTGATGCACTCACATAGGCTTTTAATATGGAATTCTGATTGTACCCCGCCATTATTCTACCTATGCGTTTGAATTAAAGAGGTTGAAATTTGAAAATGCTTTAAACCAGCCTCATTTGCGCAGCTCCTAATTTGACAATTTAGTCTACACAATATCTTCACTGTATCATTTGTAAATATTTGTGACAGCTTCTCCATGAAAAATTTTAGCCAGAACTGGCATATGAAAAATTAGTTCTGTATCATGTGGGTTAAGCGCTATTAAAATCGATTGTTCTGATTATCCAAAAAGTTTAATCAGCAGAATAAATGAAGTTTTTTTTGTTGTTTTTTTGTTGTTGTTTTTTTGGGGGGTGGGTTCAATAAAGGGATATTTTATTGAAAAAAAACATAAACTTCATTTAAGCCGTTTATTTTACTGCAATCATACTTATTATTGTGTTAACATGGTTTCTGTGACGCCAGCATCACGTTATCACCAGTGTTATCAAATTGATCCTTGATGTACATCCGTGGTCTGATACCACGGAATTTCGCGGAATTGGCCGAAGCAGTTCCGATTGCTCCATTAATTGCTCTTATATACAGTCAGACATAGGTTAAACATCACCCGAACATTATTTTAGAGACGTTTTTCGTGTACAATTGTCTTCAGAAGAACAACCAGTTTGTGATATTATGTTACCATTGTCTTCCTTTGGTCTGCTGAACATATCAGAATGCCATTTGGTCATTTTGCTGAATTTCTACGGTGTCCTGTATACACCAACCCATATTTTGGGGTGTACTCTCGAAAAGTGTCACGGCTTAACCCGAAGGGCCTACTTTGAATTCAAATAAACGCAGAAATAATCTAGACTTATTTTTTAAACTAGTGCCGAACTGATTTTGTCAAACGCAAGGTTTCATGTCAGTTTTAGAGGATCATAGAGAAAGTTTACTGCGAGTTTATCATTTTTGCATTATCACTATAACATGCCATAACTTTTATTCTTTTAGAGATATGAATCTGAAATTATCAGACAGAACTTGTCTTTGATATTGTAACAATATGACACTAACACTTTACATCTCTAAGTGTTTTGAAAATACCATAATGGGCTAGAGAATAGGGACATTTTAGGGATAAGTGTGCATTTACCATGCCTGGTTGTAAACCTTTGTGATAATCGAATCGAAATTTGCTGTAAATTGTCACCACTTTACCTATTTTCATTAATAAACCAAGAAAATAGTCATGACTGGAAAACTTCCTTCGTTTTCTAGGACACTATTGAGGCGATGTTTAATTTATGTCTGACTGTATATATTGGCGTACAGTTAATGAAAACGCCCAAACATGTGCTGATTGTAAATGGTAACAAAATAAAGTGTTATGTTTTTCACAAATATTGGTGGTTATTTATGCAATAACAGCGAATTTTAAATGCATAAACATTCAACAGATCCATCAGGGACTATATAGAATTTCAGCCCCCTTCTTCGGTTTAAAATCTCTCTCTGGACCTGGCGAACATTAATGTAAGAAAAACCATATCTGAGTCCTGTGTGATAGTATGGCTTTTCCTCCACATGCTATCTTTTACACCAAATGTGTGCTATTATTGCAGGATGCTGCAATGTGTGGAGACGGTGAAAACACATTCTTTGAGTTAAGTGCTGCTCGCAGTAGTATGCTGATATCTGACTCAATTGTTATTGGAGGCCAGAGGCGAAGTGTCAAGAAAATTATGGCGTTTAGGCGAGAGTGGCTCGACGAACATTGGGCAACCCCAATGTCACAACTCAGTAACCGGCTTACTGGACGTGCAAGAAGATCTAACGATTGCATAATATCATGAGACAACGATGAGAAGATGGTTTCTGAAAGAATGTATCTGGTTCTAGATGAGATATTTTACCTTGTCTCAGCGTGATTTGATTAAACATTTCATTTCTAATTTAAGAACATACACAGGTGTTTGGGTTTTTGGTGTGTATGTATTTTTTGGGTTTTTTTTGTTTTTGTTTTTTTTTTTTTTTTTTTTGGGGGGTTGTTGTTTTGATCTTTTTGCCTTAGATTATGAAGTTTCATCTTTTGAAGATCTCTCCTTCTGAATTACTGTGCAGAAATTCAATGCTATTCGCGTTTATGAAAATCACGCCAATTTAAACGGGCACATGTATGCATCCATCCATTGTGTGTATGGTTTACCTCCAATTTACTGTCGGAGAAGTCAGATTCTATTTGTGGGACTATGTCACGTGCTAATATGTCGCTGCATTGGTCAGTTATAAACTAGAAGATGACTTTTGAGCTGTATTTTGGGAGTGGTTCTAAAAAGTCTATCTCACACAAGATGATCTCCATAGCCCCTCTACCATATTTTCCAAACATAATCCCTCCACAGAACAATACAACCACCAGAGCCAAAGAAAAAGAAGAAAAAATGTATCTCATCCTAAATCGCTGGCTCAAGTTAACAATAATTTCATATATATGTTCCCCATAGTGCCCACTACAAAAATCCTCAAATGGTTCCACTCGGCCAAATAAAAAGACCAGCAGCACTGAACAAAGGAAAGTATATTTAAACTGCACCTATCCATAATTCAAAATCAATTCGCATAAGTGTGCCTCTTAAGCCCCACCAACGAACTCGCTCAAAAATTTCTTGCCGGCTGTTGGAACAAATTTCTGCTAAAGCTAGACATAGAAAATATCCTTAAACAACATCTATTCCGAAACTTCAAGTCCTAATTGGAGTTAGTAGAACATCGATACAGTGCTTATATCTTTTCATATTCTGATCCTTTGGAAATATTGGGTTCTGGTGGAAAATAGAATAACGCTTAAGCTGGTGCTAGGGGGCGTGAGAATGGTTGCAATTTCCATTAATTCTCATGAACAGAATGAATAAAATTGAGTCTGCTGTTTTCTAATTTGTTAGGTTCTCGAGTCTGCAGTTTTCTAATTTGGTAGGTTCTCTCTATTTCAAAAGGATCCGGGTTGTTTTTCAAAATTATTCTTAATAATTTTACCTTACTGTTTCTGATAAATTAATGCTCTTTTCAAAATTTTTTTCAAAGAGCTTCAATCAACTAAACCTAATTGCAGCTGAAGCTACAAATAATAAAATCTTAAAAATGCATCTCCTCCTGAATTGCTTGCCCAAATTCAAAATATTTTCACACAGATGTTCCTCATAATTTACATTCATTGTTCAAACAGCTCCTCTCATAATGATCAATTCCAATGGACACCAGAACCAACAAATAACAAGATCAAATTTCAAAATAATTATCATAGCTCTTTCTGATAATGCCCATTACCAACATTGATCAAACAGTTCTACAACAAAACTACCGTAAGAGCTCAACTTAAAACTCTTGAAACAACATCTGATCCAATGGCCCAGATTTAAAATAATTACAAACAAAAGTTTCTCAACGATCATATCTATGATACTCCATGTTCCTAATTTTGTCTTTTGAAACAATGTAAGAAAGGTGGCAAGGATCAGGAATCGATACAATCAATTACCACACCTGTCCCAGGATACCACATGGGAAAGTGACAAAACACAATTAAACAGCGCAAACGAGAGCCAAGAGGTCAGCCCTTTCCCAGCAGGTGACCAAAAGGCAGCAATAAACAGATGTGAAAGCATGACAAACAAAAAGTAAGACAGACGGCAAAGATCAGGAATCGATACATGCAAGCACCACACCTGACCCAGCACACCACAGGAGGAAAGTGACAAAACACAATTAAACATTACAAACAAGAGCCAAGAGGTCAGCCCTTTCCCAGCAGGTGACCACAACTCCGCTATTCACGTAACAATAATTAATCAAGTACTGGTATTAAGTATAGTTTCATTGTTGGACGTAAACAGCATAACTAAAAACACACATCATAACGTTTCGTGATAAATATGAAGTTATTCCTGGCTGAAGTTAATATAGGCTAACCTAAGCTGCGACATTGCATCTCTCCCTTTTCCCAAAGGATTATAAACTTGAATGTGTTGTTTAAGTGAAAGAATAAATAAAGAAAACGAAAGTTCTTATGTTAATGTGTTGATATAAATGCAGTATAGAGTTTCAACATGTTCTTACATGTTTTTACATGTTCTCAACAGGGCATATCACAGCCTTTATTTTATGGTGATTTAGTTTATAAATTCAAAAGAACTGTTGGAAAACCTAATTTTAATGATCAATTCAAAACGATTATCAAACGTTATAAAAAAAAAGTTGGATATAACTTTGATATCATGCAACAGTCTGCATGCCTGGTTTTAAACCCAATCACGGTTTATAGCTATGGTTTCCTCTTTACTTGTACGATGGCGGGTCAGGCCTCAGACTCAATGACGACTCTGGCGTAAAGCTTTAATCGGTGGGTTGGTGGCTGATGCTTGGCTGTACCTAGGCCTTCCGTGGCTCAACTTGGTTTTCTTGCGCTCTGACTATCTGTGAGTCATGAGTCTTTTTCTCTGTTTCATCATAGTGCGTTAATTTGATTATATTGTTTCTCTATGATGATACATTGCAATAGATAGGAATTCTCCATGCGAGCTTAACATTTTTGTGCTTTAACAACAGCAGAATCTTGCGCGAAGATTTGGTACCAGTAAAATACATTTAAGCCCCACAGCCCAAGTGGTTTTGGCTGCTATCCGTTCTAAGACGGTGGTTCTGTTGTTGTTGGTTCGTTGTTGATTGTTACTCCCATGTGGGATTCTGTAATTGTTTTAGTTCTGTTGTGCATTTCTTTGTGTCCATTATAGTTTGCAATCATCTCGATGGGGAAGAGAGATAGCTGGTTGCTTTTGCTTTGTTTGTTATTGTGTGGCTTTTCCTCACAATGCAACAGATGTATCTGCAGTTTGTGAAAGTGGTATTTTCTTATCATACACAGTTACTATTTTTATATATCTGAATGTTTTAATAATCGTCCCCATGGCGTTGAAGTCTTTGTCTTATTCGCTGGGAACGCTTTTGTACAAAGTATATTATGTCTTTGAATCACATTTTCTTCCAACTCACCAGGTTCTCCCATCTTTGGTCTTCTTTCCTTCAATTGTTATTGTATATATTTGAAGCATTTCGAATCTTGACACACCACTTGTCATTCCATTGCTCTTCTCGCCCATAAAATGATGTATCTTTTAAGCTCGTTAGGAGTGATCCATTTCTTTATTTGCTATGTTCTAACAGAACATGATCCCCTACAGCAAGCACATGTGGTTTTGTATTTCTGCTTTCAGCGTTGTCCTTGATCTTCTGTTTAAAGCATTTATTTCATCTTTTTTTGTTCACCTCCATTAATCTGTGTCAATTTTTCTCTGCGTCTTCTTCCTGTAGTCAATTTTCGTTTGCACCTTATGGTTCACCATCGTCGCCTCATATTGTTTAAGTCCCGTCACTAGATGTAGGGAGGATCAATAAAAAGTAAGTGAGTCTGGCCAGAAAATGCCACAATCACATACTACAGACCAACCTATGACACCCTGAGCAAGAGTCAAAGCTCAGTAACAGTGACATGACATTCAGAACACAACAACATTAAAGCAATCAGCTCTCTTTTCTCAGATGATTGCAAAACCAGAAACGACACAAAGTACAGTGGAACAAAACAAAGACCAAACATTTAACCTCACAAACAATCAGAGAAACAAAAAAACAATGAAAAACAACAACAGAACCACCGCCTTAGAACAGACAGCAGCTGAAGCCGCTGGGGGCTTAAATTAGTTTTACTGGCGGAATATTCACCCTAGATTAGGCTGTTGAAAAACACAAAATTAGTTCAGCTTGCATGAAGGCTTTCAAACTTATGCAATGTATAATCTCAGAGAAACAACCAAATTAATTAACAAAGTGTGATGAAACAAAGGAAGGGCTCTAAACACAGACTGTCAGAGCTAAAAGAAAAACTCAGTTGAGCCATGGTGGATCCAGCCTCAGACAAACATCAGGCACTGACCCACCGATTAAAGATTTAAGTCAGTGTCGTCATTGAGTCTGGGGCCTGACCCACCATCGTGGAATTTAAGATGAAACCATAGCTATTAACTGTGATTGGGTTTATAGCCACTCATGCAGACTACCGCATAAAATCCATGCTATATCCCACTCTTTTATGATGCTTGGTGATCTGTTTAAACTCATCATAAATAGAAGGCTTTCAAACGACTCCTTTGAATTTATAGACCAAATCGCCATAAAAAAACTGGGTCTGAAATGCTTTGTTGCATAAGAGTTTACAAGCCAACATTGTATTTAAGGATTAACGCTGAGCCTCTTCAATAGAATTAGAGAATCCATTACGAAGTTTATGATACTGATAGCCCTGCTTCAGCAACTTAGCTGTCAAAATACAGTCTGTACAAAAAATGCAAACTATGTACACTCTTTGATCACTAGAGCCCCTTTAAAGATAATCAGTTTTAACTTGCTGGATACTTAGATTGTTATGTCTGTTGTCAGTAAATCAAGTTCCCTTATGTTTCCGGCACTTTCGAGCAGCAAATGCTCTATGTATCAAAATCTCAGACACGTGCTGGCCTATAAAGAGGATCTTACAAGAGTGCTCATGTGTTATTAAATTTATTAAACGAGTTGTGAAAAGGCGATAAAATGCGAGGCTTGCTGGGCATTTCATTGGGGTTTAATAAATTCAATAATACAGGAGCACGAATGTTAGAATCTATTTATCATATGGCAGTTTTTAACATTGCTTAAAAATTGCATTTTAGGCGAGAAAAAGTCACGATATTCCCATCTTTTTACGCAATGTTATAGTGTACGTCACTACGCTACATTACTAAATCTGTGAACCACTAGTGGTTTAATGATTGTATTGCATGACATTATATCCCTCCCAGACGCGACGTCATGTGATAAATGAATTTGTAGAAATAATATGAAATGTTGGATATTTGAATGCTTTCACAGGCGGCTAGAATATATATATATATATATATATATATATATATATATATATATATATATATATATATATATATATATATATATATATATATATATATATATATATATATATATATATGGTAAACAAAGAAAATCAAACAGGTTATTTTCCCCGATATATATAGAATTAGGAGAAAATATGGGCTCTCGGAATATTTTGAATCTTACATTAGATTCAAGGTATTTCATTCTAAAAATATTTTGAAACGTTTAGTTAAAAGTCATATACATGACAATGAGGTCAATTCTTGGCACAACAGATTGTCTGCTCCTGATTTTAATCGTTTCAGACAGTTGCACACTGATTAAAGTCCACATACTTTATAGATTGAATCAAAGGAGTGCATTCATTTACTCCCAATAAGTAGGTCTTGTTAGCAAACGATAGCAGGAATGGCTGAAGCTGCTTTCAGTCATGCATGTTGTCAGTTTTGCAATAGAGAAATCCATATCAATATTATTGATCATTATATTCATAGTTGCTCATATCTTGATGCAGAGAGAGTCAGTTTATGGAACAATATGCTGCAACTAAATGATGACGTTTACGTCTCAAAGGTTTAGATACCTATGCATGTCTGGTCTACACTAAATATGGTCCAAGGTGAGTAAGTACACGCACTAGATTAAGGCCGAGGTATATCGTCGGTGATATAAAGTCGACGTCGAACTGATCATGTTCCAATGTATGAACTAGTAGCATTGATAGTGTTACAGCCACAATTGTTTATGTGTGTTACATTTAGTACGCGAGAGAATACCACCCAACAACCCGTAAACGGAAATGGACATGTTTTACACGTATGCAGTCGTGTGTGTACATATTCACTTTGTATATACGTTTGTTGTTGTTTTTTGTACTTTGGAAACTTTGAAAATATACAGTTATTCCTGAATGAGTAACTAATTGAACAATTTCGCACATGCGTTATTGTACAATTTATTGCACATTTGCAAATGGGTGCTTGTGTGCACATTAATTTCGCCTGTACATACACTATAAACCCCCCACCCCAATCCACTGTACGGCGATTCCGCTACCCTCAATGCGATCTGGATTTTTTTTTCTAAAATTACGAGGGCTGTTCAAATATGAATGCAAGTAGCGTCATAACTTTCTTCACATATATGCTAGGACAAAATGGTAAACGTTTCTATAAAGAACTATATGTCACCTGTAAACGGGCACCAGACCTAAAGAAAAATACAGAATACTTATTGGCTATAGCCCTTTGAATGAGGGTCACGTCGGTATACTAACAAACTCAATGCTTCGAACATATACCAGTGATATAGACGAGCGTATAATTCTTCGATAAACAGGTGAAATTTCTTAAAATTTTTATGGAAGTATCCCTTTATTCTTATATAGTGATTCTGTGAAAGTTGCGAAAATCTGACATGATTTTATTAAATTACAACGAATCGTTTTCACTAAAGTCTCCTTATGTTTGCAAATAAATGGTAAACAAAACACCACCTTTCCGTTTTCAGTTAAACTTATCACTAACAAAATGCACGAAGCAACATTTAAACTAGTTTTAACTCAAAGACAATATGTTGCTCGCTCATACGTAGTTGTTGCTACAAACCATTGATGGATAGTGGGTAATATTTAAACGCTGATAAGCATTTTTATTAAGTCAAAAACGCCTTAAGTGAAGGGGTTATAGAATTTATGCTTAATTTATTTTGTCATAAAATTGCGGCTTAATTCTAAATTTGAACGTAAACAGTAAGTTTGACCACTATAGGCATTATTTTCAATAGAATTACTCACCTTGTCTTGAGGACTAGACATATTTAACATATATTAATTAATTTAAATAAGCCATTAAGAAGCAGAAAATGCTTGAAAAATGATATAAAATGTCTCTGTAAATAGAGGACGGCGCATTTTGAAAACTCCCTTATGACATGTTTAACATGTTATCAGCAAATCGCAAAGAAAACAATACAGCGATGTTCATTATTACATCACCAGTAGATAACTCAAAATGACGTTTATCATAAAATTAATGACGTCACAAACGTGCCTGTTTATTCGAGACTGAAACAGGATTATACAAACTTTTTCTTGCTAGCAACTTTTGGATTATTACTTAAACTTGCATCTAAAATTTGGTGCCATTTTGTCCAAAACTTACAAAGATATGACACTATATCCGCACATGTACCAAAACGTGCATTGCAATTTTCTTCAACAAAACTTCAGTATTCAGGAATGGTCCTTATATAGGGGTCTGTAACTCAAGAAATATAGTGAGGGTTTCTTTATGTTTGATGCCATTTTAAAGGCGACAAATAGTTCTTTCTAGAAAGGTATGACATTTTGTCGTAGCATATATGCGCAGAAAGTTATGAAGCTACTTGCATTCATATTTGAACAGCCCTCGTATTCAAAATCGCGGCGGAAAGCGGAAGCGTAGACAGCCACACGATTTGGGGACATGACGCTTCCACTACGTTTCTACTACGCTTCCGTTACGCTCCTGCTGCGATCCCACTACGAAAATGAAGATCTGGCTACGCTTAGTCTACGCTGATGGCGATGTAGCTGCGACCTTACTACGACCTTGGCGATGGAGCTACGCTTTCGTTGCATTTTTGTATCCTCTGAAATTCCGATACGCTTCTACTACGACCTAGGCGCTTCTACTGCGCTCTTGCCGTTTCTGCTACGATTCGTGTCATTTTGATCAAAAATTCGAATCGTAGCGGAATCGCCGTCCAGTGGAATGGGGGGTAAGCGTTCACCTTTTTTTTTAAACAGCATTAGTACAAGTTCCGTCACTTAGCTTACATTCAATAAGAAAATCGAGACGCTTGCGTTATGATTGCCGTGGCGTCGCGATATTTCTGAGACAACTCAAATTCAAAAAGTCACAGAGTACCCATACCTTCCATAATGAACGAAAAAAGTTTTCGAACCGATGTTTGGTCTTGAAAGCAAAAGGAAAGACAAAATCAAAACATGAAGTTTTAGGCCTCTGGCAGCGTTCATAACGTCTACACGACGTCATTGATTTTTAACGCAATTGGCCGTTTATATCCTAAGGATCCGGAATAATCAAATTGATTTTGTTGCTTACAGATACTCCTCAATCAGTTGCACAAAAGACAAAGTATCGCGACATGCGCGGACGTCACCCGTCTGTTATTGATGTTTGAAAATTTTAGACTGACGTTAGCAAAGAAACACTGCGAGTGGGAGTGTAATAAAACGATTATTTCTGAAAACTTTTGTGTTTTTTCCATTTGTTAAGACATCTGGCTACCACCTTAAAGTGTTTGTTTTTCAAATTGAATCAAATTCACATTTGTCAGACGACAATCGTTGAAAAACACTTACGTCGATATTACGTCAGAGTGAACAGCATGAGCCAATCGAAATCATGGCAAATAACGGTCCATATTGCAAGAGGATAAAAATGATAAAGAAAACATCCTCAACTCAATCATGTGGAAGAGACAGAAAATACAAAATGGTGCGTTTTAAAGTCCCTCAGTATATTATATTCCACTGTACTTTGCATTAATGTTCTTTTGTATATGTACTCTTCTTATTGGTGAAAATAACGAAATATTATTATTATCATTGAGATATATTGTTAATATAATAGCAATATGAAGAAAAGAAAGAACATTTTATAATAATTTATACCCCGAAACAGTATTTTTTTTCAAACATATTATTAACCCATATAAGCCTAACGTCCTTTTTGTGGGACAAAGGCATACAGTGCAGACCCAGATCAAATGCTGCAGAACGCGGCGTCTGATCAGGGTCTCCCCTGTTCGCTTACAGAATGCTCTATTAAAATTTGGATAAAAAGGAAGAATACCACCTAAAAACCCTTAGTCGGAAATTGACTTGTCCAATTGATAAGAGTGGGGAATTCCCTTTGGTTTAAATGGGTTAAGGACTCAATATAATATGGTCAGTAATAGGTCCTAATTTTCTATATTTCCTAACCCATCAATTTAAACATGTGTTTTGGGTGATCAAACGAACCGCCTCATTGAGACGGTTCTTTCGAGTACCAACAACATATGTTTTCGTTGAGAAATAAGAAAAAAATAGTTTCGAGTACACACTCTTATCTGGAGGCCTGGGGCCAATTTCATCAACGGGTTTACGACGTGTTTTTGTCTTAAAAACATCGTACGAAGTTCGTACGTTAAAAATCGGGTTTCATCAAACTATTGAACTTTGCGAACTTCTTACTTTTTGTCGTATATTTAAGACAAATATTTAGGTGTCGCAGCTGACATCTTTGTCTTAAATATTACTAACTTACTACTTAGCTACCAAGGCTGCTGCATTTCGCACGATTCTAAAGGCCAAAGAGCAAACAATCGACAAAGGTTTAAATACCATGAAAGTACTGCAACCAAGATTACTCTTTACATACCATATGGTTTACCAAAATGAGAAAAATAAGATCCCCTTTCATTGGTGCTTATGAGATATTTATTTGTCCATGTAACCTCTCCCACCCCTTCCCCTACCACGCTGTATACTGTCACCAAGAGATTCTCCTATGGCCACCATGCCGTCATTAGCTGAATTTATGCGTAACCATCACGTCTAAGGGAAGGCATTCTGTAGTAAAACCAACAGGATATTTTGTGTACCTTTTCACATGTCACCGTTGCTTAAACATACTAATATACATATTCAAATGTACGGGTAAGTCATCGTCCATTTGCATGACTGCCAGGGACGACAATGATAAGGGGCTTTCGTCAATAACCATACGTTCAACATTCGATAAACTTTCAAAACGTATGTCTTTGTATGAGTATTTATATGTGGGAGCTGTTCACAAGAGCTTTCAGTAGAACTTTACATTCTCCATGAAGGGACATACATGTACATCCGGGTTTGTACAATCTCAGTTCCGACCGTATTACAAGTTGCATTCTAGATTTTTACATTTTCAAAAATTTCGACTTGTTATCTCAAGCACCCGTGTGTGATGTTTAACTCATTTAAGCCTTGCCTCCATTTTGTGGGACGTTGGCAAACAGTGCACACCCAGATCAGACGCCACATAACCACGGTGGCGTCGGATCAGGTTATGAGCTCGTCCAAAAGATTAAAATGAGAAACTTCATTTGACATGTATGGGTAAACATAAAGTGTAAAAACGAGTATTTTTCTTGACGCAGTTTCATGAAATATTACATGTACCATTTTTGTTATGAATACAATATGATCTATCTCTTTTATGTTCAAAGGATAATAGTATGTCCCTCTTAGAGATCTGTAATTAAGCATTACAGTAATCAATCATCGGGGTGTGAAGAAAGCCAAGACAACCGCCCATAATGCCCACGACTCTAAGACCAAATTTCGAGAGCATACGAAATTTGTCGGCTGTATAGCACTGGTTCTTGATGTTATCATTAATTCTGTGAATTGTATCTGTTAGATTGATGTTGAGGATATCAGATTTCATAAAAAAATAATGAATTTGAATTATTATTTTTCATCCAGACATGTCAGAAAAAAAAACCTTCAGTTTCTAGTTCCTCTCAGTATATTTTGTGGTTTTAGGTAATCTTACTGATTTGTGCCTTACTTGGACATGTTTTTTTTATGATTTCGGGAAACCCGTCATCTAAGTGTCAAAGAGTTTGTTTCCAGATCAGACCGACGTTTGACATAAGTATACCGAGTTAAAGGAAATGATTTCTTAATGGGGTATGCTGTTGCCTGCTCGTCTTCTCATGCGCGGGTCCAGGAAACTTCAAGTTTGCAAGGTTCTGGGAGAGGGATCCAGAATTTTCCAGGTGTTCCACTTGCTAATTTCTATGGAAACCTAAATAACTTGTGGTTTTCAAGGGGATGAAGGTCCGGACCCCCTGCCTTCGTTCCATCTTCACATGCTTCTTCTTTAAAACTTTCTTCACATACCTAAGTTATTTTCACTCTGTGTTAAACCACTTTACACGGCGGCTATATAAAGTCAGCACGTGACCAATTACATGATATCTGGAGAATGGAGTTAGGCAATGTTTAAAAATTTAGTGAAACGCAAATTTTTGTTCTTACGAACAATTTAAGATGTTTTGATGAAACTGACGTACGCACTTCTCAGAAAACAACGTACGCACAATTTAAGATATATCGTACGACCTTTATTGATGAAATTGGCCCCAGGTCAGTAAAACTTAATGGTGAACAAATAATGCATTGAATGATTATCCTTCAGCAGTAACACTTGTTCCTGCAGACATTGCGGACACTAATGTCCCACGAGATAACGGTGTAAGCCTAGTCACGTTGTACAGTTGTGGTGATTTAACACGAGTGGGTTCTTTCTTCTGTTTTCTCAGCTGAGTAACCATTTTCTTATTCACGTCCACCAGTGCTTGGGTCATAGCATCTTGGGCTTTCTTGTCATCTATAATATTATGTAAATAATTCAATTTATTATATACAAAGTAATGAAATACAGGAAAATATTTATTTAATATAATGCATATTTTAAAAAAGCTGTATTTCACAGCCATGAAAATATAAGAAGCTGTATTTCACAGCCGTGAAAAATATAAGTTGTATTTTACGGGTGAAATTGGATGTCCTCTGCTTTCTCCGTTGACTTCCTTGAACCCACATCAAAATTTCAAACGCATGTAACTTTTTTATTAGTGGACAAAAACACAAAATGCGGGTATTCATTTTCTTAGTTAGATCGCAAGGACAATTTTGGTAATAAAATTGTCAGGATTTGCTGAAATTTTCACTTTTTCTACTAATGCTCCTATGGCTCAGGTTTTGGCTATCATTGCACATTTTGCTACGCCATCATTAATATGACATAATGTGCAAACGTGTATTATGTCATTTAATGCAAAATATCTGTTACGCTTAAAATTGTATATAATAAAAGAAAATTCAAATTTTTGGAATATATATATATGCCACTTATTTCATCTCATGAAGTAACAAAATGTTTATTCATTCGTGGCTTCGCCACTCCTGAAATATGTGACCCGTCCATGCAAAGGGACGAGTTGGGTGTCATATAGGGAAATTCCCTTTTTGAGCTTTTTGATTTGAGCATTTTATGACGAATCAAGAAATATTTACATGTTGATGGGTTCTTGGTCATTTTAGGTCTCAAAATGTCCAGAGAAGATAGGTACCGCCCTGAAACGTCACACACTTTCTATTGGCGTTATTGTATTAAACGTTACATCGTAAAATCCAGCAGATTAACACGCGTTACAAAATATTGCAAAAGGTTACAATGTATTTGTTGTAATCAATTATTTTCTTTTTTTTTTGTTATTTATTATTCCTCTCATTCTTCCTCCTCTATTTCTTATTCAAATTTCACACCAGATATTGTTCTAGCTTTCAACTACACTATAGTGTCAAAACTTAGTCAAAAACAAAAACAAAAAAAACTTCACACTGACATATTTCATGTGCTGTTTAAAAATTATTTTCCTCGCTGTTAATGCATCAAACTTGATAAAAAGGATACCATTGGAAAGGAAATTGAAAAATGCAATAAACAAAGTTTTTTCATTAGCCAAGGTCTCTTACTTCCTGAAAAAAATGATATAGTAAAACTGCAAAATACTGAAAAGTGATTTTTCGTTGACGTCAACGGGAACGTCGCAGAGCCATGATGTGTATGACGTCATTTAATGCAAATCTGTCACGCTTAAAATTGTATATAATCAAAAGAAAATTCAAATTTTTGGAATAAATATGCCATTTATTTCATCACATGAAACGTGAAAATGTTTAGTTCATGAAATAAAATTATGCGTTTTCACTTCATTTGATAAAATAAATGGCATATTCATTCCAAACATTTGAATATATAATAATTCCATAGCGAACAATAACTATAAAGTCAATGAATTGTATTCACCCTTTCTCAAATCTTCAGCCTTTGGCCTTCTTCAGGATATTAGAAACAACTATCACAGCTATCCACTATTTCTCAAATGTTCGACCTTAAGCCTTCTTCAGGATATTAGAAACAATTTTCACAGCTAAGGCCTTTGGCCTGCTTCAGGATATTAGAAACAATTAACACATGTATTCAGTCTTTCTCAAATTGTCGGCCTTTGGCCTTCTTCACCATATTAGAAACAATTTTCACAGCTAAGGCTAAAGGACCTTCTTCAGAATATTAGAAACAAATTTCACAGCTTAGCTGTGAAAATTGCTTCTAATATCCTGAAGAAAGTCAAAGGCCGAAAATTTGAGAAAGAGTGAATACAATTTATTGACTTTATAATATTATAAATGATGGCCACTTAGAATGTAGACTATCCTGCTAACAGCAGCAAGTTTTAATTCATAGATTTACAACAAGACCCTTCAACCCTATAATATTTTGGACAGTCCATTATTTATTGTAAAGGGTTGCAAATTTGTATAACAATCGCAGTGGCTCAGTGGTAGAGTGCTTGACTTGAGATCGAAATCATCTGCATGTTTTATTCAATAGATAAGATAATTTCTGATAAACTCATTCCATCTTATAAGAAAACCAACCTACAGCTCTGTGTGACTCCTGACATGCTGTGTCTGCAATTCTCAAAAATGTACTACATGTATACATTAGCGTAGCTCCCATTACGCAGTTACGCACGTGCAGAATAAAAATAATAAAATTCAAGGGAAGTCACCTTATATGATAAAAGTAATTTTACATACCATAAGGAAATGCTCTTAATGGAAAGAATCCGCTCCCACTGGGAGAAAATTCTTTCCTTAAAGAAAAGTTCCTGTTTCGAAAAAGGACGAAATTGAAGAGAATCACTGCTTGATCCAGTTGTCTCCCTTTGATGTGTGTACCTTTTTGGGCGTTCTGGCTACGCTGCTGTGAATATCTTTGAAAATATCCATTTTCTATCTGATACAAGTAATAAAATAAACATCTTCGTGTTTGAATATAAAACTGAGATAACTTTAAAACCAGTTTTTTTAAACATGGAAGGTTCATAACAAAATATGACAAAGAGCTTTTGCATGGCTATAAACTCAACCGGCCAGTACTGGTTATAGCCAAGGAACACGGCTACAAAAATATTTTGTACCAAATTAGCAATAAAGTTTTACCTTATATGCATTTAATCTTACTTACTAAGTAATTTTGCAAATTCCAGTCCTTGTTCAAAGTGTTGATACGCTTCTTTGTACTTCATCAGATTCACTGAAACATTAAAAGCAGAAAATTCACTTATCCAAATTTATCACATAACGTCGCGTCTGGGAGTGAAATAAAGCCATGCAATGAAATCGATTTTAAAAAAATCATTTTCCGCATTTTCCAACATTTTCACAAATAATCAGCTGCACATACATAAATCATTGTATGAGTTTTATTCTATATAAACATATTAGACCATACACAAAAGAGCTTGATCAGCCCATTTTTAAAATTTATTCTTTCAGGGCTGGTGTCCACTTCCAGCTTTAATGTGAAACTTTAAAGGTCATTTAAATGGCATATGCCAAAGATGATTTTGATTTTTTTTAAATGAAACAGTGATCTTTTTCATTTTATATCACGGCTGTTATTAACAGCTTCAAACTATTTAAAATATCAATGGACAACATATCTAAGGAATATTTTATATCACAGTAAAAGGTGTGACTTTTTTAATTAAGGTACCTGTACTCTGACTTCGTGTGTGTAAAATCTACCAGTCACTAGTCTTACATTAAAATTTCAATGTTTCACTAGCATCCATGGCATGAAAAGACATCCTCGTCTAAATGTTTGTGCAGTGGAAATGTGAATACACTTTAATAGTACTTTCAAGAATGACCTTTCAGTATAGTTTAAAGATAAAACATTAAAATGAGCCCCGACACGAGATTTCCAACAATGTGGTCTAGTATGTGCGACCATCAAAGCCTCAGATCAGACTGCCCATATGCGGAGTTACATACACTATTGACATACCTTCAGCAACTCCTGTCAGAACATTTGTTTGCATTTGCAACCTTTTAGAATTTGCATCATTTGCAGCTTTTAGCGCCTTCAATCCTGATTCATGGGCATACTCGAATATTCTCATCATCAAAAAGCAGTTTCCTATCTCATGGAATAACCACGCAGTTTCTTGTGGTTTGGTGCACAGTGGTGCTTTTCTGTTATATCTGTAATAGTTTAAAAAGGTAAGTGAGTAACACATTAACACTCTACAGACCAACCCACAGCACCGTGAGGAAGAGCCACAAAATACAAACAGCCACAAGACATAAAGAAGACAATTAAAATTAAGCAACCGGCACTCTCTTTCTCATCAAGATGATTGCATTAATAGAAAGGGCGCTAAGTACTGTATGAAAACAAGGACCAAACACAGAACCCCCATTGACAATGGGAGCAATAATAAACAATAAATCGACAACAACAGAACCAACGCATTAGAATGGCCAGCAGAGCATATGATACGTTAAGTGTTTGTATTGGCACTCATGGTATGGGCTTTAAAATAGATATAAGCCATTGAATGGCAAAACCATCAAGGTGACATTTGAAGCCAGGAAATACCTGGATCAGCCTGGAAATCCCCTTAGGATCTTTCATCAGTATCTTTAAATGGCATTTGGGCAGGAACACAAGATTTAAGTACTTATCGCATATGCGCAAAACCACCTTCAAATGAGCCGTGACATGAGATTTCCAACTATGTGGTATGTGCGACCAGCAAAGCATTAGATCAGCCTGCGCATACGCGCAGTCTGATCAGAGTCTTTGCTTGTCGCTTGAATATTCTATGAGTGTTAAGCTACTGACTGAACATCCTTTGGAGTTTCTTAGCTTAAAAGGAGGCTGCACAGGCTCGTCTGAGTCTACACTTGACAAAATGCCACATTGTTGGAAATCTCACGTCACGGCTTAAATGCCCATGATGACTGTCCAGCAGGGCTATGGGGTTTCAGATTTAGTCTTAGTTCCTTCTTTGTGTGTGCGAGCAGTGAAGGCTCTGATGAGACAGCGCGGATGTGCAGGCTTATCGGAACAGTGACTGCTCGCTTTTGTTATCAGTACCAAAATTTCAGTTGCTAATATTTAAATAAGGACCTGTTGTATCTGCGAATGGCCAGAAAAGACTCTCATCAGCATAGACGATGCTCAGGCTGATCTGAGTCTTTACGGGTTACAAAGTCAAGGCCTCGAGCTTATAAAACTTGAGTTCATTCTCAGACTCAAAATAAAGCGCAATGATTGGCTGCTTGCGGACACGAGTCCGCAAGCAGCCAATCATTGCCCTTTATTTTGAGTCTGACACTGTACTAAAGTTTTATAACCTCGAGGCCTGTTGTTTTGTAATGTAAAAGTGATTGAGTTACATTGATATTTTAGCTAGAGAGCAATAGTGACCCATTTTTAATAAAGAGGGGCTCCATATGTTTACTTTACTTGACCACCTATAAAATTACAAATATTAACAAAATAGAATACAACTACTTACCAAGGAAATGAACTCTATAAGCAATAGGCTTTCGTTCAGATCCTCTCATTATGTTGTACTTTCTTTTGTGTATGTATTTTGACAGAGTTATGAATAAATATGTTTAAACCAACTACTTACATATCAAGAGCTCTATTGTATTTCCCCATCAAGACATAGACTCGACCTAAATTTCCCAAAGCTCTTGATTCAACAGCTGGCATATCACTACAATTAAACAGAGAAAATACTTTAATGTGTTATAAGCTTTTCTGTGTTCTTTTGTTGGCTTGATAATCATTTAATATATACTAACAAGTGAAAACTGGAAACTGTCGGTCAAATATGATGCATAAGTACAAATTTATTTTGCACCAGTAAAACATCTAAATTTTATACATTTTTCATTGAAGTCAATTATACACATTCTGGATATGTAATTCTGCTCATTAATGTTATAATACCAACAATTGTTGGTGTTTTAACATTTATTAGCAGGATAGGTCTGCTTTTCCTATTGATTTTCTTTAGTGCACTTCAAAATGCCAAATGTCTTAAATTTTTGAAGTGAACATAACACTAATTCGTGCTTTCTATTCTATTGATATGATGGATATGATGATAGAAACCTTTTGGTATAAATCTGAATACGTTTCTAATATATTGGTGTCTCCCGCTTGTCCTGTGATTTCAGTGATAAAAGAAAGAAAGGCGGCAAAGATCAGGATTCGATACAATCAAGTACCTAACCTAACCCAGGATACCACGTGAGAAAGTGACAAAACATAATTAATCATCACAAACAAGAACCAATAGGTCAACCCTTTCCCAGCACGTGACCATAAGGCAGCAATGAACAGACGCGAAAGCATGAAACAAACAAGACATAAATAACACAAATGATCCACAAAAGAAGTACCGCATTGGAACCGTCAGTAAAAATATTTTACTGGAGGGCTTAAACGGGTTTCACGGCGCCAACCTCACCCTTAGTTTAGATGTGGATCAAGACACATAGATGTTTGGTTTGCATGAAAGACCCCTAACTTATCCATGCATCATTGTCTCATGAAATGTTACAAAAAAATATACATTTCATTTGTTAATTCATCACGCATTTTTCTCTTCCCTTGATTAATTAAATGTCATATTATTCACACCATTTGAATAATCCCGATAAACTATCTGTGTATCTACCTAAAGGACAGTTCATTTTCTTTGGTCATTTCTCCTCCTTCTGCTGATTCAAGAAGGGTTGTTGTCAGTTATAAGCTAAAGTATGTGCACGAAGTACTGGTTAACGGCTTAGTTGAGCTTGCCCCGGAAAAAGTGTGGTTAGGTGAACTGACTGTCCCAACATGACCATACCTGTTGACTGGTTCATGTGTACGTAAAACCTCAAACCAAACAATAACAATACTGTTTACATCAAACCAGCATCTAAACATTTGTACTGATAATAAGATATTCTCTTCTTTTGGTGTCCATAACATTGAGAGAATTGTTTACTGTTATAATTGTCATAGGGTGCATCTAATCTTCCTTCTTTCAAGTATCCTTGCCCTTTAAAGCTCTGTCCCTACCTTGTCAAATATATTTAGTGGAAACAAATTTTGTAGTGTAACGGTACCTAGATAGTTGTGGTAGTGATTTTGGCAGTAAACTGTAGGTAATATGTAGTGGTAAATAACCGCTTACACATTACACATAATCATAATTAGTTACACATTGTGTGCTATATTGCATAGCCACTATCATATTTGTACATTATTGACATCTATCAAATATGAGCCGTGGATTGAGATTTCCAACAATTTGACATTTTGACAAGTGTAGACTCGGACGAGCCCCTACAGCCTGCTTTTAAGCTTAGAAACTCCAAATGATGTTCAGTCAGTAGCTGAACAATCATAGAATACTCAAACGCCTAGCAAAGGCTCTGATCAGACTGCGCGTATGCGCAGGCTGATCTGAGGCTTTGCTGGTCGCACATACCAAATTGTTGGAAATCTCATGCACTGGCTCATATATCATTTTAGTATATTTTACAGGGTTGCAAGTCATTTTAGCCATTTAGATGATATTCGCTTTTCAATATTTGCATTATTGTAAATTGTGATATTTACTCATATATATGAGCGTCTTGGGTAATGGTGTGTATGTAAATACATAATTGTTTACACCTTGTGTGCTATATTGCATAGCCACCATCATATGTGTACATAATTTGACATATTCATCTATTAAATATATAATTTAATATTGTTGCAGGCTCTTTATTGAACCCATAATTACGAAAACCCTTCATTGGTTACAGTATAGACCCATAGGGGACAGACTTTATGCGATATTCCCATTGTTTAATTCTGGCTATGTTTGACCTCTCCCTAAAATAAATATGTTGGGAAATGCTCTATTTATTAACCCATGCCACCACACACGTTGTCATTAGTTGGCAGTATGTAACCCGTGGTTATGGCAATTCCACGCTATGCACTACATATAAATCAGTAATTTTAGCCATGTTTTTTTCTCAGAGTGAATTACCTCAACTAATAAATGGGCCAAACCATTAGATGTTGGTACCTATTGTAAATGCTTTAAGCCACTTTTAGTCCAATTAAACTGAATAGAAGATTATCAACATACCAGTTTTAGGTTTAGGATCGTTGCGTTGCATGCACTAAGTACACTTAAATGCTACCTGGCCCAGATTTGAATTGATTCATGTCCCCAGTTGACGACATACTTTCTGTTGGAGATTGTTGTAAACGACGTTTAGACCCACCTCCATAACAACAACATAACATAAGCTGGTTGTATAACCTTAAGAACTTGTTACCGTTTGTATTCGGGAAATCCCTAAACAAGTACTTTTACAAACAGAAAAAAACACTCAGATGAAATGCAGCATAACTTTCATTAGAGTATATGCTGTTTGTATATGTTAAAAAGATCTTCAGACAAAAAATACAATATGTTTTGAAAATTATAATGATTTACCTGACACCCCTAGAAACATGTATGTAAAATGGACTTTCCCAAGTTAATTATATCAAACAAGAAGGAAGAATCCAATAGTATATAAAGGGATAACTTACTACTGTTCACCAATTGATAAATCATGGTCGTGGTACTGAAGGGCCTTGTCATAATTCTTCGTTTGTATAGCACAGTTTCCTAAGCAACTGTACAATGTAGACAGAAGAACTGGCTTTGTTGGTACTTCTTCGTCAGTGAATCGTCCAAGTATGTCCATACAACTCTCTGCCTTTTTCATACAGACGTCTAACTGTCCTTTTGCATACACTAAAAAAACAAAGCTTTTATTATTTGCTTAAAGGTATCTCAATCATAATGTTTTGTGTATCATTTGACGTCTGGAAACGTAATAAGTTGGTGTATTAAGAACTACAATACACTTTATTAGATATGCAAATTAATCAGGTAGTAGTATGTAATAATGACTTTTATACAACAGCAGAATATAGGGTGAAGACTCAGCAAATAAAATTAATTTAAGCCCCCGACAGCGGCTGCTGTCCGTTCTAAGGCGGTGGTTCTGCTGTTGTTTATCCATTGTTTAATGTTGATCCCATTGTTTATGTTTGTTTTTTGTTAAGTCCTTACTTTGTTATGTAGAATGTTGTGTCATTCCTAGTTTTGCAATGCATCTCGCAGGGGAAGAGAGAGCTGGTTGTTTTACTTCTTATTGTCTTCTTGGTGTCATGTCGCTGTTATCGTTTTTTGCCTCTTCCTCACGGTGCTGAGGTTGGCCTGCGTGTGTGGTTGTGTCATTTCCTTGTCCTACTCACTTACTTTCTTAATATAACGTCGCGCTCACTTATGGCAATATCTTTTCATTTTCTCGCCAAAAATGCATTTGTAGTTTCATGAGATAAACAGTATCTAATAATCGTTCTTCATCATAGTTTATGTTATTTAACCTAATGGAAATATAATGTAAAGCTTGGTAGAGCCTTGCGTCCTATTATATTGTTCCATCTCACTTAATTAATTCAATAACAATAAGCACTGGCCTGCAGGTTATAGTATACAATTATTGACTTCAATGAGGTAGGCATAAGGATATATCTACCCGAAAAAGTGATAATTCACCGAGGCCGCTAGGCCGAGGTGAACATCACTTTTAAGGGTAGATAAATCCTTATGTCTACCGAAATTGAAGTCAATAAATGTTTTGTTATATGACTTTTCATTTAAGAATGAAAATTTTGCTACTTTCACTTTTGTTGTTAAAGACATGTTCAACCTTCAATCTAAGTCATCTAAGGACTTTCTCACAAGTTATAGCAACTGTTATTAAAATATTATAATGTAGTATTTTGCATTTTAAAATGTATATTAATTCTCTTTATGAGGAATATAAAATGTCATCATAAACTGTTTTTACAGTTTGTTTATTCAAACAAAGATCAATAAGCCAAAAAAAACAAAACAAAACTGTTGTAAAAATACATGAAAGTCGTTAATTTACCTGTTGGGAGTTGAAACAGCAAATCATGTCAATTTCATGCACCACATGCTAGTTTCATACTCATCATGCTATTTTTAGCCCTCTAGAGGGTAATATTGCAGAAGTGTCAAAAATATTAACTTCTGGAAACTAGTTCAAGCTGGTTTTCATGCAATATTAACTTGTGGACCGGTTTAGACCAGTTTCCAGGTAGACATAGAGATTTATGAAGACTGATTTGGCCAACAGGAGACAGGATTCTCTCCAGTCATATAACAAAACTTTTTATTTTATGCTTAACTCAACTGAGTACAAAATTTCAACTGCTCATAAAACTTATAATACTGGCATATAAAGAAGTGTCTTGCTTGAAGTCTTTCAGATGATGTATTTATCTTGCTAATAAATGTTTAAATGCCAACAATTGTTGCCATTTTTAAATTGATGAGCAGGATAAATTTGTGCTCAGATGAGTTGGGCATGAAAAAAGTTTTATAACCTTGGGTCCTTATTTTAATTGCATTTTCGTCTTTCTCCTCAAGGTTATTTGATTTGTAAAAACGTCAGCATTTAATGGCATCTTTGACTTGTAAATATATGTTGACTTCTATCAACCATGGCCCCATTTCAAGAAAGATATCATAGAAGTTCACATTGTATTAAAGGTCATACATTTACGGTCGTGCATCAATAAATGTTTGAAAAGGTTCCATCACGGTTCTGGTGTCAAAACCATTGGACTAGACTTAAGTTCTGTATGTTATTGAGTTGCCAGAGCACCAACACATGGTTGCTGTTGTATTTTGTGTAAAAGACATACTTTATACCTTTGCAGAGTCAGAACACAACACTATATAAACATGTCATTGTTTCCGTGGTTCCCAACATAATGACAATTATAAGAGCAAAACAAATTTGAGCCAATGTCACAGATTTTCGTACTCGTCGCATCGGTGAGCAGCCCAGGCTTAGATGAGCCTGCTCCTATACACATAATATGGAATATATTGAAGACTCAAATCAAAAGATACACCCAGAGTTAAACCTTGCAGTTGCACATTCTTGTTTTGATAGCAAATTAATTCATATATCATAAATATCAAATTTTCGTGTGCTTGTCTTATTTTGTAATTGGAAACAAAGTAAAGTAAACCCTGTGTAAAATGACCACTCAAAAATAGGCAAAACAAAATCAATAATGACAACTGGTAGCTTAATGAAGGTCGGAAGCATTGCAGAATGCTCCCCTTGGAGCATTCTACAATACTTTTGACCTGCATTAAGCGATAATTGGTCTTGAAAACCAATTTCTTGCCGCTTTACACAAGTTTTACTGTAATCCTTACATCTATCAATCTCCGTAATTTCCTTTTGTACTAAGGCTACTACTTCCTCGCCACGCTTCACCGCATCTTCGTGCCTTCTTTTGAGTTCAGCTTCTGACTCCTGTTTTCTCTCCACTGGTTCTTCCAGTATTTCGGTCATTTCTCTTATATCATTATCTCTCTGGTAAGATACAAACTCAAACTTAATCTTTTCTGGCTTAGGTGGTTTGGGTTTCTCCTTGCGAGGATTGAAGGCATACCGTGATACATAGTTGGAGTTTTTACTTCTCGTTGTTCTATCGCTTTGAGTACTTTTGTAACTTTTAAATGTTGAATCTAAAATTAAGATAAAATATAGGGCTCTAAGTATATCACTGCTTTATCTGTGTGGGAGTTTGAGATGAAAATAAAGTTGATAGCTTGGTTGATTATGTTTCTTTGTTGTATATTTCAGCCGTGACATGAGATTTCCAACATTGTGGAATGTGCGACCAGCAGCGGCTCAGACCAGCCTGCGCATACGCGCAGTCTGATCAGAGCCTTTGCCAGTGGCTTGAATATTCTATGAGTATTAAACTACTGACCAAACATCATTTGGATAATCTAAGCTTAACAGTAGGCTGCACATGCTCGTCTGAGTCTACACTTGTCAAAATGCCACATTGTTAGAAATCACATGTCACGGCTTATTTGTAAATGACATTCAGCTGAAGAATTTCCCAATATACTGTGATATATGGTCATAGGATTTTCTGGTAAAATTTGCTTGGCTCCTATGAGCTGGGTTCCTATTTTGCCGGGTAGATTATAAGAATCGGTCATGAGTGAGGGTAGGATAGAAAAATCCGTCCCAAGGATCGCCGTTTGGCATGGTAAGATTATAAGAATCTATCATGAGTGTGAGGATAGGATAGGAAAACCCGTCCCGAGGATCACCGTTTGGAATCACGAGGCTTGCCGAGTGATGAAAAAAGGTGATCCCGAGGGACGGATTTTTCTATCCTACTCTCACCCGAAATAACGGATTTTTTTTTCTTGCTCACCATTAGATACCATATTTTATTCTTAGGAAAAGGCTCCCAGAAGTTCCTGTGTACGCCGAGATGCGACATGTTATGATGACGTCACTTTGATATAACAATGGCGTCACTTGACGACCATGTGCGTGAGTTCCATTGCAACCAATGTATTTAGCCCTAACGTGACAGCCTGGGTAAGATAGCATGGGTGGGATTAGATTTTCTAACCCAGGGTAAAATATCAGATGTCCCTATCCGGTGTCAAGAAAAGATTTTCTATCCTAGGGTAAATTCTCAGATATCCTTATCCGGTGTGCAAGAAATTCCGTTTATGCATTTAATCTCGTTATTATTTCTGGTTGTAGTGGACTTACTGATCACGTTGGCCTGTTTCCAGACGTTTGTGATATTTTGTCTTTCTTATTTTTGCACTGCATGATAACAGAATATGTGCAAAGATACAGTTTCATCCATTTATGGTTATATATAGTAAATATAAAAAAATACTAAGGTCATTATGGGGAAAACGTTTTGTGTAAAACATTAACTAATCAAGAACAACACAGCTTATTAGTCGTTGGGATCCTTGATTTTGTTCCTTGTCTGACCTAAATTTGACACTGGCTTATTTAGATAGAATGGGATAGATTCTGTATGAAAAGGCATGTGGAGCAAGTTATTTCCTTAAAGGCAGTTCCTCTCATCTTCCCTTTTATTATTGTATAAAAACAGAAACATGTTTTTCATGCCTGTTTGTAGTATAGTCAAAAGTTTTACCCTAAGGTTTTGTAGATGACCTGATAAACTATTGCGGCAGGCTAAAAGCAACATGCAATATCTACATCATCAACGCATTTGGTGACGTCAAGCTTAAAACTTAGGGCATCACCTAAATGGAGTTGCTGTAGATGATACGGCTATGTTGCAAACGTAATAAGCTCAAGTTTGGTCTCATTGTGTTCCGCATATTCTAAGAAACGAGTACCCACGCTTTATATTTCTGACCTTAACCATTGAAGTTATTGTGAGTCTAAAGTGGACAAACCTCATATCCGGCATTGTTACTTAAAGTTTCCTGACTTGAACAAACCATATGCATGGATAAACAGTGGGACATGATGGAAAAAAGTAAGAAAGTATAGCCAGGAAATACCTGATCACACACTGCAGACCAACCCATGGCATCGAGAGGAAGAGCCAAACAGTAACAAGACACCAGGGCACAGTTTCATAAGCTATTTGATTAGTGAATCGCTTGTTAAATTAACGGTCTGTTAAACTTTCAACCAATCAGGTTTGACGTTACAATGTAACGTCAAACCTGGTTGGTGAAAATTTTAACAGACCGTTAATTTGACAGGCGATTAACCAATCAAAACGTTTATACAACTGGGCCCAGGGAGGTTATTAAAGTAAAGCAATCAGTTGCAAAACTGGAAAGGACACTAAGTACTGCTTAACAAAGCAAGGAATAAACATAGATCCCTCATAAACAATGGGAGCACTAATAAACATTGAATCAACAACAACAAAACCACCGTCTTAGAACTAACAGCAGCCTAAGTCACCAGGGCGGGGCCTAATTGCATTTTACCATCACTAAATCTTCGCCCTAGATTCTATTGTTGTTAAAACAAAAACAAAAAAAATGAGCTCGCATGAAGGCTTCCTAACTTATTAAATGCATCATCACAGAGAAACAATCAAATCAAATTATAACATTATGATGAAACAAAGAAAATGACTCACCATTCACATATAGTCAGAGTTAAATACAACCTTAAGTTGGGCGACAGTGGGTCCAGACAAAGATAAGAATCAGGCAACAACGCAGGTATAAAAGTTTTACGTCAGGGCCATCATTGAGTCTTATGTCTCACCGTCTTACAATAAAGAGGAAAGCATAACTTTAAACCGTGATTGGGCTTAACTTGATAAGGTCAAGGTCACAAGGTCGAGCGTTTATGATGGAGGGGGCATCTGCTTTCTCTGACATCAAGACTACTGTAATTCGGAAATTGTCGCTAGGGTTTTATTTTCGCGGAACTTCGCATATGCGAAGTTTCGTGAAAATAAAATCCTCGCAAAATGGCGAAATCAATCTGTCGATTAGTGATATAGGTAAATCATATATAATCGCGAAATTTTTCGATCGCAAATTTGTCTTTTACCGCTATTCGCGAAAATAAAATTCTTGCGAAATTTTCGGATTTACAGTAGTCAATTTAATAAAATGCTTAAGAGACAAGTGGTAGTTATATATTTCCATCACAACCGCAGAATATATACAAAACATGAACCTGTGTAAAATTATTAAAGTTTTCATATTTTGTACATTTCATGCGGCTATACACATTTCATATTTGTGGTATATTTACATGATTTAACTGTTCCAACTGAAGCTAAAGACTCGGTACTGGTATAGTGTGAGAGTTTGCTTGTTCCACGCTTTAGATTGGTTTTCTTTGTAGGATGCGGTGGTGGTAAAGGCCCCAGACTGTCCCAAAACTGAGTTCTCTCTTGTAGAAAGTACAGCCCATCTTCAACCGCATCAACTATACTGCCCTCCCGTTTCAGTGTGCTCTTGCTTTTAGTAGCTACAAAAGAAACATTCAAATGTGAAACATCTGAGCCATGATATGACAAACCAACACAATGAGTGTGTGTCCAGCGAAGAATCAGATCAACCTGGGCATCCAACCAGTCTGATCAAGTCTTTGGTGTGTGTTAAATGGGCAAGCTTTCTATATGAGAACAGCTATGGCTCTGATTAGACTGTGATGATGCCTAGGCCACAGTGTTGTCTTAAAAGTACAACAGAACTTCAATGGCTCAAACTCAGATGGCTCATTTATTGGGCTGGCTAGCACTGTCATAATGGGCCCTAAAGGTCATTCTATGCATATTCCACCCTGGAGTGCTGGAACTACCCTTGGCTAGAACTATTTTTCATGTTCCGCAGCCTGTTTGAGCCATTGAAGTTGTATTTGAAAAGTGTATCTGGATTTCGACTAAACAATTGTAAGGAATAGCATAGCCACATTGTTTGTGTCCTCATGTAGAGACTCATTTATTCATAACGCTATTCCTTTGATATCCATGTGCAGCTATCCAGCGGGGCTTAGCTCTAGCCTTCGGACTTAACTTCATCTACTTATATTCGATATATGTGCGATTGATGAAAGCTTTGTGGAGCAAAAGCAGATCCGCAGACCCGTCTAAGGACTAAGTTAGTGTTGTAGGGTGTGTGGCTGCCACACTGTCTATTAACCCTTATAAGCCTAGCGTCCTGTTTTCGGACGTAGCCAAATAGTGCAGCCCCAGATCAAACGCATTGTGCGGCATCTGATCAGGATCTCCACTGTTTGCTTACAGAACATTCTATTAAAATTCGAAAAAAAATGAAAATACCACCCAACAACCTTAAAACGGAAATAGACTGGTCCAATTGATAAGTGTGGGAAATTCCATTCGGCTTATATTCGTGAACAGAATTAATGAAACTGAATCAGCAGTTTCAGATTAATATATTTGTAGGTTCTCTCTATTTCTTAAGAATCCGTTTTACCAGATTATTTAACTCGTCGCTAAAGCGATGAGTACCAAAATAGCATGTGCATTGTCAAGATATTTAACAATATCCTCACTGTCAACCACAACTTGTAAAAACGCTAATTAGAGTATAACTTTAATTTTGCGTATGATCACGCCAACAGATGCATAAACTAGTACAGACAAAAATGTACTGAATGGCTATGTGCAGACTTGCAGACTAGTATGGGTATTTATCGTATGTATGTGCTCAAGGAACCCTTTAGATACGATATCGCCCATATGCTGAAATTCGTTATTTCATATGACTTCAACTTTCAAAGAGTTTTGCTATTCTTGTGGCGTTCGGGAGTTTCAATTGAAACTAATATTGTACAGTTGCTGACTTATTATCACACTGGTCAATGTAAACGCACCGGTGGTTGCTACAACGAGCTGGTTGTTGCATTTTACAGCACCGGTGGTGGCGTAAAAGGTAAAAAAAATCTATACCTGTTGACTTTATTATTTATTTATAAACTTGCATTTATTTTATTTGTGATAACACCTGGCGCACAAACAACCGGTAACATTGCAGTTTATGGCTCTGCCAAGCAATTGGTGATTTAATTCATGGTTTGGACTGCAAATCCAACAAAGTTCTGGAGTTTTGCCGTGACAGGTGTTTATTCCTAGTGTAACTGCCTAAATTGAGTGAAATCTGCACGTCTAATCGCAGCTGTTGTCATATTTCCATAAAATAACATCCAAAAAACGATTACTACTTTGTTTTGTTTTTTCTTGGTAAACTAGCAAATGTTTTATTGAGGAATTTTTATTACAACGCACTGGGAGCATTTTTGACGCATTGATACAACGCACTGATGGTTGCACAGAATTCCTGTGGTTGCTGGTGCAACCTCACCACAGCATTCACAGTTCTTATAAACGGTACATAAATCGTTATTTGAGCCAGCACATGATATTTCAGTACCAGGACGAAGACTCAGGTGAGCCTATGCAATTGTACAGACTCGCCAGAGCCTTCTCTGCATAGAAAAAATAGAGAGTAGTAATCGTTTTGGGATGTTATTTCATGGGACTATGATAACATAGCTGCAGCTGTGCTTAGACATGCAGAATTTCCTGAAGTTAGGCAGTCACAATAGAAAAAGCACCTGTCACTGTCAAACTCCACAACTGTGTCGGATTTATCGGTCAAACCATGAATTAAAACGCCGATTGCATGTCAGAGCCATAAACTGCAATGTTTCTGACGATTTGTGCGCATTGGGTCATCAAAAGTAAAATAAATTCAAGCTTATAAAGAAATCATACAGTCAATAGGCATAGATTTTGTGGTTTTTTGTACACTGATGAAGGCTCAAGCGTGACTCTGCAAATGTGTAGCCTCACCAGAGATGCTCCAGAGCTAGCCCTGTTCGCACTTTGAAAGTGTTTCCGCCTATTTTTCAGATTGGCCCCAAAGCTTTTAATTTAATGAGATTGTTTGCCCGTTATGATACATTACAGTAGTTAATAAGCCTCCATGCGAGCTTAAATTTTTTTTGCTTCAACAACAGCAGATTCTAGGGCGAAGATTTGGTACCAGTAAAATGCAGTTTTAGCACCCCAGAGGTATAGGCTGGCGGTGATTCTGTGGTTGTTGATTCATTGTTGATTGTTACTCCCATTACAGGATTCTGTAATTGTTCTATATTTTGTTACTTTATGTCCATTCTTGTTTTACAATCATCTTGATGGGGAAGAGAGAGAGAGTGCTGGCTGCTTTGCTTAGTTTGTCTTCCTGATGTCTCGTGATTGTTGTGTGGCTATTCCTCTTAGTGCCATGGGAAACTAGCTAGTCTGGCCCAGGAAATATGCACACTCTAGTTTCAGTTTTTTGGTGCAATCTTTGCTTCCAAAGGATACCCTTTTAAGAACATATTTGTCTGCAGTTTGTGATTGTGATACTCACTATTTTTGGGTGTCTTTCATGCGAACAGCGATCGCTTTGGCCACACTTGCTTGGTCCAGTCTGAGCCTTCGTCACAGTTTAAAATCCTCATGTGGTGACTCAAATGGCGATTGGATGCCATTTTGTGCGAGCAGCGAAGGATCTGGCGAGTCTGCACATTTGCACAGGCTTACCTTAGCCTTCGTCACTGTACAAAATCTCTTGTGCTGCCTTAAATGGCGATTTGTGTGCTATTAACGCCAGCAGCGAATACTCTGGTGAGTCTGCACATTTGCGCAGACAGTCACTGGACAATGTAATAAATATCAAGATCTCTTGTGCTGGCAGCAAAGGCTCTTGAGAGTATGCACGTTTGCACAGGCTCGCCTGAGCCTTCTATACAGTATCGAAATATCAAATGCTGGTTGAAATGGCGATTTTTGCAACGTTTATGTGAACAGCGAATGGTGTGGTGAGTCTGCACCAGCAACCACAGGAATTCTGTGCAACCATCAGTGCGTTGTATCAATGCGTCAAAAATGCTCCCAATGCGTTGTAATAAAAATTCCTCAATAAAAAAATTGCTGGTTTACCAAGAAAAAACCCAAAGTAGTTATCGTTTTTGGATGTTATTTAATGGGAATATGACAACAGCTGCGCTTGAACATGCAGATTTCACTCAATTTAGGCAGTTACACTAGAAAAAAGCACCTGTCACGGCAAAACTCCAGAACTTTGTTGGATTTGCAGTCCAAACCATGAATTATATCACCAATTGCTTGGCAGAGCCATAAACTGCAATGTTACCGGTGGTCTGTGCGCCAGGTGTCATCACATATAAAATAAATGCAGGTTTATAAATAAATAATAAAGTCAACAGGTATAGATTTTTTTTACCTTTTACCACCACCGGTGCTGAAAAATGCAACCACCAGCTCGTTGTAGCAACCACCGGTGCTTTTACATTGACCAGTGTGATTATATGGTTGACATGTGAAAACATCAAATTTACAGAAACAAAATGGGGGAGGGTGGTAAACATGATTAAGTTTACTGTTCAATAAAACCATATGTCTACCGAAATATATACCAACATTTGTGTTTTACATAATAAAGTATGCTATGTATTTCCTGTCATATTAGACCATTGCAGCCACTGACGCTACAGATCATGCGAAATTACTTGACGTTCTGATGTCACTTCCGGAAAGCCATGCAGCATTACTTCATGCAGCATGGTTTGTAAATTTACTTCGGACTAATCATGGCCACATTAAGTCTGGAATTACTGTCATAAAAATGTATACACGGAATCACCCTCTAATGTGAAACGTGTTACAGTAAAACCTGTGTAAAACGGCTTCTCAAAAATAGACAAATGAAGTAAGGGTGCAAAGATCAGGAATCGATACAAACAAGTACATGTACCACACCTGACCCAGAATACCAAAGATCTTAATGAAAAATGGCAGCTTAATGAAGGTCCAATGTACTGCAAAATGCTCCCCTTGGAGCATTCTGCAATACTTTTGACCTGCATTAAGCGATAATTGGACTTGAAAACCAATTTTCGGTCATACTGAAAAAGTTCTTTTGAAAACTTTCATCTGAAGTTTTATCTACAGACGCCTATAACTTGCAGGTATGCAGATCTACCCAGCATGCAAATAATCTTTTTCCTGTATTCTTTCTTTCTGACCCTCTTGTGAGTATTATCGCCGGGTGTACTTTGAACACTCTGGGTTGCAGGATAAAAGTCTACAAGTAACCATCTAAATTACCGTAAGGTTCTTTAAACTGCACATGGGGTGACATTCCCTGCACGTGGGACATCCGATCCGAAGGACGATGCACTTATCTAGCGCCAACCTGCAAATGACACTAGAGAAAGTGAGCGAGGATCGAACCTGGGACCTCTAGCACCAGAGGCAAGTGCCTAACCACTGAGCTACCACACTTTCGATAGTGCATACCTTCGGCTGCGGCAAGGAATTGTAGATACTCTTTATCATCATAAAGCTTTCCAAGCAGTGTCTTCTCGGACGATTCTTCTATCAGTTTCTTTTCCATAGCTAAGGACTCCAGTGATGACGCAAGAAGGCTGGTCATAGATGCACGTGACTCGTTTAAGACAACTGTAGGGGTCCGATGAATTCTTGACAGTGGATGAACACCTTGTCGCATTCTAAATGTTGCACTTGGAACAGGACCGTTGCCTGTGTTTTCTTTCGACTTCTTTTTCCACGTGAAAGATTTAGAAGGGGGCTGACACGAGAAAGAGAAATAAATAACAATCATTGCGTCGCATACGAACAAATTGCACGATATTGTACGAAAGAAAAGTCACTCCTTTGTGTCACCGTCCGTCGTCAGAGTGCTTGAGTAGATAACGCGTTGAAATCTTTGCATACATGTATATGCTGATAGATTATGATCGACATGGGCGGATCCATAGAGGGGGACAAAGCATAGAGGGGGGCAAGGGGTCAAGACCCCCCCTCCCTGAAAAATCACAAAATATAGGGTTTCTTAGTAATACTGGTCCGGATCCCCTATAAAAATCACAAATCTACCAAGCCAGCATTCAATTTTGGGCCATTAGCCGCATACTAGAGAAAAAAAATTAAATGGCGTTTCGCTGGCGGGCCAATGATAGTCCGCTTACATTGATATTAGCTTGGATCGTCTCTCCCCTTTAAAAAATGATAAAAAAAATGTCAAAGTTGAACCCCCTCTGACAAAACTTTCTGGATCCGCGCACGATCGACATAACGTTAGTACTGGTCAGGCATCAAACCATTTGACACTCATAGGCTGAAAGAATTTTTTGTAAAAGTTAATTTTGATAAAAAGTCAGTAGATGACAAAAACGCATAGACAATTACCCAGCGTTAAAATAAGGTGGTGGGTAGAGTCGGTCACGCACCTTAAAATTAGTTTTAAAGCAATAGATACATGTACTCATACTTTCAGCGATTCGAAGCAAAGAAATCAAAATCATGATAATTCTACTGTATGTAATCTATTTACTGGAATGAACATCAATGAAAACAAAAAAATAGACAGTTACCATCTTATGTGTGAAAAAGGTCAGGTCCCCTGTTGCTGTCATTTTCATTCGTCGTCCTGAAATCAAGTAAAATAAGATTTGATCTACGTACTGTCCTGCCAGCCAAGAGTGACAGTGACGTCATGTTTTGTTCTCAAAGTTATAAGAGATTTAGAATCGATAGATTACTTGTGTATTAATCCTATCCGCAGGATAGGATTAATACACAAGTGTTCTGTCGATTTACCGTTAGCTCAAGTAAAAGTTATTTTTACTAAACAATTGTAAACAAAATATTACGTCACTGTCGCTCTTGGTTGACACGACACAGACGTCGCGTCAGATGTTGGTGTTAATTTTAAAAACGTAGGGGTCCTCTCTATTGAAAGTTCTCTATTTCACTTATTCCATTATACATTTGTACAAACTAAACATCAAAGAAAAGGTTATTAATTATATTTTACATTGATGAAAAACGAAAGACAAATTAAGATACAAAGAAAAAGTTATCGCTAACATGTTCCGTATAACTTGCCGATTTTTTGCATGTAGAGATGTAACAGAAATCGTCAGGCGGAGTGTTTCTAAATCCAAAAGTTTTAACTAATAATGCATGAAATCTTGTAATTTTCCCCGCATAGCTACGTTTTGTGCTTATCCTCACGACGACATGCGCGATATTGGCGTTAATCGACAATGTAACCAGAAATAGCAAACCAAGCAAAGAAACGGAACGTGTAGAGATTTAAAGAAAACGTTGAAAACATGGGGTCTGTGTATTTATGTTGATGTATTACTTTTTAGTGCCTCGTGTTTTTGAAATTCGAAGTATATCACAAAAATGCGTTTTCAAAATAGAATTAAAATTTGGATTTATTCTTGATTTTTTCCATATTTAGAGCAAAAATTTGTTATTTTGCTGTGTCTAGCAAAAATGTCACACTCACGCAAATGGCGTCTTCGGAAATATGAGACATTAATTCAATACTAAATGAGAAGATGTTTCTTCAAACTTATTTCTCTCTAAATAAGATATGTAAATGCGTTTTTCATATATTTTATGCTGTTTTGAAATTAAGAGAATTTGTTAAATATTGAATAAAATATCGCTAAAATGCTTTGTCTAGCAAAAATGTCACAGACGCCGTTTTTTTTTACTTTGCTAATCGCGTCGTAAAAACGTTAACATTTTAGCGTTATAATATGCGTAAATGCCAAAAACTTAATCGCGCATTTTCTTAAAACTTATATACTTATATACTGATGCATTAGCATAGTCTTGTAGGACACTGTCCTACATAAAGTAATATAAAATAGGTCACTGGCCAGAATTAATTCGAGAAATCTGAATATTCAGTGACCTTTACCCCTGTTTTCAGGAATATTCAGGAAATATATCACAGGAGCTTGAAATTCGATCCTTATTCACTCCTATAGCACCTAGTCCGAAAGCTCATAATGTCATTACGTAATGATGACATTTAAGCTTTTGGTTATGAGGCATATACATGTAATGTAAGGACCAAACTTCAAGCTCCTGTGTATATATACAGCCACAGGACATACCCACTCTCCACCCAGTGACGTTGCCGCTTAAATCGATGTATTTCCAGATGTTTTGCAAAAAATTATTGTCTAAAAACTATAGAAGCTACAATTTTGAAAAAAGTACCAAATGAAAGCAAATTGGTTTACGCAATAAACATTTTTATTGTAGCTTCTCAATTTCTGTTGTTTTCGTATGGTAGTAATTTAAACGCAAACACAAATTAAAATTACAGTTTTCGGTGACGTTAACGTTAGCGTCTACGGGAATAGTGGTGTTTTAAAATTTTTATTCACATTTAAATGCGTTCTTCTTGAGATCCAAAAGTGTAATTATTTTAATCATTTATTGTATATTGCTGCTCTCTATTTGCTCTTCATCCCTGTAAGTTTTATAAAATTTAACCCATTAAGTTTGTCATGGTATTTTTTACAAAATTCTAGAAAGGTCTTGTTTCAAGCGGCAACGTCGCAAAGTGGCAAACAACTACATGTCCCGAGACTGTACATCATATTGCTAGGTATTATAGTAATAGTCAACTCATTGGAAGCCATACGATGAAAAGGGTGTTTCTGAAACTCAAACGTGACATGCTCGAATCTCAAATAAATTAATTTCTTTCTTGTTTTCGTTCATTTGTGTCTACATGTATGTTTGGGCCAACACTAACTCTTGGCGATATTTTGGTCATTATCGCATATACGCAAAAGCCTCGTGAAAGTGTGGATGCTGACATACATGTATCAAGCGGTAATAGAGGTCTCAATTCTACAGCTATTTATCATCTACATTCATACTTTACTCTGACGAGCCTGTACTATTACACAGACTTTCCCGAGTCGCGAGTCCTAGTTGCCGGACAATGCGATAAGTACCAAACGCTTACGTTTTGGCTAATTTTAATATAAAACATGCAAAGGTGTGTGCAGCGAAGATATCTTTAAGACCTATAATCACCCTGTCTGTCCGTCCGTCTGTCCATTGAAGTCTACTGCAACGAGAATAGATTTATGTAGTTAATAAACACCGACCGACCAATCGCATTTACTACTGAAAATAATTGTGCTTACCTGGGTATACCCTACTTTTCGTAATTCTACTCGGGAACATGTATTAATAAAACCTTTAAAAACTTAAATATATATAAACCTAAACAAACTTTTCATCTGATCATTTTACAACTGGGCATGTGTGCTTAGAAATATTAACGCAAGGAAGATCGCCTCTCTCATCTGTGAAAATCTCATTGTTTGACGTGTTTAAACAACTTTTGACGTTACACAAATTAACACCAACATCTGACGCGACGTCACAGTAGAATACCTAAATGGCAATGATATTCTTCAGGTACACGAAATTACGGCCTAAAATGTACCGAAGATTAAAAACACCGTGTTGAGACAAACAATTTGGGGGAACTAAAGCTAATATTAAGTCTTTCACTTGTGCGCCGTTTTGAGACAAACAATTTGGGGGAACTAAAGCTAATATTAAGTCTTTCACTTGTGCGCCGTTTTGAGACAAACAATTTGGGGGAACTAAAGCTAATATTAAGTCTTTCACTTGTGCGAGTTCTTTATATTTTCTGACAAAATTTGGCTACAGAATATTTTAACAAGTGTTTTCGTAATACCCGTGATACCGTGCTCAGTTTGCATCATGTACAAATGTATATGTAAAATAACATTGCTACTCTTCTCTAAAATCTCCCAGTAAAATGTGGCAAACAAAATATTTCTAAGCATGGCCTTGTGGCAGACTATTTTTTGTGTTACGTTAATACGTTAGTAAGGTACAGTAATGCGTTGTTGGGCTACTGTACATATAAGCCAAGCGTTCTTTTTGTGGGGCATGGGCAAACAATGCAGACCCAGATCAGAAAACGCAGAACGCAGCGTCTGAACAGGGTCTCCAGTGCGTGCTTACAGAATCTATAAATAATGAAAAAAAAAATACCACCCAACAACTCTTAAAATGGAAATGGACAGATCCAATTGATAAGGAATGACATTTCATTCGGCTTCAGTGGGTTAGTAGAGTGCTAACACTGACGGATAAAATATAATTAACCACTATGTTACCCTAAAGTAACCACTTATCTGGACCATGGGTACCTGTTCGACTTGAATTCTTTTCCGCCTTTTTGATTCCGTCTTTGAACTCCTGTGATCTTGGGAAGTGCTTAGCTCCTCTGTTATAATATACAAGTGCCATTTCATAGTTCCCTGACTGGTCAAGAACTTCCGCTTTTTGAAGAATTGCCTGAAACCCGAATAAAATCCATGAGCCAGTAAATACATAAAGTACAAGTTGGTATGTGTGTACAGCGAAGATTTAAATCAGTCTGCGCATCCGCACAGTTTTCCACCTTAAGAAACGAAGGACCAATGGCTACACATAGGGCACCCACTGAAGAATCTGATCAGACTGCGCTGATGCGCAGCCTGATCTGAGTCTTCGATGGGCGCACATGCCAACTTTGTACCTTTCGCTGGACACCGGCTCAATTATAGACTTAAACAAACTAATATAACAAACACAGATTTCTTAATTTGCCAGCAAAGTCCTCTCATTAGCGGAAACTGCCCATAACAGCTTTGTACAAACGTAATAGCTATAGTTAGCTTCCTGGTATGCGAACATTTTTATGTCAAGAATTCCAAAACTATTAAGCTGTCAGACAGCCTTGACAAAAGTTATGTCTACCTAGTCAAAGCTAATTTTAGTTCTAAAATACAGCCTAAAAGTTATATAACAAAACAATTGATGAAGTCTTTTTCGGTTAACATTAGGATTTGTCAAGAAAGTGATGACTACCTCAGCTTCACCTCAGTAAAGCTATGGTATAGAGGATTGTAAACAACTCATGACAATTAGAAACCCAAGTAAACATTGACAAAAATGAAAATAATCAAATCATGACAATGATAATCCTCAACAAACATTGACAAAGATGAAAATCATCAAAAAATGACTATGATTAACGTTAAACAAAATATGACAATGACAAAAACATCCACGATTAATGCCATTGATAGACATCACATAGACGTTAACAGCGATTGTTGTGTACCATGTAAACAAACAATGACAATTATGCTGATGCTAAATAAGCAATCGGAACAGCCTCCGCCAATTTTGTAGAATGAGACATCAGATGTTTATCTGGGTCTACTTTGATAATGTGATGCTGACATCACATAACGTGGCGCTAACCTCACAGAAACCATGCCAATACAATAACAAGTTTGATTGCAGCGAAAAAACGGTTACAACATGCCACAAGATGCTGTAAATTAAGTTTATATTTTTTTTTTTCAATAAAATATCGCTATAGCGATATTTTAATGAAAATAAAACAGCTATAGTTTATTGAAAAAAATGTAAACTTCATTATTCTGTAGACACTTCATTATTCTGTAGACATTCATTATTCTGTAGACAGAATAATGGATTGTAATAGAGCTGGAACCAAATGCTACATAACTAATTTTCCTTACGTCAGTTCCAACTAACAAAATACAGCTTTTTGATATATAATTCTTCGCCTTACATTCCAAGCCTTGATTCTCGAATTGGGCTGAGATTTTCAGATTGCCTGAATAAGCTATGGCAAAGATAAAGGCTCTCTGAAGATGGCACATATCACCGATAATGATAAACGTTAATATAGAAGAACTAATAAGAAATGATCGTCAACAAAAAATGGCAAAGATGAACGTCAAAAAACAACTAGGAAAATGTCAAAAAGCCGTGACAATGATAAACTTTGTAAAGCATCACAATTATGAATGTCAACAAACAGTGGTAATGATAAGCTTCAATAAACAAGCAATATCATGAAAGCGTCAATAATTGGTAATGCCAAAGATGAAAGCCTATTAAAGATGACTATAATTAATGAACGTCAACCAGCCAACAATAATAAAGTCTAGCAAACAAGTAAAGCGGTAGATTTCAACAAAACATTTGAACGATATAGTTCAACAAACAATGGCAATGATAATTTCAACAAGAAAAAACTGGTAATTATCAAAATACTATGAGGGGGTGTTGCAGTATAGAAAGAAAGAAACATCAGCACTACTGATGCTTTAAGCGACAATAATGAAAGTCAACAAATGGGCCTCGTCGCGAGAAAACCTGTCTTCGGGGTTTCCGACAAAGAGAGTTTCAAACCAGTCTCCTCAGCTACAGAGACTAGCTAGAAAATTGGAATTTCACCTGTAGCAAGTTTACATATGATACTATCCAAAAAGCGAATAACAAAGGCGCTGATCAGACTGCGCGGATGCGCAGGCTGGTCTGCGCCTGTGTTGTTCGCAAACCCCCGAAGACAGGTTTTCTCACGTCGAGGCCCAAATAATATTATGATAAATTTCAGCAAACTTATGACAACGATAAACTTGAAACAAAGACGTGATGCAACGCAACAAACATTCACAGTGAAAAATTCAACAATGACATATGTCTGATTTAAAGTGTGATAATATAATTGCTAACTGTATGGAAGCTGCCATCAGAAAAAAGAGGTTTTATCCTCAAAAATATTAAGTAAGTATGATCAGGAAATACCACAATCACAAACCGCAGACAACCCCATGGCACCGTGAGGAAGAGCCGCTCAACCATCACGAGACACCAGGAAGACAAATTAAGCAAAACAACCATCTCTCTCTTCCCCATCAAGATGATTGCAATACTAGAATGGACATAAAGTAACGTACAACAAAACATAGAACAATTACAGACTCCCACAATGGGAATAACAATAAACAAAAAGTCAACAACAACAGAACCACGGCCTTAGAACGGACAGCAGCCTAAGCCACCGGGGGCTTAAATGCATTTTACTGGTACCAAATCTTCGCCCTAGATTCTGCTGTTGTTGAAGTACAAGAAATGTTCAGCTCGCATGGAGGCCATCTAACTAATGCAATGTATCATCATGGAGAAACACTAATCAAATTAAAACACCATGATGAAACAAAGAAAAGGGCGCATGACTCATAGATAGTCAGAGCTAAAGAAAACCTCAAGTTGAGCCACGGTGGGTCCAGCTACAGATGAGCATCAGGCACCAACCCACCGATTTAAGCTTTACGTCAGAGCCTTAATAGAGTCTGAGGCCTGACCCACCGTCGTGCAATTAAAGTGGAAACCATAGCTATAAACCGTTATTGGGTTTAAAACTAGGCAAAACTGATTAGTCGCTCTGGCCTGAGAATGTGTACATAACACATAGAGATTGCTCAACTAACCTGAATATTTTGCGATCATTCCAAATGGAGGTCCAAAACAGAAAACCAAAGGAAGTGCTCAAATTTGATTATAATGATCATGTTTACATATTTACAAAACGTTTGGTCAAAGTCGAGCAAGAAAATACAGTATGTCATTGAGCAAATACTGACCATTTAGTGTTAATATTGAAAGTAAAATAAAAATGAAGCAATTTTAAAGCGGATTGTTTACTTTCAATTAGAAATGGGCATGTTGATATTTACCACAATGCTTACACCATTTGTGGCACAATAAATGGGCCAGAACATGAAGATTGTATACGTATTGTATTGGCAAGCAGCAACGGCGTTGGCGAGACTGCGCAAAAGCGCAGTCTCGTCACCGCTTTCGCTGCTCGTAAGAGCATGATAGAAGTTGAAGATTCAGACCCAAAATTAGTTATCTAACCATAGTTGATAGCTATTTCGAATATTTAAAGAGTGGTTTAACGCGAACACGGTGCATGTAAGTACCCAAATATCATGTGCTCGCTAAAATACAGAGACAGCGTTACAATGTACTCAAGTACAGTTAATTATTCCACAGGATAGCCATGTGTTACGACTTAGATTCAATAAAATGACCAAATTTAAACATGCGCACAATAAGCTTCACAGAAATATGCGCATGCGCTTGGGCTCGTCGTACCTACATGTACCGAGCTAAACACGTAGACTCAGGCATGCAATCGCACAGTCTTGAGAGCTCCTTTATATTTCCTATACACAAAGTTTGGAATTGGCTGAAGGCGCAGATTAAACATAGAATTAAAGACCACCCACTGGAGAGCAACGCGTGCAGGTTAAAAGAGTAACATTACGCAGGTGCGGAAAGAACCATTGTTCAATGATTTGATCCTAAAGTGTACATCTTAAAACATAACATACAGTAAAGTTTCCTCTATTGCCATGACTTCGTTATTGGATCAAAAAAAGTACAGGTGTCGATTGGTCTGAGCACCCAAAACCGCCCAAATCATATGTAAAAAAACTCTTTTGGTATAAACGGGTACTTGTGCAAAAAGTGGAGACCCAGATTATATAACGCATAGTGTGGCATATCATCATTGTTTGCACTGTTTGCTAAGACAAAATCGATTTTCAGAGAAAAACAATATTTTTTGGAAACTATAGCCTCTGACCCCTCAAATATATACAATGGACCACCCTGGCTCAACTGTGTTAAACTTATTGGAAAATTATATTGGTCCTAAAAGAAAGCATACCAATAAGTTATGAGCATGTACTTACATCTTTATACAAGGTATCTATATGAAGTGCAGCATCAATGTCGTCTATGGCCTTTCTGGTCTTTCGTAGTTTGGAGTAGGCTTTCGATCGCCATGTCAGAGCTTTCTTGTCATCAGGAATATGACGGAGGGCCTACAACAATGTACATTGCAATAGGATTAGTTCTCTAAGCCAAACATCCATTGAAAGTGATATTAGCAAACTGTGCAGACCTGGATGAGCTGCCGCTTGACTGCCGTATTCGTTAACCGAGATAATTCATAATTTTTACCAGCCCTGACTATGATTCATGGGGGGAGGGGGGGGGGGGGGGCAAGTGATATGTGACATCATCGTATCTACGTTGCGGACGCGGTTATTTTGAATCTTGTCTCAATTTTCGTTAGCTCAGTGTTTATTTTATAGGTACATTTGTAAGCAATATATGAATAGCGCATTAGTCGTACTATTGTGCAGCTGTGTTAGTAACAAATGCACGCTCTATAATCTGGTAAAAGCAAACATTTTGATGCAAATCATAACATAGTTAAAAGAAACTTGTGTCGGGGAAATAATGTGAACGAGCAGCGTGTGGTCACAAAGTGAAAATATACATGTATTAACATGAGCTGTCGACTAGCTCGTGATATTGTTACTTGCTTTTGCAACGTTTGTGTTACACAGAAAAAACAAACACCTTACCACATACGAGGACAATAATTTCCAAGATGGCTACTACGCCCTTACTGCAATAAATATGACGTCACAAGCATCTGTTCCCTAACCCATAAATACATCACATGACATCGCGTCCAGGAGTGATATATAAATGCGATTTCAAAGTACGAGCAGTGTTATCGACATATTAGTTACCAACAGATTTTTAATTCAACTTGACCGCATTATTGCCACGTAATTTCTCTAAACACTAGTATATATACATGTAGCATCATACATTTTTTTCTTATAGATAAAAAGGACTACGAGCGAAAACACCAACTTAAGCAGGGCTTTTATGCCAGATATATACATGTATATCGAAAGCTGATGTCGTCAGTACACGCCTAAATACAAAATAAATGTTTCCGCTTTCGTCAAGACCTATTTGTACTACTATATCATACTAACCTGAGTGAAACTATGAATGGCTTTGGTATACTTTTGGTTCTTGTATTGCTCTTCTCCCTCTTTTCTTGTTATCTCATTGAGCAACTCTTCCTTCCTGCTGTAATGGTCTCGACCATCCATGGCTAAATTTTCCCACCGTCACCAGACTAGCAATACATTAAATTATATTTAATTGAGATTGCCCATTATCATACTGGGTAGGCGGCAGTTCTGTAAAAAATACTTCAGCTATGCCAGCTAAACAAGTATTTGTGGTTTGACCACAACAAAATCTATGACGAAGATTTGGCGTCAGTAAAGCGCAAATAAGGTCCCCACCCCACCCCGAGTTTTAGGCTGCTCTCCGTTCTAAGGCGGTTGTTGTTGTTGTTGTTGTTGTTGTTGTTGTTGTTGTTAATGATGATTCATTGTTTAATGTTCCTCCCATAGTTTGTGGGGTTTCTGTTTTGGTGCTTGTTTTTTATGCATTCTAAGTATTGCAATCATCTTGACGAGGAAGAGAGAGCTGGTTGCTTTACTTAACACTTTCGCTGCCAAGCACCTCAAAAAACCAATACCTCGGTGCAAAGCATGTTTCAAGGACTCCTGAATATTGAGGGTATATGGGTTCAACACAGAGTATCTCCAGAACCATTCAGCTTGTTGCTGTGATACTTTCACAGATTGTTGCTAATATATATAACTTTCATTTGAATTAATATATAGTTATAAAAATAGTCACGTGACCGTTGGTGGCCATTTTGGAAGCCATATTGAAAATATGAAAATGCCTATAAACAACCTTTTTATGCAAAAAAGATGAAACATCCATCTACACGAAGTATCAAACATAAGGATCTATTCTGATATTATATTGTTTCATCAGAAATAAATCAAAATATAGCAGTTGAAGGGCTTAATGCGTCCTGATTGTCATTCCTTTGGACATGCTTTCGCTGTTTTTGAAGTCCTCGAAATCTAATGACATTACATATATTTTTTCAAAGTCAATTCTTGTACAGAAAATTGCGTTGAGTTCCATATATGATATTATAATGTACCCTGATCATTTTGAAATAAAGAACAAATATTTGCGTCCCTTATAACAGTTAAAACAGACAGCTATCAACTGTGCCTTTAAATTTCGACTATAGTCGCGTTTGGCAGTGAACGGTAAATTCGACTACAGTCGCGTTTAGCAGCGAAAGTGTTAAAAGTCTTCAGTGTGTGTTGTGGCTGTTAGTATTCTGCGTCTCTTCCCCATGGTGCCGTGGGTTTGTCTGCAGTGTGTGATTATGACATTTCCTGATCATACTCACTTACTTTTGCCTCAGATCACCGATATGACTTTGGAGTCAAAGGTCAATGACAAATATACTTAAAATCTGTCTTACAGCTTGTAAGGCGAACCTCTCCTTCATTTTAATGAAAGTTGTTTATATTTTGTACAATGATTGCCTATGTGTGTAGATGATAATACGTTTTGGATTGCCAATTTGGCATTGGAGTCAACAGTCAAGGTAAAATAAATAAAAATCAGGCTTTATGGTTTATGGATTGTAATACCAACTATTCTTACGTTTATGTAGGTGGTTTTACTTTATATTTTGACCACTGATTGCCTTAGGTGCGTGGAGATTTCGGACTTCTAATAAGTGTGTACTTTAAATCAAAGGTCAAGGTCAATATCTAGCTTGAAATGACACCATCGTAGATTTAAGAGATCCACATTCGGGACACTAATTGTCTATGGCTTGTAGATAGTACATGTAACACAGATTTGGATCTTGGACCATGCGGTATTTAATGTAAATGCCCATCGATTGATCCATTCTTTTTACATTGTATTTCTATTTCACGTTTAATCGAAATACCAGTAAATAAACAATGGAGCCTGATAAGACGCCGCGGTCTGTGACGTCTGGCCTGGGTCTGCACTGTACTCCTATGTCAAAAAAAAGACTAATTTGGCACAAATTGTCCTTGGATGACCCTCTACCATGATTGTTCAGATATTTCTGAACTATGCGCCAGATGCCTGTACCAGTTTTTTCCTATTCATATATAAAGAAAACTTTAAGAAAACTACTGAGCGATTTGACAGTGATTTGGCACAAATGGTCCTTGGGTGACCCTCTACACATATCGTTAAAAATGATACCTTGAAAAACATGGCCGCTAGGGGCGGAGCCAGGTTTCCTATTAACAGTGTAGATATCGGTACATGTGCATGTAAAGAACAATCTAATTCAGGGGATATAGAAATAATTTGGCATAAATCGCACTTGGGTAACCATCTACCAGGATAAATCTAATATTTCTTAATCGTCAGAAAAAACGTGGCCGCAAGGGAAGGGGCAAGTCTTTGCTATGTAGGAAAAACTTTTAAAATCTTCTTTTTTTTAAAAACTGTGCCATAAAGGTCTTTTGTTGATCAACTACTAAGAGTGTTCAATTTTCACAAAGCTTCGACATTGAACGAATGAGGCATGCAGAGGGACAGAGGTGGGTAATCCAGATGGGCAGGTCACGTCTGGATCATCCATCTCTGTCCCTCTTCATGCCTGTCCTTCAGGAACTGTATCATGTAAGTCATTGATCAGGTGAGAGACCCAGGGCCCAAGAACTCTCTTGTATTATTTTACACGGTTAAACGTTGATGACGCATTTATTAAAATATAAGAATTGCTTATTATGCTCAGCAACCGTTGTGTGTTTATAGCATTCCTTCTTCACTATATTCGAGCAAACGATTCGTCTATGACCATTTAAACATCATTATAATGAGATAGGCGTTGAAATTGGGAAGGTGTTTGCTGTTAAGATTGCCGCATTTAGAATACTACGTACCTTGCAAATGAAGAAAAAATCACTTAAATTTACTTTTCCGTTCAATATAATCGCCCATTTTGTTAAAAGCCAAACGTATCTTACTGGTCATTTAAACGACTTAAATTAAAATAAGACCTTAATTTTAGCCGTGTCACGCTAAATGTATATTTACAAAAGGAAAAGAAAAATCCTTTGCAATTCAACAGCAAGAATGTTTCTTTTGATTGTTGAATAATGTTGGCCACCACATTAGCTTTTGTTACTTATCTCATTCACGATCAACGCAGACTTATACGAGCCTGTGCATCTGCACAATCTCACCAGTGCATTCACTGCTCGCACACATCAAGAATGGGCGTCGATGAAGTACCCGGAAGAACATGAGGCTTCTAGCTTCATGCGCGGATCCAGAAAGTTTTATCAGAGGGGGTCCAACTCTGACGGTATTTTTAGTTGATGAGGGACAGAGGATTCAAATACCACTAAAAGTGGGCCATCATCGGCCCACCAGCGAAACGCCATTTCAATGGCGCTTCGCTGGCGGGCCGATGATGACCCAACATTGAATCCTGACTTGTAAGCTTTATGATTTTCAGGGGAACCGGAGCAGTACTGCTAAGAAACCCTATAGCTTTGTGATTTTTCAGGCGGGTGGTTGGGGTCGGACCTTCTGGATCAGCGCAACGGGCTTTTCTTAGAGGGATTCGCATGCATGTTTAAAGAATGACGATATATGTGATAAGAACTAAATCTCAGCTAGCTTATATTTTATTTTCATGAGCTGGCTCATTTATTTATTTTCAATTTAACATTTGTGTACCCATAGATTCTTCCTTCTGGTTTTATACAATACACTTGGGATGGTCCATTGTATATATGAGGGGTTCACAGGTTATTATTTCCATACAAAATTATATTTATTTCTCTAAATATCGTTTTGTCACAGCAAACAGTGCAGACGCTGATGAAATGCCGCATGATGCGGCATTTAATCTGGGTCTTCACTATTTGCCACAGTACTCAAGTATGGTATAAGTTTGCCAAAGCTATTTGTGAAAGGCTGATTTTCTTTGGTCGCGGTGCGTCTCGATAATACTATAATCTTCTAAAGAAGAAATTTGGTCAATAATAATCCTTAATCCTCGTGTTGTTGCTAATTTCGACACACAGAGATTGTGTCAAAAATGGCCACTGTTTTTGTTTTTATTATTATGTTTGATGCTGCTGCTGCAGTTGTGCCACAAACACTACAAATACACATTTGGTATCAGTGATACGATCATGAGTTATCCTTGTCTATTGTTTTGACATAATCAGAAATGCATTTAGTGCCGAAATGAATTTCCATGCATTCGTATTTTGTTTTTGTTGCTGTTCCACGCTTGTATGGTTGGATTGCATGAATGCCTACATCGTTTCCAGCATTACGCTGCCTATAGGACGATAGATCTCCAACATGGGGCGAACGAAGAGTTGATAAATAAAGAGGCGACATATTGTTTGTCAAAAATGACCAGAGACATATGAATATTCAATGACCTTTCACTCAGTCTTCGTGAATCTTCGTAAAAAGTGCGCTTTAGATTGTTGTACAATTACTAATCTGAATGAAAATAATCACGATTCCCCGAGTCGAGTGTTTTAGCACTCAAAAGACGTGGGTTCGAGTCCAGTAGAATTTAAGTATTTTTTATTTACTTTTTTCTTTTCGATTTGCTAGTTTCTTTATCTCCATTCTTGATTTTGTGCACAACTGAATATATTTATTTGAATCTGGCATGCGTTTATGTAACACATGCAGCACCGTGAATAATTTCAATAAGCCTACACCTGATTAACTCTTTGTACGCTGATTGCTGATTTTTAATCAAAACTAACTTTTTTCAAAAATTCTTACAGGAATACTAGCAGAGTGTCAAATGGTCTGCATCCAGATCAGAACCGACGTTCTGTTGGTACTAGACGAGGTCCAAAATATTTGCAAATATTAACAGCTGACAAGGAAAGAGTGGGGGACTTAGGGAATAATGAATACAAAAGCGGCTAAATACAAATGAATCATATAAAGCTCATCACAAGATGACGTAAAATATAAGAACAATATTAGCTTAAAAAGAAAGCAGTTCGACAATTATACAAAATAGATTACTTCCAAGTTTCGATCCTGGTATGCTTGATTTGTAAGTAGTCAACTAACCATTAGGCCATCAGACCATTTGCATTAACGAATTGACATTATCTTCATATTCTCTGAAAAAGCGTGACCAAGGTCGGAGTTCTCCACGAAAACGAACGAATACCAAGAAGATTTCGGCGAAAATTAATCAGTCTAGGGTCAATGTTGGCAGACTATACCATAATCTATTTTGAAAAAAACAAGAAGTTAATGGAGATCCCTCTCTCATAGTTTCAGCCAGTAAAGATCTTTATAACGTTTGTCAGATTCAACAAGTTTTATTGAGCCAGTGACTATGCGTCCAGCTTCAAGTCTCATTAAATTCCTATTGTGTACAGTTGTCCCGTAGGAAATATGAAAATAGAGAACGTAAAAACTATATAAACTTTAGATTTTCCGATCTACGGTGAGTTTTAGCATTCTCAGAAGATTCATTCGAGACCAAGCTTTTTCCTAAACAAATTCAATATGATTATGCCAACAACAACGCTGAGATAGGTAAACCCCAAAATATTTGTGCGATGGAAACATCATTAAAGAAGAGAGTCGGTGATGTTCTATGTTTAACCATCTAGAGAAAAGTAATCTAATCACCGCACTGCCCACTCATAGTCTTTCCAGGTCCAATTAAGAATTTGTGCAGTGGAACCAGGGAAGTCGACAACTACAATTTTATATAAACTGGTGTCATCTGCATGAACATATTTCTTAAACTATGTCATTTATGAACATTGTGAAAGGAAGAGGACCAAGGCACACCAGCCAACATATTGTTAAGTAACTTTGAAACCAATTAAGTAATGGTCCAAATATACCACAATGTTTCAATTCAGCAATTCAGTCCCTATGCCAGATCCTGTCAAAAGCTTTACTTATATCACTGAAGACAACACGAACCTCTTTACCTGCAAAAGGTATTATATAGACTGGCTCCAGTCCTTAAAACAATTTTTCATCAATGTGTCATATCATATACTTGTAGCCAGTCTTACTCTGATGGCTCTGTTTTAAAACAGAGCCATCAGAGTAAGACTGGCTACAAGTATATGATATGACACATTGATGATAAATAGTTTTAAGGACTGGAGCCAGCCTAGGTGTTATACTATTCTATAAGCTGGTATACCGATGAATCTCCAGCTGTAAATCCTGACTGAAAAGAGGCAATAATACTTTTTCTAATAAAAAGTTGTGCACATGTTTATGAAGTAGTTTTTCGATTGTTTTACCATAAGAACTCAAAAGAGATTGGTCTATTCCCAACTGTTCGCTGTGTTTACGTTTTTGGCATGTCTGTGGGCGCGTTTACTTTTCCTTATTATTTTCCTAATTTCATTATCAAACCAAGGTGGATTTTAGGGTCTTACGGTAATGACTTTATTTGTATGTTTACAGAGTTCTAGAATTTTCGAGGTTACATTGTCAGCGTAAATAATAATGGCAATAACAATCAAAATCTCTAGCACATTGTTTCAGTAGATCGTAGTTCCCTTCATCGTATTTCCAAATAGCTCATTTTTAGCAAAATTGTTTGTACTTGTCAAAGTTAAAAATTGCATATAAAAGACAATGATATCTAATAGTTTGATCCAGAAAAGCATCACCGACACCAATAAGAATAACAGAAGAAACATTTCTAGTAAGCAGAAGATCTCTAATGGATTCTGAAGCTTCAGCAAAACGAGTGGGTTCATCAATAAGTTGTACCAGTCAATATGGTTCAAAGAGGGAAGCAGCTTTCTACGACTAGTTGTATTTGAGTAGTTGTAATTAAAATCGCCAGCTATAACAATGGTCATACGCTAAATTTATGGAGCTTTCTATTTTGTTGTGAACATCAATAGTTGAATTTCGCGATCTATAAAAAGGTACCCAGAAGGACAGTTTTATTTTCAAAACTAATTTCTAACAAAACAGATTCAGCTTCATCAACTTCCAAGTCTGTACTGCGTTTACAAGGGATATTTTACCATTTATTATTATACCACCATATGTTTTATCTTGTCTATCCTATCTAAATGGTTTCTGATAATTTTTAAAATGTATCTTATCCGGAATGTCGGGAGAAAGCCAAGTTTCTCTCAATGTAATAACATCAAATTGAGAGAGCTCCATCTGCAGTTGATCAACCTTCGCTTATAGACTTTGTTCGTTATAATGCTGCACTGAAAAGTTGTGTTCAAAGAGGGGCATGCTGATATCGTTCGTGCATGGACTACAAGACGGAGATAGATCTACACTCTCAGGCCCTGTGTTGATCTCAACATCCCCAGATAGAACAATGAGTAGATACAACCAGAAGTGGACGTCCATAAAACAATAAATTAGTGCGTTTTGTAAATAATTATTCTGGAATGAAAAGCTTTGCTGATGAGTATAGGGTGACTAAATGTACTGACTCACACTTCCAACGCAAAATGTTTCAGGAATGATACTTTAATTAATATACGAGGTCTTCCCGAAATCATTGTACCGGTCAGGGCTTATGGAAGACATTCAACCAAACAGGTTATGATCAAAAGGGAATGATTGACCGATGAAGTTCTACTTTCATTAATAAGTGTTTAAAGTTTTGATAAAATTGCCTTACAATGGATGAAACAATATATGTAATATTAAAGGTTCTTTTTGATTTTGCGTTAGAAGTGTGGTGATTGGGTATATGTAGCATGTATAAAATAGCATTGTATTGATAGACTGATGCTGTCCAGCATTACATGAAGTACTAAAGGCATTGAACAACATGTAAATAAACAAGGGGAATAAGGTGTACAACATGTTCTTAGTCAGAATGTCCTGTTTCTTATGAATTGAGTTTATACTGATGTCCTATAATAGCCAGACAAGCAGGTCATTTCAAAATATTTTGCATTCATAAGTAATAACGGACAATATATAGGCAAGGAAAAGCTTGTCTGGCCACCATGGATAGCATCAGTGTATGTATTCAACAAGAGGGTCCAAGGGCCCTGGATTGCTCACCTGAATCATGCACATGAGTAGATCATGTATTGGCCTTGTGGCTAAAGAGCTTTGATTAAGAGATATTTCTATATTCGCTCTGGTAGCCATGTTGTTCAGCCAAACTGAACCTTCTGAACCCTAGAGGGCATCATCAGGAACATTTCAGTAAAATTACTTTGAATTTGGAGATGTCATTTAAAGACATTTCTTATCTAGAGCTCTGGCAGCCCCTTCATTCACCGGAGCCGAACTATTTGTGCAATTTGGTAGCAACCATCATATGGAACGATTCTGTGAAAAAAAATTTCTTTGGACCAGTGGTTAAGGATATGTCGTTTAATCATATTTCTGATCTTGAGCTCTGGATGCCCTTTTGCTTGATTTGATTCTTTACGTCCACTCAACAATCTTTCAGTTATGCGGGACGGGTCTTCCTTGGTTGAACCAGTACTAAGCTAGGATAAATGTGTCTTGCTTAAGGACCACAACGCAGTGACGCCGGTGAGGCTCGAACCCGCGGCCCTTCGGTCTCGAGTCAAGCACTCTACCACTGAGCCACCACGCTCCCTGGATGCCCTTTTGTTCAGCGGAGTAGAACCATTAGTGTAAATTATGAGAAACAATTTTGTTAAATTATTTTGAACGTGGACCAGTAGTTCAGAAGATGTCGTTTAAAAATATTTCTTATCTAAAGCTCATGAAGCCCCTTTGTTTGGTGGAGCGGAACCATATGCGCATTTCTGGTAGAAGGCATCATGAGGAACGATTCTGTGAAATTATTTTGAATCTGGACTAGTGGTTCAGGAGGAGATGGCGTTTAAAGATATTCTTATCTAGAGCTCTGGTGGCCATTTTGTTCAGCGGAGCCGGAGCATTTGAGCAATTTCTGTAGTGGGTATCATGAGGAACAATTCTGTGAAATTATTTTGAAATTGGACCAGTGGTTCAGGAGATGCCATTTAAAGACATTTCTTATCTAGAGCTCTAAAGACCATTTTGTTCAGCGGAGCGGAACCATTTGCGCAAATTTGGTAGAGGGTATCATGAAGAAAAAATCTGTGAAATTATTATGAATTTGGACCAGTGGACCAGGAGGAGATGTTGTTTAAAAGATGTCTTATCTAGAGCTCTGTTGGCCATTTTGTTCAGTGAATCAGAATTTTTTTGCAATTTTGGTAAAAGGCATCTTTAGGAACAATTCGGTGAAATGATTTTGAATTTTGACCAGTGGTTCAGGAGTAGATGTCGTTTAAAGACATTTCTTATCTAGAGCTCTAAAGACCTTTTGTTCAGCGGAGTAGAACCATTAGTGTAAATTATGAGAAACAATTTTGTTAAATTATTTTGAACGTGGACCACCCAGGTAAACCGCATGTCTAGAACTCGGAGGGTGTTGGCTATCGGAGGTAAACATTGCAATTATGGATGGACAGGGTCTGTATTTATCCATTTGTATTTTCTATAGACAGTTTCTTGGAGACGAAAGCAGCAAACAGGTTGCTTCTATATTGAATGATAAGGACTCGGAATGTGTTAAATGCTTTTGACTCATGTCCGTAGGACCCTGGGCGACCTTTCAAACGACGATTGTGAAATTTTCAATGAAAAAATGCTATTCGTTTGATTATAGCTGGATTTACATCAACCTTTGACACAATTCGCTTGCATCGGCACAATTCTATATCATTCGCCTGTATGATTTATAAGAGTCGTATCTCAAAATGCTATTAAAAACATTAATATTTGAAACTTGCTTACGTTGATATCGTTTTGATGGTTAACAAAATGTTCAGAGGAAACTTGACAGCTGACATGCTTGCTATCGGAGTGACAGTGGTTTTGATTTCGGAGATTGATACAAACTGCCGCACATTTAGTGTCTGAATCTGATATATTTTAAGCATGTCATGATACAAAATAAAATATGTAATGCTACAAATTGAAGACTACCAGGGGGACGAAATACAGAAGGGAATATGAGAGGTTTTACAGTTGTGATGTGTTGTGAAAAGCGCTAATCTTCAGTCGGTGTCATTATGCATGTTTTTATCTAGTGAGTCTGGGAAAACATATTTATTTAAATTCTGCACTGTTACATTTTTGGTGAAACCAGTATGCTTGATATAGGAAGGGGATATGATGGCTGGGTGGGGGCGGGGCGAGGGTATGGTCCTTGAAAGAAGGTAAGAACATGTGCCATATCTATACTCATTATCTTACCTGGCAACCCAGTGTATTAACAACATGAACAGGGTTACAAAATGCAGGTTCACATTGAGGCGCATTTTTTGTGTGAATGGAGTGTCAAAATGCGAGGAAACTGTTGGTTAAGATGCCACGTGTACATGATTAGTAATCCTTTGATCCAAAAATATATACATGTATGCCACCCAGACAATTGAAACACCCACAACCACCAGTTTACTGAATCGCCACAGAACACCCAAACGCACACAGTACACTGAAATACACAAACCAGCCAACCCCTTGAAATCCCAAACTCCCTAGGCAACTGATACACTCAAACCGCCCAGCCCAGGGAAGCACTCAGACCGCTCAGTTCACTGAAATACCCTGATCAAATTCATTAAAACATGCGACTCACCTAGTCCACTGAAACACCCTTCTGTTGCACCGCCCTTTAGGATTCTATTCAATGAAACAAACTATATCAACAGTTACCCCCCCCCCCACCCAAACCATACAAAACAACAACACATGCACAAAACACCACAAAAATTGAATGGGTTTCAACGGGGTTCTCTAGCTGGTCGCCAATCCCCACACCCCTCCCCCGCCTTCCTTTTTTTTTGCTATACAACATCTAAAACATTTGAATGGCATTTCACTGGCGGGCCGATGGTTGCTCGACATTGTGTGAAGGCTGGGATAGGGTATGTCCATGTCTTGTACTGTCATCTAGTAGCTTTGCACTGATACGCTTTCTTAGGTTTTGTAAGATATTAGTAAGATAAATGCATATAATAATACAACAAAACATCTCATGCGATGTTGTTATTATCACTTATTCATGCGCGGATCCCGAATTATTGTCAGACGAAGTCCCAGCTAAACTCTGACGCACTTTATTTTAGATGAATGGAGTGAGGAATCAAAATACAACTAAAAGCAGACCATCATCAGCCCAACAGCAAAACGCTGGCGGGGCGATAATAACCCAATATTGAATGCTGGCTTAATAGCTTTTGATTTTCCAGGGGATCTGGACCAGTACTGCTAAAGAGCCCCAAAGGTTTCCGATTTTCCAGGGAGGGGGTCAGGACCCTCTACCACCCCTTCTCTGGATCCGCGCATCTTAATCTTAGTTGAATGCGCCCACTTAACTGAAAATTTGTTGACTGAGATGTTAAGAATAAAATCAAACAATATAAAAAACATAATTAGACTTCAGTCGATGGTACACCATCGCAAATACCCGCTTTTGAGCTAACCAAAGCATCTGCAAAGTTTGAAGTTGCTACGTCCAACTGTTTACAGGAGGAGATGCATTTACAAGAAAGTACATTATTTCACTTTTGACCTTGACCTTAGATCAAGGAAAAACAGGAAACGTTGCCTAGTATCCTCTACAACATATGACCCATGCACCTGCAAAAATTACAGCTGCTATGTCCAACGGTTAAGGAGGAAATACACTTACAAGAAATATTTGATTTGACCTTGGCTCAAGGTCAAGGTCACATAAAGCATTTCCCTCTACATCATGTGAACTATGTACCTGCAGAGTTTGAAGTTGCTACGGCCAATGGTTAAGGAGAAGGTGCTTTACAAAAAATACATTATTTGACATTGACCTTGGGGTCAAGGTCACACAAAATGTCGCCCAGTACCCTCGACATCATGTGACATTAGTGCACCAGCAAAGTTTGATATTGCTACATCCAACGGTTAAGGAGAAGATGCATTTACAAAAAAAAATACATTATACAAAATACGAAATGTTGCCCAGTGCCCTCTACATCCTGTGACCTTTGCACCTACAGAGTTTGAAGTTACTACGTCAAAAGCTTTAGGAGTAGAAGCATTTACAAGAAAATTCAATATTTGACCTTGACCTTGGGTTCAAGGTCACACAAAATCTTGCCCAGTACCATCTTCATCATGTGACCTACCCAGCTACAAAGTTTGAAGTTGCTACGTCTAACCGTTTAGGAGAAGATACATTTACAAGAAAATACATTATTTGATCTTTGACTTTGACCTTGGGGTCGAGGTCACATAAAATAGAGCTCAGTACCCTATACATCATGTACCTATTTGGCTACAAAGTTTGAAGTTGCTACGTCAAAAGGTTTATGAGGAGATGCATTAACAAGAAAATTCAATATTTAACCTTTGACCTTGACCCTGAAGTCAAGGTCATCCGAAATATTTCTCAGTACCCTCTACATCATGTGACCTATTCAGCTACAAAGTTTGAAGTTGCTAAGTCTAACCGTTTAGGAGGAGAAACATTTACAAGAAAATACATTATTTGACCTTTGACCTTGGGGTCAAGGTCACACGAATTGTTGCCCAGTACCCTCTACATCATGTGACCTGTTCACCTACAAAGTTTGAAGTTGCTTCCTCAAACGGTTTAGGGGGAGATACATTTACAAGAAACGTGAAGGACGGACGGACGCACGGACGGCCAGACGGACTGACGGACGACGGACCGACTTTGACACGAAAATAAATACATGTATACCATTTTTTTCTAAAGAAAAAAGTGGGTATAATAATGAACCCTGTACAGTTTGCATTAGTTTTATAACTGTACTGTTTGCGCCATTGCTACAGTATTATAAAATACCACACGTATCTAATAGCAATTTACCTTTTGGTCTGTTGTCAGTTCATTCTTAAAAGTATTAGTATACATGTAAGCTTATCTGCATTTTCACTGCATATTTGTATAGGTGGACAAAATAATCCATATAACAAATACCCGTAAAAATATTGAAGATATTGCAGTTTCGGTGGTAAACCTTTCTGTTATTTTATCTTTTAACGTTTTAAACTTTACATAGTAGTACAGGGCCTGGAATTACAATGCCTCCTTAAAGTTAAGGAAGACTTAACTTAAGTACTGATTTTTCAACATGCTAAATAAATTGCCTGGATAGATGCAGTACTTGTGGTCAAAGATATCATTGTGATCTACAGAAAAATGAAACTATTTTGATTTTAATCAGTTTAAAACGTTATTTTTCGCATCCTGAAAAATTTAACTTTAAGGAGGCAGTGTTATTCTAGGCCCAGGTACTCCTATTCCGGTAACAGCAGCCCAAGCCCCACAATGGCATCCTTTTAAACAATATTATTTGAGCCGCGACATGAGATTTCCAACATTGTGGTTTATGCGCATACGCGCAGTCTGATTAGAGCATTTGCTTGTCGCTTGGATATTATATGAATATTAAGCTGAACGAACATAATTTGGACTTTCTAAGCTTAAAAGAAGGCTACACAGGCTCGTCTGAGTCTATTCATGTCAAAATGCCACATTGTTGGAAATCACATGTCGCGGATCATTTGTCATTCTATAAGAAGCAATAAAGATGAGTTGTATATCTTTCAGATATTTTTAAAAGCTGTACACAGGATAAGCGGCAATCGAAAACGTTAATACTATTGACGAACGTAGTAGATAAAAATCGTTGAAAACAGGGTTTTCGATTGCCATTTGTCGCCCGATTTTTCGATTGCCATTTGACGCCAGTCGGGCGACAAATGGCAATCAAAAACACTGTTTCTAGCGATTTCTATATGCATAAAATAACATGCATTTGTAACATGTTATATATTTGTACTTATAAAAGCAGATAGCTTCCCATTTCTGTAAAATCGAGTGTTTAATTAGATCTTTCTGCAACTATTTGCAGTACGACTTTAAATTTTCTTTAGTTCAATAAATGTACCTGGGTGACGTCCTTTTCAGAAAAAGATGGACAATCGGATTGTAAACTAGCTGTTACTCGTTTAGAGTTTGAGTACAATAATTTTTAAACAGATCAAGTTTAGTAGTTTTATAGTTGTGATGTTTGTTCTATTATTTATAATAGAGGCTCTCCCAGGAGGTTCCTGTTCCCTTGTTCTTCTTGAATATTGACTTGTCTCCATGTTTCATGTTTTACAGACAGACAGACAGAGACAGAGAGAGACAGAAAGAGTAGAGAAAGAGAGAGAGTAGAGAAAAAGCGAGTAGAGGGAGTGCGAGTAGAGAAAGAGAGTAGAATGAGTAGAGAGAGAGAGAGAGAGAGAGAGAGAGAGAGAGAGAGAGAGAGAAAGAGAGACAGAGAGATAGCGACAGAGACAGTAGAGAAAGAGAGAGTAGAGAAAAAGCGAGAATAGAAGGAGTGCGAGTAGAGAAGGAGTGCGAATAGAGGAATGCGAGTAGAGAAGGAGTGTGAGTAGAGAAGGACTGCGAGTAGAGAAGGAGTGTAAGTAGGGAAGGACTGCGAGTAGAGCAAAGAGAGTAGAGGAGTGCGAGTAGAGAAGGAGTGCGAGTAGAGAAAACGTGTGAGTAGAGAGGGAGTGCGAGTAGAGAAGGAGTGAGAATAGAGGAGGAGTGCGAGTAGAGAGGGAGTGCGAGTAGAGAAGGAGTGTGAGTAGAGAAGAGAGAGAAGAGAAGGAGTGTGAGTAGAGAAGAGAGAGTAGAGAAGGAGTGTGAGTAGAGAAGGAGTGCGAGTAGAGAAGAAGTGCGAGTAGAGAAAGAGTACGAGTAGAAAAGAAGTGCGAGAAGAGAAAGAGTGCGAGTAGAGAAAGAGTGCTAGTAGAGAAGGAGTGCGAGTAGAGAAAGAGTGCTAGCAGAGGAGTGCGAGTAGAGAAGAAGTGTGAGTAGAGAAGGAGTGCGAGTAGAGAAGGAGTGAGAGTAGAGAGGGAGTGCGAGTAGAAGGAGTGCGAGTAGAAGGAGGAGTGTGAGTAGAGAGGGAGTGCGAGAAGAGAAGGAGTGCGAGTAGAGAAGGAGTGCGAGTAGAGAAGAAGTGTGAGTAGAGAGGGAGTGCGAGTAGAGAAGGAGTGCGAGTAGAGAAGGAGTGCGAGTAGAGAAGGAGTGCGAGTAGAGGGAGGGGGGGTGCGAGTAGAGAAGGAGTGCGAGTAGAGAAGAAGTATGAGTAGAGAAGGAGTGCGAGTAGAGAAGGAGTGTGAGTAGAGAGGGAGTGCGAGTAGAAGGAGTGCGAGTAGGGAGGAGTGCAATCAGAGGAGTGCGAATAGAGAAGGAGTGTGAGTTGAGGAGTGTGAGTAGAAAATGAGTGCGAGTAGAGAAGGAGTGCAAGTAGAGATGAGAGAGTAGAGAAGGAGTGTGAGTAGAGAAAGAGTGCGAGTAGAGAAGTGTGAGTAGAGAAAAGAGAGTAGAGAAGGAGTGCGAGTAGAGAAGATGTGCGAATAGAGGAGAGAGAGTAGAGAAGGAGTGTGAGTAGAGAAAAAGTGCGAGTAGAGAAAGAGAGAGTAGAGAAGGAGTGCGAATAGAGAAGAGAGAGTAGAGAAGGAGTGCGAGTAGAGAGAGAGAGAAGAGAAGGAATGCGAGTAGAGAAAGTGTACGAGTAGAGAAAGAGAGAGTAGAGAAGGAGAGAGAAGGAGTGCGAGTAGAGAGGAGTGCAAGTAGAGAAAGAGTGCGAGGTAGAGAAAGAGAGAGTAGAGAAGGAGTGCGAGTAGAGAAGAGAGAGTAGAGAAGGAATGCCAGTAGAGAAGGAGAGAGTAGAGAAAGAGTGCAAGTAGAGAAAGAGTGCGAGTAGAGGAGTGCGAGTAGAGAGAGAGAGAGAGAGAGAGAGAGAGAGAGATGGAGAGATACTAAGAGAGAATGCTAAATGCTTTGCCTATTGTATTCTAACTTTTCAGCGTATTCCTTATTTGTCTGTGTTCCAGTGTCTCTGTCTCTTGGAGACATGTGTCTGTCTGCGATTGTGGCATTTCCTGGTCATTTACACTTGTTTTAACCAAAAGGCCGTTCTTTAAAGTGGGTTAACTTATGTTGTGTAAATGCGAAAACACCTAATTTAATCTATGCATCTAGTGAAGACTGATTAGATCGTACACATGCTCGTCTAAACATCTGGTATAATAATTGCATTGCTACTTGATTCGTATTCTTCACAAAAAGGTATGTGTCCATTTCATAGTATAATGCTTTGGCATGCTATGTTACTGCTAGATCGTTTCTTTAATGTGATGCGAAGTGCTAAATAGATATGGTAGGCCAAAACAAACTAATGCACAAAAACACCAATTCAATGTTGAACAAAACTCTAACAATTGGTTTATTTAAGCTTGTTTCTCCTTTGATATGTTCCCCGCCAATGGAACCACTTGTTTTTGAAAGTGTTTGAGTGTTACACTTTTGTTTCCGTATGCGAGAGCTTGTTTAATGAGCATAATCAACTTGCCCTTCTCCGAAATCGATGTTAACATGCACATGCCTTCCCTCCGACAGCTACCCAACATACCTCCGAACGGAAAGCTACCTATAAACATGATACCACCGTCATAAAATTGCAAATAAATAAGTGTTTTACAAGTATTTTTGCATTGCATTTGATTGAGTCATTCCAAAGAGAGGTTATACATTCCAGCGGTGGCCATAAATCAAGTAAAAATAAAATAATAGATATGAATATTAACTGATGAATTCGAAATATTTGTCGAAATTACTGCATTTCCGAATTCAAATGCGATTTAGACTCGAACAGATTAAGTTTCAAAACATGTAATGTTTTCGGAGTTATCATCATTCTGTATACTATTGACCTTTATGTTGTTCTTATCCCTCAAAATGAATTTAAATGAAATAAAATCGTCTCAATGAAGACCATGTCCAACCCAAAAATCCTTTGTTTACCTCCGGTAGCCAACACCCTCCGAGATCTACACATGCGGTTCACCTGGGTGTGGACCAGTAGTTCAGAAGATGTCGTTTAAAAATATTCTTATCTAAAGCTCAGGAAGCCCCTTTGTTCGGTGGAGAGGAACCATATGCGCATTTCTGGTAGAAGGCATCATGAGGAACGATTCTGTGAAATTATTTTGAATCTGGACTAGTGGTTCAGGAGGAGATGGCGTTTAAAGATATTCTTATCTAGAGCTCTGGCGACCCTTTTGTTCAGCGGAGGAACCATTTGTGCAGATTTGGTAGAAGGTATCATGAGGAATAATTATGTGAAACTATTTTGAATCTGGACCAGTGGATCAGGAGGAGATGTTGTTTAAAATATTTCTTATCTAGAGCTCTGAACCCCCGTGTTCCGTGGAGCAGAACCATTTGTGCAATTTTGGTAGAGGGCATTATGTGTTAAACTCATGTGAAGATATTTTAAATTTAGCCTAGTGGTTCAGGAGATGTTGTTTAAATAAAAAAGCTGATGAACAATGGACAGACGACGGACAAAGAACAATCAAAATAGCTAAGCTTGAGGCTTCAGCTCCAGTGAGCTAAAAACATGACAAAAGTCACCACTTAGACAGTAGTGTAGACGAAAATAAGGCTCAACATTTCATGTGAATCCTCTGCTGGCAGATGATTCACATAAAATGTCAAGTTTTATTTGGTTGTTTAACCCTTTACTCCATAAACTATTTTTAGATAATGACATCATTTTCTGTTTTAATACAACATTGAAAAAACTCACAAAAAATTAAGTAAAGTTTGCAGTGCTGTTGAAAATACTATGGAAAATGGAGCATTGACTCCTAAGAAGCAAAGGCCCCATGGAAATATTTTCTATCAGAAGAGAAAGAAATTGGGCGAAGCAAAGAGTAAAGAAAGCAAAATCCAACATGTAAGGCCATTGATAAATAATACTGTACTATTGTATTACTTACTCTGTTACTTGCCAGTCATCATATGACTCATTTACATGACATACTCTGATTAGTGCGCTTGGCATCAAGGAATCAGCTGGTTAAATTTTTAGAGCCAACTCAAAAAGTTTTTGTTTTATTTGATTCTTTACGTCCCATCAACACTCTTTCAGTAATGGGACTCCTCGTCCTGGGTTGGACCAGTATTGAGCTAGGATAAATGTGTCTTGCTCACGGAACACAACGCAGTGACGCTGGTGAAGCTCGACCCCGCGGCCCATCGGTCTCGAGTCAAGCACTCTGCCACTGCGCTCCCAACTCTCAAAAAGAGTCAGGTGCATAGGAAATTTATTGCACGAACATAGCAAAGCCATAAATTAATGTGGGCTGTATAAATGGCCCGGACATATTTCTAATGCACAAACATGCACACAAATACACAGGGGAAAAGTAAACCATTCACGTCATTCCACTATTTATAGCAGAGGCATAAAAAGAAGCTTCTCCTTTTTGCGCTTAACATATATTTTGCTCTGTTAGACACTGACACTACACTGAACCAAAGTTATAAATGTCTACCTTACATTTTTGCGCCTGTTCAGAAAGTAAAAATTGCTCTATCAAAATTTTAATTCTATAAAAACCCCAAGGCTTTGTCGAGATTCTGCAAAATTATGTCATTTCAAAATGAACGACTGGTACATCTTGCACAGAAGAAGTCCAAGTAAAGGTATCCTCTCATTTCAAAGTCACACTTTTTACTGTGATATAAAATTTCCTCAGATACGTTATCCATGTTTGAAGCTGTTGATGACAACTGTGATTTAAGCTGGAAAAGAACCAAAAGTTTAGTGATGTGACATTTTTACTATCTGTTTCTCTTCTAAGTTAACATGGAGACCCGTCTTGAACAATTTATTGTTACAAAATGGGCTGATTTAGCAGTGTTAAGTTTGGTCTAACATATTCAGATGAAATAAGCACATATTACTTGACTTTTCGCTTACTGTAAAGGCGGCGCCTCATGAATGCCTAATTAGGACTAGTCAACTTTAGGCATAGGTAAAAGCTGAAAAGGAGGCGTGGTTTTATTCAAAAGTACCTGTATCATCTTGTGCCACCACCTCAGTCATTATTTAGTCCTTAAAACGCCAGCAAAATAACTGCATCTGAAAATGTCTATTTAACATAAGCAGGGAGGCAAACATTGAGGACCCAGATCAGACTGCTCCTACAGTAGCAGTCTGATCTGGGTTCACACTGTTTATCTATGAGGCTTCAAATAGTTTAATGGACGACAAAAAACATACATTTTTTGATTATGCGCTTTAAGGGTTAATAAATGTGAGTTCAGTGTGTAAACGGTTAGGATTTTCATGAAATGCACGCACGTTTGTGCGGTTTAAAAAGCTTACTAATTCTTTACCAAATTATAAACAAAACCTGATTTCCCTTCCTTAGCAGATGAAATAGCCGAACCACACCCAGATATGAATATTGAAGTTGCCGCCTTTACAGTAAGCGAAAAGTACCTGTACTTTATTTCTATAAAAACTGCATTCAAAACCCTTATTTTCATTTTTGAACCCTAAAATCATTAAGTGAAAGAAAACTATTCCAAAGCACCGCTTAACTTTATTTAGTCCATTGAAATGCACATATTTAGGCAAAAATCATTTAAATATTATTTGCCCTTAGTCAGAAAATGAGTTTGAAAAGTGGACACTTATAACAACTTTGGCTGTTCAGTGTATAAGCCAAACTTAAGAGCATTTGGCTCACACAAGCAAAATACAAAGCCTGTGCAAATTTGCATATTTTGTACATTTTCTGCTGCTGTAGCAGCAATTGTACATGTAGAGTAGTGGAACTTCTCATAATGACTCAATGCACAATATTCAAGTCAATTATTACAATAACAGTTCAAATATAAAATTGTTTTTAAATTATTTCGATTTTATATCAAACATGTATACAAATTCATTTTCACTGTGAAGAGACAATAACTAACATGGTCTAAGACAAAGATTTCATCAAAATATCAACCCATTGTATACTAATGGATTTTTCCCTTTGGTTTGATGCAATAAATAATTAAATATGGTATAGTCTATTGATCATATCTAGAGGTATTAGGTTATGATTTAAAAAAAAAGATATTATTATATTGTATTTTTTTGCCTGAAGAGAATTTTACCTTTACAAACAGTGTAGGCCCTGATGAAATGCAGCATTATGCTGTATTTCATCTGGGTCTTCGCTGTTAACAGTTTGCAAAAGTTCTCGTTTATGGGTTTTCTAAGTGTTAATTGGTTAAAGATAAAAAAAATTCAAAATCTTGAAAGTAAGCAATACAGGGACCAAGCTAGAGACAGACTACTTCTGAAGTCGTCTCCCTTATCTGACTCTCTCTTCCCTATTTTCAAGTAAGGGAGAAGTTTTTATGGCAAGATTAAATGAGAGATATCAAACAAAATTTAGACCAAAACTTCTCCTTTAAATTGGTTAAATTTTTTCTCTGATAGCTCTAGCTTGGCCCCTGTTCATAACATAAAACTTGGAAGTATGCATAAAATATTGATTTCAAGAATAAATTGTTAATTGTCTTTTTAACTTCTAAATATAAACGTGTTTTTGTCTTCTTTTGACTTAACATCAAACAGTCATGTTTACAAATTTATTGTCATTTTAAAGAGACAATCACTAACATTGTCTTACACAGGATTTTATCGGTTAAGTAAAACCTGTGTAAAACGGCCACTCCAAAAAGACAAAACAAATATCTTAATGAAAACTCGTATCTTAATGAAGGTCGAAAGTATTGTAGAATACTCCCTTTGGAGCATTCTGCAATACTTCTGACCTGCATTAAGCGATAATCGGTCTAGAAAACCATTTTTTGGTCTTTTTGAGGGTGGTCATTTTACACAAGTTTTACTGTATATACAATGTAGGCAAAGGCTGAAAACTTCCAAACTTCCAAATCCTGAGTTTTAGATAATATCATCAAAACATGTGTTGCTAAGAGTTCAATCATCACAATACAAATGTTTTCAATTTAGAAAAATGCCCCAAACGAGTATCTAAACTAAATCTCTATGCATATGTTTTATGATAAGGCTCATGTGAAAACCAGGATTTCAATGGGTGTCTCTTCTTTAAAATATTACTTGAACATACGCTTGAATTTCATAGATGAAAGTTCTAAAATTCAAGAAACAAGGTCCCAAGGTTATGTAAAATGTCATGCTTAACTCAACCGAGCATGAAATGGCCTTTAAAAACTAAAATTCTGAAAAATAAAAGATTATAGATATCCTTTCTTTGAAACACTCAGAGGTAGTATGCTTCCTGCTAATAAATATTAAAATGACAACAATTAATTGTTGGAATTTTAACATTTATGGACAGGATGAATTTCATGCTCAAGTTGAGTGGAGCACGAACTTTTTCATAACTTTGAGGCCTATAATCTAAATATTGAAATCCTTAGACCATCGTACATATAAATGGAAATTTGGAAAAGGGAGATAACTGTCTTTAGAACTCATATCCTGGAATTTCAAATTATGTCTGTGCTCAGGAGTTTTGAGCTGACTCTTCAGACAGCCCCATAATCCTGCATTCGGGAATTACAGCACAGTCACTTTATAGCATGCCCTTTATAACATGCTTCATTATAACATAGATTTGGAATATAACACAGTCACAAGTTGTGGCTACCAAATTTTGCTACCATGGAATTTTTACAAAGGAATAATAGGAAAATGACTATAAATGGTCATTTTCCTATAATTTGTTTTGTAAAATTGTTGTGGATCTTTTATGTTTTTGTTCTGTCTTGTGTTTGCTATGTCTTTGTGCGCGTCTGTTTATATGTGCTTTGTGGTCACCTGCTGGGAAAGGGCTGACCTCTTGGCTCTCGTTTGTGGTGTCTATTGTGAGTTTGTCACTTTCCCATTGGTATCCTGGGTCAGGTGTGGTACTTGATTGTATCGATTCCTGATCTTTGCACCCTTACTTACTTGTAAAATTGTCCCTCTATAACATGATTCGCTTAAAACATAGTCCATTATGGACACAGGTGATAATTTCCAAAAAATATTGTATTTCTTTCTCTGATTGATTTTGTCTTAGCAAACAGTGCAGACCCTGATGAAATGCCACATTATGTGTGGCATTTCATATGGGTCTTCACTGTTTGCCAAAGTACCCATTTATCACTGTAGTCATACTACAACTGCAATTTGCGTTTTGTCGCTTCCTCAGGTGCTATAGTAAAATTACCTTCAAATATAGGCTGACAAAAATAAGAACTTTTGAATACATTTGATTCGAGGTTGCATCCTCTAGTTAACAACCTCTGAGCTGTTTTGCCAAAACGAAAATAAAATCAAATTTTAGATGTGTTTTTTACAGTTATGTTTTAAAAAATGTCCATTATGGTTTATTCATAATTGTACGGTTTTGTCATAGATGAATTATCCGTAATTTGTTCTTTTATGCTTAGACATGAAACATCAAAGTTTTATATATAATTTTAAAGCTAAACGATAAAATGTGAATTTGATGAACAAAAATCAATTGATACCCGTTTATCTGTTATTAAATGAAGAAATTGAACGTGATGAGAAAGTGACCTTAACACTGGAATAAGTGACGATACCCAAATTGCCGTTGTAGTAGGTACAGGTATGACCACAGTGTTTACAGGTATCCAGACTACCTGTACAAAGGGTTAAGAGAAGTTAACCAGATCAAACCATTTATTATTTTGGTCTTAGTACTCAAAGGAAAATCATTGGGATTGCCTCATACATATGCCCTGATGCGAGAAAGCCTGTTTGATTTTGTTTGACGTCCCAGTCAACAATTTTTCTGTTATGTCAGGATGGGTATTCCTGGGTTGAACCAGTACTAACCCTTAAAGCGCCAATCACAACTGCAGCAGACGACAAATTTTGAGGTACGACTTTTCATGAGAACTGTCTGCCAGTAGACAATTCTCATGAAATATCATTCCTTATTTGTTATTTTTGAAGAAACGGCAAAATTTGAAATTGTCATCTGCTGCAAATTATAGGTGGCGCTTTAAGGGCTAAGCTGAGGATAAAGATTCAAGCACTCTACCACTGAGCCACTCATAACGGAAACTTTTAATGTAGCTAGTTTAGCCATTATATATGTACTAGCTTGGCCCTGAGGTTAAAAAAAAAAAAATCATGTTCAACTCAACTGAGCACAAAATTTCAACTGTTCATAAAAACTAAAATACCAACACATAAAGAAGTTTCTTGCTTTAAGTCTCTCAGTTGTTGTTTTTATCATACTATTAAATGTTAAAATGCCAACAACTGTTGGAATTCTTAAATTTATAAGCAGGATAAATGCCATGCTCAGCTGATTTTGTTTGTTTAATTTGATTCTTTACGTCCCATCAACAATCTTTCAGTTAAACAGGGACAGGTCTTCCTGGGTTGAACCAGTACTAAGCTAGGATAAATGTGTCTTACTCAAGGACCACAACGCAGTGACGCCGGTGAGGCTCGAACCCATGGGCCTTCGGTCTCAAGTCAAACACTCTACCACTGAGCCACTGTGCTCCGTCCATGCTCAGCTGAGTTGAGCAAGAAAATAGTTTTATGACATTGGGGCCAGAGCCAATAACAAAGGTGCTGATCAACCAGCATTAACACGCAGGCTGATCTGCACACTTTTATGTTCGCATGCAACAAAGTGTTCTCATATCAAGGCCCATTTTATAGAGATTTAACTTTACCCATATAAGCCTAGCGCCATTTTTGTGGGACATGTGCAAACAGTGGAGACCCAGATCTGACACTGCATAATGCAGCGTCTGATCAGGGCCTCCACTGTTTGCTTATAGAATGCTGCATAAAACTAGAATAAATATGAAAAATACCACCAAACAACCATTAAAACGGAAATGGACTGGTCCATTTGATAAGAGTGGGAAATTACATTCTGCTTAAATGGGTTAAGCAATATTGAATAAAATGGGCCTGTGTATATTTTTGGTACTTATCACAGGGATGAGCAGCCAAGGCTCTGATCAGCCTGCACGTAACACAGTTTTACCAGAGCCTTGACTGGTTAGTGGTTACATACAATTTTCTGAAGTATAGATTTAGATGAAGATTCAGAATAAAACTAGAAATGTGTGCATAGGACACGGATGCCCCCACTATTTCCAAATTAGCATAAATAGGGAATTTTCATTAACAAAGGGCAATAGCTCCTGAAGGCATGATGCAATATGGGCCATTCTGAAACTTGAAGACATTATGGTACTTAATAATGTGACCAAGTTTCATAAAATTATAATCAAAACTATTCATCTTAGAGAGCAGACATCGTTTCAACTGACAACTTTTCATAAACTAAGGGCAATAACTCCTTAAAGCATGGTGCCATATAGACCATTATCAAACTTGAAGAAGACATCATGGTACTAAACAATAAGACAAAGTTTCATAAAATTCTGATCAAAACTATTCGACTTAGAGAGAGGACATCATTTAAAACTGTGAATTTTCATAAACAAAGGGTCATAACTGCTGAAAGCATGGTGCGATATGGACCATTATCAAACTTGAAGAAGACATCATGGTACTTATCAATGTGACCAAGTTTCATAAAATTCTGATCAAAAGTATTCGAGTTGTATGTACGTAAGTACGTACGGATGGACAGGGGTAACACTTAATGCATAATTAATAACCTCCAGTCCTGCTAGAAATACCAACATGGGCTTTTAAGGTGACTTTTGTGCTTCATTTTTTTATGTTATATATACATTCATCCAGTTAAGCAAATTTTTTAGGGTTAAAATGCAATTATTCTCTTACCCTGCAATTTAAACAGGGACGGTTCTTCCTGGGTTGAACCAGTACTAAGCAGTCCTTTTGATCATATGTTTTGGGTGCTCAAAAGAACCGTCTCATTAAGATGGATCTTTTGAGTACCAAGTACTACCCACAACATATGTTTTGGTTGAGAAATAAGAAAATAATTTTCAGTTACGTACATTTATCTGGAGGCCTGTATATAGATTATTATATGGCCATTCCGTATACCCTTTATCAACACAAGACAGCCATATCTGTCCAAGCCCTGATATGGGTGGAACGTTGATATGGAGTATATTAGTATGGAAATTGCCATATTATAAATAGAGATTTTTATATGGCAATTTCCATATCATACCCCATATCAACCCAAGACACCCATATCTGCTCGAGGGGCTAATATGGGTCGAGGGTTGATATAGGTATGATATGTAAATTGACATATAATCTATTTATCAAACAGTTATTTCTTTTCTGACAAGACAACCTTATTCATATTATCATAACAGCCTATTATTTAATTTCAGAAATTATTTTTTTGTTCAGGAAACACCGGGTTTTACTGATAGAATGAACAAATCGCCCTTTGGTCTAAATAACCCATTCTTGACATACCTTTCGTCAAAAAAACCTATTCCTGGCATATGTTTTGCTCATAATCACTGAGCTGGCCACTTTGTTTTGTTTGTTTGTTTTGCTGCTTTACGTCCCAAGTCAAGAGCTATGTCATGGCGGGATGGTCAGTTCACCTAACCACACTTTTTTCCTGGGCAAGCTTGAACAAGCAGTTAACCAGTACTTCGTGTACTTACTTTCGCTTGTAACTGACAACAACCCTTCTTGAATGATTCAGCTGAAGGAGGAGAATGACCGTAGAAATTATTTCATGATCAATCTCCACGAAAGTATAGGAGTGGGACCGGGCCAGGATCGAACTCGCGACCCCTGGATCTGCAGTCAGACTCGCATCTGTTGCCAGACACGTTACCAACTGTGCTACCCTCCCCGGTTGAGCTGGCCACTTGATATGGTTCAACATAACCTATTCCTTGCATAAATTTTGTCAACAAAACCTATTTCTGGCATATATTTTGTTCACAGTGACTATACCGGCCACTTCCTAGGTTTAACATAACCTATTCCTGGCATACCTTTTGTCAATCAGTAAAACCTGGTGTTTTCTGAACAAAAATATAATTTCCAAAATTAATTTATAGAATGTTCCATATATTTTATGCTCCAAATTATTTATTCTACATATAGCTAGTATTCAGAGAAGTTACGGTCTAAATTTTATGTTTGCACATTTCTATTTAATCTTTATTCCTCTTTATGGGACAAAGGCAAGCAGTGCATACCCAGATCAGATGCCATAGAATGTAAACATGGCGTCTGATCAGAGACTCCCCTGCTTGCTTTCACAATCTTCTATTAAAATTTGATTAAAATTATAAAAATCACTGTACATCCCTAAAGTTGAAAATGAACTCATCCAGTTGATAATGATTGGAAATTCCATTCAGCTTAACACATATAAGCCTAGCGTCCTTTTTGTGGGACATAGGCAAACAGTCCCAGATCAGTCGCCACAGAATGTGGCACCTGATCTGGGGCGCCACTGTTTGCTTAGAAAATGTTCTCTGAAAATTTCAATGAAAATGAAAAATACCACCTAACAACCCTTAAAACGGAAATAGACTGGTCCAATTGACAAAAAATGGAAATTCCACTCGGCTTAAATGGGTTAATGGGTTAACTGAAGGCAGAAGATTGAGCGAAGTTCTGACCTGATTGACATGAGTGGGCATGAAATGCATGTGTTTTGTTTGATTTGATTCTTAACGTCCCAGTCAGCAATTTTTCAGTTATGTCAGGATGATTCTTCCTGCATGTGGTGACAGAGTGCTCTGAATGTAGTAATACAGCTTTTTTTGCATGTGACCCAATATCACACCCCAATATTGATTTTGGCCACTTTGGCTTGTTACAGATCAAGCACTCCTCAAAAGTGATACCTGCTTGAAAGCAGTGTCAATATCACATATTCAAAATGAACATATTTTCTAGTAAATGTTTGAATATCTATTTCATCATATATTTATTTCTTTTCTGACAAGTTAACCTTCTTCATACTACAATATTTTATCCTCTAAATTATTTATTTTACATGTAGCTAGTAATCAGACAAGTAGCCCATCATGCCATGGTCTGCAGGCCCCTTTTTTACCTTAACTGACAACAGTGGGAAACATACAGAAAGCACAGATTTAGATAAACAAAATTTTGAACATAAATTGTAAATATACCCCATTATGCGCCATTTCATCTGGGTCTTCACAAGTTGCAAAAGTACTCGTACAGGGGTTTACCGAATACAAAGGGTTAACTCTTTGCCTGCTAGCAGTGAAGTTTGTCATCTACTGATCAATGGCATAGCCAGAAAGCTGGAAAAGCTACGCACATCAAAGGGAGACTACTTATCAAGCAATAATTCTCAACAATTATGTACCTTTTCAAAATGAGAACTTCTCTTAAAGGAAAGAACTTGCTCCCAGAGGGAGCGAATTCTTTCCTTTAAAATCACTTTTACCACATAAGGTGAGCTCCCATGAATATTACTATTGTCATTACACATGTTCAGGCCCCCTAGCAGACTCTCAAGGTTTTTTATAAAGGCTATTTTAGGCAAAATAAAGGTTAGTTCATTGAAATTCTAACAAAAATAAAGAGCAAATAAGAGTGACTATAAGAGTGGCCTTGGTGCAAGAGGTAGGAAAAGACACAATGGTCTGAGGATGAATACAGCTCAAGATGTCACAGACATTACTTGTCAACATACGTATGGTCTATTTCTTATGTTCAAACTGATCTTGCAAAATTTAAAGGTTTATTAATCAAAATAAAGGTTATTAAAGGTTTTTCATCCAAATTAAAGGTTTTAAAGGATTGCAACCAAATTAAAGGTTTCTAAAGGTTTTAAAGGTTCCACTAGGGGGCCTGCATGTTGTATACTGAGTAATGGGAGCTACGCCAATGCTGATAACCTTTGCAAACAGTTTGGAATCAGACCAGGACCAACAGCATGTCAGTCCTGGTCTGGATCAAAGCAGTTTGACACCCTGGTAGTGTTCTTGAAAGAATATTTTGAAAAAAATTGTTAAATGTAAAGTCAGCAGACAACAACAAAAGCATGAAATATTACATTACCAAGCATAACTAAATATTGGAAAGTTTGATTAACTCTTTCTTTGCTAGCGGCAACATTTGTCATAGATCTGCTGATAACCTTTGCAAAAAGTTTGTATCCAGATCAGGACCATCACTCTGTCGCCTCTAATCTTGATCCAAACCTTTTGACACTCTGATAGTGTTCCAGAAAAAATATTTTGAAAAAAAATATGTTTAAAAATATCTGCAGATGACAAAAAAATCATGAAAAACTACCCAGCATGCAAAGAGTTAAGCCTTTAATAAGTTGATATAGTTATGACTAATGCAGGGTATGCACTATCTTCGCAAGCCAATGGTACTAACTCCACTTCCTTCCTTACGTGTTGGAGTTAGTTCCCTTGGCTTGGGAAGATGGGTATGCACATCACTAGCTTATTGTATATATACAATCACAGGATGAATATGAGCGCTGAAGCGAGAAAACCTTCTTCGGGGGTTTGCGAACAACAAAGGTCTAGACTAGCCCAATGGCGAGGCCAGAAGGCTGAAAAGGTTACGCACATCAAAGGGAGACCACTGGATCAAGCAGTGATTCTCTTCAATTGGCCAATGGCTCTCCTTTCAAAATGACCTCCCTTGAGTGTTACTATTTTTAGTATGCACATGCCTAAATATGCCAATGTAGCCTCGCTCAGTCTGACCAGGGCCTTTGTTATTCGCTTTTTGAAAATATCATATCAAATTTGCTACACGCGAAAATTCATTATTTTAGCCAGTCTCTGCATCTGAGCAGGCTGGTTTTTTGGTATGACTTGATTGGAAATTCCCAACAGGTTTTGTCACGTCGTGGCCCATATTGTAAATCAATGGCACAATATGTGAGTCTGTAGTAGATCACTACTAGTGAAAGTGCTATTACACAGGCCACACAGAAACTCGTCAATTTTTGCGAGGCAAACTTTTGATAGTATGTGTTTCTCTAACTCATAAGCACTTGAAAAATATGTTTGACATTCACCACACAAATATCCATTTTTTGTCAGACATGTTTTAGAAAATATGTGTTGCTCTAACTCATAAGTACTTGAGAAACTTGTCTGACACTCTCCGCATAAATACTCATTTTTTGAAAGACAAGCTTGTGAAAGTATGTGCTTTTCTAACTCAAAACTACTGGCAAAATTAGACTGGCATTCTCCACATAAATATTCATTTTTTGCTAAGCATAATTTTGATGTAATATGGTTCTCTAGCTCAAAGCTGCTTGAAAATTGCATTTGACACTCTCCGCAAATGTACTCAATTTTAACCAGACATGATTTTGAAATGATGTGCTCCTCCAACTCTGAACCACTCAAAAATGTTTTGCTACATTCTCCGCACTGATATGTCTCTTGATGCACAGCAATAACATGCTCTTCTAAAGGTTTCTGAGATAAGAAACTCATTTTACAAATTCCACAAGCAAACGTGTCTGACAAGGGAACAACTGGCGCTTTGCGTTTTACTGGACAACCAGGTTTGGATTTAAGATGTTTATGGAGCAATTCGTAGGAATCAAACTTCGAACAACATTTATCGCAGAAGAACTCCTCCTTAAAACGTGCAGTGTCAAGAGCAGATAGCTGCGATTTTGTGAGAAATCCTTTGGCAGTTGAATGAAGCCGCAAATGTTTGTGAAGTAACTGACCATTCTTGAAGGCCGCCTTGCAGATATCACAGTAGAACTTTTCGCCAGCTCCTTTGCAGTCTGCATCTCTGAAGTGTTTCTTCAGAGTGGCATAATAGCGAAATGATTTCTCACAAATGCTGCAATGATACCGCGCTTTTGGTGGCATCTTCTTCTTAATTTCTGGAAATAAAAATTTATACAGTAGAACTTAAGTGGCTCGAACCCTGATGGCTCATTCACCTGGGTTGACTAGAACTATCATCATGATCCCTACAGGTCATTTTTTGCATAATCCACCCTGGATGGCTGGAACTACCCTTGGCTAGAAATATTTTTCATGGTCCCAAGCATGTTCGAGCCATTGAGGTTCTAATGTAATCATATTTCCGGCCATTGATGATAATGACCGTTGCTTTGTCATCTGATGATGTACTTTGGTACCCCATATTGCAAAGATTTGGATCCAGTTCAGACTGCTCCATTAGGAGTAATAGAAGCAGTCTGATCTGGAATCATGTTTGCTTCGATAAAAGAAGTCTTGAGCCCATTTGAAATTGAATATCTGCAGCAGATGTAATGAACAATCAATGTTGGGAGTGCAGTGGCTCAGTGGTAGAGTGCTTCACTCGATACCAAGGGGCCTTGGGTTCGAGCCTCACCGGCATCACAGCGTTGTGTCCTCGGCGTCACTGGGTTGTCTCCTTGAATAAGACATATTAATCCTAGCTTGGTACTGGACCATTCAACCCAGGAAGACCCGTCCCTTTACAACTAATATAGTTGATGGGACATAAAGAATCAAATCAAACAAACAAAACAAACAAAAAATACATTGTAGGCAGGTGACACTTTCTGGACTAATAGAATATTAACAGGATAAGAGTAACCCCTTAAAGCACCAATCACAACTGCAGCAGACGACAAATTTTGTTACATCTTTTCAAATGTTTGAAAAAATAAGGTATGACATTTTATGAGAATCGTCTGCCAGCAGATGTTTCTCATGAAATATCATGCCTAATTTGTTATTTTGGTAAATGCAGCAAAATTTGAAATTGTCATCTGCTGCAGACTATAGGTGGTGCATTATGGGTTAACTCTTATTACAACAGCAGCTGACAAAAAAATTTATTTGATTTTTTTCGTTTGATTTGATTCTTTACGTCCCATCAACAATCTTTCACAGGTTTATATAAACACATTTTTGAGCATAAAACTGTAACTATTTTCTTACCCATCAGTTTTAACATATATGTTTGGGGTGCTCAAACAAAGAGTCTCATTGAGACGGTTCTTTTGAGTACCCACAACATATGTTTTGGAAGATAAATAAAGCTAGAATGCGAAGTCGAAGGGGCGCCATCGCAAATCCCTACGCTAAAGTTTTTGAACCCCCAGCACCCCCAAGTCCCACCCCTGGGGCATGACCCCAGGAACAGAATGAAAATTCAGTTCAATATAATTTCTTTTATTTGTGGAAACACACGCAAGTTTGGTATGAAAATCTTTGAAATTGACATGGTAACCAAAATTTAATGATATTTGACCTTTTGACCTCATCCCAAGGTCACCAGTTTGACCCTAAGATGAAAATTTTACTTGCATTCCGTTCTGCTTGTCATTCGCATCGATTTGATTTGCCACATGACCATATTTGAAAAAAATATATCTTTTGTTAACCCCTGGGCACCCCCAGCGCCCCCTAAGTCCCACCCCTGGGACATGACCCAGGTGACAGAATGAAAATGCCTTCTGATACGTTTTGTAGCTTTTATTTGTGAGAACACACACAAAGTTTTTAAAAATCTTTGAAATTGACTTTGTTTTTGAAATCAAACGGTATTTGACCTTTTGACCATTTCCCAGGGCCCCAGGGGGCGGGGCCAAAAAAAAATTGCTGTTGCACACCCCATTCATGTGAGTGACTCACACACCAAATTTGGTTGAATTTCGTCCAATGGTTTAGGAGATAGCATAACGGACAGACGGAGGTGATTACAATATCCCCTACTTCGCTTTCAAAAAAGCGTGGGGATAAATATTATTTGTTTGCCATGCACTCTTAGCTAAAGAGCTGTATATTAACTTTCCTGGAAAATATTGAGGCTGTGACAATTCACATTGTGTATCAAGCTTTATTAAACTCTTTGCACCCTGGATAATTTTTATGCATTTTTATTGTCTGCTGATTTTCTTCAAAGTCAACTTCTTTGAATTTTTTGAGAAATACCTTTGGAGTATCAAACAGTTTGGATACAGATTAGGCCCGATATTTAGTAGGGCCTGATCTGGGTTCAAAATTTTTGCAAGTTTATCAGCAGACAACAATAGACTTTCAAAGGCATGTGACAGTTGGGCTATTGGTGCAAGACAGTATCACTCTGTGACGTAACGCTATAAGATTATGACCTAATGTCAAGAGGATCACCCAGGTGCTTGCTTGAAAAAGCTATCATTAACGTTCAAGCTCTCGGTGATCAAACAAATCCCACATTCTCTATATGGCTAAAATATAACTTGAATATCAACAAGACTTATCTTCACAATTCAATTTTATTTTTTGTATTTTTAAAAATGGTCATGCACCTTTTTCAATGGTAGAATATGGTTCTTACTTTGATTGAATCGACTAAGTATAGATACCAGGCTACAGAAAATAAAACTGGCATTCATACTGCATTTTCTCATGTACATAAACGACATGCCAGACTCAATCAAAAGCAACATCAGGCTGTTTGCAGACGACACCATCATGTACCTTACCATCACAAATCATTCAGACTGTCAAGCCCTACAATCAGACCTTACCACTCTCGAATCCTGGGAGAGTGAATGGCTTATGGCATTCAATCCTGAGAAGTGTGAAGTCATTAGGATCACAAAAAAGAAAAAACCAGTACTTTTTGACTATAAGCTTCATGGTATCACACTTCAACTTACAAAAAATGCAAAATATCTCGGCATCCAAATCTCAGATGATTTAGCATGGAGCAAACACATCAATCAGATGACTACTAAAAGTAACAACACTTTGAAATTTATTAAAAGAAATATCCAAACTAATATCCAAAAAATTAAAGAGACAGCTTACAAAACTTACGTCAGGCCTTTATAAGAATATTCGGCAACAGTCTGGGATCCCTGGCAAAAGAAATACATCAATCAAATAGAAATGGTACAACACAGAGCTGTCCGCTACATTTTCAATGATTATAACTTCACCAGTAGTGTTTCCTCCATGCTAAACCAATTGGCACTGCCCACTCTAGAGAAACGCAGAAAAATTGCCTCTCTGAGTATGTTTTACAAGATCAATCATGGCCTAGTAAGAATTAAATTTCCCGACTATATCAAACCAACTTTACGAAATCGGTTTTCCATCCCGTACTCAAGGATTGATGCACACAGACATTCATTCTTCCCAAGAACCGCAAGACTATGGAACAACCTACCCCCTGACTTGATCAACTGTCCAGCCCTGGAAACATTCCGAGCTGGAATTGATCAACATCTCCACTAAAGCTTTCACAACACCAATCATCCATCATCATCATTATCATCATCACCATCATCATTCACGCATAATATCATCTACCACATAAAACTTTTAGTCGTGCCAGTCTCACAGTATGTCCCCTTTTAAACAATAACGAATTGTAGTACGAAACTAGTTGAAATTCCAAATTTTTATGTATTGTCAAGTTATCAAAACATCTTTACATGTTATATTCTGATTATTTGGACTAAAAATTAATGCCATTTTCGCGCGCACTCCACGTAATACTCTTCTAGAGGTGTTTGGAGTATCCGGCAGATACAGAACTAGAATTCCGAATATCTGATGCGTTGCCTTCCAAAACCAGTCAAACAAGGCAAATTCATTGAATTTATTTCCCAAGATGAAGGGTTGACTTTTCACCCCGCCTAAGGGTCAGGGGATGGGGTAGTTGCAGAACTGCGACTTTAGATTTTCTTTCGATCTGGCTGAATCTAAAGTCGCAGTGTTTTTGTGCTCTATCTTGACCAGTGATGGAGTCCCCTTTTGTTTTGGGAAAAACTCGTTTCCTTGACAATCCAACCATTTAGACTTCTTCATGTGTTTTACATACACAACCAAAGTAATAAAAATGTTACCATTGACTTCGTTTTTGTGACACGATCAATGGAATCTGTAATATTATGTTCTTGTTGTTGTTTTTCGGCTCATCGCAGCCATTTTGCATGCTTTTCAAGAGCTAGGGGTGATGACGTTTTTGCGATAAAATTCAGATGTTGAATTGATGAGACGAACTTAATAAAACGTTGAGAAATATTATAATAAAACCCGGTACTGGTTATACTCCCCATGACTAGGTAAGGTATGTCAGCGCTTTATCAAAACTCAGTACATTATTAGAATAAGATTAACAGTGGATTTTGAACATTATAAGAAACAAGTAGGTGTTTGAATTTTGAAAATCAGGGCAAAATTGTTAAAGCTATTGATTCTGTTAACCTACTCAATGTTGGTACGCTCGCAGCAGTCTCGTTTCTGTATTATTGTGCATTGTAGCGCCCCCTATTTTCTATTAAATTATAACGAGCAATGACCTTTTTTAGAAAATGAAAGTCGATTTCCAAGAATGGTTTGATTTCAATTAAATATAGCATGCCAAAGAAAATGAGATACTTACTTGACAGAAATCCTTAACAATCACATACCCCATCCATATAAATCTAATTTTCGGAAAGGAAGCTTTGTCATGTCCCAAAATGTCATAATCAGACCGAAAATGGACTTTTCCAACATGGCGGACAATTGTTATTCTGATCATGTGCTCACGTGACAAGTTTCCCGCCAAAAGTAGCAAGCTAAGGCAAGAGTACATTGACCTCTGAACCGAGAGAGGGTCAGCTTGTTTACGACAAGAAGCGATGGATTGGAAAGATCGGAATCAAATTACTTTTGCACAGTAAGATACAAGTGAAAGAAAATATTTTTTTTATTTCATGGCTAACCTTGCTGCATGCTGAATAGCTTTACTATCACACCCTTATGTTCAAATAGGCTATCAGTCAATACACACAGTTGGTACCCATCGTTTTTAAGGCGCCACGTGAATCTTATATAGAGACATCGGGTGTTTTGACATTCTTTTTGAACATGTGCGCAATGGTTTAAGATTAGAATTGTAGAATGATGTCATTGTTTGAATATGCAAAACCATTTGGATTTTTTTCTATGTATTTCCTGTTAGTGGAAGTGGGGGAGTTCCTTATCTGAAAATAGTCAATTTTCAATCCAGTGACATCCGTCGGAATACAGAACCAGGGTGAAAAATTTGCATACTAGGTTGAAGATTGACCTTTATTCGTTGACATTCATTAAGATATTAAAAGAAAACCTATTACAAATGGTGAGAGAGGTCACCATAAATATCAACCTGTATGCGCAAAAAAAAAAACATTGCCATTAAGAACTCCTCGGACACAGTTTGTACATATCCAACTGGGTAGTTCTCGATGGCAACAAATTGGTAAACGGCGGCCCCAGTTAGATCGGTAATTGGTCATCTTTTTTTGCAAATATCTACATGTAACAAATGTATGGTGAGATGGTATTGAATTCTTTTAATCTCAACAGACCAGGTATGATCATTTTTAGGCCAATTATGATAATAAGGAAGGTAAAAGGATTCATTATATAAGTCTGATTTTGGTATTTAATGTTGTTAAAACATCTGTGGTTTCAGAAAACGGAAAGTAAACGGGTCATTGTCGGTACATAAAATACCAAAACAAATTCGTGCGTGACTTTAGTTTCCCACAGAAAAAGCATGCTCTTCAGCTCGGAAGACAAAAATGACGCCATGTTTTGAAAACAAACAGTGTAAACATTCTGTGTGGACAGGAGTATTTTATCTTTTTAGAACTAATCAGGTATGCATCAGCGGCAAACTAAATAGCAAAATATAGATAAACCTATAAACATACAAAATGGAGTAGTGTTAGAGGAAGACACTGTTTGGAAATGTGTTTTCAACTTGATTTACGTCCACGATAACAGTAAGGGAAAAGATATAGGCTTAAAAACTCAGGGCTATATGATAACATAAAATAAAAATCCATCATATCGCCCTGAAATCAGTGCTAGGGATGGGGTAGTTGCAGAACTGCGATTTAAGATTTTTTTTTTTTTTTGATCTGGCTGAATCTAAATATGATAACATAAAATAAAAATCCATCATATCGCCCTGAATTCAGTGCTAGGGATGGGGTAAAATTTTAATCACTGCAGGAATAATTCTGGCTCAGAATTTCATGATTTTACTTTTAGAGGGTTTATAAGGCGAGCAGTTTTATCAACTACAGCACGGTTGCTCCTCCATAACTGGTATATCCCTTGTTCACTAATAACCGGTGTATACTAATAACCGGTGTATTCCGTTTCCTCCAAATGACTGTCGCCTGCAATATTATCATCCGGAAGTTTCCACTCAACATTGTTAACAATGCATTTTTCTCTCTTCATCAAAGAAAAAAAGCAAAAATGTCCTTTCTGAGAGTAAGTGACTTACTTCTTGTTTGCGTAGTCCTAAATCATGATGCGGATTCGTCGTTATATATCATTAAAATGATATTTTCATTGAAAATAAATGAGAAATTGCCGTTGGAAAAGTGTGTCTGCTTGTTGTGGAATATTTTGACAGCCTGGTTCCCTGCTTAATGACTAGAAATGACGCCAAGCTTTGTCTTAGCACATGGGTCACATTATGCCCAAATATGGCTGAAAGGTGTAGACATAAAAAGTGCCACCTGTTTTATCTTGTTTGTCTGCGCCCTTTTGGTGCACCCTCTAGTAGGGCATATGCCCAATATAGACTGTGTAGTCTTTTTATGATTATGAAACATATTTGTGATGATATAAGTTACCATGAATGAAAGACAACAAGTATTTCGATGTAAAAACATTGTAGCGTTGACTTATATTTTTTCACCTACATTTAAAAAAGTGGTATACCTTATAAAAAAAGGCAAAGAAAACATAACATGCTTTCAGACAGGCCCTTTACTACTATCATTTTGTAGGTCACTAATCCTTTAAATATAGAAACCCATCACATGTAGAGTTTTCTACCCGAGATAATTTTCTAGAGCATTTGTTTACATATACACCGGTAATAAGTAACAATGGGCGTTCAAAATATAGGCTAGGGTAGCCCAATATAAATTAAGTTTTCAGCAAATTAAAATTTATTTTGAAGCATATATCGTTTGTTTTCACTGAAAGAATGAATAAATAGTTGAACAAGACGTTATTCAATGGTTTCAGTATGATAGTTTGTTTTATAGACTGTCTTAAACAGTAAGTACAGCGGTAATTAGTGACACCAGTATAAATAAAATACAAGCTAAAATTGTGATATGTTTTCTGTTAAGGTCAAGACGATTTACGACATATTGCTTGCAAAATGATTATTTGAATTTATTGTGTTGTCCGAACTTATGTAGCAAAAGTCTGCCCCCTTACAAAATTAGACTGCACGTTTTCGCTGCAAAATTTCTGTTAGATATTTCAATACCTATATCATACAGGTGCCTAAAGATGGGATATTGCCTTTTTTATTGTGATTTGTAAGCTACAGTCGCGAAAACAACAAAATAACAAAAAATCTGTTTACCATGTGGGTTATATTAAATACCACAACGTAAATAAAATCCATTTCGGTTATACTAAATACCACAAAGTAGCATACTTCCCAAACTGGTGCCCTGTTTTTATCTCAGAATGCTCGACCACAGTGGCCAGCAAAGAATTCCAAACTGGGGTGGTTCGATGAAACTATATTTGCAAGCATCTGGTTGGTTAGTTGTAGCTAAGCCCCAATTGGCTGTAGTTATCTCTCGGTATTGTTGCTCGCTGTATCTTCTCTTAGTAGAATTAACACACAAGTAATCAAGTTTAGGTGGTGCGCTTAGAGTCCTGAATAGAGTAGCCAAACATAAATGTTTTTCTCAAAACCAGAGTAGCCTCTTGAAGTCGATTTATTTTTCTGTACACCAGTGCCAGTGATCTAAAAGTGTCAATTTAGACCTTATAGTACACAGAGATTTCTTCTTCAAGCTGACATTCACACTTCTCATTGGGCAAATATCCATACATCATGCACATGTAGTTGTAGAAATTGTTTTCAATCACTCTTTGACAACTCCTTATAACTACAATTATATCTTCTATAGTACAGTTGAAGTCTATGCAGTTTTTTTTTATCACAGATACAGAATCACAGAAAACTCTAATATCACAGAAATATCATCACATTTTGAAAAATTTATGTGATTATAATAAGAAAACAAAAATATTTAAAATTTATATATATAATGCAGTCAGGTTACATACTTCATTCATACTTCTAACATCCAGTCTACCAACAAGAAATTTGAAAACACCATACGTACATCCATACCCATCTTAAAGCCCTTTAATTATCCATATACTCAATTAATAAGGAAAATTTCTTGTCGAATTGGCAAAATTTAAAGAAATTGACAATTCATGATAAGGGACCTTTATCCCCCACCAATAACAGTGTTTATTATGGCCATCTGATCTATATTGGCGGTGGGGGTGGGGGAGGTTAGGCGCGATTCTGGTGACTTGTTTTTCCAATACAATTTTGTTAAGGCCTTTAACAAGACAAGGTTCCATACAGGAGACTATATTAGAATACTATGGAATTAGAGAGTCCACGCACCGGTGGATCATCTCGTGGCTATCTAGGCGCATTCTACAAGTAGTTTTAGATGGCCAAGCCTCCGATCCAGTCCCTGTGCTACAAAATGTGCCTCAGGTATCGGTCCTAGGTCCGGTCCTGTTCCATATCTTTTGCGTGAAAAGAACAATTCATCCATGAAAGAAGAGATCTGTTATTTTCACATTTTCCAAAGAAATAACCAAATTCTAACTCCTGAAATTGATCTGGTTTGTTGGAAACTCTATGGTGCCTTTGAGCAAACTTCCGGTCCTGCTACTGAGTTTGACCACATCTTTTGACTAACTCTCCAACAATAAAATTCCCAGAATCCAATTCAAGATGGCAGCGCCCATGTTTAGTAGATACTAGGTTTAGGAAAAGAAAAGTTTTCTTGTAGACAGTATGAGAGAAGGAAATAGTTGTTTATGAGCCTAGTAACTCTAGAAACCTGTGAAAGAATTCTCTGTGATATTCAGATATGTAAACAGTGTTTAATATGGCCAAATGCTTATCCAAAATGGTAAGGTTCAAAAATAGTAAGTGAGTATGATCAGGAAATACCACAATCACAAACTGCAGACAAACCCATGTCACCACGAGGAAGAGCCACACAGCAATCATGAGACACCAGGAGGACAAACTAAGCAAAGCAACCAGCTCTCTCTCTCTTCCCCATCAAGATGACTGCAAAACTAGAAGGGACACAAAGTAACGAACAACAAAACATAGAACAATTACAGACTCTCACAATGAGAGTAACAATAAACAACAAGTCAACAACAACAGAACCACTACTTTGACAACCGAACCTCCTACTTAAAGGCAGGAGTGGGGTATATAAGGAAGAATAGCCTTCAGTTTCATAATTTTCTTCATTGCACTCAAGCTGTAAACACCTACGGGAGCTTATTTCTAATTTGATTAGCTTCTGGCTACTACCTGGAATATAGTTGACAGCTCAGTGACCATGCTGTTTATCAGCCTAAGCAAGGCATTTGTCCAATTAAAATAGATAGTAGTTAAGCTTCACCTATTTATTGTCTCATATAGAAGTCACCACGCTGCCAGGGGGGGGGGGGGTACAAGATTCCTGCCTTTAAAAACCTGTTTGCTCCTTAGCACCATGTACTCTCAACATCTATTCCCTAAAAACACATAGAATCAATATGGATGATTCAGCCAGACAACACCTGCGTGGAACTTGTGATCTAGCCGTCACCTGGGAAGAAAAGGGAGTTATCTGTGAAACATGTGATCAGTGGTATCATAGCCCCTGCCAGAGCATAGAAAGTAAGACATATGACGTGCTGAGTGGTTCTGAACTTAGCTTTTGTTGGCATTGTGTTGTTTGCAACAATGCAAACTTCAGTGAAACTGTACATGACCTGTTTAGCTGTAAAGTATCACACTGTTCGAATACTCTCAACCCATTACCGGATATATCATTCTCCAGTCCCTCAAGACACAAAATCAGTCCAGTTCTCTCCTCTACCCCAAACAAAAGACAGTCACCCCAGGCAAAGATGAGAGTGCCACTTCGCACCGTAAACATTAACTTCCAGTCTATTAAATTCAAGCAGTGGCGATAATCAAATGTTTTAGAAAGTGTAAATATGTTCTTAAAAGGGTATCCTTTGGAAGCAAAGACTGCACCAAAGAACTGAAACTAGAGTGTGCATACTTCATGGGCCAGACTAGTTAGTTTCTGCAATTTAGGCTTCATCAGTGACCCTCTAATAGTTTCAAATTTCCACAATGAAACCCATGTTCCCAAAGGACAAGAAAATAAAATCTACACTATAGTGAAGGGCAGGGAGACGTTCTACCGCCGCCACACAGTCCATGTCACCAGCTGTAGTGAAGTCAAATATGTTCTTAAAAGGGTGACATTGTTGTTGGAACAGAGACTTGGCTAGATGGAAACATAAAATATCAAGAAATCTTCCCTAGAGGATATAAAAGTGTATAGAAAAGACTGAGCAACATCCAGCGGTGGATTTCTTATTGCCATCAAAGATGAATTTAACTGTGAAGACGTTCTGAACTAGACTCCAATTGTGAACTAATCTGTGCAAAGGTAAAACTCATTGGACATGGCACCTTGTATATATGTTCCTATTACTGGCATAATGTTTCTGATGAAGAAAGTATAACAAACCTCCAGATATTTAGATGACTTACTAAATATTGATAATCCTTATTTTGAACAAATGGTAGGTCAGATATATCCCACTGAACTTCAGTTAAATAAGGCGAATTCTTCCGATACTGAAGCTCCGCTTTTGGACTTGGACTTGTCAATAACAAATGGCATAGTTTCTTCTAAAATTTATGATAAACAGGATGATTTTAATTTTGAAATAGTAAATTTCCCATTTCTTGATGGAGATGTTCCTCGCTCTCCTTCCTATGGTGTATATATTTCTCAGCTTATTCGTTTTGCTAGAGTGTGTTCTGGTGTTGATGACTTCAACAACAGAAACTTATTTTTAACCTCTAAATTATTAAAACAAGGTTATAGATATCATAAAATTCTAAAAGCATTTTCTAAATTCTACCACAGACACTCAGAGTTAATTGTTAAATACAACATTGGGTTAAAAACCCTTCTGCAACAAGGCATATCAGAACCTATATTTTATGGTGAGTTAGTCTAAAAATTCAAACGAATTGTTGGAAAAGCTAATTTTAGTGATCAATTCAAAAAGATAGTAAAACGTTATATAAGGGTTGGATATAACTTGGATATCATGCGACAGTCTGCATGCCTAGTTTTAAACCCAATCACGGTTTATAGCTAAGGTTTCCTCTTTAATTGCACGACGGTGGGTCAGGACTCAGACTCTATGACGACTCTGACGTAAAGCTTTAATCGGTGGGTTGGTGCCTGATGCTTATCTGTAGCTGGACCCACCGTGGCTCAACTTGAGGTTTTCTTTAGCTCTGACTATCTGTGAGTCATGAGCCCTTTTCTTTGTTTCATCATGGTGTAATAATTTTATTAGAGTGTTTCTCCATGATGATACATTGCATTAGTTAGATGGCCTCCATGCGAGCTGAACATTTCTTGTACTTCAACAACAGCAGAATCTAGGGCGAAGATTTGGTACCAGTAAAATGCATTTAAGCCCCCCCCTCGGTATCTTAGGCTGCTGTCCATTCTTAGGCGGTGGTTCTGTTGTTGTTGACTTTTTGTTTATTGTTACGTTACTTTATGTCCATTCTAGTATTGCAATCATCTTGATGGGGAAGAGAGAGCTGATTGCTTTGCTTAATTTGTCTTCCTGGTGTCTCGTGATGGTTGAGCTGCCCTTCCTCGTGGTGCCACGGGGTTGTCTGCGGTTTGTGATTGTGGTATTTCCTGATCATACTCACTTTCTATTTTTGAAGCATCAGTGCAAAGAGCCAACTGCATTGGAAATGCCTATTCATCATTGGTGGGGACTTCAATTTCCCATGATTGGATTTGTTCTGTAAAGCTTTGAAACCAGGATATGCCTACCCAAATCCCCACATCAGATTCTCCAACATCTTGGCAAACCAATCCCTAACACAAATGGTACTCGGGCCAAACAGGAAAGCAAACATCCTAGATCTGTTGCTTACCAACCAGCCCGAACAAACTTTAAGAGTGGACATTTTGCCAGGCATCTCGGATCATGACATTGTACTTCAGACCAGACAAGCATATCAACCATTCCACCAAAATTGATACAATTACAAAATGAAAAATGGTGAAAAATGAACTTTTCTTGATATGCATGATTTTGATGTCAGTGAAATGTCTATTACCTCCATACTAACATGTATAAATATGACTCCCACCATTTGTACCGTTGATGTGTAACAGAAGTTCAAAAATTGAACCTGTTTGTGAGAATTTTGGATCATATAACATGTTTAGTTAGATTTGCATATGAAATCCTATACTTATCTTGATGTTACGCAGTCGAACTAATGTTTGATTGTATAAAACAAGGAATCAAGGTACTAACAAGCTAGATATCATTTTATTACGATCAGCGGTGCTGCAAATGATTCAGCATTGAAATCATCCTCAGTCTGTGATTAAATGTAACTGCATAGACCATGGCATATCTTATTTATTTTTTCATCGAGTGTTTATCAAAAGAACAATCTGATTATCATATTGGCTAGTAGTAAGACATGATAGTTTAAAACACTGCATCTGGTGTTTAGAAATGGAAACCTTTGTGGGCTATTTGCATTTCACATTTGTTACGGAAAATAGATGCAAGGTATTTTTTGTCTTTAAACATTATTTAAAAAAGGCCTTTTTGAAACATGGGTGTAATAAAACGTCATCGGAAACTTGTATATGAACTCTATGAATACTTAAAGCAAAATAATGATAAAAGACAAAAAATAGCATGCTTATTGGGCGGAAGCCCTTTCCCAATAAAACAAATACATTCAACAATGTCATCATAGCAAGAAACAATATATGGAAATGACTCAGTGTTATTTAGTCTACATAAATCCTGCTTTTCCAACATCAATTACGATCTTAAGGTTTGTTTCATCACCAATTTTAGTTAAGCTAAATTAAGAAACCAGAATTTGTCTTTGATCTGGAACATAGACACATTTGTAAAAACCTGTACATGCAAAGTCACACTTAATCTTCATAACAACATTAAATTACTGTATATTCTAGGCTTTTATAAAGCTATATATCAAAATTATGATTAATCAACATTTTAACTTTCTATTCAAGCCTGCAACTTCTCATTGTTCAGCCTACTGCTGCGAACTCTTCAAAACTATATGAATATCAGCCATAAAACGTTGCAAAATGAATTCAAATAGCACTATTATGTAATTGCATAAAATGGTCATTGGCGATTGAACATTTATAAATTATATTTTAACAATTAGTGGAAATAACCTACATATTTTCATAGATATATGTTCCATAGCATAATATATATCTTCCATAACATCTTTGGACATTCTTTGTAGATCCATCATTGTAAATTTGTTTCTGATAATGATATATATATATATCATAATTGTCTAGATAGTAACTTCATGGTACTACGTTTGATTTAGCCATAAACATATGCCTATTACATGGAAATATGTGATCACTATGAACATAAAAATATATGCTTCCATAAAAAATTTCCAACGATTTTTAAATGTAATTTGATTAAATCAGTGTCCAAATGCACATTATGTCAAATTCATACTATTTATACAATTAACACATGGTTTGTGGGAATTGTTCTTCATGCTTCATCAAATAAAATTGACAAATAACATGGCTTTAGAAAAGCTCTATAATCCATAACGGACCGAATGTCAGCAGATTACAATGTATCTTGCAAATACATTTGCATTCTAATAACTTGTATATAATGCCATGGAACATCCATAAAAACAATTTTATTCAGAGGTGCTTGTTTTCTAAACATAAGCGTTACGGAAGCATATATTTTGAAAATGTGACATTTTGGTCATTGACCTGTTTGCTATGTTTTCGAGCAATAGTGAATGGCAAGCTATATCCGTTTATTATTTTGTTTATCTTTAATCATTTTCAAGTTAATTTGGCAGCATCATGTACCTGTAAAAGAAATATATATGTTATCAGCATCCCATTTAAAAATAGTTACGGCTGCATATGCATATTTGGAGACACATACATTGTTGATGATTATAACTAATTTAAACCTTATGACCTAAATATAAGGCTGTTTCTGGAATCCTTTTGAAAAGAACAACAAAGTTTTTGGGAAAATATGAGACGCCCTTTAGATAAACTAAGTAAATATACCAAATTTCTGCAAAAATTGCTTGACGACATTGCAATTTTGGCTATTTGCAAACATTGATCAAGACATTTTTAAAACAAATACTTTGATGCTTTTCAAATTTGTTTTAAATTACCAACGAATGCTTGGGGACTGTGGAATTGTATGACTTAATTGTATGTATCATAAACTTCGCAAAACATTTTCAAAATTTTATAGACGATACTATGATTTGATTCCTTAATTCCAAGTTGGACTTAAATCTCTCTTGCACCAAGGACTTTCTGAGCCTGATTTCTATGGTGACTTGGTGTATAACTTAAAGAAGATTGTTGGCTCTAATAATTTTTCAGCGCAGTTCATTAAAATAATTTCCCATTATAAAAAGATTGGCTATAACATTAATGTATTGCAACAGACTGCATGCTTGGTGGTCAACCCAATCATGGTTGGCAATTTTGCTTTCTTCTTTAATTGCACTCCGGTGGGTCGGATTTCAGACTCTATGATGGTTCCGACTTAAAGACTTATCTATTGATGAGATGGTAGGGCCTGATGCTTTGGCTGTTTGTCGGGACCACCGGGGTTTACCTGTTGGATTTCTTTTGCTCCGGTATTCAGTTTTATTTACTGGTGAGTCCTTATCTTTGCTTTATCTACTTGTTATATCTTGATTTATATGTTTTAGGAGATGATGCATTGATGGGTCTTTCATGCAAACCAAATATCTATGTATCTTGATCCACATCTGAATTAAGGGTTAGGTTGGCGCCGTTAAACAGGTTTAAGCCCTTAAGTAAAATATTTTACTGACCGTTCCAAGGCGGTACCTCTTTTGTGGATCTTTTATGTTTTTGTTCTGTCTTGTGTTTGCTATGTCTTTGTGCGCGTCTGTTTATATGTGCTGTGTGGTCACCTGCTGGGAAGGGGCTGAACGTTTGGCTCTCGTTTGTGGTGTCTAACTGTGAGTTTGTCATTTTCCCATTGGTATCCTGGGTCAGGCGTGATTACTTGATTGTATCTATTCCTGATTTTTGCACACTTACTTACCTTTTAGAGATATAAAGCATATCTAAGCAGTAATAAGAATGGAAATAGTGGAGACATGGTATTTCCAAAAATGAGCCAATTTTGATGGAATCATCGATATACAAGAGCCACGGCTGATACGAGACCTCAGGAAGTTTATCATCAAAACGTGGCTCATTTTACGTTAAATGGCAACCAGAAACGTCCGACGATGAAAATATATCTAAAAATCCAAAGTCTGCTTATTGAACGAGCGACATTGCAGTTCAAAACTTTTAATTTACGAAATTAACTGAAATTACCTTCCTTTGAATTAAACAGACAACAATTTAAGAGTTTTCAAATCTCCTTAACCTAACATCATTTTGAGACCGTTTGTGTTTTAATTTGTTGAGTCTGTTATGACAACAATTACACAAAAGAGAAAAACAAAAACTATGCCTGATGACGGGCATCAAAGATTCACAAAACCTGTGGTTTATACCCCACCCCTTACTGTCAAAGAATCAGAGAATTGTCATTACCAATTTGTTTTGATGCTGATTAGTCTTAATTAATGTTAGAATGCTTGTGATGGGGAAAAACAAATTTGTCCTATTCTGTTGATTATCAAAAATGCTGGACTAACACTATGAATTTTCTGTGTTTTCACGCACGCTCGAGATCGACGTTTTGTGTCGTCAGAGTATGTTACAGATTAATGGTTGTGGCCGTAAAAGCAATGACTACATCTAGCACGCAAAACATCTCACTAGAGAGTTTGCTCAGTGATGTTTAAATGTGCTTGAACGGTTTGGTGATTATGACGGCCACAAAAGCTATTGCTGTTGTGACTCTTGATTTTAAGGTATCCGTGTTCGCTGCTGTCTCAGCGAATCTCCTGATTATCAAATGATTTTCTCGTAGGTGCAAAACGTTTCTAAATGATCACAGTTTGTAATGTGCAAATTTGAATGAAATGCGTTCATGCATATGGAACTGGCAGCCATAGACGTCAAGTGGACATAACTTATTGTTTGACTATACATGCGTATATAAGTCCAGCTTTTATGTTTTAAGAAATATTTTTTCGCGATGATAACTTTTTTTATTAATATGTTCTCAGTGAAAGTTGTAGAGGCGACTTAACGCCAACCTCACCAACAAATCCTAAGCTTGTAGCGCAAACAGATTCTTGAGAACATAGATTTTGTATTGCAATAAATTGCATTCGTTCAAAGTCTTTCATTGCAGAGGCATGACAGAAATAGTTTGTCTCAAAATGTTGTATATAAACAACAATGTCGTTTGCACACTCAGAATATACAGAATCCACTCTGAGCATTTCTGCCAAATACTTTTCAATTGTGACCACTGGTTTTAATGGAGATGATTAAAGTTTCTTACATAGGTACATAAGGCAAACTGGCCACCCCACTGGTAGCTATGTTTTTGGCGGATCAAATTCGTTTTAGTTTTTTTGTATAAGATCACCCAGTAATTATTTTGAATATTGACTCTCAGTTTGAGAGATGATTGTTAAAGCTTTTGTTATCGCAATAAGCCGCGCCCCCTTGTGGCCATGTTTTTTACGGAACAAATTTCTTTTAGCTTTATGTAGAGGGTCACCTAAGAAACATTTCTGTTAAGTTTGTTTAAAATTGACACATAGTATTGGAGTTGCCATTTAAAATTGTTGACGACGCACCACGGCAGACATTGACTGATCTCAATATCTCACATTGAGCACAAATCATTATGAAAATAAATGTCAAGAGGTCCCTGAGTCGCTCACTTGGGAATGACTGTTTATAAAGGTATAGGAAAGCATAGCTCCATTCAAAGACCAGCTATGAATTTTGATAGATCAGCAGTTTCACATTGAGCACATATCATTATGAAAATAAATGTGAAGAGGTCCCTGGGTCGCTCACTTGGGAATGACTGTTTATAAAGGTATAGGAAAGCATAGCTCCATTCAAAGACCAGCTATGAATTTTGATAGATCAGCAGTTTCATTAAGACTACATGGGTTATGTTGACAAAATTAACAGGATGTAGAACCTCCATTTTTCTTTATATAAGTCTAAGTAAAACGCGTGACCTCCGCAGCAGGGCCATTTTTTGGCACCAGAGGCATACTTTTAACAAACATGGTAGAGATTCACTGGATAGTGCTACAAACATATCAAGGCTCTAGACCTAGTGGCTTCAGACAAGAATTTTCTATGTTTTCCCTGTATAAGCCTATGTAAAACATGTGACCAACAGGTCAACATGTGACAAACTCAAAGTTAGACACCACAAACGAGAGCCATGAGGTCAGCCCTTTCCCAGCAGGTGACCACAAGGCACACATAAACAGACGCGCACAAAGACATAGCATCCACAAGACAGAAAAAAAACACATAAAGATCCACAAAAGAAGTACCGCCTTGAAATGGTCAGTAAAACATTTTACTGGAGGGCTTAAACCTGTTTAACGGTGCACTTGACTCACCCTTAGTTCAGATCTGGATCAAGACACATGTCGTCTGATAATGGGGAATTAACCGTTTGAATACGAGAAACCCCCTAAAATGATAGTTTGGCAAACAGTGAAGACATTTTATCAGGTTATACACTGTTTGCTATGACAAATGCAATATTTAGAGACTGAAGTACATTATTAGGAAATGTCTACCTGCGACCTCTTAAAATATATAATGGACAATCCCATCCTTATTGTAGCTACCTGTATGATGAAATCTATCACGTCTTAGAAATATACCCAGAATCAAGGGAAACTAGAACTGATGTTATGAAGCACTATGCCCCCAACCCTTTGCTTGTCAAGAAGGGTATGTAACACAAGTGTCATCCTAAGTTTGAAGCTTCTAGCTATACTACTCATCATCTTCTATCAGCTGAACTAGTTTGAACTAAAATAAACAAAAAATAATTTTACCCAGTAATCAGCTGACAAAGTTTGAAGCTGCCAGCTATAAAAAGTTTCGAGATACGTGTATCTTTATTAAAGTTTCCTAGGCCCAAATTTACAAAGGGCGCTAACTAAAAAAGATAGAATAACTTTTTAAAATTTTCACTAGGTGACCTACTCATCATCTTCTACCAACTGACCATGTTTGCAGCTGCTAGCTATAATTATTTTCGAGATATCTTGATTACAAGTTTTCAATGCCCAAAAATTTGCAAAGGTCAATAACGCGAAAAAAATTAGGATCTTTTTTTAAATTTTCACCAGGTAATCTACTCATCGTCTTCTGTCAACTGACCCTGTTTGAAGCTGCTAGCTATAGTAATTTTTAGATATCTTGATTACACGTTTTCAATGCCGAAATTTGCAAAGGGCAGTGACGCGATCAAAATAATACTGCTTTTCTTTAAAAAAAATCACCAAATAATCTACTGATTATCTACTATCAGCTGACAAAGTTTGAAGCTGTTTGCTGTAATAATTTTTGAGATATCTTGATTAAAAGTTTTAAATGCCAAAATTTACAAAGGGCAATTACTCGAAAAAATAAGACATATTTTTTCAAATATTCACCAAATAATCTACCCATTATTCCCTATCAGCTGACCAAGTTTGAAGCTACTAGCTGTAAAAGTTTTTGAGATATCTTGATTACACGTTTTAAATGCCAAAACTTGCAAAGAGCAATAACTAAAAAAAAACTTTTTTTTTAATCTTCAACATAGTGTCTACTCAATATCCTCTATCAGCTGACATAGTTTGAAGCTCCTAGCTGTTATAGTTTTTCAGGTATCTTGATTACAAAATTTCGCCATGACTTTTAAAAGGGGTATCTCCACAAAGGGAGATAATCCATAATTAAAAACAATTATGGGTCAGCTATGTTTTGATTGGGAATCTATCTATGAAATTTAAAAACCATAGCTAAATTTTCGTTGGGATGGACCGACGGACGAGCCCCTTCAACTTTTTCAAAGTTGGGGGCATAAAAACTCTACACAGAAGACAACCACATTTGCAAGATTGGTCTCCTTTACAAGATTATGGATATACCTAGTGTTTTTCAACTAATCAGAATAAGCTGAACAACTTTGGCAGCGGGTCACCCATGGATCATTTGTACCAAATTATTTTGAAATCCAACCAGTAGTTTTTGACAAGAAGTTTTTCTTTTTTGTTGCCATGACAACCAGAATTCTTTGAATCACTTTGAAAGGGCCCCACCCAAGGATAATTCCTGTGAAGTTAGGTGACAATCTACATAGTAGTTTAGGGGATGTTGTTTAAAGCAAATTGTTGACCGACGACGGATCCTATGGCTCAGGTGAGCTAAAACAGTGGTAAACCAACAAGAGGGCCCATTGGCCCTGGATCGCTCATATGAGTTCTTGTCACAAGGAGGGGATGTTAACCACAAAATATAAATCCCATTTCTATTTCTCCAACACCTAAGTCTATCTTGGGTATCACTCTGGTCATAATATAAAGACTGTCTATTCACAAAGTCAAATCAAAATTAACTTTCTGCACAATTTCAATGTCTGACCTTTTTAACCAGCACAAAAGGTAAGGGGTGTGCATAAGGTCAATATTGCATAATGTTCTACACTTCTTTCACTTTAATTTGATATGCAACATGACCTTCAGAAAATTATAAGTGTATAAAATGCCTGATTATTTGCTTGCATTGTGTTCTCTGCTTCATTGCGGTAAATTTGACATGCAACATGGCTACTTTAAGATAAGAAAACAAGAAATGTCACAGTAATGTTACGAATACCCCCAAAGGAAATAGTCTAGCATAAGACACACTTGTGGAAAGTTATTTGTAATATAGGAGATATGCTCCAGACAAAAAAACTAGCAATGAGGTCATAAGTCAATGTGATCCAAAATGGTATGCACCAAGGATCATTGACACTTGCTATGGGTAAATGCCTATGGTTTTCATTAAAAATAAAAGTTTGTCAATCGCCCCTTTCTTCACCTTGAAGCTACCCTGACCTGAGTACTTTATGGCTGTGAAATCCGTTTTCGATATTAAATGCTTCAAAGATGTAAAATTTTGGGTAGAACAATCAGATTTACATTAAGATATATAGAAATCCGAAAAAAAATTTAAAACATCATTCCCCCCCGTGTGCCAGCAAAAGCTTTTGCATGTATATGTGTTACCATATTTTACACATTGTATGGAAGTGGCTTGCTGGCACAAGGGGGGGAAAGATGTTCAGCAGCCCAAAAACCCAGGGCCTAAGCCCACAAAATGCCTTTTCTACCAAATAAGAAATTAATGACAGTAATGAAGTTCTCTAGAACCAGCCTCCTAAATTGCTTTGTATTCTGTGCTAGTTTAATATAAAGTACTTAAAGATTAAAAGTAGAGTTAGCAAAGTTTTATGCATTTTTTCATTAGGAAAAATCTCACTGTTATTAAATGCCACATTATTTTGCAAACGTCCTGTACTTATCTATTTGCATGCTAGGGAATTGTTCATGCTTTTATTTTCGTCTGCTGACTTTCTTCAAAATTAAGTTTTTAAAAATAAACCACCCAGGACCACCATCAGAGTGTCAAAGAGTTTGGATCCAGATCAAGACCGACATTCTGTTGGTCTTCATCTACTTCAAACTGTTTCAAAAGGCTATTGGCAGACGACAAAATTATCCACTGGCATGCAAAGAGTTATAACAGGTAAATACTATAGTGTTCAATATTTTGTCTCATATAGGGATATACATGCATATGTATACCATAAATATTCGGACACTTTAAATAAATTCAACATGATATGCCCTTTAAACAAAGCAAAAGTAATATTCAAAGGATCTAGATAGAATCAGTTTTACTTTCCAATGCTAAAGGGGACACTTTTATTCCTTCAAAAATATTTATTTCTTTTGTTGAGCTTTCAGTTTTGTATTATTTACGGTACATGTAGTCAAAAATGTACAGGTAACTTCTAAATTATCTCCCCAAAATCATTTTATTACAAAACATATTTTGTGTTTAAAACAATTTCATCAATTATCGTGACTCGTTAATACTCTGCATATGGTATGTTCAATAGATATCACCATGCCTACCAAATAAATCAAGAAAACGTGCAAAAATCACTTTTTAAAGCACTTTTTATTTTCATGAAATTTCAGACCCCCTCCCCTTTCCACCCGCCATAACTCTCGAATGCGTAGGAATTTTGAACATATTTTGCTAGCTGGCACTTGCCATACGATTCACCTATTGCACTGATACTTCATGCACCACACCAGAAGCTCAAAAGCAGTGTTCTATGAATCAGAAAAATAGGCGTATAAGGCCCAAACCGTCAATGATCCTTTGCCATTCCAAGATGAATCCACACCAAATTTGGGATTCCTATCTCAAATAATATAGAAGATATGCTCCGGACATGAAACTAGAAACTAGGTCATAGGTCAAGGTCACAGTGCCCCCTAAAAATGGCATACTACATATCACCATCCAAAGATGCACCCATACACCAAATTTGGGATTCCTACATCAAACAACATAGGAGATAATATGCTCATGACACGATTATTCTAGAAACAAGGTCAATGTCACAGTGACCCCAAAGCTGGAACATGACACTCTGTCATACCAAGATGCAACCACACACCAAATTTGGGACTCCTACCTCAAATATTATGAGAGATATGCTCAGGATACATTATTCTAGAAAGTAGGTCAGAAGCAAGATCACAGTGACACAAAAATGGTATGTGACACTTTGCCTTCCAAGATCCATCCACAAACTAAATTTAGTATTCTTATCTCAGATAATATAAGAGATATGCACCGTAGTCGATGCGAATTCTAGAAACTAGGTCAGAGGTCAAGGTCTAAGTGACCCAATGATGGTATGAAACACTCTGTCATCCCAAGACGCATCCACATACAAAATTTTTGAGTCCTACCTCAAATAATATAAGGATATGCTTAGGACACGATCAGTCTAGAAACTAGGTCAGAGGTCAAGGTCAGTGACCCGAAAATGATATACGACACTCCCCAATACCAAGATGCAGCAACATATCAAATTTGGGATTCCTGCCTAACAGAATATAGAAAGAAGTGAGCAAAGCTCATATATCCCCGGTGGTAGCCATCATAGATTGTAACACTTTCAATGAAAAGTAAAAAGTATACAAAGGTAAGGAACTGAAAAATGTCCATATGTGTTATAAAGGAGTGACAGAAGGAAAAATTGAAAATTTGAAAAAAGAAGGCAAAATAAGGATTAGCGTCTTCATTTTCATTTACACATAAATGCCTACCTGAAGATGTACACAAAATTTCATAAACCTAAAGCAAGTAGGTGCTGAGAAAACTTTGACGAAGAAATGTCCATATGCGTTAATATAGGAGTGACAGAAGGAACACTTGAAAATTTGAAGAAGGCAAAATGAGGTTTCTTATTTTTCATTTACACAGTACACTTAGCCTATCTGAAGGTGTACACACAATTTGAAAACACTGGCTCCAATAGATGAGAAATCTGTGACAGAAATTTTCATTGGAGAGAAAGAAAAATGAATAAATAAAGGGACTGATAAGCAATATGTGACTGTTGTTTTGCTACACAATACAACTCATCACTATCAAGCTGTGCACCAAATTTCAGAATCCCACTCAAGTAGTTGTTGAGAACTCTTTGACAGAAAACTATAGGACCTGAAGCAATCACCTGATCTACTTAATAATGTTAAAATAGGTCAAGGTCACAATAGGCTTATTATTTAAACATATTTTGTTTTACCATATATGGGCATGGTGGCCATTTTGGTCATAAAACCTAAAACAAAGATCACATCAATATTGTTTTATCTACTGAAAACTCCATATGAAATTCGAGTTCAAACAGCCCAGTCATTTCTGACAAAAATGTTTAGACACGTATGTGGCAGTCCAAATGAGTGGCCTTGGATGAAAGGTCACAGGTCAGCTTGACTTTTGGTGCTTGTATAAAACCAGTGTTTCATAAGGTTTAATATCTTTTGCAAGAATTATGATTTCCACTTAAACAGTTATAGAATATGAGGACCAAGAGGCCCTAAATCGTTCACCTGAGTTTTGTTTAAAGCTTACATATAGGTATCTGTTGAAAGCTGGCCACGTCCCTGCTGGGGTGGGGCCAATTTTGGTCCAAGGGGCATAATCTGAACAAACGTGATAGAGGTCTACTAGGTCATGCTACATACCAAATATCAAGGCTCTACGCTTGATGATTTCAGACAAGAAGATTGTCCATGTTTTTCCCTATATAAGCCTATGCAAACCATGTGAACCCAAATGAGCAGTGCAAATTTTGGTCCCAGGGACATTATTTGAACAAACTTGATAGAGGTCCACTATGTGATGCTACATACCAAATATCAAGGCTCTAGGCCTTATGGTTTAAGACAAAATAAGACCAAACTCTGCTCTGGACCTGTGTCGCAGCTGCACATCGTCAATGTGTGAATAGTCAATATGCAAAGCTTAAATAAACAGGAATGAAATCAGATCACATCCGAATTTCGCAATGTAATCTACAGTAGGTGACGTAATAATGTCTTATTTGAACACTCAAAAATATATTATCAAATGTGCACAAATAATGGGTGCACATGTTCAATCATAATACAAAGTTTGAATCTAAAGGAATGAAAACTGCTTGAGTTACAGATTACACAAACCAGAAACCACCTAAGCATTTCTAACGAAACATGTCTAAGTTCAAGACCACAAAAAATGAAAAAAAAATATTAATAAAGTGTGCATAAAATAGGAAGTGAATATCTTCAATGTTTGAGCAATCATTATGCAAAGTTTGAATATAAAGGAATGAATACTCTTGGAGGTCCAGATTACACTAGCTAGGCATTTTGGAAGGAAAAAATGTCTATGTTCAACACCTGTCAAAAACTACAAAAAATATTTATTAAATGTGCACAAAATGGGAGGTGCAAATCTTCAATGTGTAAACAATCATTATGCAAAGTTTGAGTATACAGGAGTAAATACTGTTGGAGTTACAGATTACACAAACTAGGCACCCCCTAAGCATTGTGGATGAAAAAATGTCTAAGTTCAACACTGCTCAAAAATGTGAAAAAAATATGAAATGTGCACAAAATACAAGGTGCTCACCTTCAATATGTGGACAATCATTAGGCAAAATTTGAATAAAAAGGAAGGAAAACCTTTGGAATTACATTTTATACAAACTTGGCACCCCTAAAATTTTGCAGATGTACGGACAGACGGGAAAAATATCTAAATTCAACACCCATCAATAATGAGAGAGATTTTATGAAACATGCACAAAAGAGGAGGTACACATCTTAAATGTATGAATTATCATTAGGCAAAGTTTGAATATAAAGGAATGAATACTGTTGGAGTTACAGATTACACAAACTAGGCACCCCCTAAACATTTCAGATGGAAAAATTGTCTAAGTTCAACACCAGTCAAAAATGAGAAAATATTTATCAAATGTGCACAAAATGGGAGGTGCACATCTTCAATGTGTGGACAATCATTGTGTAAAGTTTGAATATTAAGAAATGAATACTGTTGGAGTTTCAGATTACACAAGCTAGGCACCCCCTTAGCATTGCGGATGGAAAAAATGTCGAAGTTCAACACTCGTCAAAAGTGAGAAAAAAGTATGAAACGTGCACAAAATAGGAGGTGCACATCTTCAATGTGTGAACAATCATTGTGCAAAGTTAGACTATAAAGGAAGGAAAGCTGTTAGAGTTACAGATTACACAAAGCAGAGGCCCCCTACGCATTCTGGATGGAAAAAATTCTAAGTCCAACAACCTTACAAATGAGAAAATATTTATCAAATGTGCACAATGGAAGGTGCACATCTTCAATATGTGAACAATCATTATGCAAAGTTTGAAAAAAGGGAATGAAAGCTTTTGGGGTTACAGATTACACAAACTAGGCACCCCAAAAGTGTTGCAGACAGACGAACGGACGAACAGAGTGGACTCACTTCTAGACCTGCTTTAGCTAAAGCGTCGCAGGTAAAAAATCATATTTTTCCCTATACAAGCCGATGTAAGACATATGACCCCTCGTACAGTACCATTACTGGCCCAAGGGGCACAATTTGAACTAACTTGGTAGAGATCTACTAGGTGATACTACATACCAAATATCAAGGGTGTATGCCTTATGGTTTCAGACAAAAATGTTTTTGAATGTGTTTCCCTATAAAGGCCTATCTAAAACATGTGACCCCCGGAGAGGGGCCGTTTTTGGCCCCATGGGCATCATTTGAACAAACTTTGTAGCGGTCAACTAGGTGATGCTACACACCAAATATCAAGGCCTAAAGGTTTCAGACAAGATGTTTCCTTGTTTTTTCCTATATAAGCCTATGTACACATGTGACCCCTGGGGCGTGGCCATTTTTGACCCCAGGGGCATAATTTGAACAAAATTGGTAGAGGTCCACAAAGTGATGCTACATACCAAATATGAAGGCTCTAGGCCTTTCGTTTTCAAACAAGATTTTTCATGTTTTACCTATAAGCCAATGTAAAAACATGTGACTTCCGGGGCAGGGCCAATTCTGATCCCAGGGGGAAAATTTGAAAAAAAACTTGGATGAGGTTCACTAGGTAATGCTACTTACCACATATCAAAGCTCTAGGCAATGCGGTTTCAGAGAAGATTTTTAAAGTTTTCATCTTGAAAATCTATTTTAAGCTATGTGACATAGACAAGCAATGGACCGGATCCATTTGAACAATTTTTAAAGAGGGCCATATAAGGATCATTCCTACCAGTTACGCCAAAATCCAGCCAGTAGTTGAGGAGGAGATGTCCTTTGTCAACTTAAGGTGTCTCCATATCAAATTTGAGTTCAATTGGCCTAGTGGTTTCTGAGAAAACTGTTTTAATATATTGATGGGACTCCAAGGCTGAAAGGTCACATTTGGAATTTATTTATACATGTAGCCACTAACTCATTACATTCGCGGATCCAGGAATATTGCCGGGGGGGGGGGGGGGGGGGGGCAGGCTCGACTGCCAGAAAAAAGTTCTGATGTTTTTCTTTTTTATTATTATTATTTAGTCCTCAACTAATTTTACAGTTTTACAGTGGTTTATCAATAGTTTATTTCCAAGAAAACTATAATTCTCTAATGTTTGGGGGGGGGGGGGGTCCAACTTTTTACAGGGGGGTCTAATGCTAAGTTGTTTAAAAACCCATTTATTTTTGCCGATCAGTGGACTGGAACTTTATGTGCAATTTTGGAAGAAGGCATCATGAGGAACAATCCCGTAAAATTATTTTAAATTTGGACCAATGGCTCATAAGGAAATGCTGTTTGAAGGTATTTCATATCTTGAGCTCTGGCAGACCATTTGTTCAGCAGAGCGTTACCATTTGTGATATTTTGGTAGAGGGAATTATTAGGAACAATTGTGTAAAATTATTTTGAATTTGGGTCAGTGGTTCAGTAGGACATGGCGTTTAAAAGATCTTATCTGGAGCTCTGGCGGTCCTCCTGTTCAGCGGAGCATAACCATTTATGCAATTCTGAAAGAGGGCATCATGGGGAACATTCATGTGAAGTTACATGAAATTTGGACCAGTGGTTCAAGAGATGTTTAAAGAAATTTCTTATCTAGAGCTCTTGCAGCCCATTTGTTCAGTGGACTGGAACAATTTTAGCAATTTTGGAAGAAAACATCATGAGGAACAATCCTATGAAATTATTTTGAATTTGGACCAATGCTTCAAGAGGAAATGTCGTTTAAAGGTATTTCTTATCTGGAGCTCTGGCAGCCCTTTTGTTCAGCGGAGGGAAACCATTTGTGCAGTTTTGGTGGAGGGTATTATGAGGAACAGCTTGTGAAATTATTTTGAATTTGGGTCAGTGGTTCAGATTTCGTTTAAAAGATTTCTTATCTGGAGCTCTGGTGGCCCTCCTGTTCAGGAGCGGAACCATTTATGCAAATTTGAAAGAGGGCATCAAGGGGAACATTCATGTGAAGTTATATCCAATTTGGACCAGTGGTTCAGGATATGTCGTTTAAAAGATCTCTTATCTGGAGCTCTTGTGGCCCTCCTGTTCAGTAGAGCGGAACCATTTATGCAATTCTGAAAGAGGGCATTATGGGAAACACTCATGTTAAGTTATATGAAATTTGGACAAGTGGTTCAGGAAGAGGTGTTGTTTAAGGAAAAAGTTTACGGACAGATGCATGACAGACGGACAAAGCCCGAGCACAATAGCTCACTTTGAGCCTTCGGCTCAGGTGAGCTAATAAAGGCACTGATAACAATATGTGGCTGTTTTTTGTTACACAATACAACACGTCACTATCAAGTTTGTACCAAAGTTCAGTATCTAAGTCAAGTAGTTGCTGAGAAATCTTTGACAAAAAAATTACATAGTTACAGAAAAGGCAAAAACTATATACCCCTTTATACTTTGTACTGGTGGAATAATAAGGTTTCAGATTAGAAGATTTTTTCAGGTATTCCCTATATAAGCCTATATTACATGTGACCCCTGGGGCGGGGCCATTTTTGGCCTCTTGGGGATAATTTGAACATACTTGGAAGAGGTCCAATAGGTGATGCTATATACCAAATATCTAAGCTCTAGGCCTTGTGGTTTCAGAAGATTTTTAAAGTTTTCATCTTGTAAATCTATTTTAGCCTGCGTGACCTAGATATGCAAAGGACCTGAACCATTTGAACAATTTTAATGAGGGCAAAATCCAGCCAGTAGTTTAGAAGTCCTTTGAAGCAATTGTTGATGCCGTACGATGAACATCCAACGAACACAATAGCTCATCATGATCCAATGGCTTAGGTGAGCTAAAAATATAAGAGATATGCACCAGACTCAATGCTGGTTCTAAAAACTACGTCAGAGGTCAAGGACATAGTGACCAAAGGGTGGTACACGACGCTGTCAGCCCAAAAATGCATCCACACACTAAATTTGGGAACCCTATCTCAAATAAGATTAGATATGCTCCTGACATGATTATTCTAAAAACTAGGCCAGAGGTCAAGGTCACAGTGACCCGAAAATGGTATGCGACACTTCACCATCCCAAGATGCATACACACACCAAATTTGGGATTCCTATCTCAAAGAATATAGGAGATATGCACCTGACGCGAAGGGGATGGCCAGTGAGTGGAATTACTATATGCCTCCCAAAGGAAACAAATTTGGTTCCTTTGGAGGCATAAAAGTTGACCTTTTGAACCCACCCGATATGTCAAGGGTGTGTGTAAGGGCAAAACATTTGCTAACATGCAATAGTATGCTTCATTCACTTTAATTTGATATGCAGCATGACCATATTCAAAAGTTGATTCATGTTACACCTGCAGTGGGCCCATTATTGACCCTAGGGGCATAATTTGAACAAACTTAGTAGAGGTCCACTAGATGATGCTACATACAATACATCAAGGCTCTAGTCCTTGTGTGTGGCTTCAGACAAGATGTTTTCTCTATACAACCCTAAATAAAACATGACCCCTGGGGTGGGCCAGTTTTTGGCCCCAGGGGCATAATTTTAGGAAACTTGGTAGAGATTTACTAGATGATGCTACATATCAAATATCAAGGCTTTATGCCTTGTGATCTCAGACAAGAAGATTTTTTCATGTTTTCATTATATAAGCCTATGTAAAACATGTAACCCGGGTAGGGGCCATACTTTGAACAAACTTGATAGAGGTCCACTAGATGATGCTACATACCAAATATCAAGGCTCTATGTCTTGTGGTTCCACAAAAGATTTTTTATACATTTTCCCTTTGTAAAATGTGACTCCCGGGGCACAGCCATTTTTGGCCCTAGGGGCATTAGTTGAACAAACTTGGTAGAGATCCACTAGATGATGCTACATACCAAATATCAAGGCTCTAGGCCTTGTGGTTCTAGACAAGATTTTTTCCCTATATAAGCCTATGTAAAACATGTGACCCCTCCCCCAGACCATTTTTGGCCCCAGGGTGTAATTTGAACAAATTTGGTAGAGATCTACTAGATGATGCTACATACTAAATATCCAGGCTCTAGACCTTGTGGTTTATTATTAGATTGTGTGACCTAGATATGCAATTGACCGGAACCATTTGAACAATTATTAAAGAGGGCCATGTAAGGATCATTCCTGCCAAGCTTAGTCAAAATCCAGCCAGTATAAGAAGTCATTTAGGTCAACTGTTAACGGGCAACGGATGAAGATGACGACGGACGAAGACCAATCACAAAAGCTCACCTTGTCACAATGTGACAGGTGAGCTAAAAAACTAGACAATTACCCTATGACTGCCAAACTAATGCTGGCAGGCAACTAGCTTTAGAAGAGAGGTGGTTCTAGAGATGTTTAATTTTTGTTCTCATTTTAGCTCTGGTGACCATTTTATTCAATGGAGTGAAACAACTATAATATAACTATGTATAAAATGCCTGATTATTTGCTTGCATTGTGTTCTCTGCTTCATTGCGGTAAATTTGACATGCAACATGGCTACTTTAAGATAAGAAAACAAGAAATGTCACAGTAATGTTACGAATACCCCCAAAGGAAATAGTCTAGCATAAGACACACTTGTGGAAAGTTATTTGTAATATAGGAGATATGCTCCAGACAAAAAAAACTAGCAATGAGGTCATAAGTCAATGTGATCCAAAATGGTATGCACCAAGGATCATTGACACTTGCTATGGGTAAATGCCTATGGTTTTCATTAAAAATAAAAGTTTGTCAATCGTCCCTTTCTTCACCTTGAAGCTACCCTGACCTGAGTACTTTATGGCTGTGAAATCCGTTTTCGATATTAAATGCTTCAAAGATGTAAAATTTTGGGTAGAACAATCAGATTTACATTAAGATATATAGAAATCCGAAAACATTTTTTAAAACATCATTCCCCCCCGTGTGCCAGCAAAAGCTTTTGCATGTATATGTGTTACCATATTTTACACATTGTATGGAAGTGGCTTGCTGGCACAAGGGGGGGAAAGATGTTCAGCAGCCCAAAAACCCAGGGCCTAAGCCCACAAAATGCCTTTTCTACCAAATAAGAAATTAATGACAGTAATGAAGTTCTCTAGAACCAGCCTCCTAAATTGCTTTGTATTCTGTGCTAGTTTAATATAAAGTACTTAAAGATTAAAAGTAGAGTTAGCAAAGTTTTATGCATTTTTTCATTAGGAAAAATCTCACTGTTATTAAATGCCACATTATTTTGCAAACGTCCTGTACTTATCTATTTGCATGCTAGGGAATTGTTCATGCTTTTATTTTCGTCTGCTGACTTTCTTCAAAATTAAGTTTTTAAAAATAAACCACCCAGGACCACCATCAGAGTGTCAAAGAGTTTGGATCCAGATCAAGACCGACATTCTGTTGGTCTTCATCTACTTCAAACTGTTTCAAAAGGCTATTGGCAGACGACAAAATTATCCACTGGCATGCAAAGAGTTATAACAGGTAAATACTATAGTGTTCAATATTTTGTCTCATATAGGGATATACATGCATATGTATACCATAAATATTCGGACACTTTAAATAAATTCAACATGATATGCCCTTTAAACAAAGCAAAAGTAATATTCAAAGGATCTAGATAGAATCAGTTTTACTTTCCAATGCTAAAGGGGACACTTTTATTCCTTCAAAAATATTTATTTCTTTTGTTGAGCTTTCAGTTTTGTATTATTTACGGTACATGTAGTCAAAAATGTACAGGTAACTTCTGAATTATCTCCCCAAAATCATTTTATTACAAAACATATTTTGTGTTTAAAACAATTTCATCAATTATCGTGACTCGTTAATACTCTGCATATGGTATGTTCAATAGATATCACCATGCCTACCAAATAAATCAAGAAAACGTGCAAAAATCACTTTTTAAAGCACTTTTTATTTTCATGAAATTTCAGACCCCCTCCCCTTTCTACCCGCCATAACTCTCGAATGCGTAGGAATTTTGAACATATTTTGCTAGCTGGCACTTGCCATACGATTCACCTATTGCACTGATACTTCATGCACCACACCAGAAGCTCAAAAGCAGTGTTCTATGAATCAGAAAAATAGGCGTATAAGGCCCAAACCGTCAATTATCCTTTGCCATTCCAAGATGAATCCACACCAAATTTGGGATTCCTATCTCAAATAATATAGAAGATATGCTCCGGACATGAAACTAGAAACTAGGTCATAGGTCAAGGTCACAGTGCCCCCTAAAAATGGCATACTACATATCACCATCCAAAGATGCACCCATACACCAAATTTGGGATTCCTACATCAAACAACATAGGAGATAATATGCTCATGACACGATTATTCTAGAAACAAGGTCAATGTCACAGTGACCCCAAAGCTGGAACATGACACTCTGTCATACCAAGATGCAACCACACACCAAATTTGGGACTCCTACCTCAAATATTATGAGAGATATGCTCAGGATACATTATTCTAGAAAGTAGGTCAGAAGCAAGATCACAGTGACACAAAAATGGTATGTGACACTTTGCCTTCCAAGATCCATCCACAAACTAAATTTAGTATTCTTATCTCAGATAATATAGGAGATATGCACCGTAGTCGATGCGAATTCTAGAAACTAGGTCAGAGGTCAAGGTCTAAGTGACCCAATGATGGTATGAAACACTCTGTCATCCCAAGACGCATCCACATACAAAATTTTGGAGTCCTACCTCAAATAATATAAGGATATGCTTAGGACACGATCAGTCTAGAAACTAGGTAAGAGGTCAAGATCAGTGACCCGAAAATGATATACGACACTCCCCAATACCAAGATGCAGCAACACATCAAATTTGGGATTCCTGCCTAACAGAATATAGAAAGAAGTGAGCAAAGCTCATATATCCCCGGTGGTAGCCATCATAGATTGTAACACTTTCAATGAAAAGTAAAAAGTATACAAAGGTAAGGAACTGAAAAATGTCCATATGTGTTATTAAGGAGTGACAGAAGGAAAAATTGAAAATTTGAAAAAAAGAAGGCAAAATAAGGATTAGCGTCTTCATTTTCATTTACACATAAATGCCTACCTGAAGATGTACACAAAATTTCATAACCTAAAGTAAGTAGGTGCTGAGAAAACTTTGACGAAGAAATGTCCATATGCGTTAATATAGGAGTGACAGAAGGAACACTTGAAAATTTGAAGAAGGCAAAATGAGGTTTCTTATTTTTCATTTACACAGTACACTTAGCCTATCTGAAGGTGTACACACAATTTGAAAACACTGGCTCCAATAGATGAGAAATCTGTGACAGAAATTTTCATTGGAGAGAAAGAAAAATGAATAAATAAAGGGACTGATAAGCAATATGTGACTGTTGTTTTGCTACACAATACAACTCATCACTATCAAGCTGTGCACCAAATTTCAGAATCCCACTCAAGTAGTTGCTGAGAACTCTTTGACAGAAAACTATAGGACCTGAAGCAATCACCTGATCTACTTAATAATGTTAAAATAGGTCAAGGTCACAATAGGCTTATTATTTAAACATATTTTGTTTTACCATATATGGGCATGGTGGCCATTTTGGTCATAAAACCTAAAACAAAGATCACATCAATATTGTTTTATCTACTGAAAACTCCATATGAAATTCGAGTTCAAACAGCCCAGTCATTTCTGACAAAAATGTTTAGACACGTATGTGGCAGTCCAAATGAGTGGCCTTGGATGAAAGGTCACAGGTCAGCTTGACTTTTGGTGCTTGTATAAAACCAGTGTTTCATAAGGTTTAATATCTTTTGCAAGAATTATGATTTCCACTTAAACAGTTATAGAATATGAGGACCAAGAGGCCCTAAATCGTTCACCTGAGTTTTGTTTAAAGCTTACATATAGGTATCTGTTGAAAGCTGGCCACGTCCCTGCTGGGGTGGGGCCAATTTTGGTCCAAGGGGCATAATCTGAACAAACGTGATAGAGGTCTACTAGGTCATGCTACATACCAAATATCAAGGCTCTACGCTTGATGATTTCAGACAAGAAGATTGTCCATGTTTTTCCCTATATAAGCCTATGCAAACCATGTGAACCCAAATGAGCAGTGTAAATTTTGGTCCCAGGGACATTATTTGAACAAACTTGATAGAGGTCCACTATGTGATGCTACATACCAAATATCAAGGCTCTAGGCCTTATGGTTTAAGACAAAATAAGACCAAACTCTGCTCTGGACCTGTGTCGCAGCTGCACATCGTCAATGTGTGAATAGTCAATATGCAAAGCTTAAATAAACAGGAATGAAATCAGATCACATCCGAATTTCGCAATGTAATCTACAGTAGGTGACGTAATAATGTCTTATTTGAACACTCAAAAATATATTATCAAATGTGCACAAATAATGGGTGCACATGTTCAATCATAATACAAAGTTTGAATCTAAAGGAATGAAAACTGCTTGAGTTACAGATTACACAAACCAGAAACCACCTAAGCATTTCTAACGAAACATGTCTAAGTTCAAGACCACAAAAAATGAAAAAAAAAATATTAATAAAGTGTGCATAAAATAGGAAGTGAATGTCTTCAATGTTTGAGCAATCATTATGCAAAGTTTGAATATAAAGGAATGAATACTCTTGGAGGTCCAGATTACACTAGCTAGGCATTTTGGAAGGAAAAAATGTCTATGTTCAACACCTGTCAAAAACTACAAAAAATATTTATTAAATGTGCACAAAATGGGAGGTGCAAATCTTCAATGTGTAAACAATCATTATGCAAAGTTTGAGTATACAGGAGTAAATACTGTTGGAGTTACAGATTACACAAACTAGGCACCCCCTAAGCATTGTGGATGAAAAAATGTCTAAGTTCAACACTGCTCAAAAATGTGAAAAAAATATGAAATGTGCACAAAATACAAGGTGCTCACCTTCAATATGTGGACAATCATTAGGCAAAATTTGAATAAAAAGGAAGGAAAACCTTTGGAATTACATTTTATACAAACTTGGCACCCCTAAAATTTTGCAGATGTACGGACAGACGGGAAAAATATCTAAATTCAACACCCATCAATAATGAGAGAGATTTTATGAAACATGCACAAAAGAGGAGGTGCACATCTTAAATGTATGAATTATCATTAGGCAAAGTTTGAATATAAAGGAATGAATACTGTTGGAGTTACAGATTACACAAACTAGGCACCCCCTAAACATTTCAGATGGAAAAATTGTCTAAGTTCAACACCAGTCAAAAATGAGAAAATATTTATCAAATGTGCACAAAATGGGAGGTGCACATCTTCAATGTGTGGACAATCATTGTGTAAAGTTTGAATATAAAGGAATGAATACTGTTGGAGTTTCAGATTACACAAGCTAGGCACCCCCTTAGCATTGCGGATGGAAAAAATGTCGAAGTTCAACACTCGTCAAAAGTGAGAAAAAAGTATGAAACGTGCACAAAATAGGAGGTGCACATCTTCAATGTGTGAACAATCATTGTGCAAAGTTAGACTATAAAGGAAGGAAAGCTGTTAGAGTTACAGATTACACAAAGCAGAGGCCCCCTACGCATTCTGGATGGAAAAAATTCTAAGTCCAACAACCTTACAAATGAGAAAATATTTATCAAATGTGCACAATGGAAGATGCACATCTTCAATATGTGAACAATCATTATGCAAAGTTTGAAAAAAGGGAATGAAAGCTTTTGGGGTTACAGATTACACAAACTAGGCACCCCAAAAGTGTTGCAGACAGACGAACGGACGAACAGAGTGGACTCACTTCTAGACCTGCTTTAGCTAAAGCGTCGCAGGTAAAAAATCATATTTTTCCCTATACAAGCCGATGTAAGACATATGACCCCTTGTACAGGACCATTACTGGCCCAAGGGGCACAATTTGAACTAACTTGGTAGAGATCTACTAGGTGATACTACATACCAAATATCAAGGGTGTATGCCTTATGGTTTCAGACAAAAATGTTTTTGAATGTGTTTCCCTATAAAGGCCTATCTAAAACATGTGACCCCCGGAGAGGGGCTGTTTTTGGCCCCATGGGCATCATTTGAACAAACTTTGTAGCGGTCAACTAGGTGATGCTACACACCAAATATCAAGGCCTAAAGGTTTCAGACAAGATGTTTCCTTGTTTTTTCCTATATAAGCCTATGTACACATGTGACCCCTGGGGCGTGGCCATTTTTGACCCCAGGGGCATAATTTGAACAAAATTGGTAGAGGTCCACAAAGTGATGCTACATACCAAATATGAAGGCTCTAGGCCTTTCGTTTTCAAACAAGATTTTTCATGTTTTACCTATAAGCCAATGTAAAAACATGTGACTTCCGGGGCAGGGCCAATTTTGATCCCAGGGGTATAATTTGAAAAAAAACTTGGATGAGGTTCACTAGGTAATGCTACTTACCACATATCAAAGCTCTAGGCAATGCGGTTTCAGAGAAGATTTTTAAAGTTTTCATCTTGAAAATCTATTTTAAGCTATGTGACATAGACAAGCAATGGACCGGATCCATTTGAACAATTTTTAAAGAGGGCCATATAAGGATCATTCCTACCAGTTACGCCAAAATCCAGCCAGTAGTTGAGGAGGAGATGTCCTTTGTCAACTTAAGGTGTCTCCATATCAAATTTGAGTTCAATTGGCCTAGAGGTTTCTGAGAAAACTGTTTTAATATATTGATGGGACTCCAAGGCTGAAAGGTCACATTTGGAATTTATTTATACATGTAGCCACTAACTCATTACATTCGGGGATCCAGGAATATTGCCGGGGGGGGGGGGGGGGGGGGGGGCAGGCTCGACTGCCAGAAAAAAGTTCTGATGTTTTTCTTTTTTATTATTATTATTATTTAGTCCTCAACTAATTTTACAGTTTTACAGTGGTTTATCAATAGTTAATTTGTTTGGGGGGGGGGGGGTCCAACTTTTTACAGGGGGGTCTAATGCTAAGTTGTTTAAAAACCCATTTATTTTTGCCGATCAGTGGACTGGAACTTTATGTGCAATTTTGGAAGAAGGCATCATGAGGAACAATCCCGTAAAATTATTTTAAATTTGGACCAATGGCTCATAAGGAAATGCTGTTTGAAGGTATTTCATATCTTGAGCTCTGGCAGACCATTTGTTCAGCAGAGCGTTACCATTTGTGATATTTTGGTAGAGGGAATTATTAGGAACAATTGTGTAAAATTATTTTGAATTTGGGTCAGTGGTTCAGTAGGACATGGCGTTTAAAAGATCTTATCTGGAGCTCTGGCGGTCCTCCTGTTCAGCGGAGCATAACCATTTATGCAATTCTGAAAGAGGGCATCATGGGGAACATTCATGTGAAGTTACATGAAATTTGGACCAGTGGTTCAAGAGATGTTTAAAGAAATTTCTTATCTAGAGCTCTTGCAGCCCATTTGTTCAGTGGACTGGAACAATTTTAGCAATTTTGGAAGAAAACATCATGAGGAACAATCCTATGAAATTATTTTGAATTTGGACCAATGCTTCAAGAGGAAATGTCGTTTAAAGGTATTTCTTATCTTGAGCTCTGGCAGCCCTTTTGTTCAGCGGAGGGAAACCATTTGTGCAGTTTTGGTGGAGGGTATTATGAGGAACAGCTTGTGAAATTATTTTGAATTTGGGTCAGTGGTTCAGATTTCGTTTAAAAGATTTCTTATCTGGAGCTCTGGTGGCCCTCCTGTTCAGGAGCGGAACCATTTATGCAAATTTGAAAGAGGGCATCAAGGGGAACATTCATGTGAAGTTATATCCAATTTGGACCAGTGGTTCAGGATATGTCATTTAAAAGATCTCTTATCTGGAGCTCTTGTGGCCCTCCTGTTCAGTAGAGCGGAACCATTTATGCAATTCTGAAAGAGGGCATTATGGGAAACACTCATGTTAAGTTATATGAAATTTGGACAAGTGGTTCAGGAAGAGGTGTTGTTTAAGGAAAAAGTTTACGGACAGACGCATGACAGACGGACAAAGCCCGAGCACAATAGCTCACTTTGAGCCTTCGGCTCAGGTGAGCTAATAAAGGCACTGATAACAATATGTGGCTGTTTTTTGTTACACAATACAACACGTCACTATCAAGTTTGTACCAAAGTTCAGTATCTAAGTCAAGTAGTTGCTGAGAAATCTTTGACAAAAAAATTACATAGTTACAGAAAAGGCAAAAACTATATACCCCTTTATACTTTGTACTGGTGGAATAATAAGGTTTCAGATTAGAAGATTTTTTCAGGTATTCCCTATATAAGCCTATATTACATGTGACCCCTGGGGCGGGGCCATTTTTTGGCCTCTTGGGGATAATTTGAACATACTTGGAAGAGGTCCAATAGGTGATGCTATATACCAAATATCTAAGCTCTAGGCCTTGTGGTTTCAGAAGATTTTTAAAGTTTTCATCTTGTAAATCTATTTTAGCCTGCGTGACCTAGATATGCAAAGGACCTGAACCATTTGAACAATTTTAATGAGGGCAAAATCCAGCCAGTAGTTTAGAAGTCCTTTGAAGCAATTGTTGATGCCGTACGATGAACATCCAACGAACACAATAGCTCATCATGATCCAATGGCTTAGGTGAGCTAAAAATATAAGAGATATGCACCAGACTCAATGCTGGTTCTAAAAACTACGTCAGAGGTCAAGGACATAGTGACCAAAGGGTGGTACACGACGCTGTCAGCCCAAAAATGCATCCACACACTAAATTTGGGAACCCTATCTCAAATAAGATTAGATATGCTCCTGACATGATTATTCTAAAAACTAGGCCAGAGGTCAAGGTCACAGTGACCCGAAAATGGTATGCGACACTTCACCATCCCAAGATGCATACACACACCAAATTTGGGATTCCTATCTCAAAGAATATAGGAGATATGCACCTGACGCGAAGGGGATGGCCAGTGAGTGGAATTACTATATGCCTCCCAAAGGAAACAAATTTGGTTCCTTTGGAGGCATAAAAGTTGACCTTTTGAACCCACCCGATATGTCAAGGGTGTGTGTAAGGGCAAAACATTTGCTAACATGCAATAGTATGCTTCATTCACTTTAATTTGATATGCAGCATGACCATATTCAAAAGTTGATTCATGTTACACCTGCAGTGGGCCCATTATTGACCCTAGGGGCATAATTTGAACAAACTTAGTAGAGGTCCACTAGATGATGCTACATACAATACATCAAGGCTCTAGTCCTTGTGTGTGGCTTCAGACAAGATGTTTTCTCTATACAACCCTAAATAAAACATGACCCCTGGGGTGGGCCAGTTTTTGGCCCCAGGGGCATAATTTTAGGAAACTTGGTAGAGATTTACTAGATGATGCTACATATCAAATATCAAGGCTTTATGCCTTGTGATCTCTGACAAGAAGATTTTTTCATGTTTTCATTATATAAGCCTATGTAAAACATGTAACCCGGGTAGGGGCCATACTTTGAACAAACTTGATAGAGGTCCACTAGATGATGCTACATACCAAATATCAAGGCTCTATGTCTTGTGGTTCCACAAAAGATTTTTTATACATTTTCCCTTTGTAAAATGTGACTCCAGGGGCACAGCCATTTTTGGCCCTAGGGGCATTAGTTGAACAAACTTGGTAGAGATCCACTAGATGATGCTACATACCAAATATCAAGGCTCTAGGCCTTGTGGTTCTAGACAAGATTTTTTCCCTATATAAGCCTATGTAAAACATGTGACCCCCCCCCAGACCATTTTTGGCCCCAGGGTGTAATTTGAACAAATTTGGTAGAGATCTACTAGATGATGCTACATACCAAATATCCAGGCTCTAGACCTTGTGGTTTATTATTAGATTGTGTGACCTAGATATGCAATTGACCGGAACCATTTGAACAATTATTAAAGAGGGCCATGTAAGGATCATTCCTGCCAAGCTTAGTCAAAATCCAGCCAGTATAAGAAGTCATTTAGGTCAACTGTTAACGGGCAACGGATGAAGATGACGACGGACGAAGACCAATCACAAAAGCTCACCTTGTCACAATGTGACAGGTGAGCTAAAAAACTAGACAATTACCCTATGACTGCCAAACTAATGCTGGCAGGCAACTAGCTTTAGAAGAGAGGTGGTTCTAGAGATGTTTAATTTTTGTTCTCATTTTAGCTCTGGTGACCATTTTATTCAATGGAGTGAAACAACTTTGGAATTTTAATAGAGGGAATTACTTAAAATATGGAAATGCAGATTTTAGCATGCACTAGATGATGCAAAACATTAAACTTTTTACTGTCTGTGAAGCCCTTCGGTTTCTTGGGAGACATTAAAAAGCTATTTTGCATCATTCAGCGCGAGCTAAAAATCTGCATTTCAATCCTTATATTTACATTTGATATTATCAATCAAATTTGCCCTACAATCTTACACCCAGCCCTGCTTGTTACCCTTTTAAAATGATTAATTTTATTCGTAACGGAAGTATTGAACAGCCAGCCAGCGAAACTCTTGTACACGTCCTCACTATGTGCTAATTACCATGCTAGAGAACCTCTGTACTCGAAAGCTGCAGTCGTCATGTGGTGGTTGCAGTCGGCGAGTGCACAAAATTGTGTACCTTGCTGTTTAAAAGGGTTATATTTTTTGCCAATATTTTACTTCTGCAAATATTCATAGCGAATTAAAACACTTATAAATCAAGCTAAGTATCTGCTGAACACATTTACATGGGTTGAGTGATAGTCGCTACAGCGCCATAGTTATGAAAAAAAATGTGATTTTTACCTGAAAAGTGGAGAAAAGAAATTTTCCCTTCTGTTCTGAAATTTATGCTTACTTTGGCTAAATGCAAGATAACATTACCTTAATGTGAAAAATGTTCCAAATCCGAGGCTGGAGCATTTTGATTTCATACTGTACGCATAGTTCTATATATCCTGTGTTCTGACCCTGTGGTCACGTCGTTGACTGATTCATATTGATTTTATTTAGAAACTCAACCACTGGGCCAGAACATCCGATATACAGAACTATGCATATAGTATAAAAAGCTTAAATAACTTCCTAAATGCCGTCCTCAGATTTCAAACTTTGTGCACATTAAAGTATTGGTATTTTGCAAGCACAAATTCCAGAACATTAGCAAAATTTTCTTTCATCATCTTTTCAGGAAAAAAATCACATTTTTGGCATAACTCTGGCGCTGTAGAGACTATCACACAACCCACAAAAAATTTGTTAAGCAGATACACAGCTGGATCTATATCTTATAATAATTTGCGATGAATATTTCCGGAAGTAAAAAATTGACCATAATATTACCTTTATAAACAACTAGGTACACTATTTTGTGCACTCGCCGACTGCAACCACCGCAAGATGACTGCGCTGTTAGAGTACAGTGGTTCTCTAATGTGATACGATAATTACGTCAAAAATGATAAACAGAGCCAGCCATTGGCTTACGTTAACGTTAGTCCGCTCAAGGCAAGTGTCTGATCACGAGATTGTTCAATATTTTGCATTAAGAAATGCAAGCATCTGGAATGTTAGATTTCATCCGAGATACTTAAAATGGAAATGTAAATATGCTACTCAAACTGGTTGCTTTGCTTTAATGTCTGTTTGATTCTTTACGTCCCATCAACAATCTTTCAGTTATATAGGGACGGGTCTTCCTGGGTTGAACCAGCTCTAAGCTAGGATTAATGTTCTTGCCCAAGGACACAACGCAGTGACGCCGGTGAGGCTCGAACCCGCGGCCCTTCGGTCTCGAGTCAGGCACTCTACCACTGAGCTCCCTTGCTTTAATGGTCTTCCTGATGTCTTGTTACTGTAAATGTTCTGTGGCTCTTCTTTGTGGTGCGGTGTGATTGTGGTATTTCCTGATCATATCCACTTTTTGATAAGCATCACTGTAAAGATTTCCATAGTGCTCAATGCACTGAGCATACCCCTATGGCACTCAACAACTTTCAAAAGTTTTTCTTCAAATTCAACAACATTTTCAGTGGTAATTGAAAATGCAGTGAGCTACAGCTTTTTATGCAAATCACTCACACTAGACAGTGCCATGGATGCCCTCTGGTCAGAAAATGCAAAATATTGTTTTTTTACAGAAAAGTGCATAATTTTCTAATGGTGATTATTGTGTCCAGAACATACCATATCAGTTACAAACGGGGTTCAAATGAATATTGAAAGGTTCAAAATGTGTTCCTCAAACACATTTCAGATTTCTGAACTTTTGAAATAAAGGAGAAACTTTATTTTTTATGGTGGAATTTGGACATTTTTGCAGTGCACTGAGGGCTACGGAAATCGAAGTGATGCTTATCAAAGTTTGTGTAGTATATATATGTGTGAAAATGTTTTGAATTTGGATCAGTAGTAAAGATGACGTTTTAACGTTTTTTTTCTATTATTTTGGTCTCCATATTGTTTAGAGAGCAATACAACTAGTGCAAAATTGGTAGATGGCTTTAGAACAAAAAATGCAGTACAATTTCTTTGAGGGCATAATGACGAACATTTCTGTGAAATTATTTTAAAATTTGGCCAGTGGTTCAGGAGAGATTGTAGTTATTTCTTCTTTTTTTACCTCTGGCAACCACTTTGATCTGCTGAGCGGAACTGGTTGTGCCATTTTGGTAGAGGGATAATTAATGCAAATTCGGTAGAGGTGATGAGGAACATTTCTGTGAATTATTTTTATTTTAGGCCAGTGGCTCAGATGTTAGATTTTTCTATTTTTAGCTCTTGCAACCACTTTTGTTCAATGGAGCAGAACCACATTTGTGTAATTTTGGTAAAGGGCATAATGGGAAACATTCATGTTAAATTATTTAAAATTTGGACGAGTGGTTGGTTAAAGAATCACACCGGCCAAAGACTGATCACAATAGCTTACCTTGGGCCTTTGGCTAGAGGAGCTAAAAAATGTATGGATGCCAGCGCCATAACATTAAAATTCACACATGATATGTGTTGCATACAAATCATCATATGAATATTTTCTAGGACGCTGGTTTGAGTCTTATCTTGCCATAAACTGGAAAGCTGGGGGCTGGGCTAAATGGCAGAATTTTACAAAGCCCAAGGTAAGAGGGATATGGACAGGCATGCCCAACTTCAGGGTTCATACAGGCAAGTTTGAGTAAAATTCAAGGACTTTTCAAGAGTCTCCTACAGTTTTCAAGGACTAAAATTTTATGAAAATCCTGATTTAAGTGTTAGAATTCCACTTAAGAAATGCTAGACCGAGATAATAAGGAAGTTATCACAAGAAAATTAGCATAAAATTGTTGTGCCTAAGCTCCACCAAATAAAGGCACAATAATTTTATACTGATTTAGATCTCTATAAACAGTGTGAAGTCCTACAGACTAGAGGACCTGAAGGTCCTGAGGCGCTCACCTGATCTCCTTAATAATGTTAAAATAGGTCAAGGTCACTACAGCTTATAATGAAACATATTTTGTTTTACTTGTGTTGCAGCCATTTTGGTCAAGTGACCTACTGTACACAATCTTATGAATACTCCATCAAACAGCCCAGTGATTTCTGAGAAAAAGAAAGTAAGATAAATATATCGCAGTCCAAATGAGTGGCCTTGGATAAAAGGTCACAGGTCAGCTTGACATTTGGTAATTATATAAAACCATTGTCTCATTAGGTTAAACAATTCTTGCAAGTATTATGATTTTGGCTTAAAGTTACATGTATAGAAATATAAATGCATTAGGACTCAAATTTGTTCTTGCCATAAAGTAGGTCAATGTCAACCTATATTCATCATTTGTGCAAATTTGGTAGGGCCCACATCCCCAATGCAACATACCAAGTCTCAAGGCCTTTGGCCTTTTGGTTCCAGAGAAGAAGATATTAAAGGGTTTTTACCATATATGGGCGTGGTGGCCATCTTGGTCATGTGACCAGTACAACTGGTAAAAATTTTGGCTAACCTATCATAAGGAGTCCTCTTATGAAATTCGAGTTCAATTGGCCTAGTGGTTTCTGAGGAAACTATGTTTTAACGTGTTGATAACACTCCAATATGAGCGACCTTGGCTGAAAAGTTAAAGGTCAACCTTGACCTTTGAAACTTATAGCCATTGTCTCATTAGGTTTAACATATTAAGTGAGAATAGTGACTTTGGCTTCAATAGTATTAAAAAAATTAACTTTTCAAAAAAAATCCCATTTAAATGCATTAGGAAGCAAATTTGACCTTGACGTTAAGTAGGTCAAGGTCAACCTAGGTTCATTATTTGGACAAACTTGGTAGGCCCCACATCCCCAATGCTTCATACCAAGTTCCAAGGTCACAGGTCTTCTGGTTCAATAGAAGAAGCTTTTTAAAGGGTTTTTAATATATATGGGCTTGGCGGCCATCTTGGTCATGTGACAAAAATATTTTGTATAATTTTTTGCTACAGATGTACCACGACCTCTGATTAATGACCTTTGGATCTTGCTATTTCAAATGATTGATGCAGAATGCGTAAAATGAGCGAGTCGGTCTGGAACATTTGTGAATGTCAAAGCTTTTATAGTAAAGGTAATAAATGCCCGAAACCCTTTTTTCTAGATCAACACATCAATATTGTAAATACAGTCACGCTTCAAAGCTTTTGGTAGATCAGTAACTATCATAAGGGGTCTTCGCATGAAATTTGGGTTCAATTGGGCCAATGGTTTGAGAGAAAACTGTTTTAATATAGTGATGGGACTCCAACATGAGCGACTTAGCTAAAAGGTCAACCTTGACCTTTGAAACTTATTTATAGCCATTGTATCATTAGGTTAAACATATCAAGTGAGAATAATGACTAAGGCTTCTACAGTTTTAAAAAAAAATCAACTTTTCAAAAAAAAATCCATTTAAATGCATTAGGAAGCAAATTTGACCTTGGCGTTAAGAAGGTCAAGGTCAACCTAGGAACATCATTTGAACAAGCTTGGTGGGCCCCACATCCTCAATGCTACATACCAAGTCCTGAGGTCATGGGCCTTCTGGTTCTGGAAAAGAAGATTTTTAAAGGGTTTTTACCATATATGGGCATGGCGGCCATCTTGGTCATGTGACCAGGACCATTTGAACAAACTTTCGTTTTCCCACCCTAAAGAGTCCCCATATGAAATTTGAGTTCAAGTGGCCCAGTGGTTTCAGAGGAGATGTTTGAAATTGTGGACAGACAAACGCCGGAGTGACTGGTATACTATAAGCTCTCCCATGAGCTTTGGGCTCAGGTGAGCTAAAAATAGAATTCAAGGACCTTTCGAGGCATTTAAGTGATTTTCCAGTACTTTTCAAGGCATTTTGAATTTTCAAGGACTTATCAAGAAAACCCTCTAAATTCAAGTACTTCTCAAGCCTGTGCGAACCCTTGATCCCATTTCATTCAGGACAAATTGAAAATTTCTATTTACTTGTCCTTGGACGAGTACAAATGTATAAAGTGAATACAATTCTGTACTTCATATTTTGATAATAACGAGATCACATGATGCATTTATAACAGTGTGAATCCTGATCAGCTGGCTTTTGAAGAAGCCAGCTGATCTGGATCTACCCTGTTTACCAGAGTTGATATCTGGTTTCATACTGTTTTTTTAAAGAGTAAATTGTTTAGGCACAGAAAGGTATTAGGTAATCTGTTCTTTCAGACAAGTAAAATTTTGATTGGACAAGTACATTATCACTCATTCTAAAACAAGTTGCAAAACCACTGTCTCGGGATATTGCATCATTACCAAAGTTATTTACATCACCGTATCACTGGGGTTAGTTGAATTTTTAAATTATGCTACTATCTCAGTTAAGACAAAACAAAGTTTAATAACGAACTTTAGTTCTAATGAGTCCAGATACCAGCAAATAATCTGTGACCCCCTCAGAAAAGCCATATCACAATCTGTGTATAGAAATTTTTAAAATGGGACTGAATATGCAATATCTAATTTAACACATCAAAACAACTCTCTTTTTACTACATTTGACATCATCATATGATATTATGAATCATTTAATATGTGTTTCACAGATTTTTGCAGCTTCAAAAATTGAAAAATACATGTCACAAGGTTTCTGTATTTCATGTGATGCTACCAAAGCTTTGCCCTATTCAGATAGTGTTATCTGATATTGTAGATCAAGCTGTAACAAATTTACAGTTAATATGTCTTTATATGAATAACAGGCGTACACTTCCATTAACATAGACATTTGTGTCAAATAAATATCATTCTTGAACTTAAAGGCCAGGCTGCTGTAGGACCTACAGTAAAAAGTGGGCAGTGGCAGGCTCCAAGAATTAATGGGTTTTCTGAACTCTCCCAGGTCATGTCTAGTTCAGTTACAGATTGTAAACATGCAGGTTGTTGGACTCAGCTGATCTATTGGAATGTGTGTACATTTGTAGTTGAAGATGACTGGTGTAAAATTCTTAAAATCTGTACACTCTAAAAACAGTGTGTTTTAATGTACGTGATCACATAAAAAGTGCACATACTCCTATAATCTTACATAGAGTACTTTGTAGGTCGCTCAAAAAGAGATCAGTCGGTGCATATGTAGATCTGGCTCCACACTGTATTCAAAAGAGGGTATATAATCTTGAAATAATTATGTGATCAGTGTGCTCATTTGGTCAAACGTTGTATACCTAGAGTCCTTCCAAATTGGTAAGAACAGTGAAGATACTGATCCGACTGAGGAGCAACCTAATCTTGGTCTGCATTTTCCCTTCACCAGTCTGTCCGAAAACTTATTGGTCACCTAATTAGTGGTTATAATGTAAACTGAAGATTGTAAACTTTGCTGTCAATGCAATGCGGACCTTTATATAAGTATGCGTAATTAAAGACTAATTTTCTTATTTCTAAACTAAACTAAAAAAAATCAGTCTCAATTTTTTTATTCTTCTGTTTCATTTCCCTTGCGTTTCTGTCCTTTCACTTTCTTTTGTGAAATTTTCTCATTATTAGCCATGATTATTATTTACTGTGCCTTTTCAGAGCATAAAGGATTGTGTAATTATGAGCTTCTGTCTAGGAATTTGACCACAGAGTGACCCCTGATATGGTTCTAGAATTAACCTGCTGCAGAAGGGCACAAAAGGGGGCCTGAATTTTAAATCAAAGCATATATATAATTCAATTGTGTTTTTTGTTTCGGTTTTTCATTGGAGCCAAAAATTAAAATTGCGAAGAAAAAAATACATTCAAACTGAATAATCTGCAATTCATGGAATATTATGTTTATGGATTTATGGACACGGAGATACATAATGTATTTACTGGTGAGAGATGCATGCTTCACTTTTTATGCTGATAATCACGTCTAAATGCCGTCTGCTGGTGCTTTTATAATGTTTATTTAACAAACAGTGTGGACCCAGACCAGACTACTCCTCTTGGAGAAGGCTAATCTGGATCCACACTGTTTGTCTGTATGTTGAAATTAGAAATTGGCATAATCATTCACATCGTGGTAGCAGATGACTCCAGATGACACCATTGTCAGATGCATTATTTAGCAGCAGGCGAAGGGTTTTTTATATAATAAGGAGGTGCATCTGACCGAAAATTTCTCTGTTCTCTATTTTCACTATTCATCACTGCAGTCACATAATATTAAATAATGCCAAACATTCTGTAGATTAATGTTAAAATCTTCTTATCTAGTCCTCTGCTTGATATTAGCTCTGCATGCAGGTCAGTGTGTAATCAAGCCATGTGCTCCTCTATTTTTATCTTGTTTGCATGTTTATGCATGGGTCAAAGGTGAAATTTCAAATCTAACTGTCAGTTAGCCCCTGAATTTCAAAATATACCTATTTATTTTGAGTTTATTTAAATCCAAGTTTAATTCTGTGCAATAAACATTGGAATTGATTAAGGCAGTCCTTGAGTTGTTCCATAATTTTTTTTCTGAAAAAAATGAACATTGGTTCAGCTATAACTGCTGATTATTACAGGAGCAATTGAAAAATGTTTGAATTTGCCACCATGACATTTTAGGGGCGGAGCCAGTCCTTTTATAGTGGAGCCTGGGGTTTAACCCTAGCGTCTGTTTTAAGTATGTTATCATACGTGACACTGATTTTAACAAATCCAAAACGCTATTTGAAACAGCATTATCTGTATAAGAAAGTAAAGAGGCTGAATAAGTTTCAAAAAAATGAAAATCCTTATCGTCTGGCATTTAGGCATATTTAACAGACATCAAAATGAAATGTAATTTACGTGACAGTAATTAAGGTGACGCAGCTCACATTGAAAGCACCTGAATGACCAAGATTATGGTTTGAATCTGTGTGCATAACGGTTTGGTATGTTCTCAGTACATCTCAACACCACGGTTTGTCTAACACCCTGTGTTTTTTTATTGGATTGAAAAAGAAAATCAGATTTTGGGTAAGTAGTTAGCTATTAGTGATGCTTCTTATTTCGTCGCAACATATCTGTTCTATGAAGATTTTAAGGACAGTGTCATATTCAAGGCATAAAAACAGTTATTTATTCTTGAAATACATAAAATTTGTCGAACATTTGGTAATTCTTAGTATTTGTTACAAAGAATGTGTCACATGAATTATTGGATTTTGTCACGCTGGATACAATGGCAGTTCAACTATAATTATCTTTTATAAACAAAGAAAATTGATAAGAATAGGTTTGTGTCTACTTCAAATGATGTCATATAAGTGATAGTCATGTTGTAATGTATAATTTATTTCATGTCTATGGTTGACCAAATGAAAGCTATTAGTGTTTTATTAAAATTATCTATATATCTTCCAAAGTAGCTATCAGCTACATTGTCGCGTTGGATACAATGGCAGTTCAACTATAATTATCTTTGTTTGATTCTTTACGTCCCATCAACAATCTTTCAGTTAAACAGGGACGGTACTTCCTTGGTTGAACCAGTACTAAGCTAGGACAAATGTGTCTTGCTCAAGGACCACAACGCAGTGACGCCTGTAAGGCTAGAGTCCGCCCCTCCGTCTAGAGTCAAGCACTCTAACACTGAGACACTGCGCTCCCTACTATAATTATCTATTATAAACAATGAAACTTGATTTGAATAGGTTCTTGTCTGCTTCAATTGATGGCATTTAGTGATATTCCTGTTGTTATGTATAGTTCATGTCTAGGGTTGACCAAATGAAAACTATCAGTGCTTGTATTAAAAGACATTTATATCCCTACCAAAGTAGCTATCTGTTATATTGTCACGTTGGATACAATGGCAGTTCAACTATAATTATCCATTAATTTATACATGAAGAAAGCTTATCAAAGTAGTCTCTTATCTGCTTCAATTGGTGACATTATATGTGATAGTCCCGTTTTTTATGTATATTTCATATCTAAGGTTGGCCAAATGAAAACTATTAGTATTAAAAGACATTTATATCCCTTCCAAAGTAGATATCTGCTACATTATACAGTTGTGATAAAAGACACATGAAGCTTCATGCTGTGAACATACTGTGGCATTGTTACCGTTTCGTAGATAACTACCTGATAGAAAGTTGATACAATGGCTTCAAAGTTATGTACATGAATATGTCATTTTTTCTGTTTTCAGGTTTTTTAAAAATTGATATTAACAAATTTTTCATGTTTTGTTAACTTTTCAGTGGTATGGTGGGTTGCAAGAGTCATTTATGTGACTTTGGGTGTAGTTTACGTGATGCTAAATAAAAACAAGAAATGTCACAGTCACGTGACGAATGCCCCTAAAGGAATTGAAAAGCATAAGACACATTTGAGGAAAGTTAGCTGTAATATAGAAGATATGCAACAGATATGATAAACCTAGAAATGAGGCCAGAAGTCAATGTCAAGGTCAAAGTGATCCAAAATGGTATGCACCACTCCGCCATCCCAAGAGGAATCAACACACCAAATTTGGGATTCCTACATCAAATAATATAGGAGATATGCTCCAGACACGATTATTCTAGAAACTAGGTCATTGGTCAAGATCACAGTGACCCAAAAATGGTATACGACACATCAGCATCTAAAGATGTATCCATACAGCAAATTTGGGATTCCCATCTCAAATAACATAAGAGATATGTTCTGGACACGATTATTTTACAAACTAGGTCAGAGGTCAAGGTCAAAGTGACCCAAAAATGGTATGTGACACTCCACCATCCAAAGTTGCATCCACCCACCAAATTTGGGATTCCTACCTTTAATAATATAAGAGATATGCTCTGGACATGATTTTTCTAAAAACTAGGCCAAAGGTCAAGGTCACAGTGACCTGTAATTGGTACAAGACATTCCACCATCCCAAGATGCATTCACACACCAAATTTGGGATTCCTATCTCAAATAATAAAAGAGATATGCTCCTGGCACAATTATTATTAAAACTAGGTCAGAGGTCAAGGTCACAGTGACCCGTAAATGGTACAAGACACTCAACCCTCCCAAGATGCATTCACACACCAAATTTGGGATTCTATTCTCAAATAATATAAGAGATATGCTCCTGACACAATTATTATGAAAACAAGGTCAGAGGTCAAGGTCACTGTGGCCAGAAAATAATATGTGAGACTCAACCATGCCAAGATGCATATACACACCAAATTTGGAATTCCTACCTCAAAGAATATAAGAGATATGCTCCTAACACAAAAATTCTTTAAACTAGGTCAGAGGTCAAGGTCACAGTGACCCAAAATGGTATGTGTGACACTCCGTCATCTCAAGATGCATTTAGACACCAAATTTGGAATTCCTATCTAAAAGAATAAAGGAGATATGCACCAGACTCAATGCAGTTTCTAGAAACTAGGTCAGAGGTCAAGTTCAAGGTCACAGTGACCCAATTATGGTATGTGACCTTTCCCCATCCCAAGATGCATTCACACACCAAATTGGAGATTCCTATCTCAAATAATATAAGAGATATGCTCCGGACACGATTATTCTTAAAACTAGGTCATAGGTCAAGTTCAAGGTCACAGTGACCCAATTATGGTACGCGACACTTCGTCATCTCAAGATGCATCATCACACCAAATTTGAGATTCCTAGCTCAAATATTATTAGAGATAAGCTCCGGACAGGATTATTCAAATAACTAGGTCAGAGTTCAAGGTCAAGGTCACAGTGACCCTAAATGGCGTGACACTCTACCATTCCAAGATGCATTTACACACCAAATTTGGAATTCCTTTCCTATCTCATAGAATATAGGAGATATGCACCAGACTCAATGCAGTTTCTAGAAACTAGGTCAGAGGTCAAGTTCAAGGTCACAGTGACCCAATTATGGTACGCGACACTTCGTCATCCCAAGATGCATCCACACACCAAATATGAGATTCCTACCTCAAATAATATAAGAGATATGCTCCGGACACGATTATTCTAAAAACTAGGTCAGAGGTCAAGGTCACAGTGACAGAAAATGATACGCGATACTTCGTCATTCCAAGATGCATCCACACACCAAATTTGGAATTCCTATCTCAAAGAATATAGGAGATATGCACCGGACACAAAGCGGGACGGACGGACAGTGTGATTACTATATGCCTCCCAAAGTTCCTTTGGGGGCATAAAAAGAGTATTTTGAAAGTGTTTTATTATGTCACCTGAAATGCCATGTAAGGGTATGGTGATTTTAATATCTAGGGTTTTCATACAATTTAATACGGCAGATTGACAGTTGAAAAAAGGCAAAGTTGAAATATCTAGATGTAGAAGCCTATTGTATGATTTTTTCATTCGAAAAATTTTCGTAAATAGAAAAGTAGGATTTTATTTGTTGATTTATGTTAATTTATACTGTTCTGGATTAGAGAAAAAATGTTTGTTGGTTCCAAATATTCAATGATTTTGATTTTTTGTAATATTTCAATCATGCCAGCTTGCCATGTTTATTACCTAAATGAGCGTCAAGAACTGGGTTTCAAAATGCTGCAGAAATGGCCAGAGTATTATCAGGGTGACGAAATTTTGCAAGATGATTATTGAAAGATTGAGTAAAGTGAAGATATGCTTAAAAAGTCTATGTTTACAACTTCATTTTTTGTTTTAATTTTCTCCAGGATTTGCATCTTATTTTAGAATGAGTGTATGGCAATATAGCCTGGTTTGCCCTGCATTCGACCACCTTATCACAACTTTTGCGCATGCGCGTTATGGCTACTCCCTATATTTTTTTATCTAAGCAAAAAATATTAACTACACATTTGTAACAAAGAAAAAACGAACTTAACATAGCCAGCAACACAAAATTTGTAAACAGCGGTCTTTCATCAACATGATGTCATCGCTCCGGATCACTTAAATGCTTCCTGTTAAATCGATTGCTCTGATTGGTCGGTTGCTAAAACCACTAAGGTCCAGTCCAGTCCAGTTCAAATGATATATTTCTTCTGAATGATTCCTAAACTCTAGTGCAGATTTTCACTTTTTTATAATTTTTTTTTAAAAGGCTACAAACGATAGGGTCACTTAAAAATAAAGAGACAAACTTACAACTGTAGGATGGACATTCCATGATAGCAATAGCTCACCATCAGTAAAATGGGTCAGGAGACACCAAATATGTAGCAAAAATGTATATCACTTCATAGAAATGTCTGTGGTCTTAGTTATTGGATTGTAGTCCCGCTATTTCCTGTCTAACTGCTTGGGATATGCTTGAAAAGAAGTCCAAATTCGATTTTTTCATTCAAAAAGTAGAGACAAATGATCGATAAAGGTATAAGAATTTATCAAGTGAACTGCACTGTAATTTTCAGAAAAAACGTAATTAGGTCGAACAAGCGTCTCTGTGATCTAGTCAGCTGAAAAGGGTGATTTCAAAACAAATATACCAACTCTTATTGGGCTAAAACTTTTTTTGAGAAGGTATTTTGGAATAATTAGGCATAAATTATTATTTCTTGGATGAAATTGCAACTAGATCCAGTTTTTTCCGCATTTTATCTTTACTTTATGAACTCTCGCATCGATGCGTCCGGATTTTCGAACGTTCCAATAATCGTCACAAGCTAAAATTCCGATTCACCATGGTGCTCGAACTGACAGGAAGCAAGCATACTTGTCCCAGGACAAGCTGAAAACTTTCTTATTTCCACACCCCTGGATATGTAAATTACAATTTCTCTCGATTCTCTGTGAAAACGTCAGCTGTGGGTGCTCATTGCAAGCGTCTCCAACAGGGTTGCCACTCAATATCCATTTCAAAATTCCCTGACTTTTCACTGACTTTTCCCTGACTTTCAACCGTTTTCCAGACCCTTTTGGAAGGCCAATTTTAGCCATTTTCATCCATCGACTATTCAAAGATTTTGCACAAATATTTCAACTTGCTGTTTTAATCTTTAAAGAAAAATCTTTAACCATAAATATTAGAAATGGAATGTTTCTGAACATAAATTGCATGCAATTTATGTTCAGAAACATTCCTTTTCTAATATTGCTTGCAAATTATGGAAACTAATATCTCCAGAAGCCTGTTAACTAGCATCATTTTAGGAAAATTTTGAAATTCCCTGACTTTTCCATGACTTTTTTCATTTTTTTTAAATTTCCCTGACTGAAAATGTAATTCCCTGACTTTTCCCTGACCTGGAAAATTTTTCATTTTCCAGAACTTTTTCCCTGACCGTGGCAACCCTGTCCAATGAGCACCACAGCTTATGTTTGCATGGAGAAATAAGAACACATTCCCATTTTACTATTGAATTAGGTACTGTGTTTGTGAAACACACCCAGCCACGAAACCAAAAGCTTGTCCATTAGGGATGTGCTTTATGTTTAACAAGGGCCATAACTCAAGAAACATTTTCGGAATCATCAGCCAATCTACTCATCATAGGTTTCAAGGATATAGCATTTTATAGTTTATGGGATACCTTCCTGACAAGGCAGGTATGATACAGATTCACAAACAAGCCAAAAGCAATATATATGCTCTACCAACTCAGAGAAGTTTGGAGCACCAACAGTCTTATCCGGGCTATGTCTTTAGTTTCTATGACATACAAGGAAAGAATATAAACAAAGCATTATAATAATCACCATCTTGACTTCATACAAAACCATGTTAACATCATTAACCATACAATGTACAATGTTGTTTTTTTGTTTCATTTTTTCTTTTTTTTTTTTTTAGACAATTCCAAATGAGCAAAGAATTATACTATGTGTACCACAATTTTTACAAGATCAATTGGGTCAGTTTATGAGATTTTGTTTCTTAATATCCTTTATACGGTAAATGTTCTAAAAATTTCGAACACTAGCTCCATGCCAAAACAGCCTAGACAAACAGTGCAGACCCAGATCAGACTGTGAAGAAGCAGTCTGATCAGGGTCTTCCCGGTTTGCTATTCTGACATTTTAAGACTTCCAGTCCTGAAATCCAACATTTTATTTGTAACAGTGGAGTAAAGTGTTCTAAATTTTAGAAAATTAACCGTACACTTTGTGTACAACAATTTTTAACAAGATCAATTGGGTCAGTTCACTGAATTCAGGATTAATCCTGAAAAGCTTCACCCATGAGAACATAACGCTAGTAATTGTGTTTGAAATTTTTTTATTTTTTTTAAAAATTCACACACACAGGGTGCTTTTCGAATCCATTTTAATTTTGAAAAGATTTACATCTACAGCTAAACTTGACTATACACCAGTGTTATTTGTAAAGACTATGAAAGGACTGTCCTAATGTGTAGTCTCGCCAAAGCCTTCTCGAATAACCTATGGTACCAAACAGGGTTCCAACAGAAATTCAAAAACACAATTCCATGATCAACAATGTAATTTCCATGACTTTTTAATGCCCTTTTAGCGGCATCTTCACCATGCCGAGATAAATGCAGAATGCAGCAAAAATAATGTATTTAAATAAGCTTATAGACCATGCATGCATTTTTAAATAATTAAAACTTGAAACCACCAGTAGCCACAAAACTAGATGTCAGACACACAAGTTTTTTGTGTCAGACACACAAGTTTTGTGTGTCTGACAGCTAGTTTTCTGGCTACTGGTGGTTTCGTCAAATTATTTAAAAAATTCCATGATTTTTACATGATTAATCAGGTTTTTTTCTCCAAATTCCATGATTTTTCTATGTATGGAACTTTTTTGGTGATTTTCCAGTTTTTCCATGATTTCCAGATCTTGTGGGAACCCTGTTAGATGGAGGCAAAAATAATTCTGATTCATTAAGTAAGGCAGACACGCCAATACCATGTTCATTTGAAATTGTCAATTTTTTTTTTATTATTTTCCTTTTCTTCATATTTCTATATTTGAACATCATCAACTAGTGAGGTGAAAACAAACAGGCAGATCAATGCCCTAGTTTTCTATACACCCATTATAGACAAATGAAACCTTTCATTCATTCCTTTCATAAACCTGGGATGATCCATTTTTCATTGTAAGGGTAAGCTAGTTGTGATCAGCTACCCATTTGCTCTATTTCACTCAAAATGGCAAAACCTCTTTAGAGATTTGGTCATTCCGAGTACAAAAGGGTTAAAAATAACAATGACATATTGCCTGGGCAAATCAAAACAGAAAATAGCCGAATGAAATGAAAAATTGGTGGGACTACTTAATATGACAGAAATCCTATTCTACATGTATGCCCCAACAGTGATTAATGCAGAAAGCACTTATATAAAAAAAAGCTTTTAATAAAACAACTGAGACCAATAATAAACACAGCTCCAGTTTGGCTATTCTAAGTGAGATAGGGTTAAGCAAATATTTGGCAAGAAATTCTAACTAGATTTTCAAAATGCTCAACATGGTTGTGCAAAAGAAAGGCCCATTTAAGTGGCTTCTTTTGAATTCACCCGCCAAACATCCTGCTATCATGGGTGAAAGTTCAAAATTTCAAAAATCGTGAACTTTCGAAATCCAATCTTAAAACTTGCTGCATGCCTACAAAGTGTTAACAATTTCAAGTTTAAATGGTCAATTGCCTAAATATGAATTGAAAATAAATCAGAGAAGCTATTAAATTCAGCCTCAAAATCCTGAATTGAGAAATAATCCTGAAAACTTTCACCCATGTGCTATGAATCTTTGATGAATCAGCAGTTGCGATAAGACTGTACAAAAATAGAAAAGTTTTAGAAAGCATTGATGAAAATAAATCAATGTACAAGGTGACCCCCAGGGTTGGGCCATTTTTCACCCTGGGCATTATTTAAACAAACTTGGTAGAATTTCACTAGATGGTACTACGCATCCAATATCAAGACCCAGAGCATTGTGGTTTCAGACAAGACTTTTCTTTCATGTTTTCCCTATAAAAGCATATGTAGAACATGTGACCCCAAGGGCGGGGCCATTTTTTGCCCCAGGGTAAAATTAGAACAAACTCGGTACATGTAGTTTCACTTGCTACATACTAAATATCAAGATTTTAGGGTTTGTGGTTTCTGACGAAAAAGATTTTAAAGTTTTGATTTTGAAAATCTGTATTTTTAGCCAGCGTGACCTAGATATGCAATGGTCTGGAACCTTTTGAACAATTATTGAAGAGCGACATATAAGGATCATTCCTGCCAAGTTTGATCAGAATCCTGCCAGTACTTTAGGAGATGTCCGTTGAAACATTTGTTGACCACACATGACAGACATCCAACGATCACAATAGCTCACCTTGAGCCTATGGCTCAGGTGAACTTACTTCTTAAGAAACTGGGTTGATATTTTAGATCCAAGTCAACAATTTTTCAGTAATGCTGGGATGATTTTCTGGGTTGAACCAGTCAGTGTTCTAAGCCAGCTCATAAGATTTCAGAACTTATTGCATGTGATGTCATTCTTTAAACATACAGTAAAACCTGTCTTAAGCGGCCACTCAAAATTAGAAACTAGAGGACCTGAAGGTCCTGAGGCGCTCACCTGATCTCCTAAATAATTGTAAAACTGGTCAAGGTCAACTACAGCTTATAATGAAACATATTTTGTTTTACCATATATGGGGGTTGCAGCCATTTTGGTCCAGTAACCTAAACAATCTAACAGCCCACTGATATCTGAGAAAAGATGTTTAGATAGGTATGTAGTGGTCCAAATGAGTGGCCTTGGATTAAAGGTCACAGGTCAGCTTGGCATTTCGTACTTATATAAAACCATTGTCTCATTAGGTTAAATATTTCACACAGGTATTATGATTTCCGCTAAAACAGTTATAGAAAAATGAACATTTTAAGATTTTCCCATTATAAATGCACTAGGAATCAAATTTGACCTGCCATAAAGTAGGTCAAGGTCGACCTAGATTCATCATTTGTGCAAATCTGGTAGGGACCACGTCCTCAATGCAACATAGTAAGTCCCAAGGCCATCGGCGTTTTGGTTCCAGAGAAGAAGATATTTAAATAGTTTTGACCATATATGGGCTTGGTGGCCATCTTAGTCATGTGACCATAACAATGTGTATAAATTTTGGCTAACCAATAATAAGGAGTAGTCATATGAAATATGATTTCCATTGGCCTAGTGGTTTCTGAGAAAACTATGTTTAAATATGTTGATGGGACTCCAATATGAGCAACCTTGGCTGAAAGGTCAACCTTGACCTTTGAAACTTATTTATAGCCATTGTCTCATTAGTTTTAACATATCAAGTAAGAATAATGACTTTGGCTTCAACAGTATTCAAAAAATCAACTTTTCAAAAAATTTCCCATTTAAATGCATTAGGAAGCAAATTTGACCTTGACGTTAAGTAGGTCAAGGTCAACCTAGGATCATTATTTGAACAAACTTGGTGGGCCCAACACCCAAAAGGCTACATACCAAGTCCCAAGGTCATCGGCCTCCTGGTTCTGGAGAAGAAGATTTTTAAAGGGTTTTTACCATATATGGTCGTGGCGGCCATCTTGGTCATGTGACCTAAATGTTTTGAATAAATTTTTGCTATCTTATCATAAGGAGTCTTCACATGAAATTTGAGTTCAATTGGGCAAATGGTTTGTGAGAAAACTAAGTTTTAATATATTGATTGGACCACAATATGAGCTACCTTGGCTGAAAGGGCAAAGGTCAACCTTGACCTTTGAAACTAATTTATAGCCATTGTCTCATTAGTTTTAACATAACACGTAAGAATAATGACTTTGGCTTCAAAAGTTTTCAAACTAGAGGACCTGAAGGTCCTGAGGCGCTCACCTGATCTCCTTAACAATGTTAAAATAGGTCAAGGTCAACTACAACTTATAACAGAACAAATTTTGTTTTACCATATATGGGGGTTGCAGACATTTTGGTCAAGTGACTTAAACAATCTAATGAATAATCCATCAAACAGCCCAGTGATTTCTGAGAAACAGATGTTTAGATAGGTGTGTGGCAGTCCAAATGAGTGGCCTTTGATAAAAGGTCACAGGTCAGCATGACATTTGGTACTTAATACAAGATTTTTCCCAAATAAATGCATTAGGAATCAAATTTGACCTTGCCATAAAGAAGGTCAAGGTCAACCTAGATTAATCATTTGCGCAAATCTGATAGGGCCCACATCCCCAATGCTACATACCAAGTCCCAAGGCCATTGGCCTTCTGCTTCCAGAGAAGAAAACATTTAAAGGGTTTTTACCATATATGGGTGTGGTGGCCATTTTGGTCATGTGACAAGAACAATTGGTATAAATTTGGGCTAACCTATCATAAGGAGCCTTCATATGAAATTTGAGTTCAAATGGCCTCGTGGTTTCTGAGGAAACTATGTTTTGATGTGTTGATGGGACTCCAATATGAGCGACTTTGGCTGAAAAGTTTAAGGTCAACCTTGACCTTTGAAACTTATTTATAGCCATTGTCTCATTTGGTTAAACATATCAAGTGAGAATAGTGACTTTGGCCTCAACAGTTTTCAAAAAATGAAATTTTCAAAAAAAAAAAAAATCCTTTTAAATGTATTAGGAAGCAAATTTGACCTTGATGTAAGTAGGTCAAGGTCAACTTAGGTTCATCATTTGAACAAACTTGGTAGGCCCCACATCCCCAATGCTACATACCAAGTCCCCAGGTCATCGGCCTTCTGGTTCTGGAGAAGATTTTTAAATGGTTTTTACCATATATGGGCATGGCGGCCATCTTGGTCATGTGAACAAAATATTTTGCACAAACTTTGGCTAACTTATCATAAGGAGTCTTCACGTGAAATTTGAGTTCAATTGGGCCAATGGTTTGTAAGAAAACTATGTTTTAATATATTGATGGGACTCCAATATGAGTGACCTAAGCTGAAAGGTCAACGGTCAACCTTGACCTTTTGAACTTATTTATAGCCATTGTCTCATTAGGTTTAACATATCAAGTGAGAATAATGACTAAAGCTTCCACAGTTTTCAAAAAAATCAACTTTTTTGAAATTTTCCCATTTAAATGCATTAGGAAGCAAATTTGACCTTGACGTTAAGTAGGTCAAGGTCAACCTAGGATCATCATTTGAACAAACTTAGTAGGCCCCACAACCCCAATGCTACATACCAAGTCCCAAGGTCATCGGCCTTCTGGTTCTGGAGAAGAAGATTTTTTAAGGGCTTTTAACATATATGGGCGTGGAGGCCATCTTGGTCATGTGACCAAGACCATTTGAACAAAATTTCGTTCCCCCATCCTAAGGAGTCTACATATGAAATATGAGTTTAATTGGCCCAGTAGTTTCAGAGGAGAAGATGTTTGAAAATGTTGACGGACGACGGACGGACGGACGGACGGACGCCGGAGTCACTGGTATACTATTAGCTCACCAATGAGCCTTCGGCTCAGGTGAGCTAAAAAATCAACTTTTCAAAAAATGTCCTATTTAAATGCATTAGGAAGCAAATTTGACCTTGACGTTAAGTAGGTCAAGGTCAACCTAGGATCATTTTTTGAACAAACTTGGTAGGCCCAACACCCCCAATGCTACATACCAAGTCCCAAGGTCATCGGCCTTCTGGTTCTGGAGAAGAAGATTTTTAAAGGGTTTTTACCATATATGGGCATGGCGGTCATCTTGGTCATGTGACCAGGACCATTTGAACAAACTTTCGTTCCCGCGTCCTAAGGAGTCTCCATATGAAATTTGAGTTTAATTGGCCCAGTGGTTTCAGAGAAGATGTTTCAAAATGTTGACGGACGGACGACGGACGGACAACGGAGTGACTGGTATACTATTAGCTCACCCATGAGCCTTCGGCTCAGGTGAGCTAAAAACAAAGGTCTTAATGACAGATGGTAGCTTAATGCAGGTTGAAAGTATTGCAGAATGGAGCATTCTGTAATACGTAATGAGTGCCGATCTGAGAAAAGGGTCCTTCAGGCATTTTAGCAGTTTTTGTGTAATCAAAATTTCAAAAACGTCTAAATTTTCTAAATTGTGCATGTTCTTACAATAGACTCAAATTGCTTCTACGAGGGTCATCCGATAAATAAGACTTTTTCTATAGTGCAGTGAATTTACATGCTAGACTTAAGAAATTTCTTACAAAGCTTGCTTGTCTTCATGGCTGTCCACATGTACCATATGTAATGTTTAACATAGTTCTAACTTTTGTTGCTAAGCAACATTATAACACTAAGCAAACATGCGTGGACGGCTCACTATAGGTGGTCACCATGGCAACATATTAAGATGTATAGTTTATTTCTCTACTAGTACTTATATATGCTCATGCAACCTATCTATAGCCAATAGGGGAACATACTGTTTCAGATTCTTGAGCTGTTACCATGAAAACAAAGCTTAAAAAAACAAATTTTCAAGAAATATCTGGTATTTTCCCTGACCTCTTGACTTTAAAAGTTAATATCAATTAGTCTAAGGCAATTAAAGTGAACAGAGTTCTGTTCATGTACATTTACTAACAATAAGCTGCAGATAACGATACATTTTGTGGGATATTCTTCACTTACTTAGTTACCATAGCAACACAAAGTAGTTTGTTTATAAAGAATCAAGTAAATCGGTTGCTAGGCAACCAAAATAAAGGATATGCATATTTGGTGAATTTTATCTAAATGGACACTCAGGTTTTCAGGCTATGTAGAAAGTCTCATTCTTTATTGGATGACCCTCGTAACATGTAATACAATCAAAGGCGCAAACAGTTCTGATAAAATTAAGTGATATGAATTATGTATGTTGCGATGGCAACAGCTGTGCATATGGACTACACACTTCCTTGAAAACAGGATACCTCATTTCAAATGCTTTTGTAAACACGGGATGTGCGTATGTGGGCTATTTGTGCAGTCTATGCAATTGCATACACATCAAATTTACAGAATTGAAATATTGCTCCTAGCGTCTTTGTATTAGCGTCATATGTTAACACAATGGCGTTGACGTCAGAACGTCATTTACAACGTTAAGTGACGTCATGTTTAAAACGCATCATATATATGAGTTTAAACGCTCATAAATTGTTTTTTGTAAAGATAATCTCTTCAAATTTTCTGTAATTGTTCACAACAGCTAGGTCTTTCTTTCTCTGAAGATATCTCACTTTTGACTTTTATTGTCAGAAGGTCCCTTTTGTCAGATCTTGGCTCTAATACTTTTGACCTGCACTATTAAAGTGATAATCAGACTTCAAACCTGCTTGGTGGTCTTTTTGAGTGGCTGCTTAAGACAGGTTTACTGTACATACTTAATTACCTAGTGTGGTTAGACTCAAGTTTGGCCTAAGCCTATTTTGTCTCCATTTTATGTGTGGTCTGGGGATACTGTGCATTTGTACAAGCTCGTATAACCCTTCCCAACTCACCGATGGGGATAAGTAAGGGGTGGAAATAGCAAAAGTTGATACTTGCCCAGGGACAAGTTAATTGCCACAAGCTACTTGTCCAAATACAGTTTTACTTATCCCAAAGAACAGATAGAGTGCAAAAAAAAAAAACGTAGCTAAGCCCTCACTGTGCTTTAACAATACATACATAAACTCTTTAAAAACAGTATGAAACCAGCTATAATCTCTATCAAAGACAGCGTAGATCCAGATTAGCTGGCTTCTTCAGAAGCCAGCTGATCAGGAGCCACACTGTTTTCCACATAATATGCGAGTTCATAATAATTATCAAATATGAAATACAGAAATGAATTTACTTTCTTGAATTTGTCACAGGACAAATACATAAAATTTTCTAACTTGTCCTGTATGAAATGGGACCAGGTCGGACATGGTATTTCCACAACCCTGGATCAGTACATAAATCTCATGAACTGGCCTATATCTACTTGCTGATGAAAGTCGATAAAAATTTATAAATGCTCTTTTTTTGGAACATTTTCCTCAGAATGGGGAAGAACTGTTTTTAAAGGTTAAAAGGATCTACAGACAAAAAAACACATTTTTTTTGAAGATTATAGCCCGGACACCTCTAGATATGTAGAATGAACTATCCAAAGTGTATTGTATCAACCCAGAAGGAAGAATTCATTAATTAGTGTACAAAGGGTTAACCAAAACATATGGGCCAGCACATGAGATATCGAGGTACTTATCCAATATGGCCAAGAACCTGTTAAATTGCCCATACTGACATTTCTTGAACGACCGATAAGAATTTCTGAGATTTAAGCCTGGGATAGAAATTCTTATCCTTCCCATGTTATCTTGTGTGGGCTGTTTATTGGTTGTATTGGAACTCACGCACATGGTCGTCAAGCAATGTCATTGTTATGTTAAAGTGTCATCATCATATCATGTGGCATCTCAGCGTATTCAGGAACTTCTGGAGACTTTTTAAACATAAAATGTGGTATTTAATGGTGAGCAAGAAAAAGAATTCATCATTTTGTATGGGATCGAAAAATCTGTTTCTCGCGATCACCATTTGTCATCACCCGGCGAGCCTCTTGATGCCAGACGGTGATCCATGTGACGACTTTTTCTATCCCACCCTCATACTCGCGATATATTCTTACAATCAAGTGAAGCTATTTGTCTAAATTTGGTCTAAATCTTCATTGTGTTCTATACTTTGTGTATACAAGCAGTGAAGACTCTGTCGAGTCCGTGCATATGCGCAGACTCGTCCAACCTTTATTGCTGAAGTACAAAAAGTTCAAAAGCTGGCGGATAGGTTGTGAGTGCTCAAAAGAATTAACTCTATTTCTTTTAAGTAGCCAAAACATGTTTAGACTAACGAGTAATAAAATAACCATAATTATATGCTCATATATTTTACTTTTCTGTTTTCCTTTTAAGAAAGCTTAAGCACATAGGAATAAGAAGCACTGCTTCAGTGTTCATATCTTGTTTAGCTCCTCTACCAAAACAGATGTTGTGAGGTCTCAAAAAAACGGATCCTCTCCCATGCTATATTCAACCTAGATAGCACATATTTAAGAAATTAACTCAATTTTTTGTCTGTTCATTGAATCATGAACACTTTGGGTCTCTTGCGAAGTAAGTGAAGCACTTTCACTTTGCAAGAGACCCGAAGTATTCATTATTCCATGAATACACCAAAAATGGAATTTATTTCTTATATCTACATTTGATATTATCTGTCAAGTATCAATTTTTAATATTCATCCAACTTGACTGCTTTTCCAGATATTATGAATTAGAGGGTTTGGAATAGCCAAAACGCCAAATTCCCGTGCTTAACGTCATGGGGATTCGTGTTCAACGTCACGCAGACGTCAGTAAACAAACGTTATTGGATGGCGTTGATGTTGTTCCCCTCAAATGGCGCGTATGTGGGTGTGGCTTGAATTGATTTGTTCATGAAGGTATGAACGGCATCTCGAATGTAAAGGTTCATTTAAAGACTCACAGTAGAAATGTAAATATACTACTATAAGCACACATATGGGTTGTTTATACTATATGAACTGATTTCTGACTTCAGCGAGGAAATTTCATTATGAACATCGATTTATCAGGTAGATGAAAAACTACAGATCCTGATCAGCTGGCTTCCACAGAAAACGCCTGATCCATTTTGATTTGATTCTTTACGTCCCATCAACAATCTTTCAGTTATATAGGGACGGGTCTTCCTCGGTCGAACCAGTACTAAGCTAGGATAAATGTGTCTTGCTCAAGGACCACAACGCAGTGACGCCGGTGAGGCTCGAACCCGCAGCCCTTCGGTCTCACCTCAAGCACTCTACCACTGAGCCACTGCGCTCCCACGCCTGATCTAGATCTATACCTTTTTAAAACGGTGTACGCCTGATCTAGATCTACACCGTTTTAAAAAGGTATATAATTTTCAACCCTTGAATAACTGAACCTGGATTTACCCTTTTTTGAAAACCATGTAGATCCAGATCAACTGGCTTCTGATGAAGCCATCTGATCAGGATCCACACTGTTTTCCATTCCCATTGAAAATGCATGCTTAGAACAGGAGTGCTGCAGGTTAACAAGATAAAAATTTGGGAGGAGTGTAGTATATGAAAATATTCTGCATGACCAGGGTTAAGAAGTTATGCACACAGCAGGCTTATAAGGTAGAATATGGTACTGCCGATAAGTATCAACTACCTATTTTTCTGGTATGAAAATAGCAATTTCGTAGGTCCAGATAAGGATCATTTGTGCACCTAAAATTGCATTTTAATAAAGTTCTTTTTCCCATCAATTATAACATGTGTTTTGGGTTCTCAAAAGAACCATCTCATTGAGATGGCTCTTTTGAGTACCCACAACATGTTTTGGTTGAGAAATAAGAAAAATAATTTTCAAATATGCACTCTTATCTAGAGGTCATAGGTCCAGATAGGGAAACATTTTGATCACAAAAAATTGTAATTATTTTCTCACCCATCAGTTTATGCATGTTTTGGGTGATCAAAATGAGAGGGTTCTTTTGAGTACCCATATGTTTTGGTTGAGAAATTGAGAAATGGGAAAAAAAAATTCCATTACACAATCTTATCTGGAGGCTTGAATGTGCTAAGTCCTTTTTATCTAGAGCTATGGTAACAACTAATATCTAAACAAAAGGCCACAGTCAGCGTGGGGGTGGTGGAGGTGGGGTGTTGTCGGCCTGACTTGGTGGTGGAGTAGGGGGTAGGGGTGGCTGACCATCAGGTATAGGGGGAACTGAGGCATTCCCACAGTACAAGTCTACATCAAATCCCGATTGCTGTCTTTCATATCCAGGATTTAGAGATTTTTGACCAGGGTAATCACTATGCTGCTGCTGGAGTTTAATGTCCTCGACTCTTTTTTGCTGAAACTGAATAGCCTGTTGAAGTTTCTGAATAAGCTTGAGCTGGTTTTCGTTGCTCGATTTATTTTGCACACCACCCGTCTCCTCCCCACATTCATTATCAGACATTTCCATGCTAACAACCGAATGAGAGGATGAGGAACGTCTAAGTCTGTGTGAGTTTGTCTTTGCAGCCTTCTGTTGCGAGTGTGTCAGATGCCCACTGCCATCATCGACAGTGGGTGTACGACGGCGCTTCCTAGAAGGGGAATTGGAGATCATCTCCTTGGAGCTTGATTTAGGCAGGAGTTCAGTCACAGACCAAGGTTGATGTCTCTCATGTTCTTCTGAATTAGTGTTCTTATTTAAGACAATTTCAGGTAGAACATTTGCACCTTCTCTTGCTTTATATTTGTCATGTTTAGAACTTCTGTGCAATCCAGATTCACTAGACAATGAACTATTTGCACCTGGATTACCCAGTTTGACCCGTATTTTAAGCTCAGGTTTCCCATTGGCCCCGGGTTCTTCAACACTATGTTTAGAGCTTTTTCTTTCCCTGTCCTTATCTTTATGTTTATGGGATTTATGTTTATGGCGATGCTTCCCTGAATGTTCACGGTGACCTTCTGGTCTGTTGGGGTCATGTCTGTGGTGCTTTTCACCAGGGTGGTGATAACCAGAGCTTGAGGCCTTAAGTTTTATTTTCAAAGGTTCATGGGGACTTGAGGAATTGGAAGGTTCTTGTCTAATGGTGAGCTTTAAAGGTGTACTATTACTACTATGTTCAGTTTTGTATTTAACTGGGGTGTTACCACCACTACCAGGTTCTTTCTTTATTGATATCTTTAACGAAGGTATAGGTGATTCTGACTTAACTCCTGAAATATCATTAGCCATGTCAGGTAAGTCTTTGATATGTAACTTCAACGGCTGAATTCCAGTGAGCTCAGGTTTATGCTGAACATCTGTATCATCTGCACTATTAGAATAATTAGGTTCCTGTTTAATATTTATCTTTGGAATAGGGGATTCAGTTTTTGTGGACTCCATACCTGGTTCACATTCAGAATCCTCTTGCGAATTTAGTTTCAAAGGTTCTCCGAGATCAACAAATGGTTCAGATTTTGGGATCTCCCTCAAATTTTTCACTGGTGATTTGAGAGCTGGTGAAAGGGGGTGTGGTCCTGAATTATTATTATTATTATTAGAGTTATTTGGCATCTGAAGCTTTAAGGGTGGATTTTCTGATTTAGACATCTTTAAATGAAGACTTCTGGCATTTGGTTCAGTGTGCGATTTCACTGGACTTATTTTAAGGTTATTAGAATGAACACGTGGTGATTTCTTTGATGCACCTGGGCTTTTAGAGTTGCTTCTATTCCTGCGCTTTACATGTATTTCTTTTTCATCCACTTGTTTAGTTTCCACTTCAGTTCTTCTCTTAGCACTAACATCTTGACCTGGTGGCCTCACATCAATTTCAGTTTTACGAAGCTTCAGATCTACTTCAGACTTAATTGGAAGCGGCTTAACATCAACCTCGCTCTTATGTGGTTTTAAATCAACTAAAGTTTTAAGAGGTCTTCCTTCATTTTCAGTTTTACTTTCATTTCCTTTAATTACACTTCCATGAACATTAGCTGGTAAACTAGTATCAAGGTTTGTTTGTTTATGTACATGAGTTTTACTACCTTCAGTGAAAGTTCTATTTAGACTTAAATTTTGTTTCTGAATAAGGATAGATTGCTGCCTTTCTCTTTCCTTTCTTTGGAGATAATCTTTATAGTTAAGTACACTTTCTGATTTTGATTTATGCATTCCAGGTCTCACAGTTTCTACACCAGGATTCATACTAGCAGACACAGGAATAACACTAGTATCGGAAATTGATGGCGAGGCTGACTGACTTTCACTTTCTTGAGACAGTTTTTCTAATTTTTCTGACTTAGGTATAAGATTTTCTAATTTGGCACTATGCTGGGTTTGCAGCCGACTTTCAGACTTGATGTTTTGACTGAGAATATTAGTCTGTGATATACTGGTCTTTGTCGAATTACTGTCTTTTTTCTCACTTATATGTTGTTTACTTTCAAGTCCATCTCTTCTCTCAGTAACCTGAATATCTTTTCTATCATGAAATTCTCCTTTCACTCTATCAGTATCCTTCCTTTCAGAAGTATCTTTCCTTTCCCCATCCCTTTTTTCAGCTTTATAAAGAGCACTTTTTCCTTCAAGATGACTTAGGTCTTTCCTATCAAAATTATCTCTCCTTTCTCTACCTCTACTTTCACTCGATTCTTTCTTTTCACTCTCTTTCCTTTCAAACACACCCTTAATTTCAGTGTTTCTTCTATCATGTATATCTTTCCTATCCTCTCGTCTTTCATGAAAATCTCTTCTCTCTGCATGAGGTTCCCTCTTAATTGGATGTCCGTCACCCGTCGGACCTATATCTCTTCTTTCTAAATGAGCTGGGGCCTCTCTTCTTTCTGATTGGTCTTTTTGTTCACTGTCCTCCCTTCTTTCACCATGTTCTCTTTTCTCTGTATGTGTGTGTTTTCTGTCATGGTTAGTATGTCTGTGTTGTGAGCTACTGATATTTGCTGAGGTTCTGGAAGGCTCTGATGAGGTAGCGGAGGCTGAAGGCTCAGACTTTAGTCGGCGGTTTTCCTGAGCAGCTTTCTCTTCTTCACTTTGGTAAAGCTGTTCCCTATGGCCAGCCTGCAAATGAACATAGCGGATCTTACGCGAGTGCTCATGTTTTATTGAATTTATTAAACGAGTTGGGGAAAAAAGAGATAAAATGCAAGGCTTGCTGAGCATTTTATCTCTTTTTCTCAACGAGTTTAATAAATTCAATCTCTTTTTCTCAACGAGTTTCATAAATTCAATCATACACAAGCATGAATGTTAGATTTATCATATGACATTAAGATAACTTTGAAATCCCTTTTCTCCCATAAAAAAAAAACGTTATAATTTTGTCATTATGTATGCAATGTTGTTATGGGCTTCATAACGTTTCCCGAAAATCGATAAACCACTAGTGGTTTACAGATTTTATTGCATGGCGTTATTTCACTCCCAGACGCGATGTCATATGATAAAGATTATAATTACAGCTGACCTTCAATAGCTCTATTCCTTATAACAAAGTATGGTGTAGTCCATTTTAACGCTTTGGAGTCCAAACAAATTATAGGAAAATGACCATTTCGTTTTCCTATAATTCCTAAATATAAAACTCTATGGTAAATTTTTTGGGAGCCACAGCGTAACTGTGTTTAGTGTGTTATATCCAAAACTGTGTTATATCAAGGTGCACTATAAAGGGACTGCACTCCACTTACTGAAGGCAAAATATTTTTTGGGATACATTGAAATTGTTTCCATGGTTCAGTGGATAAAAACCCAGTTTTTGTCTAATGAGACTATAATTAGAGGCTCTGTCCTTGGTGGAAGGTTAAACATTTGTTTGTTTGTATTGTTGCTTTACGTACCAAGTCAACAGCTAAGGTCATGGCGGGACGGTCAGTTCACCTAACCACACTTTTTCCTAAGCAAGCTTGAACAAGCGGCTAATCAGTACTTGCTTTTAACTGGCAACAACCCTTCTTGAATGATTCAGCGGAAGGGAGGAAAATGACCATAGAATTTGTTCATGATCAATCTCCACGAAAGTATGGGACCTGGCCAGGATCGAACTCACGGCCCCTGGATCTGCAGTCAAACTCACATCTGTAGCCAGACAGGTTACCGACTGCGCTATGCGGCCCGGTGGGAAGGTTAAACATACACACACACAATTAAATGAATTGTGGTCAATGTCACAAAAAACAGATCTACAGGGACAACTTGACCTATACCAATGTATCTATGCCATTTTGGAATTCAAGAGGCATACTTCACAAGCAGTTGTCACTGAAAATGAGAGCCACAACAAATACACAAGACATATAATCAGACACTATTTGCTCAGTCTATCTGTCAAACTAATTCGACTTAATTGGGTATGACAAGATTTGATCTCATACACCACCCATTTTTCAATTCAAGATATGAAATAAGTCCTAATCACAATGCAAATTGGAATATCCTCAATTTCTGTACCACATCCAGGTCTCTAAGATAAGAACTGGTAAATCTATATAATATTTGAAATATTTATAAAAACTTACTTTCCAGCCCATAATCTTCTTTTTCAGTTTATTTGGACATTTGTCCAGAATATTAAGGAATTCCGTCACCAGATCTGAAAATATACAAAGGAATACGGAAGTCCAGATAAGATGCCTATTTGCGTAAATACACAATGCAATTAAAATAGTAAAAAAAAGCACTTGAATTAAATGCTTGTGTACAGTAACACAATCCTGCCAATCAGTATCCCATTTCACTACGTCCTATCCGTCTCATTTCCTTTTCCGTTTGGGTAATACACAAATGACAAAAGGAACTGCCTCGGACAATTCCGTGTAATCAAACCTCGGATGTACATCAGGGATCTACTTTGATAATGTGACGCTGACGTAACACCATGCCAAAACAATAACAAGTGTGATTGCAGCAAAACTAACACTTATAAATGAAGTTTATGTTTTTTCAATAAAATATCGCTAAAGCTGAACCCACATGCTTCAGAACTAATTTCCTTACGCCAGTTCCGGGTAACAAAATGGAGCTATTTCGCACATAGTACTACCCGTAATGCGCCTTACATTAACCCAAGGCTTAATTCAATTCTCGAATTGTACCTGACTTTCCCGATTTACACATATAACAGTCGTGTTATTTTTTCTTGATTAGCATTTGTGCTGTTTTATGAAGAAAATATGGGCTACCAGTCTAGTAATTTCGTGTAATTATTGAAAGTGCAAAGCATATTGGAGAGAAAAATGACAACAAAAAGGTGATGAAATTTACTGCAAAGATATGGCAAAATCTGTTAATTAAAGCAGACATCTTTTGAGTGTTACTTGAAAGACCCACCATAAAAAAGGAAGCTATACAGGAAAAGATTACAGTAAAACATGTCTTAAGTGGTCACTCAAAAGTAGACAAAACAAAGGCCTGAAAGCCATGTTGTATCTTAATGCAGGTCAAAAGTACTGCAGAATGCTCCATGGGAGCATTCTGCAATACATTTGACCTATATTAAGCGATAATCGGTCTTGAAAACCTATTTTTGGTCTTCTTTTGAGTGGCCGCTTAAAGACAGTACCTTCCAAGAGTTCTTGTGTGGCTCCTCTGTCAACATAGAAGTACCACTCTTTACCTTCATTAGATTTGGGAATCTGAAAATAAAGAATTTTTAAACCTTGGTAAAACTGTATTCAACCTAATAAGCAATGTGAGTATATTTTTTTACAAAACTGTATATCCTCTTTTGAAAACGAGTGTTGATCCAGACCAGATGATTCCTGATAAAGCCAGCTGATCAGGATCTATACTGATTTTATCTATAGTATATGATGGATCGGTATTAACTCGGCCTACCAGGTAGTTTTGTGCGCTTTTTTTGTCTTCTGCTGATTTTTTTTCAAAATCTTTTTAGAAAAATTCTTTCAGGAATACCATCAGAGTGTCTAACAGTTTGGATCCAGATAAGGCCGGACGTTTTGCCGGGCCTGATCTGGATCCAAACTGTTTGCAAAGGTTACCAGCAGATGGCACTACTAACAAACAGTTAAAGTATGCATGGTTTTCAGAATGGTGAATTAGAGCTTTCAGCTGCTTCCATACATTTTCTATGTGAGAAGTGAAGGCTATAGAAAGGCTGCAAAGGCTCCTCTAAGCCTTCACTGTTTACTGACGTGATAAGTACCAAAACATCTTTGTGGTGACATATTTAGTAACTTTATGTAATGATGACCATAACAATGTTGAGTACATAGTGACAAAATCTTAACAATTTCATGCCAAAAAATGCTATTTCAAAGTAATTTTAATGTCATATGATAAATAGAATCTAACATTCATGCTCCTGCATTTTTATTAAAACTTGTTGCGAAAAAGCGATAAAATGTTCGACCAGCCTGGCATTTGATCTCTTTTTTTTTTTCAAACTTGTTTAATAAATTAAATAATACATGAGCACTCATGTAAGATCCTCTATTTGTACCATCAATATTCAAATGAATGATTATATTAATGATACCTATTTATACAACTTATTACTGGTTAAAACAATATTTTATTTAAACATTCACTTTAATAATTACAGAAGTACAATATCATAGAGAAAGGATCTTACAGTTAGCCACAATGCTTATTTTGATCATTTCCTAATACAGTAAAACCTGTGTAAAATGGCCACTCTCAAAAGACCGAAAATTGTTTTTTTTAAGACTAATTATCACTTAATGGAGGTCAAAATGCTACTTTTGACCTTCATTAAGCTACCATTTGTCATAAAGATCTTCGTTTTGTCTATTTTTGAGTGGCCGTTTTACACAGGTTTTACTGTTCAGGTGGATTTTACTACATTAAAAAATGGTATGCACATATTTATTTGAAAGATGTGTTGTGGAATAAAATGGTCATTTCTGACAGCCATACTGGCTTTGAAAGGGCCCCGCAGCTAGAAAACCAAATTTTGTTGCAGCATGCAAACAACAAAGGTACAGATCAGTCTGCACATCCATGCAGACTGATCACTGCCTTTGTTATTCACATACTTCTTTGTCAAGTATAATAATGTACCTTGCTACAAGATCCCAGCTAGAATCTGTAGCTGAGCAGGCTGGTTGGAGCCTTAACTGGTCACAATCCCAAGGATAGGTTACAGGCTGGATGGAGCCTTACCTGGCCGCAAATCCCAAAGACAGGTTACCAGTCTTTGGGATTTGCGGCCAGGTAAGGCTTCAACCAGCCTGCTAACTGAGGTTTTCCAGCTACGAGGCCCATATGGAACATTTACCTTTTCTAAGCAACTAACCTTCCAGTTGGACCATTTACAGGCTAGGTATATGCACACACAGGCCACTATAGTGTGTCTGTATTGCAAACAGAATGTAGTCAAGTGTAGACTGAAAAAGGTAAAATACTTATAAGCAACATCGTCAGCTAAAGAAACACATAAGCATGTAATGTCGCACCTTGTTTTGGCCAAGGAAACTGATTTGGAATCCTGCTCTGAAAAGAAGATGCATTTTGAACAAACAAATGACTGTTATCAAATTTACAAACCACCTAGATTTGATGACGGATACTTATGTGTCTTTCTTTATCAATGAACTATGACCACGTATTAAACTTGGTTATTAATGTTTAGAGTATATTTATCTGTCATAATTATTAAGATTCTTGATGACAGTTAATGAATTTGAACAAACCAACTGAATGATGCCTTGAATTATAAAAGTGACCAGTTCTGAGTTATTACGATCACCTCATACGTGACAGATCTCTATACATAGCCCAAGTTAAGATGTCCTTTTAAATAAAACAAAAGCATTTTTTTTCTCTATCTAAGGTACTTTATCAATTAAATATGAGCATTTTTCATCCAATGCAACTACATGTTATCATTCATATGATCATAATCAGGCCTTTAGTAAAGAGTATGTAACAAAAAATAATATTCTTATTTCTCCACCAAAACTTATTTTGTGGGTCCTTAAAAGAACCGTCTCATAAGTTGTGGGTGCTCAAAAGATATGTTAAAACTGATAGGTAAGAAAATATTTTTCAATTTTACAATCAATATTTTTGCTTATCTAAACCTTCGCATAATGATACTGATGGAATAAAAATAGAAATCTGTTAACCCCGAGAAGAAAACTATAAGACATTTAGTTCTTTTTTGTTAAAAACATTTCCAGATTTTTAACAAAATCGGACTAAATGTCTTATCTTCCTTGCAATGTAGAGATATCAATTCTTCTACCATCAAGTTCTAATTAATGATCATACAGATGATATCAAAGGTTTATTCAATTAATTGTGTCGGATAATTGATTCTTTATTGTTTGTTTTGGGGTACTCAAAAGAACCATCTCAATGAGATGGTTCTTTTGAGTACCCAAAACACATGTTTAAACTGATTTGTAAGAAAATTCTAATTTTCTACAAAAAAGATGGCTTATCTGGACATATGTCTAATCAAGGGCTATGAACAGTAGTGTTTTACCTATTTATGGCAAAAGGACATTTCCATTAGCTTGTCCCTTATCTAATGTATCGATTGCATGAGCACTTTTCAAGTTTAATGGTTGCTGGGTAGTATTTTTCATTTAATTCAAATTGTAATAGAACATCCTGTTAGCAAACAGTCAAGACCCAGGTCAGATGCCACACTCTGATCTGGTTCTGCACTGTTTGCCTATATACCCCTTTATAGGAGGCTACGCTTATATTGGTTAACTACTCGATATCTTCAAAATCTGCCTTTAAGGGTGTAAGTATCAAGAATGATTTGTGATTAACAGCAATCGCCATCTTCCATTATCTGAATGTAAGAGCTAAATTTTTTATATATCATTAAATGTAAAAATAACAAAGATTCAGAAAAAAAGTTGTCCAAATAGCTACCTTTCAATTATTTAGGCAAACAAGTAATTAAGAGCGTAACTTTTCCTCCCTACTCTTATGGGGACTCGCGTCCCGTTTCATTCAGAAGTCTATGGTGACCAAAAGTACTTGCTATTGCATGATAACGGTAATCAGCAAATCTAATACCAGCAGCGCTAAAAGCAGCAGTGATATAAATGAAAATCTAGGGTCAGTCATAACTGTCAATGTGTCGTCAGGTTAATCTAATGTAGCCTGTTTGATAGGAATATGCAATTACTGATAAATAACTACAAAAAACTAGAGGACCTGAAGGTCCTGAGGCGCTCACCTGATCTCTTTAATAATGTTAAAATAGGTCAAGGTCAACTACCACTTATATTAATAAAACAAATTTTGTTTTACCATATATGGGAGTTGCAACCATTTGGGTCAAGTGACCTAAAACAATCTAATGAATACTCCATCAAACAGCCCAGTGATTTCTGAGAAACCAATGTTTAGTTAGGTATATGGCAGCCCAAATGAGTGGCATTAGATAAAAGGTCACATGCCAGCTTAACATTTGGTACTTATATAAAACCATTGTCTCATAAGTTAAACATTTCTCAAAAGTATTATGATTTGGGCTTAAAGAAATGTAGAATTTTCCCCATATAAATGCTTAGGAATCAAATTTGACCTTGCCATAAAGTAGGTCAAGGTCAAGCTTGATTTATCATTTGTGCAAACCTGGTACCGACCACATCCCCAATGCTACATACCAAGTCCCAAGGCCATTGGCCTTTTGTTCCAGAAAATAAGATATTAAAGGGTTATATGCCTGTGGTGGCCTTGACCTTTGAAACTTATTTATAGCTATTGTCTCCTTAGGTTTAACATATCAAGTGAGAATAATGACTTTGGCTTCAACAGTATTCAAAAATTCAACTTTTCAAGAAATTTCCCTATTAAATGCATTAGGAAGCAAATTTGACCTTGACGTTAAGTAGGTAAAGGTCAACTTAGGATCATCATTTGAACAAACTTGGTAGGCCCCACATCCCCAATGCTACATACCAAGTTCCAAGGTCATCGGCCTTCTGGTTCTGGAGAAGAAGATTTTTAAAGGGTTTTCACCATATATGGGCGTGGCGGCCATCTTGGTCATGTGACCAAAATATATTGCATAAATTTTGGCTAACTTATCATAAGGAATCTTCATATGAAATTTGAGTTCAATTGGGCCAACGGTTTGTGAGAAAACAATGTTTTAATATATTGATGGGACTCCATCATAAATGACCTAAGCTGAATGGTCAAAGGTCAACCTTGACCTTTGGAACTCATTTATAGCCATTGTCTCATTAGGTTAAACATATCAAGTGAGAATAATGACTAAGGCTTCCATAGTTTTAAAAAAAATCACATTTTCAGAAATTTTCCCATTTAAATGCATTAGGAAGCAAATTTGACCTTGACGTTAAGTAGGTCAAGGTCAACCTAGGATCATCATTTGAACAAACTTGGTAGGCCCCACAACCCCAATGCTACATACCAAGTCCCAAGGTCATCGGCCTTTTGGTTCTGGAGAAGAAGATTTTAAAAGGGTTTTTACCATATATGGGCTTGGCGGCCATCTTGGTCATGTGACCAGGATCATTTGAACAAACTTTCGTTCCCGCGTCCTAAGGAGTGTCCATATGAAATTTGAATATAATTGGCCCAGTGGTTTCAGAGGAGAAGATGTTTGAAATTGTGGACGGACGGACGACGGACGGACGCCGGAGTGACTGGTATACTATTAGCTCACCCATGAGCCTTCGGCTCAGGTGAGCTAATAAAGATGAATACTTTTTTCTATGTCAATCAATTCAAGTCTGGATTATTTAGTCTATTTGGACAGCTTTTTTCTTTTAAGGCATGTATATATATACACACATATCATCTGACAGTTCATTATATGTATCTGGAAATCTTTAAAACATGCAGCATGTCCAATAAGCAGCATTTCTAGTGTCAAGAAAGTGCTCTTCATGAGCATCAAACTGAGAATTTGTTCTTTTCTTCTTTAAGACTGCATGTTAACCCTTCCACTCCTATAAGACATTTGAGAGCAGAAACCTTGCAAACAGAGCATATCCTAACCAGATGGCTTTCATGAGCTGTCTCATTGGGATATTGACTGTTTGTTACATCAATTTTCCTACTTTTTTGGTCTTGGGCCTGTCACGATTATCTCTGCAAAAATTGGAGAAAAATAGAATGTTTTCAATTGGGCCCAAAATTCAGACTAGGAAAACCTCATCTCAAGAATGGCGAAATATCTCTCTCAGAATGGTAGGAGTGAAAAGTCTTAAGTTCTCAGGATACAATAATGATGACAAAATAGACAGGAATAACCGCAGCACCTGTTTGTTGCCAGGAAATAGCTTGTCTGGGCAAGATCCTTGCTGGCTGTTGTCGTAGAAACAGTCACATGACCGATGATGTCATCGATCAGCATCCCCCAGCAGACATTGTAGCCACCAGAGGAAGGAACAGGGAATAAAAAAAGAGAAGATAACGTTAGACCTGTGGTAGTCTAAAGCCTCTCAAAACATATAGCACTAGACAAGTGATGTATCCATACAGCTTTTATTTTTCTACGAAATACATTTGTATGCAGGCCAATTTTGAGAAAATGGTATTCTTCACATAGGCATTACATGAATATTCAAACATGCATACACAGCTATCCAGTGGGCCAAAGTGGATAACATGCCTATTTTTTTTAATCTGAACCAACAACTTCCATACATCATAGGTTAAGATAAACAAAATTTTTGAGCATAAAATTGAAAATATTTTCTTAAGAATCAGATTTTACATATGTTTTGGGTGCTCAATAGAACGGTCTCATTGAGTGGGTTCTTTTAAGTACCCACAATGTATGTTTTGGATGAGAAATAAGAAAATTATTTTTCATTACACACTTAACTATAGGCCTGACACATACTCTGTTCGTGCACAAATAGTGTGGCTCTTGTTTGTTTGATTTGATTCTTTACGTTCCATCAACAATCAGTTAATCAGGGACGGGTCTTCCTGGGTTGAACCAGTACTAAGCTAGGATAAATGAAAGGACCACAGGCACTACACCACTGAGCCACTGCACTCCCTAATAGTGTGGCTCTGGCTAGACTGCACAGATATGTGCCTTATCGCAAGGAACCCTGATTTTGGAGTTTGTGACAGAGTAAGATCTTACCCAGTCCGCTCAGCTGCAGCGACTAGCTAGAATATTGAAAATCTGAATGAAGCAAGTTTAGCTATTATACTTTCCAGAGAGTGAAAAACAAAGGTGCTGATCAGATTGCACGGATGTGCAGGCTGGTCTACTCCCTTTGTTGTTCTCATGCCACAAAATTAGGTTTCCTCATTACTAGGCCCTTCTATAGGCATGAATCATTGTATATTCCGTTTCACATCAAAGTTAATCAACAAAGGGCTATAATAGCCTATTACAAACAATACCTCACTTCCAGGACTGAATCATTTTTTTTTGTGGGTTGAAATACATTTGGCTGGTCATGGCTAAACCAGGGGTAACAACCTACGCCATAGCATGGATGTTGCAAACGCGTAGTATGGCGCCATCTTTGATTTACAAGGTTAAGTTTTTCCCTTTGTAAAATTATACAAATAAGTGTCTGCCAAAACTAAGCTGTGCAGGCGGTGCCTAACAGCCCACTTGGACAGAATATATATAATGATCATGCCAAGAATGTTGTTGCCTTTGTAATCATTCAGTATCGAAGCGAGAGATACGAGGATAATTTTAGCAGTCTTCCGGTTCGATATTTGTGGGTAAATGATTACAAAGGCATTTCTGAGCGTGAACATTATATTGTCTATTCAAGTACCGCATGTACTGCTTAGTTTTGACAGAAACTAATTTGTATATTTTTTACGAAGGGGAAAAACTAGCCTTGTTAATCAAAGATGATGCCATACTACGTGTTTGCATCATCAATGCTATGACGTAGTTTGTTACCCCTGTAAACTACAGGGATTTTCCTAGGCCTGATTTGGGGTCCAATATCCGCCCCTTCCCAATTCAAAAAAGAGCAAAAACTTTCCAAAATGGAGTATATCATTCCCAATTTCTTAGTTCTACATTTTGGTGAACATTTCATGAAAATTCGAACAATAATACTAAAGTTACAGATCTATGCATGAAAATTCACATAAAAATGTGAATGAAAACATGCTTTCATTCACATTTTTATGCAAATTTTCATAAGTTTTTATGATGGGTAATTAAAGCAACAAATAAGTAATCCATTTAAATAAAATTTCACAATTTTGATGGTCCAAATGCTTTTTCCCAAATTCAACAGGCCCCTAGTCCTGACTTCAGAAAGTTAGGAAAATCTCTTGAATTATTGTTAACTGAGTGACAGGGCCTATGACAAGTTCTTTATTAAAACAGTATTATACAATAAACATTAACCCTTTATATATAGGAAACCCCTAAACGGGTACTTATACGAACAGTGAAGACCAAGATGAAATGCTGCATAATGTGGCATTTCATCAGGGTCTACACTGATAGGGTTTTTGTTTGTTTGATTTGATTCTTTACGCCCCAGTCAACAATTTTTCAGGTATGTCTGGACAGGCTCCGGTGAGGCTCGAACCCACAATCCCTCATCTCGAGATGAACACTCTACCTCTGAGCCAGTGCGCTCCCCTGTTTGTTAAGGTAAAAAAGATCTTGCAGACAAAAAAAATACAATAATTTTGGAAAATTATATATATGTACAATGGAATATCCCAATGTTATTGTTTCAAACCAGAAGGAAGTATCCATTAATACAAAGGTTTAATATAGTTGTAAAATGCAAACGTAAATAATCAGATATATGGTCTTCAATTGTCTCACGCTATTAACAGCCTTGTTTTAACCGTCAAAAACCCATGTATTAATCAGGCAATTCATGTGTGATGCACAGCTTTTGTACTTTACATACAGGCATTCTAGGCCGTCATCAACAATAATAACAAGCTTAGGAATGAACCTAATTTAGTGAAATTAGGATGACGTAAAAAAATTTTTTTGAACAGTTTTTAAAACCTATGAATCCTTTATGCTTTTGCAGGCCAGTATAGTAATACAAAAATGAACTTTTCGAAGTGTTTTTCCAAAGATTTCAAGTGACAAAATTACTTTAAGCAATAATAACGATCAAACATGGTTTTCTGATACATAAACATAGATCTGCTAGACCCCTCAGGGTTGTTAAAACCCTCGCCTTTCAGGCTCGGGCTTAAACATCACCCTCAGGGTCCAGCAGATGTTAGTGCATATATAGAAAAACATGTTGATCCTTATATTGACAAATGATCATTCGAAAAAAAAGTTATCCAAACTCTGTTCCTGTTCACAATTTTAAAAGAACACAAGACTTTTTTTCTGAGCAATAACATACTTTAATATAATGAGTACCTGAGCTTAGGTCCAGAATGATAAACTTTTGAGGGCAAAATTGTTATTTTCTTATTCATCAATTTTAAATGTTTTGGGAGCTCGAAAGAACATAAAAGAATGTTCCTTTGAGTACCAACAACATAATAATGAGTCAGGACATGTGATTTCCAACAATGTGGTATTTTGACAAGTGTAGACAGGGATTCAGTTTGGCGTCGGCCATCGGACATAGTCCGAAAATAGTTCCAGATGTCCAAGAGTTTGCTGTCCTTTTTGGACAATTTGTCCGAGACAATTTTCAGAAGTGCATACTGTACGGTAATGCACAGTGATGCAATAGTATTTTTGTTTTATAAACCGATCGCTGATTGAATTTCTGTAAGCGGTAGGCTGGTTCGCATAATTTTACCCCAAAAATACTTATTCACTAAAGCAAACCAGTCATGAAGTTTTGTTACGCGACGCCTGATTGGTCTATTGCATCCTGTAAACTTCTTACCTCGATTTCATCTCGAAGCGGACAGCATATTTGCATTGGCATTCGCCGATAAAATGACTAAAAAACTTAATTGCCACCAAGAAACAACGGGAACTCAAGTTTTTTTTATGCCCCAAAACAGTTTGCCCACTCCATCATTACCTGAACAGCCACTTTTCGTGACTAACGAGTCGTGCAGCGGCCGAAATAGCAGCAAAAAACAGTACCCCACCCACTTCCACCGATCAGCAAGCTCCAGTCGCCTCAACAACAACAACTCATTAAATAAAAAGCCAGCCAATCAATCAGGCCGCACCTACCATCCGAAATGGTAGCAAAACTACCCCTTGTTTCATTATGAGAACGGCAGATAGTATTTTCGGCTTATGGTTGTAAAATGAGTGTCTGAAAAAATGTCCTTAAAAATTTCCAAATGTCCGAACAATATTGGGGCTGCTCGGACAAAATGTCCGAAGCGAATTTCAGTCCAGCTGAAACCCTGGTAGACTAAGACTCAGGCTCTGATCCAGGCTGATCTGAGGCTTTGCTAGTCGCACATACCACATAGTTGTAAACTCATGTCGAGGCTCATATTATGTATTGGTTGAGAAAGAAGAAAAATAATTTTCACTTACGCTCTCTTATTTGGAGGCCTGCATGAGCCCACTTACCTCTAACTAGTGAACAGGTTTTGACAACATGGGTATGGGGGTGTTCTATACTAATTTCAAAACCTGCAAAATATAAAAGTCTATACATGACAATGGTGTTTTTACAAGGTTCATACAGGCAAGTTTGTGTAATAATATAAGGACTTTTCAAGGACTTCTCAAGAGTTTCCTACTATTTTCAAGGACTGAAAATATGTGAAAAATTCTGATCTACACGTTAAAATTCTATTTTTGAAATGCTAGACTGCATTACTACATGTAAAGATATAGATTTTAGAAAATTAGTATAAAATTGTGGTGCCTTTATTTTGGTGCAGCGGAAAATACTGATTTACACATTATAAGTCAACTTCTTAAATTCTACATAATAGAAATATTGCTCCATTAACAGAGCAAACTACTAAAAACAGTCAAATTCACGTTCTTTTCAAAGCCTTTATTAAGCCTTTCTTTCATGAATATTCATGCCGAGCTCCACCCACTATTAATAATTTATATATATAAACTTTCATGTTTGTACATAAAACAAAGAAATTACTTTTCAGGTCCACTAGATCATATCTAATATTTCCATAAGCAAAGAGCGTAGAACTTGATCAGGCTGTAAGAGCTGCCTGATCTGGGTCTGCTCTGTTTGCAAAAGTCTCTATGAGGTAAAATGTTTTAACTACTTTTCATTCAAGATAAACTTTAAATATCTTTTTTTAAGAGCCATGTTATTTTAAAGTACATGTACTTTGTAAGCCTATGCGAAAGCTGGATAAAGATATCGTTTTTAAAAAAGGTGTAGATATAGATCAACTGGCTTCACTATTGCAATACAGATTGTGTGATGTAGTTACATCCCTACCTTAAAAATGGTTTCCAGTATCTTTTAAAAGCAGACTTTATTTTCATAGACCCTTTAAGAAAAGTCCTCTGTTTTCATTTACTTTTCAAGGCTGTGCGGATACTTTTCAGGCAATGTAATCCAGACTAATTTTGGTGAAAATAGTACTATAACATTACAATAGTTTAATATTCTATGCGTGCTCAGCTATATAATTGGTTTAGAATTACTTCCATAAGTAGTATGTCAGGTGTTAACTCTTTGCATACTGTGTAACTTTGCATTTCTTTTTACGTGTGCTGATTTTTTTTTAAAAAGGTCTTATCTGGGCAATAGCTAAGCTCCGCCCACTGACCATCTCATACAGGTACAGTCAAACCTGCTGTTGCGGCCACCTCTATTAAGCGTGACCCTCCCTTAAGCGGCCATTTTGGAGCCCCCCGAACGATTTGAATGATAATGCACCTTTATTAAGCGTGCACCTGTCCAACGCGGCCAGCGGTCGGCGAAATTCGCCCCAAAACACTGAAATTGTGTCCTCAAACGGCCAATTTCTATGCGTTGATGCGGCCAGTTTCGATTAAAATTGCATCGATTAACTTTTTTGCACTGGTCATATGCTTGGTGTAATTAAAACTCCCCAGCAGTGGTGTCTCCCAGAATAAATTCTTCAACGGCCGCTACCCTATGTCGAGGTTATTGGGCCCAACTATTTGGAAGTTTGTGGTGCAGTTGAACTGCAACGGGGCCGAAATCAACTAAGTTCAAGTGTTTACGCTAATAAAACACTACGACATGGTTCAGGAATCCAGCACATGTGGATTAAAAACAGCGTCAATTGTAACCGAAAACCTGAATACGTCAAACGAACACCACTTGTTGATTTTTTTGTAAGCGGGTAACCATTATTGCAAGCGGGTAACCAGTGGTAGAGCCAGTCAGCTGATAAAATTGTCGACATCAAAGCATTTTGCCGCTGCCAAAGTTCATTCATCCATACCGTGACAGATGTTTAATGGTAAATGTGTGAAAATCTAAATGCAAAGTAATACTCTTTGCTGGAGGCATATACTTATTACACAAGGATGCAATCTTTGCAAAAAGTCAACAAGCAATAGCTTTTGAGAAAAAAAGAAGTTATTTTTGAGTAAAAAAATTTGAACCATTTTCCGATTCTTTTTCACCTGAATAAATTTACAATTCTAACAACATTCTTCTTATGTTCAATAGTACGATGGCCATTAAACATACATTTGCTTATCAAAAATCAAGTTTTAGCTTCTTGAAAAAATATGATAAGCAGTGCTATCTCTACTCTTTTGACATACATGAACATCTTTAGACTGAATGGACACGATTTTTTTTATTTCATATTTTTTTTTTTTTTCATTTATATATTTCATGAAGAAATGCAATAACTGCAGCAGTGTAGACCTTATTTTTTATACTTTTCAACTCATTATTATATGGGTATCCTCAACTCGAAGCCAATATCTTAGCTGAACCTCTATTAAGCAGCCACCTGTCTTAAGCAAGCGATTTTGGATTATCCCATGACCGCTTGCTTAAGACAGGTTTGACTGTAATAATTTCTATGCTGGGGTGGGGGGGTACAGAATTCCTGCCTTTAAAAGTATTAAAATCTTTCATATATTTCATATATCAGCTGGCTTCACTACAAAAGAAATGGAAGAATGCATTACCAGTATACAAAGGGTTAATGAAACTGTTTAATCAAATGTCTCTAAACCCTTTTTATAACTTTGGCAAACAGTGAAGACCCAGATGAAATGCCGCATAAAGCGACATTTCATCAGGGTCTGCACTGTTTGCTAAGATAAAAAAATCTTCAGTGACAGAGATACATTATTTTTAACCGGCAACCCCTTAAAATACAAACTGGGCAATTCCATACTTATTGTATCAATAGGGCATACTCCATCAGAATGGTTAAACTAAACTTACCTAATGTTTGTAGAAGTATATTTTCATTTACCACAACTATTTGAGCCTGCTCTAAATAGGCCTAGGAAAGGAGAGAAAATAAAAACAGGTAAGCAATAAACATGTGGGTTTCTTCGGTACCGGCATACATATTATAAGTTTTACAACCGAATCAACGGAAACAAGGGTAAGATACTAAACATGTGTAAATTTTCCCATTTTGTGCAGATCCTGAGGTAAAATCATGGAAAATTATGCCATCATCAGGCGCCCTGGCTTATACAATTTTTTTACAGGACAAAAAAAAGTAGGGTCCAGACCAAAATTGTAGGCAGATTCGGGTTACCGGAACCGCACATTTTTTTGGGCCTAACTGACAATTTACTTTATTTGTGGTAGTCTGGATGAATAATCCATTTTATTCCGTAAATAGTTAACTGATCAGATTACAGATAATCATTTATTTGAAATGAGCCGTGGCATGAGATTTCCAACAATTTGACATTTTGAAAAGTGTAGACTCAGACGAACCTGTGCAGCCTCCTTGTAAGCTTAGAGCCTCCAAAAGATGTTCGGTCAGTAGCTTAACACTCATATATTCAAGCGACGAGCAAAGGCTCTGATCAGACTGCGCATATGCACAGGCTGATCTGAGCCTTTGCTGGTCGCACATACCACATTGTTGGAAATCTCATGCACTGGCTCAAATATGAAATATACATATATATCATTATATATACAGACTGAAACAGAGAGAAGTTTTATGACAATTTGCCATTTTTGTACAACACAATATATCAACTTTTAATAATATATTAATATAGAATTAAAAACAGAATGACTAAATTACTTTATTGATTACTTGTAAGTTACGTTGATTAATGTCAATGATTAATGATAGATGCAAATCATGTATAGGACTCAAACATCTAGCCCTAAAGTGAGTATACCTCTGTGTTAGGATCTGGTGCTGGAGCGTTATCACGACGTAAACATGCATGGGCAACGCGTATAACATGTTCAAGTTTTCTCGGTTCTTCTTCAACTTTAGCGGCAAGGAAAAGACACGAAGGGGCCATCTCCTGAAAACAATTTGATTATTATTCAACTTTAGACAAAAGGTCAAGATAATCAAAAATTTGAGCGCAAAATTGTAAATATTTTAGTCAACTATTTTAACATATGTTTGAGTGCTCAAAAGAACCGTCTCATTGTAAGTTCTTTTGAATATCAACAACAGATGTTTTGGTTGAGAAATTAATTTTCATTTATGCATCCTTATTTTAAGGTTGTACTGACTATTTGAAGGTTGTACTGACTATGTTGACACTATTGTGGTATCCATTGAAAATACTTATTTTGACAGAGGTATACAAGCAAGAATCTGGAAAATACAAATTCTGATATCAGCAGTACAATGTTCTATCTATACTGTTTGTTTCTTTTTGTTTAAAATTACTCTTAGTCTTAAGGCTATTTAAACAAAAGTTCCTATCAGGGGATCATCAGCCTGCTCTAATCTAGGAGCAGTCAGATCAGGGACTATTTGTTAGCTCATGAAAATTGGTAGAGCCATTTCTTTGAGTAAACACTGCATCTGATTTTAATTAAACAATCTTGTATCTCTTGAAGCGCCACTAAAAATTTGCAGCATATAATGACTTCAAATTTTGTTTCTATGCTTAAGAAAAAACAAAATAAGGCTTGATGTAACATGCTAACAGATGGCAGATGAATCACAAACGTAGATAAAGAGGAACTAACACGGGTGATCATTTCTTATTTTTGAATTTATCAAATTAGCTTTGGCCCTTTGGTAATAAATATTCATAATTTTTTTATTGGGCCTCGATGCGACAAAACCTGTCTTCAGGGGTACGACAAAACGAGACTAAAATCAGTCTCCTTAGCTACAGAGACTAGCAAGAAAATTGTAATTTCACCTGTAGCAAGTTTAGATATTATACTTTCCAAAAAGCAAATAACAAAGGTGATGATCAGTCTACGCAAATGCGCAGGTTGGTCAGCGCCTTTGTTGTTCGCAAACACAGAAGAAAGACTTTCTCGCGTTGGGGTCCATATGAAATGACAACAAGTGTTACTGTGTAAGATTCTATTGATTCATCAGGGGACAGAAATATTTCGGGAGCACAGTGGCTCAGTGGTAGAGTGTTTGGCTCGAGACCGAGGGGCCCCGGGTTCGAGCCTCACCAGCGTCACTGCGTTGTGGTCCTTGAGCAAGACACATTTATCCTAGCTTAGTACTGGTTCAACCCAGGAAGACCCGCCCCTGTTTAACTGAAAGATTGATGATGGGACGTAAAGAATCAAATCAAACAAACAAACAAACACAATTATTTCAATATTGCATTTCATTTGTCCTGCAGGACGAGTGACTTACAGTTTTCATTCATCCTGCAAACACATGCACTTGTCCTTTAAAAGAGCATGCAATACAGAACATAAGGGAGTAATACGTTATATGACTTCCTAGAGTAATTCTTCCCAAAGCACTCGTCCTACAGGACCAGTTGTAGGACGAGTGTTTTGGGAAGAATTACTCGTCCTATCTAGATTTCACCAGGGCTTTAGATAAGCTTTATTTATCAAAGAGTACAGTACTCATCCATTCTTTAAAAAAGGAGTAACGAGAAATTTTTTTGAGTACTGACTTTTTGTCTTAAAAACACATACACCAAGAAACGATAAAGCTATTTCAACAGGCCATTTAATTGTGCCTGAGCTAACTGCTTGTTTTCCTAGTCTACTAACAAGAGAGCAAACGGTAAGATAACAATTTTTATTTGGCATAATAGGTGTTGGGTTTAGCAGGACAAAGCCGCAGAGGGGACAAGGGGGTGCTGGAGGAGAATGCTTTTTGTAAAAACAGTGCAAATTGGAGCATTACGGGTGCCCTTTTAGTGGCTATTGTCTGCTTTGGGAGGGGTAGGTGGGAAACCAAAATATTGGATCAGAATTTGACGCTACTTGAAATGATCTGAAAGATTTTTTTAGCCATTAGACAGACCAAAATACTTTTGTATAAGCCACTACTTGTTTGGATTTTGTGTATTCGATTTTCTCGCAAACACAGGTCTCCTGATAAAAATAAATGCGGCTAGATTTCAGAGATATTTGCAGAAAATACTGTACACTAGCCTATTACAAGAAAGCAAACACCCTTGGATGGCTTTATTTCTATAACTTTCTTCCGTAGCATTTTGCAGACAGCGTGTTGTGAAACCGAAAGTAAAACTGTGTGTTACACAGCAACCTCGTGGTTTCCGGAGACTTAGACGTGTTTTCATTTGTTGTTGTTTGTTGTTGTATCGGTTACCAGCCTATGAAGGCTCAACTCCAATATAACCTGGGAGAGGCCCACCACTAATGGCAACTGACACCCCGAGACCATTGTACGGTAAAAAAACTCCAAAAAAAACTAGTGGGGTTAACCGTTTAATGTGAGTTTCGGAACTGTACACTGGACACGAAGAGGTCATGCCAGCGTAGCGGTCGGAGTCTGTTTTTTAAAAATGTGGAAAGAAGCCGGAGTGCCCGGAGAAAAGAACCGCAGTAAGCTTGCTCGGAACAGAAAAAAACGAAACAGACATAGCACTTGCCATAGGTCTGCTGTCATGAACTAGCTTTCGCAAGTCCCGACATTACAAGCCGCCCTCAGGGAGATGGAGGGGGACACTGCATCACAGGCTCCACTGATAGGAGAAGCATCAGCATAATGCGTCATAGAACAACACTGTTCTCAGCAAATACCCCCTAACTTTCGAACGTGGTTGAAAAACCCCCCACCCATTAAAAATTTAGTCAGTGATTTTATTTGGGGTTTTGGGAAGCTACCTTTTCCTTCACATTTGGGAAAATATATCATAAAAATTGGGAAAATAAGTACTAAAATACATGAAATTGGGAAAATAAAGGCCTTTTTTGGATTGGGAATGACCCCCCTATAAGGCGTTAAAAATGGCCAAATAAAATCACTGGTAGTGTTAGATAAAAGTTTTCTTGCACACCATATCGAGGTTTCTTCAGTTTTATTCACTTGAGAGAATTCTCTCACATTTATAACCTGTACGATAAAAATCGAACAGCGGCATGTCGGAAGACAAGTGACGTCATCCAGTGATTTTATTTGGGATTTTGGGAAGCTACCTTTTCCTACACATTTGGGAAAATATTTTATTAAAATTGGGAAAATAAGAGCTAAAATACATGAAATTGGGAAAATAAAGGCCATTTTTGGATTGGGAATGACTCCCATATACGGCCTCAAAAATGGCCTAATAAAATCACTGTCATCGTTATGTTAAAGTGTCATCATGTTATGTCCCATCAAAGCATATTCAGGAACTTCTAGAAGCCTTTTTTAAAGTATTAAATGTTGTATTTAAGGATGAGCAAGGAAGAATCTATTATTTGTGCGAGGATGGGATAGAAAAATCTGTCCCTCGCAATCACTGTCATCATGCTCCAAGCCTTGTGATGCAAAACGTGTATCTTAGGGACAGATTTTTCTACCCCACCTTCACACTCATGATATATTCTTATCACATTTATAAGCAGTGATTATACTTACATTTCTAGGAAATCTGCCAAAAGATTGGAACATGTAGAATCTATGCATGTAGACAATGGCTGTGTTGATACATAACTGTGTACTGTATAAAAAGTTAAGGAAATTTGGCAAAACAAAGCAGAGTTTGTGTGAGTTTTGTGTTTTCCTCTTTTTGTAATCTAGTACTGTAATAGTGTCATTTCTAGTTTTGCCATCGTCTCGCGTAAAGAGTGAGCTGGTAGTATTAAATATTTTATGTTCTTGCCGTCGTGTGCCATTATGATTAGTGTTCTGTGTCTCTTGATTGCAGTGCCATGGGTTGGTCTGTTTTGATTGAGTTAAGGCTTTAAGTCCCAGTCAACAATTTCAGTCACCCAGAGTGAGAGAGATAGAAAGGAAGAATGGGATAGACTAAAAAGGCCCAAAACTCCACCCAAATTTGCCTCATGAATCATCCTGTCAACAAACAAAATACAACAGGGCCATCTCTCTGAAAGTTGCAGCAGAGAGCACACCACCCTACCACCCACTGGGTTGGTCTGTGGTTGAGGCATTTCCAGGTCATGCTCAGTTGCTTTCCAACTAATTCTATACCAATGTCAATATATATAAGATTGAACTTTTCTCATTTGTATTAATGTTTCATAGTTCTAAGTAAACATATGTTAACAAGAAAAAAAAGGATAGAAGCAGACGTGGATAGCTGCGAGAATACTCCAGTATTGAGGGAGGCAATTACATAAGACAATGATCAATGATGAACACATCGGCACAGAGTATTTATAAGCCATTATTGGCATTCAACTAAGCCTGAAGTCATTGGCCAGGACATTACGACAGGTAGGAAAGTCACTGCAAAGCAGATTCATTTGGATGGGCTGATGTCACAGCCACTATATATATTGTTTCTAATGCGAGGTACCAAACTCTTTATATCCTTGCTTAAATTTTATCATCATTTTTGTTTGATTTGATTCTTTACGTCCAGTCAACAATCTTTCAGTTATGCACCACGGGTCTTCCTGGGTTGAACCAGTACTAAGTTAGGAGATGTGTCTTGCTCAAGGACCACAACGCAGTGACGCCGGTGAGGCTCGAACCCGCAGCCCTTCGGTCTCGAGTCAAGCACTCTACCACTGAGCCACTGCGCTCCCTAATTTTATCATCATGATTTAATTATTTTTACTTTTTTATTAAAAATTTTTGACCAAAAATTAGCACTGACCTGATCTCCTTAATAATGTTAAATTAGGTCAAGGTCAACTACAGCTTCTAATGCAACATATTTTGTTTTACCATATATGGGGGTTGTGGCCATTTTGGTCAAATGACCTTAAACAATCTAACGAATACTCCATAAACCAGCCCAGTGATTTCTGAGAAAAAGATGTTTAGATAGGTATGTGGCAGTCCAAATGAGTGGCCCTAGATAAAAGGTCACAGGTCATCTTGACATTTGGTACTTATTTAAAACCATTGCCTCATTGGGTTAAATTTTTTAGAGGATTTGGATGACGGTTTGCATGTGTGTGGGTTTGTACGACAGAAATCAGCATTGTGGAGAACACTAAGACTGTAGAAAGTGCACTTAAACATTTTACCTCTAGTTTTGTCGGACCACACCATATTTAAGCTTACATAGTGACATTGTTCGTGTAAGTGTAGTGTTAGGTGTTGCGTCACAACTGCCAAAATTCAAGCTAGTACCTCCAACTTATAAATGGCGCTTTAAATAACCATTTGTAGCTCCTTTTGTCAGATTGCAGAAGGGTTCCTTTGCAGACCGATCCTATAAAATACATTTCTCAGATGTTGAATAGGTATTTAGGGGATAACTGTCATTCAAAGTTTTCATTTGAGGACGTATATCGTTCTTTCTCTATATACTGCCTGGCCCTTGCTTGCAAGTATTATCGGCAAGTTTACTTTGTACACTCTGGGTTCCCGGATGAAAGTAACCATATCTAAACTACCTTAGGGTTCTTTAACCTGCACAAGGGGCGACTATCCCATGCACAGCGGACTTCCAGCTAACGTCCTGATCCGAAGGACAAAGCACTTATCTATAAACCAGTCCAATGTTATTGTTTTCATCCGGGTTTATTGACCACGTGATAACAATTTTTACCATGTTGACTTTTTATTGTGGTTGGCAAAACCCTTTCGCTCAATGCAATGTCCATTGAGCTGAGCCAATATTTAAGTGAGAAAAAAGCATCTTAAACAATATTTTAGCTCTAGTTGTGAAAAAATGAATATGTAGAATAAGTATCGGACATTGATTTACAATATTTTTTTTGCGAAAAAAATATTTTTATTAGTTTTTATTTGATTTTGAAAGGGCCCCCACTCCGGTGTTTAGGTCCGTTGATGGCCATTTCAATCTGCGTTATTTTTGTTAAATGATGATAAAATATGTAAAAAAAACACAGCATTTGATAGGTAAATGATCAAACTTATGGGAACCAGTCGTTGGAATTATTTTTTATGAAATAAATTTGTTTTAAATCGCTATAAAACATGTGCCGTTTCCGGAATCAAGACAACTCGTCGACAGAACAATTCGTCAACACATTTTTGAGACAACTCGTAGACAGATTGTGAGACAACTTGTCGACACTTCATGAGACAACTCGTCAACACTTTTGTTCAAAGTTAATTGACATGTGACTGATAATTATAATTGGTAATCAGGTGCAACAAGGGACAATAATATAAGTATATTGAATGCAGTCATTGAGCAACATTTCTGCATATGGCTGCTTGGATGCTTCTGTATACATGTCATATTTATATATAAAATTTAGGATTTTTCCATTAAATTCGCAGAATTATTTATACAAAGTCTATAAGTTTAATTATCTTTGTTCTTTACCAATATGCAGTCCTTTGCATAAAATGCTGAGATTTTTTTTCTCGCGTTTAATGCATACATGCATAAATTAAAAAATAATCTTCATCTATTCCAGTCTATGTGTATTCAGTGTTTCCGCGAGAGTGCGTTTCTTGCGTTTTTGACGCAATAAATTGGCTGCTGACGCACTGACAGTTTGTCTGTACGACAGTACGTTTTTCGTGACACACACAAAAACAGCAGCGAGAACGAAACTCCATCTTCTTTATGTGCCGAGATCTGAGGACTTCAATTTACCTCGATGACGCTTCTATAAATAGTGTTCCTGTGGAAAATAGAACTGCGCACAGATATCTTTGCTGGGTATTTCCATGATGTATCTGATTTATTTCAAAAACGACGACTGTGCATGTCAAAAGTCATTTGGGATTCGCAAAGATGGGGTTTCGTTCCAAATAATTTTGGCTTGTTTTCGCTCTCGCTGCTATTTTGGGGCATTATGCAGCATAAATTTAAAAAAAGTAGTCTAGAAAAGAAAGTTTTCTTTGCTCAAATACACCAAAATATATAAGACAACGAGTTTAAAAGAAATGAAACCAATGCATCACGTCTATTTTTAGACTGACCGTCTGCGCATTGGTAAAGCGCTCAACTGTTAAACAACAATGGCTGCCCCGTAATGAAATTGGTGAGCAGACGCTTTTATGTCTTCTCCTCTGGAGGATAGGGCTTTAACTACGAGGGTCATCCAATAAAGAATGAGACTTTCTTCATAGTTAGAAAATCTGCGTGTGTATTTAGTTAAAATTCACCAAACTAATAGTATAACATCTTAGCAATTCAGGAATATAAACAATATGCTTGTGATTGATCAGTTGCCATAGTAACGATATGTTTTGTGGAAGGACTTGAAGATGCATGGCCACGTTTACACTATTTTTTGCATACCCACGGTAAACCAACGTCATTTATTTTCGTTCATAGGTAGAATTTAACCCATTGATATCATTTGTTCTACTGAACAATCTTAGTGTTACATAAAATGCAATGAAAGAAGCACTAATTATGCATAACCTTTATTTTGGTTGCCTAGCAACCGATTTACTAGATTTTTTGTAAACACTCTACTTTGCGTTGCTATGGTCACTATGTTAGTGAAGGATATCCCACAAAATGTATCGCTACGTGTAGCTGATTATAATTAGGTATAGATGAACAGAACCCCGCTCACTTAAATTGCCTTCAACTATTTGATATTAATGTTTTAAGTCATGAGGTCAGTGGAAAATACCATTTTTTTCGTAAAAACCTGATTTTTTAAGCTTTGTTTCCATGGTAACAGCTCAAGACTCTGAAACATTACTTTCTGATATTGGTTATAGATAGATTGCATGAGCATATATAAGTATTCATAGAAAAATAAACTATACATTTTAACCTGTTGCCATGGTGACCACCTATGTGGAGCCGGCCACGGATGTTTGCCTTGTCTTCTTATGTTGCCTAGCAACGAAAGTTGGAACTGTGTAACTCGACGATTATGGTTCATGCGAATAGCCAAAAAGACATGCTAGCGTTGAACGAGATTTCATAAGGCTAGCATGTAAATTCACTGTACTATAGAAAAAGTCTCATTCTTTATTGGATGACCCACGTACAAGCAACACAACATTGAATAATTCCCATGAAACAGAAAATGTAACAAAAGCCGTCGACCACACGCCTATTGATAGTAAAACATGCACCGAATTTCGAGAACTTTTATCTTACGAAAGGGGACATTCTTCAAATACCTTTAATATTGACGCATGCTTAGACAAAAAGTAATTATACATTAAAAAAGTTCTGACCCTCTAAATTTGCCAATGACCTCCAAATTTTCAAACAAGGGGTCATCAATGACCCCCAAAAATTTTGGTCCTGCAGAAACACTGTGTATTCACTTTTAAAGATAGCATATCATTTATGTCTGTGAATAGCCTTAAAATGGCCAGTGATTCTAAATTGTTATTTTTTTTCTTTTTTCGGTCTTGCGTTCGATGCGTATTTTAAGAGAGTTATTTTGTTTAGCTCATTTTAATGTCTTAAATTGTTCATATTCACTTTTTGATGAAGAATGGTGTGAATAAGCTGTCTTAAAATAACCCGTGGGCCATTAAAAATTATAGCAGTTATCATTTACTGGTCAAATGACTTAGAATAAAGGTGTCGACGAGTTGTCTCATAGTCGCGGAGTTCTCTCATGATCTGTCGACGAGTTGTCTCAAAACATGTGTCGACGAATTGTTTTATCGACGAGTTGTCTTGTTCCCCGGTTTCCGTGGCCAGAGTTTACTGCCAACCAGAGTAGTTACCAGCTTTTGTATAAAGAACATAGTGTTCGGGATGATATTGATTTGTGACGTAGTGTTTGCACTCGTCTATTGTCATCCCTGCAAATGAAACTAGAGAAAGGGTGTTCAGACACAGAAATTTTCAGCACTGGCTGCGGCAGTGGGGATAGAACCTGAGACCTCCAGCACCAGAGGCTAGTGCGCTAACCACTATGCTTATCATCGGATATATATCATGTAAGGTCAGAAATTTAGATATTCAAGTGACCCGCGGAGCAGTTTGTTTGTTTGTTTGTTGCTTTAAGTTCCAAGTCAACAGCTATGGTCATTGCGGGACGGTCAGTTCACCTAACCACACTTTTTCCTGGGCAGGCTTGAACAAGCGGTTAGCCAGTAATTCGTGCACATACTTTCGCTTGTAACTGACGACAACCCTTCTTGAATGAATCAGCGGAAGGGAGGAGAATGACCATAGGAATCATTTCATGATCAATCTCCACGAAAGTATGGGACAGGACCGGGATCGAACTCGCGACCCCTGGATCTGCAGTCAGGCACACATCTGTAGCCAGACACGTTACCGACTGCGCTACGCAGCCCGCGGAGCAGTAAAATGTGATTTCCGAGTATATATTCGACACTATACTATACCTCCTAAAATTAAAATTTTGACTATGGATATCCCCATTCTAATGCTCTCGTCTCAATTGGGGCGTTGCAAGCAAGTCACCCAAAGAAATGTGACATAATTATGTTGTCAAACTATTTGCTACAGCCTGCAGTATATCGCAGGATATACTGTCATAAATGTTTGATGTTATCCAATCCGATGCCACATTTTAAAGCAAGTGCATTTGAAGGATTGTATCTTTTTTGTGTAGGCAAAGCCAAGTTGCATGTCAACTTTGAGATGACCCCCATAAATCAACAGACTTCATAATTTGACATTTGAACTGTGTGGGAATGTGTCGAAAAGTGCAGGTAATGTAGTTGCTACTAATACTTGGTATTTGGCGAAATGAATGGGTTCTGATAGTATTTTTATCTTTATTTTATTCATAAAAGCGACAGTTGCTGCAGCATGTGACTTCTGAGACACGATGATGGTCCGGTATTTTCGACGTTTTCTCGGTGCTTCAACGGTATTCGAACGAGCGATTGAAAGAAGAGGCTGATATATATCGCCAGGCACGAGTCTAAGAAGCTCTCATACGAAATAACAGAACATTTCGCAGCATTTTCGTTTTCAAAAATCGATTTCTTTGAAAACGAAACACGCTCATAGAAACCAGTAGATTCTTCCAAAACGTGGATACACTGAGAGTCTCTGGCCCATGTCTTGAATGAGATTCGCTGCCTGGTGGCGATATGAAAGCTCCTTGTCGCTGTCTATTCCATGCTTGCGACTGGGAGTGTTCAAAATTTGCTCTTTCGTAAACATCCATTTTGATACCGCCATTCCACAGCACCGAGATGCAAAAGAGACCAATACGCATGCGCATTGTCGGAAATACGTGATGGACAGTCGAAAAACTATCTAGATAATTGGTTAAAAAAATCTCAATTAAACTGATGTATTACAATAAAAAAAATTAAGGTCATCTTTTGATAGTGATAATTAATTCTTATTATTCCTTCAATTAATAATTTCGAGTATTTATAAGTTTTTGAATAATTATATAACACCATAGATTGGTTCCCCATGTTGATAAAGCTCCACTTCCGCTACGCATATGACGTTTGGTAACTAGTAATTTTTTACAAGTAGAGAATCCCACTCATCCGACTGCGCATGCTCCAGAAAGAGCATCTGTTTACATCCTGGGTCAATTTCGCACATCAAAATGAGAAATGAACATGTACTGAAAACTGAGAAGATTTGCCGCACTTTCTTTTCGATACAAAGCCTTTCAAATATTGCTGTTATTGGTAATTTCGATTTTAATAATTTTTTCAATGTCATTAGATTTTGATGTAATCGATTAACGATACCTGCCCAAATAGCGCAAGTGGTAGCGCTTTAGCTTAACGAGGTAAGGGTCCAATGATCGAAACCCACACACCTAATTTTTTTTCTTCCGCATATGATATTTTTTCAAGTAGAGAACCTGCGCATGCTCCAGAAAGAGCGTCTGTTAACAAGCAAAGGTGTTGAAAAAGTTCATAAATAGGCCAGGTATTATATGAAGTCAGTGTGACCCAAATTCAATTAAATTTTTTACTATATAAAAGGCACAGAAAGTGGCTCTTACTCACTTACTATCCAATGATGCAAACCATGTTTCAAGGTCACCAGTCTTGTGGTTCATGTAAAGAAGGTTTAAAGGGTATTCACTACCTAAAAATAGTATGTGAGCATGATCAGGAAATACCACAATCACAAACAGCAGACAACCTCATGGCACTGCAAGGAAGAGACACACAACCATCAAGAGACACCAGGAAGACAAACTAATACATCCGTGGATCATCGTGGCTACAGCATGGGATAGAAACAGGGCTGTGGAAATACCATGCCCGACTTGTCCGACCTGGTCCCATTTCATTCAGGACAAGTTGAAAATTTCAATTTACTTGTCCTTGGACAAGTGCAAAACTTGTATAAAGTTAATAAAATTTTGTATTTCATATTTTGATTAATTATTATGAGTTCACATGTTTCATTGAAAACAGTGTGGATCCTGATCAGCTGGCTTCTTCAGAAGCCAGCTGATCTGGATCTACGCTGTTTTCAAGAGAGTTGATATCTGCATGGTTTCATACTGTTTTCAAAAGTGTAAATTGTTTAAGCACAGAAAGGTATAAGCTAATCTGTACTATCGGACAAGTAAAATTTTCGTTGGACAAGTACATTATGGCTATTTACTTGTCCCTGGACAAGTAGAAAATTTTACTATTTCCACACCCCTGGATAGAAATGTATAGAACTCCCGTAAAACAAAAATCTGCACCCTGCAGAGCGTGTCTGCATGGTCTGTGGAAAGAGCGCACAAGAGGTCCGAAGGATCGAATCCACAAAAAGATCAGACATCAACGCCAAAGCATTGCTCGCCAAATATGGGGGCATTAATGTAGAGAGTGGCGTTAGGCTTAAATGAAATATATGTGTGGTTCCTGTTGCCTACCTACCCTAATTTTTTTAACCCTATATACCCTAAACAATAAAATGGTCTTTGGAGAAAAAAATGGGCACTTTTTCAATTTCTGTCACTATTTTCTTTGTTAAATGTTATAACAAAATTTAATAATTTCCCTACTTACCTACCCTAAATTTTCTTGGCATGAAACAGGAACCACACATATATTTCATTTAGGCCTTATGTGTAGAAGCTGTTACTCGAAATTACAGAACCTCGATCAAAGATGTAGACTTTTTTATGAGGAGTGCCAACGAAATGCAAGGATAGTGATGCGTGCTAATACTAAAAGAATGATGCGCTCCTGAAAATGTTGGACCCCCCTCTGGATCCTTGAGAAAGTATAGTTTTCTCTTCAATAAAACCATTGCCCCCCCCCCCCTCTGTAAAATAAGCTGAGGACTAAAAAACGTCTCAGTCTGGACTCCCCCCCCCCTGTCAAAAATTCCTGGATCCGCGCATGATATTATACATGCTTTAAAGTCAAATTACGGGGGTCGCGCACATGCGTTCCTTTTTCGCCACGCTCCCTAACTGTGAATGATGACCATCCCGCCCCCTCCCCTAAAATCACAATTTTATCATAGATCCCATAAAATATTTATTCAATCTGAACCCCCTTAAATTATTGAAATTAAAAGATAGACCCCCTCCTTAAAAAAGGTCCGAGTCCACATAGGCTACGAAATGTCAGAGTAGCCCCCATCCGATCGGAAATCCCCGACACAGGCATGCACGGACCCAGGAAGTGTTGTTAGAGGGAGTCCAATTTATCTTTAACAACTTTTTTATGGTGAGAATCCAAATACCTTTCAAGGTGTATCACCATCGGCCAATTTCAATGGCGTTTCGCTAGCGGCCGAATTAATGGCCCAACATTGAATTCTGACTTGCCTTTGAGATTTTCAAGTGGATCCAGACGAGTATTGCTAAATAAATCCTATAGCTTTGTGATTTTGCTGGGCCCGGAGCCCCGGCCCCCTCTGGATCCGCGCATGGATAGTTTTCCTCGTAGCCTGGCTTATTTAATGAACATGAGACAGAGGGGCCGCGGGTTCGAGCCTCACAGGCGTCACTGCGTTGTGTCCTTGAGCAAGACACATTAATCATAGCTTAGTACCGGTTCAACCCAGGAAGACCCATCCCTACATAACTGAAAGATTGTTGATGGGACGTAAGGATCAAATCAAACAAATCTCCTTCGCAATGCTGTGCTCCGGAAACATAAACTTCTTTTAACACCAAACACATTATTCAGAATACAGGCACAGAGGATTTTGTAATAATATAGTGGTGTTTAATAATGAGAGAATGGTCGACATTGTTGCGTTGGTACAAGGTCGCCCACATTTCCACCAACTACCATTGTGGGCCCAACGTATCTTTGCTATCTGTGTAGTGACCCCAAACACAAAATATGACGTCCGCTGATATTGTTCACGAATTCCAAGCATACTCGCACCTGGGTGAGAAAGGGGGGGGGGGGGTACTCTGATATTTTCAAACATACGTAGGCCCGGACCATTTTTGGGGTTAACTTTTTGGTGTTTTGTGATGACCCCAAAAGATATCCACAAAATCTTCATACCCCAAAAACTATACATTTTCTGAAAACCCTCAAAGGTATTGAAATTCAAAATTTTGAACCCCAAAATGGTGCGAGCCCACGTATGAATGAAAATATTATAGTACCCCCCCCCCTCCACCCTCTCCTCGCAGATAGAAACAGGGGCCGGGGGCGTCCAGACTCAAATAACAGAAAAAACTCTGATAAGGGTGTTTTTTGTTGGGTTTTTTTTTGCAACTATATTTTTTTACGGTTGAAAAGGGTCGAAACATTTATCGGGGGGGGGGATGCAACTTTTTATTATTATTTCTTTTTTTTTTGGGGGGGGGGGGGGGGGTGGGGGTGCAAATTCTTATTTCTATAGAAACCTATATAACTTGTGATTTTTCGGGGGGAGGGGGGGGGAGTCCGGACCACCTATCCCTCTCTGGATTCGGGCATGGGTAAGAAATAAGTAATTGCCCACTTCCCTGTCACGGATTGAGTTTTCTGAAAGTCTCAGAAGGTTTACCGGCCGGCGCAGTCGGTAACATGTCTGACTACTGTTTTTTTTTTTTTTTTTTTTTTCGGGGATGGGGGGGGGGGGGGGCAAATGCTTATTTCCAACGAAACTTAAAGAACTTGTGATTATTATTTATTTTTATTTATTTATTTACTATTTTTTTTGGTGGGGGGGGGTGTCCGGACCACCTATCCCCCTCTGGATCCGCACATCGGTTAGAAATAAGTAATTGCCCACTTCCCCGTCACGGAATGAGTTTTGTAGGTGCAAACTGAAAGTCTCATAAGTGTTTCCCCTGTGAACATTTGAAATTCCAGAAAATAGTTGTACCGGGCCGCGTTGCGTCTGACTAGATGCGGGGTAACTGTATTTTTGTTTATTTTCGGGTGGCGGGGGATGCTTATTTCCATAGAAACCCATAGAACATGTGATTTTTTAGGGGGATGGGGGATGCTTATTTCTATAGAAACCCATAGAACATGTGATTTTTTAGGGGGATGGGGGGGGGGATAGGGTCCGGACCACCTAACCCCCTCTGGATCCACGCATCCAGTGTTGGGTTGGGGATGCTTATTTCTAAAGGAACCTATAGATCTTGTAATTTTTCAGTTGCCATATTTCTGATAACAGAACAAAATAAACTTTATAAAAAAATCCAATCCGCACGTACAATTGGGCCACTATCGGCCCGCCAACGAACAACCATCCGCAGGTGACGGTTCGTCGGCGGGCCGATAGTGGCTCGTGATGGGATGCTAGCTTGGAGCAGTTGTTTAAAAATCGCAAATGCACTTTTTATTCAATACCGCAGATGGACTCAAGACGCCACAGGTATTTTCCAATACTACGTATTTTTCCATTACTACGTCAGTGTATATGCCTATAAATAGACGCAATGGCGTTTAGTAGTTACCTGTCTTAATATGCTGACAAGCTATTAAAGGGAGAGAACCAGTCTAATAACACCAACTAATAGGTTGTTGAAACGTCCTAAAGTCAAAACGTCCCATATATTTCTTTTCTTTCTGTAGTATGTTCCTCCTGTTGATCAGAAGCGCCCCGTCCATGAAGGTGTAAAAATTCCAAAATAGTGAGTTATATGAAATAGGTGCGGCCTAACTGCAACCAACCAATGGTTAATTGCATTTGGCACTTAATGATTTGTGTAAGTGTTGGACAAAATCCCACTGGACACCCCCTGCTTTAGCCTCATTGTCTTAGACCGGAAGCATTTTTCAAATACTTTCATTATTGTGCCTGCACAGACAATGGCAAAAGCCTCATTTTTCTATAGGGGACATATTTTTTTGCAGCGTGGACGGACCCTCTCACGACGTCACTGACATGTATGTGACTATGATTTTTAGAAAGATACAATGTACACATCCCTAAATTGTGGCATAAGGTCTTTTATGCCAAACATGTATGTGTGTTTATAGATACAGATCAAATGAAAGGTAAACATATGCAAAACTTAATGAGCACTTCACAAACTGCTATATAGTATGCTATCTAAGGCTAAGTGCTTGATGATGCTCACCAATATGCTCCAGGGTTTTGCAACAGATATAGGTTAGCGACACCGGTCTATAGTTCTCGGCATCATATTTTTCTCCTTTCTGAAAGACCGGGATACGTTTGCTTGTCGTCAATCATCTGGAACATTGCCCTGAGCTAAAGATTCATGATAGATTTGTGCTAGGATCTGTGTACTACACTCTTTAAGTACCCTGGCATTAAGGTCATGTGCTTTATGCGCATAAAATCCATCCAACAGTTTAGGGACCCTTTTCCGGTGAACTGTTATTTCCCCCATGGAGGAGAATGGACTAGCCCCTTTTGAGGGCGGGTCAGAATTTGCCTCACAAGTGAGGGCAGATTGGAATTGCCGGTTACAAATATCAGCTTTTTCCTTAGTATGAGTGCCACAGAGTTGTCTGCGGTTTGTGATTGTGGTTATTTCCTGATCATACTCACTTACTATTTTAGAATTCCATTTTCTCTTAGTGATGTGATCCGAAACACGTCTTTTTGCAGTTATTTGACAAATGACCAAAACTTCTCTATTTTTCCACTTTTATTTTATCCAGAAAGGAGGAGTTGTTCTCAAACGTGAAGATATTGGAACCGTGTTCCAAAGTGTACTAATTGTGCTCCTTTTGTTGCAGGTTTTTTTTGCTTTGTTATGAGAGAGACTTTATGTTGTCTCTGTCAAACAATAATCAATCTGATATTATTGAAGCGTCTAACTCCACCTCCAGATATTTAGATGACTTACTTGATATTGATAATCCTTATTTTGAACAAATGGTCGGTTAGATATATCCTACTGAACTTCAGTTAAATAAGTCAAATTCTTCTGATACTGAAGCTCCGTTCATGGACTTGAACTTGTCAATAACAAATGGCATAGTTTCTTCTAAAATTTATGATAAACGGGATGATTTTAATTTTGAAAAGTAAATTTCCCATTTCTTGATGGAGATGTTCCTCGCTCCCCTTCCTATGGTGTATATATTTCTCAGCTCATTCGTTTTGCTAGAGTGTGTTCTAATGTTGATGACTTCAACAACAGAAACTTAGTTTAACTGTTAAGTTATTAAAACAAGGTTATAGATAATAAAATTTGAGAAGCATTTTCTAAATTCTACCCCAGACACTCAGAGTTAACTGTTAAATCCACATTGGGTTAGAAACTCTTCTGCAACCGGGCATATCAGAACCTATTTTATGGTGATTTAGTTTATAAATTCAAACGAATTGTTGGAAAACCAAATTTTAGTGATCAATTCAAAAAGATTGTAAAACGTTATATAAGGATTGGATATAACTTGGATGTCATGCAACAGTCTGCATGCCTGGATTTAAACCCAATCACGGTTCATAGCTGTGGTTTCCTCTTTAATTGCACTTTTCCATTGGTACCCTGGGTCAAGTGTGGTACTTGATTGTATTGATTTCTGATCTTTGCACCCTTACTCACTTTGCGGTCACCTGCTGGGAAAGGGCTGACCTCTTGGCTCTCGTCAGAGATGGCTAATTGTGACATTGTCATTTTCCCATTGGTATCCTGGGTCAAGTGTGGTGCTTGATTGTATCGATCCCTGATCTTTGCCCTCTTTCTTACTTTTATAATGTCAAATTAAACTTTTAGGCTGCTGTCCGTTCTAAGGTGGTGGCTCTGTTGTTGTTGACTTTTTGTTTATTGTTACTCCCATTGTGGGTGTCTGTAATTGTTCTATGTTTGTTGTACGTTACTTTATGTCCATTCTAGTATTGCAATCATCTTGATGGGGAAGAGAGAGTTGATTGCTTTGCTTAATTTGTCTTCCTGGTGTCTTGTGATGGTTAAGCGGCTCTTCCTCGAGGTGCCACCGGGTTGTCTGCAGTTTGTGATTGTGGTATTTCCTGATCATACTCACTTACTATTTTTGAATAATTTATATCTTCTAAGTAAAGTAAGGCTAATAAACTTTACGATAGAGCAAACAAATTATATAAAGCAGCACTTCTTACAAGGTGTTATGTTCAACATTTCCTTAGTCCTTATATCAATTCTGAGGTCAACTATAAACGACATTTTATCAAAATTCCATTCATTAACAAAGGTATGGAGTTTATTGATTTACATAGTATCTTTAAGGATAATTTAGTAATTTCATCTATTCCAAATTACTTTAACAATTCTGAAACTACTATCATTTGTTATAAATATAACAAACCAATTAGGTCTGCTATATTCAACTTTAATAAAATTGTAACTGATATAGATTCCAATACCCCCGCCTCCTGAAATTGTCAAAATTCTAGTTATTTATATCCGTCTGCAGAACATGTGATTACGGGTAATCTAAATGTCATTCCTGACGCTAGAGTTCGCAATATTATTTCTTAAGGTCCTGAATATAGATTTCCATCTAATATTCGTCGCTTCAGTTGCTATAGTGTTCTAAGTTACATTTTGGTCAAAAATGAGTTATGCATACCGTTGGAAAGGGGATCAAATGTTCTATCTACTGGTGAAGATTTCACTTGCCTATCTCCTCCCAGTAAGCTTACAATCGCTGTGTTTTTCTGTTCTATCTACAAAAAGACAATTTCGTTCAATGCTTTAGTGTTCTAAGTAATTTTCATCCAATGGCCAATGGTGATTATGTCACGTGACTGAGTAAATTCAGTGTCATACTGTTCTATCTACATAAAGTCACTTCCCTTGGAGAAATTGCTAAAAATTGCAGTTACCCCCCTTACATAAATTTAAAGTTCCTAAATTGAAGCGGTTTGTCGGTCTTACGACGAACTAATAGCTATATCAGCTACTTTTAGGTCCAAATAATCCCATCAGTCAAAAATATAACGCAAATTTATCCACGCACAGAATAATAAGCTGTAGAAACAGATTACCTCCCTTACACATATCTAAACTACTTTAATTGAAATACTTTGTCGATGTAAATACAAATCAATGGTTAAATCTGCTACTTTTAGGTCAAAATAATCAGTTCAGTCTAAAATATTATACAAATTGACCCCATTGACAGAAAAATTAACTGTAGAAACAGATTACCTCCCTTGCATAATTTTTAATGGCATAATCCGTGCGGTTTGTTACTGTTATGCCAAATAAATGACTAAATCTGCTACTTTCAGGTACAAATAATAATTTCTGTTCAGACTAGAATACGAATTGACTCCATAAACAGAATAATAAGCTGTAGGAAAATATAGAGCACTATAGCATTGAACGCAGAAGGTGATTTTTAGGGCATAATGTTCTATCTGCAAACTGTAAAATGCCCGTAAATTCCATATTACTGTTAAAATTTCTCCAAACCAAGGTCATTTACACTATATGTATATATTTTAAGCCTCTGGTATGATTTAAAGGTCTGTGATGAATAAGGCATCAAAAATCAGGATGCTAAAATTTTCAAACTCATTTTCTCAAAACATGTGCGATGGTAGATAGAACACTATAGCACTAAAGCGACGTATTGATTTCCCTAAATGTCGTCTAGAGATTGCTGCTTCTTTAAATGACTTAGGTAATCGTTGGTGCAAACGGGAAAATGTTGAACCTGATGCCTTGAAGGAATGGAAGATTAACATTTTTAAAATTATTGATACTCTTATATTTTATTTTACTCTCGTAATACACATCTTTTACCCCTTAAACCTGAATCTTCTTTTTGGCATCTTAAACGAGGTATCCAGGATTTTCATATGAACTATGTTTTGGTTCCAGCAGATAAAGCTGCTAACAATGTTGTAGTTGTTTGATGATTGTATTATATTAATACTCTTAAGCGTGAGCTTGTTGAAACTAATGCCTATAAACTGCAGTCTTCTTTGAGTGAGAGGGTGATTGTCGATGGACATGGTTGCCATATAGCCCCAAATTTCGATGACAAAGCTAAAGAAAATCAAGACAAAGTTCCTACGTTATACTGGTTACCTAAACTCCATAGAAACCATATAAAGTAAGAGAGATTTATTGCTAATTGTAGCTCTTGTACGACAACAGAACTTTCTAAATTGTTAACCTGGTGTCTTACAGCTGTTCAAAAAACATGTTATCAAGTACTGTGAAAAGGTATATGAGAGATGCGGTAAAAACCTATTTTGGTCTATTAAAAATTCAGGTGAAATTTTAGATAAACTTAAAGCTAGAGATTTCAATGTGACCAGTTTGTCTACTTATGATTTTTCTACTCTTTACACTACTTTACCTCATAGTTTAATTAAAGATAAACCTATTTATCTTATTGAAAGAACCTTCCAGAGAGAAGGCTCTCCATACCTTGCATGTAATGACAGAAATGCATTTTTTACTTCGGAAAAACCTAAAAAATATCATGCATGGTCATGTCAAAATGTATGTGATGCGCTGACCTTTTTGTTGGACAACATTTTTATTTGATTTGGCACCAAGCTGTATAGACAAGTAGTTGGGATCCCTATGGGCACTAATTGTGCCCCCCTGGTTGCCGATTTATAACTGTTTTGTTATGAGAGGGACTTTATGATGACTCTTTCTGATGATAAGCAGGCTGATGTTATTGATGCGTTTAAAGTAAGTAAGGGTGCAAAGATCAGGAATTGATACAATCAAGTACCACACCTGACCCAGGATACCAATGGGAAAGTAAGAAACTCACAGCTAGACACCCCAAACGAGAGCCAAGAGGTCAGCCCTTTCCCAGCGGGTGACCACAAGGCACAGACACCTACAAATGCAAAGCAAACACAAGACAGAAAAAAACATAAATGATCCACAAAAGAAGTACCCCCTTGGAACGATCAGTTAAATATTTTACTGGAGGGCTTAAACCGGTTTAACAGCGCATCACCCTCATCCTTTGAACACTACTTCTAGATATTTGGACGCTACTTTAAACATTAATAATGTTTATTTTCACAATATGGTTAGTCAAATATACCTTTCAGAGCTCCAACTTAATAAAGCCAATACCTTTGATACCGAAGCTGCATTTTTAGACTTGCAACTCTTCTGCAACAAGGCATATCAGAACCTATATTTTATGGTGATTTAGTTTATAAATTCAAACGAATTGTTTGAAACCCTAATTTTAGTGATCAATTCAAAAAGATAGTAAAACGTTATATAAGGGTTGGATATAACTGAGATATCATGCGACAGTATGCCTAGTTTTAAACCCAATCACGGTTTATAGCTATGGTTTCCTCTTTAATTACACGATGGTGGGTCAGGCCTCAGACTCTATGATGGCTCTGACGTAAAGCTTTAAGCGATGGGTTGGTGCCTGATGCTTATCTGTAGCTGGACCCACCGTGGCTCAACTTGAGTTTTTTTAGCTCTGGCTATCTGTGAGTCATGAGCCCTTTTCTTTGTTTCGTCATGGTGTGTTAATTTGATAAAACATTGCATTAGTTAGATGGCCTCCATGAGGGCTGAACATTTCTTGTACTTAAACAACAGCAGAATCTAGGGCGAAGATTTGGTACCAGTAAAATGCATTTAAGCCCCCCAGTGGCTTAGGCTGCTGTCCGTTCTAAGGCGGTGGTTCTGTTGTTGTTGACTTTTTGTTTATTGTTACTCCCATTATGTGAGTCTGTTATTGTTCTATGTTGTGTTGTACGTTACTTTATGTCCATTCTAGTATTGCAATCATCTTGATGGGGGAGAGAGAGCTGGCTGCTTTGCTTAATTTGTCTTCCTGGTGTCTCGTGATGGTTGTGCGGCTCTTCCTCGAGGTGCCACTGGGTTGTCTGCGGTTTGTGATTGTGGTATTTCCTGATCATACTCTCTTACTATTTTTGCATTTGTCAATTTCTAATGATATTGTTTCTACCAAAATTTATGATAAATGTGACGACTTTGATTTTGAAATTGTCAATTTCCCATTTTTAGATGGTGATGTTCCTTGTTCTACATCCTATGGAGTCTATATCTCATTTGGTTTGCTAGAGCATCTCAATATGTTACTAACTTCAACACTCTCAATAAATTGTTAAATCAGAAACTTCTTATACAAGGCTATCGGTATCATAAACTTCACAAAACCTTTTCTAAATTTTATAGACGATACTATGATTTGATATCTAAATTTCAAGTTGGACTTAAATCTCTCTTGCGTCAAGGACTTTGGGAACCTGGATTTTATGGGGACTTGGTGTATAAATTGAAGAAGATTGTTGGCTCTAATAATTTTTCAGCGCAGTTCATTAAAATAATTTCCCATTATAAAAAGATTGGCTATAACATTAATGTATTGCAACAGACTGCATGCTTGGTGGTCAACTCAATCACAGTTGGCAACTTTGCTTTCCTCTTTAATTGCACACCAGTGGGTCGGACTTCAGACTCTATGACGGTTCTGACTGAAAGACTTATCTATTGATGATACGGTAGGGGCCTGATACTTTCGATGTTTGTCGGGCCCACCGGGGTTTATATGTTGGATTTATTTTGCTCTGGTATTCAGTTTTATTTACTGTTGAGTCCTTATCTTTGCTTCATCTCCTTGTTATATCTTGATTTATATGTTCTGGGAGATGATGCATTGATAAGTTAGGGGTCTTTCATGCAAACCAAATATCTTTGTGTCTTGATCAACATCTGAATTAAGGGTGAGGTTGGTGCGGTGTAACCGGTTAAACCCCCAGCACCCTAGATAAGCAGTGTATTTGCGTAAATACGCAATTAAAATCCTCAAAAAAGCAATTAAAATAAAATGTGTGTGTACCGAAAAGCAATTTTAACGATCAGTATGCAAATACATGCGATGTCAATGCATACCATTTGGTCCATTTTGTTTTCATTTGGGTAATTAACAAATGCCAGTTGGATATTGATTTTTTCACTGGTGACACAATATTGATAAGTTAGGGGTCTTTCATGCAAACCAAATATCTAAGTGTCTTGATCCAAATCTGAATAAAGGGTGAGGTTGGCGCCGTTAAACCGGTTTAAGTCCTCCAGTAAAATATTTTACTGACCGTTCCAAGGCAGTACTTCTTTTGTTGATCTTTTGTGCTTTTTCTGTCTTATGTTCTGGCTTTCTTTGTTCCAGAGCATTTTCATCAGCATGTGTTCAAGCATGCAAAATATGTAGGAATACTAAAGTTCAGAGGGATAAATGGAGGGGGGGGGGGGGCTCGTTTCTCTTCTGTCCCCACAAGTGCCAGTGGGGTGGTTTTTCATGAAAGTAAGCGGCCTTGGTCTGATGGGGTATGAAACCCCCTACCCGGAACCCCGAACCCTGAACCCCGAACCCCACACCCCTGAACCCCTCACAGGGTCGTTTCGGCCTTGGGTCGTTTGGGCTGAGTCGTTTCGGCCTGGGTCGTTTCGGCCTAATTTTGGGGTGAGTCGATTCGGCCTATTTTAGTGGGTTGTTTCGGCCGTGAGTCCTTTCCGACGTGGGTCATTTCGGCCCATGTTGGTGGGGGGGGGGTACTCTACATACATAAGCTTGGACCCAGTATCTACTGCTTACCCAATAAAAATATCAGGAATATCAGGCAATCCCAAATAATATAGAAATGATCCCCCAAATTAGTCCAATTAGTCATATGTTTGGACCACCCAAAAATATCCACAATTTCTTCATACCCCCAAAAATAGTCTTTTTTCTGAATCCTTAAAAATAGTCCGAGCCATATGCATATGAACGTATGAAAATATCGAAGACCTCCCTCCTCCCGGCGTTTCGACCAGTTTGAATATTGATGCAAAGAATGTTAAACTGTTCACCACATTATAGGTTGATAAAGTAAAGTGAATAATTCACAATTTAATATTTGTGTCATCTTTATCGCATGTGCGTGATGTGATCATTTAAACATGCATGGGCAGCCATCTACTGGGACTAGATGCCTAGATGTCGGTCCATATGTGATTCCAAGTCCCTACTATGTATGTGCAGCCAGCAATGATTCTGAAAAGACTGCACGTTTGTGCAGACTCATCTAAGCCTTTGCTGCTCGCGTACGACATCTGCAAGTACCATAAGGCTTGTAAACATGATCTCATTTGGGGCATTCATGTGCCTTATCTCACATGTGGTAAGGTATCCTTTAAACATGAATGTGCAGCCATCCAATGGAGCTAGACCCCTGCAGTTTGGTCCGTTTACGTACTTAATTTGTACTTAAAACAGCAAAGGCTCTGAATAGGTTGGTATTATTTGTATGGGTTTGGGTATGTATCATCATTTTTTTTAACTGTGTAGGAGTCTTTTGAGACTGCAGCGCTACACAGGCTAGTATAAGATATCATAAAGAGAACTCATTTATATTGTAATATATGGGGGGTCTGGGCTATATCGGGCCAAAACGACCCATTAAAATGGGCCGAAACGACCCACCCTAAAATCAGGCCGAATCGACCTAGGCGGAAATGACCCGGCCGAAACGACCCACAGCCAAAACGACTAATGTCCGAAATGACCCTCGTCCGAAACGACCCGAAACCGGGGTTTCTGGACATCTCGGCCCCTAACAAACTCGGCCCCTGACAAACTCGGCCCCTAACAAACTCGGCCCCCACAAACTCGGCCCCCACAAACTCGGCCCCTAGCAAACTCGGCCCCTATATAATGTACAGTTTTTTTTTGCACAGAACGCATTGTAACTGGTGTCTAAAGTGGGGCTATAGATGTTACATCTTTTGTCAGAACTTTGCCTTTTATATGCGAGCTGCGTCGGGTTACCTTGCCGATCTCGATAGTCCTGTGTGCTGCATCCCCTATATATTACATTCAACATATAATTATCGTTCCGATATAACGCTAATTCCTTTGCGAAACGGAAATATTTGGAAATATTCGTTAAATAAATCGAATTGTGCACAGTAAAACCTCGGAAAATTGAACTCCGATTTTTCGAAATACCCCCTAATTCGAAATAAATTTCGAACACATTGGAATCAGAGAATATAGGGCCTCTTTATGAATTATTTAAAATATTATGTATTGTGTGCGTGAAAGAAACGTCTCCCCGAGACGTTTCTCTTATGCACACACTATATTTGCTTGATAGGGAAAACACTGATAATAATCATTTTTGAAAGTACATTTTTATATTTTTCTCCCTATAGGCTAATTGGAACTCTCGATATTTCAAAATAAAATCTCTAGTCCCTATGACTTCGAATTTCCGAGATTCGACTGTATATAAAAAATGTCTAAAATTATCCAAGACTGGTATCACCCATTCGATTTCCCCATATGTATGCTTTAGTCGAATTTTCTGTCGAGTGTATTTGCGAGGGTCTGGATGGGGTATAATGATTAGTGAATAATGGCCCTCTTTTATAATGAATAGTGAATAATGAGCCAAAGAAATAATGAATAGTGAATATTGAGGGCCTAAAAAATAATGAATAATCATATTTTTAATGAATTGAAGAAAAAATTAATGAATAGTGAATAATCAGATTTCTTTGCCACCTTTTTTACTGTTAATGAATAATTGGTCTTATTTTAATGAATAAGCCAAAATTTTAATAAGATGAATAATGGGCTAAATTTTTAATGAATAGTGAATACCAGACCCCCCCCCCACCCAGACCCTCATTTGCGCAGGCTCGATAGAGCTTAAACAAGTGCGATAAATCATCGGAACAATATCACTCCTTCGATTTTCACATGTTATGTATGATGCTCTAGCCAAAACATGATCTTTTTTATCCGAGGAGCGGACCAAAACTCTCTCGAGTCTGTGCATTTGCTGAGGCTCGATCATGAATGCTTTAGCTTAACCAAGACCCATATCACCCATTCGATTTCCGCATATGTAAGCTTTATCTACAGAATAGCGGTCGAAAGCTCTGGTTTTCTCGCATCGAATTATCAACATCGAGACTGTCCCGGGTATCATGTAGAACGCCCATGCATGTTTGAGTTAACATACCCGAGTATTCGACTGAACCTTTCTTTCACAAAAATGGACAGCGTCAACATCATAAAGTGCCAATATCCATCACAACATGCATTATCTGCATACGTTTTTAATGGGCACTAATGTGTATAACCAATGATTCGCATGTATAATGAAACTAGCCAGCCTCCTGAACCATATTTCGATTGGGGGCTGAGTCTGTAGGGGTCGAATTTGGTCCCCGAATATATGGAGGCCGAGTTTGTTAGGGGCCGACTTTGTTAGGGGCTGAGTTTGTCAGGGGCCGACTTTGTTAGGGGCCGAGATGTCCCGGAATCGAAACCGGGGGTTTCATACCAATACGATACAATAATTGTTAATTTTCTTCAGATCCACAAATTCAATTTTTACAAAACTTTCAGGATATTTAGATATTGATATAATGCTTCTTTTGAACGCAAATTTATTAATTTTCATGCTCAAGTTGTTGCATGAGATCATTCGGTAATTTCCATGAGGGGTTCGGGGTGGGGGTTCGGGGTAGGGGGTTTCATACCCCATTCCTTGGTCTTCCAAAAAAAAAAACACGAAATTCTTGGTGAAATCTCTTGCTGCATTCGTGACAGGTAAAGCTCTTCCACACGTCGAATCAGCAAAGAATCCCAGAAAATCAACACTGATCACCAATTTCGACCTGGTTGTTTGGGGTAGGTTTAAAAAAAACTGACTAGCGTACCAAAATTACCCCAAAGTTACCCCCCCCCCCACCAGCTGACACTATAGGGTCTAATGCCGCTGCGAAATGCTACGTTGGGTCGGGTCTGAAAGCCCCTGCCGATCCGAGCTGCCGACCCACATAGTTTATTTTTCAATATCATCATCTGTGGAGATTTTTCAAAAATAAATATTTTCTAAAATCATCACATAGACTAAAAGCAACAAGTGGAACATTTATAATAATAGTTAACAGTTATAATTTTATTTTAATTGCCATTTCACCAAGGTTAATCAAAATGTCTATAAATAGACCCGGATGTGGCCTTTAGGAAAATGACGATTTTCGTGAAATTAACGCATTTTTAAGAAAGATTCCTTTAAACTTTTTCTTCGATTATCTTTTTTTTTCAGAATGTTTGTCAAACTCGCTTGTGGACCTCTCAAATTTCTAATGAAAATCAACTGAAACGTTGATTCACTTGGCTGTGGTTTTCAGACCCCCTGCGAGCAATAAAATCAAAATTATTGTTAGTTACTATTATTATCATTGTTCCACTTATCGATTTTAGTCTATGTGATGATATTAAATAAAAATTATTTATGAAAATTCTTCACCGAGGATGGATTTGAAAAATAAACTATGTAGGTCGGCAGCTCGGCTCGGCAGGGGCTTTCAGACGGTAACAAGTCGTTTCGCCCCAAGACCAGTTCGCCCCTAGTCGTTTCGCCCCTGGTCGTTTCGCCCCAAATGTGATGCCAAGACGTTTCGCCCCTACACCCTAGTCGTTTCGCCCCACTTATTTTTTTTTACCCTAGTCGTTTCGCCCCATTATTTTTAATCACTTTAAAATGTTATACACTTCATCAAGATATTTTAAGCATTATTATATGATAATAATTTAATTTTAACGATGAACACGCTTCAGTAATAATTTAATTTTAACGATGAACACGCTTCAGTAATAATGATAGCATTTAAGCCTTATGGAATCCAGATCTATCTCTTTTTGTTTATCAAAAGCCATCTGATCAGGATCCACACTGCTATTATTATTATCTTATAATTGGTATGGTGCAGGGTCGAGAGTATAGGTGTCCATGAAAAAAGTTTGGGAGGAGTCTAGTGCATAAATGTAATAAGCATGACTAGGTTAAACCGTGATAACAAAATACAATGCTTACATAAAAAATACTTATACGAGTAAAATATAGATTAAAAAATAATTTTATAATTCCTTCATCCCTGCGCCAATAAGCAGGGTGGCAGTGCTCTGCTCATTGCATTAAGAAAAGGGACTGATCAACCAGTTAATGTAATTGGACGTTAATTGTCTCTAATTAAAGTAAGTGTGCGGCCGGATAATCTTTAATCTGTGAGTCATTAATGGGATTAAGACTAGGGTGTCGAAAACACACGCCAATCAATCAGCTTCAATAAACTTTGATTAATCAATTTAACTTCGATATGTCGGTGACGTGCTTTGACTTCGTCAGTGAACGTACGTTTTTTTTTTTTATCTGGGAATTTTAATTAAACTTGAATTAATGCAACAAGTGGAACAACCTTTAATCTTTTGTATGCCACCAATAAGACTATATATGGTTCTTCTTGTGCTTCTAACGTCACTTTGTACAGCTCACCATTAGGGGGAACGGAAAACATAAACAAACAATAACAAAACTCCTTGCCCTTCAAGGCGGAATAAAAACTTACACTTTCAGGAACACTGTGCAGACGAAATTGTCACGTCTATCCCCACAAGATTGAAACCTGCTTTAGAACATTTCCAAAATTCAAACTAACTAATGCCCCACACTTTTACTTAATTCAAAATAGGCGTAGGATAAGGGCAGGATACAGCCCGAATTCCTTTTTTGAAGCCAAAGTGGGTGCATAAAACTGGGTGTGCCGTGTGTGCTATATATGACTTGTGCGCCGGGACCGCGGCACACCGTCACAATAACTGAAAATTGTTGTTCTAACGTCACTTGATATTTTGAGCATCTATTGTGTATATCTTGCGAGAAGGAAGTTGATGGTCGTCGCCATGCAATTTCGTGCTCTTAGCAAACTTATAAGAATATATGGTATTTACTGCATACTAGATTAACGAAGGCTTTGACCAACCTGTGCATACGCACAGACTGGACGGAGCCTTCGCCCACAGAGCTCCTGTTTGTATCTAAACCAACACAAAACATTTGTATAACCCACTTAGCTCCAAGCAGGTTTCATATGGTGAAATATACACATTATATAGCTTTTTACGAGTCTGTCACTTCTTTTTTAGACATGGAACAAATGGACTTCATTACCTAGCATTTCGGAATCCAACATTACAGTTCAGTCGCCGACGTTTGTGCAATCTACCCTGATGCGCAAACAGTGGAGACTCATTTATATTTAAAATTGACATCATTTTGTGTAAATATTCTTATCACAGTTCTCTTTAGGGTTCTAATTGGTGAAATCAACATTTCGGACTTCAATTTCCACTCAAGTTATAATCTCAAAAAGTTTTTGGTATGGAAAATATACCACGCATTGGCTGAAAACATAAGGAACCACGCCAGTATCCAATCTTGTGCCACTATCGACCCGCCACTGAAACGCCATTCGAATGGCGTTTCGCTGGCGGGCCGATAGTGGCACGATTTTACGTGCTTACTGGGAAATGGGCGGGCAATGGGCTAAGTAATGAGTTCATTACATGTATATGGTTCAAATTGTTGATACGAAAGATGAGATGCCATGAGTTCGACAAGATCAGCGACGTTTGTCGCATGTTTTAAACTGCTTCTCCGGATGCTTTCGATTGCAAAAACGTTGATCTTGGAGAGCAGGAATATACGACCCTGATATAAATAAGTAAAAACTTGCAGTCTTGTCAAAATTAATGACCAACGTAGGTCATGGGATAGACGGCCTAATTGTTGTCTGTGATGTTTGTCTGTTTGTTTGTTTGTTTGATTGTTTGCAATTAGTGAATTAAACTGATGAAAAGTGTTATCTTGTCATTATTTCTTGTATAATTATCGTTATCCGTTTTACCCATTGGAAAGAGACATGGAAACACTTTTGCCATGTGTAAGATTCTACAAATGTCTTCATCATGATTTGTCATAATTGTACATGTAAGATATAATATTGCTTCACGTTGCAGAGACGTAAGATGAAATGAATGTAATAAAATATGTTTGCATTATCTTTATAATGGGGAAAACGGATTGTGCGATAAACGGAATGTGCGATAATATGACGAGAACTCAGAATTTTCAGACCTCAAAACAATAAACAATTACCTACCCCTAGGAAATTCTACCTGGCAGAAATTAGTAACTAAACCATAACATGAGAATAACATAGACTCTACTGAGCCCATGTTGATCGCAAACAAAACGTATGGATTAAAACGGAGACTTAGGCCAAAAATTAGACATAGCTTTATATAGCCAAGCAGAATATATCAGAAAACATCTTTGTCATGAGAGGTAATATTATTGATATTAATCGCATATGCGATAAGTATTTAATTCTCATGAAATGGCACAATAGCTTTACACGAAAAAAAATTATGCACATAATCTTTATCCAGCCAAAAGTGTTGAAGATTTTAACTGTTAAACTACATTACTATTGACATAAAGCACTGTTTATATATTTGCACTAACTATTCACATAAATTTCAACAAAATAGGTTGATTTTTCTTCTTGGGGCGAATCGACCAGGGGCGAAACGACTAGGGGGGCGAAACGACCAGGGGCGAAACGACCTGGGGCGAAACGCCGCTGGGGCGAAACGTCTAGGGGGCGAACTGGATCTGGGGCGAAACGACCCGGATTCTTTCAGACCCGACCGCTACGTTGACTTGGGAACACTATTTTCATAAAAAAAAAATAGATAGGGCCTATTCACCATTATCTATTGCAGTATTTGACATAAATACTTTAAAAACAGGTCTGTGGTCGTTTCCGTTTCTGATCCCAAAGCCTCCATTTCTATTCGCAATGTCACTGTTTTTTTTTTATACACTGAAGTGGGTTCATTGAGGACAATTGGTCCAAACGGTGAGGAAGTGATCCGACTCCTTGAGGATTACAAAGGTATTTTCGGCACTAGAAGTGGACTTGTCATGCAAAATTGTTCCTGGCTAATTTTAACTAACCCCTTTATTGTTTTATGCAATATTTATAACTAAATCATATTCAATTATTTAAGAGAACGCGGGATTATTGTTTTTCACATTTGTACATTTTTTATGACGCCATTTTGAGACTCGGAAGTGCACGCGCACCAGACTATATGAGTCATAGGGGTCGTCTCAAAGATTTTTGGTATGTCTGGCATCTTCAAAGTAAGGGTGCAAATATCAGGAATCGATACAATCAAGTACGACACCTGACCACGGATACCAATGGGAAATGACAAACTCACAGATATAAGCCACAAACGAGAGCCAAGAACTCAGCCCTTTCCCAGCCCTTACCAATTTAATTAATCATGAAGTAAAGAGAAACATGTCAAAAAACATGATGGCACTGTCTCCGAGTCGGGTACCTGACCCCTAGACTACGGGGCTACGGGTCCGGTACCGGACCCCGAGCCTAGCCTAAGAGGACTGTCTCGGAGTCCGGTAGTTTGTGAAACAACTACTCGATAAGTCTAGGGATACGGGGATGCGCGTCCGTACCTGCACGTATATGTAGTAACAGTTATTTCACCAACAAAAACTCGTGTTGAAGTTCCACTTTGCTTCGTCCGCCATCTTTGATCATCTGTATTTACTGTCACACTATTCAAACAAGTATAAGCTTATACAAAAGGTATAAGATTTTTAACAGACAAGAGTGAAAAAAAAAATAACTAGATATAATTTGTCTTACTTTATTCCTTTTATTTTTATTTTTCTTATCCTTATTTTTTCAATAAGGTCATGAATAAAGGTAATTAATGTCAGGGGGAACTTACTATCGAATCAGTGAATTGGCGCAGGGTTTGATGTTCTTTAATTGATGTTGGTCTCAATGTCCTTATTAATTTATTGTTGTTATCTGTCTACTTGATTATTAACCTAAAAGGTTAATTCTATTGTTAAGTCATCCGGGTATTTTAGGCATTATGTAACTTCATGCTGAAGAGCTCCGCTGAGATACTCGGTGAAAATAAAGCCAGACGCTTATTAGAAAGCATTCAAAATCATGAAACTTTAACCAATAATATATCCATAAATATGCCAGATTATTTTTAAAACACTTTATTTATCAAAAGGAAATCATATTTCAAATAGATTCTGAAAATTTCAACGCAAAATTTTGAGTAGTTTTAAAGATATTGCAAGGTATAAATTCACAAAAACACGTAGGGATAACAGAGAATTACCTGTGTATTCACCGAGTGCGTAAAGCGCCTCGATGATCCAGAGCGGGATGTGACGTATCGCTGTTTAAGAGAATACCAATTTGCACTTTCATTGAAGTAAGCAAACGGTGATTGCATGTGCATTGTTTAATTGCTTTCATACCGGCTAATTGGTCACATGTCTGTCTGTCTGTCTGTCCGCCCATCCATCCACCACCAGCACCAGTGGAATGTAGAGGCTGACGGTGGTCCGAAGTTATTCAAAATAAAACAGCTAAAACGTGGGCTGATTTTGGCCCGATATAACATGCTAGCATGGGAAGTTATTCACAGCGGTGAGACGATTCTTTTGAGCACCCAAAAGTTTACGACCAAATAAGCACACAAAATCAGACCACTGTCGAACACCAGCCAAACGCATGGGCCGATGGTGATCGGTAATTGCATGCTGGCACAGGACGTTATTCACAACAAAACAGCTAAATATGACTATTTAGCTCTACGAAATGTGGTTCTCAGAATTTTATGATAGGGATCTAACATCAGTTGGGCGTATTCATGCGCAGATCCAGAGGGGGGGGGGCATGGGCTCCGGACCCCCCTCCACTGAAAAACCATAAGAAATATAGGGTTTCTTAGCAATACTGATCAGGATCCCCTGAAAAATTAAAAAGCTACTAAGCCAGCAATGTTGGGCCATCATTAGCACGCCAGCGAAACACCATTTATGTTCTGCTAGATTATTCTAGTCCAGTTTTTGTAGCAAACAGTGTGGATCCGGATTAGACTGCTCTCCTAAGTGCAGTCTGATCCAGGTCCACAATGTTTGTCTGTACCTAGAATTAGCCATTGACGAAAGCATAAGTTGCATTATCCTTGCATAACGACCCATATGTCGTCTTCAAAATAGTTTGTTATTGAAAGACGTCTTTGAAGCAATCAATATTGACCCAGATCTCATAGGAGCAGTCTGATCCTGGTCCCAAATGTTTGTCTGTGCGGGGATATTGGCCTTTGACGAAAGCATAAGTTGCATTTCCCTGACAAAACGACCCATAAGCCGTCTTTGTATCAAACAGTGTGGACCCGTATCAAACTACTATTCTAGGAGCAGCCTGAACCGGATTCGCAATGTTTGTCTGTCCGTAAGACGTCTTTGTAGCAAACAGTATGGACCCAAATCTGACTGCTCTCCTAGGAACAGTCTGATCAGGGTCCACGACGAAATTAGCCGTTGGCGTAAGCATTTACATGTAGCAGATAACTCCAGCAGATGTAAATTTTAGATGCATTTCCGCGATTGAGTCGTTCAACCTATGTAGATCCATTTGTAACGTCTCTGTAGCAAATAGAGTGGACCGAGATCAGACTGTTATCATAGGAGCAGTCTGATCTTGTTCATCACTGTTTGTCATTATTTTAGATGCATTTCCGCGATCGAGTTTTCAACCTTAGGATATCCATTCGTAACGTCTCTCTAGCAAACAGTGTGGATCCAGATCAGACTGATATCGTATGAGTAGTCTGATCTTGTTCAACACTGTTTGTCTTTATGCTAAAAAGTCATTTCCTTTTTGGACCATATCAGTTGTTTAATAAAAGACAAAAAAAAGACTCAGAGTCTTCTTATAAAGCTATGTCCGAATGTCAAAAGATACCAGAAAGATCCACTGCCGTTTTCCTTTGAAAGCTATAGTTGAATTATGAATCTACACTACAGACTATGTAAGTTTATTTGACACTGCTCACTCATCTCACTAATCAGCTGCCAACGAGTAGTTTAATTGGTTCCTTTAATTGAAGATGAGAAGATAATTGATTTGTTACAGGTGAGTTAAGTTCTTTTTTTACTTTACCGTTATTTTTTATACCTTTTGTATTAAAGCTTAATTGTTTGAATAGTGTGACGCATGACAGTAAATCCAGATTGGTTTCCCTTTGAGGATCAAAGATGTAGGACGAAGCAGAGTGAAACTTCAACATGAGTTTTTGTTGGTAAAATAACTGTTACTACATATACGTGCAGGTACGGACCCGTATCCCCTGACTTGTCAACCGGACCCCGAGACAGTCCTCATAGGCGTGGCTTGGGGTCCGGTACCGGACCCCTAGAATCAATGTCTAGGTGTCCGGTACCGGACCCCTAGAATCAATGTCTAGGTGTCCGGTACCGGACCCGTAGTCTAGGGGTCCGGCACCCCTACAAGCCTAAGATCAATCAAGAAAAAACACAGACATTGGAAAAAATATCAGTATTGTAAAAATAGAACTATAGAGACGTATTAAAATTCAAAAAGAGAAGCTAGAATGGGTGGTAGTCACATGGTTTTTGTTTGGATACGCTGCACGAATGTTTGAATACACTGTACGGACATATTCTGATCGAATATAAGTAGATTTCTCTATATTTCCAGCCCACATTTTCCCCGATCAAACGCTACCAGGATATCCTCTTTAAGCTTCTTAGTTTGAGTACAAACTCTGTCACAAAGAAAATAATTGTCGTCCGTACAGTTTATTTCTATAAATCAGGCTCGGTCTATGTCACTAAAAATTTTATGACAGAGTCTGTACTCAAAGTAAGAAGCTTTATGAGGATATTCTGGCATCGTTAGATTTGGTAAAAATGTGGGCTGAAAAATGGTGTATAACTTTCTGGGTAAAGATGGTAATACACAGAGAAATCTCTACTTACTTTCGCTAAAAACATCATTATGGAAAAGAAGTCGGACAATTTTCTGTACAGTGTATCCAAACAAAACCACCCTGTAGAAAAGAGATAAAGGCAGCAAAAATGGGATATGAAAAAAGCGCATATCTGAGAATGTTCAAAGAAAAGCAACCAGAATATAAGGAATTTAAACTATATACTTCTAGGAACAAGGTACAGAATCTCCTCATCATGAGGATCTATTTTTATACAGAGTGAGACAAACAGTTTGAATGACCCCTGTACTGTTACAGCAAGTTATTAAAATTATTCCATTTGGGTCTAGCGGTAGAGATCTCTGATGAAGCTTATGCATTCTTGTAAGAGTTTTGTTTTTGATAAAACCTAGGCACAAACAGGCATTTAAATACTTAAGGAATATGCCCTATACACCCATTTCTAGTTTAGTTTTACAATATCATCTGAGAATAATATTTGGTTTGTTTCATTAAGGAAACATATACTTTGATATTAGTCAAGCAATATTGGAAGTAAGTTTAACTTTTAGACAAGTATAAATTTTCAATAGACAATTTATTGCTCTGACCGCACTTCTACCAGATTCCAAAGCTGCTATTTGTTATCATACGTCATTTAGCCATGACCTGAGTAAATAACCAGGAAATCTCTGTCAGCTGATCCAGTGGCCTTGATTTTTCGAATTTCTACCTTATTCCCTAAAGTATATAGTGACAGATTCAGACTTGACTTAAGAAAACACTTCTTCTCACAAAGAGCAATTGATGACTGTAATAGTCTATCAGATAATATTTTATCTCATCAGATACAATCAACCAATTTAAGAACAGACTAAACAAGTATTGGAAAGATAAGCCAATCAAGTTTGAACCAGACTGTTATACGTGCCAGACAACACCAATTCAATGAAAGAAGACCAGGAAGGGCCCAAGAATTGGTGACCACAAGGCACAAATAAACAGATGCGCACAAAGGCATTACAACACAAGACAGAAAAAACATAAAAGATCCACAAAAGAAGTACCGCCTTGGATCGGTCAGTAAAATATACTGACAGACTTTAAAAACGCAATACTTGGATAACAGGTTTAATTTATGTCTCGAAAAAGAAGGCAGAACAATACTTTTGATTGCATGTTAAAGAACATTCATTTGTAAGTAAAACATGGAAAACTAATCTAACTAAGATGAACTTAATGTGTTAAAATGTAAACTTTTTGAGATGGGGGTCAACTGTTTCATGTGACCAAATGTTATGAATGAAAGATTCCCTACTTCTTTAAATCAAGAAACACAAGAAGCATCAAATTTGTATCATGGACTTTGTTAATCATCAAGGAATCACTTTCATATTGACTGTCAGCTCTGCGATACAGCTTATTTGCGTATATGACGTTTATCTGGGTGTACGCTTTCATTCAATAGCTTAAAATCTCCTCTATTTAAGAAATGTTTAAATGGCTAAATTCTTACGGAGCAAATAACGTCGTCCAGTTTAGTTTTACAATTAAAACTAAAGTGTTTGCTGAAGAAGCCAACTCAGGATGACATCATCAAAGCAAAGGAATTTTACATGTACACTGTTTTTCGAAAGATTTAAAGGAAGTAAGTGTTGAGTTTTTAAAGTCAGTCAGTATATTTTACTGGAGGGGTTGAGCGCCCTAGATAAGCTTTTGGGTCAGTTGGGTATTTACGCAACCTGGTCATCCTCAATTGCGTTCTTGCAAAAACAATTGCGTATTTTCATATTTTTTTACACCACATTATTTTTCTGTGATTACACGTTTTCTTATAGCATGAAGCCATCCGGAATGTGCTTTCATATTTATTCACTCCCATCGTGTGCCTTTCTAAAGTATCAAACTAGCGGATTTTATTGTACCTGAAGAAAATTTCATCCCTTTGTTGACATTCGAGCGTGTACACTTTGCAAAGTTTCACTTTCATCATAGTGTTTTTCAGTGAAATACTGGACTGGGCACCGATATTTTATTCATAAAACTGGAGATATATGGCGTCACCAGTAAAAAAATCAATATCCAACTGGCATTTGTTTATTACCCAAATGAAAACGAAATGGACCAAATGGTACGCAATGACATCGCATGTATTTGCATACTGATCGTTCAAATTGCTTTTCGGTACGCACACATTTCATTTTAATTGCTTTTGTTGAGGATTTTAATTGCGTATTTACTCAAATATGCTGCTTATCTAGGGTGCTGGGGGTTAAACCGGTTTCACCGCGCCGACCTCACCCTTAATTCAGATGTTGATAAAGACACAAAGATATTTGATTTGCATGAAAGACCCCTAACTTATCAATGCATCATCTCCCAGAACATATAAATCAAGATATAAAAAGGAGATAAAGCAACGATAAGGACTCAACAGTAAATTAAACTGAATACTGGAGATAAACCGGAGTAAAAGAAATTCAACAGGTAAACCCCTGTGGGCTTGACAAACAGCCAAAGCATCAGGCCCCTACCATCTTCATCAATAGATAAGTGGGAACTGTCATAGAGTCTGAAGTCCGACCCACCGGCGTGCAATTAAAGAAAGAGAAGGCAAAGTTGCCAACCGTGATTGGGTTGACCACCAAGCATGCAGTCTGTTGCATAAATGTTATAGCCAAGTTTACTTTTTATCCATTACTTTGTCTAGCAGGGTTTTTTCTCCCTATTTTGGGAACATGACCCAACACATGGTGTAAGTTTTAAGATTTGAATTTCTAAATTCAGGATTTGGGAAATTTTAAACTTTCACCCATGCTGAGATGACATTTTGCGGACAAAAAAAATAGAAAATTTTCAATGTGTTTACAGGTCACCATGTTCCGACCAAATAAATCTGCGCTTCTCAGAAAGCCCAAGCAGCCTATTGAGGGTGTGTTTTGTATGTACAGTCATCGTGTTTGTATGCAGAATCGACTGGACGGCTACGAGTATTGCTTAAGACATATCCTGGAGGATAAGAACGCTCCATTCAAACAATGTTGTTACACATCGGGGAAGAACGGAAAGAGGTGTACGAATGCTTCACCGAAGTCAGATAGAAAAGATGGGTAAATAAAATATATTTTACAATATGAGTAAATATTAAAAAAAGATGGGGTAACAGGGTGGCATGTCACCACAATGAGAAGATGACATGGCTGATTTTAAACAGATGTTTAAATTCATATTATACAATATATACCCAACTGAAAAAGTTAATGTAATATCAGTGAAAGTTCAATGAAATTTCAGTGATTTTTCAGTGATAGCTATTAAGGAGTAGTCTGGTCCGGATCTGTATTTCACTGGCTTTAACTAGAGGCGGCAGGCCTTATGAGTAAATCAGAGATGTTCACATAAAATTATTCTTGCCATAATCATAATTTATTGTTGCCAACCATGACCAGACATTGCAGGCCCTGATTAGGCTACCCCATTAGGAGAAGCCTGGTCCTGACCTGTATTTCACTGGGTTTAACTAGAGCCCTTATGCCATAATTATAATTTATTGTTGCCAACCATGACCAAACAGTACAGGCCCGGAACAGGCTCCCCCATTATGAGTAGCCGGATCTGGATCGGTATTTTACTGGCATCAACTAAGTGTCTTTTTGAGTTAATCAGAGTTGTTCACTTAAATTTGTTCTTGCCAGAATTATAATTTATTGTTGCCAACCATGACCAAACAGTCGGACCATCGTCCAGGGACAAAGCTAGGGGGCGAATAGGGCGAAATAGTCCCCCTAGGGGCCGAAATTTCGCCCAAAATGGGACCCAGGGAGAAGTGGGAGTCTCCCTAAAAAAAAAAAAAAAATTTTTTTTTTTTTTTTTTTAGGGAGACTCATTTTCATTCTGTCACCACACAAATGCAAGCTGTGGTGACATTATCAGACAATCTACTACCACTGCATCGTGTTTCTCCTTCCATTACATGGCAATAGTATGTGTAATGGCTAATTTGCTTCTAAATTGACAGAAAATGTCATAATTTTGCGCTATAACTTCTCCCAATGTGACTGTCACTTCTCCCTAATTGTCCCGCAGGGAGAAGTCACTTCTCCCTAAAATTCTGGGCCAGCTTGGTCCCTGTCGTCAAATGATATAAAATTCCATTTAATTTGACAGATATGGGCTAAAATCCTTCGAACTGGCACTTTACTTTGGGGAAAGTTGGTCCTATGCTCAGTGGGGAAACACACATCTAAAGAAATAAACTTTTCATACAAAATTTTGGGCTAGAGGGGACGCTGAGATATATTTACAACTGTGTTGCCCGATTTTAACCTAAGTCGTACTAAATAGTAAAAATAAAACGAAAATGAAAATGGCACTTACCTTTGTTTGTCCAATTTTCGGCGTGTCCAGGATGTAGCTTGGGAACAAAATTACGTTAACACAATTTCGTGGTAGTTCCTAGGTTTACCACCCGTGTCATAGATTTTTCATAAAATGGTTCAGGCCCATTGGGTAACAATGGCAAGAAAATTACAATATATTAGTTTTTGCAATGAATACTGTTTATTCTTCATTGCATATTGTTCCTGCTAATTTAAACCTCTATCATAAGGCTCCTTGGGATTTCTATTCTAACTGACTTTAAAATTACGCTGAAATTTATATTAATTTTTTTCTGACTAATATTTTAGCGAAATTTCAGTGAGTTTGAATTTTCATTAACATTTTTTGTCGTTTTTACTAGGTACTGCTTTGAGCATTCAAGACATGCAGTCCTGATGAGACAGAGAGCTGCAAGGAAGAAAAAGCCAAAGGAAACGCCTGAAACTCTCTTGGAGGGTTTAGATAATTATTCAAGGTTTGGACGTCAGCACAGATCTGGACACAGTGATGACAGAAAACAGAGTATCGCCAGCAAAGCTTTAGGTACATAGACTAAATATTCTTCTTTCATAACATGTACAAGGGCCCATCAATAATTTCGTGAACTAATTCTGTGAATGATACAAGTATAACTTATCCAACATACCTTTGACCTACTGCTTTTCAAAGTAACGTCCCTAGCAAAGTTTGCATTTGTTCCAACATTCAATTCATGACCGGAACACATGCTACAGGCCATCACATGGCATCTTCCACAAATATCTGTTTACATACGTGGGTGAAAGTTTTCAGGATTAATCCTGAATTCAGGATTTTGAGGCTGACTTTCCATAGAAAGTCAGCCTCAAAATGCTGAATTAGGGAGTTTATAATAGCTTCTCTGATTCATTTTTAGATTATCTAAACACAATTAACCATTTAAACATGAAATTATTCATTTTTGTAGGCATCCTGCAAGTTTAAAATTTGAATTTCTAAAGTTCAGGATTTTGGAAATTTCGAACTTTCACCCATGGATGTGTTTATGGCACACCTCTACTACTCTCAGGACTCGTATTTCTGACCATGCAGCCTATTTTTGAGATTAAGAAATGCCCAGAAGTCACACATTGCCAAATCTTGACTATATGGTAGATGGTGAAACAGCTCTATATCCAGTTCCTTCACTGTGTCCAGCACAACGCGGCTGCTATGGCTTGGCGTGTTATCATGGTGCAACAGAATGCCAGACTTCTGAAGCTGTGGGCGCTTTCTTTTAATAACTGACAACACAGCTTGGACTTAATTTCAGTTGTTTAATAGTTTCTAGTAACAGCAGTTTTTGGAGGAACAAAGTGATTTAGATTACACCTTGTTTATCGCAAAAAAATAATAGCCATTACTTTACTACCAGACTTCGAAATTAATGCTTTTGTCGGCCTCTATGCTTGTCATGTTGTTTCTCCACCACTCTTAAGTTGATTCATCCACTTTGAAATAGCACCATTTGAGTCATCCATAAACAAGAGTCACAATTGAAAGCATGCAAATTTCTTGAATTTCGGAGTATGATTTTCTGAGTAACGTATAAAACTTTATTTCAATACGTTGCTAGTTTACACTTTGCGACGTCATTTTACAACAAATGCTGTTGATATGACGTCAGAATATTTACTTTACATCACAATTAGTGATGTCATTGATGTTGGCTTATGCTGAATTGATATGAGAATGATTGAACTTTGACCATACAAAATTTTATTTTGCTATGTCAAATGGTTATGAAACAGTTAAATTAGTTCATGAAAGGACCTCTCGAGAACAGTCTCCTATTCAATTAGCCCAAATTTTGAGAGCATATGACTATGATTCTGTTAAATGACAACTGTATTTTTTTTTGCTTTTTAAAACCTGACATTCTGTGCACATAACAAAATAAATATATTTTGAAAATATTACATATAAATTCCAGGACCTCAGGGTTAAGGGGGTGGGTTTTTTTGTGACTATTTTTTTCCTTTGCAGAAAGCCAATGTTTTGTCTGATCCAATCTGGAAATATAATGTTTGCAGCATAAAACTAACCAATATGTGATAAGTACCATTATTACACCGCATCTGGGTCATCACTGTTTGTCTGATAACGCAGCATTTCATCTGGGTCACCACTGTTTGTCTGATAACGCAGCATTTCATAGGGGTCATCACTGTTTGTCTGATCACACCGCATATGATACAGGGTATATTCAAGGATTAGAAAACCAGGTGGAATTCTTAAAGAATAGCGAGCATTTTACTAATATTTTCTCTTTGTTTATATAAAAATATCCCCCCTCCTTCTTAAAATTAGAGGGGATCTTTAAAAATTGGGGGAACCCCCCCCCCAATTCTCCTGCCTAGAATAAACCCTTTGATACACCTCAGTGAACAGGTCAGACTTATTGAACTATAAACAGAATAGGTATAATCTGTGTGTAAGACATTTACAGGTAATAGTCAAGTTATGGACAACATACTTATTTTGGGCCTTGACTTGAGAAAACCTGTCTTTGGGGGGTTGCGAACAACACAGGCACAGACCAGCCTGCGCATCCGGGCAGACTGATCAGCGCCTTTGTTATTCGCTTTTTGGAAAGTATCATATGTAAACTTGCTACAGACGAAATTTCAATTTTCTAGATAGTCTCTGTAGCTGAGGAGACTGGTTTGAAACTCGCTTTGTCGGAAACCCCGAAGACAGGTTTTCTCGCGGCAAGGCCTTTTTAATACCGAAAACATTGAAATATTCTAGAACTGAATTTCATGCAAAAGCAACACATTCAACACAAGTACACACCACTGCACTCACCATGAAAAGAGTTAATTTTGAGCAGGCCTTTAGGAGTGCTTAACAGAAAATTAATTTTCTTCTCAACCAAAACATATGTTGTGGGTACTCAAAAGAACCGTCTCGATGAGACGGTTCTTTTGGTCACCCAAAACATATGCTAAAAATTATGAGTAAGAAAATGTTTACAATTTTACACGAAAAAAAAATGTTTATCTAAACCTATGCTTTGACCCTGCTTTCCCTTTGACTGCCCTTGTTATTCACACAGACATGCCAAAGCAAAGACCAGGCTTAAATATAGCTCAAGGTAAACACATTTTTAGCTCACATGAGCTTGAAATGCTCAAAGTGAGCTATTGGGATCAGCCAATGTCCTTCTTGCATTGTCGTCCTGCACCATCAACAATTTGCTTTAAATGACACGCCCTCCTATACCACTAGGCCAATTTTAACCAAAATTCACAAGAACGATTCTAAGGTGACCCTCTGCAAAAAGAGCTAAAAGAAATTTGATCCGCCAAAAAACATGGCCCCAGGGGGCGTGGCTTAGCATGATTACAAAAAAACTTTAAAAAGTCTTCTCCCCTGAATCTTTCCCTTATGTACCTTTGTAAGAAACTTTAAACATGATGGCCTTAAAATGGTATTTTCAGAGTATGCCAGTTCCAGTGATTCGGATGCTGAGATGCCTGTGGTTGACCAAGCATGGAAAGGAGATAATGACAGTGACGCTGAAAGTGTTGATAGTGAACAGGAAGACCTCCTGAAGTAAGAATATTTGGGACTCGCTGCGACACAACCTGTCTTCGGGGTTTCCGACAAAGTGAGATTCAAACCAGTCTCCTCAGCTACAGAGACTAGCTAGAGAATTGAAATTTTACCTGTATTAAGTTTACATATTGTACTTTCCAAAAAGCGAATAACAAAGGCGCTGATCAGACTGTGCAGATGGGCAGGCTGGTGTGCGCCTGTGTTGTTCGCAAACCCATGAAGACAGGTTTTCTCGCGTTGTGGCCCATTTCTTGATAAATAGAGGATCTTACGTAAGTGCTCATGTTTTATTGAATTTATTAAATGAGTTGGGGAAAAAAGTAGTCAAATGCGAGGTTTGTCGAGCATTTTATCTCTTTTTCGCAACCAGTTTAATAAATTCATAATAGATCTACAGGAGCATGAGTGTTAGATTCTATTTATCACATTAAGATTAATTAAAAATCACATTTTTTGGCATGACAACGCCAATATTTTACCATCTTTTACACAACGTTATAATGGTCGTCATTACGTAGCTTACCTAAATCTTTAAACCACTAGTGGTTTATGTATTTTATTGCATGGCGTTATATCACTCCCAGATGTGACATCATGTACATGTGTTAAATGGCATTAACCCTTTGTATACAAACTCAAAGGATATTCCTCCTTCTGGTTTAATACAATAGACTTGGGATGGTCTATGATACTTATCCAGGGATGTCAGGGTATAATTTTCAAAAAATATTGTATTCTTTTGTCTGAAGATCTTTTTCACCTTTTCAAATAGTGTAGACCCTGATGAAATGCAGCAGTATGCTGCATTTCCTCTGTGTCTTCACTGTTTGCAAAATTACTTGTTGAGGGGTTTCCTGTATACAAAGGGGTTTAGTTAACTCACTGTCTAACTACGTGCACAGTGCATATCCTTTATAACATTAATTTTGGGGTCCATAGGTTATCAGCAGATGACAAAAGTGGCTGCTAGCAAGGAAAGAGTCTAAATGGCTCTAATTAAGCAATAATTTTGATTATAGAAAAATGATTACATCTTTTCATCTCTGCCAAAACACATTGTGGGTCAACTTATCATATGAAAGGGTTCATAACTTCATAGTCGTGTAGGCCTGGAAAAGTCATGGGAAACAGGCTTTGTCTGAAAAAGTCTTGGAATCTTAATAATTTGGATTTTTCATGGAAAAATCATGGATTTTTAGCTCACCTGAGCCACAGGCTCACTGAAAGCTATTATGTACTTCAAAGGACATCTCCTAAACTACTGGCTGAATTTTGACCAAACTTGGCAGGAATGATCATTGTATGGCACTCTGTGCAAATGTTTCCAGTCCATTGCATTTATAACTGGGTCAAATGGACTAAAATAGATTTTTGGAATGAAAACTATAATCCTCTTGTCTGAAACCACAAGGACTGGAGCCTTGATGTTTGGTATGTACAGTCAAAACTCTTTATAACCTCACTCATTATTACAGAATATTCAATATCCGACATAAAATTACTGGGAACGGATCTGTTTCCATTAAAATTCCCTCTTTATAACAGAATATTCACTTAACGACACTGACAGTAGCTTCTGGGAACATACAATTTCTATTGAAAATAAATTCATTATAACAGAATTGTTGCCATGTGTCCGATAATTTTGTGATCAGAACAAGGTCTTTTTGCATGAACATGTTTCTGTCTCTCTTTATAAGTGGGAAGCTTTGTGCATTTTGATGCAATAGGAATAAACTGATGTATACATTTGGAATAATAGCATTTTAATTCATTAGTATAATATTTTCTTTTATCAAATAATTATTATGTGGAAATCTGGTAATGGTCAGAATTTCTTTATAACAGCAAATTCACTTTAACATCAAAGATAGCTTGTAACAAACAGTGTCGTTATAAAGAGGGTTGACTGTATAATGTACATGTTGTATGACCTAGTGGACCGCTACCAAATTTGTTCAAATTATAGCTCGGGGGCCAAACATGGCCCCTCCCTAGGGAGTCACATGTCTGGTCTACTTTTAGTTCCATTTCACTGTCTTTATGGGTTTTTCCTCTGAGTATATCAGTTTTCCAACTGCATAAATCACTATTAAATGAGATGTGACATGAGATTTCCAACAATGTGGTATGTGCGACCACAAAGGCTCAGGCCAGCCTGCGCCTACACGCAGTCTGATCAGAGCCTTTGCTAGTGGCTTGAATATTCTACGACAGGTGGCAGATTAGAATTCTAATCTGCCACCTGTCTACGAATGTTAAGCTACTGACTGAACAGCATTTGGAGTTTCTAAGCTTAAAAGAAGGCTGCACAGGCTTGTCTGAATCAATTCATGTCAAAATTCCACATTGTTGGAAATCACATGTATCACATGTATCATTTGTATCATGTATCCTTTGATTTACAGTAAAACTTGTGTAAAACGGCAACTCTTAAAAATATCAAAAATTGTTTTCAAGACGGATTATTGCTTAAGTAATGCAGGTCATAAGTATTGCAGAATCAGGGTTGGCACAAGCTTGAAAAGTACTTGAATATACAGGACTGTCTTGAAAAGTCCTTGAAAATTACATTTGCCTTGAAAAGTACTTGAAAAACACTCAAAGGCCTTGAAAAGTCTTTGAATTTTACCATTTACAGGAGGATTCAGCAGTGTTTTTGGAGACCTAAATCAGTATCGAATTGTGGTGCCTTTATTTGGTGCAGCATATGCTGCACCAAATAAAGGCACCACAATTTTGTACTAATTTTCTTAAACTAATATCTTTAGTAATGGACTCTAGCATTTCCGAAGTAGAATATTTAACGTGTAAATCAGTATTTTTCTTAAGTTTTCAGTCCTTGAAAACAGTAGGAAAGTCTTTTAGAAGTCCTTGGATTTTACACAATCTTGCCTGTATGAACCTTGAGAATGCTTCTGCAAAACTTTGACCTTTATTAAGCTACCAGTTGTCATTAAGACCTTTGTTTTGTCTATTTTTAAGTGTCTGTTTTACACCGGTTTTACTGTATATTTTTGTACAGACATGCTGGGGTGTACACAGCTGAGGAAGTGGCATTAATCATGAGAGATAAGCTGATACGTCTACAGTCCTTGTACATCGACCAGTTCAAAAGATTACAGCATGTGATGAGGGAGAGGAGAAGAAAATATTTACACACAAGGAAACACGAGAGGACTTCTCATGGTATGATCACATGGGTGAAAGTTACATAGGTTTAGATAAACAAAATTTTTGAGTGTAAAATTGTAATATTTTCTTACCCATCAGTTTTAACAATATGTTTTGAGTACCTACAACATATGTTTTGGTTGAGAAATAAGAAAATTAATATTTTGGTACACACTCTTAAATGAAGCACCGAAGTTTTCAAGATTGTTTCTGAATCCAGGATTTTGAGGATGACTCCATAGAAAGTCAGCGTCAAAATCCTGATTTAGGCAGATTATAATAGCTTAGTCTCTTATTTATTATCAGCTTGTCTAAAGAAAACTGACCATTTATACTTTAAATTTTAATATTTTTCAGGTATATTATTCAAGTTTCTAATTTAAAATTCTAAAGGTCAGGACTTGGACTTTTGAAAATTTTAAACTTTAATCCACATGAATGATTGAAGGCTCAATGAGACTGTGCAAAGGGGCACGCTCATCTGAGCCTTGACTGTTAGCCTATGGGATAAGTACCAACTATTTCATGAATAGAACTTGTTCATATGTTGTAAACTCAATAAATCTGAATCAGTGAGATGGCTCTTTTGAGTATCCTTATATATGTATCACCCAAATCATACATTACATGCATACTGGCCTTGTAATTATTGTATTTCTGCAAATTGAAAATTCTTATTTGTGGTCAGATTGAAGTGGCAGTCTCCCTAAAAATTGGGGAAAAACACACACGAAACTGCGGAAAAATGGTTGCTACTTTCAAAAGGGGGAAATTAAAAACAAATTTTGATGCTGATGGTATTAAATGGAGAAAGACCTCAGAACAGTCGCTTTGGTATTCCAAATGCTAGTGAGGATAACTTATACTTGCTTTTTGGAAAATCATTTAGTAAGTGCTAAATTTCTAGGGCTGCAAAGATAATTACCTTACGATACGATAGGAATCATGATATTAGCCCCATGATATATGTACATTGGCAACATAAAACCCTTTAAAGAAATTAAATTTATAAAATTAAGAGCCAACAGATCTCAAATGTTAACCTATATCATGCTGGATGTTTTATGTATAAAACTCCTCCCAATCTTTAATCAGTTTACTTGCAGGACTCCAGTTATTAGTATGCACTCTTTATTAGCATAGGGGAAAACTGTGGCTCCAGACCAGCTGGTTTCTGAGAAGCCAGCTTGTCTGGATCTACAGTTTTGCAAAATGGGATATATCAGAGTTAAGCAAGGAAAAGGTACACTTATTAATTTAAAGTAGGTAAATTAACATTAAAATAGAAAATGCACAAAGTTCTTTATCGTGTGTGCAAAAATATATATTTGGACTAGACTCATATCTAATTAAATTGCACAATGTGCCATATCATAATGGTTTTGTTGGGAGCGCAGTGGCTCAGTGGTAGAGTGCTGGACTCGAGACTGAGGGGCCAGGTTCGAGCCTCATCGGCGTCACTACGATGTGCCCTTGAACAAGTCACATTAACCCTAGCTTAGTACTGGTTCAACCCAGGAAGACCCGTCCCTACATAACTGAAAGATTGTTGATGGGACATAAAGAATCACATCAAACAAACAAAATAATGGTAGTATGAATTGATGGAGCGATAGGATATGTTTATCAGTTACTTCTCATAACAACTGCATGTTGTGCCTTGAACTGATAAACATTGTCTATCTCATGGCAGTTTTGTTTATCAGGTCAACGTGACATTGCATTTTTTGAATGACATCAAATTATTGACACCAAAATCTATAGTTAGGCTCGGCTTCGAGAACGCATGATGAATCTCTTGACAAAGCCTTGCGATTTATCAAGCCTTCTTGAAGCCTTGCCCGGTAAACTTGTTATCAAAAGACACTCACCTAATATTCTCTATGTATCATCAGAAAAAATATTGTTATACTATACATTTTCAGTGAATCCTTGCAGTTAACCCTAAAACCTCATGGAGACGCCTTTTAACATTTTTGCAAACAGAGCAGACACAGATCAGGCAGCTCTTGTAAGAGCTGCCTGATCAGGGTCTACTATATTTGCTTATGGAAATATGATTATATATGATCCTCTACTAGTGGGATCCTACATTTGTGGATCTGACAAGTAAATTCTTTGTTCTAGGTACAAACGTGAAAGTTAATTTATATAATTATTCATAGTGGGTGGAGCTTAGCATGAATATTCATGAAGGAAAGGTTAAATTTCTGTCTGTGAAGAATCAGCTGAAGAGTGAACTGTTTGTTTCAGGTGGGTTGAGTCAGTACAATAAAGATCCCGGTCAGCTTGACAACATCAACAGAATGGCAGCTATGAACCGATACCATAAGAGATTTGGAACGGTATGTTTAAAACATAAATCCTAGATATTATACAGTGATGTACTTAAGCTCAAATGAGTGGAAGACTCACAAGGTGAGCTAATAGTAAAGGCCGGATCAGGTGTCTATCGCCCATTCACACTTTCATACAAAAATATCTATTAACCCATATAAGCCTAGCTTCCTTTTTGTGGGACAAAGGCAAACATTGCAGACCCAGATTAGACGCCACATAGAATGTTCTATCAAAATTTGAATAAAAATGAAAAATACCACCCAACAACCCTTAAAACGTAAATGGACTGGTCAAATTGATAAGAGGGAAAATCCATTCAGCTTAAATGGGTTAAACCAGCATGTCGAAGTCAATCAAATTTTATGTTTGTGACTGCATAAAGGGTCAAATATAAAGGTAGGTGTCATATTAATTAAGCACAGAACACATAAATTAAAGTTAATACCATTGAGCAGTTGTCATACTATCAAATGTCACTAATGACCTCACTCTATAGGATGCTACTTAAGGGCATGAGAAAATGAATGCATCTTTGGCAATCAGGCCCGATGTTATAAAGCTTTTTTTCATGCTCAACTCAGTTGAGCACAAAATTTAACCTGCTCATAAACGTTAAAATGCCATAAATTGTGGCATTTTAACATTTATTAGCATGATAAATACAACATCTGAGAGATTTAAAGCAAGAAACCTTTTTATTTGTCAGTATTTTAGTTTTCATGAGCAGTTGAAATTTTGTGCTCAGTCGAGTTGAGCATGAAAAAAGTTTTATAAACTCAGGACAAGGTTCATGCAAGGAAATATATAGAAAGTGCAACTAAGCCAGAACACAAGATTGTGGTACCTGTCACAATGACATGAAGCTCAGACTCGGGCAAATTTTTATCAACATAGTAGGTAGTATTAGATTGAAATTACAATAAAACCTGTGTAAAAGGGCCACTCTCAAAAATACGGAAAGACCAATTATTGCTTAATGCAGGTCAAAAGTATTGCAGAATGCTCCAAGGGGAGCATTCTGCAATACTTTGGACATTCATTAAGCTACCATTTGTTATTAAGATCTTTTTTTGTATATTTTTGAGTGGCCGTTTTGCACAGGTTCTATTTTTGAGTGGCCATTTTACACAGATTTTACTGTAGTATTACACAGGTTTAGATAAACAAAAATTTTCAGCGTAAAATTGCAAATACTTTCTTACCCATAATTTTTAGCATATGTTTTGGGTGCTCAAAATAACCGTCTCAATGAGAAGGTTCTTTTGAGTACCCTCAACATATGTTTTGTTTCAGAAATAAGGGGGGGGGGGCTTAAATGCATTTTACTGGTACCAAATCTTTGCCCTAGATTCTGCTGTTGTTGAAGTACAAGAAATGTTCAGCTCGCATGGAAGTCATCTAAAAGCCTTGAGCAAGAATATTAATCCTAGCTTAGTACTGGTTCAACCCAGGAAGACCCATCCCTTTATAACTGAAAGATTGTTGATGGGACGTAAAGAATCAAATCAAACAAACAAACAAAAATGTCTTCATTAATGATATATCAAACTGAAGTAATTCATATTGTAGTGTTGTGTATTTGAATCAGAAATCACTATCACTGTCATCATCTAAGAACCTAATGAGATTGATAATCAAATATGTTAATCAAAATATACTATATATATTTATTTAGTATGTTTAGGAAACTAAAATCTCGAGTCAACAACATGACTGCCATTTCAATAGATATGAGGCTAGAGAACACATTTTTTCTATCACAAAATCATGATATTTAACTTATTTCTTCATGAAACATTTGTTGTTGGTACTATTTGGATGCATCTCAATGAGACATTTCCAATGAGTACCCACAACATAGGTTTTGTGGAGCAATAAGAAAATTATAATCTGGAAACCTCTCTTATGGATCTTGGGCTATTTTTTGAAATATTGACAGTAAAAAAAATCTCTCATTATCTTTGATTGAAGTTCAAGTTACTAATTTTTGACAGTATAACATTCACCTGGTCACAAGAAAACATGTCGTTGGAGTTGGAGACCAGGTACTGCTCAGTCCAGTCTGTTCAGCTACAAGAATTTGCTAGAATCCTGAAGTTTTGTATGCAGCAAGATTAGCTATGATACTTAACAGATAGTGAACAACAAATGTGCTGATCAGACTACGCCCATTTCCACTCTAGCCCGGAGGATATTAGACTTTTTTCATGCTCTACTCTACTGAGCACCAACTTTCAACTGCTCTAAAAAACTAAAATACGGACAAATAAAGAAGTTTCTTGCTTTAAATCCCTCAACTGTTATATATCATGCTAATAAATGTTAAAATGCCAACAAATGTACTGACTAGACTTCGCCCATTCGCAGTCTGACCCCGAGGATATAAAACTTTTTTTCATGCTCAACTCAACTGAGCAGGAACTTTCAAATGCTCATAAAAAGTAAAATTCAGACATATAAGGAAGTTTCTTGCTTTAAATCTCTCAGATGTTGTATTTATCAAGCTAAAAAATGTTAAATGCCAACAAATGCGCTGATCAAACTACGCCCACTTGCAGTCTGGCCCCAAGGCTATAAAACTTTTTTCATGCTCAACTCAACTGAGCTCGAAATTTCAACTGCTCATAAAAACTAAAATACGGACAATTAAAGAAGTTTCTGGCTTTTAATCCCTCAGATGTTGTATTTATCATGCTTATAAATGTTAAAATGCCAACAACTGTTGGCATTTTAACATTTATGAGCAGGATAAATTTTGTGCTCAGCTGAGTTGAGCATGAAAAAAAGTTTTGTAACCTCGGGGCCTGGTCACAGGTAGAGCAATGGCTCAGTGGTAGAGTGCTTGACTAGAAACCGAGGGGTTGCGGGTTCGAGCCTCACTGGCGTCATTGCGGTGTGGTCCTTGAGTAAGACATTTTTCCTAGCTTAGTACTGGTTCAACCCAGGAAGACCTGTCCCTGTTTAACTGAAAGATTGTTGATGGGACGTAAAGAATCAAATCAGAATCAGGGCCTGGTCTGTACTTTGATGTTTTCATGGAACAAAATCACATTTTCTGAAGAAGAACCCCCATGTAGACCTTTAAGCTTATTGTTATAATGAAAGGACTAAACTGTATGTTTTTAGGAGGCGCTTCATCATAGACAGTCCAAGCAGCGGCGGATTGAGGCATCGGAAGGGAGTAGCTACAAGCCCCCTCACTATCCCACATGTGTATTTTCAGAAATTTCAGGAAAATGCAAGGAAAGAGTCCTACCACTATCTAAACACTGTACCAAGCGTATCCTTTTGAAAATACACTTTCTAGTGTTGGGTATCATCTGAGGAACACAATGTCACAATTATTAATTTTTATATTGCCATTGTAGTTGCCTTGGATGAAACCTAACAATCCAGATGTTTGCATTTCTCGATGTAAAACATTGAACAATCACGTGGTCTGACACTTGCCTTTGGTGGACTTAACGTCAGCCAATGACTGGCTCTGCTTATCGGTGTTTGTGTGACGTATTTATCGTATACCATGACCTAATTAACATAGTGTCATGATGTTGTGTACAAGAGTTTCGCTGGCTGGCTGTTCGAACACCTCCGTTACAAATAGAATAAATTATTTTAAAAGGGTAACAAGCGGGGCTGGGTGTACGATTGTACGGCAGATTTGATTGATGATATAAAATGTAAATATAAGGCTTGAAATGCAGATTTTTAGCTTGCACTGGATGATTCAAAACGTTATGCTTTTTAATGTCTGTGAAGCCCGAAGCTAAAAATCTGCATTTCAATCCTTAATTGGAAAGCCTAATCTGATTGATTATGGATAAAATGTTTGAAATATGCTGCCTATTTATCATAGGACATCACGTCTAGGAGTGATTTAACACCATGTATTAAAATTGATAAGCCACTAGTGATTTACAATAGTAGCATCATATAATCACGGCCATAACAATGTTGCACATATATTGCAAATTCTTAAATTTTTCACATCAATACTGTGATTTTAAGAAGTTCAGTGTCATATTATAAACAGGTGCTAACATTCTTGCTCCTTTATTATTGACTTTATTAAATTTTTGCAGAAAAGTGATGAAATGCACAAGTCTCACATTTTGTATCTTTTCCTCAACTTGTTAAACAAATTCAAGACTATGTGAGCACTCGTGTAAGATCGTATGAAAACTTAATTTTCGGGACAGCCATTAAATCATTTTTATATAAAAAATGGTGATATTCTATCTTTTCATGAAAACATTTGTTGTGGGTTGTCCCGCATTGGAAAAACTGAATTTGTGATTCAAAAGAGGACCCTTTACATAAACATCAGAACCAACAGCACAGGGATTTGGGATTCACAGGCACTAAAAAAAAAGTGATTTTCAGAGGTAACAGCCTAGTCACAGGGCAGATATAGGAAGCAATTGAAATTTCACATTTTGAAGGAGCTGCCTTGGTTTTTAACACAAAAGTGGAGCCTATGCTGTACCTAAAATTGTGTATGATAGAAATTTGTTGTAACTTTCTTTCAAAAAGTTTGAATGTTTAATAAAAACCTAGCTGCAATTTTCGAATGAGTACAGTATAACCTGTATAAAATGGCCACTCTCAAAAAGACCATAAAATGGTTTTCAAGACAAAATAATCCCTTAATGCAGGTCAAAAGTATTGCAGAATGCTCCAAGGGGAGCATTCTGCCATACTTTCGACCTTCATTAAGCTACCATTTGTCATTAAGATCTTTGTTTTGTCTATTTTTGAGTGGCACAGGTTTTATTGTACTTATGCTAAAATCATCTTTGATACGTTCAAAGCTAGACTATGGATCCATTGTTTATGGATCGGCAAGAAAATCTTATTTAGCTATGCTTGACCCTATCCATCATCAAGGTCTTAGATTAGCCTTAGGAGCTTTTAGAACATCACCTACTGCAAGTCTGTATGTTGAGGCAGATGAGCCATCTTTAAATACACATAGAGAAAAACTTTCTTTACAATATGCTATAAGAATTGCTGAAAATAATTCAAATCCAGCTCATGATGTGACATTTCAACCAAACTTCATGGACCTTTATGAAAGTAAACCAAATTTTATTAAATCTTTTGGTGTTAGAATTTTACCTGTCCTAGAATCAGCAAACATCAATTTTAATAACATAGATAAAACTTTTACACCAAATGTACCAGCCTGGTGTATAAATAAACCAAAACTTCTCTTCGATTTACACTCTAGTAAGAAGTCAGAAACCAGTCCTATTGTAATGAAATCTAATTTCCAAGAGCTAAAATCACATTACATGGACTATAAGCATATTTATACAGATGGTTCAAAAGATGATATGAAAGTAGGATGTGCAGTAGTATCTGACGACTTCTCTGAAACTATGCGGATTCCAGATGGGTCCTCAATTTTTACAGCAGAAGCAAAAGCTATTGATTTAGCATTAGATCTTATTGCCGATTGTGAAACTTCTAACAAATTTGTAATATTTTCAGACTCTCTTTCAGTATTAAAATCTTTAGATCATACTTCTTCAAAAAATCCCCAAATTCAAAAATTACTTGAAAAACATCATGATTTATCAGAATTTAATGAAATAGTTTACTGTTGGATCCCTAGCCACATTGGCATTGCTGGCAATGAAAGTGTGGATCAAAAAGCAAAAGATTCATTGAATTTACACCCAACAAACTTTTCAATACCTTATGCAAATTTTAAATCTTTTATCAATAGGTACATTTTGAACAAATGGCAAATTTTATGGAATAACAGTGTTGGTAATAAACTCTTTGAGATTTAACCTGTCATTGGACAATCTCAACCAGTAGTACGAAATGTCAGACAGGAGGAAGTCGTCCTTGCTCGTCTACGTATTGGTCATACAAGGATCACACACTCTTATCTTTTAAAGAGAGGAGCCACCGTATTGTTTTGGATGTGATACACTCTTTACAGTCCGCCATTTTCTACTTGAATGTGGTGATTTTTCTCATATAAGAAACAAATACTTTCATGTTGATACAATCAAACAATTGTTTAATGATGTGCCTATTGATAATGTCTTTTTATTCTTAAAAGAGATTAATCTTTTTAACAAATTGTAGCTATATTTTCCTTTGAACTGTTTCCTTATTTAAACTTACTTTCAGCATATCATTTTCTTTTTTGCAGGAGAAGATCATGTATAGTCATCTGATTAGCCTATGTTGTTGTCAGATATTGTACATGATCTTCGCTGTACAATGATAACTATTTTATCGTATTTGCTATACTCATATGTTTTATATGCCAAATTGTTAATATTTTAGCTTATCTATTATAGTTTTAACGTTCAGTAATACGTCTCTTACCTAACCTCGATGACGCTAATGACCCAAAAGGGTTGATGCGTCGTTAAACTCCAACTCATCATCATCTACACTTAAAAGGAGGCTACACAGACTCGTCAGAGTCTATTCAATGTCAAAATGCCACATTGTTGGAAATTTCTTGCCACAGCTCATATTCTGTCCAGGTGTATTTTCAGGTAGGTTTAGTTTTGGCAGACATTCAATTGTATCATTTTACTAGCGGAAAAAAAAATCTGAGTTGCAATACAAAGATGGCCACTGATTGAAAAGTTCCGATATCTAAGCTGTGACACAATACTGTTACTCCTCATTATTGAGGAAAAAACCTACCAGAGATATTTACTGCCTTAACTTTAAGCAGATATACTTTCGGATCCCAACCAAGTGTTGTATGAACCGTGTAAATTTGGAGATGGTATTTGTCACAACCCAGTATCAGTGATGGAAGAAAAGCAATTCTGTAGACTTCACATACCACTGGCTAAAGATTTTGAGTCAAGAATTACTCCCAAGGAAAAGGTATAGTGCTGTTTATAAGGTTGACAGAGCACACTTTAACTCTTGGCTATTCACAGGGTTCCCACAAGCTCTGGAAATCATAGAAAACCTGGAAAATCACTAAGAAAGTTCCATGGGTGGAAAAATCATGGAATTTGAAAAAACTGGAATAATCGTGGAAAAATCATGGAATTTTGAGAAATAATTTGACGAAACCACAAGTAGCCAGAAAACTAGCTGTCGGACACTTGTTTGTCTGACAGCTAGTTTTCTGGCTACTGGTGGTCTCAAGTTTTAATTATTTCAAAATGTATGCCTGATCTTTCTACAAGCATGCTGTTGTTGCTGCATTCCCCATTTATGCTCAGCGTGGTGTAGATGCCGCTAAAAGGGGAGGATGGAGACTGCATTAAATAGTCATGGAAATTATATTGTTGATAGTGGAAAATCATAGAAAAATCATGGATTTGTGTTTTTGAATTCTGTAGGAACTCTATATATATAGGCTTTGGAAATCACTCCCCTATGTCAAAAAGTTCATGTTAATTGTAGGTCCTATATCTTAGAGCACCTAAGAAAATTACCTGAAAAAACATTTTCAAATGTTGGTGCTTTTATAGAAACAAAATAAGGCTTGATATTTCATGTTTAATTGTCTGACAAGACCCTTCAAATGAGTACCTAAAGCATACTATCATCGGTCTAGATAAGCAAAATTTGTCAGCATTAAATTGTTAATATTTACTTACCCATTAGTTTAAACAAATGTTTTGGGTCATTGAGGCGGTTCTTTTGAGTACCCACAACATACGTTTTGGTGGAGAAATAAGAAAACTAATATTCAATTGCACATGGTTACCATGAGGCTGGAGTACATGTAGAAATTAGAAATAATAACCTGGATACATTTCTGGGGTAGTGCTAAGATGGTGGGTTTTAGCAGGAACTGTTTTTAAGCACCTGCAATTTATATGCCTGCACATGAGATTTTAGTACTTAAAATATCTGGAAGCACCACAGTGGTCAGTTGGAAGAGTGTTAGACTAGGGATCGAAAGGTTTATAGTTCTAGAATCACTGTAGGCACTGCATTGTGTCCTTGAGCAAGACACTTTATCCACTGCATAGTACTGGTTTAACTCAGGAAGATGAGAAATTATTCAGACATGACTGAAAAATTGTTGACTGGAGCGTAAAGCATCAACACACCAACAGAAAGCAAAATTTTCCATTACACACTTATCCAGAGGCCTAAAACAACTAGAAAAGCATTGAGTGTGCTTATATGAGTGCGTATGATTATGAGCTTGAATATGGTAATATTTTTACAGGCCTTTAGTTAATCAAAAGTGCCTTAACAAAACATTAATTTTCTTATTTCTCAACCATAACATGTTGTGGGTGCTCAAAAGAATTGTCTCAATGAGACGGTTCTTTTGAGTACCCAAAATGTGTTTAAACTGATGGTTAAAAAAAAATTTGCAATTTTACGCTCAGAAATTGTGATTATCCAAACCTATATTGTTGATTACAGACTCCAGAAGAAGGACAAGAAACAACAACTGAAGAAGCCATACCCCAATCTTCCACAGCCTGCATTCTAACTGCTCCTACCCAGTCCAGTATGGCAGGTAACCAGCTGAGAACCGGCCAAGAAATAGATCAGGATACCGAAGAAGCTTTGATGAAGAAAGGGAGGCTACTGTTACAGCATTTGCAGAGTCTGGATGCCAAGCTGAACCCAAACAGTACAGGAGCTGGCCAGCCATTGTTTACAACTGTATCGTTTGCTAAGAATCTCCAGCTGCCTTCTCCGGGAAATATAATGACAACAAATTTTTCACCAACGCAAGTTCAGGGGCCGATTTTTTCACGAACAATACCTGGATCTAATTTGCCATCAGCCAATGTGTCCCAAAGCTCATCTTCAAATCACCAAAATTCATAGAACTTGGGTAGTAGCAAATTAAATGTTCATACATTTATCCGAAGAATTTAACTATCAGTGTTATATGAGCCGCAGCATGAGATTTCCAACAATGTGGTATGTGCGACCAGCAAAGGCTCAGACCAGCTTGCGCATATGCGCAGTCTGATCAGAGCCTTTGTTAGTCGCTTGAATAATCTTTCACTGTTAAGCTAATGTCAGAACAGCATTTGGAGTTTCTAAGCTTATAAGGAGGCTGCACTGGCATGTCTGAGTCTATTAATGTCGAATTGCCACATTGTTGGAAATAACATGACTCATATTTGGTCGGTACACATGTCCCATGTGCTCAAAATGTTGTGGGATAGAGCCTAAAAAACAAGAGACAAATGATAAAAAAAAAAAAACAGGCACAAAGTTTTTGGGACAATGTCACACCGAAGCCATGCAAAGTGGGATATTTTGTAATTTTATGTGCTAAATGGGCAAAAACGCAGCCTTGCAAGACCACAGAGCTTTGCATATCGTAGATGCTCTAAAATTTCGAACACAATCTGCTTGTCAAAATAGACCAAGACAATCAGTGCAGACCCAGATCAGGGTCTTCACTGTTTGCTATTCTGACAAGCATTTTGTGAAAACAACTTTTCATTTGAGAACAGGAAGAGAAGTGTTCGTAATTTTAGAACTTTTACCTTAGCTTTATAGAGTGTAAGATATTGATTCAATTCAAATCACCCTAAATATGTATTATTAAACTAAAACAACACCAACACAAACTAAATTTTCATTATGTCCCCCAAAAAGAAGGGAGGGTGGACATTGTTTTGGGTGCGGATCCTGTCGGCATTCGCAATAGCGTAGCTTCTTTTCCTTGTGTTATCTTCTGAATCTGTGGTTGGATTTTGACCAAACTTGCATAGATACATTGTTGGGAGGGGGAAAGATTAGATTTTGGTGACCTTGACATTAAGGTCAAAGTCACAGCGGCACTTTGAAATGTCTGAAATCTGGTTTCCCTATGATATCTTCTGAGCGAGAATAGCCAAAATAGGGTTTCTGTGCGTTATCTTCTTAACCAGTGGATGGGAGCGCAGTGGCTCAGTGGTAGAGTGCTTGACTCCAGACCGAGAGGTCGCGGGTTTGAGCCTCACCGGCGTCACTGCGTTGTGGTCCTTGAGCATGACACATTTATCCTAGCTTAGTACTGGTTCAACCCAGGAAGACCCGTCCCTGTTTAACTGAAAGATTGTTGATGGGACGTAAAGAATCAAATCAAACAATTAACCAGTGGATGGATTTTGACCAAACTTGTATAGATACATTGTTTGGAGGACGGAAAGAGTTGATTAGATTTTGGTGATGACCTATTTTTCGAGGTCATCCAGTGCTTTGAAATATCCAAAATAGGGTTTCCGCACTTTATCTCTTGAATTAAACAATGGGTTCTTGCAAATCTTCATCCTATAAAATCTGTGAAATCAGCCTTTTCTGAGCTCTGTCTTCTGAACAAGTGGGTGGATCTCCACCAAACTTGCGTAGATACATTGTTTGAGAGACAGAAAAGAATTAATTAGATTTTGATGACCTTGACCTTATATTCCTGGAAACCGCAGCACTTTTTAATTTCAAAGTTTGACCGAAATTGTGTTTGTGCATGCTCTCCCTTGAAATAATTGATGGATTTCAGCCAGTATCATTGTGTCACAATAAAGAGCAGTAAGCATGCTTGCCGACTTAATTTGAGGTTGGGGGGACATAGTTTTCCTCTGAAAACATTGCTTTAATTTAATACAGCTAAAATTTGCCTTATTCAGGATTAGGTAAACAAAAAGATATCTGGCCTCGAGGTTATAAAACTTATTTCATGCTCAACTCAACTGAGAATAAAATTAATCATGCTCATAAATGTTAAAATGCCAACAATTATGCCAACAATTGTTGGCATTTTAACATTTATCAGCAATATAATTTTTTATCATGCTCATAAATGTTTAAATGTCAACAATTGATGGCATTTTCACATTTATCAGCAAGGTAAATATAACATCTGAGTGTTTTAAGTAGGGGTGGGTATCGCCTCTGAAAACCGTATCGCGATATATCGCGATTTTTGGGGTTGTATCGAGATACGAATCACGATATACCGCACACCTAAATAACATGTGTGCTTGTGGGAGGGGAATTTTCTCAGAGCCGACTTTATTCAACATCAAGGGGCAATTGAATGTCATTCTAGCATAGATCGATCGCAAACACAGCATGAACATTTGCAACTTTTGTTGATTCATCTAAATTCGATCCATCAAATTCGCTATCTTACGAGAAATCATTAAATAAAGAGAGAATATAAGTGTCTTTTCCTCGATCTCGATCGGGTCTGCCATTTTGGTTTTGGCAAGGGAAATCCTCCTCTTAGCCAATGATATTAACGTTTTGCACACGGCATGTTTTGTTTATCATAGTTACCGGCTTTTCATTGGCTGCCGGACATCTCACTTCTATTAATTATCAAGCGAGGTTAAATAAAAATTGACAAGCAAATAAAATACAGCTCGGAACTATGCTCCGAAAATTGACAGAGTTTGCCGAGTGTACCGGTACGTCAAAAGCATATCCCGATACGTATCTCAGGACTCCTAAATCGGGATATACCAGTATACCGGTAATATCGCGCACCCCTAGTTTTAAGCAGGAAAAACTAGTTAGTTTTCAGTATTTTACTTGCTATGAGCAGTTGAAATTTCGTGCTCAGCTGAGTTGAGCATGATTTTTTTCATAACCTTAGAGCCAGTTGTACCCCAATAATGTAATGCATTTACAGCCTAAAATCAACATAGTTACATGAAGATTAGGCTGATTAGCAGATATTTACCATTTCAATCCAAACCTATGTGATGTTACCCACTCACCTTAGTGTTGCTCTTTCCTCTCCACAGCACTTTCACCATTTATATCTTGTATGACATAGGGCCATTCTAGATGTCGAGATTGGGGGAACTCTTAGCTGCCTCCATTAAAAGCAGTGCACAGAAGATAGACAAAATTACAAGAGAATCAGTTTAAAGAAGTCTGCAACCTATCAAACTGGGGAAAAAGAAGGCCCAGATGAGTTGGCATATCCAGGCCTTCATAATTTGCACTCCAAAACCAAAAAATAGCATGTAATGTTAGAACTATTGCACTCAGAAAAACCAAACCTATATAGATGTTTGACGGCCTTAAGGGATTAAAGAATGGCCATTCTGTAATAATGCATGTGAAGTTTTGTCAGGATGTCCTAAGTTATAGAGAAGTTATTGCCCTTTGGCCAAAGGCTCAAGATGAGCTATTGTGATCCTTAGATGTCCATCGTGCATTGTCAACTAGTGCATCAAAGAACATCTACTCTACCAGCTGAGCTTTGACCAACTTTGGCAGGAATGATCCCTATATCGCCCTCTTTAATAATTGTTCAAATGCGTCGGGTCCATTGCATATTTAGGTCACACAAGTTAAAAATAAATTTTCGAGATGAAAACTTTAAAAATCTTCTTTTCTGAAACCACAAGGCCTAGAGCCTTGATATTTGGTATTTAGCATCATCTAGTGGGTCTCTACCAAGTTTGTTAAAATTTTGCCCCTGGGGCCAAACATAGCCCCATGCAAAAGGTTCACATGTATTGCAAAGGTTTATATAGGGAAAATATGAAAATATTTTGTCTGGAACCAATAGGCATAGAACCTGGATATTTGGTTTGTAGCATCACCCAGTGGACCTCTACCAAGTTTGTGTAAACTATGGCCCTGTGGCCCAAAATGCCCCGCCCAGGAAACTTCTGTTTTAAGCTATATTGGCTTTTTGTTTAAGGAACTTCACATTTCCCCAAAGCTATTATATTAAACGAATTCTCACTCATAACTGATCAATGCTTGTAGATAAGAGCAACAGTGTCAGAAATGTTAATCCCTCCCCCTGACTCCTTCAGGGGGGTAAAAGGTCAAATAATTTAATTGCCCATAACTAATCAGTTGTCAATATTTTAACAGAGAGTTGCATGAAAACAGAAGAGCAATATTATAGGTAGGAAACAAACCAAGCAGGATTTCAAACCAAGCAGGATTTTAGTTATGAGGGTCAGGGATTGATCCCCTGGGCAGACCTAGGGGGTTGGGATGATGCCAAAAATAAACTTTTTCAGAATATGGTCATGTTGCATATCAAATTAAAGGAAATGAAGCATACAATAACATGCTAGCAAGTATTATGCCCTTACACATCCCATTGCCCCTGAAGGTTTTTTTTATCCCCCGACGAAGTCGGAGGGATATAGTTTTGGCGTCGTCCGTCCGTCAGTCCATTCCGTCCGTCTGCACTTTTTGTCTGTCTGAAACCATATCTCAGTACCTATTGGTCAGATTTAATTCATTCTTGGTACAAATGATTAGTACCATGTATTTTCGATATCCTATAAGTTTGGTCAAAATCGACCCCTTAATACTTGAGTTATTGCCCTTGTTTAAGTATAGGCAAAACCTATATTAGCTTTTTTGTGTGATCTTCACATTTCATCAAAGCTATTATATTAAACAACTTCTCGCTAAAGACCATGTGTAGATAAGAATGGCAGTGTAAAAGTTTTACTCCACCCAGGTCAAATATTTAAATTTCGCAATAACTAAGGCAATTATTAATATTTTTTGCTGAAATTTCGCATGCAGGCAGAGCAGCAATAGATATGCAACATATCAAACGGGATTTCAGTTTGAAGGCCTTATTCCGAACCCCTTGGGTGGACTTAGGGGGTGGGGCCGAGGCCAAAATTAAACTTTTTCAGAATATGGTCATGTTGCATATCAAATTAAAGCTGAAGACGCTGGCAGCAACATGGAAGCAAATATTTTGCCCACAGACACACCCTCGACCCAGGGGGTAGGGTCAAAAGGTCAAACTATATATTTTTCTGAAAGTAGATATGTTGCATATCAAATTAAAGCTGACGACGCTGGCAGCAACATGGTAGCAAATATTTTACCCACAGATACACCCTTTACCCAGGGGGTGGGGTCAAAAGGTTCAAACTATATCTTTTACTGAAAGTAGTCATGTTGCATATCAAATTAAAGGGAATTGAGCACAGAGCACCATGAAAGCAAGTATGCTGTCATTACACACACCAACAACCTCTGGGGTGGGGTCAAAAGGTGATTTTTTGTTCTTTTCTAAAAGTGGTCATGTTGCATATCAAAGTAAAGTGGAAGAAGTGTAGACCTACATGCAAGGTAACACTTTAAATTTACACACACTCTTGACCTCTGAGGTTGGGTTTAAAGTTCAGATATTGAAATTGTGCAGATGTAAGTATATTTTTTATTGAACTAAGCACTAAAACATACTTGACAGGTGTTTGTTATGATCTGAATGATACTGTAGGTGAACTAATTGTTAGATAATGGGATTTATGTTTTGCGATTTACATGTTTCTCTCAAATAACCCTTCGTCGGGGGATATAAATTCGTCGAATTTGCCTTGTTTCTTTCTGAAACCAGTCATGTTGCATATCAAATTAATTAGAATGAAGCATAGAACACCATGCAAGCAAATATTTTGCCCTTTTACACACCCTCGACCCCTGGATGGGGTCAAAAGGTTCAAACAATTTTTTTCTGAAGGTGGTCATGTATCAAATTAAAAGGAAAGAAGTGTAGAACATGATGCAACTTATGCACACCCCTGACATTTTGGGTTGGGTAAAAAGGTCAGACAATCAAATTGCGAACATCCTCTCCTCATGACAAGGATTCAGGTGAGTGATTCAGGGCACAAGGGCCCTCTTGTTATGGAGAAATGGTTATCTGGATCTTATCTACATGATCTAGGGCAATGATTTATTGGAATGCACCATAAACCATTAACCCTTTGTATTCGGGAAACCCTTTAAATGGGTACTTTTACAAACAGTGAAGACCCAGATGAAATGCAGCATAATGTCTCTAAATCTTCAGACAAAATAATACAATATAGATATATACAATGGACTATCCAGAGTTTATTGTATCAAACCATAAGGAATAATCCATTGGTATACAAAGAATTTAAACTTTGTATACTGATAGATTTTCCCATCTAATTTGATATACATTTTTAATGGTTCATGGTACATATTAAGGGGTCAGAGGTTACAATCTCCAAGTTAAGGTCACTATGTGGCCACAAAACAAAAATCTCTAAAATTATTTTGAATCTTAAAAAAACAAAAGCCATCGGTGGGCATGGCTTATTGCAGCAGGACACAGGAGAAGTTTGTAAAATTTGGCAGAATTGACCATGAGAATAGCTAAAAGAGGTCTGATTTGATCTTTCAAATAATATTCAATAACCGAGAGTGGGCTTCAATAAATATTTAAAACGCCTTGGCCAACTATTTAAAGATTTAAAAACGTCCTGACATGACTGAAAAATTGTTGACTGGAATGTAAAGCATCAACACAAAAAAGATATAAAATTACTCATAGGAAAGCAATAAATAAGTCTCCAACCACAGATTTGAAAGACATGCTGAATATGTGCGGTCTTGCCCTCTATGTGTCTCTGAAAATCCTTTAGAAACCTCAAGCCAAACGTAGATTACCAGAAGGAATGTTTTGAAAAGAAATTTGGCGGACAGATGGACTCGGACAATAGTGTGGGTCGTGTAAAATTTTGACACCAAGTCTTCAAAATATTGTTTTTATTGATAATTTTGTTTTGCATATTTGCAATTTAAATAGATTTTGTGATTCTCGGCAGATTTCTACATTGTTAATTCTCCCAGCAGCCTCGTCACCGTTTTGCATACAGTGGCTGGATAATTTTAAATACATAATAAGTGTGAAATTTGATCCAAATATACCATGTGGTTCAAGAGTTATGAAAATTTCACAGACCAGGATAAGCCAGATTGATGCTCAGCAAAACTTCAAAGGCTGTTACGCATGCCAGTGGTTAGATAATGTTAACACGCATAGGTATGCAAAATATGATAAAAGATATACCATATGGTTCAAGAGTTATTAGCGTTTTCACTAACTGAGAATGGACGGACAGACAGACAGACCCATATAGTGATTATAGTACACTCCAAAGGGTCGTTCAATTTGAGTTATTGCACTTTGTTCATCTAATGAACTGTGGCCTTTGTCCAGAGCACAACTCCTTAAGTCCGTTATATCCTTCTTATCCGTTGCTCATCTTATGGAATGTAACCTCTGTCTAGGACATAACTCATTTAACCTTAAACGTATTGACATGAAACGTTATATGCAGTTAAACCTTATCTGGGAGAAGCTCAGTGCTCAAGCGTAATTTGAGATTTTTTTTCCATCCGTTCATTTTAGGACTTTTCTATTTCTTACTGCTTATCCCTTTAACGTATTGGCATGATTTTAGATCACCTGGATCAGCTGTAGGAGTCACATGGGTGAAAGTTTTCAGGATTATTCCTGAATTCAGGATTTTAAGGCTGACTTTCCACAGCGAAAGTCAGTCTCAAAATGCTGAATTAAGAAGACCATAATAGTTTCTCTGATTTATTTTCAGTATGTCTAAGGACATTTGACCATTTAAACTTGAAATTGTGAATACTTAGTGGGCATACTGCAAACTTTAAGAATGGAGTTTCGAAAGTTCATATTTTTGGAAATTTTGAACTTTCACCACAGGAGTCATAACATATGCTGATCCAGAAAATTCCGCCAGGGTGGTTTCTAACAACTTTGGTTTTTTAGTCATCAACGTTTTTTTTGGAGAGGGCCGTTCGAACCGCCCCCAAGAAGCAATTGGGGTCAAGGGGGTCCAATTTCTTCTTAAGGGGGTCCGTACAAGTGTTTCTGCAGAAACGTATAGCTACTTTTGATTTTCCAGTTTGGGGAAGGGGGAGTCCCCTGTCCCCACTCAGGTTCTGCCCATACATCAGATTACTGACTGTCTGTCCATCAGTGATTTAAACATTTTGTTTCAACTTCATCTCCCGAACTAATGGGACTTTTGATTACAAACTTTGTGTGAATATTCCGGTCACAAAACCCTTTCAGATTTATTAAATGATGAAGTGACTTCATCCAACACGATGGACATTTTATTACATGATGGAGTCGTTGCATCCAATATGGCTAACACGGTGGCCATCTTGAAAATCTTTTTTGTCTAATTTGGTTTCTGGATTGCTTTTCAGAACAAGTTGAAATTTTTGTCATCTCGTAGGTTCAGATTTAAATAATTGATGTCTTGACATCCACTATGGCTATCAAGGCGACCATCCTGAAAATTGTTTCAGCTCACCTAGTGGGTGGGCTAACAGTATACCAATGACTCCTGCGTCCGCCGTCCGTCAACATTTTCTAACATCTTCTCATCTAAAACCACTTGTCCAATTGAACTCAAATTTATATAGAGACTCTCTAGGATGGGGGAACGAAAGTTTGTTCAAGTGGTCCTGGTCACATGACCAAGATGACCGCCTAGCTCATATATGGTAAAAATCCTTTAAAATCTTCTTTTCCAGAACTAGAAGGCTGTTGACCTTGGTAGCATTTGGGATATGACACCTACCAAGTTTGTTCAAATGATTGTCCTAGGTTGACCTTGACTTACTTAACGTCAAATTTTACCTTTCAGCCGAGGTCGCTTATATTGGAGTCCCATCAATATATTAAAACATAGTTTTCTCAAATCACTAGGCCAACTGAACTCAAATTTCAAAGGGGAACTCCTTGTGATAGGCTAAAATGACACAAATTGTTTTTTTCTCATGACCAAGATGGCCACCACGCACGTATATGGTAAAAACACTTTAAGTTATTTTTCTCCATACCCAGAAGGCCGATGACCTTGGGACTTAATAATTGGTATTTAGCAGTGACACAAATTTACACAAATGATTAGTCTGGGTTGACCTTGAACTACATTACTGCAAGGTCAAGGTTGATTCTTAATGCATTTATATGGGGAAACTCTTGAAATGTTAATTTTTCTAAAACTTTTTAAACTGTAGTCATAATACCTGCGAGAAATGTTTAACCTAATGAGTCAATGGTTTTATATATAAGTAACAAATGTCAAGCTGGCCTGTGACCTTTCATCCATGGCCACTTATGTGGACTGCCACATACATATCTAAACATGGGTTTCTCAGAAATCACTTGGCTGTTTGAACTCAAATTTCATATGTAGTATTCTTTTGATTGTTTTAGGTCACTTGACCAAAATGGCCGCAACCCCCATATATGATAAAACAAAATATGTGTCATGATAAGCCTAAGCTAACCTTGACCTATTGTGGCATTATTCAGGAGATCGGATGAGCGCTTCAGGACCTGTAGGTCCTCTATTTTTTTTATATTTCTGAACCGCCTGTCAGATCTAGCTGAAAACTTGTGTTGAACAACAGGTAATTAATGTTGTGTCAGATTTTATTGAATGGTGGCGTCACGTCATCCAAAATGATCACCATGATGGCCATCTTAAAATTGATTTTAGCTGACATGAGCCATAGGTGAGGGATGGGGGGGGGTTCTGGTATTCACTATTCATGAAAAGTTTAGCCCATTATTCATCTCATTAAATTTTTGGTTTATTCATTAAAATATGACCAACTATTCATTAAAGTAAGAAAGGTGGCAAAGAAATCAAATTATTCACTATTCATTATTTTTTCTTCAATTCATTAAAAAATAGGATTATTCATTATTTTTTAAGCCATCATTATTCACTATTTTTTGGCTCATTATTCACTATTCATCATAAAAAGGCCATTATTCACTAATCACTTTACCCTATCTAGACCCTCATAGGTTCATGGTGAGCTTTTGCGATGATAGGATGTCCGTCATCTGATTGTCGTCCATCAAAAATTTCCTTTAAATAACATCTGAACCACTAGGCGGAATTTCACCAGACTTCACAGGAATGATCATTGGATGTCCCCCTTCAAAATTGTAGAAAGATTTTTATTCCATACATAATTGAGGATGCCATGGCAACCAAAAGGAAAAAGATTAAAAACTCTTCTTGTCAAAAACTACTGGTTCAGATTTCAAAATAGTTTGGTTCAAGTGGTCCTTGTTTGACCCTCTACCAAAGTTCAAATTATTTTGATTGGTTAGAAATGGCGGCCAGGGGTTGTGGACCGTTTTTCCTTTGTTTATATAGGGAAAACTTTTAAAAAATCGTCTTGTCTGAAACCACACTGCATAGAGCCTATTCAAATTATGGCCCTGGGACTAAAAGTCGCCCAGACCTGGGGTCACATGCTTTACATATTTTAGTAGAGGGCTAAATGGAAATGGTTTTAAGAGAGACCTCACTTGCAATTGTGGTCGAAATTGTTAGTAGAGAGCTTTGGTAGAGATAATAAACTTTTCCTCGGACCCAGTATAAACGGACTGTTCACTGACGGAAATACAAAGTTATGTTGTCGAGGCTTTATTTAAGCGCTATTTCAAAGTGCTACAGCCAATAAATTGATTCTGAACATACACGAGATTATAAGAAGTTACTCCGGGTATGCGAAGCTGAAATATTACGAGTTACAGTAAAAAGAATTGAAGTTTCTCTTCTTTTTATGTTGCTTTCTGACGATTTTCGGCTAAAAGTGCCGAAATAGCTAAAAAGGGTACCTAGGTTTCTTGCTGATGTTCATAAAGACGGATAAACTTTCAATATAACAATACAGTCTTAAAGATAGTATATTGAACCATTGCTTTTTGAAGAAAATTCAAAGATATGCAGAGAAATATTGGAGTTATGATTATTTAATCTTCAACATATGTCAGTTTTGAAAGTTCATCCATCGTTGAGCCACGACAACGTATTTCCAATATATACACTTAAACTGTTTGATACTCTTGTTGGTTCTATACTTAACTATAGCTCAGAAGTCTGGGGAATCCACAATGCCAAAGATAGATAGATAGATAGATATTCTTTATTTCCTCCACAAGGGAGAGTATTTTTACAAGCAATACATACAAGAAAGGCATGAAAGAGCATTTACAGATGTACATGAAAAGTAAAACAACGTATTTACAAGTATCCTATTGACAAAGCGAAAAAATGCCATCAGATGCAACACACCCCACCTCTGCCCAGAGCATCCTGAAACCAGAGTATATTGTATATACAATGTATGCAATTGGCAGAGATGGGCTAGTCCATCGTCGGAAGGCTGTTATTTTCTCCCCACTTACCTCTGCCCTTACCGAAACTAAACGCAAGAACGATCTTTTAAGTAGAGAGAAAACAACCACACCCTATACCAATATATTTCGTGTTAGATCAAGGCAGCTGTGTAGCATTATACAAAACAGGGTGATGCTGCCCCGTTATATACACATGTACTTTCAGAATAATAATATTCAAATAAAAAATTTCATCTTAAATACTTAACCTATTTAAGTCGAATGAACTTTCCTACCTTATCAGAAGGACGAGCCCATTTCCAATTTAGGGGTGTTAGGTGGTATTTTCCGTTTCTGTTCAAATTTATTAGAACATTCTGTACGCAAACAGTGAAGACCCCGATCAGACGCTGCATTATCGTCTGATCTGGGTCTGCACAGTTTGGCTATGTCCCACAAAGAGGAAGCTTACATGGGTTAATCCTTACTTCACATAGGAACGAATAAGTAAGCATACTTCGGTGGTATTACCACGTCAATGTGACTTAATGAACAAATAGAGACTATGCATTGGCTGCAAACAGCTCAAAGTAGTTAAATAATTAAGGCATTTTATATTTACGCCACATATTGTGGATATTTCGAATGCAGCATATCTTAAATGCTTCCTGGCTTGCTCCCAAAAAGTGTTCTAAGTCTCTATTTTTCATTCCAAGTAGTACATTTGACACAAAAGATATGTTTTGCATATATAAATAACCGTATGCAGGGAGGCTAAGACTAAGAATTTCCTGCCACATTTCAGATCTTTCATTATCAAGATAGGAACAATCATGGAGGCAGTGATCAACAATATTTTCATAGAACACTTCACAGAAAATGCAAAATTTGTTAACAGAATTTACTTCCGCTAAGCTTGAGATCATTTGTATGACAGAAGTACAGTGTGGGAGAAGCTTTCTATGTTCCTTTGAAAAATACCAAATCCAATGTGGACTATAGTCATAATGTAATGCAGTAAAGCAAAAAAAGTAAAATAAAAAATCAAAAAAGTAAAGTAAAAAATCAACGAATCTTAGTGGCCTGTATGGCGAACTTGGACGAGTCCCCTTCATTATACAGCGCAAATTCAACATGATAAAGTATTGGGCGAAACTCTTAAAAAGCAGTAATACATTTTTACCAAAACGAATATATACAATGTTAAAAGAAGACGCAGACAGCGGCAATACTTATAATGGTAGTAACTGGGCATCGCATATTAAATCTATGTTAAATAATTTAGGTTTTCATTTATATGGTAAAATATTTTACTGACCGTTCCAAGGCGGTACTTCTTTTGTGGATCTTTTATGTTTTTGTTCTGTCTTGTGTTTGCTATGTTTTGTGCGCGTCTGTTTATATGTGCTTCGTGGTCACCTGCTGGGAAAGGGCTGACCTCTTGGCTTTCGTTTGTGGTGTCTTCTGTGAGTTTGTCACTTTCCCATTGGTATCCTGGGTCAGGTGTGGTACTCGATTGTATCGATTCCTGATCTTTGCAACCTTACTTACTTTCATCAGACTGATATCACCATCCCTTTAAATGCTATTAAACAAAGAATATACGACTCTTATTCACAATCATGGTATGCTGAAATCAACAATTCAAATAGATTGATCACCTATGCTAGATACAAACATGAATTTGCATTTGAAAGCTACTTAGACTTTATTACAGAAAAAATACAAAATAGTTTTAACACGATTTAGGTTAGCTTCACACGAGCTCCACATTGAACGTGGAAGATATGAAAATGTACCACGTGATGAACGAATTTGTAAATGTTGTAATATGTCACAAATAGAAAGTGAATATCACTTTCTACTAGTGTGCCCCCTTTATACAGAGCTAAGAAGAAAATTTTTCAAACCTTATTTTTGTCACTGGCCAAATTCGAACAAATTTGACCAACTTATGCTGTCAAATTCAAAACAGGTAACATTGAGCATAGCAAAATTTATATTCTCTGCTCAAGATTTGAGAAAATCTGTTCTAAATCCATAACAGATTAATAATTGGAAATACAAAATCTTTGATCTTCTGCTCCTCTGTAAACAAAGATTACAATTGTATTATTGTTCAATTTGAATGTACGAAGAACTTCTCACTTGTATTTGTTTTGTAGGCTATAAACATTGTTATAGATGTTTAATTGCTGAATAAAATAAATTGTATATCGTATTGTATACTTAAAGAGACTAAGTCTGCAACTATGAACATTTTTCGATTTTTTTATTTTCTTTTTAAATCATTTGTAAAAGTAGAATTAAGTTACGCTTTCACAATAAATATGTTCACTATAGCTGAAAACTGCACGGAAAAGTGAATTATCTTATGAAATAGGTGTGTTTTTCTCGTGTTGGTAATTATTTGCGTCCCTCCAATAATTATAGACAGGTAATTTTAACGTGAATGCTGTTGTTTTGATATTGATAATTTGTTTAGATTTACGAAATTGGTAAAATGAATACCTGAATTTTAGTTTTTTACTGTGTTCTTGAAAAATAGAAACATTAGTTCTAAAATTAAAAGATCAAAAGTTACAGAGTATGCAGCTTTAACAACACTTATAAGTGTGCACATATAAATGGACCCATATCTTCATAAAGAAAATTCTGATCATTTCGAAATTTTCAACAGATATAGATGACATTCATGACATGATATTCCATAAATTTTAATTTTCATAAAACTTTCACTTTTAAAATGTAAAATCAAAACTCAAATTTACCGAAAAATCAAAGTTCACAGTTTTCTTCGCTTTAGAATTTATCTTTCTTTGACATTTCATTTATGCATATCATTTTATACTTAAGAATGTTTTAATGAAATGGTGGTGGTTCTGTTATGGTATTGGCAGATGTGTCCTTACATCATAAAACTAACATTGTCTTTATAAATGGGAACTTAACTGCAGCTCGCTATCTACACGAAGTGCTGGATACGGAGGTAATTCCACTGTTGAAAAACCACAGAGGAATGCAGTTGCTACTCGATGGTTCTCCAGCCCATCGGACAAGGGCCACCACTGCATATCTGAATGAAAACAACGTAAATGTCGTCGACTTTCCCCCAAATCACCAGACTTAAACATAATTGAAAACATTTCGGATGAACTAAACTGCTGTGTTAGGAGAACAAGGGCTATTCCGATCACACTGATCAACTGAGAGCAAACATTCTCTACGAGTGGAACAACCTCCCTTAGAATTAAGTTCAGAGACGTGACGTCAATGAGACGCCGTTGTCTTGCCGTAGGAAACAGTGCGAGGGAGACATACCAGCTATTAAGTTTACATGGACATGGACGCCGCTGCAGGATTTGACTTAAGAATATTGTGATATTTACTTTGATTTGTGATATATTCGATCAAGTTTAGTCTCTTCTAAAGTATTGGAAAAATGTGAACTTTGATTTTACCATAAATTTCAAGTTTGCATTCGCATTTTTTAACTTGTTATTTTATTTGAAATAAAATAAATGTAATTTTATTACACACATGTCGTTGATATTAGTTGAAAATTTGAAAATGATCTGAAAAGTATTGACGGAGATATGAGCTCATTTATATGTGCACACTTATAAGTGTTGTTAAGTGTACATTCACCTGTATGTAAGTGACCAGTCCGTGTTTATTGGGTCCAAGACTTTTCTTAGAAGATTTAAGTGTTTAATTCCACATTTTCAGGCGAGTTCGATCAAGTTATGCCCCTGGGGCCAAAAGTGACCCCGTCATGTTGGTCACATATTTTACATAGGCTAATATAAAACTCTTCTTTTCCTAAACCACTAGGTTTATTTTCCTAAACCACTAGGTTTATAGCCTTGGTATTATGTTTGTAGCGTCATCTAGTGAACCTCTACCAAGTGTGTTCAAATTATGCCCCTGGGGGCCAAAATTAGCCCACCCCGGAGGACACGTGTTTTCCTTAGACTTATAAAAAAAATGTGAGGTTCTACATCCTGTTAATTATCATAGCTGGAGGTTGAGAGGACCAATGCTAACCTATAACTTTATAAACAGTTATTCTCAGGTGAGAAACCCAGGGCTCGAGGGCCCTCTTGTTTAATTTCTTTCCTGAGCTGCTTGGCCTATCAAGCTGAATTCTTTTGAAGAGTTTCAAGTTATTGGATAGGACCAGATGGATCCAAACAGTGCCGTCACAACATCCAATATGGCTACCATGGCTGCCATCTTGAAAATATATTTTGATCCTACTGAGTCAGCTCCCAAACGGCATATCTGATTGGTTTGAAATTTTGCGTTGAAAGTTATGACATTACTGTGATGATGATGTTTTATCAATGGTGAAATCTCGACAACCAATATGGCCGCCATGATTGCCATTTTGAAAATAGATGCCGAACTGCTTGTAGATCAAGCTGAAATTTTGTATTGAGCCCCAGGTCATCAGGTTCATTTGGATTTGTTCAAATGGCCACATTAACATCCAGTATACATGTAGCTGCCATGGCGACCGTCTTGAAATAAAATTAACCCATAAAGCACTACCAATAATTTGCGGCAGACGACAATTTCAAATGTTGCTGCTAATTCAAAAATAACAAATAAGGCATGACATTTCATGAGAATCGTCTGCCGGCAGACGATTCTCACGAAATATCATAACTTTTTTTTTCGACAATTAAGAAAGATGTTGCAAAATTTGTCGTCTTCTGCAGTCGTGATTGGCGCTTTAAGGGTTTATTCTTTTCCCGAACTGCATCCCATAGCAAACTGAAATTTTGTCTTGGACATCAGGTAAATTTATGTAAATGGTGACGTCATAACATCCAATATGGCCACAATGATTGTCATATTGAAAGTTTTGTTCCTGAAGCGGTCAGATCAAGCTGGCTTTTTGTGAACAGCAGGCCATTGGGTAGGTCACACATGTACTGTATTTTTTTATGCATATGTGACGTCAGAATATTAACTTTGACTGCCATGATGTAACAAACAAATGGTCACAATGCTGACCATCTTTCTACTGCTAACATAACCATTAATCAGCCATAAATCATGCCATGAAAATCGCCCATGAAAAAACACACATTAATGTTGCCGATATTTTCGGAGGGTGAAACGTTATATTACTTTTTAATGCATATTTAAAAATGGCCTCATCATAAGAAAACCTGCTTTTGGAGTTTTGATCCGGCCAGGCTCACACCAACCTGCTCTGAGCCAGAATATTGAAATGCTCATACACAGCTGACACAGCAAGTTAAGTTTTATTTTCCACAGGGCGCAAAACGAAGGCGCTGGCCAGACTGAGTGGATGTGCTGGTTGATCTTCGTCTCTGCTGTTGGCATCAGGGTTTCCCGCGACGAGGCCCAAATTTAATCCACGAGACTGCATGTCTATTTTATATATGAAATAAGCGTAATTTGAGCATACCTATGCCAACTGCTACATTCCACCTGTCACATATGTCTGAACTCGATAACGTCAACAGCCAATCAAGGCGTAATTAAGGCGGTCTTCATCTACTTTTGATAACAATTTGATGATAATCCTCATTTGAAAAAAAAAACGCACCAAGAGGGCATGCTATAGATTTTATTAGTAAAAGCAGGTGAGAAAAATATAATTTTTATGTTTTTACATTGATTTTCGGCGTTTACTTTTAACTATTACTTTTAGCAAATTGTGTTGGCGATGAAAGTTGTAGAGAAAAATTAGCGTCGATTTCTCCAAGTGGCCGAAGTTTGTGGCACCAACAGATTTATGTGTACATAGATGAAGCCTTTGCAATAAATTGTAATCAGCCAAAAAAATTAAGTCTTATTTTTCGCAGAGGCGTGACAGAAAGGGTTTGTTTCAAAAGAATATTCACAAGGGGTATATATACAGTTATTTAACGTTTGTAAATAGCATAATCCCACCGTATAAAGACTCAGAATGTACCGTGCATATTCAGAATATACTGTGAGCATGATCATTTGAAGGTACAGAAGCTGTGATATCGCATTACGCACCATTTTCATTTAATGCACGTGCTCATTTATAAACTGACAGATTTAAGATGACCCAACTAGCTTAGCGCACGGGCGAATCAGGGGCGATTTCCATTAGATATGAACAAGCCATCTTACATTTGGGTGGTGCAATGTAACTTTTTTACTGACATATTTGACTTTTTTTTTGCGCTTTGCTTAACATGCTCAAAGAGTGCATCTATGCGCAGAGTTAATAGCAGCACATATGATGTAGGAACCGCGCTAATTTTTCTCTACAACTTTGATCGCGAACACAGTTTACTAAGACCAATAATAAAAACGTTACCGCCGAAAATCAATGTGGAAAACATAAAAAAAATCGAGTTTAACCCATAAAGCGCCAACTGACGACAATTTCAAAATGTGTTGCTTTTTCAATAATAACAAATAAGGCATGCTATTCCATGAGATTCGTCTGCTGGCAGACGATTCTCATGAACTATCATACCTTATCTTTTTTTCGAAAATTACGGAAGATGTCGCGAAAATTGTCGTCCGCTGTAGTCGTGATTGGCGCATTGAGGGTTAAAATTGTCTTCGCTAAGGGATTTTTCCATCTATTTTAAGCCTTAACAAAATATTTTTTTTTGCTTTTGTTTTCTGCTGAAATATTTCGGAAGCCTCATCTACAAACAGTGTAGACTCGTCTCAGACTGCTCCTGTAAAAGCAGTCTAATCTGGGTTCACACTGTTTGTCTCTCAATCAGATTAAAACTAGATCTAGCCACAGAATGCAACCGTCCCAAGCAGTACCCCCAGTGTTTCGATTCATTATCTTTTGAAGCCTAAGTCATTATTATTACTTGTCTTTTCCTTGAGTCGATGCTTTTTGACACAGTCTTCAAGTTTTCAGTCAGGTCGAGGCGTATTTCTTAGGTCAACCGGTACGAAGGCGAGACGATTAAGTGTTCAAAGTTTGCTAAAAGACACATAATGGTGCATCCGGTGAAGCTCGAAACAGCAACCGCTAGAACTCAAGTCGAACATTCTACCACTGCGCTACTGAGCTCATAAGATATGGGCAGCATCTGAGAAGTCGGTACAGTAAAATATATGTAAAACGGCCACTCAAAAGTAGACAAAACAAAGTGGTAGCATAATGAATGTCGAACGTGTTGCAGAACGCTCCCCTTGGAGCATTCTGCAATACTTTTGACCTGCATTAAGCTATAATTGGTCTTGAAAACCAATTTGTGGTCTTTTTGAGAGTGACCGTTTTACACAGGTTTTACTGCACTTATCCCATGTTCGCAAAAGCCTTCAATAAAGGACCATGCTGGCGTATCTACCTTTTGGCCTGGGTCTCAATTTATATCCATACCTGATGGTATGCGATCAACGTAGGCTCCGGCGAATCTGCACAATTGCGCAGGCTCGCCTGAGCTCTTCGATCATAGATGCGTCAAGAACCCAAATCACATATGCTTGCTCATTTATGATGTTAAATCATATATTCGGTCGTTGCTTGCATTGTGAAACTCATTATGCTATCCTAGATTTGGTTTGTGTAGTTATTGCATATGCGCAAAAGCTTTCAATAAATGCCCATGCGGCATATAGTCTAGCGCGACTAGAGGGCTAAATTTTGGTCTGATTTATCAACTATATCCAAATTTTGTTTTATGCGAGCAGCGAAGGCTATGGCGAGTCTGTGCGCCTGAGTCTTCGTTGGTCGAAGACGCGACTAGTCAAGGTTCGAATTTAAGAATTTTATTCACTTGCTAAAATTAGCAAGTGCCCATTTTTCTCACTTGCAAAAGGAGTTCATCAACTTGCTTACCGGTATTTGCTGAAAATGAATGCAGAATGCTCCTATCACAAAAACATCATCGATCATTTCAGGTCTGTAAGATTGTGTGAAAAAAAAAACAACTAACATTATCATTTTTTCTGGTTTCATGAGGTTTCCTTGTATACAGTGTGGATCCAGATCAGCTAGCTTGTTGTTTGTTTTCACATTCTAAAAATAGCAAGTGATGGTGATATCTACTTGCTTTTTTAGGAGAAAACTACTAGCATTTAGCAAGTTAGAAATTTAAAATTGGATCCCTGTTAGTACCAACATCTCATATGTTCATTCAATTTTATATTTTCAGTCGTTGCGTACATTATGAAGTCCATTGTGCTAGCCTTGATATTCCTACTTGGCGTCTGTCTAGTCATGAGCAGCCCAGTAATTGTAATTGAAGGTGAAACCCAGTCGGAATGCTGCAAACGAACATGTGATCCTGAAAAAATTTGCATCCACTTCACAGGAACAAGGAAATCAATACCACCTTGTAAGTGCACCAAGCATAAATGGCCAAAATTATTGGGACCAAAACCAGAAAATTTAGGGTGATCCAGGGAACGAAAAAGATTCTGCCAACGATTTGTGTTATCCAGAAATAATCCATTTAGAATATATACCAAACCACACTTCTTACGCAAAATCAAACAGAAGTTTTAATATTACACATATTGTTTCATCCATTGTAACGCAATTTGATAAAAAATTAAAACACTTATGTATGAAAATGGAAGTAGAACTTCATTGTTCAATTTTTTCCTTTTAATCATAACCTGATTGGGTGAATGTCTGCCATAATCCCTGACCGGTACAGTGATTTCAGCAAGACCTCGCATATTAATTAAAGTTACAATCCTGACACATTTTGCGTTGGAAGTGTGAGTCAGTGTTTATAAAACCAAAATGATAATGTTTGAGCTCCAAACGTAAATGGGACAGGAATCAGTTAACTCAAGTTAAAGTGAACCAGCAAGTGAACAACTAATGAAGGCAAACACCTCATGGCATAGGACTACACGGATGTAAACCAAAACTTATCTGATTATAACCCGAAATAGTGAACAAATCATGCAAATAATTGCATTACATTTTTGTCATGTTATGTAGAAGAAAGAAAACCAAAAAATACTGTACAGGGCTTGACTGGCTAAAACTATATTGGGACAACAACAACAACAACAACAACAACAGCAGCAGCAACAAGAAAAGCTGAGAGTTGAGTCAGTGAGTGACCAACGGACATAGACAACCACCACAGGACATGGATATATATGTATAACCCAGCTTAAACCAAATAACCAGAAATTAAATTTCTTTTTTTTTTCAACATTCTAGCAGCAGTCACAATCTGTTCATTACTTTGGAATCGACACGAGAAACCCTGAATTTATTGTATGCCAAAAACAACGGCTCAGACCAGCCTGCGCATCCGCGCAGTCTGATCAGTGCCTTTGTCATTCGCCCCATGCAAAGTATAATATCTAAACGTGCTTCAGGCAAAACTTCAATATTCTAGCTAGTCGCTGTACCTGAGCAGACTGGTTTGATCAGACTTAAAGGCATCGCAAGTTTCAAAGACAGGTTTTCTCGCGATATACCCTAGGCTGACATGATTCGGCATTTTTTGAAGAAAAAAGTCAACTTGGTATTTGGAGAATTGAATCCCTATATTAATTAACAAAATTGTTAACATAATACTGTCACCTTGATGTTTAAATGCGAACATAAGCAACATTATTGTTATTTGATATACCTTTAGCTAACCAAGGCACAGGCTTAAGATGAGCTATTGACACCCTTTGATGATCATCGTCCGTCGTGCGTCGTCAAAAGATTTATGGTACATGGCAGGCATGATCCCTTTAAGGCCCCCTTCAATAACTGATCAACTGGTTCCAGTCATTTGCATATCTAGATCACATTTAAACTTTAAAACTTTCTCGTCTGAAACCGCAAGGCCTAGAGTTTTGGTATTTGGTATGTAGCATGATCTAGTGGAGCTCTAGTAAGTTGCACCTGGACATAGGGTGAATGTTTATCGGCATTTTAAACATTTTGAAGCCCCGGGTAGCTTGTGCTGCCGAACTATCTCAGGAGGTGGTTGTGGTGTTATTCTCATTTGACCGTTGCTTTGATCTATTGGACCTCTGGGAAGTTGCACCTGAACATAGGATGGAAGTTTAATGGCATTAAACGTTTTGAAGCCCCGGGTAGCTTGTGCTCCCGAACGCTCTAAGGGGGTTAGGTGGTTGTGATGTTATTCTAATTTTATCGTGGCTTTGTTTTATTTTGTTTTGCTACAAAAATATAGATTTGAAATAATGTTCTAGAGAGTGTTGAAATCATAAGACACAACCCACCTTAGGCACAATGAGGAAGAGACTGACACCCACAGAGAATGAGCACAGACACAAGTGCTCATTGAGCATAAAAATCATTCTTGCACACCGGATAAGGATATCTGAGATTTGACCCTGAGATAGAGAGAGGATATTTACTTTTTTGGTGAAAAGCAAATATATTTCACCGAGTGTGTTGAAAACATCAGAATTTTCACGAGTGCATATATTTCATCGAGTGTGTCGAAAACAAGAATTTTCACGCGTGCGCAACACGAGTGAAAATTCTAATGTTTTGAACTCACGAGATGAAATATATTTGGTATTTACCGAAAAAAAGTAAATTTTCTTTTCATTTATACTATTTATAGGCTACATGCAATGTCCCACTCACTTAAAAGGAGATGCTGGAATGCAAAAACGAAAAAAAAAAAAAATAGCAAACCCAAATAATTTTAGTACCAAAATATTCGTCACGTTCTAATTATAAAAATCATACCTACACTTGACGTATTCGTTTTCAAATAAGAAAGTTATGGGCGTTTGAAGTTCTGAAGTGATATGTATTAAATTAATGTAAAAGTTAGAGGCAATCCAAAAAAAACCTCTACAGTGAAAATATAGGCTAATATCAATGACAAGTGATTGATATCATATCATTTCACTAGTGATTGATATTACTTTTAATATGTTTTTGATATGCATTGATTTCACTGCTAAGTATAAAATAAGAAATCTTAACTTACCCATGCTATCTTACCCAGGACGTGATGTAACGTCATCATGTGAAATTGCATCTTAGCGTATTCAGGGACTTCTGGAAGCTTATTTTAAAACAAACAAAAGCAGTGGTGAGCGAGAAAAAGAATCCATTACTCGTGTGAAGGTAGGATAGAAAAATCCGTCCCTCGGGATCACCGTTTGTCATCACTCGGCAAGCCTCGTAATGCCAAACGGCGATCCTTGGGACGGATTTTTCTATCCTACCCTCACACTCTTGATAGATTCTTATACATGTAGTCCCCTCGCCATACATCGGGAACCTTGGTCTGTTAGAAAGCACTAGACAACAATGCACAAAACACAACTTCACAGCCTTTGTAGAATGGTAGCACAAACCACCGGGAGTTTAAATACCTTTTAATATCCAAGGTTCAGATAATAAATTTATAAATTATATTATATCTCCTAACTATTAACACGAGGTATTCGTTTCGCATAATAGTTCCCTAACTCAATCGGTGCACCATTAGATACTTGTAGAAATAAAAATGAAATACAAAGATGAAGCACAGATGAGGGCTCCCGACCTAATCCTCAGATACTGTTCACCAGAGCTAACAAAACGACTTAGCTAAATCAAGAGACATAACCTATAGCTTAGGCGCCAGCTGAAGGAAAACCATCAAATGTGGTTATTGGTGGTCAGAGAGTACCAGCAATTTCATTTTTATAGTTGTAAAGTACAGTCTTTGGATATTATGAAAACAAACTAATGTTTGCATCTTTTTAGGTTTTGCAAAAGTACTTTTGTTCTGAGTGAAAGTGACATACATACAAGTTACATGTACCCTAGTTTGTTTTTGGTCTGTGTTTTCTAGGATAACCGTAGGAATCTCTGCTCCTGAAATGCAAACTTTTGGATTTGATCAGTGCAGCCGACAGAAGTTGAATAAATTACCATTGAGACTTGCTGTTGCTTTTCATAATGTAGATAGTGTTACCTACGTTACGATAGATAACATAATGCTACCATTTTACATATTGTATAGTCGTATTGCTGTTGCGTTTTAGTTTTACAAAGTCTATTTGGTGTTAACTGCATGAGGTTTTACTTACTTTGCACGAGATCCGAAGTATTCATGATTCCATGCACTTTCGAAAAATTGAATTCATTTCTTAATTATTTTGATGCAGTGTAATGTAATTTGGGAAGATATGGGAATACATTTGAGTTTGTGTTACCCTAGGGTACTTACGGTATAGTGTAGTTTTGTAGACTAAAATCAATATATTTATTTTCGTCATTAATTGCTGTCCTATCAACAAATAAATTATTGAACTGTGCAATCTTGATAGCGAAAATCTATCTCAATAAAGACAAAAATACATATCACATAATTGTGTGTTACACGTAATAGTTTGTCTAACAGTTTTAGGGTTTTGAAATGTAACGTAAGTAACAGTGGCTGTTTTAACAAAATATACTGGCCGTTTCATATGACTCGTATCACACATGTGTGTAACGTTTGTGAGATCCAAATTGTCTAACATAAAGATATAGCATAAACATGCTTCTTACAGAGCTATGAACTACATTGTATAAATTATTCTGTGTATGACTATTTCATCATAAGCTTAAATCGTGGAGCGGAAAGTGACACTATTTGTGCACTTCCGAATACAAGCATCAAACTTTGCTGAACTACCCATGGGTATGAGTTGTCTGCAAACTGTTTTCTAGGATATCAAAAGTCGCCATATTTTCAAGATGACGGTTCTGAATTTAAAATGACCGCCAAAATATTTTGTTATACGTCAAAATCCGGTACAGTGGCTACAAAACAATAATTGCAATCCTAAAAATGGCTCAACTTAACGTGTACATTGATTTTGGGAAGTTTCTCAGTTAAAAGTTTATAACGAGTATTGAAGTCTGCAATATGGCTACGCAATCAATCACTGGATTCTAGTTCATCGCAGCATGGTCAAATATGAGCCGCGATATGTGATTTCCAACAATGTGGCATTTTGACAAGTGTAGACTCAGACTAGCCTGTGCAGCCTCTTACTAAACTTAGAAACTCCAAATGAAGTTCGGTCAGTAGCTTAATATTCATAGAATATTCACGCGACTAGCAAGGGATCTGATCAGACTGCGCGTATGCGCAGGCTGGTCTGAGCCTTTGCTGGTCGCACATGCCACATTGTTGGAAATCTCATGGCGCGGCTCAATAATATCTTCCGCCCTGCCTCAACCCATTACCAAATTCCATCTGCTTTCTCGCCTGCTGATGTTTTGTCCCAGTCTACATTGCGTCAGTTTCCTGGAATGGTTCCGTACTAAGCCAGGAAGATAAAACACAACAGCGCGCAGTATGTGAGATTCTAACCTTGGTCATGACTCTGGTACTCTTCCAATTGGGACATTGTGTTCCCATATTAGCTGGTGTACTTTAGTAGCCTATATGGCAAACAATATGGATCCAGATCAAACTCAAAATAAAGCCCAATGATTGGTTGCTTTCGGACACGTGTCCGCAAGCAGCCAATCATTGCGCTTGATTTTGAGTTTGAGAATGAACTCAAGTTTTATAGCCTCGGGACCATGCTGCCTTTATGGATCAATCGTTGTCATCTACACACGAAAAGAAATCATTGTGCCACGCATGAACAATCTCAATCATCTGATCTGGTTCTGTACCGTTTGCCTATGTCCCATAGAAAGAAAGTTGTTTCTTAAATATGTTTATGTCATCCCGTTCAGCACCAGCCGTCTGCTGAAGTTGTTTGCTGCATAGCTTTGCTAACATACAACTTTGTGCAAGTTTGGCTTCCAAAGTATTTCACAACGACGACTTTACCTGACATGGTTACATGTAACAGCGTTGAAAATGAACGGAAATATGATACACTACAGATGCTACCCAAACTGTTTTTGCAGTTGGCCAGTCTTACCTGTTTTTGAGCTAATACATGTAACTCATTCTTTGCTAGTCGCGACCTTAATATGTCGTGTACTTGTTACCTTTGCAAACAGTTTAGATCCAGAGCAGTGCCGACGATACGCCGATCCTGATGTGGATCCAAATCGTTTGACACTCTGATACATGTAGTGTTCCGGGAAGAAAAATGAAAAAGTCAGTAGATCTAAATTTAAGCTAACTGGTTCAGGTTTTCGTATGGCGTGGCTCAAATTACAAAGCAAACAAAATATCATTTGCTAACCAGCGAAGATTCAGATCACCTTGGCATCCACCCAGTCTGATCAGAATCTTTGATGACCGAAATAATAAACTAAGAGTCATTAGCCTCGCATTGAGTGCCGCCTGGGGATTTTATTACACGACTGAGATATCAGAGTACGGAGTCTTTGCTTAACCGTACTTGTCATTCTGTTGGTTTTGTCATGCTCATTCTCATTCGTCAATATATAATGCAAGGTCACGTCAATATACGGTCAGCTAAGATGTGCGCATCAGATGGATTTCTATTTCGATGCAATTCAATATCGGGTCACGCAAAAAATTTGATACGACATCCCTGTTCTATGCATCAGGTGAAATAGCATCCATATAATGTATGATCTAATCGTATCATCTTAAATGGCTTCATCATTTCTGCGCATATTTGCACGCAAACCATGTAATATACACGTGGAAAAAGTTAAGGAACACTTGAAGCCCTAATTTTAATTTTTGAATATCGGAATTACCCGAAGGCTTGCGATTCTGGAATTTTGTTAGGACACTTTGGAAAACATTGCCAACTTACAGCTTGGATTGCTGAAGTCCACTGAATTTCATTTTTGTGCTATGGAGGATACACTATGCCGCACATGAATAATTTCCATTTTCCTGAATACATGTTTGCTTTTTAGTTTCTGCACACCATAGAAGAGAATTTTGGAAAGCAAAAACAGCATAAACTGAAAGAACTGAGTATATCTAATGAATAAATGACTTTGGTTTTGAAAAAAAGAGTGTATCGGCTTTGAGTAACATATCCGTATACGATCTGCATTTTACACTAGTTCCTATGGAAACAGATATTCTTAGAAAATTTCCGAAATAAACGAAATTCTAATACTTCTGCTGTGATTTTATGATAAGAATGTATATATGTTTTAAAAGTCCTGAATGGTCATATTTAAAATCTGTCTAAATCATAACAACCTGCAAAATGTATAGACAAAGAAGGAAATGTGGCAAATAATCTTTCCATTGGTTAAGTATGCCCCCTCCTCCGAAAAGTAAAAGATTATGATCAAAGTTCGTCACACAGACTATCAGCTTTTTGCTTACGAATAAAGAGTACAATCAGACTTCATGGAAGGAATTTATTGCAAGAATTATCAATATGGTCTTAAAATCAGAAATTAAATTTCTGTATCCAAAATGGCTGCTTCCAGCCACAGTAATCGCTTGATACTCATCAATTTCACATTGAAGCAACTATAGATAATACAGATGTTGATTAATATTTAAAAAAGTTTCGTTAATACACTTTAAGAATGTAGGAAAATGTTAGTCCAAAGTTAAGCCTCATAATACAAGAGGTGTTCCCTAGCTTTTTTCCATGTGTATATAAGTAATAGTTATACCATGGTTTGTCCGCCTGTACGTGGAGATAATCAACACGCTTTAGCGACTGGACTCTCCCGTACAGGTGGACAAACCATGGTGTAACTTTTAAACCATCTACATCAGAGTAGACCTTGCACATGACGAGATTATCCATAGTAGGGAAGGGTAAGGGCAAGATGTTTAGGGTGGTATAATCTCAAACAAATGTCGTCTGCTTTATTCGTCTGCTGCATACCTTTGCTTGGATTATTGACTAACTTAGGTATGATGGAAAACAGTGTGAACCCAGATTCATATATCAGCTGCAGCAGTCTGATCTGGGTATATACTGTTTCACCTAGAGGTTTCTAGGGCACTTTGCCTGACGACTTAAGCAGACGACATTTGTTTGAGTATTAAGAAAGTCATCATACAGTTTTTTACTGACTTCAATCATTTTTACGTAAAACTGTCTGGATATTTTTAATTCTAGATGTATTCTGTCTAAGGATATTCTGTCTAAGGATATGTTTAGCTCGTCTAGGTCTTCAATGGCAAGTTCACAGGTGTATAACCATAGTCAAGCATCACGTTTTAGTCAACAATTGACACACACACACACTTCTCTTACAGCACCAAGATAATCTCTGGGAGAGAATCTATGGTATTAATAGACTTTTCGCTTACTGTAAAGGCGGCAACTTTAATTTTCACATATGGGCGTGGTTCGGCTATTTCATCTGCTAAGGAAGGGAAACAGGTTTTATTTATAATTTGGTAAATCGTTAATAAGCTCGTGCGTGCATTTCATGAAAGTCCTGGCCGTATATGTACAGACCTCACATGTATTAACCCTTAAAGTGCATATTCACAAAATATATGTTTTTTGTCGTCCACTAAAATATTTGAAGCCTCATTATTAAACAATGTTTACCTCTATGCTCATGGTAAATAGACATTTTCAGATGCAGTTATTTTGCTGCCGTTTAAATGGCTAAATAATGTGTTTTGCGTCTATACTGAGGTAATGGCGCAAGATGATACTTTTGAATAAAACCACGCCTCATATTCAGCTTTTACCAATGTCTAAGGTTGACCAGTCCTAATTACTCATTCATGAGGTGCCGCCTTTACACTAACTAAAAAGTCATATAATATTTTATTCACACAAAAATCATGGTTCTAATCACATGACATCACGGATAATCAGAATAATCGATTTTAATAGAACTGAACCCACATGCTACAGAACTAATTTTCCGTTAACAAAATGGAGCTTTTTGGTACATAGTACTACGCGTAATGCTCCTTACATAAACCCATCTCGAACTGCGGCGGACTTTCCCGAATGACGGCAGCGTTTTAAGCGCAATCTTAGGAAAGCATAGAAAACTCGAATGTAACCTTAATACGATTAAGATATTGCAAAAAACCCAACCAGGATGACGATCAGACATGATCTGAAATGTCATGCGATGGGGTCTGCCCCCCCCCCCCCCCCCCCCCCCCGAAAATAACAAGTAATTACAGGTTTCCTAAGAAATACTGGTACGGACTAACCTCGAGAAGCAATTGAACCCTTTGGGTCCAATTGCTTCTGGAGGGAAGTCCAACGGCTCCGTGTGAGAAACATTTACGTCGAGGACTATAAAACGTTGCCAGGACCCCCTGATGGAATTTTCTGGTTCCGAGCATATAATTGAGCCACGACATGTGATTTCCAACAATGTCTCGACTACTGTAGTATAGCCCTTCAAACGGAAACTGTTTTTGGCAAAATCATTAAATCTTAAATGGGAATTTTAAATTAAATTCGAAAAATATGTTTTAACCAAAAAAAAACCAACCAAAAATATTTTTTGAGTTCATAAATTCTGTGATAGGATGGAATTTAAACATTCTTAATGTTTTATGCCAAATAACATTCCCTTCTTGTACCTTGAGCGATATAGATCAATGGCTATTTATTTAACATAAAGCCATGCATATACAAATATAAGCCATGCACTTTTCACCAATGCTTTAGTGGGTTTTAAATGTAGCTGCATATTGGTTTGCGTTGCTGTTTATCAGCATAGTCAACAATATTTCAGTTATCTAACCATGCCACAAAGACGGTGACCCAAACGAAAGGCTACATCTATAGATGTCTACTGTCCAAAATGCCCTCTAAGTTGGAAGCGCTCATTTGCCTAACAATTCCATGAATTGGTCTGCTTATTGATTTCACCACTCCCATATGAAAACAGGCATATTTTTCCATCATATATAGAAGCAGTAAATTTAGATATATAATGAAATGTAGTACATGTAAGTGCCCATACATCTGTGATCATATTCGTATTATCAGGACTGTGTATTTCTAGTTGTACGCTCGCACATACAGACACATGAACAAAACATACATATAGGTAGATAGACGGAAGCAGGCAAAATGATGGTACTTGGTAGGTATCAAAAGCGTATATAACCCATTATCCATAGAACTATATAGGCAGCTTGGATTGCATCGTATACCGCACCATTTGATGCTACAAAATAATCACCTGCTGTAATCTCTAATGGACATTTTATAGATGAGCAAATACTACAATATCTATCCCAGGTGTATTGCACTGACAGTACAAAAATGGGTACTAAACGGGTATTTTCATTCCAACAAAATTTAAGTTATTTATTTTTACAAGATTTCAGAGCAGTAAGATTGATATCATTCTCCGCCAAAATTTAAATCTAGTTAGAGTTTTGCTATATATATGCACATGCAAATTTTCAGGGTGAAGAAACCTTCATATAAAATTTTAAATCTGTGTTCCATTTTAGGTGCAATACTACAGTAATACGAGCCTGTGCAGCCTCTTTTTAAGCTTAGAAACTCTAAATGATGTTTGTTCATTGGCTTAACAGTCATAGAATATTCAAACGACTTGCAAAGGTTCTGATCAGACTGTGCGTATGTGCAGGCTGATCTGAGCTTTTGCTGGTTGCACATACCACATTGTTGGAAATCTCATGTTGCGGCTCATATGTCCTTGAAAAATAATTCAAAAATTGTGCTTTGCAATCAGTGTATTATTTAAGCTTAACAATTATCTTTGCAATATTTTTTTTCTTCCTAGGGTATTAGTTGAATGAAATCATCCTTAAATGTCTAGATGAGGCGGTTGAGCGAGTACGCAAAGCTTCTCCCTTTGAGAAAACCTTCAAACATTTACTTATATCGGTCTTTTTTGTTAACAAAGCTAATATTGCCAGAACAGAATTAAAATGCCAGACAAAACAAAACTTCGAGTAAGATATACATGTAATTAGGATTGAGATTACAAAAAGAAAATATGCTGATGTAACAGAAAAATAGGACATGGCTATACCGTTCTTATCCTAATTATTAGAGCACATTTATGTTCTATATTTCTTCAAGTCAACCTTAAACCAAATAATTTGTAACGGTTTGGCCGTTTTTGTGACCACGATGGATTTGGCTCGAATTTAAATATACTGAGGGAAATATGTTTAGCAATATAGTTTGGAGTATCTCAGTTCAGATAAAATAGGATTTTTAATTTCATAATATCAAAACTATTTGTTGACAAACGTTTACGACGAGTACAATGACAGTAACATGTCGACATTTCACATCATGTAAAGTCTGATTTTAAGTCCCTTTGCTAAAACAGCTTATCTGGCAATAGCGCGAATAGTTTTCTGCTAAAACTTTTATTTTTCCACCAAATGTTTAGATCTTAAAGCAAAATATTGAAAAGCGGTTTAAAGCTGAATGTTCTGTTCACCCATTTCGTACAGTTTTTAGTTGAAAATCGAAAATTTTCAAATTACCTCCCTTTCAATTAAATAGCGTTTGAAATTAAGATGCTCAGCAGATCAAATCCTCACTATAAAATTCAAATTTATTTCTTTAGACCTCTTGCAGCTAGCCATTAGATAATTTTCAAACAACTGGCAAGCATGTGCACCTGCTAATAAAAAAGATCTTATGCTCAAAAGATCACCGATGGAAAAAATTATAACTAATTGCTTAACTTTTTTCCCCTCAGTATATATAGTAGTTTGATCTTTGCCCTTTCACATTGGCATACTTTTGATTTAACGACGGCATATTCAGTCACACGAATTAACGTTTCTCACTAATGTGCATAAACAGAGGTTTATTCACGAATTAGGATATTTTAAAAGATGTAATAACAAACCGGCCTCATATATGACACCAAACATGCTGGTAATTGTAATTGCCATGTCTATGTTGTGATATTGAGTTAACGCTGCCACCATTAATCAAAACTAAAATAAAACCTGGCTAAAACGTTTTCTAAAGATTAGCTTGGTGATATAGCTTACTTTATGTGTAATCATTTAAGGCTATAAATTGCTTAATCGCTTGTTTTCTAGTTGATCTTGGGCGATTGTTTACCATCTGCAGATAAATGGCTGCTGCATATATTGCAGTTAATTGCAAGCATATCACGAGAGACATACGTATTGAGGAAACACGCACTTTAGCACAGCATCGTCAAGGTCATCATTTGGGATGTAGTCCAACAAATCAAAATCTGTGTAGCCTTCAGAACATGAGTCTTCTTTCTGTCGTTGTCATGGTGTTTGTACAATCCAATAATATTGTATTTTCTACAAGTAAATGAGAAGCTGTGGCCATCTTCGATTTTATAAACATTGTACATTAAACGAACATACAGTCAATTCAGTGTGTTGAGGGTTTTCATATTTGACATTCAAATGCTGAGTTTAGTTTGTGACGTCGCAAGAAATTGAGAATACTCAAAAGTTTCTGAGCCTTGACCTATATCCTAATTCCTGGCAAGCGCGGGTCATGCACTATCATAGTCATATGTATATTCTTGACCACCAACCAGTAGACGATCGTACTTCAGATACGAATGTCTCCCTTCTTCAATACGCGACTTTAAAAAGGGAACAACTTAGATCTCACTCATAACGCGCTCAGGAAATTCCTCACTGACACGACTTGTCTTCCGTACATCTTGTTCGTCTGCAGGGTTTTCTGGAGCCTGATTCACATTATTTTTTGAAGTTTTTGAGAACTTCACTATAATAGGTCATGGAGAGTTTTTGACCCAGATTCGAATGGTGCCCAAGAACTTAAAATAGGACACTTTTATCTCATGTTTATACATTTGTACTTCAACATAAATGGGTAAAGAGATCAAACTTCAAATTATTTTATTATTTCCCAACTAGTTTTGGTTTAACAACCTTTCTCAAGGGACACATGTAAACAATGTAGTTAAATGACATCATCGCATCATTACGTTATGATAACGACGTCAAAAGTTAGCAATGACGTTGGTGTAAAAATATGATAGTTCTACAGTAATAAGCATGCTAAAGGGAAAACATGATCTTTGAAGATACAAAATTACAAGCAAACGCGCAATTAAACGCTAAATAAAAACAAAGCCTATAATAAAACATGCCATGATTATGTTTATACTTAAGCTTTTGTACTTTGTCATCGAAGTGACCTTCACTTTTGTTGAAAGCAGTTTTCAGGTCATATAGCGAAAATCACTGTAGGGTAAAGTCAGGTAACTTCGGACATCAGGTAATTTCGAACATTATAAACAGAGGAAATCCAGATGAGACGGTTCCTTATGAGCCTTATCATCAGGATTTCCACTGTTTGCTTAGTTAATTTAATTTTCTATTCCAATAAGTAAACTATGAGACAAACATGGTCGCAGTCCGAATTTACCTGATGTCCGAAGTTACCCGACTTTACCCTAATGCACATTTACCCGCTGATATACACTTTTCTTAGTGTTTTGGAACTCTCCACCTTTAACTATTTTCTGTAAACAAAGTATAAGATTATCAAGGAAATAAAACAACTTGACAACAACTGCGTTAAAACTAATAACAAACAAATTCAAAGTGATGTTTAAATTTAAATAACTGTATAATGAATATTCAGGAAATATGTCAATGAGCTACTGTGTAGACTGTGTAAAGTATTTTAGGACCAAGTGTAGGTCCTAATTGGGTACGATATCACATTTCTTAACCCATATAAGCCTAGCGTTCTTTTGTGGGATATTGGCAAACAGTGCAAAAGCAGATCAGACGCCGCATTAAAATTTAAAAAAAAATGAAAAATACGACCTAAAAATCCTTAAAACGAAACTGGTCTGGGTCATTTGATAATAGTGGGAAATCCTATTCGACTTCAATGGGTTAATCTACTGGAACCATAGATTGCAATGTATGATCAATTCATCGATTTTGTGTCATAAAGTACGACTTGGCAACTTTGCTTTCCTCTTTAATTGCACGCCGGTGGATCGGACTTCAGACTATATGATGGTTCCGACTTAAAGACTTATCTATTGATGAGATGGTAGGGGCCTGATGCTTTGGCTGTTTGTCGGGCCCACCGGGGTTTACATGTTGGATTTCTTTTGCTCCAGTATTCAGTTTTATTAACTGTTGAGTCCTTATCTTTGCTTTATCTCCTTGTTATATCTTGATTTATATGTTTAGGAGATGATGCATTGATAAGTAAGGGGTCTTTCGTGCAAACCAAATATCTAAGTGTCTTGATCTACATCTGAATTAAGGGTGAGGTTGGCGCCATTAAACCGGTTAAGCCCTCCAGTAAAATATTTTACTGACCGTTCCAAGGCGGTGCTTCTTTTGTGGATCTTTTATGTTTTTGTTCTGTCTTGTGTTTGCTATGTCTTTGTGCACGTCTGTTTATATGTGCTTTGCGGTCACCTGCTGGGAAAGGGCTGACCTCTTGGCTCTTGATTGTGGTGTCTAACTGTGAGTTTGTCACTTTCCCATTGGTTTCCTGGGTCAGGTGTGGTACTTGATTGTATCGATTCCTGATCTTTGCACCCTTACCTACTTTGATTTATTTTCATTAATATGCTAATCATTATTGCATTATTTAATTTATACAAAAGGACAATAGTTTTACTTTTTTGATACCATGGTTTTGTTATGTGATGAACAGACATTTTACTATATCCACTCTCTTGAGAAGTGGCAGCCTTTTCTTCAAAATAGCCAATAATGAAGTAGTCAGAATCGTTTTATTAATTTGTGGCATGTAAGGGTATGGAACATAAGGTGGCAATTTCACGATTGCAACATCAAGTAGAGTTATTTTTCTCAAATTTGCTCACAAAGCTGGTCGATTATATTTTATTTGTGAAGGACTGTCTTTTGAACAGGACATAGGCGTGCCTAATCCACTGGGTATTGGAAATTCAAAAAGTAAGGCAAAACTTATTAGGAGAATATTTCATTTGGCGTCATATTTGAGCATGTGTTCACACATTGCATGCACATACACGGAAGGCTTTGGTGAGACTCCGTCGCATGAGTCTTCAATGGTCGCCTTTGTGATAAACCAAACACTACAAAATGTAGCATTAAGCTCAAAAACGGATCTTTTTGAAATCTTGAGATAATTAACCTACACACAATCGGTTTCGTTTAATCTGTTATTAGGAGAACATTTCATTTGGCGTCATATTTGAGCCTGTGTTACTTATTGCATGTACATACACGGAAGGCTTTGGTGAGTCTGAAATGGTCACCTTTGTGATAAACCAAACGCTACAAAATGTTGCATTAAGCTCGAAAACGGATCTTTAGAAATCTTGATATTATTTACCCACACATTCATATTACAGCAGAATCGGTTTCATGGAATATGTTCATGAAAATTAATGGAAAATACAACAGCTCTGACGTCCCCCACGAGAACTGGTGTGAGTGGTATTCTTCCAATACTCTTCAAGAATCAGAACAAGAAAATATCAACACCATATCGTGGGCCGCCTTGTTTGTTTCATCTTTTATAGGATTGGGAATAATCCTATTATGCTTTACCTAAATAAATACAATGGACCATAATCTCATAATAGACAAAGTGGTTGATATTCTGACAATTATGATGGACCTTCAAAATAGTACCGGCCTCCCCAGAAAAACACACTACGATTGGGCCAGGAAACTTTGGTTTTTGTTGCGTTGTCGAACAACAAAGGATCATGCGAATGTCAAAGAGCTACTCACTCCTACAACTAGAGTAAATAGATAGATCAGATCTGATCAGTTTTTCATAGCAGTCAAATGGAGTTCTATAAATAGCACATACCACTGTCGTAGGAATGTACTGTGTAGACTGTGTTAAGTATTTTAGGGTAAAGTGTAAGTCCTATTTGGGTACGATAGGCTATCACATTTTTCTTAACCCATATAAGCCTAGCGTCCTATTGTTGGACATTGGCAAACAGTGTAAAAGCAGATCAGACTCCGCAGCGGAGTATGATCAGGTTTGCTACTGTTTGCTTACATAATGTTCTATAAAAATTAGAAAAAAAAACGAAAAAAAAAACGAACTAACAATCCTTAAAACGAAACTGGTCTGGTCCAATTGATAATAGTGGAAAATCCCATTCGACTTAAATGAGTTACTCTACTGTTACCATTGACTGCAATGTATGATCAATTCACCGATTTTGTGTCGTAAAGTTTGACTTTATTAATTTTCTTTAATATGCAAATCATTATTGCATTATTTAATTTATACAAAAGGGCAATGGTTTTACTTTTTGATACCATGTTTATGTTGTGTGATGAACATACATTTTACTATATCCACTCTCTTGAGAAGTGGCAGCCTTTTCTTCAAAATAGCCAATATTGAAGTGGTCAGAATCGTTTTTGAATTTGTGGCATGTTAGGGTATGGAACATAAGGTGTCAATTTCATGATTGTAACATCAAGTAAATATTTTTTTCAAATTTTCACAGAAAGGTGCTCCATTCGAGAAGGTCCGTAGAAGTCTAAACTGGTCTTAACCTGATTGACACATGAAAATCATGGAAGTTTGTGACAGTCCAAGAGTCTGCATTGCTCTTGTGAGGGTCCATACAGGTCACAACTCGTTTAAGCTTGTTTGACACGAGGAATTGCTATAAGTATGTGACTGTGTCAGGGATATTCTTATTGTTTTCGGAGGGTCCATAGAGGTCGAAACCAGTCTTTAGTTCTTTGGCACCAGGGATCCAGGAAGTCTAAGACGGTGCCAGACACAGTCGAAGACCAGTGCAATAAATTCGAGATGGTCCCTAGAAGTCTAAACTGGCCTTAACTTTTGACACAGTAACTTGCTTACAGGAAAGCTTAAATGAGTTTTGACCAGTATGAACCCTCCCAAGAGAAATGCACCGGGCTGGGATTCTCTCTAGACTGTCACAAACTTCCTGGATTAAAAGTATCCTTCATATGTATTGTTGTGAGACATGGACATCCCACCCGAGGACCAGAATAATTCGTCAGTAAGAAGGCTCTATCGAGTTTCTGACCAAATTATTTCCTTGTAACAATACATCATGGTGGATACAAATGTCATTATTGTCAACCCACGGGGGCGGGGCATTTAGCAGGAATTTTACCACAAATTTGGCCCTGCTGTGCGGCTTTTTAAAAAAAATGAAAAGTTAAAAGCCCCGCTATATTCCCCGGCCCTTAGAGGCGGGGGATACAAATGACTTGTGCCTGATTATTGGGATTTGAAACTGAAATTGAAGGAAAACTGTAAATAACTTGCGTCACATTGTAATTGCATTTAAGTGACGTCAGAAATATTATGACGTCATTCAACAATGTGAGAATGACGTATTTATACATAATATTTAGGAACATAGGGAGCGCAGTGGATCAGTGGTAGAGTGCTTGACTCGAGACCGAGGGGCCTCTGGTTCGAGCCTCATAGGCGTCACTGCGCGTTGTGGTCCTTGAGCAAAACTCATTTATCCTAGCTTAGTACTGGTTCAACCCAGGAAAATCCGTCCCTTTTTAACTAAAAGATTGTTGATGGGACGTAAAGAATCAAATTCAACAGTTTTGCCTATAGAAAATCTTGTCTTTAGCGATAAGTGGGTTATAATCCCCTCTGCCAATCAGGTTAAGACCAGATTAGACTCTTAGGGACCTTCTAGTGTTAATTGCACTGGTCTGCGACTGTCTCGAACATTGTCGCAGACTTCCAGGATCCCTGGTACCAAAAAAGTTAACTCGTTATTACGAGTTAATTATCTCATTATAACGAGTTATTCATCTCGTTATTACGAATTAGTTATCTCGTTATAACGAGATAATTATCTCGTTATAACGAGACAATTATCTTGTTATTACGAGTTAGTTATCTCGTTATTACGAGATAATTATCGCGTTATAACGAGTTAGTTATCTCGTTATTACGAGTTAGTTATCGCGTTATTACGAGTTAGATATCACGTTATAACTTGTTAGTTCTCACTTTATAAGTTAAGACTAGTATTGACACTATGGACCCCCCCCCCCCCCCCCCCGAATTCAATGGACTGGTCTGCGACTGTTTCTGACACAGTTGCAAACTCCTAGGAATCTCCAGTGCCAAACAAGCTCAAACCAGTTTCGACCTCTATGACTACTCCCGTGTTAAATGCACCGATGTTCGACTTTCTGTGTCATCTTCTCTCAGACTTCCAGGAATCACTAGTGCCAATCGCCTAAGACTAGTTTAGACTTCTAGGGACCCCTATATACTCGCAGATTTCCAGGATTCCCTGGTGCCAATCGGGCTAAGACCAGTTTAAGATCTCTATTTAAAGCCTCTAGGGAATTACTCAAGTTCATGCACTGGTCTGCGACTGTCTCTGACACTGTCACAGACTTCCAGGATCTCTGGACTCCCCCGAGTCACAAGCACTTGTATTCTACTGTCCCTGATGCAATTGCAGACTTCAAGGAATCCCTGGTGCCAAACAAGTTTAGACCAGTGTCGACCTCTATGGACCCCCTAAGCTCAATGCACCAGTCTGCGACTGCCTCTGGCGCCCTGGCAGACTTCCAGGAATCTCTGGTGCCAGACAATTATCTCGTAATAACGAGTTGGTTATCTCGTTATTACGAGTTAATTATCTCGTTATTACAAGTTAGTTTTCTCGTTATTACGAGATAATTATCTCGTTATTACGAGAGAGATATATTTTTTCTCGTTATTACGACTTAACTTTCTCGTTATAACGAGTTAATCATCTCGTTATTACGAGTTAATTATCTCGTTATTACGAGTTAGTTATCTCGTTATAACGAGATATTTTTTTTCTTTTTTAAAAGTTGACCTCCTAGGCTTTCGTACCATTATGTTTGATTTGTGAAGGATTTCTTTTAAACAAGACTTAGGCGAGCCTACTCCACTGGGTATTGGAAATTCAAAAAGTAAGGCAAAACTTTTTAGGAGAATATTTCATTTGGCGTCATATTTGAGCATGTGTTCACATATTGCATGCACATACACGGATGGCTTTGGTGAGACTCCGTCGCATGAGTCTTCAATGGTCGCCTTTGTGATAAATCAAACACTACAAAATGTAGCATTAAGTTCAAAAACGGATCTTTTAGAAATCTTGAGATAATTAACCTACACACAATCGGTTTCGTTGAATCTATTCATCAAAATTAATGGAAAATACATCAGCTCTGATTCCCCCCCCCCCCCCCCGAGAACTGGTTTAAGTGGCATTCTTAGATCTATGAGAACCCAATATTCCTGAAGGATCAGAACATGGACATATCAACACTATATCGTAGGCCGCCTTGTTTTATTTCATCCGGAATAAGCTTATTATGCTGTATCTAAATAAATACAATGTACCATAATCTCATAATAGACACTGTGGTTAATATTCTGACAAACAACATGATGGACCTTCAAAATAGTACAGGTCTCCACGAGAAAAACACACAACAATTGGGCCAGGAAATGTTGGTACTTGTAGCGTTGTCGAACAACGAAGGATCATGTGAATCTAATTTGCAAGAGCCTTCGCTGCTCGGATGCACAAAGTATGGATATAGATGAAAACTCAGACCGATATTTTGACCACTCATCCCATGTGGATACGTAACCATGGGCGTTTAAATGAGTGATTAGTTACGAATTTGAGGAAAGTATCAAATACTGTCTCGCCGTTCGATATTATATTGATCGATCATACATGCATGCCAACTTTAAAACAATTTATTTTTGTTGTATGTACTTATAATCTGATTTGTCGGATGTGTGCTCTATATATGATAGCGACAGACAAAACATGTTTCATAAAATAGGTGAACAACAAAGAAATGCATAATGCAATGCTGGTATTCCCCCTCCCTACAACATTGTAAAGGGATGTGCTGCCAATTTCAAGCAAATCAAGGAGAGCACTTATGGTAATTCACTCTAGGGTCGCCAAAAAGCGGCAAACACTGACCACCAGGTTTTGGCAACTATGTACATGTTGATGGATATTTTACAGGTTAATATCTTACATACTGCAGGTACTGACTTGTTGCAATTACCCTAATGAAGATGAACAGTCTTATCTGCAAGAGAAGGCATCTCTCGAATTTTGACCCGAGGCAACAAAAACTGCTAAGACTAGAAATTTCAGGCGGACTTGGTCAATACTCCAAGACATACGTTCTCCAGGATGGGACATTGGGTTCACTATATTTTAAGTGGTATCACCAATTCAAGTATCAAAGCAAAAAGTGAAAACAGCATTGGTCCTAACCTCCTATAAGTTTAGGCGACAGAAATAGAAGTAATTACTTTGCAAACAGATGCAGCATATGTTGGCAAGGTAATAGCTTCTGTTTCTGTCACTATGATTGACGTTTTGAGAAGAGTCAAACCATTAATGAAATATATAGAGGATATTTACTTTTTTGAGGTGAATACCAAATATATTTCATCGAGTGCAGAGAAAAAAATCAGTATTTTTCACGAGTGCGTAGCACTAGTGAAAATGCTGATATTTTCACCGCACGAGATGAAATATATTTGTATTTGCCGTAAAAAATTAAATTGTCTTTTTATTTTATACTCAACGGAAATACAGAAATCACAACCATACTTTTTACTTGGTCGTTTCTCGTTAGATTTGACTTTTGCAGTGTGTTTATTGGGTATAAACTACGTTTGCACCTAGAAAATGGCTTAGAATCATATTTTAACGAATGAAACGCAAGAAATCAGCATTTAAAGAAAAACTATTGAGTGTACCTTACGGTAGGCGTCACGTGCAAACTGGCGCTATGCCATGTCAAACCGTGACGTCATTATGTTTGATGTTGACGTCACAACATGCGTAGCGTTATTTTTGACAAATATACTTCACTTAAAACCTTATGTTAAAAAATCCCAGTCACAAAATTGCCAAGAAAGCCTTGTTTTGCTACAGTTCTATTCTAATCTACAGCGAAAATATAAATCGTATCAGTCACCAGTGAAAAAATACGAAAAATTTTTCACTGTAGAAAAATACCAATTTTACTCACATTTGATATGCATTGAATTCACTGCTTGTGATAAAATAAATACATGTAGTTCACCTGAAATTGGACAGCAGACAGAGACAATCTAAACGCTATAAGGACGAATGGTTGCATCTAGCATTATGCTGCTGCAGGACAATGCGACAGTCCACACCACAGGTGAACAGTGGCAGTAGTCGAATTAATATATTGCTGTTTATTTTTATTACATAACATAACCTATATAATGCAATGTATACTTCTATAAACACTGTCGTTTCAAAAATTATTATAATTTGGCCATTCCACAAACATGTATTTTGTGCCATAACCTTAATCAAACTTGTACACATATACAGGTAGCTATTTAGAGGGTCATAAGTCCTATTTCACATGCTCTAGCCATATTCTATGACAAAAAATAACACCTTTGAGATGTCTTCTTTTTATGGTATGAATTCGAGAATTTACCTGTGTAATCAGCTAAGCATGCCGACAAATGAAAGGAGATATAAAAATGCTGTCAGAGTGAATTTTAGCAGAAAAAATGTACCTTATACCATGTTACAAAATCTATTGAAGCATTTTAAAAATTATTTTGAATAATGCGTGTTAATTTCAAACATCTGAAAAAAATGATGTGGATTCTGAAAGTAACAAAATCTTTAAAGATAGCTTTCATTAATTTAGTGTCCATATTAGAAAATATTTTTTATGTATTAATATATCTACAGTGTACCTTTTCTCAATCATCTGAATTAAAATAATACCACAAGTCATCACTAATCAGTTAGTTTCTATCGGTGAGCAAATTTTCTTTAGTAAATAGCTAAATATATTTAAAAAGTAGTTGAAAGTAATTATAATTACAGTTTAATATTTTCAGTGAAAATTACAATTACATCACGTGTATCTTAGCCAAATCATAATTACATTTACATATGATTACTTTGAAAATTGTATTTAATTACAGATAATAATTTATAACTGATTACGATAACCCAAGGTCTGATCTGTGTACACACCTGAGCGCTTTAAAATGAAATAAAATGGGGACTGGGAGGGGTGGAGAGCAGAGTATGCCCAGTATTGTTTTTGAATTGTTTGTATATATACTGTTCACAAAAAGTAGGGAATATTTGACCTCAAGAATGTATTTTGGAAAATCAGGAAAGCGTTTACTCTCAAAAAGACAATTAATCCAAAGTACAATCAAAATCCTACGAATTTAATCAATAGTTAATTCCAATAATGACCCCATTATCGAAACACACGGCAGGCAATCTCTGGATCGTTAACGTCATTTTTCACATGTCATTTTTAACGTGCATTTCAGTCTCGATTGGCATAGAAAGCAATACAGCGTCGATATATGCCCCCAATAAGTCGACGTATGGTGACCTGAGGGATCCTTCACCATTTCTCTTGCAGCTACTCACCAAGCTCACCCAGGGTCCTCGGTAGAGGAGTACGTCTCCTAACACGTTTCACAAGGATGCTACACACATGTTGGATTGGTGACTTGTCCAGATTCATTACTGGCCACAGCATAGTACGATTATTCCGTCGCTGAAGTTAGTCAGTTACAACTTTTGCCCGACGTGCCTTATAGTGGGGCGGATATGTAACAATTTTGAGAAGAATCGTGCATTTTATGATAAAAGCATGAAACTTGGTACATGGCTAGTTGATAACAAAACAAAAAAAATAAGGGTCAGTGCCACGCCGAAAATGCCCTCTAATGGCCGCCATCTTGTTTTTGCAAAATGGCCGCCTTTTTTCAACTTATTCATTATAATCTCATTATTTATTTGCAAACATCATGTTTTCTTCAGTTAATTTTACTTAAATAACCATCAGTTATATCTCAATATCTTAAAATCATTTTTCAATTTTAAAAATCAGGATTGAGGCTGTATTTTTTCAAGATGGCCGCCACTTTTATAACTAAAAAGTGCAGTTATATTATAGAACTTTACAAAGTTATAAATTTTGATGCAAATTACTTCTAGCAAGTAGAAATAGTCCCATTAAACAAGTTACTAATTTATCAGCATGGCTTTATTGTTGTGTATTGTTCAAATATGGTAAAGATGGCTACCAATGTGCAAATCATAACATACTATCTGCTTTCATTTGGCACTGGAAGAATGCAGTTTGAATTTATGCAAACGATTTTAAAGAATAACTTTATTTAATGGCTTTGAATAAAGAAGAGAGCATGCAACATACCATCCAACGGCTGTCAAAGTAGACATGTTATATGGACACCATTTATAAGGTGGCCGCCATCTTGGTTTTCCAAAATATGCAGTCTATTTTTTAATTGCAAATCAAGCTCATACATTGGCAAGCCAATTTGTTGTCTTCATATATTTCCACTTATTTTGCAGTCAATCATACTAATTTGCCTCAAAATTGTCATTTAGGCTTAGGAAACACAAGATTTAGGACATAGTCTCAAGGTGGCTGTCACATTTTGCATCCAAAGGGAGCTAAGTGGCTCAATGGTAGAGTGCTTGACTCGAGACTGAGGGGCCACGGGTTCGAGCCTCACCCGCGTCTCTGTGTTGTGGTCCTTGAGCAAGACACATTTATCCTAGCTTAGTACTGGTTCAACCCAGGAAGACCCTTCCCTGTTTAATTGAAACTCATTTTGTATTCTCAATAGTGGTGGTAGACCAACTTGACAAATTATGAATTTCCATGCAAAATCATTATGCAATTAAGTAGAAATAGCTACACAAACAAGGGATGAACTAATCAGACTTTATTTTTATTTTAACTTATTATAACATGGTATTCAAGATGGCTTTGTATTTAGTTTTAGAAAAAAAAGAAACGTATTTTTACTTTCTATAGGTACATATTTTGAGGTTGTATGAAGTTATATGAAAATGAGTTTCAAGAAATGATTGTATTTAATGAATTAGAATAGTAAAGGGGACATCCAACCTGTCATCCACGATGGTTGCCAAATTTGGTTTTAGACACTTATACAGATGTTGCTATTATGTGTGTTCTATATACAATTGATATGATCAAAATGAGATACAAAGAATTTTTGTACCTATAGCAAATTAAAACTGTCCTTTGTAGAAATGCCGTTGCATAAAATATTATTTGTTTGCATCATATTTTAGTGAAAAATCCTATAAAATCTGTAACAGAGATATCAAAGTTTCTTTTTGACCTTTCTCCTTCTCATAAAGTTACCATAGGCTTGAAAGGCTATATGTCTCCCAAAACTGTATACAATTTAAAAAAAATGTATTTAGACCACAACCCTCCGTTTTCACACACATCAACTTTTCAACTTGATCTTGTCAAATGACGTATTTGCTGCAGCCAGCCTTATCAGGTTGTGTTGATGATGTAGCTGGCACTATCATATCTACTTGAAAGTAATCAAAGTTTATATCATTCTGAAGTCAATCCAATATATAATGTTGCAGACATCTTAGTTTATAGCCAAAGCTTCCCTCACCAAATACTTGCTGGTGAGTCGGGTATTTCATTCCATAATAGTTAAGTCCAAAAACCTCTTCAGTCTAGTTAGTTAAAAACCAAGGCTTTTTGACTATTTAGGTATGTAGGGTTTTTAAATGATGATGTTATTTTGCTCGGTATTTACAGTGATGGTCTTTTACAGCCCATGGAGCTTCAGCTAGGTGCCCCTACCGCATATGCAGTTGAATCTCTGCCCTTGCGGTATCAATTCTTGCTTTTCGTGATTTATTGTTCACTGTGGTTATTCATTGACTAGTTAAACATTCGTCCTATAAATCGTTCTAAGGTAGTAGTGCTGTTGTGGTTCTTTTATTATTATGATTGGTGTAAATGTGGTTTGTATGTACTTTAATATACATGCATGTGAATGATTTTGGTTATGTTAAGGTAGCCTAGTAACTGCCTTCAAGGGGAGAGCTACATCACCACTGTATACTATCTATCTGTATATTTAGTTTTCCCCACTTTGATTTCGTAGGAAGAATGTTAGCTCTGATTGTACTAGTTTCTGGTCATTGCTATGATTTTACCTAGTATATAAGCAAAAATGGGAATAACATGTCCGGAATGATGCAGGCCAACAGTCGCTATGTGAAGAAGCGTTGAAAGAAGCGTGGAAAGAGCATTATGAAGTTACTAAAATTCAAACTGTTTGGAATGCAAAAGGCATGCCAGAGGATACCCCAGTTGAAGGACTAGCCAGCTGATCAGTACAGAAGTATCACAAAAACAATTAGCAGGATGCGTTCTGACAAAGGAGACATCAGCAATTGTCATCCAGATGCTATAGAGTACATGCATTTGGGAATCTGCAACATAATCTCGAGTATTAGTACAGAGTGAAATTGACAGTATGAACATCGGCAAAGGGGGTGCTCTGAACAGAGGCTTGAAGATAATTAAGCAATTAATAAGGGTGTTAGAGTGCATATTGGAGATACATGTCAGGCAGAGAGTTGAGATTGACGAGATGCAGTGCAGATTTATGTCAGGCCATGGTGGCACTCTAGTTTTGGACTTCATTTTAAGCCAGCTGTAGAAGCTGCTCCTGACTTCTAACAAACCATTCTACGTCACATTCATCAACATAGAGAAGGACAGCAGGTTGCTAGTGTGCATGCTTTAAATCAAAAGTAGTTGGTGTAGTTGATGAATGGCATGGTCAAGGACATGAAAAGCAGGATAATAGTTGGCAATTGTCGCAGTGAGAAGTTTTTTGGTGTTGATGTTCATCGCGGCTCTGTTCTTACTCCACTGCTCTTAATTGTTAAGCAAGAGGCTATAATCACGGAATTCAGAACAGACTGCACATAAATGCTGTTGTACAAATATGAACCGGTGATCAAGGCTGAGTCCATGGAGGAATTGCTAGTGAATTTGGATGCATGGAAGTATTGGAAGGAGAAGGCTCTTCATGTGAACATAATACTATGAAGTCATATACAATTAAAGTTGTCCCTTGAGCTAAAGTGCACCAAATGCCTGTGGCACAACACTACTTAATGATGGAAGATGGAGGTGATAGCACCTGATAAAATCCTGAGGTAGGAGATCTGTAATCATATGGACATTCTCTAAGCTAGAAACATCCTCGAGCTGCCTGCAGTCATACATTGCAAATGTACATGGCAGAAACTCCGTAAACTTCTTAACCTTATGATCATCTGCAGCCCTTGACTCAAGACAGGTAGTAATAAACATGCATTCATTGTTTTGTTTTTGTTGAGTGTATATTTCCAATACGTCCTTGATTATGAACAGTTCACTAGCATTATACATCCTAGCTTGTGATGTCAAAAACGCCTAATAGCAAAAATGTATAGATTTATTTAGAAAGACAGCAAAAATCGCCAATAAATAGGATTTTACTATTCGGCGGCCATCTTGGATGCCATGCTTGAATTAACAGTTGAGAAAATTTCAAAATTACATATTATATATAAGAAACGAACATTCATTGCTACTAAAGCAAATTTCACTCATACAAATCTCAATAATATATCAATGTATAAAAAACGAAAACCATAAAATCATTCTTCTTTGGCAGCCATCTTGGATGCCATATTGTATCAAAGCTCTCTTATAAATTGTTCACAAATAACAAAGTTACATTTTGAGCCTTTGTATGATTTGAACAGCTTGAATTTGATGCAATAATCTGAATTAAGTTCGTTCTATGATGTCTTCATAAAGCAAGCTTGATGTAACATATAAAAATGGCGGCAATCTTATAAAGTGGCCACCATCTTGGATAATATGCCAATCTACATGTGATTTCAGATTATTTCAAATGTTCTATTATTAAAATTCACACTTTCACAAGCTTTAAATAAAAGTTTATTGCAAAATGATACCCAACGTAACAGGCATAACATGAAAATAGGTCGCCATTTTGAAATTCAAGATGGCGGCCGTCAAGCTGCATTTCTGGCTTGGCACTGACCCTCAGAAATTTTGATAATTACTAATCTGGCCATGTACCAAGTTTCATGCTTTTATCATAAAGTGCACGATTTTTTCACATATCTGCCCCACTATTAACGGTATCATCACGGAATATGATATTGCGGTCGTGACTTCAAGCAAACGGTATAATGTCAGGAACTAACACGGTGTCCCAGTAGTACACCTCTTTAACTCGACCTTGACACATATGTACGTCCGTTTTGTCGGTCATTGTGATTCCAACCCATACCATAACAGAAGCCCTATATATCGACCATGAGTAACCCTAGCAGGGTCAGTATAGCGCTCACCAACACGACGCCAGACTCTCATACGCCTATCAATATCTTGACACGGCACTATACATAACATGCAAGCACTGGTTATTGTTCCACCGCCAACGCTGTGTACACCATGCCAAACGTGCTCTACGATGCCTGGCTGCAAACGTTAACACAACTTGCGGACGTCGTGCGCTCACACCACCTGTGTAAAACGTGATTACTGATGGTCTGCCTGGAGATTGCAACCCCTCAAACACGACGTAGGTTTTGTTGTAGATCTGCGACGTAAAATACCTGTTACGTAACGCTTCTTTGACAACAAGCCGGTCATCGCGAGGGTTAGTACTAATTAGACGCCCACTTCTCGGTATATCCACTTCTGCTTCGTATCTCTGATAGCGTGCCTATTATCGACTCACACCAGACTGTGAAATATCCATGACGATTGCAGTCTGTACTTACGTACTTCCGGTCTGGAGCGTTCCAATAGCTCTCCAGCGCTCGGCTTCTGTATTGCGTCTCATAATGCCAACAGCAAAAAATGACCCAACGTGTCAGTAAATGGCATTTCAGCAGTCGAAACTGAAATTGTATCAAAATCAAACCTTGACAAACCGGTTTGCCACTGACGTTAAAATTCACGTGATACCCTACCGTTTTCAATGTTCACGTGCGTGGCCATCCGAGCGTGAATTTTATATTTCTCAACAATACAATGTACATACATGCTACACAGACTAACTGATATATTATATATAGTGCTGCAACAGACCCACCATATTGTGACACATACCGGTCCCCACAGGGTAACAAGCAGCAACATATATCAAATTAAAGCTCAGAGTCTTGGGAGTTCAAAATTGCATGATGCCACTGTCAGGACCGAGGGCGAATTTTTTTACGGCCCTTCAACAGAGGGTACCCCTAATATCCTAATCTAAAGCCCTTACTGATTATTGCATTAAATGTGCTGCAGTATATTCGTGATAATGGACAGTTTGATACAACAATAAACAGAAATGATAATATCAATTAATAAAACATCAGTTCCATGTGAACGTTTTCTGTCTACAGTCACGAAAAAGGTCACTAAGTGCAAAAGTCACGAAAACATATGACATTGTAAAATATTGATGATACTGCTAATTTGTTTACCTTAATACATGTCGTAAATAAAAATTGGCCATTTAACATAATTTTTTATTCAATTGAATTGTAAATAATCGTCAGTGTAGGGTAAAGTTTACTATAGCACTGCACTGGAAATAAAAAGAATACAGAAACTTAGTTGTGAAAAAGCAACAAATTTTAATCTGGATTTAAGCAATTTAACTTTTCAATGAAAAATAACACTAAATTTGTGCAAATGAGTCAATAAATATTATAGAAGGAAATATGATTGACTTGTATACTGATTGATTGATTAATTGATTGAATGATCGATTTTGTTTTGCTCTTAAATTATTTTGACCGTTTATATTGGTTTTTCATAATTTAAATTGTCGACCAATAATTATTATTAAATTAAATGATCTACAACCCAGTAATGGAATTCACCACCTTCAAGAAATGATGGTTATCTTCATGAATCAAGCATTCTGCTAGGCCTTTTATAACTGTAAATACAATGTTAACATTAATATCAGACTTAGGCAGGGCACAGCATATTCTAGCAGGAAAATACTGACAGGGTGTCCCCAGCATTCAAACTTGTAGACAAAGCATACAATGCCCTGTCCAGTTCAAATGGTGAAGTTATAAACATTCAAAACTATCCTGATATTATGTTGCAAGACATTGCAAGAGGGAAGATCTCCAGTTGTTGTGATGATTTCCTCACCCTAGTTATGCTCTCATTGAAACAGACTTGGGCTTTGTTCAGTTGTTGCGATGATTGCCTCACCATAGTTATGCTCCAATTGAAACAGGCTTGGGCTTTGTTGCTAAAACTGCACGAATATCTTGCTGGTATTTGCTACAAACTGGTTATATTTCATAATATTGCCTGACTCTTTAAATGAAACAACAATGGAATAATGTTTAAATGACTTCAATCAGAGATTACATAATTGTTTGTTTGTTTGTTTCAAAAGTTCAAGAACATGTGGAATAAAAGGACTGATGCTAAAGGGTAACACCTAAGCAAAGTAGTTTCTTTAAAGACCTGTTACAGCCAAGTACTCTTTGACATGTTATGATAATGTGTTTAGATGCCACAAAAAAGGAGTAAACATTTATCATTCAGACACACGTGCAATGTGGAAGAGGTTTGATAATGATGTGAAAAGAACGACTCCTGTGTTTGAAGGAATATTCATAGATCCCTTCGACAATAACAATTCATCCCTTGAACTTCGCGTCTGGTGTAGTGACAACATCTGCAATCAAGGAAAGTCTACTAAAAGCCTTAGACAAAGGCAGTCAAGCATCAATTAACTCCACAAAGATGCATTTGATACCATCAGAAAACAACATGCCACTAAAAAGCTATTATGACCCACTTCCTAAGTCCAAAATTAAAGTAATGACTGAAATGCAAAAAAACAGTCCACACCCAATTCAACAGTGTAACAATCAATGGAGAAGTAATTTATTTAAGACTTTTTGCAATTAACTCTTTTTGAACATGCGCTTATTCCTGTTAGTATGTTCAAGAATGACTGACCAATGATTGCATTACATTTTTCGACTACATTCACAAGCTAGAAAGTAAACAGGATAAAAAATGTTTCAGTACAGTCTGCATCATTTTTATTCAAATTTAAAGTAGTTGACAGGTACAATGAGAACAACCTAAAACTTTAGACAGGTAGAAATTGTCTCATACAATTTACATCCAAGCTGAAATCTCTATAACAAAATAATGTATTTAAGCAAGGAAGAAAATAAATCGAATTGTAGCATTCTACACTAACTACATGTTTTTACATGTGATATAGAAAATGCTGATGAAGTACTGACTGGAGGTAAACCGCATACATCAGTGGATGACTGAAAGATAATGCCTTTGCCATTACAAAGCACAACACAGAAGATCTATCTCTGCAATCAAACTGGGAAGAATTAGACACACAAAATTATTGATCCTTCTTGCAGCCATTGCATCTAAACATGGTGCCAGTAAGATCATTGTAAACAGTCCACATGGTGACACAGTGTTTGTTAATTGACGTGGTTGTTTCCCTTTGATGATAAATTTACATAAGTTAGGAAGCCTCTATGCGAGCTTAGTGTCTTTAAAACAACAAAATCTAGGTTGAAGATTTGGTCAGTAAACTTTATTTAAGTTCCCCAATGGCTTCGTCTATAGTCTGTTCTAAGGCAGTTGTTCTGCTTTTGTTTATTAATTGTTTGTTGTTGCTCCCGTTGTTTGTGGGGGTTTATTGTTGTTTTGCAGTAGCTTTTTGTCCTTTCTAGTTTTGCAATCATATCCCAGGGAAAGAGAGAACTGGGTGCTTTGGTGTGTTCTGAATTTCGTGTCGCTAGTGTTCTTTGGATCTTTCTGGTCGTGCCATGGGTTGGTCTGTCGTATGTGGATGTGGTATATCCTGGTCTTTTGGTTTTCCTGTTGAATCACAGGCCAACTATTTTTGCGAGTTAGATATTCGTTTTTACGATGAACAGGAACATGGGTCGATTTCAAACGTTTTATTCCTGTGCATGAGCTCTTTCACAATAGCAAAGAACAACATAATATATTGATGCTATCTATCGTTTGACAAGCTGTGACACTTGCAATGCCTTTTTATGGAACAGGAATAAGTAAGCACATAAAGTGATGTGCAAAATGCCAAAATCTTTCAACAATTATGTGAGCAACCGGACTGCACTAAATTTGTAGAGTAACTGTACGGCAAAAAGCAATGCAATTCACTTAATGAAATCAGAAATGAGGAAGCTATGTAGAAAGTACCACCAAAATGCTACCACCGGAAAGATAACAGCTTAACACTACATGTTATGAGTTGTTGTCATCAGTTACATGTACTTATCTTAAAGACTTGTGGAATGTCTTGCAACTGCAGAGATTGGATATGAATCCTATGAGGAAGCACATTGCAGAATGGCATTGATGCCGTAAATGATGAGCCAGTCCGCTACGCCACACAAGTTGTTGAATAATTTATTATGTTGATTTTCCATTATGAGTATATGCTCTTCCTTCTGTAATGAACAGATTTGTACAACTGTGTGTGTGCAATGTAGCAGTACCACGGGAAGGAAAATTGTCTGAATATCTCTCTTTTTTGTCTTGTGAGGATGTTACCGAATTGGACGCTGCATCTGATAAATCAGTGAGTGTGTTACGCAATGACGCATAAACTTTGACTCGTTTTATTGGAACTAGACATCCAAATGTCATATATAATTATATACTGAATATATAAAAAAGAAATAGCTTAATACTTGCCTGACACATGTTGATATACTTTATGCAAAAGTTGGAAAGTTTCCATCAATGTCCTTAGCAAAAAAAAATTCCGCATATAACATTATTAATTTGCTAAATGAATGAACCGTAAATGTATCATCCATTCATTTGTGATGATTTTATTTTGTGTAGGAGCTTCCCAAATGGCATTTGATAACATTTTAACTAGTTTTCAATAACAAATGTACATAAAGAGATCATTTGACTAAAAGAAGTCTACAAAATCATGAGTTTTCATGCCAAAATGTACTTAATAACCTTTTGTCATCACTGTATTTGGATTTATTTGCACCTCATATAATACTTAAAATATTTTAGCACCCTAATTTGTCATTTAGAGTTCATATTATACAAACTTGAACCATAGTTCTGATCATTGGTTTAAATGGATTTTTATCAGTAAAGTCATTTAATTTTATGGGTACCCTTTTTTGAAAGACCCTGCATATGGAAGAAGCATCATGCACCTTTTGCTTACCAGATGTCAGTTACAGCCAGTTGTTAACATTTTAACTTGTATTCAATACATTTATACCAAAAGAGATCATTTGCCAGAAAATATTCTACAAAATCATGGGTTTTTGTGACTAATGTCCTTAATGACCATTGCCATCGGTGTATTTGGACATATATGAACCTTACATATGATTAATAATATTTTAGCACCCTCATGTATCATTTAGTGTTCATTTTATGCCAACTTCAGCAATGTTTTTGACCATTGGTTTAAATTGATTTTTATCATTAAAATTATTACCTGTATGGATACCCTTTTTTGGTGGGCCATAAAAAATTTTCGCTCTAGTAAATGGTAGTGACATTATGCACTGTTTGCTTCCCAGATGTCATTGATAATATTTAAACTTGTTTTCAATACATTTCTACCTATGGAGGATCATTTGTAAAAAAAGAATTCTAGAAAATCATGGGTTTTCGTGACTATTGTACCTATGACCTTTCACCGTCAGTGTATTTTGACTTGTTTGCATCTCATGTATCATGCAAAGTTTTTCTAGCATTCTTCTGTATCTTTAAGTGTTCATATCATACCAACGTTAGCAATGTTTTTGATCTCTGGTTTAAATTAAGCTTGATCAGTAAAGTTATTTATTTGTATGGGTGCCCTTTTTTAATGACTCGTAAAATTTAACGCCCCGACCCACCGAGGTGGCATCATGCATTTTTTAATTTGGGAGACTCTAAGCTTTAATTTGATGTATGTTGCTGCTTGTTACCCTGTGGGGACCACCATCTCGAAAACTAGCTCACTTTATACTGCTTTGCTGCAGCACTATATATATGCATTTATAAAAAAGGTTGACAGAGGGGCCAGGGAACAACGAATATCCCCTTTTTTTAGTGAACAGTATATAAAGCTGGTTTTAATAGTAGAAACTGAGTAGCCACCCCCAAATTATTGGCCAAAATGCAAAATGGGTTAACTACATCTCCATAATAAATGAGTGCAAAAACTTGATAAGTGCACTTGTTGAGTTTTGTACCCTCAAAAAATAAAAGTTAATCTCTCGCCAAAAAGCTTTATCTCCTTGTTATATCTTGATTTATATGTTTTAGGAGATGATGCATTGATAAGTTAGGGGTCTTTCATGCAAACCAAATATCTATGTGTCTTGATCCACATCTGAATTAAGGGTGAGGTTGGCGCCGTTAAACCGGTTTAAGCCCTCCAGTAAAATATTTTACTGACCGTTCCAAGGCGGTACTTCTTTTGTGGATCTTTTATGTTTTTGTTCTGTCTTATGTTTGCTATGTTTTGTGCGCGTCTGTTTATATGTGCTTTGTGGTCACCTGCTGGGAAAGGGCTGACCTCTTGGCTCTCGTTTGTGGTGTCTTCTGTGAATTTGTCACTTTCCCATTGGTATCCTGGGTCAGGTGTGGTACTTGATTGTATCGATTCCTGATCTTTGCACCATTACTTACTTTTAAAACCTATGTGTTTAGTGCAAAACGTCTATAAGTGATTTTATTGAGTTTACACTTAGTGTGAAAACAAATGTTAAGCATAGTTTTGGTGCATAAATCAACTTTATAAGAAAATGCAATGTGAAATTTAATCCTGCATGAGCTATCAAACTTTTATCATTTTTACATTTCAACTGTTAGTCTTTATAATTAGAGAACCTTTACATTTGAGGTGTCGTTCGTACCTTCATGAACAGATTGATTTAAGTCATGTCCAAATACACGATGTTTAGGCGGACCATCCGTTGTCAACGCCATCCACTATTGTGGTTTGTTTATTGAGGATTGTATGAAGTTGAACACGCATCACCATGACGTGAAGCGATGAAATTTGGCGTTTGGGTGTTCCAAAACCTCCTTGTAGTATGGCCGATGCTTTTTTCTTTGATCTTTGCTGATGTTTAAAACGGACACCCTAGAATAACGACGAAGGAGGAGCTTAAACCCGTACTCTAACGTCCAATTTTAGTTAAACAGCGATGTAGGCGGGAACTTCCTAAATAGCGACAAATTAACCCGTAGGTAAATGTAATAAAATTGACAGCTTAGGCTGGATGCAGTGAGGAGCGAATGTAAATTTTGTCAGGTGTCAGTAACACGTGTTTATTTTCGCCTGCGCCATATTACAAGCTAAATAAAGGATTCTTCCTCGGCTTTCTGTTTAAACCGCTCGGTGGGCTACGCCCACCTCGCGGTTTAAACAAGAAAACCTCGGAAAAGTATCCTTTATTTATTACATCATGTCTGATTTAATTAAAATATCCTAAAAACCAGCCAAATTAGGTGAAATTTGAAAATCGATACTTTGCAGATAATATATAATGTAAATATAAGTAATACATTCATTTTTTCGTCTGTTCATGGAATCATGAACATATTGAGTCACTTGCAAAGTAAGTGAGGCCCAAAGACCAAACATTGGATTTTAATATTTCTAAAATAATCCGTTGGGATATAAATTAAACCATTGTCTTAAGACTTTAAAATAACTCAAGTTTTGTAAGTATACCACAATCATGCTAGAATTCAAAGCAAACATTTATTGATTACGGCCTTGCTTACAAGAGTATTTAACACCCCTATTCAACATCGCTTTAGCCTCAGGCTGTTAGATTATTTCGTTGTTATAATTTCATGTTGGCGAAAAGCTGGTGTGATATCTCTTGTGTGGGAGAAAATACATGTCATGAAATGGTCATTGATACAGTCGTATGAAATGTTTATTTTTTGCGCTCTTCCATTAGTTTTAATTATGATCTTCACGTTGACGCCGAAAGAATGATAAGGCGCCAAAAAGTCAAGAAGTTTTCAAATTTTGATTTTACTGCATAGGGAATGTTTGCTGATATTTATAGACCAGTACTAAACTATTGAAGTAGAAAACTACCTTCTTTTTTACACTAGACGCACCAAACAGCGAAAAATGTGAGTTGCTTTTAAATGTGCAGCATTTGGGGCGCAGCAATATACACATAGATACACATAATCTTCATTTGGAACTTCTCAGCCAATTCTAAGAATCAAACCTTGGAAGTAAAACGTATTATTTTAGGTTCACATGGAAAACACATGATAATGACGCCATAGAAAACAATGACCATACAATAACAAATTCAAATGTACCAAAATAACGACTACAGTAAGCCATCAATAACACTGAAGAAAAAATGCCATTGTAATATGTTATGGAAAAATGTAAACTTTATTTTACCTGTTGACAAAACAATTGGGGTCACCGGAATAATTAATTTTAATCAGGCCGACTGCACATGCTTCCAATTTTCCAAACTATTTTTTCTACGTCAGTTCCAGCTAATAAAAATGCTGCAATTTCGTACACTATACTAGGCCTTATACACACCAAAGCCTCATTTTGATTTGGCTGAGTCAGTTCCGATTGTCATTATTTAACATCATTCAGATTTTAATGTCCTAAATATTGGGGTGCAGGGGCATGTTTTTTTTTGCAATCTGACATGTTTTCTAGCAGATAATGGAGTTCTAAATTTTGGATTACCTCCTTTTCCCACATAGATTCCCTTTTAAAATCACATATAGCCAAAAAGCTTTACTGAGCTTAACTGAATGAAATCAAAACAAAGTATCTCCAGCAACCATGAAAGAAATCCCAAAACAATGTTTTATCACGTTTTTTTTATATTATTTTCTGATGTTACTCATATCAAACATGTCTTCTTTCACTTCGTCGTATATCTTTTTAAGGTTTTTTTTGTTAACTTATTTTTCATTTTTAGGCATTCTTTTTGACTAAATGAATACAAAAAGATAATGGACTATGTTAATTTGTATGAAGGAATTTTTAGAAAAGGTCATCCACACACAATAAATTCCTAAAAGATGTAAGGATAGTAGACATGAAGTCGACTTAGTCTGATGCTCACTTCATTGGTTGCTTTACAGGGTTAAGTAACATAGAGATATTATGATATTTAGTTGTCACTTAAATTACTCTGTTGGCCTTAGTACATGTATATAGATATCAAAGATGTTTATTATATTAAATTTTTACGAAAAATTACCTAAAATTACAGTAAAACCTGTGTAAAACGGCCACTCAAAAATAGGCAAAACAGAGAATTTAATGACAAATGGAAGCTTAATGAAGGTCGAAAGTATTGCAGAATGCTCACCTTGGATCCTGCAATACTTTTGAACTGCATTAAGCGATAATTGTTCTTGAAAAAAAAAATGATCTTTTTGAGAGTGGCCGTTTTACACAGATTATACTGTACATTTCTTCTATCTTTCTTCTCTTTCTCACTTTAATTGTTTTACTGTTGCTGTATTTATGACGCTGTTTGTGGATTTACTATTTAGAATTTGTATCTTGTATTGTATAACAAAAAAAAAATACAAAAGGACATTTTAACCCATATACGCCTAGCGTCCTTTTTTGTCGGACATAGACTAACACTGCATACCCAGATCATACGCCACGCTCTTGGCGTCTGATCAGGGTCCTCACTGTTTGCATATGGAATTTTCTACAAAGATTTTGAACAAAAAAACTACCACACAACATCCCTAAAATTGGAAATAGACTCGCCAAATTCATAAGGATGGAAAAATACATTCGACATAAATGGGTTAAGTAACATCAACTCTTGATATTTAGGTTTTATAGATCTTCAGTGTAATGATTATTTAATCAAATTCAAGAGATACTATAATCATGCGATTCTCCAAGGACAGAGTGGCAAATAGCGAAGGTAATATTAAAAGGTTTATCCCTGTAATCTTCGATGACTATCCTTTATATAGATATTGTTGTTTTATAAAAAATATTTTTTTTTTTTTGTAAAAAGTGGTGAATGAACCCATAGTATGACCTCAATATTCAGCTTACAACTGTTTGTACATCACTTTTGTGTCTGGGATCGGCTGCCTCAATATGGTTTAGTCAAAAGCAATACTTCAGGCCTTTCTTTCTCTAGTTACCGACTCGATCAAAATTCGATCCTTACGCCAGGGAGTGCTAATTTTGAAATTAGGATATAACCAATCTTTTGGCTGTGTTTAACTAAAAGAGGAAAACCTAAACTCCTCTGTGATCTGGGCATTTACCACAGAAGGAGAAAGACTATTACAACATGGAATAGTTCGGGGAAAACGAAATATTCAAGGCACCACTCTTTGCCTGGTATCTACTATATTGGGAACTGTGTGGTGACTGAGGAATGGTCAAGTACCCGCCTTTTTCACAAATGGTCTGCAATAGTCTGCCATAGGCGTAGGAACACGTGGGGGGGGGGGGGGAGGGTTGATGGTTCACCCGATATATCGAAAGACAAAGTTAACATGTTCTTATTTTTTGCATCTAAGTTAACACATAATTATAAAATATTTCTTTTCACAGTGATTCGTAAATATATTTTATCCTGGTGAAAAAGACACACACACTTTCTTACGTCATGTATTTTCTCTGTAAGTGCTATTATACCAAATCTCTTGTTTGTACGAGTAAATATTACACTTGTATGGGACACAGAAAGACTTTCTTCTGAATACCATTTGTTTGTAATAATTTGAGCCGCGGCATGAGATTGCTAACAATTTGCTTTTTGACAAGTGTAGACTCGGACGAGCCTTTGCAGCCTCCCTTTAAGCTTAGAAACTCCAACTAATGTTCAGTCAGTAGCTTAATAATCATAGAATATCCATGCGACTAGCAAAGGCTCTGATCAGACTGCGCGTATGCGCAGCCTGATCTGAGGCTTTGCTGGTCGCACATACCACATTGTTGGAAATCTCATGCACTGGCTGAATTGTGATTGTACTATTGATGTAACATGTGTATTAGCTTTACATACACAATACCTTTGCACCAAGTCTCTCTAATATGAATGCATTTGCATGGTGGTAAATGACAAAAAGATGACAGAGCAGCGTATTTTCTATTGTCATTCACCTCCTTCCACTGATTCAAGAAGGGGTGTTGCCAGTTACTGGCGAAAGTATGTGCACGGAGTTCTGGTTGAATCCTGAATCCGGGAAAAATTAAGTTGGTCATATTGGTTCACTTGCCGTCTCCACACGACCATAACTGTTGAGTGGGACGTTAACCTGATTACTAAGCAATCAAACAATCAAATATCCGTTAAAAATGAATATTTTCACATGACACAAATATTCAAGTCTTTTTTGATCAATTATTAGAATATAGATGTTATTAACGATAAAATTATCAACATTTATAACCGATTTTGTTTTTAAATTAAATCGTACATTATTACATTTAATCGTATTTTGTTAAAAAAAATCTGTCATTTAAGTGACCAAGTACATAACGGGTTTATATCTTTTCTCATCGATGAAAAAACGATTTTTTCACATTATACGATTGTTTCTGTCGAATGAAAATGCTTATTTTAATGCATATAACATATGAACGTTTTACTGATAGGAAAGTGTCCATATTTTAAATGGGAAGACACAGTTTTGTTTACATTCGTTGTCAGGAGGAATATATCCTCTCACTTAACACTCTTTGAACAGGTTAGGTGCTCTTCAGAAAACTAATAGTTTCACGTTCAGACTGACATTCCTACAATTAACTGTCTTGCGTCTAGCTTAAGAGTTGCGTCTGATAGTTTTATATTGGTCTGTACATGCACAATGTAGAAGAGTTTAGTTAAAGCACCGACTCTGTCAAGACTGCGAGGTCGAATTTAATGACCGCACATGTAGCGATTGTAATTTTTATGAGACTTGGCCAAGTTTTTAACAATACTTGACATTGAATCGAAGGTAAAATGAAATATACAATCGTATTATACCAATGTAAACATGTAATATCGAAAAATGGCCGATCGATGAGCAAAAATAAATTATATGAGGAAATGGAGTTAAGTTGTTCGAACACGTGAGGGTTTTATTCGGATGATTTTGTCTAGTCTATTAAAAGCTAGTGAATAACTAAATCACTAAAAATGTGTCGATGGGGCTGTACGACGACAAACACGGTATGTTGAGACATGTTTGATAGTATTTATACGGTATGGGTGGTGGGTATAGGCCATAAGTTATGCATTAAACTGGATTTCGGTACATATCGCATGTGCGCAAGTGCATGTGCGGATCCAGAAAGATTTTTCAGAGGGGGTCCAGCTCTGACAAAGTTTTTTGTGAGGGGAGAGAGGACCCGAAAAGCACTAAAAGCGTGTCATAATCGGCTCGCCAGCGAAACGCCAACATTGAATGCTGATTTTTCAGGGGATCCGGATTGTATTACTAAGGAGTGTAGGACAAAAGCCCACTAGGACAAAAGCCCACTAGGACAAAAGCCCACTGGACAAAAGCCCACTAGGACAAAAGCCCACTGGGACAAAAGCCCACTAGGACAAAAGCCCACTTATATGCATTTTACAGGGATAGGTTTGAACTGAGGGAGGGGGGATACTCTCAGTTTTTCTTCATACGTAGGCTCAGGCCCAGCATCTACCGTTCACCCCCAAAAATTATCAAGAATTTCAAGCACCCCAAATATATATTTGAAATTTTAGCAACCCCAAAAATATCCTCCATTTTGTACCTTGACCTTCAGAAAAGACCCTAAAATGCATCGTATAGTCCAATTTTGTGATGACCCCAAAAAATATCCACAAAATCTTCATACTTCCAAAAACATTCAGTTTTCTGAAAACCCCCAAAAATATTGAAATTCAAAATTTTGAACCCCCAAAAATAGCCCGAGCCTACGTATGGATCGAAATATAAGAGTACCCCTGGGGGGGGGGGACAGACAGACGGACCTAAGATGAAGAATCTTCCTTCTAAAATCTGAAATTTCAAACATTTTTTTTTGTTTGGCACCTCTCATAAAAATGCATGCTAATTGTAACTGACAGATCAAAGGGCATTTGGATTAATTAAACATATGTTTCCCAATTATCATAGATTGTTTGACCCAAACTGTAAATTGATTGTCTTCAAATATCAATGGCTTTTAACAGCTTAATTAAGTTGTTTGTTGCAACATACAGGAGAAATGATAATGTCAGTGAAAACACACTGCAGGTGTGACTTACCCTGAATGGAGCAGTCTGATCAGGGTTAACAGTTTTATAAAAGACTTCAACCTATTTTTCCACAAAAGTGGGCTTTTGTCCACCCTGCCAAATTAAGCAGTGGGCTTTTGTCCAGTGGGATATTGTCCAGTGGGCTTTTGTCCTAGTGGGCTTTTGTCCCAGTGGGCTTTTGTCCGTTCCCCATTACGAAGAAACCCTATACAGGGGGATAGGGGGCCCGGATCCCCTGTCCCCCTCTGGATCCGCGCTTAAAGTGCTTCTATTAAAGTTCCAAGCTGAAGTACCAGCAAAGCTAGAGGTATATACTTTGGTCTGAGACTTTATCTATAATAATTGCGACAAGATAAGGTAAATCTAGACTAAGTGTCGCACATGCACTTATGCCTACCATCAATGACCTCCAATGGCCCAACTCACGATATTTCGGTACCAGTTTACCAGTGAGAAGCGAAGGCTCAGGCAAGTCTGTGCACATGCGCAGATTCGCCAGAGCTTTCGTTGCTTGCACACATGAAGTTATCTATTTCCGGATTTACAGTAGTCTTGGTATAAAGGACATTTACACATCATTGAAAAAGGTTTATTTTCCCCAAAAATAGTAGCTTTAGTCTGGAGCTTCGAACGAAGAAATAACTAGACACCAGAGTAGGCTGTGCCCACATCTTGTGTGTTTACACATATGCGCAAACAATATCTCACAATACTCTTATTTGAGCCAGAGCATAAAAGTTAATGCGAACAGCGAATGCTCAGATGAGCTTGTGCAACTGCGCAGTCTCGCCAGAGCCTTCGCTGGTCGCACATACAAAGTAGAAGGCCCAGGCTACAATTTAGGCCTCTAGCCCACTAGATAGGTTTGTCCATGTATGCATGTTTAAAGTGTGACTTTATGGACTTCAGCACCAAAATCTCACAAGCTGGCTCATTTTATTGTCCACGCGTATGTTCTTTGGCCGGAAGTGAGACACCAGAAACAATCAGATGCGACAATATTTTAAGACAGTTTGCCGACATGCATTTTGAGGTAAGTTCACCGACAGAATTGAAGACAATTCAGAGACAGACAGTGTTCTGAGGTCTGTGGCCTCGAGCAGCAAGTTAGACCTGTCTGCCTGCTTGTCTGCGGGCCGGCCGCCGGCTTATATGTCAGCCTGTCTGAATGTCTGTCTGTCTGTCTGTCTGACACAAGCCTGCGTTTCTTTTTGCTTAAAACATGACTTGTTTAGAGACGTCCCAAAGTCAAAGTGCCCCGAATTGGTCAAAACAAAGAAAGTATGTGGTGGTGATTTAGGACCGCTGAGGTAACTCAGGTGGTTAGACGGTTTGACCAGTTTTCTGAGGGCTGTGGATTCGACCAGCAAAACATGTCTGCCTTACCATGTCATGCTTACTGTCTCTCTGTCATTTCGTCTGTCTGTCACAACCCTACATTGCACTTTGCTTAAAACGACTCGCTCAGAATAACATTTGTATACCAAGCTTGATGTGAAAGCTTATACTTATTAATGCATAGGTTTCAGTTTTCGCCAGCTGTTAAAAACAGTTATTTCTATATAATTGCAAAAAATAACCATAATTGTTAGGATTAGCAGCACTGATAGTCGATAGTCTGCAATTGCGCTGCCTTAGTTGAACCTTTAGGACTTACGTAATTACATGTAGCTTGTATGGCAAGTGCATTTATAAGTTATGCTACTAGAAAATACCCCTTCTTATAGTTTAGGCACACGCATCTTTCGCCATCATAATCGTCACCATCGACGTCATCCTTGATATCATCGTTCAAAGCTGTCATAAAGGACGCCGCTATCATCGACGTCGTAATCCACAATGTCAACTTCATCATCAACGCCATCACCGGGCTGCGTAGCGCAGTCGGTAATTTGACTGGCAAGAGATGCGACGTGTCCAACAATGAAATTTTCTAACAGGTAGAATATTCGTTTACTTCGCCCGTCTCAAGCTGGTGACAATCAATAGGTAAATTTCGGAAGACTTCGGTTGTTTGCCGGAAAGAAGCGGTGCTATGCGATGTTGAGGTGTGAAAATATCCCTGGGGCTAGTGGTCTTATCTTAATCCTCATAAAACACTGATCGGTGGTTTTAATTGAATAACGACTTACATAAAGAGAGTAGAGTTTTAACCTTTAGAATGCATCTTAAAATGTCGTCTGCTGTACGTCTGCTGCAAATAATTGCCAAGCATTTCTGACGCATTAAGTATAGAAGCAAACAGCGTGGACCCAGTACAGACTGCTCCATAGAACAGTCTGATCTGGATTCACATTGTTTGGGCATAGAGGCTTCTTAAACATTTCAGCAGACGAGAAAAGCAGACGACTTTTGTTGCGATTGGTGCATTAACGGTTAAAATGAGTTTTTATACAAAGCCACATTATGAGGCGTGCCATCCTGGTCAGCACTGATTGTAGATGTGCTATTTATTGGGTGCTCTACTCAAATTTATTAGATAACTTGACATATCAGCTAAACAGTGTGGGCCCTGATCAGACGCCAAATTACGCGGTGTCTCATCTGGGTTCGCATAGTTTGCACATATGTCCCGTTTATGAGATACTCTGCTCAAACAGCCACAGGTTAGATGGATATGATGTTACAACTAATGTTGCTAACTATGACATTCACTCAGCAAAAAGTGCAGACCCTGACCAGATGACACATTATGCGGAGTCTCATCTGGGTTCGCACAGTTTGTATTATGTCCCATTATGGGACACTCTGCCATTTCAGCAAATAGTGCAGGCCCTGATCAGACGCCACATGCATAAAGAATGGCTTTAGACATAAACATAAAATATTATCGGTTTTTTGTGCTGTGTTATTCAGTTGTTGTTGATATTTTTCAAAATTATAATTTGTCGAAACGTTTTGAAAACCTTAGCACCATAAGAGACTCGCATGCAACAAAGTCCGGTTTCCTCGAGAAAAGCTTTTTATTAGACAGGTGTTTACGTGTTTGTCGAAACTCATCATATATATATTTTCCACACTATTTACTTTGTTGAAAAAATTATACCAGAGTTTCCAAAAGTTTGGAACCATGTCCATATCTACATACATTGTAGCATAGCTAAGTAAACGGCGTATGGGGTCCATGTAATCCTTTGTTTATTGGTAATTTAAAAGACGGATGTAACCACTTATCCATTCTCAAATATTACAGCCATAGCAGCGAAGACCCAGATTACCGGCGGCACTGCGTTGTGTCCAAAAGTAGGACACATTAATCCCTGCTTAGTAATGGTTCAAAACAGGAAGACCCGTCACGTCATAACTGAAAAGTTGTTGACCGGAACGTAAAGAATCAAACCAATCAAAGAAATAAACTGCGTTCCGTGACATTTCGTGAAGGTCTACAATGCTGCGCAATTTTATATTGCAAAAGTAATAAAATTTAATACCAAAAGTCACTCGCATGCAACAAAACCTGGTTATCTGCGGACTAGACCCTTTTATTAGTCATGTATATGACTTTGTCAATTTTATTTTTAGCGGATTTTTTTAATCACAATTAATATAAGAATCCAGACCAGAGCACTCCGCATGGGTCCTTGTTTTTCGTTTGTTTATTCGTATGACGGGTGTCAAGTTGGTCCTACCTTAGCCTGGGTTCCAGTCGGATCATTTGTTTGTTTGTTTGTTTGCTTTACGTCCCAAGTCAACAGCTATGGTCATTGCGGGACGGTCAGTTCACCTAAGCACACTTTTTCCTGGGCAGGCTTGAACAAGCGGTTAACCAGTAATTCGTGCACATACTTTCGCTTGGAACTGACAACAACCCTTCTTGAATGAATCAGCGGAAGGGAAGAGAATGACCGTAGATCATTTCATGATCAATCTCCACGAAAGTATGGGACCGGACCGGGATCGAACTTGCGACCCCTGGACCTGCAGTCAGACACGTTACCGACTGCGCTACGCGGCCCGGCACCAGTCTGATCATTTTTTCTTCTTTTTTTATTTTTCCGTTTCTTGGTCAAAAATGACAATACTAATCGGAATCAATAACGGACCACCGATACCTTTGATGGTGTATCTTTTTATTCTCTTATTTTTTTAGAATATTAGCATTAGAGAATATTGCCAAAATATACCGACTGGACCCAGGCTAGTCCTACACATCCATTGGGGCTTGAGAATTACAATTAAGTCCTAGACTTTATCTATATCCATGTGTATATGAGAGTAGCGAAGGCTTTTATGGGTCTACACATATGCACAAACTCGTCTTGGCCTTTCTTATAAATATAATAAATCGGGCCACTATCGGCCCGCCAGCAAAACGTCATTCAAATGATATTTCTCTGGCGGGCCGATAGTGGCCCTAGCCTCCATGCTCGTCAGTGCGACAAATAATTATCATGCGCCTCCATCTTTTAATTACTGATCTAGAAATGTTAAATCAAATATTTTAAATTAGAGCAACGGACATAATCATGATAATAATGGAGCCATGTCGCGAGAAAACCTGTCGTCAGGGTAAGAGTCATGTAAGGCTCAAACCAACCTGCTCAGATACAGAGACTAGATGGAAAATTAAAATTTTGCATGAAGCAAGTATAGATATTTTACTTTCCAATAAGCAAATAACGTAGGCACTGACCAGACTGCGCGGGTGCACTGGCTGGTCTGCGCCTTTATTGTTCGCATGTAATATGCCAGGTTTTCCTGCGTTGGGGCCCATTACGAGTATTATTTTATATATGCTTTTAAAAATATTGACATCAACATCTCTAAATATACATACAACACAATAAAAAAGGTTATACCATAATTGACAAAATGGTTTTATTCAAACTGATAATTATATAATCTTCCGGACGTTTATTATAATAATACTGATCAAACTGAGAAATTATGATACCCTGAAGACAAATGCAACCGGTCACTGACTTGATACTCGTGATTTTCCGCCATAAGGCCGATAATCCTAAAAGGTAGAAAAAATTACAACACCATTGTTACAAATCTCTAATAAGGGAGTTTAAGTTTTTATTTTATTTCAACAAATTAAATATCAAAGGATTCCTAAAAGTCTCTACTACGCAATACTACCAGCAATTTTTTTCTCATATTATTTGAAAAGGGATATTATTATGTTTTAAATAACAATCCACGGAAAAAACGGGGCATTTTTACTATTTGTTTAATCATTTCAGCAGTGGTCAGAAAAAACTCGAAAAAGGGAGTTTAAGTTTTCATCCAAAAATTATGAAAAATATATCAAAATGTTCGCAGAACAATTTAGTTTCTAAAGCTACCAGCATTTTTTTTTGTATTATGTTCCAGACTTTTTAAATAAGAGTTTAATTAATACTTTCCTATTCGTTTCAGTGTAAACCGCTATAGCGATTAATACAGGTAAATCTGTCATGACAATTTTTCATTGTTGGGTATGACTGCAGATCCATGGGTCGCGAGTTCGATCCCGGCCCGGTCCAATACTTTCGTGGAGATTGATCATGAAATAATTTCTATGGTCATTCACCTCCCTTCCGCTGAATCATTCAAGAAGGGTTGTGTCTGTTACAAGCGAAATTATGTGCACAAAGTACAGGTTAACTGCTTGTTCAAGCTCGCCCAGGAAAAAGTGTAGACCTGTGAACTGTCCGTCCCGCCATGACCATAGCTGTTGACTTGGGACGTAAAGCAACAAAACAAACAAACAAACAATTCATTAATGCCATCATCCGTGTCACCATCGACATCGTCATCTACGGCATTGTCATCGACGTCATACGTCATATGTCACAGCATATTAGACATCATCATTGTCATCCACGACATCGTCATCCACGTCATCATCTACGTCGGCGTCATCGACGTGAACATTGGCCTCATCGACGTCGATGTCATAATTGTTTAATATTGCTGTCCTGAGATAGCAGGTTAGCCTTAATTAATTATCAAGTACTTCGCACATTTTTTATTCAGCTAGTTTGCTGTATTCAGCCTGCTCGAACTGATTTCTAAATATGTTAGTTGAGCCATGACATGATCTTTCCAACAATGTGGATTATACGCGCAGTCTGATCAGAGCCTTTGCATATCGCTTGAATATTCTATGAATATTAAGCTACTGACTTAACATCATTTTGAGTTTCTAAGCTTAAAATGGGCTGTAGAGGCTCGTCTGAGTCTACACTTGTCACAATACCACTTTGTTGGAAATTACATGTCGCGGCTTAGTTATCATCAGTAAAGGCTGACCAGAAGAATAAAAATGCACACATTCATTAGTCTACCTTTGATCTTGGTCTTCTTCATAGGGAGCTTTTTTGTTTTGTGACTCGTGCGCTGATGAAAAGATGATATCGATTACAACTCATGACTAGAGTTAATAATGATTTAAATGGATATTGAATACCCTTTATTTAGGCTTTTGTCCTGTGCGTATTTTTTAAGGTGGGATAATGAAAATTATACCGCTTTTTTCTTCTGAAAAGTTAATTGTGAGTACCATGGGAAAATACGCGTACCATTTTATAGTAATTTTCTTAATGAACATATCGATGGAGCCTCATAAATACATACAAGATAGCCATATGGCCCTGGATCGCTCACCTTATTCCTGGCTCATGAAGAGATCATGCTTAAAATTAATGTCGTTTAAAGGTAGTTCGATGGTCGTTTCAAAAGTTGATCGCTAATCTCAATATAACACGCGCACCACACGCACACAACAATTGGTAATCGAAAAAGTGACTCTGCAGTTTCAACTCAAACAAGGAAACACCACGTTGGTCTGCAATAAATGTATTCAGCAGCTGTAAACGTACTGTTTACAGTAACAGCCAAACATAGCTGTACACGGTAAGGTCAAATGATATCACTTGCATCTTGCACGCCACTCATTCTCGCAACCGCATTTTGTCAGCTGTTTACAACTTTCGGCAAATGGGGCTAGCTTAGTCCACACACAATTTTCCACAAACCACACTTCTTGACCCAGCTCCATTCTTCAGGGTTAACAGTTTCCATTAGGCATACAAAACAAGTGCGGATCCAGAGGGAGGGGGGAGACAGGGGGTCCTGACCTCCCCTGGAAAATCACAAGTTATATGGATTTCTATAGGAAATTAGCTATAGGATCCCCTGGAAAATGTTGGACCCCCTGTGGAACCTTGAAAAATGATAGTTTTCTTTGAAATTAACCTTTTGACTTGTGTAAAATAAGCTGAGGACTAAAAAAACGTTGTCAGAGCTTTTTTGTCAGATTGACCTGGAACGCCCCCCCCCCCCCCCCCCCCACTGACGAAAATTCCTTGATCCGCGCATGCAAAAGCCTGTTCCCATATAAACCCTGCCTGATACGCAGCGCGATTTACATGTTCGATCAAAGCTGCATGTATCGGTGGAATTAAATCATATACATTTGTATATTCCTGTGAAAAGATCTAACCATAATTCATCAATAGCCGCAACTGGACTGGACCTGTCGTACACTGACCTAACTCAGCAAATAACTCTGTAACTTGTGGACACACATTCCACGTTTGCCACGCTGTCTTTTTGACTTTACCGCTAAAAGATGAGTCGTCACAACCAGTAAAAGTGTATAAAAATAGACCGATAGATGCCACGAATAGGAATCCTTCTTAGATTCTTGCCTTATCGAAGTCCCAACGTGTTTTAACACACACACACACACACACACACACACACACACACACACACACACACACACACACACACACACACACACACACACACACACACACACACACACACACACACACACACACACACACACACACACACACACACACACACACACACACACACACACACACACACACACACACACACACACGCTGCTATTACCAAGACGTCGGTGTCACTTGCATTGAGTATTAATTGACTCCCGTGTTCTGTATTGTGTTTAGCATGAACAAATAATCTGGTGGCTGCTCCCTCGTGATTGCAACTGGAAATATCTTCTGTACTCATATCTTGGTTACAAAGCATCATTTTAACTCGTTTATCAACTATGATATTTCCATGGTACTCTACGACTTTTTCAGCCAGGAATGAAAATATTTCAGTATTTTTTCCTGCTATCATTTATAGAACTTTGCCAGTTCGGGGGGGGGGGGTACCAGAAGCGGTTACCCTGCGTCTAGCACCAATACCTCTTTTAGATCTTGTTTCTGCCTTTAAACTGCAATATCTGCAAACATCGAAAACAATATCTGTCCTTAAGTACGTTGGAGCATATGACTGGATCTTTGAAGCAAATTCCTTGCTTGCATGTTCTTCAAACGTTTTAGATGTTCAAGGTGGAGTAGCATTTACCAAAGCTGACCCATCTGTAATAATAACCTCAACACTTGGAAGTACTTGTGGCAGTGTTGCTTTACGAAATTTTCAAGAATTGGAACAAGCTGGTAGACTTCTTACATGACAGAAGCATTCAGTTATCACTAAGAGACACATGGAATGATTGGGATTCATGCCTGAAAAATTTCTGGGAGATCACACTCTCTTGACTGATAAGATATGAAAAGTTTTGAAAAAAGAAAGATTTTCATCTTCGTAATGTTTCTGCTTTAGATCTTTGGATTCTGTTTGTTGTTGAAAATATTCTGTTTTGCTTTTCCTGATAGTGCTGCAGCAATGTGGCAAAAAGTAGCCTAATTTTAGAGGTACCCATACCAGCAGGGTAACAAATACTGCTATATACCAAATTAAAGCTTGGAGTCTGCTCATTTCAAAACTGCATGATGCCACTTCCAAAATTTTGTGCGAAATTTTTTACGGCCCTTTAAAAGTATACACCCTAAATTGTTAGTATTTGCTTACTGTGGGCTTCCCGATCAGGTATTGTTTTCATATATGCACATAAAAATCTATTTCTTGTAAATTGTGGAGTGGAACATGAATAAATATAATAATAGATATGAAATGACAATATGCAGTCCGTTTTCAACATTTTATGAGGTCATTGAGTACAAAAGTCACGAAAACCTATGACATTGACATAACATTCATGTGTATGCAACTGCATGTAATCCTGTCCAATTTTGCAAGGAGTTTTACTGTTAGATATTGTAAATATTTAATCTATACTATTTTATTATGGTTGTCACACTTGTTTGTAGCAGGGTGTGGCTTTTTTAAACAGGTTGTTACATAGGAGTTCAAATTTGCGTCAGTCCATCCGTCTGTCAACTATTTACATTAAAGTGAGCTTCTCTGCAGCAATGATAACTGTTATTAAACATTGCATAGTAACTGTCCTCTACATATTCTTTGAGTATACAGTGCGGCCTGCTGACCTTGACTTACTTTTTGCGCTCCAGTGACTTTGATATAAGTTGACGTCCTTCCGTCAAAATTTTACATTAAAGTGAGTTCTCTGCAGCAGTGATAGTTGAGAGTGACAAACCCTGTATAGTAATTTTCATTGGTATTCTCTTTAAGGTAGCTTTGGGGCATTTACTTACTTTTACGTTCCAGTATTTTAACTGTGACAAACATATTATATGACTTTACCCGAGCAGGTGTGACACAGCGTTCTCGCAGAACTATTGTCATGTTGGTTTAGTATAACGTTTTATCAATATCAAAACAGGATTAAGCTATATTGCTCAGCTGTGTTTGCCATACTCTTAAATGACTAGCATATATTCGAGCCACCATTACTTGTTTAAGGCAAAGTGGAATGCCTATTGACCATGTAAATGAGTTCTTCACCAAAGGCATTTACAGTCAAATTTATCCTTCCCTCTGTCAAAGAGTGATGCTAAAGCACATGTCATCCTCTATTCCGAATCACTTGTGTTTTTCATGGATAGCGTACAAACATGTGTTTTCATGGAGCTGCTATTCTGCATGCATATGTTAGGTTAGTGCACATGTTTTTTCATTGTGAAAATATGTACGGTTTACAGTTATCGTCACAGATACTGTTCTCGCAGTTGCATGTAAGGTAATTTAAAAGCTTTGGGGCAGCTGTTGAATGGTTCATCATGGTAGGACGCATACAGTATGTGTGTCATTAGTGTATTCAACTATCTTCATCTGTAATAATTTTGTGGGGTGGGCGGGTAGAATGTAGAATATGCAAATGGAAACTGTTATCTGTCAATAGGACTTTTGTTGCTGCCTTTGCGCTACTTACTCATTTAGGGATGCGGGGTCTAGTTTTCATATATTGCTCCAACAAACTGAGTGCAAGTAAACTTTTGAAAGTTAGATAAATGCCCATGATCAAGATCTTTCAGTCCCTGAAATTTCAGTGCACTTTTATCATGCGTTTGAAAACGGACTTCTTACCAATCCCAAAAGAAAGCACTACCTATATCACATCCAGTACTGTGTGTAGTTCGTCTGTAAGACTGGTGAATAAGATGTTAACAGGGATATTACGTCTTATAGCAACATCATATACCAATTTGACATGTGAGAAAGAGCTCATGTGTTTTTCTTTTTTTATCTATAATAAGCTACAAGGTTGCCCATAGTTTTGCCTGCGGATAATAATTTCTTCTAATCTTTGAGTACTTCTATGTCTGTTTGTAGAAGCATTTTATGTCCCATTGTGGCGTTGTCTCTTTTTTGGCATACTAGCGTATTTAAACTATTCTCCCTATACATGTCAAAGACATTGTGTATCTGTGAAACGGAACAATAGATGCAACTGACCAAAAGTATGTAGCCACGGAATTGTTCATCTATGGCTACAGATGTTACTTTAGCCGTTTTAGACAGTATTGGTAGCATCTGCATAAAAGCTGTAGCATCAAATATAATGCATTCTGGTTTCTCAATACATGCTTCTGAGCCTTCAGATATGCTTTTGAGTTAATGGATGAAATCTGATTTGATACATGCATTCATTAATTTGAGCCATAGTTTTGAAGATATTTAAAGAATCCATGTGCATTCTCAAATGCCAAGGTACCTCTTTGGAAGAGCAAGCTGCTTACAAACACAGACGCATCACCTAATCATTCATGACTACACCACTGTCAATGAGTTTTACTGTCTTTGGCATGTCTGCCAGTGTCTTTATATTATTGGCCTTTTGCTGGGGGTCATATAACATCTTTTGAGGTTTGTCTCGTCCATCAAGCTTTATATATTCTTTCTTCGTGATTGATTTCCTCACTTACTGTGCCTAAGGCACCTAGCAAGCCTGGATGATATAACACATGTTGCAAAATTTGTTAGAAGTGTGAGGTTTGACCTCTCTGCGGTCAAAGGGGGGATCAATGAATCGACTGTCAAACATCTAAATTATTTTACAACAGAATCATATTAGTGCTTTTGTATCGGAGTGATGTAAATGTTTACTCTAGCTTGGTTTCACTGTACGTGCACTTCGACATACATAGTTGTGAAACATCATTGATTACTTTGCGGTGACAGGCTTGACTCAGGAACCACGTGACCTAGTCAGTGCATTGCCTTTTAAGGCTAGTCCAATGCTTCCTCTAGATCCTATTAAAACTTTGTATTCTGTAGCTTAGACCACATAGTTAATCTAGGCAGAATTGAACTTGCCCTCTCACAGTTTTACAGTAAGTTAGCCTTCATGGAAACCATTAATCACCTCTTCAGGAATGCACTGCATTAGATATGATATACTTATATGTTGCTTGTAAACATCAGAGGGAATAGTTCAGTCTTTGCAAACTGATGCACATCTCAAAGACAAAGCCAAGTTCAGGAGAGAGATAGTTTAAAAGGAAGCAATACCATCTCCAGCGAGTCATTCCAAAAGTAATAATGTTGGAGAAAATAGATATTTCCTTTTACCTGAACTCTGATAGCAGGTTAATCTGTACATTTGCACAAAAACGACCAGATAGTATAAGCTAATTACAGTTATCTGTTCATTTCTGTGTCTGATTCATAGCCAGGAATCCTCTTAGATTTCAAACAAATGACAATGGACATCTCAGAGAAAGTTATGTTGTCCTTGCTGCATCACTTTCAAGAACTGTAACGAAAATGATAGTTTAAAAAGTAAGTGAGTATGACCAGGAACTGCCAAAATCACACACTGTAGACCAACCCACAGCACGGCGAGGAAGAGGCAAAGCATGATAACAGCCTCATGACAAAGCTCGTAAGGCTTTGTAACTCTCTTTTCAAGACAAAAATAGTAAGTGAGTATGATCAGGAAATACCACAATCACAAACTGCAGACAACCCCGTGGCACCGCGAGGAAGAGCTGCTCAACCATCACGAGACACCAGGAAGACAAATTAAGCAAAGCAATCAGCTCTCTCTTCCCCATCAAGATGATTGCAATACTAGAATGGACATAAAGTAACGTACAACAAAACATAGAACAATTACAGACTCCCACAATGGGAGTAACAATAAACAAAAAGTCAACAACAACAGAACCACCGCCTTAGAACGGACAGCAGTCTAAACCACAGGGGGGCTTAAATGCATTTTACTGGTAGCAAATCTTCACCCTAGATTCTGCTGTTGTTGAGGTACAAGAAATGTTGAGAAATTTTCAAGACAAAGTTTGTATTACACTGTCAACAGCAGAGACATTAAAACTAGTAAGGGAGTATGATCAGGAAATACAATGATCACAAACTGCAGACAAACTCAAATTCAAATGACAGTTCTCTGAGTCCCACCTCACCATGAAGGTATCCAATGCTAGCAAAACCCCAGGGGGTACTCTCATTTTTTTCTCATACGTAGGCTTGGGCCCACCATCTGGCCTTCACAAAAAAAAAAAAAAAAAAAAAAAAAAAAAAAAAAAAAAAAAAAAAAAATATCAGGTATTTCAAGCACCCCAAAAAATATTTGAAATTTTAGCAACCCAAAAAATTATCCCCCATTCTGTACCTTGACAATAAGAAAAGACTCAAAATGCATAGAAATGACCTCTAAATATAGTCCAATTTTGTGATGACCCCCAAAAATATCCACGAAATCGTCATACCCCAAAAAATATTTATTTTTCTGAAAACCCCCAAAAAATATTGAAATTCCAAATTTTGTACCCCAAAAAACGACCGAGCCTACGTATATATGAAAATATCAGAGTAACACCCCCCCCTGGGAGCAAAACCTGCTATGAGAAGGTGCATTCCACCTCCACATGGAAAGATATATTGCATATACATAGATTTAGCCTAAGTGATTTCTAAAGCTTTCATTAATAAACTTATATGTAAAAATTTGAGCAGGTACATTTATGCTCGTTTGCATTCTCTTCAGAGTTGCATTATAACTGCTATAATCTGTTGGGGAGACATTATAATTGGATTAATTGCTACATTAAATGCATTTATATTAACTTTATATGCAGGAAAAAGCTCATTTTTATGATTTAAAAAAGTACATATAGATCAAATGCAATACACGTGACTATTTGTAAAAATCATTGGTTTTCGCGACTTAAGCACTCAATGACCTTTTAATTATAGTTGTCAATGTGTGTAAGTAGCATATCAAATGCAAACAAAATTTGTATTAACTATTGTATCATATACAACCTAATAGCAAGCAGTTTATACAGTATGTACGTTTCTTGTCATAAAAAGAAATTATCATTACTTTCTGAGCTGTGATGACGGTACCCAGGTTAAAAGGGCCGTAATTTTTTTCGCACAAAATTCTGAAAGTGGCATCATGCAGTTAGGAACTCAACTTGTTACCCTTCCGGTATTGGTGCATGTCACTTTTGGTGACCTCTGCTGCAGCACTACGATGGCATCCTGCAGCACTACGATGGCATCACATAGTTTTTATCTCTCTCTACTTAAAATCTCTTCATACATAACATAACATAACATAACATGAATTTCATTAGACTTAAGCATATACAGCTCATCGTCATATAACATATATACAATACGTGAGTTACATGCTCTCGTGAGAGTGACGTTATATCTATACTCTCAACCCCAAAAATACACAAAGGTTTCCGTTAGGTAATATAATACATGCACTCTATAGGTGCCAATCTCGTAATTATCATACCACAAAGAACGTAGTTGAAATTGGTTGTAAAAGTGACCTGAATATTTATTAATGAATTCCGCCTAACTTTAGATTGTTGGATTAATAGGTCAGCTGTTGTCACTTTGAAAGCTTGGACATTTTTTGGATTTCGTCACAAACGGGGACAGGCATAACAACTCATTCAGAACGCCTCACCGGAGACGTTTAGAATGACTTGTCATGCCTGTAGGCTTATGTTATTTTGCCAAAATGATTTAGAAGAATATTTTGTGTAGCATAAAAGGAAGTGTTTGGAATATTTTTTTTTTGATTATTTAATCTATAGGGGTGATTTCCCTTTGACCTGGATCTGTTCGACGTACAGGTAAACGACAGCCATGCCTTTGATTTGTGAGCTTATCTCTTTTCCTGCACTCATTGGAATCACCACAGTATGTAATGATCTCAGTGAGTACATGAGGAGCGATAAAGTATTTAGTGTGTGTAGGTAAGATCTAATGATGTCATTTGACAATATGTTCCAAATACACGCCAAAGCCGTCTCACTGAGGCGATTCTGATGTGTGCTTAGGGCATATGCCATAATAACGTTTATAATAAATGTGTTTACTACGTGTGGTAGATAAGATATAGAGATATCCTATAAGAATATGTTCCAAATACACACCAAATCCGTCTCACCTAGGCGATTCTGATTTGTGCTTAGGGCATAAACTATAATTACGTTTTATAATACATGTGTTTTCTATGTGTGGTACAGTATAGCAATGTCCATCGATGCATCAAAATAAAGTTTGTTTGTGGGTACTCATCAGAACCATCTCAATAAGGTGATCCTAATGTGTAACATAGCAATAGTTCAAAAACCGTGCGCATGTCTTAAATCATTTCTGAATGGCAATTTGGAATAATTGCTTGCATGGGCCTATGCAAGATGCACAAACTTACACATTTATTCTGTCGTACATTTGTACGTCCCTTAAATATCGATTTGGACATTTAGGATTTTTTAGCCAATATCTGATTATATATTTATTATGTACCTTGTCGAAAGACGAAAACACAAGGCACACCATAGGAAGCAGTTTCTGAATATTAGAAATTAAGGTCAACAAAAAACATGCCAGGCCCCGTTCAAACATCACTAGTAGTCACGCTTATCCGGGATCAGATATGTTTATCTGCAAGGTGCATTTTATAGACAAATATATGTTTGTACCATAGTTTACAGACAGTTAAATGCTTCAGCTCTAACAAGAAGTAGACTTCATTTAAGAGAATCCTCTCGTATCTATGGTCAAAAGGATGGCCGTAAGAAATCTGATGTTCTCTATATAATGAGTGTTCAGTATTTATTTATTATTTACTTATTTATTTATTTATTTTGACAAAGCATGATGATAATCTTGCATTAGATTAATGTAATAAAATCACCTTGTTTCGTTTATTAGGCTGTCTCTCAGTTTAAAAGCCTTTGTAATGTATATTGCCAGATTTCTTAGGACTTTTGCTTTTGTAATATTCATTAATGTTATACATTTTAAGACACTAGGATTAACATAGAAGTAACGTTGTATGTATTGTTGTCGTAAATCAGTGTAACTAGGACAAATTAAGGTAAAGTGATATTCATCCTCCAAATCATTTCTGTTGCATAATGTACATTTTCTCTCCCCGCGTGGTATATTTCTATGCCTTCCTACTTCAATACTAAAACGATGTGACGAAAGTCTTAATTTTGCAATTGCATTTCTGAGTTTTCTTTTTTGAATGACTAATAGATATGAAGATAGTTTGAATGTCTGCTTTATCTCTTTATACATGTATAAAGCAGTTGATAGGTTTATGCCTTTCCTCCATTCTGTGATATATATGTCCCTTAATCTAGCTTGGAGAATAGGCATAAACTTTTTTTACATCGACAGACTTTGGGAATAGCCATACATCTGGGAACCCACTCAACTCAAGGAGATTTTTCACTTTCGAGGTTCAGCTTACAACACCAGAATCGTTCTCTACTTCGTTTCTCATATTCATATTTAATGTTCTTAAAATGCAATTTTCCTGCTTTCCATTGTGTAAGTTTAACCAGTATTTTATAATTCTGACTTGACGCCCTATAAAGAGTGGAAAACATACAGTCGTCAAACTTTTCTTAACCTTTGTCAATATGATCAGCAAACATCTCTACGAATCTTGAATGAGGGACTCTCTTAGTATCTTTGGCTAACAGCTCCTTCGTACCTTCCATTTCTTTCATCATAGTATACTGTTTATCAAGCCTTCGAATGAAAGTTCTTTGTACTTGACGATTTTGCTCATAATGTTCTACTTCCTTGTTTGAATTCTTTGTTCCAGACAGGTGTTAATACTGCGAAACTATGGGGATGACCTCAGGGCCTTCCACCATCCATAGCATGAGGGCTGATGGGTCTTCCTTGTTTCTGACAGCTCCCCCGTAACCCTTTTATCAATGCGCTGGAGTGTTCATGCGCTTGGTCAATTGCTAAAGCGAAAAACTTGCGACAGGAGTTATGAAAAACGAAATTACCCTCATAAAATTCAAAATTGATTTTAGGATGGGTATGTTCTAGATTTACCATATCCCTTAAATTAATTGGGAGCCATCTCGCATAATCCACGTTGTTGTTTGCTAAGAAGTATGGAATGGATCTTCGAGAAATTGCCAATAAAGCAGAAATTTGACCTCTCTAAGGCATTGAACAAAAGATAATGTGGTCAACTACATTAACCAGAACTGATATTGTGGACACTAAGCATTGCCTGCATATCACACCAATCATTCATATCAATGTGAGAGAGATTCCCATCTCGTAATTCTGAAAACTGTTCAATTTACGAATTCATCATAATTTTAGAGACAACAAACTTTAAACTGGTACATTTTGCATGTTCTTGTTACGCCAGAAACTGACAGGAAACGGTCTTCTGAACTTGGGCAAGCTATACCAGACTCAACTAAAGCACCAGTCCATCCAATATCTGCAAGAGACTGCTGAATGATCTAAAAACTGTTAGCTCAATGTGAAAGTAAGAAAGGAGGCAAAGATCAGGAAACGATACAATCACGTACCACACCTGACCAAGGATACCACGTGGGAAAGTAACAAAATTACAATTAACATCACCCAGCAGGTGACCACAAGGCAGCAATGTGCAGACGCAAAAACATGAGAAACACTATACACTAAAATACCAATGATCAACAAAAGAAGTACCGCCATGGAACGGTCAGTAAAAATATTTTACTGGTGGGCTTAAACCGGTTTCTCAGCGCCAACCTCACCCTTAGTTCAGATGTGGATCACGACACATATATGTTTGGCTTGCACAAAAGACCCCTAGCTTATCAATGCGTCATCTCCAAAAACATATAAATCAATACATAAAAAAGAGATAAAGCAAAGATAAGGTATAAAAGGAGATAAAGCAAAGAAGTCCACAGAATATAATAACAAACTTGTCTTTTTGTTTTGATGGTATGTCTTCAACAAGCTAATCTTTCTAGCCATCTCATAATTTCCGTTATCTAACGGAAGCATAATACATGTTTGGAAATATTTGGGTTATTTCTTGCCAAGGGTTAAAATTCTTCAAACCTTCTCCCTGGTCTTATTCGCCTGGCTCTAGAATAATGGCATCTTATTTGCGGCTTTGAAGAGAGGGATATTTCGAGAATTCATTGTATAACCATCACTATTGTTGCCACTCTTGAAACGACTTAGTGGGCATCTCAAATCTTTGTCTCTTTCAATCTGACATAGACACCATTTTTCCAGTCCGTTTGAAGTGTAGTTGCTAACAGTCATAATTCTGACATTTTCACAATAACTATGATCTTTAAAAGTATATGTACTACTATACAAACAATTCAAGGAGGAGGGTTTATTCTTTGACCACCATAAATATTATTATAAAACGAACATTGAGATATGTGATACAACTAAGCTCAGGATTTATTGAAATATCTACACTTCGTTAAATCGTTTATCCAATACCATTTAAGTTCTATCAACATGTACACCATCCAGGTAACAAATGCCCTATAACCCTTTACTCGGTTTTCCCTCGCTGGCACGTTCTGTCTATTCAGATGCGACTTTCTGACCCAAGCAACGATTGCTTATGGGGCTGGTCAGATAGTATTTGAAACATTGATTATTTTTGGTATAGTGCTACGACGCACAATGCATGTAGTTTTTTTCTTTCAATAGAGGCAATATAACTTTTAGAAGATTGAATTTTTCAATGTCCCAAACCTGTCGTACATGTATAAAGGTGTCGCGAAATTTACTTAATGTTTCCAAAAACTACATTTAACACTCCTCGCTTTCATAAGAACCAACTTCTTTTAAGATTCCATTTTTTAATTTTAAGCCATCTATCAATAAATATATCTTGGAAGAATGACAAACTTCATGGAATAACAGCATTGGAAATAAACTTCTTGACATAAAACCAACTATTGGTGAATATCAATCAGTTGTTCGAAACATTAGAAAAGAAAAAGTCATTTTAGCTCGACTCCGTCTAGGTCATACAAGAGTCACTCATTCATACTTACTTCAAGGTGAAGAGAAGCCACAATGTGTTGGTTGTGACGCACCATTTACTGTACGTCACCTCCTTTTGGAATGTGGCGACTTTGCACAAGTAAGAAATAATTGCTTCCATGTTGATAACATGAAAGAATTATTTCAAGATATACATGACATTTTTAAGACAAATAAATCTTTTTAACAAAATCTAATTACTATAGTTAAAATCATGTTTTGTTTTACATTAGTATCAGACCATAATACAGATTAGTTTATGTTGTATTCTGTTGTAACAAGCAAACAAACATTTAACACTCCACGTATGATTTAGAACCTAATTTATGTGCACAAAGTTAAAAAAAGTCATTGTATCGTGCTGAGAAATATGCATTCCAAATAACATGCTTGCATCATTAACTGCATTTTTAACATATTTTGATATATTCTGCTGCACTATTTATGTTACTCTTACATTATGGCAAATATCTGCGAATGGACTAAACAAGGTACACTGTAGTTCACGACCAATTCGCACTAATTGTTCGGTGATCGCTGTGCATTCTATAGTGTTCATATGCATTCGAGGTCGTTTTCGAGCTCTTGGTTTTATTTTCAAATTCGCGAGTATATTTGCCACAGTACAAGAGCGACATTACGCAATTACTAACAACCCAACCTTTATTCGTAAAAAAAAAAATCTTCCTGTCCTGCATTTTGCTTTTTGCTTTTATTTTGCTTATCTAAACGATCATTGCGCCTGTCAGACTGCATGCTAGCACAGACTGATAGGCGCCTGCCTTTTGACGTCTGTAAACAGGGTTGCGCCTAAATTGGCTAAGTTTATCTTTTCAGACCTACATGTGCAAATGGTGCGGCACCCGATACTGTCGAGACTGTTTGAAAGGAGATTTCCAAGGGTCAATGATAGAGTCGACTCACTGTCGAGTATGCAACCAGGTATGCCCCTTTGTTTAACATTAAACTATACTCTCACAAGATTGACTTAGTCAAGACAAACAGGTGAGTAAGACTATAAAATGCCAGAATAACTTATTGGTCTTATATTTCTTTACCTGAAAATACCCACTAAATTTACCATCTGCTTATTACGTCCACTGCACATGAGCCGTGACATGTGATTTCCAACAATGTGGCATTTGACAAATGTAGACTCAGACGAGCCTGTGTAGCCTCCTTTTAAGTTTAGAATCTCCAAATGATGTTCAGTCAGTAGCTCAACAGTCATAGAATATTCAAGCGATTAGCAAAGGCTCTGATCAAACTGCGCGTGTGCGCAGGCTGATCTGAGCCATTGCTGGTCGCACATACCACATTGTTGGAAACCTCATGCCATGGCTCATATATTCTAATGCACTCTAGATTTCAGCTGTACATGTGAGCCCAGCGATGACATAGATCTCAGCTGTACATGTGAGCCCAGCGATGACATAGATCATTACAACTATATTCTTAGTCTAAGCACACATTAATACTATCAGAATGCTAACCAAAGATGTTCCAATGGTTTCAGTGAACTCATTACAGAGGCCATCCTATGGGGTCACCTGTTCCCTTGTTCCCCTGAAATTAATTGGCTTGTTCCTCTGTTCCCAAAAAATCGAAAAATTGTTTTCTTATGTTCTCTGTTCCCCAATATTGTATTAGTTTCTCTGTTTACCTCAGAATTTGGCCTTTGTTCCCCTGTTCCTCTTATATAAATGCTCTTGCCCCCATGTTCCCCAAAACTTCATGGGAGGACATTATTTCAAGGTCAACATACGTAAAAATCTCATTGTAAAATTGTGAATATTTTAATAGTTTTAACATTTGTTCTGGATGCTCGAAAGAACCGTCTGATTGAGATGGTTCTTTTGAGTACACAAAAAATAGTTTCGGTTGAGAAATACGATACATTTGTTCTGAATACGCATCATTATATATTGGCATGACATACTCATTCAAAACTATATCATGTGTACAGTGTTATATAAATAGAGTTTCTGGTGAGAGTAAATGATATTTTTCTAACGATCGAAAGAACCCTGAATAAGTTGCCATAATGCAAACCATATTTAAAACAAACTCATGATACCAAGCGAAAAAAGAGACACTAAACACAGATACAAGACATGTGAACTCATGAATACCATATGTAAAGCAGGCAGCTCTGTCTTCCTCAACAAAACGATGCCAAAAGTTGGAAGAACACAAAGTATACTTCACAAAACCAGGACTAAAACACCACCTATACCAAATAGAAGCAGCAACAAACATAAACCTACAGCAAAGGGATCACAGCAGAACGGACAATAGATGTAGCCTTAGAAAGGGGAGGGATAGTAAAAAGAGTAGGGGAAAGGGGAATTAATAAATGTATACCTCCGCAAAACTGAGTTTTTGGGGTAGGGGCTATAAGTCATGTTTTGTAGGAAAGGGGGGCTACAGGGTTCGTATTGCAAGAGTTAAGTCACTTTGTAATTCAAAATGTCTAGTATTTGTAAAATGGCTAATAGTGCATCCTTTGTGAAATCAACTCCTTCTAGAGCTGTCAGTGTATTCTTTAAATACTTTGCAGGTATGCTACATACATCATGAAGATATGCATGAAGAAGTTTAATAATGAAATAATTTGTACAGTTTTTGATCAATGTAAAGCATATTTAACTAAGCCAATGTTCGACCACTGCATTTGAATAATGGATAATAGTGCATACCTTGTGTGATCAACTTCTTCTAAAACCGTCAAGATATCATTTTAATACTTTGCAGGTATATTTAAGGCATATTGAAAATGCGAATGGAGACGTTTATTGATGGTAAAATATTATTTGATAAATTTAAAAGCTTTTTCACTCACCAAATTTTCGCCCACTGCGCATATTGAATAAAAGACAGTGGCGTGTACTTTGTGTAATTATCTCCTAGTTATCCTTTAACACTTTGTAGGTATGTTACTGTGCATTAAGAAGTGTATTGATGAACTTTTTTTTATTTTTATAAATTATCAGCATTTTTAACTTATCCAATTTTCGACCATGTTGAATGTATGTATAAAAGTGCATACTTTGTGATATCAACTTCTCCTACAGCCTTCAGTGTATCATTTTAATATTTCGCATGTATGTTACAGATATATTGAATATGTGCATGATGAAGTATATTGAAGCATTTTTTTGGATAAATTATCAGCATCCCTAACTTAGCCATTTTGACCCTTCTATTAACTAATGATTGTTAAGAGTGCACACTTTGTAAAACCAACTCCTCTTAAGGCTTTAAAGTTATCGTTTCAGTACTTTGTGAGTGTATTACACGTATTGGAAATGTGCACTAGTTTGGTGGCGATTTTTTTTTATATTAAGTCAATTTTCGGCTTATTGAGTACATACCTGGTTTCAATAGTTATCCATTTCTGTAGAGCAAGACTTATATTTGATTTTGATTGGAACAGTTCCTTGTCGCTGCCTATCTTTAACTTTACATGCTCTTCCTTTGGCCAAATAAGGGTTTGAGTGCATTTTAGGAGGAACCTAATAATGTGGAGGGGGGTATACTACGCGGGTCAGTCAAAAATAACTGAGCCCTACCTCATAACATTTGAATCAAGTAAAACGGACATATTTTTAGATGATATTTCATTGTAGTTATATGTCATCTATTTAATCATATACAATTATTGACTTCAATGAGGTAGACATAAGGATTTATCTACCTGAAAAAGTGATAATTCACCGAGGCCGCTAGGCCGAGGTGAATATCACTTTTAAGGGTAGATAAATCCTTATGTCTACCGAAATTGAAGTCAATAACTGTTTTGTTATATGACTTTTCAACATAGAATGAAAATTTTCTACTTTCACTTTTGTTGTTGAAGTCAACATTCAACCTAAGGACTTTCTAACAAGTTTTATCAACTGTTATTAAAATACTTTAATGTAGTATTTTGCAATTTGAAATGTATATTAATTCTTTGAATGTGGAATTTAAAATTTTATCATAAAACTTTTTTTTACATTTTGTTTATATAAACAAAGATAAGTGAACAAACAAAACATAACAAAACAGTTGTCAAAATTCATGAAAGTCTTAAGTTTACCTGTGGGGATGTGAAACAGCAAATCATGTCAATTTCATGCAGCACATGCTAGTTTTATACTCATCATGCTATTTTTAGCTCTCTAGAGGGTGATATTGCAGAAGTGTCAAAAATATTAACTTCTGGAAACTAGTTTGAGCTGGATTTCATCCTATATCACCTTCTGAGCCAGTTTAGACCAGTTTTCAGGTAGACATAGAGATTTATGTAGACAAATTGAGCCAATCAGGAGACAGGATTTTCTCCAGTCATATAACAACCTAATTTATTTCTGTTGGTAGGCTTTTGTAACGGTTGCTAGGCAACAGAATATGACCTGTCAAAGGGTGTGTTCACGCTGTGATACATCCAAATCAAAGCGTTGCTATGGAAAAAGTAATGTAAAAGCAAGGCTTTATTCACTGTCATCTGATAATTTTAACATGTACCCATTCAGTGTTACTGAACAGAAACCAACTGATCCTAAACTATTGATTCTGTAGTAGTTTGATTTCAAAATTTATCAAGTTTTAACATGCCTATGGTCATATAATTTACCCGACGCACATTCGTATTTTCGCAAGTTTAATAGAAAACATAAACTATTAGCTTAATAATGCTTAAACAGTTCGGCATACACAAACAAACCCCTAGACGTATTAAGTTCCTTGATTTAAATGCACAATTTTGTTTTCAAGGCAACACAATTCACGTGTATTTGAAAATTTGTGGAAATTTGGCGTTTTTTGTTGCTAGGCAACACATACAATAAATGTTCACCTAAACATTAACGAACTAAGTGTAATGAAAAGACAATATGATATATGTTATTCAAATAAATGTCAAATATGTCTTTAACAAAAACTATCAAGCACACAAGCTTTTTAAAGACATATTGTATTTTCCTGATGGCTGAGATCGTGAACGCATCGATCTGACTGACGATCTTCAGTTGCCTAGCAACCATAATAGAAGCTTTACTAGGGTGCTTTTCAAGGGTTAAAACATCTATGAAATGTTACACTTATAGAACATAATCACATTTGTTGTCTACAATACTAAACTAAAATGCTATGAGGTAGGGCTTAGTTATTTTTGACTAACCCTCGTAAAAGCCTTGCTTGCAGCCAAATTATTGTTTAATTTGTCAAATACTCGTCTTAGATTTTGTTGCTGTTTACACAAATGAATGTTACAGTTCCAACAGAACTTCCTAGCCAAGTCAATGTATTATCACATTCAAACAGCCATATCAAAATTAACTGCTATGAAACAAAGACAAAGAATCAAAACCTCATAGCAAATTACAGCATAAAACTTATAACAAAAATTGCAGGGCAAATTAACCCAGACATTACCTAAGCACAATTTTTCTTGAATTTCCTGTCGATTGTACGACAAATAGGACAGACTCATTTTAATTTTCACTTATTCAGAAAATACGTTACAATTTCTATTACAAGGATAGAAATAATCTTATAGAACTAATGCTTTGAATTAGAATCAAAATGAAGGCATTAGCCTTCAGGAAATGTAGTACATGTAGGTTGATCTGTTAAATCATTTAATGATGTCAAGTGTTGCTAACCTTTCAGAATAAAAATTATGACCAACCTATGAGACAGTGGTACTTATCACATATCACTTCACAACCAGTAGGATTAAAAAAAAGGTTAACGAGTTTAACCAGGAAATACCACAATCCCACACAGCATACCAACCCACGGCACCGTGAATGATAGGCCACAGAACACTAACAGTCACAAGACACCAGGAAGACAACCAAAGTAAAGCAACCATCTCTTTCTCTCTCTCTCTCAGCAATATTATAGCAAAACTATAAAGGACAATATAAGAAAACATAGACCAATTACACTACCAATGGGAGCAATAATAAACAATGAAGTATCAACAAAACCACCTTCTTAGAACGGCCAGCAGCCGAAGCCACTGGGAGGTTTTTATATACCATTTACTGGCGCGAAATCTTCGCTCTAGATTCTACTGTCGATAATAAACTAAAATTGCTTCACTCACATGGAGGCTTCCTAATGTATGATTTATAGTATGAAGCTTCAGACTAATGCCATTCTTTGAATATGCAAGCAGTAGATGCCCTGGTGACTGCGCTAATGTGCTGACTCGCCAGGGCCTCTACAAATCAGCACTGCAATAACTACCGAATTTTAGTACCAGTATGTTGGCCCAAATTTTTAGGAATATTTACACTTTTACATACAGTTTTCATTTTCAAAATAAACAAATTCGAATGAGCAGCTAAAATATACATATACTGTGGATTCAAAGATACACGAGGATCGTTGTAAACAAACATGTCAACTAATCCAGGTATTTGGTACTTTATACAGGTATATATCATTTACTGCAGTATAAGATACACCGTAAATTACCTGTTTCTATGAAAAATAGTATAATCCTATTAGTATGCATCTTTGAAACATCTGTAAAAGTCCATACCCAGTGTCAAAACAATTCATGCATTATAAGAGTACATTAACGAAACAGATTTACCATTAGAAATATGAAAGAAATGTATGCAATTGTCCAATCAAATGGATACAGTAGCACAACATGACCAACTACGTATTTTCATTCTGATGGTGCGCCAAGTATACTATATGACTGAATATTTACATCAGCTCCGCATGAAACAGACCGATAAATCATGCTAACCTAGACTCTTAGTACAGGTAGTATGCATAACCTTATTCTTCTGATCGTCATGTTTGCATATAATTGTCAATATGATGTAGAGTTGATTCAGGGCACTTGTCTCGTAGAGTGCTCTGATCCTTGACCACAAATCTATTTTAAACCTAGTAATTATAAACCTCCGCGATTTCAATTTAAAGTAAAATTGAATATTACACTTAACAAATTTACAAAGCATTAAATCTTAAAAGTCAGTTCTAACACGTTTAAACTGACAGATGACAAAATATTCACAATTCTATGCTATTTTATTCTCTCATCTGGACTCATAGGCTAACCTTGTATGTGGTGCATTTCACATACGGTCCACAGAATTAAAGGGGACGGCAATATTGAAAGAAAGCGTATTCCAACTACAAGCCCTATTAAATCATGCAATATGCCACAAAATTAAGTGAGTATGATCAGGAAATACCACAATCACACAATTTTGACGAGTGCAGGCTCAGACGAGCTAATGTAGCCTTCTGTTAAGCTTAGAAACTCCAAATGTTGTTCAGTCAGTAGCGTAACAGTCATCAAGCGAATAGCAAGGCTCTGATCAGACTGTGCATATGCGCCGGCTAGTCTGACCCTTTGCTGGTCGCACATAACACGTTGTTGGAAATCTCATGTTGCGGCTCAGCTTTTACTAAAATACGTTGAAAAGTGGTTGAAGCTAATCAAATGTTTGCAGTATAGTACAATTTATTTTTCAAATCCCTGGCGAATTGCTTATTTTCTTTAACTCTTTTCTTGCTAGCGGCGACTTTTGTCGTCTGCTGATAACGTTGAAAACAGTTTGAACACAGATCAGGATCCAAACCGTTTGTCACTCCGATATTGTTCGTGAAAGATGTTTTTATCATAAAGTTAATTTGAAAAACAAAAATTTAGCAGACGGCGTCATAGGCATGACAATTTACCCAGCATGCAAAGAGTTATTACGCAAGAGACAACTTGACTTTCAAATAATTAACTTGGAATACAAGCCATAATATATTGGCAGATATGTCATATTTAACTGCATAGCTTTAAAAGCAATTGAGTATGATCAGGAAATACCACACTCACAAACTGCGACCAACCTACTGCACCGTGAGGAAGAGCTTAAGGACATTTACAGTTACAAGACATCCAAAGTAAATAGAAACAAAGCAACCAGCTCTCTCTTCCTCGTCAAGATGATTGCAAAACAAGAGAGGACAAAAAGCCATGCATACCAAAAACAAAGACCAACACAGAACTCCCACAAACAATGGGAGGTAAATAAAACGATAACTTAAAATCAACAGAACCACCGCCTTACAAAGGACAGTAGCCTAAGCTACCGGGGCGGGATGGGGGGAGGGGCTTAAATACATTTTACTGGCGCCCCCATAATCGCCCAAGATTATGTTGTTGTTAATACACAAAAAACTCTTTAGCTCGCTTGGAAGCTTTCTAAGTAATGCAATTCAGCATCACAGATAAACAATCTAATCAAAACACACTATGATGGCTCATGACTCACAGATCGTCAGAGCTAAAGAAAACCTCAAATTGAGCTACGGTGGGTCCATCCAAGGACACGCATCAAACTTCAACCAACGGATTAATTAATGCTTTACGCCAGGGCCGTCATTGAGTCTGAGGCCTGTGCATCGCTGTGCAATTAAAGAGGAAACCATAGCTATAAACCGTGATTGGGTTTACAAACAGGCATGCAGACTGGCGCATGATCTTCATATCTTCATGTTGTTCTGCCCAAAAGAAAGGGAATGTTTGGGTGTCAGGTGTACAAAGGGAATAGAATGAGTGCACCGTTGAACAGAATCTGTTCTTACCGATCTCAGTAGGACATGATTTCTTCTCAAATATGGACTGTATTATCTACAGTAAAACCTGTGTAAAACGGCCACTCTAAAAAGACCAAAAATGTGTTTTCAATACCAATTATCGCTTAATGCAGGTTAAAAGTATTGCAGAATGCTCCAAAGGGAGCATTCTGCAATGCTTTCGGCCTTCATTAAGCAACCATTTGTCATTTAGATCTTTGTTCTATCTATTTTCGAGTGGCCGCTTAAGACAGGTTTTACTGTATATCATGGAATGCGTTTGCATGCTTATGATAGTCCTTGTAGTCCAAAATAGTAGATTTATATTAACTATTAAAAGTATGGCAATTTACCTTTTCTATACATATACATGTGCTGTTGCAACGGGTTTGGTACAATGAATCTTGGGTGGATGTATCCCGCATTTCTTCTTGGTCTTCACTGGCTTGCCAAAGTACACTTTTAGGGGTTTCTATTATACAAAGGGTTAAGCCACGTGTTACAGTGTATATATGAAATCTAGAAGAAGAAGGGACTACATGTACTAAACGGTAATCGAGTATTTGTACATGAATGGCAGCGAGTTTGCTTATGAAATGCCTTATAAACATGTAGTTTTTATGTAATTTTGCTATTCAGATACAAAAAAGGCGGGTTAGATAATGTTAGAGAATCAAATAACGTCTTATAAATAACAGTTTACATGTTCCTTACGTTATATAGTTGTTAAAACCGTTTGATGTTGGAATCTAGAAGGACCCTTTTATATACACTGACCCAAAATGAAAACTTTTACACTTTATGTATTTGAATAACTGTTTTGTGAGTATACATGTCGTTGTAAGATTTACGCATGCTTATCGAAACTTCGTCGCAGATAACGATTATGCAATTTTTATTCAGATCCTAGGTCTATTCAAGCGTCAACGCCTGAAAAACGTGTTCCTTACGTTGCACGTGCTTAGGAACATGTGGTTCATTTACAGCTTTAAAACCGACAAGAAAACGTTTGCAGCTGAGTACTGGTAACCAAAAATAATTTATTGTTACAAAACGCTTCCATTTAGTGACGGCACGTCTTTCAAAAGATCAAAGAAACCAAGTTATTGGCGCGCTCAAGGTAGGGTCTACGGTAAATGATATCTCGCATCATTTTTGCTGCTCTAGACAGACTGTTCATTATCTTATGAACCCGTACAACAGAACTGGGTATGTCAGAGTTCGAACAAGACCTGGTCGCGCACGTGTGACCACGTTACGTCCTTTTAACGTTAACGCGTTAACTCACCCACGCAATCGTTTTTAACGGCAACCATTATTGCTCGTCTTTACGGGGCTCATGCACAAAAGATAATTAGTCATTTCGTGCAAATAACGGACCTGGCATTTTCCAATGCAAAGCCTCATACAATACGTAAATAACCACACAATTCCACGCTAAAAATAACGTCAACCTCTTGCCTTGGCGTGCGGCATCCCTGGTCACAAACCCCAGAGAACACGAAAAGGATGAATGGGGTCGGAGTGTCAGGCCAAAACATCAAATGGATGCGTTAAATGACTCCAATATGCGCCTCTGTTACCATTACATACGTACATTGTATCCCTAACGTGCTCATACAACGTTACGTAAATTCAATGAGGCGACGTATTCTGCTAAGTATTCGTAAAAATGAAGGTCACACTGGTTACTGATGATCTTTTTAACAAAACTTAAAGCACGCAGTCAGTGATTTCTTGTTTCCAAAATGTGTGTGACTGGTTTATTTGTTTTTAGAAATTTTCATTTTGACCCCTCTAAACTGAATTATTCATAAAAATTATGCAATTTGTGATTTTCATCCAATACTTTTTTAGAGACATCGATAAGGCATTGAAGATTCGATGACCGAAAAAATTAACCCCGGAACTTAATTTATCATCAAAATATATACTTTTAAATACTATGTAAAGTTTTCATTTTGGGTCAGTGTACATTGGAACTCTTTATACACTGTGTAACAGTAACTCTTAAAATTAAACTTTAATAAAAGTTGGATCCGAACTGATGGCCACTAATGATATTTCTGAAGGTTGCTGTTTGCAAAATACATTAACCTATTTAAGCCGATCCTTATCAATTAGACATTTCAAATAAAGATATTTTGGGTGATTCAAATTTTAATTAAACATTTGGTTATCAAACCGTGGAGAAACAGATCAGACACCTCGATTTGCGGCGTCTGATCTGAATCTGCACTGTTTATCGGTGTCCCATAAAAAGGACGCTAGTCGTATAAGGATTAAAATCAGCAGAGGACTAAAAAGGGATGCATATTATGCAGCATGCAGAGAGTGAAAAATTAAACAAACGCAGACAGCAATTTACCGATGAGTACATGTATCATATGGAGAAATAATATTATATATAATCAGACAGACGACAGGTTACAAATGAAAATGAATAACTCCTCTTGAAAGAATCGCATTTCTGAAATTGTTTGCTTTTATTTTTGGCCAGCACACACGATTTTGGTACTTAAATGATATTGCATATGCACTAAATCCGCCCATTATTTTAGCTGGGCCAGAGGTTAAAAGTCTATATTCATATTTTGAGCATGGAAGGCGCTGTCGAGTCTGCGCATTATCACATGCTCACCTGAGTATTTGATGCTCGCATATGCGAAAGGTACCAAGATTACACGTGCTGGCTCGTTTATGTATCGGTTGCTTATTATAAAACCCTTTGTATTCGGGTAACCCTCAAACGAGTATTTTTACAAACATTGAAGACCCAGATGAAATGCCGCATAATGCGGCATTTCATCGTGGTCTACACTGTTTCACGATTAAGGTTAAAACGATCTTCAGACAAAGAATACAATTTTAGTTTTGAAATATTTTTACAACCTGACCTCCCCTAGATATGCACAATGGACTATCCATAGTTTATTGCATCAAACCAGTGGGAAGAATCCAATAGAATAGAAAGGGTTAATTTGCTTCTGTATATTTTTCAGAAAAAATGTCAAGGGAACAGAGTAGAATATGTGCCACGAGCAAACAAAGATGACGAAGATAATAACAATAAGAAACGAGGACCTGGAAGTAGCAGAGGGCGAAGTGCTTCCCGTTCAGCAAGGACAGCTGGCAGTGCGAAAAGTTCACGATCTGCGAAAAGTGCAAAAAGTTCAAAAAGCTCTAAATCCAAAAAGTCGGGAAAGAAATCCGGTAAAAAGAAGAAGAAATAGAAATGCAGTCAACATTAGATATTTCAGAATACCTCAGACTCCTTTATTCCAGATTTAGATGAAGTCATGTAAATGAACTCACGCTGCAGGATTCTTTTATAAATCTCGATTTTCTTTGATGCCTGAGTCAAGCAGGCAGTTAAGCCATGGCCATGGTAAGGAGTGATAGACTGGCCTCAGTCTCTAATGTCATTTGCTGTACTAAAATGATAATTTCTCTAAGATAGCAATTTATAAACTTTATTTGGGATCAGTTCTTGGTTTGGACATCAGCGCAAAATTTGACTATCAGAGAGGATAGAATTTTTAAGATGATTATTTTATAGTTAAGTGAATAATTATATACATTTAGTTGACTGATGCCAGTCTAATGGAGATCCAGAAAGGTTTATCAGAGTGGATCCAACTATGACAACGGAGTCTTTAATTAACGAGGGTACATTATCTAGCAAACAATGGTACTAATCTTCCATGAGGCTCTCATATATGATACAAAATATGTGTTACAATAATATACATTTTTAACAAAAAATAAATCAATAAAAAAATACAGTATAATTGATACATAGAATAACACAACTTCATGATAATTACAAATTTTTGACAATGTTGTAAGAAGAACATAAAGAAATGGTAGCAAATAAGAAAATTCGCAATAGTTACTTCAACACTTCACAGTGTTTTAATGCTGATTATATCTTCCAATTCATCCCATGAATTAGGAAATAAGGATTAGCACACCACAGGTAGTCTATACTGTGACTACACATCTGTAAATAGTCTTAGAATTTAGTTTCCATTTTTGTATTATAATTCAAATATCTATATACTTTATAGTAATATTGCAATCTTGAGGCTGCACATGATAAGGGTAGAGTGACATAGACTGGTAATTAACGGATACCTTTTGGAATTACATGAATATGGCTGATTGAAGGAAAGTAACTATTTCATATTGGGTAAAATCACATTTCATCTCACCACTCTTATCATACGCTAACTTTATCAATGAGAATATACAAAACTGATATTTATCATAATTATCGACAATGAAATAAGCAAATATGAAATAGAAACAAATTAGAGAATAAGATTATTATTTTCAAAAATGCAAAGATTGAGTGATCATTTCTTGTTTCAGTTCATCATAGTAGCTTGCCAAAGATAGTATTACAAGCTCCTGATTCATCCAAATAAATCATACAATGAGAAATCATTGTGTAAGCCATTTGATACATCTTTATAAAATGATTCATCAGTCTGACTACTTTTAACATTTGGGAGACAGTTTCATATCAAACAGTTCAATATTCCAGCTAGACTGAAGCAGAACCGACCGATTTGAGCTATGGTCAGGGGTGGAGGATGGGCCGCGCCCCCCTGCACCCTCTCTGGATGTACGCATGTCCATGTATATGTAGCTCCCATTACGCTGTTACGCATGTGCGGACTTGTGAAGCTTTCAGTTAAACAGGGGCGAGTCTTCCTGGGTTGAACCAGTACTAAACTAGGATTAATGTGTCTTAATGTGTCTTGCTCAAGGAGAAGAGACTGCTCTTAATGTTTTCCTTTACGAGAAGTAAAGAAGAAGGCATAGTCAGGAATCAATATAATTAAGTACCACACTAGACTGATATCAGTCGTAGATGTTGATATTGCCTTTATGAATCCATACCAACCACTACTATTCCAGATCTTATCTTATCATGCAGTCCAGAGTTTTAATTTATACTGGCTCAAGTAGAGATAGCAGAAGAAAAAAAGTATTTGAGAGGAATGACAAATTTAGTTAAAAACACCAATATTGATAAAAACAAGCATCTATATGAATAAAAATCATATCTTATCCGACTTAAAAGTATAGTACCACCTCTGACCCAAGACCATAAGGGAAAGTGACAAAAACACAGGAAAGCATCACACACAAGGGGGCCAATAGGTCAGCCCTTTCACAGCTAGTGATCACAAGGCTGCAAGGAACAGACAAGAAACAGATCTAGACAACTTGAAGACAGCATAACAAAGACAAACATGGAACATAACTAACAACAAAAATCCACAAAAGAAGCACCACCTTGGAACGGTCAGCAAAACAATCACTGACGCCTCTTTCTCCTTTATAAAAATGATGAAAATCACTGCTCTTATCATTAGTATCCCTTTCAGGCGTTCTGGCCACGTACTTGTTAGGCGTTAGTGATGTCAATTTGATGCTTGTCATTTGTATCATGTGACAATAATGATATACTTGATCACTCAAATTTATATAAATTATACACATAACTATACCATTAAAATTGTTCATATTTATTAACCTACCGTATAAATACCATTTCTGACCATGTTCATAGCATACATATTGTCTGAAATAAAAGAAAGACGAATCCAATGTAGTATGCAAATAACTTAAGATATACTAAAATAAGTCATTAATCGCATACGCAAGCAGCGACGACTCAGACGAGCATGCACAGACCTGATAAAACGAGACGCCATACTTACAGTGAAAATATTGCTCATAGTGTTAGCATATCGTCGGGGCCAGCTCATAAGATTTCGACTTAGAAAGGGTTGTGGTGGGGGTGCCCCCATAGCTTGCCTAAAGAACAAAAAGGCACTCGTATGAAAATGCCCATTTATTTTGTTAAAAAGTGACAGAATTGTGACAAATCTATAATACCAGAACTACGTACAGTTGATGTAACCTGTATATTTAAAGTTGAGCCTGTACAAAGATCTGTCATCGTAAAAAACAAAAAGGGAGGGAAAACGTTTCATATGTCTTATTTTGGAATTCTGAATGCCCCATTATTCATCAAGTTTAAGTCCAAAAGCTCGAAAAGTTACAGGTAAGTTCTATAAGAACAATGCGGTTTCAAAAATATAAAAACAACGCATGAGAAAAGCAAAACATGCAGACGATCTTAGAAGCTTGTGCCTTATTCGCGACAACGCGTGTGCCACAAGTGTAAACTGGTTCAGGATTTCCTGGAAGCGGAAACTGTGGCACTTCTCCACAATCCGCTGTATCCACCAGACTTGAGTCCCCGAGATTTTACTGTTTACTTTATTTACTACTGAAAAACATTCCCACCAGACATCGGTATTAGCCTCAAAGGGCTCTTGCCAGTGCTGTTGTTCAGTGCCACAGGATGTGACTAAAAAAGTCCACTTATTTGCATTCAGAGCCTGGATCAAAAGCCAAGAAACTGAGTTTCTGTCAAGGGAGAACGCATCAACCGGTTGAAATGAATGAAATGTGGATAAGTCCTATAATGCGCCTTGAAAACTCCCAGTGACACTATTAAATGAACGCCCCTCGTACGAGATAGCATCTCAGGGAATAGTAAAATCAAAATAACTTACTGTAATGAGACAAAGAAAGGGCTCTGAGCTCACAAACAGCTAGAGCCCAAGAAAAACACTAGTTGAGTCACGGTGGGTCAAGCCAAAGGCAGGCACTTATAACATACCGATGACAGATTTAAGCCAGGGTCGTCATTCAGTGACTAGGGCCTGCCCGTCGCCATGAAAATAAATGGGAAACCATAGCTAAAATAAAGAATGTTGTGATTGCATGCAGACTGTCGCATCATATCAACTCTTTATTAACGTTTCAATATCTTTTCGAATTGATCAGGAAAGGTTTTCAAACGATTCTTTTGAATTAATTAACCCATTTAAGCCTCGCATCTTTTTATGTGATATAGGTAAACAGCGCAGAACCAGATCAGACGCCACAGAATGCGACGTCTGATCAGGTTCTCCACTGTTTGCTTACATAACGTTCTATTGGAAATAAATACAATGGGAATTACCAGCAAACAGTCCTTAACACAGAAATGAACCGGCAAAACTGATAGGAGTGGGAAATTCCATTAGGCTTAATTATATACATGTACTGAGGGAAAAAAGTTTAGCAATATACTTTGAGGATTCACAGTTTAGAAGAAATAGGACTTTTAATTTCATAGTGTCAAAAATATATGTTGACAAAAGTTCACGAGTAAGATGATATTAACAGGTTGATATTTCACATAATGTAAAGTCTGATTTTTTGCCCCCCCAGCTAAAACAGCTTATCTGGCAAAAGTGCGAATAGTTTTCGTCTAAAAGTTTCAATTTTCTGTCAATGTTTAGATCCAAAAGCAAGAAAGTGAAAAACGGTTTGAAACTGAACGTTATGTTCACCCTTTTTGTACATTTTTAGTTGAAAATCGTATTTTCCAAATTAAATCCCTTTCAATTGAATAACGTTTGGAATTAATATGCACAGCAGATCAAATCCTCACTATGAAGTTGGATTTTGTTTCTTTTGACCACTTGCGGGCCATTAGGTCATTTTCAAACAACCGACATGTTTGCGAACCTGCCAATCAAAAAAGCTCTAATGCTTCAAAGATCGCCTATGGGAAACCCCATTATAAATAATTGCTAAACTTTTCCCCTCAGTATAGCTTAACATAACAAAAAAAAACCCATAAAACATTGGCTCGATATGCCTAAGACTTATCTTCACACGGCTTTGGTTCATGTATGTCGGAGCCAGAATAAGCAAACTTATATTACCACCTAATGTCAGACTTCTAGATTACAGATCCACATATTGTACCAAGAACACAGACAAATAAATAGAGAATACTTTGTGAGTGTCTTTTGATATCAAGTTTACCAGGCGTTCTAGGTAAACTTGATATAAAAACGCAAACCTGGTATTCTAATGATCATTTTACCCATTGGTTTACTCTTCAAACTGGCGATTATGATCTAATTATCGATTTTCGCGTCAATTCAACGTCATCAACGTCATTCAAATAGGGAATACTAGGTGAGTGTCTTTTGATATAAAGTTTACCAGGCAAGGCTTTAAGAACGCTTGTTGAATCGCTAGGCAGGGGGCCTAGCGATTCAACATGTGTTCTCGAAGCCAAGCCTGGTAAACTTTCATGTTCAAATTATCAATTGTCGCGTCAATTCAACGTCATTGACGTCATTTATAGTGATATGTCATAAGGATAGGGATAATTGCAGTGAGATAGACAACGTTTACCAGGTCAACATGCAACAATGCAGTTAACATAAGAGGTAACCGATAAAGATTCTTATCAGTTACCATTAATATTAACTGCAGTGTTGAACGTTGCATGCCCGATAGACGTTGTCTATCTCAGGGCATGTGCCTTTACGGGTCATGATAACGTTGCACTTTTTGAATGACGTCGCCAATGACGCTGCATCAACACAAAAATAAAAAATTACGTCATAACCGCTAGTATGAAGAGTGAAACAATGGGAAAACTGCTAAATGGAAGGTTCGCGTCCTTTGATATCAAGTTTACCAGACTGGCTTCGAAAACGGCTGTTGAATCGCTCGGCAAGCCTCACGTTGTCAACAAGCGTTCTCAAAGCCTTGCCTGGTAAACGTGATATCAAAAAACACTCAACTAGTATTCTATATATCGGCAAGCCTCGCGACGCCAACAAGCATTCTCAAAGCCTTGCCTGGTAAACTTGATATCAAAATACACTCACTTAGTATTCTATATATACGCGATAGCAAGAACACAACAAGCAAAGTTACCACCAGCTAGCGCTTCCTCAGAGAGGAACTGGAATGGGCACAAGGATAATACCAAAAACTATGTCAAAACATGTGATCCACACAGACAACGAGAGCAATCGCAAGTAAAAGAAAAGTATCGTTAGTGAACAGCACAACAGAAATTACGACAAGGGATCAGTGCCTTTCAACAGACGGAATACATAGACATTATAATGTGTTATTTTCATAACCATACTAAGAGGCAAAGGAACGTATGCATCTGGACTTTTTCGGCTTTTTCTACCTTAATTCACCAGCCTGTAAAATAGAAGAAATAGACACAGAAATATAACTTTGTGTGATTTCAATGTGATAAAAATTGATTTTCCATACGATAAGGAACTGCTCATAAAGGAAAGAATTCGCTCCTTCTGGGAGAAATTTCTTTTCTTTAAGGGAAGTTCCCATTTTGAAAGGGGACGCAATTGAAGAGAAACAACGATTGATCCAGTAGTCTCTCTTTAATGTGCGTAAGTTTTTCAGCGTTCTGGCTACGCCATTGTCTATACACACATCCACCCATCTGTAACTTTGTCTACGAGTATAAAAATAGACCTGGATCTTCAAAGATTAATATTACCTTAATATGGACAAATGCAATGCACACAAAAATATCCATACATATACCTTCTCTATTTGTTTGTTTTGTTGTTGTTAAATATTTGCCCTGAGCATAACTCCACAACCAACAACATATTGAGAAATTACGCTGCTAAGATGGAACCGTTGGCATGGTTTGTATAGTTTACATATCTTGTCATTTATGGGTTAAAATTTTGATTTCCAACTTTCACAGTGCCATAATATTACATTTGTATATCATTTGCATCAGCATTGATTGCTGCTCGTCATCTGGTTTTGCTTAATATATTGCTGATAAGTATCATATTAAAGAACTTGCTGCAGTTTTAATGATCAATTTAACATTTTGCAGGAGGAGAAATTATAAGAAACCTATTAAGAAACCCATAAAGATTCTCTAACGATCATTAGAAACAAGAAATATCTTGAAAAAAGATATTCGGCGGCTCTCAAATACTGACGATAAACGCAACCAAATTCGCTGGTTTAGGGGAAATTCCCATCTACCCCTTTGAATTCTAGAATCTAAAACCAGCGAAGTTGTGGTCCTGTTTCTGTCTCTCTTTTGCTTGGTTTTGTGCACATCTAACTCTTTTCGCTGAGCGATATGCATCTGAATCTTTTTTTTTAATTTTAGGCATTCACCAGCAAGGGTTTGGGAACAATGTTTTAAGTCCTAAGTTTTTAGGAAAATGGGGGGGGGGGGGGGGTGTTGACAATAAATTAATGTAAAACTAAACGTTCACTGAAACAAACCGAACACCAGAAAAGAACCTAGCCAGGATCGAGGAATAAATACATGTAGGATTCAAAACTGATCGACACCCAGTAAGCACGTACAATCGAGCCAATATCGGCCCGCCACTGAAACGCCATCCGAATGACATTTGCTGGCAGGCCGATAGTGGCCCGAGTTTGGATGCTGGCTGACCCATGCGCGGATCCAGGAATTTTTGCCAGGATGGTCCAGGCCCGACTGCCAGAAAACAGCTCTGACAACGGTTTTTGTCTTTTTTTTGTCCTCAACTTTTACAGTTTTACAGTGGCTTATCAATGGTTTATTTCAAAGAAAACTATAATTTTACAAGGTTTCGGGGGGGGGGGGGGTCCTACCTATTCCAGGGGGGGGGGGGGCTGGGGTCCAAATGCTAATTCTAGAGACCCATAGAAATTTAGCCCATTATCCATCTCATTAAAATTTTGGGTTATTCATTAAAATAAGACCAATTATTTATTAAAAGCAAGAAAGGTGGCAAAGAAATCTGATTATTCCCTATTCATTAGTTTTTTCTTCAATTCATTAAAAATATAGGAATATTCATTATTTTTTAGGCCCCCATTATTCACTATTCATTAATTTTTTGGCTCATTATTCACTATTCATTATATAAAAGGACATTATTCACTAATCATTATACCCCATTCAGACCCTCATTTAACTACTCGTAGTTGATAGAAGAGACTTTACCGATAGTTACACTGTTCTTGTACAATGTAAGAAAATGCATATGCCGGCTAGGGCAAGCTCAATCGCCTGAACCCAAAGGTTACGTGCAAATTCGCGATTATTTTGACGCCATTGTAATGGAACAAATTAAATTCACTCGTTAATTTTTTTTTAGAAATCAATGGTTCATATTCACCATTTTGGGACAATGACACATACCCCTGGAATTGGGAATTTTAGCGCGAAAACGCCTACAATTGAGAATTTTTAGTGTTGTTAGCTTTATTGTCAAATCATAAAACACATCATATTTAATCTAAATTTAGCTGTACTGTTAACTTGCATGATGTATTATATGAGACTGCGCATGTTGAATATTACCAGGGCTACCACTCATATTTTGAGGGTACATAGGACAAAATGTAGAGGGCACAATTTTTAGAGGGTACATGGGCCCACGAAAATTCCGACAGCTAAGCATTTTGAAAGCACAGAGTAGGCTTAGATTTCCTATTTACTGCTTAAAGTAGTTCTGCTAACCTACCCTAAACAAATTTGAGCGGGGCTCCACTTTACATCTTTTGCATGAAAATGACTAAGTCAGCACACTGAAAAAACATTTGACAGGGGTTCCCTTATACATTATGACTTTCCGTTCACCCCAGCCCTTTCCCCAGCCAACATAAAATGCGAATAAATTAGATAAACTGAAGAAGTGGGATGGGGCACTTGGTACTACAGAAGCTAACACCAAAGTACCAGCTCCTTCAGGTGTGATAGACAAGAGACAGTTAAGATAGTCAAAATAATATCTAGCTTTCATAATTTCCATCTCCATTCTTACACACAGATGTACGAAATTAAGCTACCTAATAAATTATTGTATTAGCTAGTTGGTATTTATCTTTTTATGCATCCGCAGAACAAGTTTTAATTGATTGTTGTACTTACAGGGGAAATTACCTGTTGAAGCAGAGAAGTAAACCACGGCTGATATGCCGATCGTTATAGGGCACAACTCCCTTGGGACGAGCGGATTTACATAGCACGACTGATATGCCGATAGTCGTTTGAAAATGTCCGATAAACAAACAATTTTAAACACAATTTACTCCACAAAACGATAATTTTTTCTTTGATATTTTCCAACTTGAAATTGGGATTTTTTTTCATCCGAACATAGGAGAAAAGAAACGTTTTGGTATTGGGAATATAACCGTATAACGGCCAAAAAAAGACTATTGTCGAAATGTATGAAACAGACTATAATCATATCATGTCCAGAAAAGTTACAAATATTTTATATAAATAGCGTGATATTACTGTAAAGTCTTTTCGGATTTAGTGGATTATTTTATAATGCACTTCTTTACTGTGTGCAAGGCATGTAAACAATGATAGTGACAGCAATTTACAAATACTGTACATCGGGGGTTGACCTATATTCGAGATTAGATCGTTTTTACATTTGCATTTTTAGACCCAGTGCACAGACTGGTTCTCTGCCATTTACATGTATGTTTTCAAGTTTAGTTCATGTTTAGTAAGATTGTATGGACATTCTGAGTATCAACCAATGAGAGCATCTTTTTCCAGTCGGTTTGATGAATATTAAAATTTAAAAATGCTTCTGATTGGTTAATAATTTAGATCTAAAACGATATTAGAACGGCGGCAAGCCGCCGTAAAAAATCTAAAGACATGCATGCGCCAGAGGTTTAGATAAACACAGTTTTTTAGCGTATGATTGTAGATACCTCCTTACCCATCAGATATTTTGGTGCTCAAAAGAACCGTCTCATTAAGGCTGTTCTTTTGAGCGCCCACACTATATTTTTTGGCTTAGAAATAATAAGAATATTTTTATGTTACGCACTCTTAACTAAAAGCCTGAAATATACTGTTAAAAAGATCCCTTTCCTAACAGGGTCATTAACATTTAATACACTAACTTCACTAACTTCACTAAGAAAGTATGATCTAGAAGTGCCACAATCACAGACCACATTCCGGCCTATGACACTGTGAGGATACGACAACGAACAAAGACAGCCATATGACAACAAAGAAGTTAAGCAATAAGTTTCTGTCTATTTTTCTCCTCAGCAAAAATGATACCAGACATTACGAAATACACCACAGAATTAGGATCCACCACCACAAAATCTACATACATAATGGAAGTCACGATTAGAAATGAATGAACTACAACAGAATCAATGTCTGAGAAAGGACATTGACCAAGATCGCAGGGGGTGGAGGGTGTGGTACTTGATTTTATCGATACCTGAACTTTGCCACCTTCCAAATCTTCACTCTGGGTTCCACTTTTGGACATAAAGCTATTTTTCACAACCTTCCCCATACCCAACACCCTATAAATTTCTTGGGACTTTCTGTCTTGTCTGTCTGTCAGTATGGCTTCTCTCCTTCCTTCCTTCCTGCCTGCGTGTATGTCTATCTGTCTGTATGTCTAAAGTGGCGGCGTAAACAGATTTAAACGTTATATTACAAGGCTACATATGAATTCAAATACTTCTTGGTTGTTTTGGCCTTTTTATTCGTAGTTTGTCTTTCAACTTTTGTCTTTGGATTTATTTTTACGCTTATTGTTTTTTGTATTTGGCATATTAACTTTTGTCTTAGGGCTTTTTACTTTTTTCTTTCTTGTTTTAAATTTTATATTTGCATTTCGCAAACTATAAATACCTGCACTGGCTGGCTCATTAAACCAGTGACATTGACCTATATTCCACATGCTCCAGTCACTGGAGGATATGCTTTTCTATATTATTTTTCACATTTGTATGTCGACCCTTGTGATCGCCTACAACTATCAAAACAGCAAGTGAGTATGATCAGGATATACCCCAATCATACACTACAGACCAACCCTCCTTAACATCTTGACCCACCACCCCTTACCATCTTGACCCACCACCCACCTTCATACGATACATCTGACTAAAATAGCAAGCTCCAATGACAGTGTCATTTTATGTCCACTTTAAGGATCTCGTAAAATGCTATGCCTGCAGCCAGCAAACCATGTATATTAGGCATCTCCTTGAAGTCCTGTCTTGACCCGGGGACCTGGACCTATATTTTACGCTCTACTGAATTTGACAGATTTTATAGCACTACTTAGGATCTCATTAACATTAGTTTTAGAACTTTTAAAACTTATAAAGAGTTTCCCCTTTTACATTCTAACTAGTGTTTTCATTAGTGCACATGCTCTTTTAGTAATTACATTAACACATGACATACAGTTTATGCTCCATTAATTAAAAAGCCTGATGATTTTGTCCTTCGTCTCCCAGCAGATGCGACACTGCATTCTCTTTGTCAACGCAGGCTACAACGTATATTGCACCATGTATACCTAGACCAAACGAGGTTAGCTTGCGTAAATCGTCTGCATTGCAAATATAATTCGGTCTCCTAGCACAATACTTCCTTCATTCAAGGATAGAGCTTTGCGCAATATCCTTAATAAATTTGCATGTGGTACGTGGTAGCTTTAGCATAGCTAGAAAGTGCAGTAACTGTTACGTTGCCCACTGCATTCCATTTTAACCATCTGTGGCTTATTTAACTATTTGCTAATATGAGGACTGCCGTTTTTGTTTGTTTGTTTGTTTTGATTTTTGAGAATACATATAAATATCTTCTCCATAATGTTAACCAATGATACATGAACAGTTTCTCATTGTATGAAAATCCCTTGTCAACAAATATCAGAATTAATTGTATTCTAGATACGCCATCCATTGGAGGGAGGTAATAACCACTCGGCCGGTAGCAAGATGACCACTTAAATATCGCAGAAACGTGATTTAACCTAAAAATAAAAATGGTGATATTAATAGTAAAACATCTTTGGATGCACAAATATAATTATGTAGCTTTTGGTTGTTTTTGTTTCATAAATTATATATTTAAACAGCTAATGTGAGAGATGTGTTTTCAAAATAAAACTAAAACTGATTTGATGTCATATCAGTAAGACTGGGAAATTCTACAGTTCTCATAGCTTATTCAATTTTTATGGTTCAAGTTATAGAATTATATTAATATTTGAATCTTCATCTTTCAAGCCTGGAATTTCTAACTACTACAAAATAAAACTGCTTTGCATTTTTACTTTATCTTACTAATGATGTTCGATCAAATGATAGAATGGCGACAGATTGTTTTGATGCATTGATAAGTTAGGGGTCTTTCATGCAAACCAAATATCTATGTGTCTTGATCCACATCTGAATTAAGGGTGAGGTTGGCGCCGTTAAACCGGTTTAAGCCCTCCAGTAAAATATTTTACTGACCGTTCCAAGCCGGTACTTCTTTTGTGGATCTTTTATGTTTTTGTTCTGTCTTGTGTTTGCTATGTCTTTGTGCGCGTCTGTTTATATGTGCTTTGTGGTCACCTGCTGGGAAAGGGCTGACCTCTTGGCTCTCGTTTGTGGTATCTGCTGTGAGTTTGTCACTTTCCCATTGGTATCCTGGGTCAGGTGTAGTACTTGATTGTATCGATTCCTGTTCTTTGCACCCTTACTTACTTTGATTCAATATTTAAAGCACAATGCCGAATTCTTATGACGTCATTGCAATTGACAACTACGTCATTTTGAATACATTGCGGGATTTTCTTTTCCGAAAATTCTATTTTTGTCCATCAATTTGGACTAAAACATGCCAAAGCTTATATAGGCAAACTATTTAATGCCAATATTTTTTTGATAACAAAATATCTTAATCTTAATTGGAATATTGTAAAAAAAATATTTTTTTTTACCAAAAATGATTGATTTTAGATAACAACTTTCAAAATTGTAATTGGTTTCAGAGGGATGCTTTGTGCTCAGTTCAATCCTATATTGCATCAATTTACGATATAATGCACCTTTTGACAACTGATTGTATTTTAGTTTTAGATATACACGTGCAAATATTTGGACCTCCGAATAACGACCTATTTTGCGCACTCGTTTTGATAATCTTATGTGAGTTTATGCCACTCTCTGGCAATACCGACTATTCATAATTGCTTCAGACAAAGTCAGTTCATCATCGTTTGCATAAAAATGTTTTAGCTTTAATACAGCTGTTGTTTCGACAGTACATGTAAGGGCCGTTCAAAAATTCAAGTGGTCCAAACTTTGATTATAGCTGACTGTTGCATAGCCATGCATTCAAATGCCTAGGAAACCCAATTCATATAGAACGGTCGCCATATGTGCAGAATATATTGGCTTGCGTGTGAACATCAAGCAGACATTAACACAAATTGCTTAGAGTGGTTGTCTAAATTGTGAGGCATCTTGTATACACAGTCTGCTTGATAGCTCAGTGCATTGAGGGCATGACTGTTTTTTGGGTAGATTTCCGGTCACTCGTTCAAGTTGCATAAATCTTGTCAGAACAGTGTATAGATAAATAATATATTTAATTTATTATTTGGTACAATTTTCAGGCATGCTGCATTGCTGGTTACAGAGATACCGCGCCAAGATAAAAACTTTAGGATCATCACTCGTAGATAGATAGATAGATAGATAGATAGATAGATAGATAGATAGATAGATAGATAGATAGATAGATAGATAGATAGATACGTTTTGTCGTCCATGTCATCTAATTTTCGATTGCACTGTAGGTCAAACTATTTAAAAGGGCTGGACTATCTCGTATTAAATTGTCGTGGATTTGTTTGAATGTATTTATGAGACCTGCTATGTAGCATAGCCAGAAGATGTTTGACTTTATGAGAGTTACCAGCTGCATGAATTTCAGATAAAAAACCAACGGATGCATTAAAATACTTACATCTTCGTATTTCTTCCATCACTTCTTCTTCGTCTTGAATCTACTTCGTGAATTGCAGGGTTTAAATGAACAACATCGTACACAGAATACAAAACAAGAAAACTAAATTACAAGATGTTACACAAAGCACAACGTCGGATATAGGCTTCCGTTGGTAACGAATCAAAATTTTGTATTCTGACTCAACCTTTATAGTTTCAAGGAAAAGACAAATAGTAATTGCAATCGCATCAATAGTTAACTGTTAAAAATTCTCACAGATTTCAGACGCAAGCCATTATTGAGTTCTTCTAAATAAAATTAGAAAGTGTTGATGTGTGATAACAATTAATGTCTCACATAAACATAGAGATGTTCATATCTCAGTCGTGCTCTACGTAGGCAAGCTTCATTTAAGCCGGAACTCGGAGTAATATAAAGGGCGATTTAAGTGCACACGTAAAAGTAATGAGACACACACGTTAAAACGGCGTCATAATAGTTTGGATGACCAAGCGTTGGGATCACAATACTTTAGAAATGGAACATTATTTTTGTGGATTTTATTGATGTGTATACTCTTGCCACACACACACACACACACACACACACACACACACACACACTTATTATTATTTCCAGGCGATTACAGTTCATAAAAAAATGAATGGACCGACGCAAGCCCATGTATCGATAGCTTTCAATAATCTGTTTAATCAATGTTGGGGTATGTCTTCAAGCAGATAGGGGTCGAGTGCTGACAGAGAATGTAACTGTCCTGGAGGGCACTGTCTATCCAAATGAGTAGGATGGACCAATAGGATCCCAGGGCTCCTTCTGACTTCTATCTGGCTTCTATCTGTTCCTAAAACTGAAATCCCATCTTCGTGGTATACAGTATGGACAATCTCAACCAATGTCTTGTTAACGTAAATGCATATACAAGTTATCCATTATTTCTTGGGATGAGTCACGCGCCATCATTGTTTAATAATGTTTTGAAAATTGATGCAAAATAATATATACCTTGATATTGTCAATATCAATGCATAAAAAATATGTAAAATGTTTATTAAATGTAATCCAATTCATTCCTAAGTTTATGAAGACAATCTTCTGACATGAGTCAAAGGTCGTAACTCTATTAAAAAGATAACTCAAATCGACACATAACGATCACAACCCATATCCTGTCAATATTAATGCATATGCAAGTCGAACTTAGTCTGTGACCTTGACCTCAATATCATGACCCGAGGTAAGGATGGTACTGTTTTAAACTAGACCTTTATCTTCTAGCAGTACTAATATGAACACTATCCATCAAAGTGTCTCTATGATATAATTTTAAAACCCTAAATCGTTAATGGGGCTAAGCGTAATGGGGAATTTATATACCCCATAATGGTATTGTAAACACCTTTACGTTCACAATTTATTAATCCAACAGTCATGACTGGATCTTCTTGGCACACCATGCCTCACTTTACTACCAGCCGGCATCCTGATCAGTTCACAGGTATGTAACAACGTGTTAAGCTTGAATGAAAACAATTGGTGCATTAAAAAAAATATTCTTCTCTTTTGTCCTACTCTTAGACTAGCACTACTAGACTTACTACTTTCCCTCGGATAGTTACACTGTTGTCTAACGCCACCGTTGGTGCTCTGATTCGAAACGTAGCCCCCAGTGAGAGCATGATTAGACTGAGTTTCAATATGGCGGCAGCGTCGCACACATGGTTCAGAAACGAGGAGTTTTAACATATTTACGTAAGTTTACATTTTTATGTCATAATTGTATTTCTTTGAACAACTTATCAAGTTGAGACTTTTGTTGGTTCCAGCATATCAATGCCCTAAAACGAGATATTGACCCCTAAAGTTGTGCTCACGGAAAACAATGAATTTGAGCCCAACAACATCCTTCAAAATGTAACTGATATTTACTCGTGTTTTGTATCTGTACTCTGTTTCTATGTGAAATTCATCAATAGGTGATAGTCCTTGCTATTTATGCCATTAACTTTGTTTGCTTTTGGTATTTTGTGGTCAAACAAAGGAGTTTAAAAGTTGTGAACCTGGCTGTGCTAGGCCCGGATTAGCAACTGGTGGACTAAGGATTGGTTTTCTATAGAAATCGGATTGGAATGAGTTTCCCCTGTAAAGAGTGCGGATTAGTCGTCCATATTTGTTTTCAAAACCATTTTTATGAGGAGAAAAACATGCAATTTTCAAGTCCAATATATTTCCTCTGCTCCAGTGATACTGTTAGTGAAGTTTGCTAACTCATTTGAACATTTAATAAAGACGCTGCAGCGTATGCATTATGGCAAAGCAAATATAAGAACCAACGTTGCTCTTCAAGAGATGTCCTTTGATAAAATTTCTCTTTGAAAAGGTAAGTGAGCATAATCAGGAAATACCACAATCACACACTGCAGCCAAATCCACAGCACTGTGAGGAACAACCAAAACCATAAGCCGTCCATATGTTGACTTTCCAGCACAGATTAAGATATCAATGCAGCGAAGATTCGTGTGTGTGTGGGGGGGGGGGGCAATATTTGGTCCACTATTTGAGATTTGGGTACCTATCGTACATAGACTAAAATCTGCTTACATGGCTGTATATGTTTTGGTGGAGTGAATGTGGGTAGGGGCATGGAATTCCCATCCCATTTTTTGTATCTGACGTGTTTTTGTGGAAGTTGGACTGCTCCTCTTACTAACATAGAGAGTTTGTTTGTATAAGGGTAAGAGGAAATTTCAGATTGTTTACGTTGACAATTCAATGGTATAGAGTTTTCTACATCTGTGTCTAAGCCACTACTTTACGTAATAATAATAATAATAATAAGAAGAATTATAATAATAATAATAATAATAATAAGACTTATAATATTATAATAATAATAAGAAGAATTATAAAATAATAATAATAATAATAATAATAATAATAATAATAATAATAATAATAAGAATAAGAATTATAAAATTATAATAATAATAATAATAAGAAGAATTATAAAATTATAATAATAATAAGAAGAATTATAATATAATAATAATAATAATAATAATAATAATAATAATAATAATAATAATAATAATAATAATAATAATAATAATAACAATTATTATTATTATTATTATTATTATTATTCTTATTATTATTATTATTATTTGAACTAGAACGTGCAGTCGATTGGCGTCATCGCAAATCTCCACGCCCAAGTTTTTGACCCCAAGCATCCCCAGGTCACACCACTTGTGCATGACGCAGAACACAAAATGAATAGTCTGGTCGATATGTTTTATATCATTTTTGTGAGAACACACTCACAATTTGGTATAAAAATCTGTTTGATTAAAATTTAATAATATTTGACCTTTTGACCTCACCCCATGGACACAAGTTTAACCATAGGGTAAAAAGTTTACTTGTATTCTGTTCTACGCATTATCTCAGTCAATTTGATATGCCACATGACCATGTTGGAAAAATATTTTTTTGACCCCTGGGTACCCCTGAGCCCTGAGCCTCACCCGAGCGTCAGAAAGGGAGTGCAGTTGTAGAGTGCTTGACTCAAGACCGAGGGGCCGCGGGTTCGAGCCTCACCGGCGTCACTGCGTTGTGGTCCTTGAGCAAGACACATTTATCCTAGCTAAGTACTGGTTCAACCCAGGAAGACCTTCCCCTGTTTAACTGAGAGAATTTTGATGGGACGTAAAGAATCAAACAAACAAACAAACAAACAAACAAACAAACAAACAAACCTAGCATCAAAACAAAAATCACGTTCCATATGTTCATGTGTGGATCCAATGGGGGCGGGGGACAGGGGGTCCTGACCCCCCTGAAAATCACAAAAATATAGGATTTCCTAGTATTACAGGTCTGGATCTCCTGAAAATCACAAAGCAACAAAGCCAGTATTCAATGTGGGCCATTATCAGCCCGCCAGCGAAACGCCATTTCAATAGCGGTTCGCTGGTAGGCCGATAATTTCCCACTTATGGTGGTCTACGGAGCCTCGCTCCCCTCGAAAAACCAAAACTAACAAAAAGAAAACTTATCAGAGTTGGGCCCCCTCTGACAAAACTTTCTGGATCCGGGCATGATGTTTCATATCTTGTATTTGGAAAAATTCAAACAAAACTACATATAAAAAAATCTTTGAAATTGACTTTGTTATTGAAATTTATTTATATTTGACCTTTTGACCCCGACCTAGGGCGGTGGGGATTTATTTGGCTGTTGCAAACCCTATTTATGTGAGTAACCCACACACCAAGTTGGTTGGATTTCATTCAATGGTAAAGGAGAAGATAGCATAACGGACTGTGATGATGCGAGAAAATATTGGAGATTTTTTTCTGGAAAAGTCTTACTTGCTTACCGGGTTTTAGATGTCTTATTTATATATTCAAAGGAGAACTGCATAATTTGGCACTTACTTGCAAGTATTTCGGCTTTACTTGAGTTCACCGGCAGTACTGGAATACCGGCTTTTTTAAAACAAGTACACGCACCGACTTACCCATTATTGGTTGCAGGGAGATAGCCTTGAATTCATAGTTTTTATAACATTGAAATGGTCCAATTTTGCAGGTAGCAGTTCTAGCCACAATATAACTTTACAAATTAATCAAGGTGCGTTGATTTGATTATAATTATACCTGCTTTTTCGTTAGAAAAATAGAGAATATTAATTTCGTACCAAAGTCGGTCCGTCAGCCGTCTGTCCGTCCGTCCGTGCGTCTGTTCGTCTGTCCGCCTGATTGTCAAGTTTCTTGTAATTGTATCTCCTCCTAAACCGTTGGACGTAGCAACTTCAAACTATGTAGATGCATAGATCACATGATGTAGAGGGTACTGGGCGACATTTCGTGTGACCTTGACCTCAAGGTCAAGGTCAAAGGTCAAATAATGTATTTTCTTGTAAATGCATCTCCTCATAAACTTTTGGAAGTAGCAACTTCAAATTTTGCCTGTGCATAGGTCACATTATGCCAAGGGTACTGGGTGACAATTTTTGTGACCTTGACCCCAAGGTCAAGGTGGAAGGTCAAATAATGTATTTTCTTGTAAACGCATCTCATAAACTTTTGGAAGTAGCAGCTGCAAATTTAGCCTGTGCATAGGTCACATGATGTAGAGGGTACTAGGCAACAATTCATGTGACCTTGACCTTGGGGTCTAGGTCAAATAATGTATTTTCTTGTAAATGCATCCTCTCCTGAACCATTGGACATAACAACTTCAAAGTTCGCATGTGCTTTTGTCACATGATGTGGATGCTACTGGGCAACATTTTGTGCGACCTTGACCCCAAGGTCAAGGTTATATAATGTACTTTCTTGTAAATGCATCTTCTCCTAAACTTTTGGATGTAGCAACTTCAAATTTTGCGGGTGCATAGGTCATATGATTTGAAGGGTACTGGACAACATTTTGTGTGATCTTAACCACAAGGTCAAGGTCATGTAATGTATTTTCTTGTAAATGCAGCACCTCCTTAACCATTGGATATAGCAACTTCAAACTTCACAGGTGCATACGTCACATTATGTAGAAGGTACTGAGCTACATTTTGTGTGACCTTGATCCCAAGGTTAAGGTAATAGGCAAAAATGCGGGTATTTGCGATGGTGTACCATCGACTGCTGCTCCAGTTATCAATAATTTTAAAAGGAGATTTAGTACATGTCTTACATCTTACTCCTTTTTAAATGAAATTTGAGATGTGCCAGGAGTATGAAAATAGTTGCTACCGTATGAGAAACGTCATAATCTCGTTGTTTATGACAGAGGATCGATCTGGCAGATTGTAGACTGTGATAAGTTGATTTGGAAGCAGGTAACCTTTAAGTATTGCACTAAGGGTAACCTGCTTCTTGACGCCACAGAAACCACGGCAACACAATATCAAGTGTGATTTCAACAAAGTCATGTTTTTACAATAAAATATCGCGAAAAATAAACTTCATTTATTCTGTTCGGCAAACAAAATGGAACTTTTTCGTACATAGTACATACTAATGCGCCTTACGTACACCCGAGGTTTGATTCGATTCTTGAATTGTGCCGGACTTTCCCAATTGGCCCTATTGTACCTTTTCCCGTCCATTCGACTCGAGACTGTTTTATTTATTCGATATTTGAAAACTGAATCTATGATTCCATGTGTAATAGTTATACCATGGCTTGTCCGCCTGTACGAGGAGATAATTCATGAGCTTTAGCGAGTGTATAACGATTTAATACCACATATACCAGTGTAGACCTTGCATATCACGAGATATTTCGTGCTAAAGTTGGTTAGTGTGGTATACCTGTAAGAACAAAACAACCATGTACTCATGTTCTGCGATATTTATGGAATAATTTAGTGCTGATACCTGAGTAATCAGTGAATGTCAGATTCCGCCAACTCTGGTTTTCACGAACCAGAATATGTGTTTCTTTCTACAAATGTATCTATGCTTTCATAAAACAGACCTGTTTTTCCACGCAGCTTGTGAATGAATGTTAAACTAAATTTTGCAAATAAACTGGCTTGAAATCTGGGTAATGGAGTAACATATAAATATATTCAACACGACAATGGTTTAGCTAAAATTATGACTTGACATTTGCGTGTTTTATAATTTGCTGTTAGATAAGACGCCAATTTGTGTAAGAAAACTCTTGCACTAAAGAGATGTTGCAAAAGTACAGCACGTGGTTGAAAAACTTTCAAATAGGTGTGTATCTGAAATTACTTGAGGTATAATTTGCACACAATCAGAGTTGGTCACGGTGTGCTACTGTATTGACTTGATTGGACAGTTGCAGGTACTTGTATTTCTTTCATATTGCTAACGGTAAATGTTTCGTAACGCTACTCTTATCATATGTCATCCCTAAACTTAACGAATAGGTGTGGTCTACTGCTGACTTAACTGTCACTTGTAGCGTTAGTAATTACATAGTGTTTCTATAGTGAATTCAAAGAAAGATGAGAATCGTTTTAAACAAACACTGGCGAGATTACCTTGATTTTGGGCGAGCAGGTACATTGTAGCCTCAGTTTACAGTTATATTGAACCTACCACAGATTGCTGCATTGTGTGCATGGCAGTGAAAAGTCATACTTTACATACTGTACCTGATTATAAGAAAAATAGAATTGTCTTATCACTATGCATCTTTGAAACTACTATAAATGAATGGATTCCAGCATTAGAATAAAGTGCCTATAGAGTTGCAAATGTACACAACGTTCACAACTTTTGCTGAAGTCCCTGGATTTATTGAGCTGCGTCCAGCCGCATTGCATATTCCAGACTTTTCTTAAGCAAGCTGGGTTCACATTGAATGGAAACAGCTATAATTCCCCGAATTTTACATTAATATAAGATTGGCGTTTGCGGAATGACGATCAACACCTTAGAATTTAAAGAAAACATCATTAGCACTTACTTATATACCATTAAGCTAAATGTTCTCTGTGATGTTCATTTTATTTGATCGCATGAACCTGATTAGAGCTTTCGTGCCGTGCCATCATAGGGAGAGATTCTAATAATTGAATGCGCAGCTTTATAAAATAGTTCAATACACTGAACTCAATCAGTCAGTTTAGATGTCAATTAATAAAGTATATCAGGTAACGAAATCCATTCAGAGAATTGAATTACATGAAAATGTCAGTTCATGAGATTTAGGTACGAATCGCATATGCGACCGTTAAAGGTTCAGACGAGGCTATGCACACGCATAGCATCATTGCCTAAACAGTTGCTACTCGCACATATAAAGTATTGTAGTAGGTTAACTTTCAGTCCAAATCTGGTGCAGTTGATATCTTTGAATGTAGCTAATGTCTAGTTTTATTTTACCTATATACGCTGAGTAAAATACAATGTACCTGATTGGCTGACACAAAGTATTTGCGCACGAACACGTTGCTGTATATACATATATGTGATAAAATGTAGATAATGTAGGAGAAAGCATGTCCAATTCAAAAAACAACAGGATTTGGCTGACGTGAGAACTCTGAAAAGATAAAACAAAATATAAACAGGAAAGTGTCCAAAAATGTCTGTGAAAAAACATCAACATGCCAATAATCTCACTAGCACAAATACAAACTATAAGAGGTTTGTTTGTTTGTTTGATTTGATTTTTTACGTACCAGTTAACATTTTTTCAGTCATGTCGGTACGGGTTGCCTTGGGTTGAACCAGTACTAAGCAGAGGACAAAGTGTCTTTCACAAGGACACAACGCAATGAGACTCAAATCCCCAAACCCTCGATCGCGAGTCAAGCACTCTACCTCTGAGCCACCGCGAGCCTCCAAGAGGTTTGTTTATGTATCAATTTGGCAAAACACATAATTATTGCAAGCACTATTAGAAAAAACGTGCGAAAATTGCTAAATGGGTCTGGACCGAATCTACGGGATATGGAGAGTAGTAAAAGCCGGGACCAATGCCCAGTACCAAAATGTATTGGTATCAAAATGATATTTCACCTGCAAATATTAAGATAAAAATTGGATCACTTGCTCATAATAGGGTCTTCTTAAAATGCATTGTCGGTATTTGTGTTAATGATTTTGACGAAAGATCGGTTTAAAAATACTCAATCACAGCGAGAGAACACTAAATACTGCACAAGAGTCTACAGACGATACACAAAACACACACAAACAATAGGAGCAACGATAAACAATGAATTTTACAGTCCCGATAGAATTGTACTACATGTACATGGATGCTTCCACACGTGTAACCGTTGTGCCAAACGTGAATTTCATCCTCTTAATTCATAGAATCTTTTACTCCGGTATTCAGTTGTATGTACTATTGAGTCCATATCTTTGTTTTATCTCCTTTTTATATCTCGATTTGTATTTACTAGAAGATGATACATCGATAAGTTAGGGATCTTTTATGCGAACAAAATATCTTTTTGTCTTGATCCACATCAGAAATAAAGGTGGGGCTGGTACCATGGGACTAGTTCAAGCCCTCCAGTAAAAAGATACTGACCGTCCAAGGCGGTGCTTCTTTTGTGAATCCTTTTTTGTTATTTATATTCCGTGTCTGTCCTGCTGCCTTGTCTGTTCATTGCAGCCTTATGGTCACCTGCTGGATTATGGCTAACCTTTTGGCTTTCTTGTGGTTGATGTTTTCTTGTGTTTTTGTCACTGTTCCATGTGGTGTTCTGGGTCAGTTGTGGTACATGATTGTATCAATTCATGATCTTTGCCTTCTTTCTTACTCTGGTCACTTCCAATTCATGGTACACTTAAAATCTGAAAATGTGTCTGTATAATGAGAGGTTATGGTTTGATATTGGTGATAAGAACATTGTCCCTCGTTAACCCTTCCTTTGCCTGCTACGAAAAAAGAGCATCTAAAATTCTTGTCTGCTGCTGTCTGCTGCTGCATATACATTGAGCAATGCCTACGTCAATGACTAATTTCGGCATACAGACACACAGTGTTGAATTGTTGTATTTTCCATTAATTCTCTGAGCAGACTCAATAAAACCGAGTCTGCTGTTTCTAATGTTGTAGGTTCTCTCTGTTTCTGAAGGATCCGTTTTCCCAGATTATTTAAAGGTCGCAAAAACTGTCTGTGTTTCTGTGTGGAGTCGGTCAAACTTCTCCCCGTGCATCAATATAGTGTTCATAAATTTTCATATTCTGGTCCTTCGGGAATATTGGGGTCTGACGGAAAGCAGAATACCGCTTCAGCCAGTGCTAGGAGGCTGAGAATTGTTGCATTTTCCATTAATTATCATGAACAGACTCAATATAACCGAATCTGCTGTTTTCTAATATTGTAAGTTCTCTCTATTTCTGAAGGAATCGTTTTCCCAGATTATTTTGACCCAGGTAAGACTTCTCCTAGAGCACAAGTCTGATCTGGATGAACGCTGTTTGCTACAGATATGTTTTAAATGTACTAGCAGTCGATACAGCAGAGGAGCTAACATGTGCGCATCCAGATGGGGGGGGGGGGGGTTCAGCGGGACCGGACACCCCCCTGAAAAATCACAAAAATATAGGTTTCCTAAGCAATACTGGTCCGGATCCCCTGTAAAACCCTAAATCTACCAAGCCAGCATTCAATGTTGGGTCACCATCGGCCCGGCAGCGAAACAAAAAGTTATAAAATTTGGACGCCTCTGACAAAACTTTCTGGATCCGCGCATGGCTAAGATATTGAAGAACTTTTGATAGCTATCGCCTTTCAAATATTCTAAATTGGAACAATATTAACCGATATAAGTGCAATTGCTCAATTTTTATGAGAAGGGCTTCACATAGTTCTAGAGTTGTTTACCTGACGGACAACTTTAAGGTAGTGACGCAAATTCAGCGTTATTAAACTGAGAAAAATACTATATTAAGAAAAAAAACAGGGTATATAAGCAACATGTTTGCTGGAAATGATTAGTTACCGGATTGGCTATAGGGGAATTAGAAGATACAGCGTATGTTCATTTTAATCATAAATCCAATAACAAACCTACGAGTGACATTTCAGTGGAAGCTGCTGGTCTTTGGGAGTAATAGACAGGTTATCATAAGATATTTGCTATAGTTGATATATGAATTAATAGTTTCGTTTGAAAATTTTGGTTTCAAACATGACAACTGAAAGCTTGACAGTTACAAATACAACAATTGAAATAGTAATGAACACAACTTATGGAGCGTTTGTAAATACATCGTTACAAACTGTACAGCCAGACAACGCGTGGACGCCACCGGATTTCGAAGTAACAGCAAAGAACGTTCTAATGGCGATTGTACTTACAGTACTAGACGTTGTGACCTTGGTTGGAAATCTTGTCGTGCTTGTGGCATTCTTTGTGGACTCCAGACTGAGACAGCCCTTCAATCTTTTCATCATGAACCTTGCCGTCACTGATTTTCTCGTCGCTATAACAGCCATGCCGTTTTATACCATCGATACTTTACTAGGATATTGGCCATTCGGTCAGGTAAGTTTGAACTGAGGTAAAGCAAGTGCATGCCACAGTCAACAAAATAAATTGTGCATCTAGCGTAGACTAAGACCTGGGCCCGAGGTTGTTTTTTTTTCATCTTTAGCTCAACTGAGCATGATAAATTCCATGCTTAGTAGAGTTTAGCATGAACAAAGTTTTATAATTTCGGTACAAGCTTGGAAGTCAACCTGGTCAGATCAAATTATCTTCTTTAAATATAGAACTAAGGACTCGTGATTCCTTCATGCACACAGCAAAGACTCTGATAAGGCTTGGTAACAGTCCGGGCTGACCTGAGTCTTTACATGATACACAATTTATTGTTTTATGTCATGCACTGGCTCAGTTAGTACTCTTCCTTAACACCCCAAATATTGGAGCCCCAGCGGTTTTGGGGATCTGGGGAGAATGGCTATTTATTTTCAGGGAGCTGGGAAGCACTGTTAATTATTTACGGGGAGCTGGGGAGCATACTCATAGTTTTGGGGATTTAGGGAGCTATGCCAAAAAGCAAAAAACAAAATATGAAATCTCACCTTAATGGAAAAGTCTCCATTTTGTTTGCTTTTTTAAAATTCTTTGGATTTCGGGTTGAAAGCCCCCCACCCCCTGGTCCCCTTCTAAAATGTTAAATACCTATGGTTGTACAAACACGCTCATCTCGATTGATATTGGAGAAAAAACATGGCGAATGATTGGGGGAGTTGCTGATTTTTAATCCATCCTTAAAATTGTTGATTTTAAGTTTAATAGTAACGTACTTCGGAACGCTCACAATGCACCATCTCGCACCATTTTTTTTATCATTTTTCTGGGGAGCATGCCCCCGGACCACCCAAGCGCAAAGGTGAGTCCACATCATTACAGAGCTTACTAAATGCCTAGTCTTTAATTCTATCTCAAGTTAACTTGCTGAATTTTATTAAAACTTTGAAGAGTGCTGATAAGATGTATGCTTGCTCAGTGATACTTATTGTATGTTAAACATGCGTATAGGGCCTGAAAAGCAATTTTATGGTTACAAAAAGGCTTCCACATTAAATTAAAATCTAATCTAAGTTGTTGAGAAAAAATAGCTCCCCCACACACCAGAAAACCAAATGGTCTGTTCCTACATGTAATTTAAAAAATATCAAATTTAAGAGAGCATTCCTCCTTACCTACTCTACCAGGTACAGCAACGGCATTTTAACGATTGCCTCATACTTTGAGCTATATATACTCATGCTTATAAAAAGAAGGCCACCCTAATTCACCTGCTTTGTTGAAAGAAAATACAGACATGAACATTTCATGTTTATAATTTTGTATATCTGGTATTACATTGTACTGCCACCTTCATGATTGCATTCTACAAGGCTTTTGTGCATGCTTAAAAGAAGCATGGGGTTGTACCCCACCCATCCACCCCCTCGTGTGAAATGCATCGCCATTGTTCAACCAGCTAGTCTTCAAATTCAGAAAAAGTGGCAGCTGGGAAGGGATACGATCATGTATTCGCTGGCCTAGAATATCCCTGGGGTGGCCGATGAGAGATGGATCGAGATCCGGAAGGCAAGTCAAGGGGTATAACATAACCAGCTTGCAAACACTTGCTTGCCATGTTGCAGGTAAACTGACATTGTCTTGCTGGAAGAAAAAAAAATGTTTTCTACAGGGTTAAAGATTTGCAGGACATGTGGGTGAAGGACTTCATCTACATAGCGTTTGCCTTTAAGTGACCCCCGAACTACTATGCAAGTTAAACGAACCTTATACATAACTCAGGGTGGCCTTTTTTAGCATGAGTACACTGAACCGAAGTTCTAAGTAGCCACTTTTTAATTTCTTTTTTTCTGACTAACCCCAAGTGATATTGAAATGAATTTTTGTCCAAGTATGTGCAATGTAATGGACTAAAGTTAAACGGTGTTTTGGAAGATTTTTCTATCACTTCACGATTTTTGGGTTCAAATATGCAAAAATCAACTTTTTGAAGAAAATAAGCGTTTTTATTGCAGTTTTTAACGAATTCAAGTACAGGTGATCGCAAACCTGCCTAGTCGACTTGAAAAACACCAAACACTTGACATTTGGCTTATGACAGATTTTTTATGAATTTTTAAAAAATGATAATTTTCCAAATTTTCCGAAATTTTCGGAAATCACCAGTTGCACATACTAAAATCATTGTATGTGTGTTATTTTATGTTAATATGTTTGGCATAACACCATGCAACTTGGTGAGCCCATTTTCTAATGATATTTTTTTTACTAATTTGGTATCCACTTCCAATTTTAACGTGAAACTTGAAAAGTTATTTGAATGGCATTTATTAAAGATTTCTTTTAATTTTTAAGCAGAACAGTGACGCCAATTCATAATGACAAACCACTGAAAATTGCACTACTGTGCCGCAGATAATAAAGCGTACAGAGAAATGCAAAGTGAGTATGCAAACTGCATGGTTAAGCTAAATATCGTATGATTAAGTTGTTGACCGTGGCTGTCTTCATGTTAACGTAGAAGAGAAATGGAGTGTTCAATTGTCAATAAAAACTTTTGTTTCTTTTCATCTTATATCACAGCTGTTATAAACATCTTCAAACTAATTAAAATATGAATGGATGACGTATCTGATGAATATTTTATATCACACTAAAAAGTGTGACTTTTTGAAATGATGGTACCATTACTCGGACCTCGTCTGTGCAAGGTCCACCAGTCATTTTGAAATGACATAATTTGCAGAGTCTCAACAAAGCCTTGGACCTTTTTATAGCATTTAAATTTTGTGAGAGCGATTTTTACTTTCTGAACAGGAGCAAAAAATGTATGGTGGCTACTTATAGCTTCGGTTCAGTGTATAGTATGTAATTTATTGATATAATAATATGTCATGTATTTCATTCCTGTCTTTTAAAACATGTATAATGCTAATTATTGAGTGAACATTAAGTCAAGCGCTCTTGTATAGCTTCATACGAGGGCTGTTCAAATATGAATGCAAGTAGCTTCATAACTTTCTTCACATATATGCTACGACAAAATGGTAAACGTTTCTATAAAGGACTATATGTCATCTTTAAACTGGCACCAAGCCTAAAGAAAAATACGGTATACTTATCGAGTTAGAGCCCTTTGATTGGGGGTCACGTTAGTATACTAACAAACTAAATGCTTCGAACGTATACCAGTGGTAGAGGCGAGCGTATAATTCTTCGATAAATCGGTGTTATTTTTTGAAAACTTTAAGGAAGTATCCCCATATTCCTACACAATGATTATGTGAAAGTTGCGAAAATCCAACATGTTTTTATTAAATTACAACGAATCGTTTTCACTAAAGTCTCCCTATGTTTGCAAATAAATGGTAAACAAAACACCACCTTTCAGTTTTCAGTTAAAGTTATCTATAAAAAAATGCACGAAGCAACATTTAAACTAGTTTTAACTCAAAGACAAGATTTTGATCGCTCTTACTGAGTTGTTGCTACAAATTATTGATTGATAGTGGGTAATTTTTAAACGCTGAAAAGCATTTTTATTAAGTCAAAAATGCCGTAAGTGAAGGGGTTATAGAATTTGTACTTAATTTTTTTGTCATAACATTGCGGCTTTATTCAAAATTTGTACGTAAACTTAAAGTTTGACCACTTTAGGCATTATTTACAATAAAGTTACTCACCTGGTCTTTAAAACTAGACAGATTTAACATATATTTAATTAATGTAAACACGTCATTAAGAAGCAGAAAAATGCTTGAAAAATGATATAAAATGTAATAACTCTGTAAATAGAGGACGGCGCGTTTTGAAAACTTCCTTATGACATATTAAGCATGTTTTCAGCAAAGCGCAAAGAAAACGACACAGCGATGTTCATTATTCCATTACCAGTAAATAACTAAAAATGACGTTGATCATTAAATTAATGACGTCACATACGTGCCTGTTTACTCGAGATTGAAACAGGGTTATATAATTTCTTTTCCTGCAAGCAACTTTCGGATTGTTACTTAAACTTGCATCTAAAATTTGGTGCCATTTTGTCTAAAACTTACAAATATATGACACTACATCCGCACATGTACCAAAACATGCGTTGCAATTGGCTTCAGAAAAACATCAGTATACAGGAATGAACTATATACAAGGGTCTGTAACTCGAGAAAAGAAGTGAGTGTTTCTTAATGTTTGGTGCCATTTTAAAGGCGACAAAAAGTTCTTTCCAGAAAGGTATGCCATTTTGTCGTAGCATATATGTGAAGAAAGTTATGAAGCTACTTGCATTCATATTTGAACAACCCTCGTAGTTTTTAATTATGTGAAGCAAGAAAAATACATTTTATGGGGAATTGGCTTATATTTTGGGGGGATTGGGGAGAAGCTGAATTAATTTTAAGATTTTGAGAGCAAAGGCAAAATACTTTCAGGGAGCGGAGTAATTTTTGTTCAGGAATTTGGGGAGATGAATGCATTATTTTCACGGATCAAAGGAGAACTGACCCCCCACCCCTGGGGGCCTCAATAAATGTTATTGAACTCGTTTCTCCAAAAACGTAAACTTTCAAAAATATTTTCGTTTGTTTAATATGCAAAATCGACACTTTTTATCTGAAACTCTTTGTAACAGCAAAATTTTTAAAGCGTCAGTTATATTTGCATTCGCACAAATGTACCAGTTAAGATTGAAATTGAGTTTGTTTACACTAGGTACTAAGATTGACGACAATTTGTTTGGGGACAAACACTGTCATCGCAAAGATGCAAAGACAAAAATAGGGGGTCTGGGGGATTTTCAACCCGAAAGCCAAAGAAATATTAAAAAAGCAAACAAAATGGAGGCTTTTCCATTAAGGTGTGAGATTTCAATTTTTTGCTAAAATAGATTGCCAACATAGATTGAGGGAAATATGTTGTTCAAAGGTCAAAGGTAAATACATGTATGTAATATACATATACCACAATGTTCCATGCAGATACAATTTTATCATGTGATGTTTCGTCTGTAAGTGATATAACGCCGTTCATTAAAATCGATAAACCACTTGTGCTTTACAGATTTAGTAACGTAACGTAAAGACGTCCATTATGCCCCAGTCACAAACACACATTTACGTACTCTTACGGAGAGTTTCTGATCAAACCGCAGTCGTTCGCAGAAAAATAAGGGCGGGGCCTAATTTCTTGATGCGTTTGGAAGACGCAGTTACCTATAGTTGCGGGTAGTAACCGATCATTGAGGATACCTTTAGGTACGAGTAAATGCGAATAAATACCTTTAGATGCCGACTGTTGCGTATACTTAGTGGATCTGACTTTGCACCCTATCGTCCGTTCAGCATTTGTTATTTAAACATTCTGCATGGAAAGAAAAGGCAGCAAACATGAAGTTTTGTCTCTAAAAGGCATACTCTCAACCTCAAACATTCCAACAGGATGACAACTATTTATCTAGCCAGTCCCGACGCCCCAGACATAGTCAGCAAGAGACAGCGGGTACGGAAGACGCAGATGTCACATAATCTTAGAAGAGCCCATGCAAATAATATGATAATCCATTTGTAGGTAAAATACTATACAAATAAGTTACACATACGCTGCTATATGACGACGGTTTTGAGCAATATTAAGTTTAAGATTATTGACAGTTAGGATGCAAATGTAAATATGTCATATTGCACTTGCGATCACAAATTATTGACTATACTGACGAACTTTAAAAACGCAACACTTGAATAACAGCTTTAATTTATGCCTCGAAAAAGAGGAAAAGCAATAATTTTGATTGTATGTTAAAGAACATTCATTTGTTAGTCAAACATGGAAAACTTGTCCAACTAAAGTGAGCTTAATGCGTTAAAATGTAAACTTTTTGAGATAGGGGTCAACTGTCTTATGTGACCAAATATTATGAATGAAAGATTCCCTACTTCTTTAAATCAAGAAACACTAGAAGCATCAAATTTGTATCATGGACTTCATTAGTCATCAAGGAATCACTCTCATATTGATTGGCTCGTCTGCGATACAGCTTATTTGCGTATATGACGTTTACCTGGGTGTACCCTTTCATTCAACAGCTTAAAATCCCCTCTTAATAAGAAAATGTATATGGCTAAATTCATACGGAGCAAATATCGTCCTCCAGTTTACTTGTACAATTAAAACTAAAGTGATTGCTGAAGAAGCAAACTCGTGATGATATTATCGAAGCAAAGGAAGTTTACATTCAACACTCTTTAGAGAGATATAAGGGCAAGTTAGTGTTGCGTAATTAAAGTCCGTCAATATCTATTCCGTTTTTTAATGATAAATGATAACATCCTTGGCAGAGCCTCACACATCATCAGTTTTCCTCATCTCATCCAATAAACGCAATAATACACGAACACTCATGTAAAAATATCCATGCTTTAAATCTTAGAACTTTCAGTCTTTTCTGCATACACTTTCTCCCTATTTCTTTTTGCCCCTATGGCCAGTATGCCAAAGGCATTTTCAACACATTGTCTGGCACGAGAAAGACGATAGTTGAAGACTCGCTCCCCTGTTCCAGAGGCGCTGTAGCAAGGGGTCGTATAAATACGTATTTATCCGCATATGAAATCAACCATTCGCAACTATCCGCAACGATCTGCCTGTATAGGTAAAATACGCCGAATGCGATAAGTAACTAAGCGTTACTAAAGGAAACGACCCGAATGAAACTTCGGGTCGACTGCGGAATGATAGGTTTTGATACGTTTAGATGCGAATGAGATACGGATATGATACGAATAATTACGTATTCTTGCCTAGTGGTACGCATCCTTGCGTTGCTTTTATCCGCAGAACTTTTTTGATATTTTTCAAAATTTGGGCGCGGATGGAAATGGCTTTGCGGTAAGTTGCGGATAAGATACGAACTGTTACGTACTCTGCGGAAGTGATACATATCGTTACGGAATGAACGGATAGTTGCGGACGGGCTTTACGTACCATCCGCAGGGTCCGTAAGTGTGTGTGTGACTGGGGCATTATTACGCTGCGTAAAAGATGACGTTTTCAAGTCAAAACATGCGACTTTCAGTATTTTTTATGCCATGTGAGAATTGGGTATAACATTCGTGCCCCTGTATTATTGAATTTATTATCCCAACCCTATTTTTCATTTTTTCCAAACTCGTTTAATAAATTCAATAAACGTGAGCAGTCATGTATGATCCTCTATGCATAATTTAAGCAGCTTTCACATCTTAGTAGATATCGCATGTACGTTTTTAGCATCCACTTCGATCAGCACTTGCCAATATATCAGGAAACTTAGGTAGGAGCCAAACTTTGTGATTAATGTGTTCCTCTAGCAATTTTTTCTATTTCCAGCTTGCAAATAACACCACTGTTAGGGCTATATCATTCAAATTTCTCTTTATTATATTTATTTAACATGGATACCTTTATCTTTGTTCTAAATCATTAATGCTAAATGATCATTAAACGAATGTAAGGAGACAGCTTAATAGTATGTAGTATATATAGAAATGTGATCCAACCTTCATGTCTCATTGCTAAATATTAAGTAGTATTCCAAAATACACTAACAAAAGATTTTAATCTAGCATGTGATTTGTCTAATACTATACATTCTAGCAAATACTATACATTCTAGCAAAAATGTTTGCACAATTAAGACTTACACATGTTAACTCTTTGTCTACTAGTCTACTAGCGGGGAATTTTGTAGTCTGTTGATAACCTTTGCAAAACAGTTTGGAATCTCGGGATTGATCTGATCTGAATCCATGCTGTTTGACACACTGGTATTATTCCTGAAAGAATATTTTGAAAAAGTAAGGTTGAAAACTGTATGCAGACGATAAAAAATCATGAAAAGTTTTAAAATGAATAACATATCTGAAGTTCAATTGTCATAGCATGAGACTTAAGAGTATGCACTATTTTCTAAAAGGTCCTTTTTCTAAAAGGACCATGTTTTAGGAAATTTCCAGTAGCTTTTGAGACAAGAAGATTCTGTCATCATTTGGCCAAAATGAATTGTCTACGTCTATTTTTGCGTTAATTTGAACATGAATTTTTTTACAAAACACACACTTGCGCGCATACGAACGCGCACACAAGCATTCTTTTTGGAGATAAATGAAACGTTACAAAAATCGTGCCTTTATCTACAATGTAGTAAGGATCTTCTAAGGTCGGGATGTCATTGCAATCTTTCATATATATTCGGCCGAGATTGAAACATTATTGTAGTTTATTCGTCAGTGAATTTGAAATATTGCATATCTACATGTATTCGAACGAGATTGGAACAAAGATTTTGCATCACGGCTGTAGATTATTTGTCAGTGACAATAACAGTCATGGGTCAAACGATTTTAAATTGGGGACAATATTGAAATACCAGATACAGCACTATCAGTGACCCAGACTGACACATGATTGAACTGACGGTCACTCAAAATGCATATGCTAATTCCTGGAGTGGGATGAAGCCATTGTACCCCTTGCAAACCCGTGGAAAAAGATAAAAAAAATTGACAGGCGGACAGGCGCACGTTGGAAGACATGTGACGCCACCATGCTATGTCACGTTCTCAGCGTATTCAGGAACTTCTGAAAAGCCTATTTTTAAATATAAAAATGCAGCATTAAATCGTGAGCAAGAATAATAATCAAGTAATCGTGTGCGGATTAGATAGAAAAATCCGACCAGGGAATCACCGTTTGTCATCACTCGACAAGCCTAGTGACGACAAACGGTGATCCTCTGGATGGATTTTTCTATTCCATCCTCACACTCACAATAGATTCTTATAGTACCTTACCTGGATGCTCTCACTAGACAAATTTTCTCGGGTAGAGCTTATTTAATTGTCATGTATTGGTTTATCTGTACCCTTGTGTTCTTCCTCGTTATGTCATATGTCTGCTTGTGTTCTGTAATTACAATTCCTGGCAATACTCGTATTCATTTAAAACATGTAGTTCGTTTCGTCTTATGAAAGTGTCAGCCTGTTGTGTCTGTGACAACCAATCTATTGCTACTGTCGAGCCAACCAAAAGTGACAGTGACGAAATACTTTGTTTACAATTGTTTAGTAGAGCACTAACGTGAACACTTCAATTGAGCCAACGCGAATCGATAGATCACTTGTGTATTAATCCTATCCTGTGGATAGGATTAATACACAAGTGATATATCAATTCTAAATCCCAGATAACTTTGTAAACAAAACATGACGTAACTGTCACTCTTGGCTGGCATGACAATAAGCTAATGTCAATTACTATCATCTGTATCGCTTGTAAACCTAAACAATATAAAAAGTCATCAAGTATTCCCTTGGTGCCGACTTTTGTTAGAGCTAAGGAATTAGTTGTGAAGCACATTAACTTATACAGAATACTGTTGAAACCAAGAGTATTTATCTTAATCTTTTCGTCGACAACATATGCTGTAAACACTTGCGTTTTAAATCAGTATGCTTTTAAATTAATGATATGTATTGTCATAAAATGGGCCTCGACGCGAGAATACCTGTCTTCGGGGGCTTGAGAACAACGAGGGCAGTCTGATCAGCGCCTAAGGTCATCTGACTTTGGCTTTAATTTAATATTTAAGCTCAAGCCAATCGTCCTTCCTTTCTATTGGTCGGATGCAAACATGACAATACGTAGTTCAGCCGCCACAGAACGAGGTGTCTGATCAAATTCTTCACTGTTTGCTAATAGAAATACATTTTTGTACATATCATCGAATGGTAAAATACATGTAGATGGGAAAGTACATTCGGGCTTATATTGGTTGGATAATAGAACACCTTTGCAAACAGAGCAGACCAAGATCATTTAGCACTTGAAAGGGCTGCCTGATCAGGGTCTTCTTTGTTTGCTTATGGAAATATGATAACATATAATCATACACTAGTGGACCTGACAGCAAATTCTTTGTTCCAAATACCAAGTTGTGTACATGAAAGTGTATTTATATAATAATTCAATGTCATAGAGGGTGGCGCCTAGCATGAATATTCATGACTTCTCGTATTTATATGCAGGTCATGTGTGGAGTGTGGATCTACTTTGACTTTGCAATGACGTTTGCCTCTGTTTTCACTCTGGTTGCTATCTCCGTGGATCGTTTCTGGTGTGTCACGTGGGCTATCAATTACAAGCTTCATAACAACAAGACCAAAACCATTATAAGCCTTGCAGTTGTATGGTAAGCAAAAATTAATTTTCTATTTTTAATGGGTCACCACCACCACCACAACAACCACCGCCGCCGCCACCACTACCACCACCACCACCACCACCACCACCACCACCACCACCACCACCACCACCACCACCACCACCACTACAACCACCGCCGCCGCCACCACTACCACCACCACCACCACTACCACCACCACCACCACCACCACCACCACCACCACTACAACCACCGCCGCCGCCACCACTACCACCACCACCACCACCACCACCACCACCACCAAAGTAAGTGGGAGTGAAAAGAAATCGATCCCCCTTGATCATTTACATTTTCCATAACTATGATTTCTCACTATTTCCAAAATAAATATGAAGATCAGTAGAAAAATGTATTTGAAAATGTCGTCTGTTTTTAAGGGTTTTTTTTATAATCCGACTGGACGGAGGAGGGTACATGTACGATTAAACTTTTGAAGAATTACTATCCCACCATTCAGCACTTAACGATTTTTTTTCAAGTGGGTTGTCGTCGACTGACTGAAAGTACAGAATCCATTTGAAAGCTGTTTCATATGAAAGTGATGGTCTATTAAATGACATACCCACCTCATCGCCATCTCCGCAATCGTGGATGGCTATGAGCTGATGGGTCATTTTAGTGTTGTGACACCATGAGACAATACATACAGGTAATTTTCACAGAAAGGGCTATCTCATAAGCTCATGCTGTACGCCTTAGCCGGTGCTACCATACAGGTTGCAAACTTAGTCAATTATTTCAAGAGGATGGCAATATTGTTCTAGAGGGGCGTAGAAAATGAGCCAGTGCCTTACTATACCAACAAATCGTTCGTTGAGACACGCAAGACTCCAATCGGCATGGGCATCCGTGCAGCTTATCAAAAATCTCACTTTACTGTGAGTCCTACGTTCAACAACCAGCGCATAGTAGAGAAATAGGTAGGGCTGTATTGGAATCGATGCTTGTTTTAATCATTGCTGGGCACAGTCACTTCATTCTTTTGATTTTCTTCTTTTACAAAGGTTCAGATAAGGATAGTTTGTGCACCTAAAATTGCATTTATTTCCTTACCCATCACTTTAAACATATGTTTGGGTGCTCAAACGAACCGTCTCATTGAGACGGTTCTTTTGAGTACCGCCAACATATGTTTTGGTTGAGAAATAAGAAAAAAAACCGTTGGAGGCCTGCTTTAATGGTATTTCCGCAACTGTTACACCACTAAATCCTGAGAATGTTCGTGTTTTCTGAGTAAATAAGCATCCTATTGTTGTCGTCTGCTATCCTTTTTCTTAAAAATTAACTATATTATCCATGTGCTATACATACTGGATCCTAACCACGTCTGATGCTTTGCCGGGCTTGATCTGGTTCCAAACTGTTTGTGAAAGATTTCAGCAGAGACACTACAAGTAGCAGGTAAATTGATGAGTTGATTGAACAATATGCCAAAAGTAAACCAAATCTAGAAATTTCGTCTGTTTATGTCGTCTGATGCACAATATGTTTTCATGTACAACAGCTGCTTTTCAAGGTGTAGGTAAACAGTTTTGGCTCGGATAAGAATCCTCTATAGGATGCAGTCTGATCTGAGCCAAACTGTTTTCAATTTGGACCTGCTTTAATACAGCAGGCGAGCTTTCAGACAAATTTGCTCGGCTTTGGCGTTTAAAGGTTTGGTCATTTTATAATCGTTATTTTCCTTTTAAGTAGATAACGAGGATCCGTTTCAAGGAGTTCTTTAAATCAGTCTGGCATTTACATATATATCACGCTATCGTGCGCCAAGGATTGGTATGCCATGTTTCGCCAGAAGGTGATTTTCGGTTTTAACCCCTTACACCATAGAGACCCCTTTCTATCACTTTTGCAAACAGAGCAGACCCAGATCAGACAGCCCTTGAAAGAGCTGCCTGATCTGGCTTTACTCTGTTTGCTTATGGAAATATGCTTGCTGGGTTAACCATCAAAGCGCCAATCACAACTGCAGCAGATGACAAATTTTGTGACATTTTTTCAAAATTTCGAAGAAAATTAGGTATGATATTTCATGAGAATGGTCGGCGAGCCTCGCATTATATCTCTTTTCCTTAACTCGTTTAATAAATTCGATAAAACATGAGAACTCATTTAAGATCCTCTTTGAAATGTGGAAGAAACATGTTTGTCAAAGGCGGGTCCAGAGAATTCCGTTAGGGGGTCCTGATTTTTAAAGTGACTATTAGTCTGTAATTACGAAAAATTTCCTACAAAAAGTATTATCTTTTTAAAACATTTGTAAAAAAAGAATTAAGTAATGCTTTCACTGAGACGGCTGGCGGTTGAGTACCCGCAACATATGTTTTGGTTGAGCAATAAGAATAAGAACTAGTATAAGCAGAAGAGCAAGCATCATACAGAATATTTAATGTTTGAATGTTTGCTTGGTTCATCACCCAGTCTTTGTAGGACCAGCATTTTAATAATCCCCACAGACAGCACATGCCATACCAGACTGTAGTATACCGCAAAGCACCGCAGGTTGCTAGACTCTAAACCTTCATACATCGGGACCCACCGTGATTACATGCATGAAATGGTGAATACATGTATGTATCTTAGGTTCCAGTGAGAACCATTGCAAACATTGTTTGCAAGATCTAGTAGAATTTGGTCAGAAAAAATAGCGGAAGTCTCCCAGTGGTTTCCGCTACTGTCCATTCTAAGGTTGTGGTTATATTGCTGTTGATCCATTGTTTATTTTTGCTCCCGATTTCTGCGGGTGTTTTGCGTTTGGTTCTTGTTTTAAGACTCAGTACACAGTGGTCTTTCTACTGAAATCATCTCGCTGAGGAAGAAAGAGCTGGTTGCTTTACTTCAATTGAGTTATTGCTGTCTTGATGTATCTCTTTCTGTCTGATAATAGCACCTATCAAGATCTAAATTTTTATATAGGGCCATTTCGTGACATAAATACTTAATCTTAACACTTTCATAATCTGATACATTAACTGGTAAATCAAGCCAATTTAGGATTATATTACTTATATGTCATGCATTTGAATTAACTCTGGTTTCAACACTCCACCTAATGGTAAAACTGCAACTTTGATCCGCTAGCTTATTCTGAACCAACAGGGGACATGTATATCTGTGCTCAGCAGGACTAAGGTGTTAACACCTTTAAGAATTATGACCAACACCTTACTGAATATATTTATATGAAGGACCATTTGTTTTGATAGCATTTTCAAATCTTAATGCAATAATAAAGAAGACACACTTCAAAGATACACTTGTTGCGTGCAGGTGATCGGTTCTGCTGATTTCTCCCAAAAATAAACTCTTTGAATTACTTCTTCAGTCTGTAACTTTTGATCATCTTTTTTTAAAAATATTGTTTCTATTTTTCAAGAACACAGTAATATAGCTGAAATTTGGGTATAAAATTTTACCAGCTTCGTAAACCTAATCAAATTATGACTATCAAAACAATAGCATTTATGTTAAAATTAACGCATAACTGAATTCAATTTTTACAAATTATTTAGAAAGAAAATAAAACTTTGCAGAAAATGTTCATAATCGCAGACTTTAACAAGTTTAGTAAATACCATATCAGAATGTCAAACAGTTTAGATCCCAATCAGATCAAACATATTTTCAGTGCTAATCTGGGTCCAAACTGTTTGCAAAGGTTATCATCAGATGATACCAGCAGGCAAAAAATGGTAGGGGGCACATTTCAGTTCATACAGTTTTCACACTTGAAATGCTACATTCGACAGAAATGCTGTATATTATCCAATGAGTACCATTGGCAGGGACCAAACAATTTTTGTACTAAGATCAACTATACCATTTCAATGAATTCCATCAAAGTGAAAACCAAAACGGTATCCACATTTTTCAAATGACCGCTAAAAGTAAGTAAGGTTGCAAAGATCAGGAATCGATACAATCAAGTACCACACCTGACCCAGGATACCAATGGGAAAGTGACAAACTCACAGAAGACACCACAAACGAGAGCCAAGAGGTCAGCCCTTTCCCAGCAGGTGACCACGAAGCACATATAAACAGACGCGCACAAAACATAGCAAACACAAGACAGAACAAAAACATAAAAGATCCACAAAAGAAGTACCGCCTTGGAACGGTCAGTAAAATATTTTACTGGAGGGCTTAAACCGGTTTAACGGCGCCAACCTCACCCTTAATTCAGATGTGGATCAAGACACATAGATATTTGGTTTGCATGAAAGACCCCTAACTTATCAATGCATCATCTCCTAAAGCATATAAATCAAGATATAACAAGGAGATAAAGCAAGGATAAGGACTCAACAGTAAATTAAACTGAATACCGGAGCAAAAGAAATCCAACAGGTAAACCCCGGTGGGCCCGACAAACAGCCAAAGCATCAGGCCCCTACCATCTCATCAATAGATAAGTCTTTAAGTCGGAACCATCATAGAGTCTGAAGTCCGACCCACCAGCGTGCAATTAAAGAGGAAAGCAAAGTTGCCAACTGTGATTGGGTTGACTACCAAGCATGCAGTCTGTTGCAATACATTAATGTTATAGCCAATCTTTTTATAATGGGAAATTATTTTAATGAACTGCGCTGAAAAATTATTAGAGCCAACAATCTTCTTCAACTCATACACCAAGTCACCATAGAAATCAGGTTCCGAAAGTCCTTGGCGCAAGAGAGATTTAAGTCCAACTTGGAATTTAGAAATCAAATCAAAGTATCGTCTATGAAATTTTGAAAATGTTTTGCGAAGTTTATGATACCGATAGCCCTGTTTAAGAAGTTTCTGAGTTAACAATTTATTGCGGGTGTTGAAGTCAGTAACATAGCTAGATGCTCTAGCAAAACGAATGAGTTGAGAGATATAAACTCAATCGACAATCAGTTTTTTCAATAGACCAACCATTGACCAGTATTAACCACTTCTGGAGTATTGACTGAGGCGGTTATAACCGGTTAATACCGCTGGTTAAGACTACCCCTGATTTCGACCACTCAACCTTGCTTTTTTCACCATGTGAAAGGTGCTCGCAGGTTGTGCACTGACGTTGATTCGTCTTCATTAGATTTATTTTTGTAGGAATAACGATCATTATATATTTTCCTATGGGTTTACAACCGTTAATGGTAGACAAGCAAGAGTTCACATTACGTTTTAATGATATTGTGTTCATTACTTAATGCCAAGTAGGAAGCTATTACGATAATACCATATCGATGTTCTAAAAAGGAATATTTAACTCCTGTTAAACGTCAGAAAGTATTTTATAGGAACTAATGAACTTGGTGACTATTATGAAAGTCGTTGATGTTTTTGTGTTAAACATCCCTCCAACAGCTAGGGTCATATTGAGACGGGACCATGACTTAAAGTCTCTTCTGACAAACTGGTGAAGTCAGAGACCGAACCTGCGACCCCTGGTTTACATTGCAAGTGGTTTATCCACTACACCAAGGGGGCTGCTATGAAAGCCTGTAAGGCCAAATATGTCACATATCAAATACGTTACACCTATTTTACAAAAAACGATATGATATATTAAAATTTATTACCTCCTTCAAAGAAAGCACATAGTAAAAACTACAAAACAGTTAAACAACAGAGTAATACAAGCGAAATATAAAATAAGCAAATCACATTCATCACGCCTGAGTCAAATGTGAATGCCCAAATTAGGGGTAAACATACGAATCACAAATGCCTCAAGTCGGGTTTGTAATTTGCATTCTTAAATTAGCAAATTCTATGGAAGAAGTACAATGTATAAGTATGACACATTTTAGTTTTCACAAAGAAATTCAGTCGAGCATTGCACTTATTATGTCTAGCGCTGGCTTAGTGTCTTTAAAACTCATTTTGTCGGGGGCTCGACTTAATATCTTTTGCGCTTGACCTATTGTCTCAAATAGGTTTATAATCTGTCTTCTCGCGAGTTCCTCATTCCTATTTTGATGTTCATATTAAGCAGAGTGATGCTTTCATGCACCAATATTTCATTTGGGTCAAAGTTAACGTCAAATTTACTCCAAATATATAACACGGCTTTGTTTTTGTTTATCTTCTCTTTATATCCTGATTTATATATACTAGTAGATGATTCATGGATCAGCTAGGGATCTTTCATGCGTACCAAACATCTACGTGTCTTGATCCACATCAGAGTTAAGGGCGAGGTTGATACCGTGAAACATGTTTACATGTTTAAGCCCTCCAGTAATTTTCTTGGCGGTGCTTCTTCTGTGGATACTTTTTGTTATTTGTGTTGGTCTTTGCCATACTGTCTAGTCTTTCTCTTGCAGCACTGTGTTCACCTGCTGGGAAAGGACTGGCCTCTTGGCTCTCTTGTTTGTGATGTTTTCTTGTGTTTTTTATCACTTTCGGATACTGAGTCCTGGGCCAGGTGTGGTACTTGATTGTATCGATTCCTGATCTTGCCTTCTTCCTTACCTTGTAACCTGAACGCCTTTTATTTATTTTTTTGACCAAGGGTGTTTATATTTGGCACAATGAATGTCCATGGTGTATATATTACAACATATGCTTCTGTTTGACCGATATGAACTTAGCGATTAATGTCAGGGTCAAATATACTAAATATTATTTATTAAGGAATAAAGATACACCACAGACGTCAACATTTTTTTTGCGTAGTTATATGATGTTTTGATTAAATTTCATTTATAATGTGCTTTCTGACTATTAATGACAAGTCATGAAATTCGAAAACGTCACTTAAATGATAATACCGCCACAAGATTAAAACACTTAAAAACGTAAAAAATGTGACGTCAGAACGAATATCATTAAACCCAATCTTGTTCATGATTTGCTACACAGCGTCGACTCCACAATGTGCAAATAAAGAAACAATCGTATTGTTCTAATATTGCTTTTACATATAAGGCATTGTTTACACTATCACGTGTTTGATTCATTGATATGCGCATGCCCACTAATACACCACGCTCTCTCCACAGGCTTACAGAACAGTTGTTGATTATTAAACGTTAGAATAGCATCACACTTGCGTTCATTATATCTCATTAGAGAATTCTAACATAACATTCTATAACATAGAATATCAAAACAGTATCATGCGGAAATTCCAGTCAAATATTGCTTCAAAACCAGCAATTGGAATGCAAGGATACACAATGACAACGCATTAGCATTTTAAGTCACTTTAAAGCCAACGAGTTGAGGTCATTGGCGCATTGCGGGATTTATCGAACCTAAAGATAACAGGACATGCTTTGCTCGCAAAAGTTACCTTAAAGAATTGTGTCAGCGGGACGTTACATTGACGTTAGTCAAACTGAACAGAGCACAAATTTGCAAATGAAAACAACCGTGACTGTATATGCGGGAAGTAGGAATTAAACTTGCTAACTCAAACTTTGTCACTTGGCTATTCTCTTATCAGAAAAATGCGTTGACGTCTACATTTTAAGTCATAATTCTTGCAGTAAATGAGCTTTTATTGAATAAAACTCAAGAGGAATAGAATTTTACTGCATTTAACTCAATATCTGGCCTTGACGTTAATGACGTTAAGCGTTTGAAATCATAAAGTAAGGTTGCGAGCTGATCATTTCCTGGATCCCCAAAAATATGCCAACGGTATTGTAAACAACAAACCGATGTTTTATCGTTTTCTACTGGGGTCAGGATGATTATGTGCATGCTACATGTAGCCTGCATATGTAGTCGACGCAGTGGCTTAACCTATTGTAATGCGACAGATACATGCTGCTTTTATAAAATGAGATGATCTACACAACCGACATGCATTACATTTTATGTTAGTTACAATTTATTTTATACTTAGCAGTGAAACCAATGCATATCAAAAACAAATAAAAGTGATATCAATCACTAGTGAAATGATACGATATCAATCACTAGTGATTGATATCAGCCTATACTTTCACTGTAGCGTTTTTTGGATCACCTCTGACTTTTCCATTCACTTAATGCAGCTCACTTCAAAAATTCAAACGTCTATAACTTTCTTATTTGTGAACAAAAACATCAAGTGTGGGTAGTCATTTTCTTAATTAGAAAATGAGGAACATTTTGGTACCAAAATAATTCAGATTTGCTGAATTTTTTCGATTTTGAATTTTCAACACCTCCCGCTTCAGTGAGTGAGGCAATGCATGCAACCTATGCTACGCAACGTCATCAACAAATTATGACATCGCTTATGACGTCACTTGTCTCGCACTTTGACGCTGAATAAATTTCTTTTTATCTGTTAGTCCTGATGGCTATAGATCATGTAGATTGATCCAGGTGTTCTGTCACAAATACTCCTTTGAATTCTTTTACTTTATTGTGATTCGGCTCGAAGCATGGTTAACAAATTGATTAAATGTAAATCTTCTAAAAAAAAAGTATAAAATAAAAAGAAAATTTACTTTTTTTTTTAGTAAATACCAAATATATTTCATCTCGTGAGTTGAAAACATCGAAATTTTCATTCGTGCTGCGCACTCATGAAAATTCTGATGTTTTCAACACACTCGATGAAATATATTTGGTATTCACCTCAAAAAAGTAAATATCCTCTATTTATTTTATCACAAGCAGTGAATTCAATGCATATCAAGTGTGAGTAAAATTGGTATTTTTCTACAGTGAAAAATATGGTATTTTTTCACTAGTGACTGATACGATCTATATTTTCACTGTAGAATAGAATAGAACTGTAGCAAAACAAGGCTTTCTTGGCAATTTTGTGACTGGGATTTTTTTAACATAAGGTTTTAAGTGAAGTATATTTGTCAAAAATAACGCTACGCATGTTGTGACGTCAAAATCAAACATAATGACGTCACGGTTTGACATGGCGTAGCGCCAGTTTGCACGTGACGCCTACCGTAAGGCACACTCAATAGACTTTCTTTAAATGCTGATTTCTTGCGTTTCATTCGTTTAAATATGATTCTAAGCCATTTTCTTGGTGCAAACTACGTTTACACCCAATGTTATACCCAATAAACACACTGCAAAAGTCAAATCGAACGAGAAACGACCAAGTAAAAGGTAAGGTTGTGATTTCTGTATTTCTGTTGAGTATAAAATAAAAAGAAAATTTACTTTTTTACGGCAAATACAAAATATATTTCATCTCGTGCGGTGAAAATATCAGCATTTTCACTCGTGCTACGCACTCGTGAAAAAACTGATTTTTTCACCGCATTCGATGAAATATATTTGGTATTCACTTCAAAAACGTAAATATCCTCTATGAATTAAAGTGATTGTTGCGTTTCTTTATTTCTTTAGCATATATTATCCTCGTTCATTTTTAACACAGGGTGTTCATATTAAGTGTAATTTTATATAACAAAAACGGTTACAAATCATTGATTACTTTGGGGTCAATTATCAAGGTGGGACATACTTTTAATCTGCCTTAATACCTTTTGTATTTTTTACAAAGATGCTTCATATTTTGCACAATAATTAGCAATATGACCATTGAATCAAGGTCAAGTTCATTATAAATAAAATCAGGCTGTTTGGCCTCAAATGCCAAATCCTCTGGAAAGATCGAATTTTTTTATGTAGAATTAAGGGATAACTGTATTTAAAATTTTCATTTTGGGAGGTATATCGTCGGATATACGGTCTGAAATTTAGATTTATGGCGACGCGCGAGTGGAGCCGTAAAACGTGATTTTCGACGATATACCTCCCCAAATTAAAATTTTGAATATGGGTATCCCAATTCTAATGCATTTCTGCAGTTTCGTCTCAAATTTAAGCGTTGCAAGCCGCACAAAGCACGCCACCCAACGAAACGCGCCGTAATTGATGACGTCAAGCTATTTCCGACAGTAGATCACAGGGTATACTGTCGCAAATTTTTGACTTTATCCAATCAGACGTCGCGTTACAAAAGCAAGTGCATTAGAATGAACAATATGGGGTATTACTTGAAATATTACCATTTTTAAGTAAATGACTATTTTTCAAATATATATTACATCTTTTTCATAGAAAACTAATTGGAAATGAATAAAAATGTAAAAATGTCCTGCTTAGCCAGGATTATCTTAATTACAAAACCTCATGCTTAAGGAATATGGTTCAACATTGAACACTTTTAGCTCACATGAGCACGAAGTGCTCAAAGTGACCTATTGGGATCAGTCAATGCCCATCATCCGTCGTCTAGCGTCGTCGTCCGTCTTCAACGATTTCCCGACTTTAATGACAACTTCTCATAAATACATGTACCACGTAGCCTATTGGGAATATTTCTTAGGTAACTATCTACAAAGTTAGCTAAAATAAAGTTGATCCGTCTAAAACATGGCCTCGAAGAGGCGTGGCTTATAGCGATAACAAAAACTTTTTTTAAAAAATCGTCTCGACTGAAATCAATGATCAGAATTCAAAATACTTAAGTAGAAATGGTCGCTAGGTGACCCTCTATCAAAATACCAATATGAATTCGATCCGCTGATAAAACAATGGCCGCCGCCAGGGGGCGTGACCAGGTTGATTAATGGACCTATGTATGGAACTTTATACATTTGCGCGGTTCCTAAAAATTCCGTCAGGGGGTCTTGACAACCCTTTTTAGCCATCAACGTCGGCCGTACGGACCTCCCTGAAGAAGCAAATGGGCCCAAAGGGGTCCAATTGCTTCTCGGGGGATCTGTACCAGTATATCTAAGGTAACATATAGCCACTTGTGATTTTCCAGGGGACTCCAGAGCCATGTCCCCCTCTGGATCTGCCCATTCTGTATTTCATCTGGGTCGTCACTGTTTTCAAACGGTAAATTTTCATGACAAAAATAGTGAGTACGATCAGGAAATACCACAATCACAAACAGCAAACAAAACCGTGGCACCGTGAGAAAGAGCCACACAACAATCACGAGACACCCGGAAGACAAAAAAAGCAAAGCAAAAAGCTCTCTCTTCCCCATCAGGATGATTACAAAACTAGAATGGACACAAAGCAACGCACAAAAATACTTGCATAATAATTGAAAATTTAGACATTTTGAAATACAGACTAGACAAACCCATTCTTATTGATCGATATGTATGGGAAATCCATTTGAAAGAAAAGGAGATAACTTTGTGACGTTTTCTTTAAATTTCAGGGTGTTAGTAGTCGTGATTTGGACGCCACCTTTCATCGCCGACAGAATGGCAAATGATGTTGAAAACTACTGTATATGGGCGCCTTCAGATAACAGGCAGTTTGTCGTATTTGTTGCTGTGGTCGGTCATTACATTCCATGCGTCTTAATGGTGTTTTGCTATATTAAAGTTTTTGTAATAATGCGCAAGCAGGCAAAACTTATAGCAGATAATACTGGACTCAGCAGACCACCAAGTACTATGAATCCAGGTACGACGGCTGCCAATCAGATGACGGGTAAAACTAAGATGACAAGTTCCTCCAGTCAAGAGTCGGATTCGCATGTGCATGTAACATCGTTATACCCGAATCTAAACGGTGGACACAAGCAGGAAAAGGGGACCCGGCAATATTTACACGTCAATAATAGTTTTTCGGCACAGTCTAATGATTCAGATAGAGATGTGGAATCGAGAAGAAGTCCAATTCCGCCATCCGGATCTTCACTAAATCGTGACAAGAAAATATTCATCACTTTGACATATGTCGTTGGAAGTTATTTGATTTGTTGGTTCCCTTTTTATGTTTGCTTTGATACGTATGCCTGGCGCCCAGAGCTAGTTCCTAGCGGCTTATATTCATTCTTTTTCTGGATGACATACGTTAACTCCACGTTAAATCCGTTCCTATATGCGTACACCAGCAAAGACTTCAGAGTCGCATTTCTCCGTGTTATCAGATGCCTGTATTCTTGCAAGGTCAAATAAAAATGATGAGGATAATGATGATTACTCCGCGGCGGCTCAGTGGTAGCGTGCTTGACTCGAGACTGAGGGTCCGTGGGTTCGAGCCTCACCGGCGTCACTGTGCTGTAGTCCTTGAGCAAAACACATTTATCCTATCTTCAACCCTGGTAGACCCGTCCCTGTTTAACTGAAAGATTGTTGATGGGACGTAAAGAATCAAATCAAACAAACAAATAAACTCCGCGGGGTTATCTTGGCTTTGCTATTGTTACAGGTGTGCAGCCCGTGATTTTTTCATACCATACTGTTCATGAAATAAGTTTTTCAGAAGTGTATAACTATCAGGATATTACAGTCATATGAAGGAGTTCTTCTGTTAAGGCGTGAAATCGTGCTAAAATGCATTTTTGAAAAAGTCAAATTTTCAAACTATGATTTTTACAATAATTTTCGTGACTATCCAAAAACATATTTTATGATGGTCAAACGGAGGGCAAAGGGGAGAATAAATACGACTTAAAAAAACTACTCTAAAATTATTGCAAAAATAATAGTTTGAAAATTTAACTTTTTCACGAAGACCTTTTAATAGATTTCAGGACAATCCTTTGCTATCTTTAGATTCTAAATGTACAAATGTGTGGAAATTGTTAAATGGGCCACGACGTGAGATTTCCTAGCCAGTCTTTGTAATTGAACATGCTGGTTTGAACCTCACTTTGTTGGAAACCCTGAAGACTGGTTTTCTCGCGTCGGGGCCCATTTAATAATCATTTGTATAATACTCAATTCTTTTATTCTTGTATTATAGCATTACTGTGCTGGTTTGTTTTTGTGTCTGTATTAAACAAATGAAATGATTATATATTATATATTTTCTTTCAATATCTCAACGCTTAAATAGAAACCTAACTTAGAAGACAAAACATGGAACTAATGCATATATGAGCCGTGACATGAGATTTCCAACAATATGGTATGTGCGACCAGCTAAGCCTCAGATCAGCTTGCGCATATCCGCAGTCTGAACAGAGCCTTTTCTTGTCGTTTAAATATACTATGAGTGTTAATCTACTAAAAGAGCATGGTTTGTAGTTTCCAAGCTTAAAATGAGGCTGTACCACATTGGTGGAAATCACATGTCGCGGCATATATATTGTAAATTCCAGCTTAGCTGTTTCTCAGGATATAGAGATTGTTGCTCTGATCGTTATACCATGTACATGCATACAAATGACAACGAAGAGGACTAAATGTGTCTACATTGTTGAATAACCAGGCCTGTAGATGTACAGACATTCTTTGTTTTTATGAAATGGGCCTCGACGCGACAAAACCTGTCTTCAAGGTTTTCCACTTTGCGCAGGTTCGAATCCTGTCAATGCTTTCGTGTCATTTTCGTCATTTTGTTGTATAATATTTTCACATGTATCATTTAATCATATTTAGACAATAGTTTTAACATTTATACAAAATATCCCTGAAATAGGACATTATCAAACATGAAAACGCACATGCGAGATGCCACGGAATGCATCCCCACAATATGCTATGTAAAGTAAGAAAGGTGGCAAAGATCAGGAGTCGATAAATCAAGTACTTAACCTGACCCAGGATACCACATTGGAATGTGACAAAAAAAAACAAACAACAATTAAACATCATTAACAAGAGGCCAGCCCTTTCCTAGCAGTTGACCACCAAGAACTGTTTGCTCTTGTTAAAGCAATATTCAGCAACTGAAATAATTAGGATTTGATTATGATATTCAAACAATTGTATAAATAAACATTTACTTTTAAATAAAAATATACATAAAATCGAAAAAAGGTATGGTGATGGGGTTCGAACTCGCAACCCCAAAGACAGTGTACAAGCGATTCACCCACTATACTACAAATAGCTCCTTGTGATTGGTATGTGTATACAGAATTTTAAATATACTGTCCACAAAAAGTAGGGGATATTGGGACATAAAAAGTCTAAAAATTAAATTCCTAATTTGTCGCATAAATAATTTTGTATTTTCATAGAGCAATATGTAAACCAGTTTTCCTGCTCTATTTGAGGGCTGAAAATTGGGTAATATGACCTTCAGGACGTGCCAAAGAAACTAGGGGTCAAGACCCAAATTTCACAAAAAAGTATCAAATTTTTGGGGATGCTTTCGATAATGCATGTTAAAGATGCATTATGGATATCTTTGTTTTTTAAGATTTTTTTCGCGTACCATAATTTTTATTTAAATGAGATAGGGCTGTGACAAAACTGTAAAAAATGACACAATTCACTAAAAATTGACAGATTTTAGCCTCACATTCCAGAAATTTAGGCCTAAGAGATCAAAACAATTTCTGAACATAAAGAATATTGAATTACGGATATTTTCTTAAAAAAAACATAGCCATTGCATTATCCGTCACCGTGATATTCACGCGTGAAAATTGAAAGGCTACCCCTGGTCTAATTATGGTTGTCTCGGAAACATGTGACCAGATTAATCCTTGACAATTTTATTCATATTGACTGTGAAATGACTTTGCTAATTTATACTACCTGTTTCAGGTTTATGACATTCGTTTGGTAAATGTTATATTTTTTTAATATTCGAATATCCCCTACTTTGTGTGAACAGTATATAATAAAAACATGTATTGTTCTTGAAAAATAGGGAATTAAAAATAACTTTGTTATCGGTAAATCTTTCTGTAAATATAGAACGTCAAACATGAGACTAGGCTAATATGAGATTAAATAATGCGTACAGCAAAACCTGTATAAAACGGCCACTCTAAAAAAGACTTAAAATTGGTTTTCAATACTAATTGTCGCTTTATGCGGGTCAAACGTATTGCAGAAAGCTCCATTTGTCATTAAGATCTTTGTTTTGTCTTTTTTGAGAGACCGTTTCACCCAGGTTTTACTGTAATGAAGGCTCAGTTAAGAATGTGCAAATGTGTAGATTTGCAAGAGTCATCGCTGCTCCCATACACAAATAATTTATATAGATTAAAACTCAGACCAGAATTTGGCCCCACTGTGTCAGCATTGGCCCATATGTGATAAGTACCAACAACTCATGTGCTGGTATAAATCTTCATTTGAACATTTATATTATTATGACGAAAAAAATCATTTTTTCATCCTTTGCAATGAAACGGGTACTTTTCCTATCGTTAACTCTGTGATAAGATATTCAGTGTTTGGTATATTATATCATACACAACACATATAAAACAAATGACAGGGGAGGCACTGCTATATCAATATCTGACATTTGTAACGATATCCTTTACAACATGAAAGAAATGAATTCTTGGTTTAAACATATTTTATTAATTCTCTTTTATACAATTAGCATAGCACAGATAATACAACAAAGCAGTTGAATGAAAGGGATTTAACAGTAAGCGTAAGCTTATATAAGTCATCTTCCGTTCATGAATTCTTTTGGAGGTCATTTCGCAAATTGCATACGCAAAGATACTTATTAAATTCCTGCACACTTTGGTACTGGTGACAATGTTGATACTTTTCCATCCAATATTCTAAACGATTAAAATCTATTTTAGATTAAATCTAATGTAATCTGGTCAAGTTTGGTCTTAACTTTTTCAAGTTGAAAATGCATTTTGAATTTAAATTGGTAACATATTAAGTAATTGACCTGTTTCACTTGATATGATATTATCACATGTGATCAGTGCCATGTTAAGTCAACCATTATAACTGTTTTTTTTTTCATTTTGTACATGAATGTTTTGTTTTAAATATACTGACGGACTTTAATTACGCAACACTAACTTCCTATTATATCTTCCAAAAAACTGTTGAATGTAAACTTCCTCTGCTTCGATAATGTCAGTATGAGTTGGCTTCTTCAGCAAACACTTTAGTTTTAGATTTACAACTAAACTGGACGACTGTATCTGCTCCGTATGAATTTAGCCATTGAAACTTTTCTTGGTAGAGGAGATTTTAAGATATTGAATGAAAGGGTACACCCAGATAAAAGTTATATAGGCAAATAAGCTGTATCGCAGACCTGCCAATCAATATTAGAGTGATTCCTCGATGACTAACAACGTCCATGATACAAATTTGATGCTTCTAGTATTTCTTGGTTTAAAGGAGTAGGTAATCATTCGTTCATAACATTTGGTCACAAGAAACAGTTGACCCCTATCTCAAAAAGTTCACATTTTAATGCATTAAGTTCATCTTAGTTGGACAAGTTTTCCATGTTTTACTTACAAATGGATGCTCTTTAACATACAATCAAAATTATTTTCTGCCTTCTTTATCGAGACATATCTAAGTGTTGCGTTTTTAAAGTCCGTCAGTATAAATCATTTAATTATCATGTTCACAGGTTCATTTATATTTTACAGTTTAGAAGGTGTGGTTGAAAAAAGCTTTCAAACACATATGAAATGATCAGAAGATTGGAGTTGATTTGATATCAGTTTTAATAATTATCCTTGATCTTTGCATTCTTCCTTACTTTTATTATTTAAACAATGAGAATATGCTGAAGATAGCTCAACTCATTCTTATCATATGATGTTGCGTCTGCAATAAAATAGATAAACTACTAGTGGTTGACATATTTACGGAAACTATTAAGATCCCCACCACTGAATCAAATATGATGTTATTCCTTAAGATAAGAATTTAGCATTCAATAACACTGACCAGGATGTCCCACGGGGGTGGGTCAGGTCATGCCCCATCCCCATTACTTCGTAAAAGGCTTAATATCTCAGAAAGCGTTCAGATCCACACCACTAAGCCGTATATAATAATGTTCTATATGATAAGACATGCAGTAACATGACCAGAATGTCCCGGGGTGTGTTTCTGGGCATTGTGGGCTGGTTTGTTTGTTTGGTGCTTAACGACGCATCAACCCTTGTGGGTCATTAGCGTCAGACGGTATTAAGTAAACATGATGGGGATTGAAAAAGTAAAAATTGTAATAAATTAAATGAAAGATGATGATGAGTTTGTATAATGATAATTAGTTGCAATACGATTGTTTACAGGAGAGACCACGTACAATATCTGACAGTTTCAAAGAGCTATTCGGGCTGGTTTGGGAGAGGTTATAAGCGGTAGATTATAATCATATCTTGTTGTAGTTGCTGTCCGGACAGAACATAACATTCAAAACATTCGATATGTCACGCCTTTAACTGCAACCAAATGTGATGTAACGGTTCATTTATATTTTAGTGTGGTAGGTGTGATTGAAAGAAGCAATCAAACACATATGTAACATTTCACCAATAAATTTCTGACGGTTACTCTTCCGATTTAAATTGAAAAAGAATCCATTGTGGTAACAAGGGGTGTTATACAATTCCAAATACCCCCATTAAAAAAAAACAAAACAAAAAAAACTGCAAAAATGAGATTGATGAAAACATGAGTAAGCAAAACAGTCAAGATCCAGATTAAATTGCCATCTCATCTGGATCTACAGTGTTTGTCCAGACCTTTTTTCATTAATAAATGTTGAAATGGTTTTGTTATCCGCAGATTCTTGCCGTTTCTAGTTTACATTATAGTTTATTAAAACAATAAACAATGTTTTTATTAATATTTTCTGAAGCTCATTTACTTTTTTGAAGTAAATAGACACTAGGGAACATTTATCTTTTATAGGAGCCGCAACACTAAGCAATGTCTGGTGTTGTTTATGAGCCAGTCGATCAGTATTTGGGACGTATCGCATATGTAAGCAGTAATTGCTCAGGCGATTCTGTTCAAACGCACACACTCACTAGAGAGGCATCGGTTCATGCACACATAACGCTAACAGGTGCGGGTCCAGGATATCCGGAAAGAGGGTTCATATGTATAAAGGTGTTGGACGTTCGCTTTACTGATTTTATATTATTTTTCTTAGATATCCCATGAAAATGCAATAAATTTGTGTCACTGAGACCAAAATATTTCATTTTCGTGGGATATTTAAAAACGGGGGGGGGGGGGGGTGTTCAAGCGAACCCCCCCTGAACCGCCTCTGGATCCGCCATTGCACTGGAGAGGCTTCAGTGCTTGCACACATAACGTCAATAAGTTAATATAGACCCGTAACAATATTTAGGCATCTAGACCAATTAGATAACTATGCATGAAGGTTTTAATAACACGTTTAAGCTTTTCCAAAAACGCTTGCCATCTTTAAACTGTCATTGTACTGAAGAGTATTATAAACGTTTAATAAACAATGGTCTTGACATTCGCTGAGAACACAACTGTTTGTCTCTATCTGCCAGATGGGATGCACATACTATGAAGAGGTGAATTCTAGCATGAGGCATAACTGAGCTGCCACTTGATTAATTGTTGATTTGTGTGTTTGATTTTAACAGCCATTTGTCATATGCTTTAGTCCTTTAGAGCACAGTCAGTGATTCTATTACACCCGGACCAATTAATTTACCAGGATATAAGTTCCGCTTATTTTAACATTATCATTTACTGATAAAAGGCCTTCTTTAAATCAGCAGAAGCTAGGGTAAGTGTGGGCGACTGTAGAAAAACAATATTGAATATCCTTTGCAGTCAGACACACCACGCACTAGGCTACGCAAGCATACTTCACTACGAGAATGTGGATGTCATTGTTATACAAGAGGATGAGGTCATTCATATTCATTCCAAGCTGAAACAGGTGGTTATTTAGGCTGCATATCCGCACATGAACTACTGCTGAACATTAACTTTTTAATGCTAGCGCGACTTTTTTCGTCCATTGATAACATTTGCAAACAGTTTGGAACCCGATCAGGACCAATACAACTAATCAATACAAAGATTGTGATAATGATTTTGGATCAGCGTTCCAAGGGCCCGATGGCAAAATCTGCCTGCTAGCCTGCTCCTGCATGCCCTGCCCTATCCCACGCTCCATGCTCGCCCGCACGCATGCGTACTTACTACAGATATACATTGCTCTTTATTATAGGAATGAAATTTTATTTTTTGGTTTTTATCGATGTGTAAACTCCGGCGAATCACTCACAAATTGAATAAAGCCCGGAGGGCTTTATGTTAAATTTGTGAGTGATTCGCCGGAGTTTACACATCGATAAAAACCAAAAAATTAAATTTCATTCCATATAATTCCAACTTTGGAACAAAACAGCACATTTGTGAAAGGTTGTTGACAAAATTTAAAAGCCCACTGAAGAAAAATAGTTCTTAACCGCTGTCTATGAACGATCGGGCATCCATCTTGAAAATTCTGTCAGTTCAAACTTTGTTTTGCTAAATAATGATTAAAATTATACACTATTTGGGGCGAATATGTGAGTATGAGCTGATTGGGCTCAAAACAACTCCATTTAGTTTGGAAATGTTTTCCTATGTCAAATATACGTACAGCTTGCTGGGCTCATTGAAAGGCCCTACCACGGCACGGATTGGCCCTCGGATCGAAGCACTTACCTTCACAAGTCCTGCCTTAAATCTCGAAGTAGATCTAAGATCTTAGCGTCAATTTTAAAAGTGCGATTTGACAAGTTCAAACTGCGTTGAAACATTTCGTTGTTGATGTGAGCCTTGACATTGTTTTGATGACGATTCTCTTCAATGACGTGACCGTTTGTTAAGTGACGTCACATAACTCCCCATCCTGTTCATTACTTAGTAGTCAGGGCCCTTAGGGACAAAAAAATAGGTCCCGTGCGAATTGTGTGCCGATTTATGGTGACCTATATCAAAACCTTCAGTGGAGTCTTACCTTTAATTTAAAGGTGGTCACCCACCTCAAATCCGCGTCTGAGGCTAGTTATGACGTCATAAATATGGCGACCATAATAAGAAACTGCCCGTTAATAAACGCTATAGTTTGTGTTGATATGGTCATATTTATCCAACACGAACGCTTTTTTAACATAATATCAATTATTTTAGTCATATGATGGTTACACCAATGCTTTACCTGACTTTGACAATAAATTATTTATCGATAACTATATTTGCATGCAAAATACCGTAGATTTCCTATAAATACCCAGCTTAACGGGCCACCTTTAGACTGATGGCTGAGAATGTTATTGCTCCCCCTAGGGAATTTCGCAAGCTTATCCTATCTAAAAGAGGTTCCAAGCTGCGTCTTTTAATAGATGTTTGCACTATGTTTGCTGGGGCGTTAGTCTCTGACAGCCTGTTACATATGTTACCACATAAAAATATGAAAAAAAGAAGAAAATTAGAAGTTTAAGCTACAGAAAGATTGCTAATTATTTAAATTACTCATATGGTCTGCATATTGACAACTTTAGCTACATATAAATTCTTTTGGAGCAAAATTACAGCTTCCTGTGGTGTTATGTTATGTGTTCAATTAGATTACCCTTTAAATATGAAACTTGTGACCAATATCATTTACTTTTTAGCTGATATGTGTATTTTCCAAAATGTTTTGATTATTTTGTACTAACAAACTCATTTTGGTTAGAGAAAATCCAAAGTTTGCGTTTATACTTTAAATATAGTGTCTTATACGTGCAATTAAAAAACCCAAAGGCTATACCCAATTTTAAGGAGCCGAATTTGGTAGGCATCATTTAAGTAATACTATATGAAAACATTTGCTGCTGTTGGATATCTTGCATATTTGGGATTGTCTTATATTATTAAAATTATAGAATTTGCAGATTTAACAACAAGATTGAAGCACTTGTTAAAGGTTGTAACATATGTTACATGACATAATTAATGAGCAAGGACATTGACTTGATGTAAGAGATGATACATGTATTTCAGGATAAAATGAATATATTTCGCATGTTTTCTCAGCTAAAGTCTCCAGCCTCTGGTGCCTAAGTCTTAGGTATTGATGATTATTAAGCACCTTTACCTTTGTTACAGATGTTATGAATATTTGTTTTCAATATTTTCTAATCTGAATAATTCTAAAATAAAGATACATCCTGGAGGAACATAGAAAATAATCGTTTCACATTTAAACAGTACAATTTAGTAAATGACCCTTTCTAATGTAAATATTCTAAACCAATCCTTATCCAAGTCATATACAATATCGACTATTATTTCTGCTTCTCTGGTAAAATAATTGTCCTCCTCATCTCATAAGAAAAAAACAGAATAATCATCAAACAAGATTTGACTGCAAGCTGAGTATTGACCTGCTCCATCCCAAACTCTTTTAGATATACTCTATCGTATGTACCAATTCAAGGTGCACCGAATAGGAGATGTTTGCACACTGTAAGCATGGGTGTTAGCCTGAAACAGCTTGTTACATATGTTACTATATCAATTTGAGAATAAGAAAATTGAAAGTTTGAGCTACAGAAAAAAGACTTTAAAACTAGCTTATCAATGAACATTCTAGTAGTATGCAAATTACTGGATGACTTTACTATATATGGCAGCTGTTTACGGCTTCATGTTGTATTATGTGCGTTACATGAACTTAATTATAATTTAAAAATGGTAATTTTGGCTATCGTCATTTAGTTTAACGACTGTTCTGAGTCGGTTTCAAACCGTTTAAGATTATCATTATAATTTTACTCTTAATTCAATATTTCGGCCAAAGGCCATTTTCAAGAAAACATGCACTTCAATGTCAACTACAAGATGGTGGAACAGAGACCATGTAGTTGACATTGAAGTGCATGTTCCTCTTGATAAAGGCCTTTGGCCAAAATATTGAATTAAGAGTAAAATTATCATATGTGTTTAACATTGTTCCCTATGGAATATAAATGAATATCGTTTTAGATTAGGTTTAACAAACCTATACTTAATTGACAATTACAAAAACCAAAGTTAGTTTTTCTATCTTAAATATTTTGTCTTACACGAGCTAATGCACAACCCTACTCCCAGTTTTGCAGAGGAGCAAATTTTGTTTTCGCCGCTTAAATAGAACATATATAAAACAATTGCAGAGTCTTGATATTTTACATTTTCTTAAACAGTCTTGCTCATATATCATCAAGTTTTTAAGATCAGAACACTTATTAAAGATGTCAATGTGGCATTGGTGATGTCACAACCAGGGCTCTGATCGAATTCCATGCACTTTCAGGTGCTGATAATAACTAGTTCAATGTCAGGAAAGAGCAAGAAATCATATTGGCAGGCATTTAGCTATGCTGGAGACTCTATCCACGAAGCATTCTTTCACCTCGGCTCAGTGCCCTTAGAAAGCACTACGGCGGATGCACTAGAGTAATATATTTGTAAATTGTCCTGACCTCTTAGCTCTCGTTTGTGATGTCTAACTGTGAGTGTTTTACTTTCCCATTGGTATCCTGGGTTAGGTGTGGTACTTCATTGTATCGATTCCTGATCTTTGCCGTATTTCTTACTTTGTATTAGCCAGTCACCGATATTGTTCGACTCACTGCGTTGTCGGGGTGGATATTCGGGAGAAAAAACAGCTGAATTGCAAAAACTACCACTTCCAAGAGCTGTGTTTCTCGAAGGTGTCAAACGTGCGCAGTACCAGTGCATCATTTGGAAAACCTCATCTGTCATTAATCCTGACAAATCAATGCCTGACAATTATGGTTAGAAGCGGGACTGTGATAAATATTGTCCCGTTATGATGACATTGCCCATGTGCGGATCCAGATAGGATAGGGGGTCCCGACATGCCCCCTGGAACATAACAAGTACGTACATGGGTTTCTAAAGAAATTAGCATTTGGACCCCCCCCCCCCCCCGGAAAAAGTTTGACACCCCCCCCCCCCTGGAAATAATGGACCCCCTCTGGATCCTTGGTAAAGTATAAGTATAGTTTTCTCAGCAATAAAACCATTGGATCCCCCTCTGTAAACTGTAAAATAAGCAGAGGACTAAATAAGACTGACAAAAATCCCTGGATCCGCTCATGTTGCCTCCTGTCCCCGAAACCCCTCTGCAGCTGATAAAATGTAGTTGTAGCATGTCTGTATGCGAAACATCTCGGTGGAAGTACAAAGTAAACCATTAATATGTACTGATTTGTGTTGCCGTGGAGCAGAAGAGGACTCATGTAAAATATTGCCAGTGGTCAATATGCTTATGACTTTTGAACAACTATTTTCATGTGGATTCAGATATTTCTTTAGCCGTACCAACAAGAATGCCTTATTGTCCGATTTTGACCTTTGAAGACGATTCTACCTATAAGAATGCGAAAGATAAATCAGATTGTAACAGTTTTCTATTGGCCGTGCTATCGAAGTACAATGGGTAACTTGTAGAGGGTTTATCCTTATTTCCATATCATGAACTTACTACTAAGTAGACTCTTCAAACGTTTGATCCTTCAGGGGTCAAAATCGGACTATAATGAGTTTGGTTGATAGTGTATGCAAATAATTATTACTACTATCTTTTCTTTGAGTGTAGGATAAGCAGCTACAGATAAGCCAAACGCTTTTGAGCGTGACTCAATTTACAATATAGATATGTTGTACTAGAAAAAAAGGTTTTGGGGCATTTAATTACATTTACTATAAAAGCTTTGCCATACACATATGTTCTACCCGGACTGGCTCATTTTATGTATTCTGTACCAATCGTTTGAAATAGAAAGACCCAAAGGTCATTGGTCAGAGGTCGTGGTACATCTATATATATATATATATATATATATATATATATATATATATATATATATATATATATATATATATATATATATATATATATATATATATATATATATATATAAGCATAAGAGATCATATTTGCACCGTTTATTATCGTGTTTTCCATTCACTCCACTGTCTTTTTATTCTTAAATCGTGACGGCATTTACGTCCCACCCTCGAACTGACTTCACACTATCTGAATACATTTTGTATGTTAAGAGTTCGTATTCAGTCATGATAAGGCTGCCAGTTTATTAAAGGAATATTTCCATGCGTTGGAAATGGACAAAACGCATATAGATGTGGTATTTACATATAAGGCGTCATTTCATTGACGTCATCTTTTTGTTCTGATGCGAAAACACTATGGGCGACATGTTAATTTTAATTATTAACCTCCTAAGATTAAATTTGGTGCATTTCGACTGAAATTGGCAAACAAAATGCAAGAAAGTCCTGATCGCCATAGACTACAATGGACATACCGTTTAAATTGCACTGATACAATATGCGTTATTTTGATGACGTCATAATGACGTCCAGACGTGAAACCCAGATGGGTGACCAGATGATTTTCATTAGTTATCCCCTAAAGTGTGATTTGGTATAGGTCACCATAAATCGGCATCAAATTCGCACGGGAGTCCCGATCGCCCCTGACTATAGAGTTCTCCCGTTGCTTTAAAGGTGCACAACCATGTTCAGCGTAAGGGCTTTTAAATAAGTTTTAGAACAAGCTTAACTATATTAAATCTGGTGAAAGTTATATAGTTTGATGTACAGTTCGTTATTATAGTCCGACCAGTTAAGAGAGACTGGGCGGTTCTTAGTAAAGACACACCCGTGGACATTTCCATTTTAAAATCGGTATGACAGAGTGTATTTATTTACCCGTGACACAGCTGTATACCTGTATATACATGTAGTAGTTTTGAGCCCATTGTGAGAAAAGGGCATCTCGAATTAATTTGGACAACAAGTAGACTGACTAGTCTAGATATATGAACTCTGACGATCTTTCGGAATTTTAACTATAAAAAAATAAAATAATGGTCCGCACTATAAATTGGTGAGCACACGAGAAAAAGGTTCTTATTACATCAGCGTATGGCGAAGGCTCCGACGAGCCTGCATGTACGCATGACCTCGCCAGGGCTTTCGCTTCTTGTATAAACAAAGTATACAAGTTGAAGAAGACTCCGAAAAACTTTTAGACATCTAGTCTCTCTGGACACGCCAGAATAAGCGATTATAAGAGATTTTTTCAGACATGCGATAAGACCAAATCTTATGTTTATATGCCCTTTTCTCATGATACAGATACTTAACCCTTGTCCCGCTTAATTCTAATTGGTGATTTATTATTATTGTATAAAGGCTTAAAAATCAAACCAGTTTTGCCATACAGACAGAATTTGAAGAAGTGCAAACCTACCCTCCCCCAAAACATTCACAACATATCCATCCCGGAAAATGAAAAGCAGCAGGTCCCTAGCAGCATACTAAAGATACACGTTTACCAGGCATGCTAACGTATAAAGTTGGTCACCCTTGTCGTCTGCGCTTCAGTTGGTTGCACGAGTAAAGCGTACATAGGCTATTACACCCGATTTACTGTAGACTAGTCTTATTTGACAGTGTATGACAGCGCTCTGTCTGACACGCCCAGTCTCTCTTAGCTGGACGCACTATACCAACACAATCTACCACTGTGATATCAAGGCAGTTACCACATATACTTACGCATGGGCTTTTATCGAAGTGTAAAAACAATTTAATTTTGCTAACGGACCAATAAAAATCTCCGAAAAAACGATAAAAGCATTGAATTGGAATTATTAAAACATTGACTTGTTCAGAATAACAATTCTATATGAGCCGTGACATGTGATTTCCAACAATGTGACATTTTGACAAATGTAGACTCAGACGAGCCTGTGCAGCCTCCATTCAAGCTTACAAACTCCAAATGGTGTTCAGTCAGTAGCTTAACACTTATAGAATATTCAAGCGGCAAGCAACGTCTCTGATCAGACGGCGCTTATGCGCAGGCTGATCTGAGCCTTTGCTAGTCGCACATACCACATTGTTGGATATCCCATGTCATGGCTCATATATTCTAGCATAGAACAAGCTTTTTGGGAAAGTTTATTCTTGTATTATTTAAAACCCCAGATAATTTTGCAGGTGTCAGGTGACTCGATCACAGGATCTAAAACAACCCTCAGTTGGGGCGGACTTGATTTAGCAATTTTTAGAGTACTCGGCGTACGCCAGACCATCCACCTAAACAAGCAAAACTGGGCACTTGGAGTACTTTGGAATAAATCAAGTGATACAAAATATGTCCAAGCATGCAGGCGGTGATTCGCCATCTTTTTTGAAACAGGTCATGTGACTGTTCTGTCTACACCACCTTGGAAGACGGAGTACTCCAGCGTACGCCAGCACAGATGTTCCAGCGCACTTGATTTCTGTTCTGTCTGTTCGGAGTGGAAGGAGTAAAGAGAACAGCTAAATCAAGTCTGCCCTTGGACACTATATGCACTCTTTTACTTGAAAGATGGACAATTTCTCCACGCATGCGACAAGGTCGTCGTCGGCGGTATGACCAGACCACTTTTTTGGCCTAAAAGGTTTTAGCCGGACCACTTATTTGGATGAATATGCTTTTTGAGCGGGTCATTTTTTTGCTTCCTCTAGACTCTTTGCGATGATCAAAGCTTGATTATTAATTGATAACTGAAGCGTGCATAGGTCAAAAATTGAGGGGGTTGTTATAAAAACAAGATTAAGAAACTGACATCCGTGTCAACCACAGTAATTAAATGAATATCGGTTAGAGTGAGCGTGCATCAACGTGTCCTTGAATCAGAGTGTTCTAATTAGAATCAATAAGGCTGGCCTCTATGATCTGCGAATGAACAGAAAAATAATATATATTGCTGTTTTTCACAATAAAACATACTGTCGTGTTTACCCATATTTATGTTGTAGATGTACAGCCTAGATTGAGTCTCCTCTCGGTATAAAATCAAACGTCATGTAGGCCAAGATAAGCAAAAAATTCCAGCGTAAAATTTTGAATATTTTTTATCCATCAGTTTTAACATTTGTTTGGGGTGTTCAAAAGAACAGCCTGATGGAAGCGGTTCTTTTTAGTATCCACAACATATGCCTTGGTAGAGATTCAAACCAATGTTATGGGTGCTAAACACGTCTCATTGAGACAGTTCTTTGAGTAACCACAACATATGTATGGGTTGACAAATAGGAACACTATTTTAAAACCTTATTTAGAGGCCTGAGGATGCTGTGTCCATGTCCTTATGTAGACCCATATACGCTTGTAAACATGTATTTTTAGAGTTGGAAAAAGCAGGAAACACCCAAAACAACAACGAAAACAGCAACAGATGCATCCGAATTACTAGCTGTTGCTTTTAGAAACTGTCACTTTAACTCGAACAATGGGCCAATCAGAATTAAAAAAAAGGCATATGGAACTTTTTCCCGCACTTTTTTGTTATTTTAGATGGCAGGCATAGCTTGGTCTTTGCACATCCACTGCTTATTATTAAAGCGTATCTAGGGCTCAAATGTATACTCAGAAGAAAAAGTTTAGTCAGTATTTATGTTTTCTCATAAAATCAATAATATTGGACATGTATTCATGAGTTGTATTATCGTAACTTTACATTTACCTGTTTATTGCGTAACAAATAATGCCTCTGTTTGACTGTTAAATTTCAAAATACACGATGTGCACGTGCTACGGTAAACCTGCAGGGTTATTTTCTCATTTACTGTTCGATATTGAAAGAGAGTTGTTCATATTGCAAAAAAATCAGTGTGAACAAGCTTAAGTCTCCGTCCAGGCTATCAACAAATTACAGAAATACCGCGTTCTGACTTCTTGAAGCAGGTTAACGTGTTGCTGACGTGCCAAGCAGTTTTGGATGTAATGAACAAACAATGTATTGTCTTCAAACACGTTTTCGACATTCTGGCAGTAAAAATGATAAACCTCCGTTAGTGAGACCACGGATAACGACACTACTTAAAGTAAGGGTCATAGTGACGTCATCATGACGTAATCGCTTCATGGCCGCTTGGAAACGTCTTTAACACCTTAGACATGCAACAGGTACGACAATTTCCGTCTTTGCTGCCAGAAATCGTCTGCAGGGCGCTAGACTGATTTTTGAGTTTTGAAATTTGAATTTTGATATTGAGCACTTTGTGTAATTTTGATGAAGAAAATGGGTATATTTTCAGAATGTTCTGTTAAAAATGTTCACAATTGTAAGAAATTAAATGCATTTCATATTAAGTAAGGTTTTGTCAATATTGAGACTGTCTTACAAAATCATTGCTCACAGTGTCTGTACTGACTAAGCCTTTTTCTTCTGAGCATATATATATCCAGTTTCCATCAGCTGTAAGTACAAAATGTAGTTCTGATATTCTAGATTTGTTACAATGTTGGCACTTTTTTCTTTTTTTTTTAAAAAAATGGCATTTTCAAATAAGGAGCTATTTTGTTCTTTAGTCAAGCGATGGGGGGGCACACCGAGCACAAACATTTCTATGTTTTAATTGCTGAGTCAAAATCTTATGGGCCGCCACCACTATGAGCAATATTTGTCAATGTAAGTCTGGCGTCTCGTTTAATCAGGTCTGCCATAGCAACAATACTAGCACATGTAACAACAGGTTAAGGCTGGCTAGAATGGGAACTATCTTTGTGGCTAGTGAAACTATCTTGACATTTCATTGTCTCTATTGTCGGTTGCTATATATAAGTATGATATAGCACAGCATTTGATGAATATAGTATTTAAAAGTAATCTTTGAAAGTATCATAAGTATGACCTGATCCACATCAGAATTAAGAATGGGGTTGGTACCGTGAAACTAGTTTCAGCCCTCCAGTAATTTTCTAACTGACCTTTCATAAAGGCGGTACTTTTTGTGGATATTTTTATTTTGTGTTTTTCTTTGTCATATTGTCGTGTCTGTGTCATGCAGCCTTGTCGTCACCTGCTTAGAAAAGGCTGACTTCTTGGCTCTCCTGTATGTGAGGTTTTCTTGTGTTTTTGTCACTTTCTCATACGGTATCCTTGGTCAGATGTGGTACTTGATTGTATAGATTCCTGATCTTTGCCTTCTTTCTCACTTTGTGTTTCTTTTAGATGAACTGTCAATATTCAGTACGTTTAGTACCATTTACGAAGTTTGTACATGTTTCATGAGTATTACTTTTTTCTAGGGGCTGAATGGCAGTTGCAATTAGTATGTTTTGTTCGTGTTAAAACTTAATAGTGTTCTGCTGAAAAAAATAAAGCAGATTTTATCACATATGCTGATAAGCTCTTTGGCCAAAATGCAAACGTCAGCTAAAACAGTCAGGTCATTTTGGCATATATGATCAATCGAGGCTTATACTAGAAAGTTGTTAGCTGAAGGTCCTGATTATTGCAGTTTAATCATATTGAAATGTCTACAATACTTACAATGCAGAGTGCATTTGCGGTTTTTGAAAACTATTTAAAGGGTCCTTGGTCAGGTGTGGTACTTGATTGTATCGATTCCTGATCTTTGCAACCTTACTTACTTTAAAACTAGTACTCCAAAGAATTTGGTATATGCAGAATTGGGTAGACAAACTTTACGCACAAAACGATTGGTACAGATAATAAATTACTGGTTTAAGATTTTGACTTCACAAGATACTAAATATATAAAGCACGTTTATAACTTAAATGTCGCAAGATGAAGAAACACACCCCAACAAGGTTAACTGGGCAGCTTTAGTCAGGAACTTGTTGTCAGAGCTCGGGTTTTATGAAGTTTGGGTACAACAGGGGGTGGGAAACTACAATGTATTTATCTCATTATTTAAGCAAAGGCTTACAGACAATTATGTACAAAACACTAATGCTCGATTACAAACACACAGCAGAGCTCGTGTTTTCAATTTGTTTGGATCTTTCCATTTTCATGATTATTTAAATCTTATTAGAGTTCCAAAATATATAAACACTCCTTGATAAAACTTAGGCTGTCATCACACAGATTAGCCGTGGAAACGGGCAGGTGGAATAAGCCACATCCAATACCTCTCGAGGAAAGGAAATGCCGTTTTTGCACTTCTTTGGAGGACGAATTCCATTTCCTTTTCGAATGCAAATTACACGATGGCATAAGGAAAACTTTTATTCCAAGATATTATTGGAATAGACCAAACTGAATCATTTAATTCAAACAACAAAAAGGTATTAACGAATCTAGGTACTTATATTTATAAAGCATTTAAATTCAGAAGTGAACAGGTAATTTCAAATTAAGTAATATTAATTGGTTGCAAGCAAAGTTAGGATTGGTTTATTTAGCAGTAGCTTAAAGCTGCATAGTCTGTAACTTTTGATATTTTTCGAAATTTTTTATTTTCTTTTTAAATCATTTGTAAAGGTAAAATTTAGTTATGTTTTCACAATAAATCTGTTCACTATAGCTGAAAACTCCAAGGAAAAGTGAATTATCTTATAAAACAGGTGTGTTTTTCTCTTGTTGGTAATTATTTGCGTCCCTCCAATAATTATAGACAGTTAATTTTAACATAAATGCTGTTGTTTTGATACTGATAATTTGTTAAGATTTAGGAAATTGGTAAAATGTTTACCTGAATTTTAGTTATTTTACTGTGTTCTTGAAAAATAGAAATATTAGTTCTAAAATTAAAAGATCAAAAGTTACAGAATATGCAGCTTTAAGAAGATACAAACATGTGAACACACACAAGGCCAAGACAGGATGCGCATGCTTGCAGCCAGCAGGGATAAGATACCTGCAGACTGCATGTATACATGTATAGAGGCATGAATGTGTGTGTATACCTGCGTGTATGTGTGTTGCATATTTCTCAATATTTTATTATCTTCTCATGAATACAGTATCGATACATCAGCTTATTGAGCGCTTGGTAGAGATATATACACAGTTGTACATCCATTTGTGTAAGCATAAAATACCACATTCATTTGATCATTGTGATTGTATTGTATTTAGATTGTATGTTAAGTTATTAAGTACTCATGGGCCAAACTTGGCTTATTGTGCTATATTTCTGAATAAACTTGTAAACTTGTAAAACTTGCTTATCCAACCTATTAACAGACATGTATCTGTTTCAAATGTATTAAGATGGAAATTTAATTTTATTAAATTAAATTTGCTTTTTCACAAAAATGTAGAACCAGGCAAAACAATGATAAAAAAGTATTCCCCTTAATTTGTTCTATTATATATGTTACCAACATGAATTATAGTTTTGTTTCACCAAGCTGGTCACGCTGTAGTGACTGAAATAGTATAACCACAAGGGGTTTGTATGTTGGGTGCTAAATATGAGACAGAATCCTTACGACAAACTCCAGTGTTTTTTTTTTCAAATGACAAAGATGAATGAATTTTTTTAATGTTTCACTTCTTGATTTGGACTTCTGCTTGGAACCGCTTAAACTGTTATAGCTGTAAGTTAGCTTGGGTACCTTACTGTTTTAAGCTTAGCTGTTGTAATCAATAACTAATTATATATGAAAATATTTGATGGCTTATACAATCGGTGATGGATCTTATAATTTTTTACTCTGTCCTTTTCTTTTTTATATTTCATCTCAATTGAGCAATTGACAGTAAAGTATAACGCCTTGTAAATGCCATTTTATGCCTAAAAAGAAGCAAATGCATGATGTGGCACAGGGATAAAATAATAATTTAAGCTTTTTCAAAACATAATTTGATAATGAAATATAAATAGGCATTAAAAATCCTACTTACACGATTCATAAAACATATTTAATGGCATTTTATGTGCTTTAAGTTCAAGTCTTCCCCTTTAAAGCAATCATGCTTTTGTTGAACTTCAACCTTATTTATATTATATGTTTAAAAAGACAACATTCAAAATTTCTGTAAGGTTGAGCTCTTATTTGGTTGTTAATATCATTTTCACTCACTAGCTGTTTGAACTCATATAGTGCTAACATTGCACAAAGAACATGTTTAAAAGAAAGTAACGTATATAACAGAAATACCAGGTGCCTAAACTAATTATTATTAATCTGCTAGTAGGATGCATTCAACTGACCATGATGATATGTAATAAAACGAACAAATGATAGTAACACTATAATATGAGTTCCCCTATTATCTAATGGTAACGTATTAGATTTTGGCTGTTGCATGGTTATGCATCTATTTATAAAGAGTTAACACACATAAGATTTTTTCACATATAATGTGACTTAGAAAATCTTAATGTATAAAACTCCCTCTCCACAGGTTTTGTGCTTTTGCTCGCCTAACTGATGTTTGTTTCTGCTACTGTACTTTTCGAAATCAGCATTACTAATTGATTTATTGTTAAATTCGTCCGAAGCATGTCATTGTCCTCAATATAAGCCATGCTATTTAGATGGTCTCTGTAAAGGTAAGGATTGATATTATCTCGGAGTGTCATAAGAAGAAAGGACAACATACAATGTATAATACAATTTTAACCAGTATAGGCTTAAACCAGTCTGTTCGGCGTAGCAATTTTGAATTGACCAATCATAAAAAGTGTATTGTCTATACATGTACACTTCCCCCCGCGTATTTGTCCTGCGAATTCGCGTTTCATGTGCGTTTCCAACGCATTGTACGTGCGTTGAGTTTAAATTGCGAAGAAACGCGAATCAACGTATTTCGAAACTCATGAATATTCATTAGCAGCCCTCAAACGCGTTTCAACGATAAAATATGCGTTTCTTCCTTTAGCCAATCAAATCGTTTTGTTACAACGCAGTAATGCGTAAACCAATCAAAATTGAGTTGACCTTGCTCAATGTTTACATTGTTATTCACGGTTTAACTTTGCTATAAATATTTCTGATAAGACTTGTCTTGTAAATCTCAATTCCCTCTTCCTTTGAGGTTTTAAAGCCAAGTTTGAATCAAATATCTCACTCCATTCATTGATCAATATTTTGAGCCGACTATCACGAATTTTCAGCAGAGAAATGATTGGAGTTACTCAAGGCCGAAAAATGAATATATAACAGTTAGATAACATCGATATTAATCAAATATAGATCTAAAATTAGTCTCTTTTAGTGCCCAATGTAAAATATTTTTCTTAAAACAACGACATGAAGCAAATAAATTGAAAATATGTCGCACTGCATTCAATTTTGTTTCTTGGGACTCGCATCAAACAATTTCGAACTTTCAGATTGGGTCAACTGAGATTGGATGCAAACTCTCCTTGTTAAGTAAAATAATCGAGCCAAACTCAATTGTTGACATTCTAACTGAATAGATCTCTCTCAAAAGAAAAAAGAAGGAACTCCTTAGCAAAAGCAATTGCATGTGCCCAGGCTTCACCTGATCAGTCCTAAAATAAAAGTAGCGCAGTATATCCAGTTCTGCCCATCTAACCTGCTCAGGAGGTGGAAACTGACACCATTTAAACAACCTGCATCCCTGCTCGACAGTGCCAAGGAGGTAGGTTTAGACCCCATTTAAACAGCCTGCACCCTTGCAACACAGTGCCCGGCAGGTAGATTCCAACACTGCTTAAACAGCCTGCACCTCTGCATCACAGTGCCGGCAGGTAGGTTTCGACACTGCTTAAACAGTTGCACCCCTGCAACACAGTGCCGGCAGATAGGTTTCGACACCACTTAAACAGCTGCACCCCTGCAACACAGTGCTGGCAGATTGGTTTCGACACCGCTTAAACAGCTGCATCCCTGCAACACAGTCGCGGCAGATAGGTTTCGACAACGCTTAAACAGCTGTACCTCTGCAACACAGTGCTGGCAGATAGGTTTCGACACCACTTAAACGGCTGCACCTCTGCAACACAGTCCCAGCAGATAGGTTTCGACATCACTTAAACAGCTGCACCCCTGCAGCACAGTGCCGGCAGGTAGGTTTCGACACCGCTTTAACAGCTGCACCCCTGCAACACAGTCCCGGCAGATAGGTTTCGGCACCACTTAAACAGATGCACCCCTGCAACACAGTCCCGGTAGATAGGTTTGGACACCGCTTAAACAGCTGCACCTCTGCAACACAGTCCCGGCAGATAGGTTTCGACACCACTTAAACAGCTGCACCCCTGCAACACAGTGCCGTCAGATAGGTTTTGACACCACTTTAACAGCAGCACCCCTGCAACACAGTCCCGGCAGATAGGTTTCGACACCGCTTAAACAGCTGCACCCCTGCAACACAGTGCCAGCAGATAGGTTTCGACACTGCTTAAACAGCTGCACCCCTGCAACACAGTGCTGGCAGATAGGTTTCGACACCACTTAAATAGCTGCACCCGTGCAGCACAGTGCCGGCAGATAGGTTTTGACACCACTTTAACAGCTTCAGCCCTGCAACACAGTCCCGGCAGATAGGTTTCGACAACGCTTAAATAGCTGTACCTCTGCAATACAGTGCTGGCAGATAGGTTTCGACACCACTTAAACAGCTGCACCTCTGCAACACAGTCCCAGCAGATAGGTTTTGGTTCCACTTAAACAGCTGCACCTCTGCAACACAGTCCTGGTAGATAGGTTTGGACACCGCTTTAACAGCTGCACCTCTGCAACACAGTCCCGGCAGCTAGGTTTCGACACCACTTAAACAGCTTCTGCCCTGCAACACAGTGCAGTCAGATAGGTTTCAACACCACTTTAACAGCTGCACCCCTGCAACACAGTCCCGGCAGATAGGTTTCGACACCGCTTAAACAGCTGCACAACAGCAGCACAGTGCCGGCAGATAGGTTTCAACACTGCTTAAACAGCTGCACCCATGCAGCACAGTGCGGGCAGATAGGTTTTGACACCACTTTAACAGCTGCACCCCTGCAACACAGTCCCGGCAGATAGGTTTTGACACTGCTTAAACAGCTGCACCTCTGCAACACAGTTACGGCAGATAGATTTTGACACCGCTTAAACAACTGCACCTCTGCAACACAGTGCTGGCAGATAGGTTTCAGCACCACTTAAACAGCTGCACCCCTCAGCACAATGCCCGGCAGATAGGTTCTGACACTGTTAAAACAGCTTTCTTTCTCTCTCTCTCTCTCTCTCTCTCTCTCTCTCTCTCTCTCTCTCTCTCTCTCTCTGAACACAGTGCCTTCTGTGAGGCTTGGACCCGGGGCCTCATCAACTGAAGACCCAAATTTAATCGAGCCAGCAAGAAGAGATTGATCGATAAAGACTTCAAGCTAAGTATTTGATCAAAATGCAGCAGGTTCAGGTTCTGAAAGCTGATCCCAAGGCCTGATAACACAGAATTACGGACCTGTTTGATATGGTTGGACTAAACACGATGAACTGGTCCACATATTTGAATTGTAACCGATGTTAAACAAATGTCATGGGATGTGAAGTCAGCTGACATGAAATATCTCGCAACGATGGCCATAAATGAGTGAGTGCCATTGACACAAAAAAAGAAAAAAAAAAAAAAAAAAAGAAACGATAAACAAAGCATTTTGTGGGATAATGTTTTCGCTGTTTTCTTGGTTCCAATAATAAAATTATCATTGATTTACATGTAACAGGTCTGGCAACGCAATTGAACCTTTTTGATTGGCTGTTCAACAATGCGTTTCAACGTGAATTGTACGTTGAACTGCGTTGCTATACTTGAGTTATTGATTGGTTAACAGGTAAATGCGTTGCACTGCAGTTCAACGCGTATCGAAAGTGGGCTTTGATTGGATTTTCGAAATTCGCGTTGGAAATCTAATGCGTATTACGTGCGTTTTCAATGCGTTTTCAACGCGAATTCGACAAGGACAAATAGATGGGCGGTAGTGTACATGTACCTTATACGATAATAAAAAATCTGATCAGACTCAGCAGAAATGCCCGACGAGCTGCTTTGGTTTCATTCACGTTTGTTATGAAGTGTTTCTCTCATAGTTACGCGGCAGTTCTGAAGAAAGATAATTTGAATTCATCTAAAAGTTAAGAGCCAATTAATATGATTAAGTTTGTCCTTTTCAAGCTGCTATATTGTATTGTAAACAGACCAGGGTTATTGCCCTCGCCAATATCTGCCTTTCCAGTTCCCATTAACGGACTCATTCAAATATTCATCAGATGACGTCGCGTCTGGGATTGAAATAATGCCATGCAATAAAATCGGTAAACTACTAGTGATTTACAGATTTACGGCAAACGTTGTGACGTCTAACAACGTAGCGTACATAATAACAAAAATATAACGTTTTTACGTCAGAAATGAGACTTCAAAGTATTCTTAATGTCACATGATAAAAAAAAATCCAGCATTCGTGCTACTGTATTTATCGAATTTATTAAACTCATTGCGAAAAAGAGCTGAAATGGTCGACAAGCCTCGCATTTAATCAATTTTCCCCAACTCTTTTAATAAATTGGTTAAAACATGAGCACTCATGTAAGATCCTCTATATAATAATGGACCTCGACGCGACAAAACCTGTCTTCGAGGTTTCTGCCAAAGCGAAAGTCAAACTAGTCTTCTCAGGTACAGAACTAGCTAGAGTATTGCAATTGTGCATGTAACAAGGCTGGCTCACTCCAGATAGCGAATAACAAAGGTGCTGAGCAGACTGCGCGGATGCGCAGGCTGGTCTGTACCTTTTTTGCTCGCACATCTCTAAGACTGGTCAGGTGAGGTGCTTGATTGTATCGATTCATGATCTATGCCTCTTTCCTACTTTCTTGCGTCGAGGCCCAATTATTGTCTTTTAACCTGTATGTTTTCACTATTGCCAACGTACATGTATACAGGTATCATAATGGGTCTCGACGCGAGAAAACCTGTCTCTGAGGTTTGCGAACAACAAAGACGCAGAAAAGCCTGCGCAATCGCACAGTCTGACCAATGCCTTTGTCGTTCGCTTAATGGAAATTATCATATCTAAATTTGCTACAATCAAATATTCAATTTTTCAGTTAGTATCTTAAGCTGAGTAGGCGGTATGACATTTTCAGAAGCCTCGAAGACAGGTTTTCTTGCGCCGAGGCCTAATTATGATATTGTCTCTGGGAGAATAAAGTCATGTATAAAAAACGATAGTCTAAGACTGTATTGTTAACTTAATCATTAGGAGCCAGTGACTATGCAACAACTATTTTTGTATATACAAAGATATTCAGAATTTACCTCCTAAATGCAGTAATAAAATGTGAAACTCAAAGCATTGCAGCTGAACGGAAGGATCAATTGGGAAGAAAGTTTGAATACTTAAAGAAAGGTGACAAGTGATCTGTTTGAAGAAAGCGTTAATAATGTCCTTAAAAGGGCATCCTTTGGAAGCAAAGACTGCACCAAAGAACTGAAACTAGAGTGTGCATATTTCCTGGGCCAGACTAGCTAGTGTCTGCCATTTAGGCTTCATCAGTGACCCTCATATAGTTTCAAAGTTCCACAATGAAACCCATGATCCCAAAGGACAAGAAAATAAAATCTGCACTATAGTGAAGGGCAGGGAGACGTTCTACCGCCACACAGTCCCAGCCACGAGCTGTAGTAAGGTCAAATATGTTCTTAAAAGGGCATCCTTTGGAAGCAAAGACTGCACAAAAGAAATAAGTTTGTTAAGAAAACGTAACGCTTGGGCTAGCTAGATACTTAACAACCATTTGAAATAGTTACTTTCTAGAATACAAAAGAGTGTGGAATGAAGTAAACGATAACACAAAGAAAGCTAAAATTGACTATAAGAAATGTATATGTTTGAATGCAAAGATTATGGAAACAAGTGAAAAACGACCGAATCCAAATCATCAATATTGTAAATTTGTGAAAGAAACTGACTGTACTTCCACAGAGACAGATAGTGAAAAAGCAGATGAACTCAACAATGTTTTGCAAGTGTTTTTACATGCTATGAGAATGTATCTAATATACCAGTATTGTAGGATATGAAAGTTAATATACCTTTGCAAACAATAGATATAAGAATGATTTAGGTTGAAATGTTTACGTGAGTCAAAAACCACTAAGTCTATGTGGCCATCTATGAGTTGTGAAATCTTTTCTCTGTTTCATCATGGTGCGTTAATTTGATTATCTTGTTTCTCTCTGATGATACATTGCAATAGTTAGAAATCTTCCATGCGAACTTAACATTTTTTGTGCTTCACCAACGGCAAAATCTAGGGCGAAGATTTGGTACCAGTGCAATGCATTTAAGCACCCCGTTGGCTTTGGCTACTATCCGTTTTAAGGCGATGGTTCTGTTGTTGTTGATTTGATATTGATTGGTACTCTCATTGTGTGATTCTGTAATTGTTCTATGTTTTGTTGTGCGTTACTTTATGTCCATTCTAGTTTTGCAATCATCTTGATGGGGAAGAGAGAGCTGTTTGCTTTACTTTGTTTGTCTTCCTGGTGTCTCGTAAATTTTGTGTGGCCCTACCTCTAGATGCCACGGGGTTGTCTGCAGTTTGTCATTACTGTATTTTCTGATCATACTCACTTACTTTTTTTGAACAAGCGGTTAACCAGTAATTCGTGCACATACTTGTAGCTGACAACAACCCTTCTTGAATCAATCAGCGGAAGGGAAGAGAATGACCGTGGAAATTATTTCATGATCAATCTCCACGAAAGTATGGGACCTGGCTGAGATCGAAGATTCCATATGTGACCAGACATTACTGCCTGCGCTACGCGTCCGGGACAAAGTATTTGATGGACAAATGGCACGTCAATACATTTTAGACCTCAACTGACAACATGTAGAAACTGATACCCACATTGTTTTGCACATAAAGCATGCTTGCGGAGAAATTGTTCATGTTTGTGAAGAAATTGTTTAGCCCATTATTGTTGTCAATTGCATAGATACTGACGTTTTCATTACACTGTTTTACCATATAGAAAACAACGAAGGGTATGTATGGATGGACGCTGGTCTTGACAGGAACAACGCCCGCAAGTTTGTTTATGTGACAAAGTAGTCTGTTATGCAGAGAATTGTGCTCAGTTTTAATAGTAGTAAATATACTCGCTTTTATTGGACATGACTATACATCTGCCTTTGTGAGTAAACCAGTTGATATTATAGAAAGGTCGGGTCGAGTCACGAATGCTTTTAAGGAACTTGGATTTTCCACTGGCATGACATTGTCGGTTTCTTTAGAAAATGTTATAGAAGCGTTTGTTTGCACCATGTATGGGCGTGCCAAATACACATGATAGTTTATGCTCACTACGTTGCTTTTAGATAGCTGGTTAATTTACTTTAATTGTCTTACTGATGTCTTTTGACTGTAAGTGTTCTGTGAATCTTCCTCACAATGCAGTGGGTTGGTCACTGAGTTTGTGATGTCAAATTATGAATATGTTCTTAAAAGGGTATCCTTTGGAAGCAAATAATGCATCAAAGAACTGAAACCAGAGTGTGCATATCTTCTGGGCCAGACTAGCTAGTTTCAGCCATTTAGGCTTCATCAGTGACCCTCTAATAGTTTTCAAAGTTCCACAATGAAACCCATGATCCCAAAGGACAAGAAAATAAAATCTACACTATAGTGAAGGGCAGGGAGACGTTCTACCGCCGCCTCACAGTCCCAGTCACCAGCTGTAGTGAAGTCAAATATGTATTTAAAAGGGTATCCTGGTAGAGTGCATGACTTGAGACCGAAGGGCCGCGGGTTCGAGCCTCAACAGCGTCACTGCGTTGTGGTCCTTGAGCAAGACACATTTATCCTACCTTAGTACTGGTTCAACCCAGGAAGTACCGTCCCTGTTTAACTGAACGATTGTTGATTGGACGTAAAGAATCAAATCAAACAAAAAAGGTATCCTTTGAAAGCAAAGAATGCATCAAGAACTGAAGCCAGAGTGTGAAGTTGTCACTTTCCCATTGGTATCCTGGGTCAGGTGTTGTGCTTAATTGTATCGATTCTTGATCTTTGCCATTTTTCTTACTTTCAGTGTGTGATTGTGGTACATGTATATCCTGGCCATACACATTTTACGTTTTTAGAAAATAATATGAGAACTATTCTTTGTCAAATATATAAAAATTGTATTGCCATCTTCAAAATATATTGTGAACAAATTTGGTAGCATATATTTTGAAGAATGTCCGTACATTTGTGTAGTTCTTTGTCGCTACATATGAGCTCTACTGAATTTGGTTGCATTTTGAAAGATGATCGGTACAGGATGAACTCGTTTGCTGATTTATAAATGAAAGATGATGTTGAAAGCGCCATGGACGATTCGACAGATGCTGTTGATTCATAAAAAGACATATACTCATCAGCTTCTAACTCAGATAAATAATAAAATAGTGTTTATTAGTTATTTTTAACAGAATCTCTGGTGTTAAGATACGTATAAAAGATAAAATGAGCCGCGGAATGAGATTTCCAATAATGTGGTATGTGCGACTAGCAAAGGCTCAGACCAGCCTGCGCATACGCGCAGTCTGATCAGAGCCTTAGCTAGTCGCTTGAGTATTCTATGATTGTTAAGCTACTGACTGAACACCATTTGGAGTTCCTAAGCTTAAAAGGAGGCTGAAGAGGCTTGCCCGAGTCTACACTTGTCAAAATGCCACATTGTTGGAAATCACTTGTCACGGCTCATATACTCATCAGCTTCTGACTCAGATAAATAATAAAATAGTGTTTACCAATATTTTAAACTAAATCTCTGCTATTAAGATACATAAAAAAGATAAAATAGTATTGTGAGAAAGACAGCTGTATTGGCACAATGCATGGGTGAAAGTTCGAAATTTCCAAAATTCTGAAGTTTTTAAACTTGCATAATGCCTACAAAAACGTTCGTTTCATGTTTAAATGGTTGTGTTCAGATAATCTGTAAATCAATCAGAGAAGCTATTATTATCTCCCCAAATCAGCATTTTGACTTTCTATGGAAAGTCAGCCTCAAAATCCTGAATTCAGGATTAATCTTGAAAACTTTCACACATGCATAATGTTGACAGGCAACAGCAATAATTACTAAACCAACCAAATATATTGGTCTTTTTCTTGATGAAAATAATATTTATTTATTGTATCCCTCAAAACGGCCTCATGTTCAAACACCTTCCTTGTTTATGCATGAATAAACATGTGTGATCCCTATAATAAGAGTTAATGACAACACCAATGTATTATATTTGATTGAATCATAAAGCTGCCCTTGCTTAAACAAATTTAAATCCTCCATTGACCAGACGCTAAAAGTCAATAGTTTTCGTGGGTTTTATAATTTGCTATATAATATATTTAAAAATCTTTCTAACGACATTAAAGTAAGAAAGTGATCGATACAATCAAGCACCACACCTGGCCCAGGATGTCAATAGGAAAGTGACAACTTCACAATAAGACATCACAAACGAGAGCAAAGAGGCCAGCCTTTTCCCAGCAGGTGACCACAAGGAATCAATAAACATTCCGTTGGGCATAGCACTTTTGTGTACCAGCTAACTTTTAAAGAGTTTGATTTTTTGTATTCATCACACCTTTCTACATAGGAACACACCTTCAAACGTTTTGGCCTCAATCACTGCTGGCTATCGGGCTATAATGATTGCCAAACATGCAAGGACATAAAGCATCCCAAAAAACAGGAGCAAGCACGAAACCGTCATAGACAAACGGAGCGTTAAAACTAAACACGAGGGTCCTTCATTGCCTGTGTCGATCACCTGAGAACGACTGTTGAAAAGGTCAAGGGAAAGCATTTCCCACTTTATCATTCCAGTAATGAATTAGAAATTAACCCATTTATGCCTAATGGAATTTCAATCTCTGTATCAATTGTACAAATCCATTTCGAATTTAAAGGTTGTCGGGTAGTAAATTTCCATTTCATTCAAAATTTTAAAAGTACATTCTGTAAGCATATGGTAGAGAGCCTGATCAGACGCCGTATTCTGTTTTAGCGGTCTGACTTTCTAGAGTGTTCGAGTGTTTCCCGTAATCTCGCACCCTAGCAGTCACTGACAGAAATTAAAACAAAGTAGCACTCTACACCTGAAACCACGAACAACCCCAGTACATATTTGTTCTTGTTTTGTTTTTTTCAATTTCTTATGCAACTGATGTCAAACATGTTTTCTTTCATTTCGTCGTATATCTTTTTTTATATAGAGGATCTTACATGAGTGCTCATGTTTTATTGAATTTAATAAACGAGTTGGGGAAGAGAGATAAAATGCGAGGCTTGGCGAGCATTTTATCTCTTTTTCGCAACGAGTTTAATAAATTCAATAATACAAGAGCACGAATGTTAAGATTCTATTTATCATATGGCATTAAGATTACGTTGAAATCTCATTTCTGCCGTTAAACGATATACTTTTGTCATTATGTACGCAACGTTATTATGAACGCGTAAATCTATAAACCACTAGTGGTTTACAGATTTTATTGCATGACGTTATTTCACTCCCAGAAGCGACGTCATATGATAATATAATATATTTCATAGATTAAGTTGTTACATGCACTTATAGCAATGTACGTCCGCTGTGACCTGTCGGTAAATCTTTCATTATTTCAATAGCAGTCAAGTCAAGCTTTACATCCAGGTTGTTGAATGATGTGTACATGTACTAGGTCTCAGCGTACTGAATACTCTCTAAGAAACATTGAATACTGCGTATAAGGAATTACAACCTCAGGTATACCGTAGGCATTTCTAAGTGCATTTATTTACGTTTTTCATACAGTTCACACGTAACAAAAGATGGAAGTCAGTGAACGTACTGATCTGCCCTCTGATCCTAGAAGAGATTTTGATCGTGTTAATTTTGAGAAAAGCTTTTAACAGTTTGGAAATGTAAGTATTTGATTAAGCGCTGCCCACACAATGTTTGTGATATTTTTGCATGCAACATGCGAGCTCTTAGCGGGGTTCAGAGTACTATTAATTACATGTACTTTAGCTGAAACTATAATTATTGGCTTAATGAAATTAGATGTTTCAACAGCTTACTTTGGACGCCACGGGTGATACCAGTTGTACAAATGTATACTGACGGACTTTAGAAACGCACCATTTTACATTCACTGTCTCTTTCACATGACTGATTTGAGGATGTTTCCTTTATCATTTTTGTCCGCTTACACAAAGTACCATGGTTTGCCATAATTTCGATTTGCTCATGCTGTTCATTCTGACGTAACAGTGACGTTAGTGTTTTTCAACAAGTGTTGCCTGACATATGTGAGTGTAATAACACTTTTAAGTCCCGTCCCACAGGGCTTGCGACCAAGGCGCAACTTCTCGGCGACTGTATTTGATTGCGACCTCTGCAACCATTGCAACTTGTTTTTTTACTATTTCTGGTATGGTCGCCGACTGGTGGCCGACCAGTCTCCGACAAATCGCCGCACATTCGGCGATCGTTTAGCATTTAGTCGGCGATCGGTCGGCGATTAGTTCAGAGTAATCGGCGACCGTCAGCAACCAATCGGCATCTGGTCGGCGACTGATCAGAGACTACTCGGCGACTGGATGGAGACTGTTGTATCATCATGTTTAAAAAAATAGCGTGTTTGGAAAGAATACAACCATTTCTGTTAGTTGACATCATGATAACACATAATTCTTGCACACTAGATAGGGACATCTGAGATTTTACCCTGGGTTAGAAAATCTTATCTTACCCATGCTATCTTACCCAGGCTGCAACGTGAGGGCTACATACATTGGTTGTATTGGAACTCACGCACATGGTCGTCAAGTGACGTCATTGTTATGTCAAAGTGACGTCATCATAACATGTCGCATCTCGGCGTATTCAGGAACTTCTTGGAGCCTTTTCTTAAGAATAAAATGCGGTATCTAATAGTGAGCAAGAAAAAGAATCCATTATTCGGGTGGGAGTACGATAGAAAAATCCGTCCCTCGGGATCACGGTTGCCATCACTCGGCAAGCCTCGTGATGCCAAACGGTGATCCTCAGGACGGATTTTTCTATCCTACTCTCACACTCATGATAGATTCTTATATTATTAAGTTAAAGTTGTTTCCGTTACAACATAACAGAACGCTGCAGTTGTGGTTGTGATGCAGGTAATCAATTTCAGATATAGAGGATCTTACGTGTTTAATCGAATTTATTAAACGAGTTGGGGAAAAGAGATAAAATGCGAGGCTTGCCTCGCATTTTATCTCTTTTTCGCAACGAGTTTAATAAATTTAATAATACAAGAGCACGAATGATAGATTCTATTTATCATATGACAAATACTTTGAAATCTCATTTCTGGCGTAAAAAGGTTATAGTTTTTTCATTGTGTGCGCAACGTTGTTATGGACGTCATAACATTTCCCGTAAATCTATAAACCACTAGTGGTTTATCGATTTTATTGCATGACGTTATTTCACTCCCAGACGCGACGTCATATGATAATTACTTTTAGCCTGCACAGAAATATGAAAAACATGAGTTCGTTTATTACATGTGAAGCCTGAAAGTGCTTATATGATAAATAGAAAGATACTTATGTTTGTTTGCTTTTTAAGTCATTTCAGGTCGGGTCTTCGTGGGTAGAGCCAGTACTAAGCTTGCTCTTAAGGACACAATACAGTGAATCTGCCGGTAGTGTGACTCGAACTAGCAACCGTTTGACCCCCGATCTAACGCACTATTTACTGAGTCACTGCGCTCCACATTAGACAGCTGTTTTCATCATCATGTGCAAGCTAAAATCTGAATTTTAATTCTTATATTTTCAGTAATATTATCAATCAAATATCTCATACTATCCTGCACACGACCTAGCGTGTTATCCTTATAAAATATTTTGTTATGTTTGTAACGCGGATGTTAGAACAGCCAGCCAGCGAAACACTTGTGCACAACATCATGGCGATACATGAATGTCATCACGCAGACGCTGATAAACAAAGAATGCTAGTACTGTCCTGCCAGCCAAGAGTGACAGTGACGTCATGTTTTGTTTACAATGTCATCAGGGACTTAGAATCGATAGATCACTTGACGTATTTATCCTATACACAGGAAAGGATTAATACACAAGTGATCTATCGATTCGCGTATGCTCAAGTGAAGTGTGCACGTTAGTGTTTTACTTAGCAATTGTAAACAAATTATTACGTCACTGTCACTCTTTGTTGACACGACAGTAGCGTTTTTAGGTGCGTGCTAGATCATGAGATTGTTCAATGTTTGGAGTCAAAAAATATTAACAGCTGAAATCTTGGATTTCATCTAAGGCAACTACAATAAAACTAAAAATACTGAGTCTTGGAAAAAATGGGCTATGTCATTATCATTTTCTTACTATAGGTAATATGCAATTCAATCTGCCCAAATTTTGAGAGCCTATTGCTATGATAATGTATAATTGACATCTGTATTTTTGTGCTTAAATCAAAACCATTATTAAGTGGAAAATATTGTATATCAATGCCAGGACCTTAGGGTTAAGAGGGTGGAGCATTTTTGTGACCAATTGGTTTTTCGCAGAAAGCCAAAGTTTCGTCGGGTATTCATCTAAGTACATAGAAATATCATGTTTTCAGCATAAAACTTGTGAGGGAAAGGGGTGCGTTTGCATAGAATTCGGGTCTAGAAGATCTCCTTGTATTTTTTATAAATAAGTACTCTGTCCCATGACTTTTGACTATTACCTGTAAATGTCTTATACACAGATTATATCTGTTATATTTCAAGTTCAATCAGTCTGACCTGTTCACTGAGGTGTATCATAACTACATACTGTATACGTGGTATTGTAGAGTGTTTTTAAGCTACGGATTTGATCAAATATGCGCATAGTGAGCTTTTATGATAAATTGTTTTTGAGAATTTTGACAGCCTTCCCCCCTCTAACCAATCATGCCATTTTATGTGATTCGTGTCATATTAAACTACAACTATAATTATGCAAACGGATTAGTTGGTCATGGGGGAAAGCAATCAAAAATCTTTCCTATTTCCTATATTTTGAATAGCAAAAGCAGAGTTGCGGTTTGTGATTGTGGTATTTCCCGATCATACTCACTTACTTTTTTTGCAACCCATATTTTTTAATCAGTACTTGTCCAATTTGTGGATAACCCGAGGGCTGACCCTACTATCTGTTCCATGGGCAAATATCGTATTTTAAACTTTTGTTGGGTCATTCGAGGTCCTTTGTTCTGAGAGGATAACACTTTCGTTAGTCACGAAATAAAAACAACAACAGTTATTATACGATACTCTTGTGTGTAAAAGCTCACTTACCTCACTCTTGGTATAAAGAAATACAATTTTAGCTGTAAAATGGTTTTACAAGCTCAATAAATATGTACTCAATTATTTGTAAATTACTATATGTTGCATGAAAATGATAAAGAATTACTGAAGTTAAGAATCATGTTGAAAAATCGGTATGTTCCTACGCTCTTGGGCCATCCATTCTTCATCCAATATGGCTTCCTTGAAGGCACCAGCGACCTTCAAGTCCCCATTAAATATCATTAGACTTGTTCTATGTAACTTGCGATTGATTCTCAAAGGCGTGAAGAGGCACGTGATAGTCGTCGAAATTTGGTACAAGACGTTATCACTTTGTTATCAAAATAAACGAACACCACACCAAACATGGGCAGCAGCTTCACCAACTAGGTAATTAAATATACTCATTGCAATAATTGAAGGACCAATATTATCATTGATACATGTAATAGTAATGGATTTTGTGTAAAACATAAATTGAAAATCAAATTTACGGTCTTGTCTAAATTTTGCGGACATCTTTGAGGCCCTATATCTTATGAAGATGGTATAGAAATATTACTGACATGAATTCTATACCATTTTAAAACTTGACCTTACTGTGTTGGAATGACATTTTTTGTGTCTGCGATATGTGCAACAGAACTGAATGAAATGATTTAGTAATGAGGTAAAAATGCTAATATATCTGTTTTCTCTGGTATGGCTGATACCTCTGATATCAGCATGAGTTAATATGCTGATATATCTGTTTTCTCTGATATGGCCGACATCTCTGATATCAGAATGAGTTAATATGCTGTTATCCTTGTTTTCTCCTGATATGACGGACATCTTTGATATCAGAATGAGTTAAGATGCTGATATCTCTGTTTTCTCTGATATGGCAGGTATCTCGGATATCAGCATGAGTGAAGATGCTGATATATCTGTTTTCTCTGATATGGCGGATATTTCTGATATCAGAATGAATTAAGATGTTGATATCTCTGTTTTCTCTGATACGGCTGATACGAGGGTCAGTCAAACATAACTGAGCCCTACCTCATAAAATTTGAATTAAGTAAAATGGACATATATTTGGATGATATTTCATTGAAGTTATATGTCATCTATTTAATCTCCTGATTTATTTCTGTTGGTAGGCTTTTTGTAACGGTTGCTAGGCAACAGAATATGCCCTGTCAGAGGGGTGCGTTCACGCTATGATACATCTAAATCTAAGCGTTGCTATGGAAACAGTAATGTTAAAGCAATGCTTTATTCACTGTCGTCTGATACCTTGAACATTTACCTATTCCGTGTCACAGAAAAGAAACCAACTGAACTCAAATTATAGATACTGTAGTAGTTTGATTTCAGAATTTATCAAATTTTGACATGCCTGAAGTCCTATAATTTACCCCACCCACAATCATATTTACACAATTTTAGTAGAAACCATAAAACATTAACATAACAATGCTTTAACAGTACTGCATACACATACCAACCCTCAGACATATTAAGTTCCTTGATTTAAATGCACAATTTCGTTTACATGGCAACACACCCCTCGTGAATTTGAAAATTTGTGGAATTTTGGAGTTTTTTTGTTGCTAGGCAACGCATACACTCAATGTTCACCTAAACATTAACAAACTTAGTGTAATGAAAAGACAATATGATATATGTTATTCAAATAAGTCGCAAATATGCCTTTCACAAAAAATATCAAGCACACAAGCTTTTAAAAGACATACTGTAAATTCCTGGTGGCTGAGATCGTGAAACCATCGTTCTGACTGACGATCTTCAGTTGCCTAGCAACCATAAAATAAGCTTCACTAGGGTATTTTTAGGGTTAAAACATCTATGACATATTATAATTATAGAACATAATCACATTGGTTGTCTACAATACCAAACTAAAATGTTATGAGGTAGGGCTCAGTTATTTTTAACTAACCCTCGTACCTCTGATATCAGCATGAGTTAAGATGCTGATATCTCTGTTCTCATGGTGTTTGAACCATGTCGATGGCACTCCCTCTTCCTGTGAGAGACTATTAGCCGTGTTGGCAGTGAATTAATGACCAGCCTATTGGAGTTTGGCGTTTGTCTGTAACAATCTTTGTGCGATTTGTCGGTACATCTTACTAACACTTAGGCGCATAGAATGATGATGGAAAATCTGATTCCTGATGGCCCAGTACAAACATTGCTATCAGAAAGCAAAACAATACCAAAGCCCCATTATCAGAGTAAAATGTTCAATTCCCAGTATAGTGAAAGTGTTTAGTGAAATCTTCAGTAGGTAAGCTAAACTTTTATAAGCTCGGTCAGGTGTGGTACTTGATTGTATCGATTCCTGATCTTTGCACCCTTACTTACTTTATTTTTATGTCACTTTCGTACTGCTCGAACAACCACAGAAAACATATTTACCCCACCCAATGCCTTTTATATTATGGGGTTATGTGCATTTGAGACACAGTTATGTCAGAATAAAGCGCAATGATTGGCTGCTTGCAGACGTGTGTGCAAGCAGCCAATCATTGCGCTTTATTTTGAGTTTAAGAATGAACTCAGTTTTTTTAACCTCGGGTCCTGATCTAAAGCAAAGTATTAGTTGAGCCAAAGTAGACACAGTCAAAGACATGCATCAGGCACCAACCCACTGGGAGCCGTGTGTGTGTTGGGGGGCTTAAATCTATTTTACTGGCCAAACCACTATATCGTATCATTCTTTAACATAAATGTAATCAGTAGCAGAGAAGAATTTATTCACATGCTATTTTTGCATGATTTTCATGCCCGGATCCAGAAAGTTTTGTGAGAGGGGTCCAACTCAACTCTGACGATTTTTTCATTGCGTTCACCACTAAAAAAGGGCCAACGATGAAACGTCATTTAAATGGCATTCCACTGGCGGGCAAATGATGGACCAAAATTGAATTCTGGCTTGATAGCTTTGTGATTTGCCAGGGGAGCAGGACCAGTATTGCTAAGGAACCCTATACCTTTGTGAGTTTCCAGGGAGGGTCATAAACCCCTGTCACCCCCTATGGATCCGCGCATGTTTGTATCTAAATGACTTCATGAGAAATGATGTCTCCCGTCCCTGCGTATGCAATGAGGAAAATATAACTTATGTAGCCAGCGAGCACACTTACTGAATATAATAAATTCGCCAAGTACTTAACATATCAATTAAGACTGTGCGGTTTAAAATAGTTTTTCAAAGCTACTTTAATTTTACTGATTAATATGCTTCTCAATTTATCCATTATAAACGAATAAAAAAATGTAGAACTGCCAAAATGTGCAACTAATGACTGTCATGTAAGTGAGTTCTAAGCTTCGATCTTGTCGTTAGAGCCCTAAGTTTGAAATAATGTACTATGAAATGATATTCTTATGCACTTGATTGTGTATTGGATAAAATCAAATACTTGAAGCAGCATATTCTGCAATATACTGTTGGAAATATTTGATGTCATTACTTATGCCACATTTTACGGCTCTACGCCGTCCATATATTATCCGATGATATACCTCTTCATAGGAACATTTGAATACTTTTAAACATTTTAAAATGCATTTTCAATCATATTATCCATAAAGTAAGTGAGTACGATCAGGAAATACCCCAATTAAGTGATAATCACACCATGCAAACCCACGACAACGTGTGGAAGAGCAAAGGGATACTTACTTTCACAAGACATCAGTAAGACCATTATAGTAAAGCAACTAGCTCTATCTTCCTTGTAGAGATGGTGATTGCAAAGCTGGAAAGAACACTAAGTAATGAATAACACACCAAGGACTAAACAGATATGCCCCCAAATCAAAGGGAATAACGTTATACAATGAGTCAACAACAACATTACTACCGTCTTAGAACAGACAGTTGCCTAAACCGGGGGGGGGGGGCTTAATTGCATTTTACTGGCGCCAAATCATGAGTCCAACACACAAAAATCATTTAGCTTGCATAGAGACTTCGTGACTTATGCAATGCATAAACTGCATCTCCATAAAGGACTGCTCCACTGCCAAGTGCATTCATTTTCCTAATGATTGCCTGAACTATTTTCTTATTCATGCGGACAGGAACTGCATGCGTAATCGGAATTATAGGAATGAACAAAAGATATAATTCTTACATATACTATTTTGGGAGGGATTGGCCAGTAGACAAATAAAATGGAAGCACAGAACAAGCCCTGCAAAACACAGAATAATGCTTCTTGTTTTATATTACGAGGGTTGATCAGAAAGTTCGCGGAAAAGTGCTATTACATCGCATTGCTTTTATCGATTGCAATGAAAATTCATAGATATAAACTACCATTCATAACAAGTTGACTGAAATTAAAATTTAGAAAACGTGACGTCAGACGTATGAGCACGAGGCACCGCTGTGACGTCATTTCGCGGAAAGCGGCCCATCTGTACCCCTGGTTTGCTTATCAGGGCTAAAACTCGTAGTTGTGTTTGAATTGATTGGTATTTTTAATGGAAAGTAATGTTCCATCATACTTTGAACATAATATGAGCTTTTTTTGTTATTCTGATGCGCTATGCATTCAAATTAATGGGTTTTAGTCCGAAGGACTGGCCTAAAATGCGTCAATTTTTCGAGATTTTGTAAATTTTTAATAAAAAAACTTTTTTCTTGCCAGTGTTCATCACAATAATTATAATATGGGACTTAACTATCAATATTAGATCTACTGTCCTGAAAAGGGGTGTTTTTTGAAGTGTGCAAATAGTTTATTTTAACGGAGTGGCTGCTGCCAGTTAACTGGTAGCAGCGATTTTACGTTTAAATGGCTGCTGCCAGTTGACTGGTAGCAGCGATTTTAACGTAAAATAGCTGCTGCCAGTTTAAAACTGGTTATAGCCATTTTAACGTGAAATCGCTGCTGCCAGTTCGCTTCAGTATTTTTATTGTAGTGTGTATAGAAAGTTATTTTGCATCGACTGAAGTAGCAAAGTGTTAGTGAATGCCTTACTTAATGAGTCGTTTAACGTGTTTCCGAATTTGTTTCATGTTAAAGTGTGAGTATGGGCTATGTTGAGCTTCCAAAAACGTAAAAGAGTGACTATATAACAAACAAACAAACAAACAAATAAACAAACAAATATGTTGTTGCTAGTTTTGATTAATTTTAAAAGCGCACATCTTATTATGACGGAAAATAATAGTTTTGCTGTTTGAATCCCATGGCCTTTTCAATGGACCCAACAATGCAAGAAGTTAAACTAAAACATCTTCTGCTGAAATTATATGAAATTACAATCTCCTATCATTCTTCGGGAGTTAATACTTTGCAAAGTCACTTCATGTACAAAAACCTAAAGAGTTTTGTTAGTCGCTGTGAGTGCGTAAGCTGCTTCGATAACATGGTCGTAAACCCCGAAAAAAGGTTTACTCACGACGCGGCTGAAAAAAAGTTGGGTTCTTGTTTTTTGGGTCGGCTTCGATTGATTTGTCTTTTGTCACTTGTATTGTCACTGCGTCTTTGTTTTCGCATATGCAAAAACCCGGGTTTATCACAACGAGGCTCATATTATTTTATGGAGAACTTATTGAAAACTTAACTTAGGATAATGAAGGTAAAACGCTGTTCTTTTTGAAAAAAAAACTTATGAGTACGGAGACGTTCACGTAATGCAGGATGCACAGGACGATCGTAGTCAAATATGTTTAAATTATGTCACAAAAGGGCCTAATGTATTTGCTAACAATAGTCGTTAATTTTATTGTTGCTTTCTATACAATGTTTGTACGATATATATATATGTTCTTCAAAAGCAAAATAAAATTAATAAAACTTAAAATCCCATTTTGTTTCCAAACTCTCTTTGAATAATTACATGCGCGGATCCAATGGGGGAACTGCGGATCCGGACCTCAGAACCTCCATTTTAAATTGTGCAACTTTGTCTGAACCACCCTGGTCTCCAACTAGACACCCTCTCCCCTCCTGAGACACATTTCTGGATCCAGGTTTACATTATTGCATGTATAAACACTGGTTTGCACCATGCGTCACCGACTCAAACCTTCTTGTCAAAATAAAAATAAAAATTTAACTGGAAGCAGCGAATTTACGTTAAAATCGCTGCTACCAGTTAACTGGCAGCAGCGATTTTAACGTAAATTCGCTGCTGCCAGTTAACTGGTAGCAGCGATTTTAACGTAAATTCGCTGCTGCCAGTTAACTGGCAGCAGCGAATTTACGTTAAAATCGCTGCTGCCAGTTAACTGGTAGCAGCGATTTTAACGTAAAATCGCTGCTGCCAGTTAACTGGTAGCAGACCTTGCCTTATTTTAAATAACTGACATGCTAAAACAGGCAATGGTTTTACAGAAGTTGAATGTTTTGCCTTTTTGACAGTACTGTTATTCTTTTCGATTAAGAATACCATCCGTAAGATATAAATCTTTGAAAGTTTGCAAAGAAGAGGAGTAAATATGTCGTTAAATATGCATGGAACGCATAATGGACAATCACAGCATAACAAAATTTTACAAAACGTTGAAGTTTAATTGGTTGTGTAGTAAAACGTCAAAATGCAACGTAAAATGGGCTGGTTCACGCTATATAGCTTTGCCTTGACGACAGCTGTAACGAACGAATACGACTAACACCAAGCATGTTGTAACCGATCAATTGCATATGTGTTGCAGTATTGTGTGCTGTAATTCCAGCTCTATTGATCAAACGATGTAGAAATGACAACTATTTTCCGCGAACAATCTGATCACCCCTCGTAGTTACCCAAAGGCAAAATACAAACAAATAAACATCGTTCTATTGCTACTTCTAGTACATGTACTACTACTGACTTGTCTACACTTGTGACTTCGTGCCTCACTGCTATTCAAAGTAAGCAAGGGTGCAAAGATCAGGAATCGATACCATCAAATCCATTTTATACAATACTGTGAACAAAATTATGAGAGGAATGGTAAAATGTACTTTGGTCTAATAAAACTTCAATTAGGTTCTTAGTTAATTATATTCTAAAGAATTTCTAGCATCTATTGTGTCCACATATGATTTTCTACTCATTTAACTACCTCAGACCCAATATACACGGACTGGAAACTGACATACAGGTAAATGTATTTATTATATAACCTATAAATAGACATATTTTGATTGGCCCAGATGCCTATCCACTCGAGTCCATAAAACTACATATCACATGGGCTGCTGGTTTTTCCCATTCAATATTAGTTACTAAAATAGACTTCATAGAAACTTTCCATAACAGGTGTGCTTTCAGCACGAAACTTGCATGATTTGCTGTAAATACAATTCAGTGAGTGACAGCAGCACGAAATTAACAAGATTTGGTGTTTCATCATATACATGTAATTCCGACTTTGCTGTTGAATATAGTAGTTAGCAGAACTCTTAAATGAACTAATGAATTCTTCCTTCTGGGTTGATGCAATAAACTTGGAATGGTCCATTTTATAATTCAATGGGTCACATGTTTTAATTTCTAAACAAATAGGCCTTGAGCTGGCTATAGACCCCCCTCCCCCCCCCCCCAGGGGGAATTTTGTACACAATGATTTTCTGAAACTACATTATATAAGACACAAAATAAAATATGTTAGCCCTCTGAGAGTGGCAGCGTTAACGTGTAACATCACGTTATATACGTTACCCGCCAAAATAGCATTAAATGTCCCTGATAATGTCTCAACCATGACATGTTCGTACATATTTGCATGCTGACACAGGTTTATGATCTTCTTATAACACAGTTACATATTTTTCGTATTAATTTTATAAATATCTTGAGCTATTACCGTTATATACGTTACTTAATGTTTCCTGCGTTATTTCCTAGTATCAGTATGGTATTTATTGAATATACTTGTATTACATCTGTCAGAGAATATATTTAAGGCTGCTACTTAAATGATTTAAGCTCTTTATAATAGTCGCTTTCACTATTTTTCAGGCCCATGTTATGTATGTTACCTTCAAAATAGCATTAAACATTCTAGTTAATGTCTCTCACAAGCCCTGTTTATACTTATTTGCATGCTGGCACAGGTTTATGTACTTCTTCTAACAAGGTTTACCTATTTTAAGTATTCATTTAATAAATGTCCCAAGCTTTAACTGTTATGTGTGTTACCAAATGATACATAAGCTATTCTGAGTATCTGTATAGCAGTTGTTGACTATACATGTATAAAGTCTGTCAGAGAATCTAAGAAATGGACAGCTCAGTTCTGGGCAGGGTATATGGATATAATTCAGATGGTGTTCACACTGATTAGGGCTACAAAGAAAACAACTTTGAATTGCATGTCAGCTCTATCTGTATGCATTGTTCCCAATGTTAATTGCAAACGATCACAACAGATACGCACAATATGTACCTGTGTAACTGATTACACATATAAATTTATCTGATACACATCGCAGATGCAAAGAACTCGAACAAAATGGGTTTATTGTGACACGACCATTGGTTCTTTGCTTGAGAAATGCTTTTGAGATAGCTATGAGGCAAACAATAAAGAGGTATTATAGGCTTCAGCAACTAGAACTACGCTTCGTACTACAGATGGAATGGTGTATTACTCATCACATCAGAGCTCAATATATTGAAACAACTCTTCAATGCACTGAAATGAAATACGAATACTAGAGGCAGTTTCAGGCTTCACCAATCCTTTTAGTTCTAGTTTTGAAGACAATGAACTGTGCTTTTTTGTCTTTCGGTGTTCCTGCTAAGCCTGGCATAGCTAATATCTTATTGAGGCTGATGACATTGGCAGGAAGGCTGTTGCAGACTGCATTGAACCACTTTTAGTTAAAAAAATCTGTCTTTCACAACCCCATAAAATGCTACAAGCTAATAAAGTTTTGAGGTTTGTGAGGTCAAGCAAGAAGATATTGTCCAATTTACAAAACATAAACAGCCAGCAGCTAAGGGCTTAAAGGAGCGTCTTTGGTCAGCATGACGTCTTTCTATTGGACATATTATTGACCTTGAGTTGACACTTCGGTTCCTTCTGGGACCTGTACCATGGTCACTGTCAACTCCTGATAGAATTTCCAACAAAACTGCCAAGTCCAAACTTCTGCATGGCTTGCAATCACACATTGAACCAACATTAGATTGGCCATGTAGTGCTGCACATAACTTTGATGTTAATGCCATAACTACAGAGCATAATAGCTTTTCCTGTCACCTTCAAGGATCTGATGGCACCAATATTCAACCAGGCACTAAAGGCAGGGCATGTTGGTTTTGTCACTTATAAATAGCAGCAGTCCATAAAGTCTCAGAAACGTCTTAGAAACATTCAAGTGGGGGGAGGGGTTCTCTATCAGTATAAATGGCAGCAGTCTATAAAGTCTTAAATTTCTAGTGGGGGAGGGGTTCTCTATCAGTATAAATGGGAAGGAAACAAATGTTACACGTTAACGCTGCCACTCTCAGAGGGCTAACATCTCCATGTACACATATACTGATAGAGAACTATCATTACCTGGGTGTTTTGTTCAACACTGGTGTATGCAACAAAAGGTGCACCTTCTGAATGTCAACAACATTGGCAAGGATATGGGGGAAGAGATCTACAGTAATACACTGTTTAACAGATTGTGACACTACCAATGTGCGGATGTGTTAGTACCACAGAAAGGTTGTTCCTACCAAACTGATAGAGAACCCCTCTCCCACTAGTTCATTAACATTCTAAGCAGGGTAGGAAAACAAATAGAGAACTGCTCTAGGCACTCATCGGTGATATGAAGCCCTAACATGTGCTATTTATGTAATTGTGAATAAGCTGCAGTACGACATGTTTCTGAAAAGAGTACCAAAGCCATACACATATACTAAGTCTTACTATTTCAAATGGCATGAAAATGAGATTACCTCCACCCTGCTTTTCTGTCCTTAAGATGTACATACAGAGATTGAACTATCAAGTTTTTCCCATGAAAACAAGTGAGCCTATTCAGATATGGACAAAATGTGTGTAAAATAAATGGGAAGGAAATCAAGTACCTCTGGGTGAAAGAAAACTTGATTGTACCCTAACAAAAGAGCCACATAATTATTTTACATTTTGTGTGATATGGGGTTACCATGTTCAAAACTCAACAACTCGAACCATATAAAAGATAGAAAAATAATATTTGCAGTTTCCAAAAGGTACATAAACATACTTTAATACAAAATGAGTTAGTAAGCACGTTCACATTAAAAAAAAGTATCAAACTATATTAGTTTCATAAATCATTTCTATAGGAATAATGAAAAAAAGTAACATACGTAACACTTTGGGGTGAATATTTGTTTTCAAAGGTCCATATCTGTGATGCAAAAATAGCTTTGTGGATGATATAGCCAAATTGTAAATCTTACCTTATGGTTTGCACTTTTCAGAAGTCATGTCATTTACTAAAATTATCAAAGATGTTGATGGGTAATATATATAATTGGCTGTTACAAGGTAATGGTGCAATTACCAGAATGCTAGCATATTGCAAAATCCTTGCAAGATGAATCTGATAGAGGATTAATATGCTGTTTAGAAAAATTCTTATAACGCTTGGATAATATACAAAGATTTGCTCTATAACTTCTACCTGATGGGGTTTCTTTGATCTTTTAAGTTGTTACTCGCATATTGCACTGTATGTTACAAACTTTCCATGAGTATTATGTTAACTATATTTGATGTCTCTATAAAAGAAAAGAGGGTTTATGGTAGTTTATGTTTTGAGTTACTTCCCCAGCAAATGAGCCAGAGTAAAAAGAAGTACATGGAACTAGTCCAGCATGCCAATACGTACAAGCAGGTCGTGTTGGAGACCATATCTTAAACGTTTAATGGTATTCAGAGAGTAACGTATGTAACCTGGGCTGTAAAATAGTGTAAGACACCATAATAAGGAACTTTAATTCATTTGAATAGCAGCCTTATAGATTTACTACATTCACTGATGGATGTAATACATGTATAGTCAATAACTGCCATACTGATACTTGGAAAAAACATATGAAACACTAAGTAACATATACAACGGCAAAAACTCAAGAAATTTATAAAATAAATGCTAAAATTATGTAACTGTGTTATAAGAAGTTCTTAAACCTGTGCCAGACTTCAAAAAAAGTCTGAATATGTCATGTTGGAGGCATTTTCAGGAACATTTAATGTTATTTTGTGGGTAACGTACGTAACATGATGTTACCCGCTAACGCTGCCACTCTCAGAGGGCTACCCTATTTCATTTTGTGGCCTTTATAATGTAGTATCTAGAAATCATAATGTACGAAATTCCTCCTGGGAGAGGTGGGGTCTATAGCCAGCGCGAGGCCTAGAGAATTTTTACATTTTTGTGTGATATGGGGGTACCATGTTCAACATCTAATAACTCAAAAAGTATATAAGATAGAAAAGTAATGTTTGCAGTTTTGAAAAGGTTATTAAAAATTCTTTAATATGATACCAAATTAATGAACATAAACTGGTTTCAATAAAATTTAAGACAAACTACATTAGATGCATTTATCATTTAAAAGGGGGTTCAATTAAAAAATGTAACATACACTACATCTGGGGTGACTATATTTGTTTTCAAATGTCAAAATCTGTGGCCTAGTAATAGCTTACTTAGAAAATATAACCAATTTGGTAATCTTACCTCATCTTTTGCACTTTTCTGAAGTCTTAAAAAGAATTTTAATTATCAAATATTTTGTAGGGTAACATATGTAACAGGCTGTTACAGCTTAACGCTGCCATTGTCAGAGGGCTAACATGTTGCAAAAGCCTTGCAAGACATGGGGCTTTAAAAAAAATATGGTCTACAAAATTCCCCCTGGGGGGGGGGAGGTAAACCATATCCAGCCAGTGGCCTAAAAATTGCAGTTTTTTCCCTGAAGATCATTTTTGTCTTAGCAAACAGTGTAGACCCTGATGAAATGCCACATTATGCGGCATTTAATCTGGATCTTCTCTGTCTGCAGTTGTAATTACAAATAAAGTATGCATTCATTCCTCTTTTAACAGAATGAAATCAGTTAGTCATCATGTAAAAAAAGAAATTCAAGACTGTCCAAGACATAGTCCATAGCCAAGATTGTGCTGTTGCTATTGCTTTTTTGTTTAGAGAAATTATATAATAAACCAATTGTTGACTATTGAGGCATTGGACATGATATGATGTCGACCTGAGAATACCAATATTGACCTCGGCTCTGCCTTGATCAATATTGGTACTCTCAGGTCGATATCACATCATGTCCAATGCCTCAATAGTCAATAATTGTATAATATTGGAAATACGTTGTCTAGGCTAAGCTATAAAAACTGACGTATGTTGAAGATTAAATTATCATATCTCCATTATTTCTCCGTTTTTTGTCTGCATATCTGTGATTTTTCTTCAAAGAGCAACGGTTCAATAAACTATCTTTAAGTCTGTATTGTTATATTTGTTGACTGTTTATCCGTATTTATGAACATCGACAAGAAACCGAGTACCATTTTTAGCTATTTTCCGCACTTTTAGCCGAAAATCGTCAGAAAACAACCTAAAAGATGAGAAAACTTCAATTTCTTTAACTGTAACTTGTCGTATTTTAACTTCGCATACCAGGAGTAACTTCTTACAATCTCTGATATGTTCAGAATCAATTTTATTGGCTGTAGTACTGTGAAATAGCGCTAAAATGAAGGCTCGACAACATAACTTTGTATTTCCGCTAGTGACCAGTCCGTTTATTCTCGGTCCGAGATACTACATGGTCCCATAATCTAACCAAAGACAAACTTACTGAATTATTTGAACACTCTTTAAATGGAGGGGCTCTCTCTATTTGGTATATAAAGTGAAAATGACTTTTTTTTACGTCTGACCAACCAAATAATATAATTAATGGTCATGTTAGAAAGTTTGTGACGCTCTCCACTATCTTTTTTGATAACATAATAGGTTTGGTTCTAAACTTTAGACACATTGTTGGTATGCCAATACCAAGTTGCGTCCCTCTTGTTGCAGATTTGCTTTTATTTTGTTATGAGAGATGTTTCGTGCTTTCTCTTCCTTGCAAGAATCGGGCAGATGTTGTTGAAGCATTCAATTCTACTTCAAGATATCCGGATGACTTACTGAATATTGATAATCCTTATTTTGGTTGAAGAAAAGCTGTAGACATGTTTTTTCAATGCTGTACAAAACCAGCAAACGCGGAACATTATCTATATATCACCTGAACGCTACATCACAACACTATTTCAATATATGCAATGTTTTGCCAACGTTTTCACAACGTTAAGTTTTTGCCAGATTGAACATGTAGCTTGACTAATGTCTAGGAACTAGTATCTTTAGTCTAGAGTATCATGGAGGATATATAGCAGGTGGTACTATATTTTATCGAAGTCTGAAGTGACAAAGTCGACAAGCAGGACCTATAGTGTACGCAAGACATACATAAATATGATCGTCTATAAGAGACAATACCGCCACTAAGTTTGAAAAGGCGACCTAATGCGATTGGTACTCAGTATGCAGAATAGAGTGACAGTTTAGAGTGGCAGAGTTGATATACGTATACTATAAGGCATTGGTACTTTAGTCAGTCAGTTGTATGAATGCCATATAAGGACGTGTATTCCTTTCCCTATCATCTCAGGTGATACAGCTGAAATAGCCTTGGACTGGTTCTAACATAAGTTCGACATTGGCAAACTCCACACTCGGAAAGTTTGATCTAGAGCAGAGTTGTTGACATATAGGTAGGTTTGAACGTATATCATGATCGATAGGGACTGGTACTATAGTCCAAAGTAGCAAGACTCGCGATGTCAACATGCGTTCTCAAAGCCTTGCCTGGTAAACTTGATATCAAATGACACTCACCTAGTGCTCTCTATTTAGGGTGGTGTAAGTGAAATAGTCAGATATGACATACAAATTGTAATGCATGTTACGTATGACACCCCTGTAAATAGCTAATACTAGGTAATACTAGGTGAGTGTCTTTTGATATCAAGTTTACCAGGCAAGGCTTTAAGAACACTTGTTGACATCGCGGTGCTTGCAGAGCGATTCAACATGCGTTCTCAAAGACGAGCCTTATAAATTTGATATCAACACACGCGAATCTGGTATTCTATTTATCAGTTTACCCATTGTTTCACTCTTCAAACACGCGATTATGACGTAATTGTCGATTATTGTGTCGATTCAGTGTCATTGGTTTTCTAAAACTACACTATATATGACGCAAAATGACAAATTTTAATCCTCTCTGGCAGCTGGGCGTTACTGTGTTACAGCCTTGTTAACTATGTTACCCTATAACAGCTTCCAATCCTATTGTGCAAATACAAACCTCTACCTAAATCTTATTTATCGACATGCTGATGACCTTAAAATCACATAATTAAATGCAGCAAACAGTTAGCATGTATCAAAACAACCTCAGTCTATTATATTGCAGTTATTTACGTTACTTACTCTTCAAATATACTACTATTCAGTGGTATGTTATCACTAGACCATGGACTGCCAAAATATATCTAAGTGGGAGTTTATACACATTTTTTTTAAAACCACATTACATAAGCCACGAAATAAGGCATTATACATATTTATGGGTTAGGCGTTCCCCTGCAAAAACAGACTTTTAATACGTTACCCTAAAATAATAGGAAAGCCTATACAGTAGTATATATATCAAACTGTTTCTTATTCTTACATATCAATATTATCTTGTTATTGAAATTAAATGACTAGCAGTAAAAGTTTAACACATTTAGGCTCCTTTTATTACTGTTACATACGTTACATTTCTTTAAACACATTTTAGTGCAATTTAGCATATTTGAGGTTAAACTGCTAGAGAATGTAGATTTTTGCCATTTGAGGGCTCAATTAAATGAGAAAACAATAAATATTGCCTTTTTAACATAAAGAATTAAGTTGGATCAAACTCTGACAAAAGTACGGGTGATGAAAAGGAAGAAACTTGAACTCAAAACACATCAAATGCCGTTTCAATTAAGACTGTTTTATCGAATATATGTAAACATCACTTACAGAAAATGCTTGATTCAATGATCAATTATCTTTCTTCAATACTTAAATAATATCACTTAACTGCCTTACACTTACAGGTCCATTAAAAAAGTTATTTCACTACGCAATATTTCAAAAGTTTTTTCACATTTTTTATACATTAATGGTGTATGTTTTACCATACATGTAATTTAATAATCATGCAATTTTATTTCCATAAATCATATCAACGTATAATTGGACAGCATTTGTATATAGATATTTAATACATTCCAATAAAAACACAACAACATACTTAAATGCTTTCCAATTAAAACACAAAAACATACTTGTACGCCTACATAATAAAGTCAGTATTGGTTGCATCTTTCCTTGCTTAATAAGATCTGCAATTCTCCTAGGCATAGAATTGTAAATTTCTTCCAGGACGTTTGGTGCTACACTATATCACGCTTCACATACTCGCTTCCACATCTCTTCTTTTAAACACAACAGCTGGTTACCAACCTCTTTCTTCATTAGAATCAAAACATTCTCTATGGAACTCATTTTTGGCGAATTTTCTGGCCATTTAAGATTGAGTACTTTGTTATATTCTAGGAATGTTCTAAGTCTTTTAGAGTTATGGAGTGTCACAGTATCATGCATAAAGACATATCCCTCCTGTAGGAACACAAAACATTCACATGAGTCTGTATTTTACAGGCATCACAATCCAAGGACATTGTCTTGTTTGGCGCAAACAGAATGAGAAATACCATGCTAAGTGTATTCAGAGGAATGTAAGATCGCCAGTAAGTGTACAAGTCTTAGGAGCCATTAGCAGCAGAAGCTTAGTAAGAAAACTGGCAAAGATAAAGAAGCATGTCTCGTCTGAGAAAAGTAAATGGTAACATGGATAATGCAAAATACCAGAGTAATATTATTCATGATATTGAAATGACACGTCAACGCATTGTGTTCCAACAGAAGGGATACATCTTTATCCATGATCTCCTGCCATGCCATAACTCTAAAAGTACTAGAACATTCAAAGAAAGTAAAAGAATGCCCATTCTGGAATAACCAGGTATTTCGCTAGACATGAATCCCATAGAGTATAATGATAATATTGGCAACCAAATGCTGTGTAAAAAGAAAATATGTGGAAGCGAGTATGTGAAGCGTGGTTTAGAGTAGCACTGAACGTCCAGTAGGAACTTTACAATGCAATGCCAAGGCAAATTGCAGATCTTATCAAAGTAAAGGGAGATGAAACGATATACTGACTTTATGATGTAGCGTACACTGTTATTGTGTTTTCATTGGAATGTATTTTAAGTATGTTGTTGTGTTTTTTATTTGAATGTATTTGATAAATACATACAAATGTTGTCTGATTATACGTTGATGTGATTTATAGAGACAAATGGCACGAGCATTAAACAACATGTATGGTAAACATAGACCATTTATGTGTAATAAAAATGTGAAAAAACTTATGAAATATTGCGTAGTAAAATAACTTTTTTTTATTTGACCTGTATATATGTTTAATTATTTTAATACATAAAATGATACAGTGTATATGCATGACAATTTCCTCACTGTCTTCAGTTCAATGTAGAAGAAACATAATATTAACCATGTAGTAGTTTAGTAAGACAATTGTGTAAGCCAACAAAATACATATATATATTTTATCAGCTATTGATTACATCAACTATATTGATAACAATCAAGGAAAGCTACCTTACACTTTCTAAAATTGTCAGTCATTTTCAGCATGGTTGAAATCGAGAAATGAAGAATGTGTTTATCCTTTGAACAAAACTAAAGTTTGTTTTTACATCATAGTGATTTCTGACCCATATATGGCACCCACCACGCCAAACGTATGGTTATATCCCCTATGGTAATGCATCCCACAATATCTTTAGTATGTCCAGTATACACTTTATCTCGGTACTATGCATGACACAAATATTTTAGGAGAATATAACACTTGTCATCTGTTTCATCTGATTATACAATTTGTGAAGCAATGAAACATGACAGCATAAGTTTTGTTCTAAAAGTTCTTTGTTGGTCATATATTTAAAAGGGATTTTACATAGAAAGCTCCATTGTATTGTTAGTATTGTATTGTAGACATGACTAAATGAATGGACTTAAATAATTCATTGGTAACTTTGCTATGAGTTATTTCTGTCAATTATACTTAGTATAACAGCGAAGTTTTGCTCTATTCGTATTTACCATGCTAAATGAAAATATGATCATGGTTACAAAATTACATTCTTCTAATATAACCATTTGCATAATTCGAATCAAGCTGAATAGATTATAACTAGTAACGCAAAGAATAAATCAAATATGCCAGCTCATTTGATTTTGGTACTTATCACAGTTTCAAGAAATGAAGGCTCATGTTAGCTTGTGTAAATGTGTAGACTCACCAGAACCTTTGCTACCTGCATACACTAAGTCTAGATTTAGACCAGAATTAAGACATCTGGCTCCACTGCGTCAGCATGGACAATTAATGCTGGCTTTTGCTAATATGTGATAAGTACCAAAATCTCACATGCTGGTCAAATCTTCATTTGAGCACTTTATCTATTACATTAAATGAGATCAGCAAGTATTCTTTCCGTCTAAATGGAATAATTTTCATACTTTTGCTACTGTCAAAGGACAAATCTGAGATATGGTTTCAATATTTGATAAACTATATCACACACACATGTAACACATATGACAATAAATACACTGCAATATTTATATTTATAAATTCTTTTTATTGTGAAAGAAATATGATTTCTTTTGGAGATTATTGAGGAAAAAGACCCATGGAAATCAGAAATACATACTAAAATTTTAGATACTTATCAACAAAATCATGTATACTTTGTTGCATGTAAGTTTATCATGGTAACACCGTTTATAGTGACAATGGGTGGCCTTCAAAACTTTTTTTGTCAGAACAGTTGATTTTTTGTATTGGTCCTGTTTCCAATCTCTGGTGTGTTTACAACTCATTCTATTAGTTTATTACTCATATAAAGCTTTATTATTGAGGACTTTTGCAATAATTTGGTCAAGCCACATTCTGTATAGTGGAAATTAGCATCAGCTGTTTTCACATTAATTTATAAAACTAAGTAAGAGCTCAAGACAGCACTGTTTTATATGTTTTACTTTTCCATCCCACATGCTAAAAGAACATTGTAAAAATCTATTTTACATTAACTTGAATGTCAGTTGGTCAAATTTGGTCTGCTCTTATTTTGACAGATAAAGTCTTACAATTTTAAATTGGTGCCGTAAGTAACAACTGGCCTGATTCTGTTGTTATGATCGTATCAAATGCGATCATTGACACGTAAAACCCCATCATTAACACTTATTTTTTTGCCATTATCATGGAAGTATTTGTTCTTTGTAGATCATTTACTTATTTATATAAAGTTTACATTGCTAAAGCAAATGATCAGAAATACTATGCTGATTTCATTAATATGTTTATTCATTAAACAGTGAAATATATGCTGAAGATAACAAAGTCCATTTAAAAGCTAAACATAAAGAAGTATGCTGAAGGTAACAAAGTCCATTTAAAAGCTAAACATAAAGAAATGTGTCACCTGCATATGCAAATAAGATGTCAGTATAACATTTATTTGGGGTCAAGTTCTTCAAACAGTTTCTGATTACATTCACTTATAATGCATAGCATATAATGTAACACATTTCACATTTTATAGTACCAACTTTTATATGCTTGTTTCTATCTGGGTTGTTAGCAGGCACTTTTTTATGCTACCACCTCTAACACAACAATTAGTTAAGAAGCAGTTTTTATTCCTGTAGATGAGCATACATATACAAGGAATACTAGCATATATTGTGTTACTGACTGTGTTCGTATAATATGAACAACAGTTAACTGGTTGCACTAAAATTATTTGGTTGCTGTTAAATAAGTATTGGAATTAAACTTAGTACCAAAAGTCTTCAGATAAGTATTACAGAATCAAAATCCGCCGTATATTACCATTTCAGACTCAATTTATACTGTCTTTGACATCATTTTGGACACACATAGTACCTTATGCTATATTTAATGTGGTAATATACGTTACTTTAACAGTTTTGACAAAACGTGGGAATATAATTTTATTTAGCTATCGCTTGAGATCTCTATTATTCTCTGTTTATGAAGTTTAAAAACTATAACATTTGCACATTGGTAAAAGTATATATTTTTTTAAAGTTCAAAAATAAATTATTTCACAAAAGGAAATATGCTTTGACAATTTAATATAGTCTCTTAATATGAGCTGATAAATTCTATTTCAGACAATTTATTATCTTTATATATATATTAAACACACAAAAATGATTTGAAATAAATTAAAATACCCTATGTTGTATCATTTAGGGTATGAATCAATATATAGAATGCCCTGAACTTAATGTAACATACATAACACATTGGCAATCCAACATCAAAATGATATCTTAAACTAGAAACAATGTTTAATATCCCCTTTCAGTCTTGCTTATCAATAGAATGCTCATACATGGTGTTTAAAATCATATGGATAGGATTGCATGTTGTATTTTAAAATAAACGATTCTTACCTTACATAACGCTTTCTTCAGGGTTGTCATATTCAACAGCTTATACTTCTTAGAGTTTTTGTGATAAAAGCAAGCTGTTTGCAGTTTTAGAATAGTCAGTAAATTGTCTTTCCCAGACATGATATTTAAATCTAAAATATTTATTAAAAAAAAATCAAATGAAACTATTTAACAAAATTTTAATTATTTTATAGGGTGTAGTTGAAAATGTAACGCAAATGACACCATAATGGGCATAAATAGCTTTGACAAAGATCAATATCTGCAGGAAATTAAGTTGCCTTGTATATAACATGACTATTTAGCCAATTTGAGTTGTTCAAGTATTACCTTACCAGCCTTAATTACATAATTTTGTTTTGTTTTTTCAAAAAAATAGGGGTAACGTAATTAACGTGTTGTAACACACAGGCTCGTTAGATGATACGCTTTATAGAAACATAGTCTACAAATTTCCCCCTTGGGGAGTAAAACCCTGAGTAGCTCATAGCCTAAGATAACTGATAAAACATATTTTAAGTCCTAACATTTTGAACACATTAGTATAAAAAGAGAAATCGACGGATAAAAAATAATTTAAATATTTTAAAATGATTTAAAAAAATATATTTTTCTATCCGGTAAAACAACTCCTGACTTCAGTACTCTGACACCTTGTCAACCCTCCCTATATTTTTGCCCTCATACATCAGCCGTATTCGACTGGTAAATTTTCGTGCTTCAAGTTATATGAATACTGAGCTCCGCCCACTTGCGCATGACAAAAGCGTACTTTCACGAATATTGACCAGGGACAGACTTGATTTAGCTGTTCTCTTTACTCCTTCCACTCCGAACAGGCAGAACAGAAATCAAGTGCGCTGGAACACCTGTGCTGGCGTACGCCTGAGTACTCTATCTTCCAAGGTGGTGCAGACAGAACAGCGTCGTGACCTGTTCCAAAATAAAATGGCGTAGCACTGCCTACACTGTACTGAGACATTTTTCAGTCTTTACCGATAGGTTCTGATAATTATTTATATTGAAAAATTATGGTCATAAGTAAAATGGATTGAAAGCACTTGCATTTTGTCATTCTTTTTACTTCTTCTTGGCAATCGGAATGTGTTATTTTTTTCACAATTCAAACAGTTATCGCTTAATTTACTCCGGAGTACTCCAAGGTGCCAAGTTTTGCTTGTTTTAGATGGCTGTTCTGGCGTACTCCGCGTACTCTAAAATTGCTAAATCAAGTCCGCCCCAGTTGAACAAAAGCATGCTACACACCCGCTAAATCGGGGCGACCTTGACTTGAAAGCAATAAAATAAAATAAAACAAAAGTAAACCTACTCTCCAGTTATAGACAATAAAAATGCAAAATTGGACATTTACAGTTGGATTCACAAAAAAGTTCGCAGGGATGTAAACAGAGGGCACAGGATACATGTATATCTAAGAATTTACATTTAATATTATAACGGATTATAAGCATTCGATATATAGCCGAGTGGATAGAGGGCAAGCTGTAGTACTCGGGGTCTGTGAATCGAATCTCAGATAGATGCATTTTTTTCTTGAGATTTCTTTTTCGACTTAAATACTGTCCTTTTGTTTCTATTTCTAATTACGATTAATGTATACCCATAATATTTTTTACATATAAGATATACATCGAAGGAAGAAAACGGGTAGTTGGGGGAGGAAGAATCAATATCAAAATGAGTGGGTGTACCAACAGGGTTCGGGACCCAGCCACGCAGCCACGATGGAGACCCCTTGAAAATATATATTTATACATGTACCTCATAGTTTATCAAGCCCTTCCAGATAGGCATGAACCCCCTTGCCAGACAAATATTGTTAAAATCCTATCCAGATTTTAACAGATGAAACATATCACCGTTAGAGACAGACGCTGAAAACAGGATCCCTTTGATTGGCACGTCTCTATCCACACTTATACAGCGAGTGTCCCTATCCACACCTCCACCACCCATGTGAAAGCTTAGGGTAACGTTGACATGTATTATGTGGGAAGTTAGGTCGTTTATCAGCAGATTGCCAGCGGGTTATTCTATCACACTGTTTCTGGACAGATTTCTGACGACTATCACGGTTTTTACTACCATTATTATTTTTGGTGGTGTTGCTTTTGTTTCATTTACTTTATTTCATTCCATAATGTTTTTTTAAATAAATACAACATTCTTTATCTTTTTTATTGTTATCTTATTTACAACTTCAATGCCATTTATATGCAAAAAATGCATCGATCTGCATGCATTCATCTGTTCTTGAAAAAATCTTCAATCAACTTCTAATCATTTACAAAGAGTATTCATACAAATTATAATAATATAAAACATATCCAAGCGGTGGAAACATAGGTTCTGACCATACTGCACGTTTGCACATTCTGATATCCACATTTTTGTTTCTTATATGCTGGAAACAGGTCTATTGTATTGTACCAGTCATCTGTAACCACGCCCCTCCCCCAGTCCCGGGGAAAGCAATGATTATGACTTTTATCTGCAGTCCCGCGCTGTGGGGACAGCAAGTTGGTAAAACCATGGCAGTTTTACCCCGTAGTCTAGTATGTTTTACAATACACTACCATTTTTTGCCTTGGTATATCTAATTCATCGAATTCAATGTAAAAGTGAATAAACGGCTCATTTGCTCTGCTATCCCCGCCCGCCCCCCGGGTCTGGGGGGGGTGGTGGGCTGGATGAAATGGCCGCTTCACTTTGATTCAACATGATGAAAAAAGAATAGTACTAAAAACATATTATTTTTGATGTTTTGGGCAATATTCAGGCCTTGGCGCAAAAACATATGAAAAAAGACCCGCTGGAGGACTCGAAACCACGACCTTCTGATTCAACGCACAACGCCGTAACCACTATACCAACACTTTCACCCGGATTGCGTGCATTTATTATAAAACAAGAAATATATTTAAAAAAGATATTCAGCGGCATTCAAATGAGAACATACATTTTAAGTCCTGTCGCAATTGGAAGATGTTTTTATGCATAATAGGTTGGTGTTAGATGTTGATTGATTGGATGAGGTGAAAATTGAAGGTTGCCAACGTGAATGTTTGACTCAGAGTATGTGAACGATGTCTTTCGCAGATCAAAGGGATAAAGTGTATTGTAAGTCTGTTGTAGGGACATGGTGGAAATTTGTAATTAGTCTGGAAAGTCAGTTTGTGGAGGTGTTGCATTGTAAAAGAGAAGTGCACGTTTAAGCATTGATCTGGCTGCGTAGGTTTCAAAGCCCCTGTTACACTATTGCAGTATTATAAATAGTTCATAACTAAGAATGTTTGGAGTTATGGTATATGTTGTATATTTCATGTTTAATATTAAATATAGGGATTAAAAGTATTAGAGAATGTGAAGTGGGAAAAACTTTTAATACAAATGGTAACTGGAAATCACTAACTATGAAAGCACCTAATATGTTTAACAAAAACAACATTACTTGAGATCAATGTCTAAATAAGTAATTTGTAAACACTTGAAAATAATATAGTTTTAGTCTAATTGATTCACCAGCGCGCCAGCGCTGGTGATACACGTTAGTAAACTCCCATTGGGCGCGCGTTCGATTCGGGCCTGTTCCATTAGCAAGTTGTTGAAATGGATCAGGTGTTAACTCCCCAACAGCAGTGTCTTTTACAGTTCTTGCTCAGATTCCCCGTCGACCAAGTTACTTCCAAAATTCCATCATTGCGTGAGCGAAGTTGATATACTTTGGATACTGGATTGCTTCTAAAAGCAAAAAGGCCTGTTAGAGACCTTACCACTGACCGAGAATCCCGATCAAACATGGGCCCTTCGGATATTCTAGACTAAATGTGACGAAATATCTAGATGTAGATGGGTCAGTTTCAATATGCTCCCTAGGCATTATGTGCAATGACTTCGATTGAGGAATATGGCTGAATGACCTAATACATACTGCTGGGGAGGGGGTTAACTCTTCAATTATTCAGTGTGTTCATGAGCAGAGTCTTACTGGAATATACATATTTCCTGTCTTTTTTTGCTTCCAATGGATCACCTATGTACAAATCATTAACTAAAACAAAAAATACTCATAACTTGAAGCCCATGAAACACTGAAAAGAGTGACTTCAGCAAATGCAATGATAAAACACTATAAAAGTTCTTCTTTAATAACTGTAAAACGCCATGCGATGGTTCTAAGCTTATTTTTAAAGCTAACCTTGTAATGATATTAATCTTGCATAGATCGTTGTATTTATCTACATGCGTAGACTATTTATAGTTACTACAAAGAAACTTGGTGGCAGAACATACCGAAATATACCGGAATGTCGCCGACGGCGACACGTTTTTTTGAGACAACTCGTCGACTGATTTTGAGACAAATCGGCGACACTCTATGAGACAACTCGACGACACCTTTATTCTTAGTGAGGCACTGGAAGGGTTTTAAGGATACAGATATATTGCCCAAAAATTTTAAGGGATATAAAGAAAATTACATACCTATTTTCAATAGGTTAAAACAGTGAATATTCGGTAAGTTCGGTAGGTTCGGCCAAATTCGGTTCGGTTACAGCTTTTAGATACAACCGGGTGAAATGGGCAACCCGGGCCGAGCCGGATACTACAAAACAAATAGCCCCAACATCTTTTAAACAAAAGGTGATTATGTTGAAAAAGTTTTGCGTTTTGTTATATAAACAGGCAATTCCAGACAGAATGGATTTCTTTTAAACAGGACCCGAAGAAAACTGCTGTGATTTTCTTGAAATTACAGTCCGTTTCATTGAGCATAGATAGCAGAATTGCAGATGTAAGGTTGTTTCTGAGTGGTGCATAATTTAGATAGTCCGTTTCAATGAGCATAGATAGCAGACTTGCAGATGTAAGATTGTTTCTGATTGGTGGATAATTTAGAGTAAAGTCGATTATAGACAGCTACCGCTGAAAAAAACTAGATTGAATTTCTATTGTCATATTAGCGGAGACAGGGAACCAGACTAGATGGTTTCTACTTTACGCCGATCTTCGTAAATCACGAATGTTTGCGAAATTGCGACATATTCCCAGTCGAATAGAAAATGTGCAACACAGATGATGTCATAGCACGAAATGACCAGTCGAATAGGCGTATTGATTCCAGCTGTCCTATCCTTATCTACGTCCCTATTTCGTACGTGTAGATAACGCAGATACACAGGATTGATAAGTCCTTGCGGTTCGAATCAGCGCTTTTAATATAACACAGGCCGTGTTTTATTAAATCAATACACATTTTATTTATAATACCCACACTGTACATATTTTTTTTTAAAATAGGCAGTAAGCAGACCTTGACATATTTTAAGTAGGCGATGCGGTATTAACACACTGACTAAGTATCATATGATTCTTACTTAATGAGAGAGCACTTGAGAATGTGGTACTTATCCAATATTCGACCAGTGAAGGTTCACACGAGCCTGTGAAAATGCATAGTCTAACTAAAACCTTTGCTGTTGGATGAAAGTGGATAAGGCCTCAGTTAATCTCTCTAAACCCGCTATATAGATAGCAGAGCGCACGCAAGCTTTGTATTGATTTTGCGCAAATAAAACGAGTACACTTTCTCCTTGAGTGGTCCAATCATGTTCCTGAATTATATTGTATAAATATGTACAGTGTACTGTAGCATAAATTTTGATAAACTCAAGTTTAAAGTCAATCATATGCCACAATGATAGGTGCACTAATTTGCAGCCTTATTTCTCTGGCGGCGAGTATTGTTGGACTGGCGATTCCCTACTGGCTGTACAAGGAACTTCTTGGAAATAAAGTATCATTGGGATTATGGGAAGGCTGCGCCGATGACCATTGTTTTTCCTATGACAACAGTAAGTTTGTCTAATTTTACTATATATGGGCTTCGCCGCGAAAAAAAACTGCTTCGGTGGTTTGCGAACAACAACGGCACAGGCCAGCCTGCGCTTACGCGCAGTCTGATCAGCGCCTTTGTTATTCCTTTATTGTAAAGTATCATATCCAGGCTTGGTACAAGCAAAATTTCAATTTTCTGGCTAGTCTCTGTAGTTGAGAAGGCTGGTTTGATTCTCGCCATGTCAGGTACCCGGAAGACAGGTTTTCTTGAATAATAAGCAATACTTTTTAGTGTAATTGGCCAGTGCATATGGGTAAACGGTTTTAATATAAACATAAGCAGCTTCTCTACGTGTACGCTGCCTAAGAATGTATCTATAGTAATATTCCAACTGTGTGCGAGCACGGCGAGGATTCTGACGAGACATCGCGAATGCGCTGGTTCGTCTAGACCTTCGTTCGTTGCCTTTGCGATATATTTAAATAGCAATATCGTATATATCATGTGCAGATCATCCATACAATATTGGCATTTATCGCTTAATAAAAATATGCATAACGCGCATTTGAGCCAATTTGTCCGAGCCTTAATCTGCGTTTATACTACACATATGCGCATGCGAACAATGAGCATGCTGTGTACAAGACCGCACGAGTCTTCGCTGCTCGACAATGCCCCAAGCACCAAATCATATGCTGTTCCAAGCATTTTGCTTTATTCACGAGTAGTATTGGGACACCGGGACAGGGAAGGGGGTAGAGGACTGAAGACTACATATGCACAAGTCATATAATTTCTGTGTCGTGCTTTTGCATCATCATCCCGCATTGCTTGGTATTGTGTTTCTTTTTCTGTAAGTACTAAACAGTTAGGCTATTGCCATTAAATGTATCTTATTGGGCACACACACCTGCCGATAAAAAGTTCCAGAGAGTTTTCAGGGATAATTCAAAAGCCCAAAGTTAGATTAATTAAAAATTCTGCATTTCAATGAACCTGGGACCTATATTTGTTGCGATGATTAAACCTTTTTGTTAATACTAGTGCATGACAAATAGTGAGTATGATCAGGAAATCTCGCAATCACAAACTGCAGACAAATCCATGGCACCGCGAGGAAGAGCCACACAACAATCACGAGACACCAGGAAGACACACTAAGCAAAGCAACCAGCTCTCTCTTCCCCATCAAGATACTTGGAAAATAATGTAACGCACATCAAAACATAGAACAATTACATAATCCCATAATGTGAGTAACAATCAACAAATAATCAACAACAACAAAACCACCGCCTAAGAACGGACAGCGATATGCGTACTGTGTAAAACAGTGAAGACTCTGGTGAAATGACGCATTATGCGATATATCATCAGTGGCTGCACTATTTGTAAATACAAAAATGGTCTTCAGAGAACGAAATACAGTTATTGTCTGGAAAGTACCACCTGTGACCCCTAAATACACAAGGGACCATCCAAAGTTTATTGTATCAACCCGTAAGGAATAATCCATTATTGCATAAAGAGTTGATAAAATATGGAAATTAAATGTTTCAATGAGGATTGAACCAGAGACGTGTCGTCTATAAAGCGAGCACGTTGAATTGTGCAATGTAACAATGGAGGATATTTCAGTAATCTCACTAACGGATAATACAGTAACACCTGTTTAAAACGACCACTCCAAAATATACAAAACAAAGATCTTAATGACAAATGGTAGCTTAATGAAGGTCGAAAGTATTGCAGAATGTTCCCATCCTTGGAGCATTCTGCAATACGTTTGACCTGCATTTAGCGATAATTGGTCTTTAAACCCAATTTTCGGTCTTTTTTAGAGTGGTCATTTTACATAGGTTTTACTGTACTACATGTAGTAGAGTACACTTTTGATGGTCACGTCTTTCTATGAATCGCGCAAATTTTTACGTTGAGAAAATAAAAGCATCAATTACATTAATATACGCAATATACGAGGGTTAGTCAAAAATAACTGAGCCCTACCTCATTATATCTAAGCCTCACATTGTAGACAAGAAATGTGATTATCTTGTTTAAGTATAACATGTCATAGACGTTTTGACCCAAAATAATTCCCCAGGTATAGCTTCTTTTATGGTTGCTAGGCAACTAAAAAGATCGTCAGTCAGAGTGATTCGTTCATGATCTCCGCCATCAGGAATATACAGTACGTCTTAAAACAGCCTGTAGGTTTGATAGTTTTTGTGAAAGACTTAATTGACATTTATTTGAATAACATATGTCACGTTGTATAGCCATTATACTTGGTTAGTAAATGTTTAGGTGAACACTGATTGCATGCGTTGCCTAGCAAAAAAATAAGTCAAAATTTCACTAATTTTCAAATACATTAGTATTGTGTTGCCATGAAAACAGAATCATTTATTCCAACCAAGGAATTTAATATTTCTGAGGGTTTGTTTGTGTATGCAGTACTGCAAAAGCATTGTTAGGCGAATATTTTATGTTTTCTATTAAAATTGTGTTAATATGAATGTGGGTGGGGTAAATTATAGGACTTGAGGCACGTAAAATTTTGCTAAATTCTGAAATCAAACTACCACAGCATCTATAACTTGGGGTCAGTTGTTTTCTTTTCTGTGGCACTGAGTAGGTACGTGTAATAGGTATCAAACGACAGTGAATGCAGCATTACATTGGCATTATCGTTTCCATAGCAACGCTTAGATATTGATGTATTACAGCGTGAACGCACCCGTTCGATAGGTCATATTCGGTTGCCTAGCAACCCGTATATAAAGCCTACCAATAGATATAATTTAGGTTATTGATTAGATGACATATAACTGCGATGAAATATTATTTAAATATATGCCCATTTCACTTGAATTAAATTTTATAAGGTAGGGCTCAGTTATTTTTGACTAACCCTCGTACTTCCGCATTGAAATCTGCATTTAAAACGGGTTACATGGGTACACATGCGTAAACGAAAATGTGACTTAAATGTACCTGTATCGGGTATCGTTAACAGTTGTTGACAAATCTTCTCTACACCTATCAAGCAGGAAAACGTATCGCAATGTTAAGTCTGCACGGTTATACAGGCTGACATTGGTAATCTCTATCCTCATCATTCTATGGTATTTGTTCGTAACTGTAAGATTACACCATTTCACCACTATCAGTCACTCGAACACCAAGAGCTTGCAGGCATATCGGACAACGACCCATTGTTTTTCATTTTTTTGAGAACACAAACAGTTTGGTCTATAGAAAAGACCTCTATCTGATTCCTGGTCACATTGCATCTGATATTTGTAGTTGCTGTGTATGCAATGTATTACTTTTTGTAGAAAACATTTTATAATAGAAGTAAGAAAGACGGCAAAGATCTAGCCTGGGTCCAGTCGTCAATATTTTGGCAATATTTTCTTATGCTAATATTCAAAAAAAAAAAATAAGAGAATAAAAATATTCCACATCAAAGGTATCGGTTGTTCGTTATTGATTTCGATTAATATTGACGCCTGGGGACATCGGTGGTATTTCCCTTTGATAATCCGATAAGCCGATTAATCTAATTATAGCCTGCTGCTTTAGTGTGACGTAATAAAGATGATAACGAGACACCGATCCGATGAGGATGCCTTTATCAATCAGCTGATCATGGGAGCTCCGCGTAAAAACGTGAATAAAGATGGAATTTGTAAATGGTTCGAGACCCAGAGATGTAATTGAAGTGTCAAAATATTGCGAAAATTCAAAGGAGATGACGTTTTTCACAGATGTGTTGTGTTTATCTCGACCGTGTCTCGAAGCAATATACACAATGTGTATTTTCGTTCGAGACCGTGTGTATTAAATGCGTGTCTCACAAAGGCAAAAATAACTACTTAAAAATACACCAAAGTCGGAAAACGCTGTTTCAATTTAATTCATCGTCCACAAAGACACATTCGATGATAGGACAGAGTCGGTAATGTTTGCCGTTCTATCTATCTTTTCACTGGGATTCCTGTCACTATTTATAGCACAATAGAGTTATCCGATAGCGTTATCGTTCTTGGTTTACCCCACAAAATTTGAGGAAAAATCCAGGTGGCGCCGTCGATTGAAATCAAAGTTCCCCAGGCTGTCATTTTTGACCAAAGACGGAAAAATAAAAAAAAAAGAAGAAAAAATGATCAGACTGGAACCCAGGCTAGCAAAGATCAGGCAACGATACAATCAAGTACCACACCTGACGTATAATTAGGTACACACGCATGTACGCACCAGTTCAAACATTTGAATATGATAAGAAAATATCACAAAAAAAACCATGCATGTATTCAAGAAAAACCTCTGGCACAAAGACGAAGAGGCACGAGTACACATGTAGCCTAACGATCTACATGCACAAGTAGGTGTATAATAAGGAAACATCTAACTACCTCTTCCCCAATTAGATGAATGCCAGATAAAAAAAAACACACTGTAAAACACCGTACCAGAAAACCAGTACTACATGATCCCACAACCGGCGCTCAAGATTTGATCCCCAACATGAGAAAACCAACCACGTGGCCAAGCGTCAAGGGAAGACTCAGATCAGCCTAAGCACCAACTCGGTCTAGTCAAGGTCTTAACTATCCGCATGAAGAAAGCTTGGGTTCTTAGTTGCCTGCTGAGAGCGCAGCCAAGACTGATCAGACTTTGAGGCTGCCAAGGCTATTTTGAGTATTCGCTTTGTGAAACTAATCAACAAAAGTAAAACTAATCAAGAAAACAGAAAACAAAGCAAACAACAAACACGCACAACTAGCAATAATAGCATCACCCATCAACAGCTTATTGGAGAAGAACTATTTAAGCTACATGGTCCGTTCTTATCCTCATCTTATTGTTTGAAGTTGTATTATCCATGTACAAATTAATTTGAATAAAATATTGTTAAAAACCCACAGACAATATAATATCTTATGTTATATGCATTTGAATGTTGACGAATGACACAACTCGGATCAAAACTATCTGGCAGAAGCCTATCTAGCAGAAACTTATTAATACGTACAAAATCTAACAAAAAAAACAACATCAACGGAAACCATTTATCTAAATGTAGCCAATAGGGTGGTATAGTCATTTAATGACGTTCTTCTAGATTAATAAATGGGCTAAGGTAGACAAACAACAGATAAAAATAACTCAGAAAATTGCTCCAGGACCCTCTTGACCCATACAAAATGTTGGTACAGATAAACATACTTTTAAGCGTTAAAATGCGTAGATTTTTATCTATTTGTTTATTAAGCATTTTATACGGGCTTTAGGCGCTCAAAAGTACCGCCTCAGCTAGGGACAGCTCATTATTTAAGTGTCGTGGGGGAGTGGGGGGATGACCATAGCTGTAGACTGGGACGTAAAACATCAAACCAACCAAACAAACAAACAAACAAACCGACATACCTTCCATGAACCTTGTACACAGGTAACAAATTAGCATCGTCAAAACGTTGTGGAAATGTTTTGTTTACGTTAGGGGAGCGTTTGACCTTAACGTTCAGGTTAATCCAATTATTTTTTGAGCAATGCCTTTTAATCTTTGCTAAACGTTTTGATTTATCTTGCATTAAGCCTATTACGTAGAGTCACGTAAATATGTGACATCCGTTAAAGTAATGAGTTAATAATAGTAATAATAATAATAATAATAATAATAATAATAATAATAATAATAAGTGTTTCATCAAGAGCAAACAATTAAACGGTACATAAAACTAAACAAGCTTTTAGCTATTGCTCTCATGTTATTCGAAGCAAAACTGATCCTAAATACCATAAATTACCTCATGAGTTTTTGTAACTTTCTTTACATGTATTTGCGATGTCTGGCAGTAAATTAATTACATGTACTTGCAGTTTCCTTTTACATATGTTGGCATGTTGTGTTTATTTATATGAGCATATATGGTCAAAAAAGATAAAATAAAAAGAGTAAACTCAGCAAAATCAGCAATATAAAAACATGAGACCATGGTTTGTAATCACCATTTAGTTACAAGTGATAAACGGTTAAAACACTCCAAACTCTGATTAGTAACTTAAAAAGCATTTAAAAATTTCTATTTATTTATACCCCTTTTTCGATATATGATTATTTTCCAATAAGCCGTTATTTAGAATCATAGATTTATCTTCATTACAATAAACTCGGTGAACAAAACTGATAAAATATGAAAAATGAAAGGTGTTTTAGCAATCATATATATGTACACGTAGCAATCAAATATCTGTACTCGTAGCAATCATATATCTGTACACGTACAAGTCTTTTGTGAAAGTCACCGCAGATCGCACTCTTCAACGACTGATTTCATGTTGTAATTCTTAGTACAATCACTTTTGGATTTATTCTGACCATAATGTGTAACTTTACACTTGGTCACGTTAAAATTCAGTTTCCATAACTCTGTCTATTTTACGAGATTGTCCAGATCTTCTTGCAAAGTGTTGAATTGATCTGTTGCTTGACGTGACCTGGCGAATATGCACACATTACTTTAACCAATGTCAGGAATGTCATTTATATATGAGTTACATAATATGGGCCCAGGACACTGACTTGCGGCACCATATTTAATACAGGATCCCATATAGACGAACCGCCTTTTATTGATACACATTGTGGACGGCCTACGTGTAACACGAATCTAGATACCCATGACAGTAAGGCACTTTTTGTTCCATTCACTTTCTATGACATGCAAGAAAATATAAAAGGTATGTGACAATATAGTGTAAAATTATTGTGTGGTGAGGGGAGGGGGTGGTGGTCAGGTTGTATTTAGGTTATATTACTTGTGGTTTCTGGGGAAGGGGTGGCCATTGATTCAATTTACATTTTGTTAAGGTGGAGGGTTCGAACCAAACTTAGAAATTAGATCAAAAGCTCACTCCACTGGACTAAATGCACAGAGCCTACCCATTTTGCCCTCGATGACTTTCGACATTTTTCTTCAAATACAATGAAAACTTCAGCGGACATTGAAGTCATATCAAAGTTTGAATAGTATGCTACAAGTAGGATGACAGTAAACAACATAAATAGGTAATAATGTAAAAGCGCGTACAAATGTTGGCCTCAGGAGGGAGTGATGTCAAAGCGCCAAATAACATGATTTTACTGGAAGACGCCAAAATGACGTTGACATTATTGGACACAGTAGGTGTTAATAATATGTGTATGAGATTTAGGAAGTACAATATAAGCTCTTTGTCTGCTGGGAAATGGTTCATGTTTTATTGCCTTCTGTTGATTTTTTTTAAAAAAAAAAGAAATTCAATTACTTCGAAAATTAAGTCAGAAATACCATCAGAGTGTCAAACAGTTTGGTTCCAGATATTGGTATATTGATTAAACACATCAGTTGGTGTCTAACCGTATGAACAGTAATAAACTCGACATTAGAAATACAGTAAAACCTTTGTAAAACGTCCACTCTAAAAAAGGACCGAAAAGTGGTTTTCAATTATACCATTTATCGCTTATGCAGTTCAAAAGTATAGCATAATTCTGCAATAATTTTGACCTTCATTAGGCTACAATATGCCATTAAGGTCTTTGTTTTGTCTATTTTTGAGTGACCGTTTTACACAGGATTTACTGTATGAGTGATCTAAGTTTCTAAACAATGTTGTGACTCACTTCCATTGTAATGATCATTCAATAGAAGATTTTTCTTTTATGCCAATTGACTATGTTTCTAATAATACGAACAGAATGCTCATACAAAGACATATTGGATTCACAAACTAGATACTTTATATCCTTAAGATCCAAGCACTAAAGTGCTTATAATTACAAAACATAAACTTTACCATTTTATTGGTACTAAACAGCTACAGTAAAACCTGTCTAAAACGGCCACTCAAAAACAGACAAAAAAAGTCTTAATGACAACTGGTCGGTTAATGAAGATCATAAGTATTGCAGAATGTTCTCCTTGGAACATTCTTCAATACCTTTGACCTGCATTAAGCGATAATTAGCCTTGAAAACCATTTTTGGTCTTCTTTAGAGTGGCCGCTTTACATGGGTTTTACTGTATTTCCATTTTACGTGTAGTATATCTCGTATATGCTACAAAGATTAGTGTTGTTGAATTATGTTGTATAGCGATCATATGAATCTTGACGAACAGGAAGTGATTCATCATCAGTACACAAAAAATTGTATTGATCAAGTTTACACGGCCAATTGTTGCCCTGTTCATGTGTATTTTCATGCGTATTTATAAGGGATCTTTCATGGTTGTTCATGTATTATTGAATTTATTAATCGAGGAAAAGAAATGAAAAACGAGACATGCCAAGCATTTTATCGCTTTTCCCAATGAGTTCAATTAATTCAATAATACAGGAGTAAAAGTGCTAGATTTTATTAACGACGTGAAACGAAAACTATTTTGAAATCGCTTTTTAACTTGAAAACGTCGATATTTTGCCATGTACATGTATATGTGACGTTGTCATAGGCGTCAGAACATAACGCTACTAAATGTAAAATAGTGCTTTAATGATTTTAATAAATTGCGTTATGATAAATAATATAATAAAAACAATATATTGATCACAGTATGTGGTTCACCCGTAGAACAGACCATAACGAGTTAACTGTACTATTTCGTAAATATTTGTGTACCATGCCCCATTTCGACCATTGAAAGCTGAGAACTACATGTAAATCGACATAAAGTTATTCAACCAAGCCTGAAAGTAAAATGTAACACTTCTACAAGGTGCATGTGTTTCTCGTATACTGCTTTGAGGCGTTGGATCACAAAGAAATTCCTTTACTTACCCAAGTTTAATACGAAGTAAGGCCCCATTCACATGCACAAGATAAGATATACACCTGTAAGTACAGTGAGCCACTTTAGTTACAAACCACTTTTTCAGGGCCCACATTTTTGACAAAAATGCTGGAATCGAACATTCGCTACGGTAATTTACTTATTGACATTTTATCTGTTTGATGACTTCGAAAAAATATCGGAATCACTCACGCGAATCATTCCGCTACGTCAAAGGCAATTTTGACAAAAAATGCAACCTGAACGTCTGTATTTTCTATTTGCGTTTGCGCTAAGCATTATCGATGTTGATCGTTGTGACGGAAAAACACCAAAAACAATTAATTTATTAATCTAAAACCCCTTTTTTGGTCTTTGGATTTAGTAACACCGTTATTTTTTTGAATAAATGCGCGTTTTGACGTCATATTAACGTCAGTTACAATAATCAAACAGGTTTTCCTTCGCAGATTGTTTTATTATGAGTCACTTGTTGACATAGAAGTATCAAAACCCTAACACATCTTACCATTGATACGTCTTATAGCCTTGGTAGCAGTGACGTCATCACTAACGTCAACACCATGGCGCCCATAAATCCATAACTTTTTTACGAAAATAAACTGCGGATATATGGCTGTTTAAAATTTAATTACAAAATAAGTGTTTGATAACAAGTTTACTCAGAATCGTACGAAATTTTAATTTATCTTTAAGAAAGTACTAAAACCATCTTTTTTGAAACCTTGGCCAGTTGGAAACCAAAAACTGTAAAACGTTTAAAACACAACGAAGTTAACAAACACATTCCAGCCTTAGATATTGCTACAAATAAACATGCTCTGATCTGTGGCATACATGTAGCAGGAATTCGACCCTGAAAAAAAGTGCATTGTGATCTGAGTTTCATTCGAAATAATGCACGTGAAATGGTGTTTTGAAGGTAGTGCCCTTCAGGATTCATTTTCACATTTATTTCTGATCTGATCGCAATGAAATTTCAATGGCTAATGCAAATATAAATTTGCTTTACGCTGGTATTCTCAGAATATAGATATGTGTTATTGTACATTTTATAAGTGGTGTGTAACTAAAGTGGCTTACTGTAATTTGCTTTATTGGGCAAATATACACACGTATAGACTGCCGAAATTGACCTTAGACTGATTAATTTTCGCCAAAATCTTCGTGATATTCGTGTGTTTTCATGGAGTACTCCGACCTTGGTCACGCTTTTACAGAGAATATGAAGATAATGTCGATTCGTTCATGCTAATGGTCTGATAGCCTAGTGGTCTAGTTAACTACTTACAAATCAAGCATACCTGGATCGAAACTTGGAAGGAACCTTTTGAATATAATTGTCAAATTGCTTTCTTTTTTAAGTTAATATTGTTCGTATATTTTACGTCATCTTGAGAAGAGCTCTACATCTTTCATTTGTATTTAGCCGCGTTTGTATTCATTATTCCTAAGTTCCCCACTCTTTTCTAGTCAGCTGATAACATTGCAAATAGGTTGGACCCAGTTCAGTACAAACAGAACGTCGGTTCTGATCTGGATACAGATCATTTGACACTCTAATAGTGTTCCTGTAAGAGTTTTTGAAAAAGCAAATTTTGATTAAAAGTCAGCAGATGATAACAAGTCAAAAAAAAAAAAAAAAAAAAGCATGAAAAGAGTTAATCACATGTAGGCTTATTGAAATTATTCACGTGCTGCATTTGTTATATAAACGCATGCCAAATGCAAATAAATGTACCCAATTGTGCACAAAACGAAGAATAAAGACAACGAAGCTAGCAAATAAAAAAATACTTAAATGCTACTGGACTCGAACCCACATCTTTTGAGTGCTAAAAACACTAGACTATCCACTAGGCTATCGGGCAATTGTGATCAATTTCATTCAGATTAGTAATTGTACAACAATCTAAAGCACACATTTTACGAAGATTCACGAAGACTGAGTAAAAGGTCATTGAATATTCATATGTCTCGGGTCAATTTTGACAAACAATAAGTAAGTATATTTACTCTGTGTCCACCATTAGGTCATGGTCACCATACAGTTTAGCCAGAATACCTGGCTTGGTTCAAAAGATACATGTCATTGGTGGTAATGCTATTTTTTTTTATCAAAATCAAACAAATCAAGAGAGCTGAAGCGGCCTACGTAGACATACGGCAGTTTTTCACTCATATTGTAAAATACAGACATGATCATTTACTATTTTCAAAACTTTTCGACTGGCGAAATATTGACGTGCTCCGATTACCTCTACCGCTTTGTCATAGCAACAGTAACTGTTTGTATATGTTGCTGATGTCAAATTTTCTTTGATGATCTATTCACTCATGTTTTATTCTATCATAATATGAATAGCTTATTTGAATCACATTCAAGAACTAAAAAAATCAAGCCGTGTCCACGAACTTTTGGGACAGCCCTCGTATAAACACTTGATATATCTGCCAACCAAAAATTCCATTTGTTGTACGCAAAATAAAAATGATGTTAATTACGTTAGCATCTTTACACTACAGATGATCAACGCTAGAATAACTAATAGGGTGGTGTAAACATGTTCTATTTGTTTATCAAATAAAACAAAACATTCATCCTGTTTTAAAATATATGTTCAACGTGGACAACGGAGATTTGTGTAGCCTATATGCTTGTTATCTTAAAATAAGACATGCAGACGTGCTAAAATATACACGTATTGCGTTACATTTGATTTAAACTCAAAAGTCTCAAAGGGATTCAAGCCATCATCATTAAGCGGGTTAACCACTTTTTTTAGAAATATGAATTACGTTACTGTACTTTACGTTTAACTTACTATAATTTTACAAGCTACAAAAGCTCTTGAAATTAAGTTCCCATAAGAAAGAGTTACATGCATTAATGGGCTAATTTGCCCCCCCCCCACACCCCATGAAGCAAAAAACTGAAAGTTCCTGCCGATTGCTTTTATTAGAGAAATAACCCAAGTGTAAAAGCATGGTATTTATTTAACTTCAGTCTACCGCTGCTATAGTAGCATAAAATAAACGTACTTCAAAATTGGCGTAAAAAAAAGAAATTGCCATGATTTCTGACAAAATATGAGGTTTTTGGAGACCGAGTTTTTAAGAATTACAATGAAGCTATCAGCACAGCTATATTACAAAATGTCTTTAATATGTTGCGTTCCTGGTAAATCTTATCATCTGTTAAATATCTTTTTGGTATTTGCTTGTGCTCTGTATTAATTACTCTGACAAAAGTCTCAAATGTGTTCCAAAATGGTCACTTTACTGTTTCCAGCCTATTTTGATGGCCATGTTTTGTTATTATAGCAACGGTAGTTTAAGTAAAATTGCTATAAAAAGATGTAAGTGGTGGAAAGCAACTTTTATTTTTGGACCTCATAGAAGAGTCAAAATAGCCCCTTAATGCACGTACCTCTTGGCAATCTTACAACGAAAAGCAGATCTAACCAAACTACATTGAATATGCAACATATACATGTATGCAACATGTACATTTATCATAGTGCAACATCACAGAGAAGATTTATTGGTAATAGTTTTGGCATAAGGTTGGGCACCGTAGCACAAATTGTTTTACTGGTACATGTATAGAGTCGCCATGAGGTGGAAAGCTTACTCACTTTAGGATTTGAACTAGTTTCCGGTGGTCAGTACATGTATAATATTTCCGCCAATCTGTGTGCTTTGCGAAAAAGATATTTGAATTTAAGATTCGTAAATAGAGACCAAGAGGGAGACATCAAACTTAATGGGAATTTTAAATTATATTTAAATTTAACACACTATGTGCCAACTTGTAATGCCTGCTGTTAACATACATGCATGTTAACATATAGAACCCAGATGATATATTTCAGGTTTACCATCAGTGTTCAGATCAGACTTGGCACTTTGCCGGGTCTGATCTGTACACTGATACTAAACCTGAAATATATTTTTAAAGCTATTAAACATGTTAAAGAAATCCGCAGATGATAAAAAAACAAAACAATCCAAAACGTACTCTATATGCTGAGTGATAAAATGAATTTAATGAATGTTTGACAAGTACCTTTGTCTGACTGCAGATACGTGTCTGACTGCAGATCCAGGGTCGCAAGTTTTATCCCGGCCTTGTCCCATACTTTCATTGGGATTAATCAAGAAATAATTTCTACGGTCATTCTCCTCCTTTCCGCTGATACAAGAAGTGTTGTTGTCAAGCGAGGTAAGTTCACGAAGTACTGGTTAACCGCTTAGTCATGCTTGGCCAGGAAAAAGTATGGTTAGGTAAACTGACCGTCTCAACCAAAGCTGTCGACTGATACATAAATATTCAAATCAAACCAAAAACCAATATAGTTGGATCGTCATTAACGTTGTGGAAAAGTTTTGGCTTATCATTTCCTCCAGGTGTATCGCCATAGTCTTTTTATGCTCCCTTTGTATTGTGATGCATACTCCATAGCGACGCTTTCCATTTGCGCATTTCAGTATACATTTGAAGCTATTGCGCACTTTGATTCCTTCATTTGCGCAAGATTCTGCATATCATTTGCGCACCCTTTTCACACCCCAATTAAAATAATTTAGGGGTGATTAATGTAGTCGAAAGTTGTAACAGCTAGATGCAACTCGTTAAATACGAAAATGGTTGGTTGAGATGTGTAGAACAGGTTTCTTAAAGCGATTGTGAAACGTTTCTGTGCCACTATTAGTCATCTTCTCTTTTGTGGTAATAGACATTTTTACCTACAGGCTGACACCTTACGCTTACACCTGACACTGACTTTATGGGTGCAGTGTATTGTGCATTTGCGGTCAACTTTTTATTTTTTACCAAGCAAACGTATATGCAGATATGTTGTCTTATACGCTTTAGTGCATTATAAAAAGGCTGTGTTTATAGCATGTTCTGCTGTATATATCGTCACTGAACCTAATGTGAATTAAGAGTGATGACCGCTAAGCTGCAAATGACATGTTTCTGGGAATTACAAATATTTCAGCCACTTTTTTCATGTGCTTTTAGCGATTAGAAAACTTCATATTAAAGACCCACATTCTGCCCTTGGTTACATATAACAACCTCCGAGTAAACAAGACATCTTGGGGTGATAGGTATTATTGACCACAAAAACACTATCGCTATATTTCATGCTCTGGTTAAGATATTGGGGGATTTTCTCAGAATACGCAGGATAACTTTACATAATCGTTTGCAGTTTTAAATTGTCGGACACTGTATTGCAGAGTCTATCCGTTATCTTCTCGTGTTGATACATTAACCTGTGCTCGTCACTTCACATGCTTTACAGTCATGACTGTATCCTCCGATTTATGGCGGAAAGAAAGTCGGGCCGTTGTTCTTATAAATTTCACTTATACTGTCTAGGACACATTAAATATGAGATTCTTCCATTAAATATTGATTGCTGCACCGATATTTTCCCTCTTACGTGGAATATCCTACAGCGGACGTATATAGAATAACCTATATGTACATGTGCCGAGCACACATAATTTGGATGCTGAAATCACTTTTTTGAAATGGCGATCTCGAATGCCTTTTATCTCGTGAGCCCTAGATGTTGTACCATTTTCTTGCCAATGTATCTGACGAGATTAACTCTTTCCACGCTGGTGGCGAGTTGTGTCTTCGGCTACAGTTTAGAGCCTGATCAGACCGACAACTTGAACTTTGTAACTATTTGACATTCTGGTGGTATTCTGGATTATGTTTTGAACTGAGTAGACTTAAAAAAGCATGCAAAATTACCCAGCATGCAAAGACTTAACTGAATTAGAAGTACCCCGTTTTTAACATGGTGGACAATGTGGTTTAATGTGATTTTGTGTAAATGGTCGGTTGTGAATTTCAGCTACGGTCTTTTTGAAGTTATCAGACTTTTTCAAGGCATGTGAAAACATCCAAAGTCATATATGTGATGATTTGTGGTGCTCATGAAATAGCATGCACATAATTGTGGCGTCAACTATTTTTAGAATGAATATATTTGTAAGCGCACTTCCAGATTTAAAAGCGATATTTGGTCCATCTTTCTTTAATCTAAAGGCTATTGTGAGTTATAACATCGGGTAGGCGGCGGTACTGAGCGCACTTCTTAAAACTAAGAGTCCAGAAAATACCACAGTCACACACTGCAGATCAACCAACCACACCGTGAGGAAGAGACACGGAACACTTACAGTCGCATGACAGCAAGCAGACAATTAAAATAAAGCAATCAGCTCTCTCTTCCCTAGCGGAATGACTCCAAAACTAGAAATGATGCAAAGTACTGCATAGCAAAACAAGGGCAAAACACAAAACTCCCACACATAATGAGAGCAACACTACAGTATAAAATCAACTGACCGTAATGTGCACGACCCGTGGTGAACGTGGCAACACTACAGTATAAAATCAACTGACCGTAATGTGCACGACCCGTGGTGAACGTGGCAACACTACAGTATAAAATCAACTGACCGTAATGTGCACGACCCGTGGTGAACGTGGCAACACTACAGTATAAAATCAACTGACCGTAATGTGCACGACCCGTGGTGAACGTGGCAACACTACAGTATAAAATCAACTGACCGTAATGTGCACGACCCGTGGTGAACGTGGCAACACTACAGTATAAAATCAACTGACCGTAATGTGCACGACCCGTGGTGAACGTGGCAACACTACAGTATAAAATCAACTGACCGTAATGTGCACGACCCGTGGTGAACGTGGCAACACTACAGTATAAAATCAACTGACCGTAATGTGCACGACCCGTGGTGAACGTGGCAACACTACAGTATAAAATCAACTGACCGTAATGTGCACGACCCGTGGTGAACGTGGCAACACTACAGTATAAAATCAACTGACCGTAATGTGCACGACCCGTGGTGAACGTACATCTGAAAGTTAAATCAGTTTCTACTGCTCTGACTGCGCCGAGACTGAAGAAAGCGAGAACATCATTGGGGATATATTGCAGTTGCGGTTCACAGAAATTTCGCCTGAGATTCGTATTAGTTTTCGTCCTTGCTGTAACTGGTTGAGGAAGGGATAGTTTTGAATTAGGGAGTGAAATAATTTTACGATATTCTAGTAATGGGTTCCAAAATATCATATATCATATTTGAGTTTAAAATCATGAGATATGAGTAAATTTCAGCTAAAGAGACTTGTAAGATGAGTTTTTCTTCAATTTGAAATGAATATTTCGAAACTAAGGTTATATCAAACAGCACTGGTACAAATGCAAAATAATTTCGCAGAAATGTTCCTCACAATGCTCTCTAACAGAACATGCCTAAATGATTTTGCTCCGCTTACAAGCTGGCTGCCAGAGCCTTAGATAAGAATGATCTTTAAATGGCATATTCTCCCGAGCCACAAATCACACTAGGGTTTATTATAAGGTCATATGGTAAAATTTTTCAATCGGTTCTGATCAGCTGAACAATATGACTACCAGAGTTAAAACAAGAACACCACTTAACACAGCATAAGCTTCTCAGCTATTGTTTAAGATTCAAATTAATTATATTTTACCAGTGTCAAGGATAAGTTTGAAAAAAATGATCAAAATACATGTTTATCGGCCGTTAAACATTGTTAAGCATTTTCACTTAAATAACACGACCGGCAAAAATGATGCTTGGCAAAGCGCCGTCACCATTTCGCATACCAGTGTCTGAACAATGTTACATTAAAATGAATAAGTAATGAGAATGCAACATTTGATCGGAATATACCATGCGGTTTAAGATTTATGAGCATTTATACTGACTGACCATTACCCGCCTGACTGATGCTCGGCAAAACCTTGTCCGCCAAACATAAGTGTTACACATGCCAGTGTTTGGACAATGTTGACATGTATACGTATGCACAATTTGATTAAACTATACCATCTGGTTGTAAAGTTATGAGAAATCAACAACGACTGAATCATCGCCAAAGAACGGACAGCAGCTGAAGCTACCGGTTGCCTAAACACGTTATGACGCCAAATCTTTGCTCTGGATTTTGCTGGGTTTCTTTCGAAACACAAACGTATTAAGCTCGAATAGAGGATTTCTAACTTATGCAAAATATTATCACAGAGAAAAAAATTATCAATGAGTTCATGAAACAAAGAAAATGGCTCACAGAGAGTTAGAACTAAAGCGTACCTCAAGTTGAGCCAAGGTGGGCCCAGCTGAAAACAAGCATGACGGTCTAGATGGGGTATAATGATTAGTGAATAATGGCTTTTTTATAATGAATAGTGAATAATGAGCCAAAAATAATGAATAGTGAATAATGAGGGCCTAAAATAATGAATAATCCTATTTTTTTAATGAATAGAAGAAAAAATTAATGAATAGTGAATAATCAGATTTTAATGGATAATGCTAAATAATGAAATAATAAAATCATCAATGCATTTTTACTAGTAAAATATTGACTCAGGTTTTTTTAGATTGACCCTCTTTGTAATTGACTTGTTATCAAATAACAACACTATATTAAAACAACCACAAATGATAGGTAATACCCAGTCAACTAAGGGACAGAATTAAGCGATAATCATGTGAAAAGATCAGGCCGAAATGACCCATGTCAAAATGCCCCAGGGGGTGGGGGGGGCAAAATTACCCGTTACAGTGTTCCTCAGGGAAATCAAAAACATTTATAGAGAAAACAACTCACCAACATAGATTCAGGATAATTCAACAACATTTTCTGTGACAATTCACCAACATCATTTTTTTTTAGATTTTGAATTAAAGATCATTAAAGTGTCTGAATTAAATTATCTCAAAAAGATGATAAAGTGTCTGTGAGTTCTCTCAATATATATCAGTGAATTGTTTCATGAAGTATTGGTGAGTTGCCTCAAAATCTATTAATAAATTGTCTCAAAAAATGTGTCTATCTTATCTATCTGTACTCAATCGTTTTTGTTCAGCTGCAAAAATGTCTATTTTCAGTCGAAAATTCTTGATATTTCATTATTTTTGCTCAAAACATAGGTTGTGGGTACACATTAAATTTAAACAGACCCCCTTAAACATCATTTTATATAGCAAAATTTGGGCACGGTACAAGGGTATTCATTATTTTTTTCTTATTTTAACAATAAAATATAGAATGTGGATACTCGTTAGAACCGCCTCATTGATGAAGTTCTATCAAGTAGCCACAATCTATGTTTTGAGTTGCAATAAGAAAAATCACCTTCATTCATTTGACAATTGCAATTTTTAAAGCCCTAAAGATCACAGAATATTGAATTGGTGCATAATGTTTATACAGTTACTGTTTTTGATGATACTTTAGTTTGTACAATTTAGAAGATCATGGGACAGTGTGTAGCATAGTGCAAGAACCATAACCCTGACTCTCATACATTATCATACATATTTTTTTTTTGAATTTTCGGCCTAAAATAGAAAACTGTGTGTTTCATGTTACCCAACTGTGCCTAATTGTTTGCCCCAATCTTAATTTTTAAGCAATTTTAGTGGATTTCCAAGGGATTTCCCGGTTCAGCCAGGTTGTTTCCCCATCTTCCCCACATGTAAAAACTTAAACAAAATAAAAAAAATGTTACCTACTGTCACTATTTTAAAATTTCATGTAACCTGAAAGACATATATTTTTTTTTGGGGGGGGGGGAGGGGGGCTTAGGGACAGATCATTATTTAAGTACATGTAATGCAGGGGGTGTCATGTTTTAATTGTTCCAATAAAATCATTAAATTTTTTCCACGGTTTTTATAAATTAAACTCTTATCAGGCCACTTGATTTCTCAGTTTGCAATGGTGGTTTTATTAGATGTCTTTCATGCAAACCAAATATATGTGTATTTTGATCAGCATCTGATTTAAGGCCTTAGGGTGAGGTTGGCGCCGTGAAATCGGTTTAATCTCCAGTAAATATTTTACTGACCGTTCCAAGGCGGTACTTCTTTTGTGGATCTTTTAAGTTTTTTTTCTGTCTTGTGTTTGCTATGCCTTTGTGTGCGTCTGTTTATATGTGCCTTGTGGACACCTGCTTGGAAAGGGTTGACCTCTCATTTGTGGTGTTTATCTGTTCATTGTCACTTTCCCATTGGTATCCTGGGTCAGGTGTGGAACTTGATTGTATCGATTCCTGATCTTTGCACCCTTACTTACGTTATTGTTACAGCTTTTATCATGCAAGTTTCGATAGAAACTTGATTAATCAGGCTTATAGATATGCCCTACTTTTTCTTCTGTTCCTACATTTCCATACGTTTTCTTGAAGTTTCCTACTATCCCTACTTTTTCATCCCAAAATGTCATTTACGCGATAAAAATACAGAATTTTTTCCTCTGTCGCTTCACTTGCTCCAATATTAAAACATATGTAACTATATTTTTTAAGCATTATTTTGATCGTAGAAATAATTGGTATTTTAATAAATAATTTTAATGAATAATTGGTCTTATTTTAATGAATAACCCAAAATTTTAATGAGATGAATAATGGGCTAAATTTTTAATGAATAGTGAATACCAGACACCCTCCCCCACCCAGACCCTCAAGCATAAGGGCCAGCATAGAGACGAAAGCTTCTGAGGCTGAGGTCTCCTCCATCCTGATGCAATTAAAGTGGAAACCATAGCCAAACCGTAATTTGGTTTTCTACCAGGCATACTGACTGTCGCAATATATTAAATTGCTGATCTCCAATTCTGGCGAACAAGCAAGGTCATGGCCAGCCCAGTTTACCTTGATGATGATTGACTTGTGATAACGAAAGAAGTACGCACCTAAAACACATTTAACTCATGACACTCTCCCATCCCAAGATGCAACCACACACAAAATTAGGGATCACTAGCTCAAATAATAAAGGTGAAATGCTCCGGACACAATTATTCTAAAAACTAGGTCAGTTGTCAAAATTACAGTGAACGAAAAAATGGTACACGACACTCTGCCATCCCAAGAAGCATCAACACACCTAATTTGGAATTCCTACCTCAACGAATATAGACGTTTTGCACCAGACTTGATGCAAATTCTAGAAACTATGTCAGAGGTTAAGGTCACAGTGACCGGAAAATGGAACAGGACAATCCGCAATTCCAAGATGCATTCACACACCATATTGCCATCCAAGATGCATTTACACACCAAATTTGGAATTCCTACCTCAAAGAATATCAGAGATGTGCTCCATAATTCAATAGTTCTTAAAACTTGCTCAGAGGTCAAGGTTACAGTGGCTCGAATATGGTACGTGGCACTCTGCCATCCCAAGATGCGTTTACACACCAAATTAGGAATTCCTACCTCAAAAATATAGAAGATAAGCACGAGACTCAATCAGCTTCTAGAAACTAGGTAAGAGGTCAAGGTCAATGTCACAGGGACCCAAGGATGGCGCGCGACACTTTTTCATTCCAAGATGCATCCACATACCAAGTTTGGGATTCCTACCTCAAATGATATAGGAGATACGCGCCGGAAACTATCATTCTAAAACTAGGTCAGAGGTCCAAGTCAAGGTCAGTGGCCTGATAATGTTAGGAGACACTTTGCTATCTCAATATGCATCTACACAAAAAATTTGGAATTCCTACCTCAAAGAATATAGGAGATATGCACCGGACAGGAATTGGGACGGAAGGCCTGACGGACGGACGGAGGCAAGGACAGTGCGATTACTATATGCCTCCCAAAAGTCATTTGGGGGCATAAAAACAGCTCTGTTAAAAAAAGTTGAGCTCATGATAGCCACAAACCCAGTGTGTATAAACAGTACATCATTGTATAAAGCCTGAGTTTTGGCATCAAAATGAATGTTGAGATGTTCCCTAAAATTTAATCCGCAATCAGTTATCCGCTATCAGCAGTGCGCTTTGTAAAAGTAAACTATGAGCCACATAGTTCTCCAGTATATAGTCAGCAAAATTATTGCAGTTCTGGTCGTCAGGGCAGCCTGGCATAATATCCTCTGTTAAACAATCCTCAATTTATCTAGGTTCCTTTAAGTGCAAACCAAAACTCTAAAGCCATTTTCCAATTTCAATCTGGTTGCAAAAAATGTTTTTGTACGAGTAATGAGCACCAGAGTGCACACTAACTTATTCTCCAATTCCTTCTTCTCCTCCACAGTACGCGCCTGAAACGACCTACCAAACGACATAATGGATGCACCATCTGTAGGTTCGTTCAAATACAAAATCAATAAAAAACTGATATCTTCTCCAAAATTCTATAATGCTGGAACTAGCAAATGTCAAATACTACAGGCAAGACTCTGAATGGAATGTAGTTCCCTAAACTCTGACTTGCACCAGAAAAATCCGATAGATTGGATTTTCCGCCATCATGCTTGGCCAAAGTGAAATCTGCAGCACTAGATGGTAGCTGACGGAATTAAGACTATGTGAACGGTAATTAGGTTCAATCTTACATAATGTATATTGCATAATCAATGTATATTGCACATTTGATCAATGAAAACGTCTCTGCCATCATTTTTTTCACCTGTACAAGTCATCGTTTCACGGCTACTAATCACTAATTGATCCTGATTGGGGAAGTGTAAAAAGTGCGCAATTGAAATGAAAGATATCATCGCTAACTGCAAAAGTGTGCAAATGCAAGACGCCCTTCCAAAGATGATCTAACATGAGTGCTCATGTTTTATTAAATTTATTAACCGAGTTGAAGAAACGAGATAAAATACGAAGCTTGCCGAGAATTTATCTGTTGGATTCTGTTTATCAAAGGACATTCAAATTATTCAAAAATTGCATTTTTGGGTGGGAAAACGTCGAAATGCTGCCATATTTTTCGCCACGTCATAATAGACGTCATTACGTAACGTTACTAAATCTATAGCCCACTAGTCATGCCAGTGGTTTAAAGATTTTAAGGCATGGCGTTATATCACACCCTGACGCGATGCCATGTGATAAAATCATTTTTCTCTTTCATTTGTTTTATAGCTACCGACGCACAAAAGGCTACCCAGGCCTTGGAACTTCTGGGAATGATATTGATTGCCCTTGCACTACTGTTGGCTATTCTTAAACGCACAGTGATGCGGAGTCAGGGAAAGTTGCCGCTGGTGTCTGGAATACTGGCAGTATGTTCAGGTAGGCAAATAGTTAGGCCATTTAAATTTGTTTTACTCCTTTAAGCTAATGGTTCGGTAAACCTGGCATACTCTCGGGCTTAACGAGACGTCAGTTTTAATATTTATGCAATTCACCTTTCAGAAAACAACACTTACTTTAACTCTTCATCTACAATTGTCGTCTGCAGTTAACATTTGCAAACGCTTGATCTGGATCCAAACTATTTGATACTCTGATTGTATTCCTAAAAAAATCTAAAATGAAGATTAAAAAGCCAAGCATAAAAATTTACCCAAAATGCAAAGGGTAATACACACTTACTGTAAGGTAAACATCGGGTTTGTGTGGGAAATTAAACACATGCGATTCGTTTGTAGGACTATATCACGTAATAAGTTGTTGCTGCATTCAGGTCAGTTATACACTATAAGGTGACTTTTGAGTGTTATTCAGAGCGTGGTTTGGAATCTATTATGTAGAATTCTACTAGATAATCGTGATACATGGTCTTGTCGTGAAATGAGAGTGGTATTATACTGCTAAGGCGACTTTCGTCAGTTGCCTGGTACATACAATACTATAAACCCCACGAAACCCCTCTTTATTCTAAGGTATAGTTTTGACAGGACTAGATTAGTTGCAATAGACTTTTCTGAACCACGCCCGAATGTTACTCAAAATGTATAAATGATCATAGCAACGGCGACTTAGCACGCGAAGTAGTCCAGCAAACAACATCGAAATCGCACTTAGTATTAACAGTATTTTATTCAAATATAAGTACATCATGATACAAACAATTTATATCCACAAAACATCACATTTGAAAGGGATACAGAAATAAGTCCCAGACCTGTTTAAATCTGTTTCCCAAAAATAGATAGCTGTATATTATCTGATTTCGGCCCAAAATCATCACTGATTTACACTGTTTGTTGTTATATCATAAGTGATACAATTTGACAAGTTCTTTCATCTAGTGGTTCTAGATGTAAATTATCATTTGCATATTCATGAATAATTTGAAAACTTGAAAAATGATAGGAAAACCATTGGAGAGAAAAACAGGAAGCAACGACATGAAATTTGGACCTTGTGATAGTAGACCTATTTTACACCCCTATGACGATTTCTACTGGATGCCAAAGGCTAGAAATTTGGACCCTGTTATAGTAGACCTACCTTACACCCCTATGACGATTTCTACTGGATGCCAAATTGTTCATTTGGACCACCAAAATACAAAAGTATTGTCTTCAAAATTTAACCTTTTTGGGTTATGTGAAATTGAATGGTTTCCATGACAACCTATCAAATAATTCTAAAGAATGAAATGTACCTACAGAAATACTCATATCTCAGCAGCAACCCACACAATAATACTAAGCTTGGTATCAAACTAATTCTTAGTCATATTTTTTCTGTTCTGTCCCATATGCAAAATATCTCGTTTGAGTAGTCATGAATATTTATGAAAACCTGAGAAATTTGAGAGAAAACTCAGGAAAAATGGGGTATACAACTCAGCTGCTTAATGCTCTAGTTTACAAAACTGGTACCAAATTAATGCTGAGACAAAGCTCTTTGATTAAATATGTAAATTACCTAATTGTCATATTCATCAATTAATGAAAATGGTAGAAGTAAGACAAAATTAGTCCAAAAAAAAACAAGGAAAAAAAGGCGTGGTAAACTCATATCTCAAAATTATTTTACCCACTTATTTAACATACAAATGACCACATTTATATATTCACGGATATCAATAAAATACAGGAAATATTAGACAGATCTGAGAAAAAAAGAATGGGTATGCTTTCAAAATTACTCATATCGTAGTTGCTAGATGCCCTTATAACCAAACTCGGCTCTTAATTGCTGCTTAGGCATAGTCATTATAACTTTTGGTTCAATATGCATTTAATTAAATATTGAAATATATCTAGCCCCTAGTCTTTCTGAAGTTTCTCATATTATCGACAGCATTTATCATAAAAAGCTAATTTTGAGTCTATCCGTCAGTCGCAAACAACTGGCAGGCCTAAATATTGTAAGTAATAGCTTTGGTGTCGTGATCTTTTGGGGAATTAAGCTGGGAGATAGTAAAATCTAACTTTTTAAATCACTTCCGCATTCCACGGAAGGTTGTTGACCTGTTTTGACATGTTGCGACCTGCTTCATCGATCGATTTGTCTTTGATGACGAAGAGTTCATCAACTTTCCCGGTTGGGACAAAGAGATAAATATGTTTACTAACTAATTCAACCAGCATCTACTTGTGGTAAGTTAATTTAACGGTAGAAAATCAGTTTGTTTCAGTCACATATTTCTTGAATCGATGTGCAATGCCTTTCGCCATTAAAACTGTTTAGCGAGTTCTGATTGGTGTATCCATGGACGCTATAGGAAATTGAACCAATCAAATGACTCGTTATAAAGCTGTTCACGTGATCGCGTGTTTGGTTACTAACAACAACCAGCTTCTATAAAAGGATGGAACATGCGAGCGGACGCTGTCGCAGCCTCCGGGCTTGAAAGCGACACATCGAAAACTCGAACTTGCGAGACTAAGAAAGACCTTGAGAGAGGTACAAATTCGAAAGAATCGAATCTAGTAGCTATAGGCTTTAGGGATTCATAGATTCTCGAATTTGTACTCAATTTTGGCTCTTGGATGGCTCAAGCTTTGGGCTTTCCCAGTGTTTCGAATTTGGCAAATCTTAGCCTCGTTTCGAATTTGGAATACTGAATGCCTCGTTTCGAATTTGAGAAATGCCTCACTTCGAATTTGAGCTTGTGCTCCGAATTTTAAGGCGTCAGACCTTTGCCTAACTTATGGTTGTTTCTCTATTGCATTGCGAATTTTGAGAAGATTTTAGACTACCCATTTTTAAGCTTTATCAGATTTATTAAGTGATCAAAATTCGCAAGGTTTATAAATTTGGAAACAGAGCTTAAAAGTCCTTTTCATTGTTAAAGTTCCTTCAGAACTTTAACCTTTCATAAACATATTTAAGAGATGGCTAGTTCAAGAAATGTGTGAGACTTTGCATATTTACTTTAGTAATCTTTAGGTATAACTTGTTGACTGATCTGATTTGTATGTCCATGAAAAGTTTACTAGTTTATGTGTCATTGATAGCCTTCTTATTTGAATAAAAAGTATTAAATGTCATTAAATCTTCTTTGTTAATGAAACCACTCTACAGAATCAGAGTCTATCAGAACGAACCCTTGTAATGTTCCGACTCCTTTGCCTCGGCCTGTTTTTATTAATCCTGACTAGTTTATCTGAAAGAGTTTACAATTAGCAAGGGGGTCGGGACGTTACAGATTTGGTGTCAGAAGTGGGATTTGTTTGAAAATTTTGATATGCTTATCAAATTGATAAATTGATTACAGATTAAATTTGGAATCATCTGTTGACATAAAAAAAATATATACTGAGGTTAGATAAGAAATTGGAAAAGTTTATTTTCTTGATTGACTTGTTCCAATCAGAAGACTAACTCAGTTTAATACTTGGCCAAGATTAGACTCTGGTTCTAGTGGTATAATTCAATATTAATCTAAAACAAGGCTTAAATAGAATGGACTATAGACTGAGATTATAGTACTGACTGAAACCTTCAGACAAAGTTAACTTCATTAGATAATGAAGTAAAGACTACAGTAATATGTCATTGATGGAGACTTTTCATGGTACATGTAGATAAGACAGAGACTTTATGAAATTGAGTCATTCTCAGAGGTATATTAGTAACATAGGAACTGTAACACATATAACCTTTATATTGAAAAGAAGGTCAAATTCAAACTTAAGAGGCTGCGACCGAAGGTAGGCCAGATGTGTTTACTACATGCACTCATTCAGGGTATTGAGATGATTTAACTGTGATTTAGTGGTTGTAGGATAAGATTTACAACAAATAACATTCAGAGTAATGTTCACATTCAAGAGTAATGTAGATAAGCCGCTATAACTTAGTTGATGTTGTTGAAAGAAAGTGAAGAGTGAGGTACACATTCACAGCAATGTTGACATTCAGAGAAATGTACTGAGTACCCACTTGAACTTAGTTATTTTGTAGAAAGGGAATGAAGAGTGTAGTAGACCATTGATATTTACCAATATAAAGGAACTCATTCAGAGAAATGAGTAGACAATTTTGATTTATCTGGTACTATGGATAATAGAATTTTAAAGTGAGATAGAGTAAGGTAACCAGATTTGTTTTAAGTAATGAACAGAAGCTCATTCAAGTGTAATGAGAGGATAGACACATTTTAATTATTGTTGTAGCTGATATTGTATGCTTAGAATCCTATAATAAAGAAGATTATAAAGTTTGCTACAGACATCATTCCGAGTAATAAGGAGATAGATAATTATTATTTAGTGGTATAGCAGGATAAGATTTCCTACATATATAACCTTCCGAGTGAGGTTGACATTCAAAGTGATGTGGAGTAACCACTTAAAACTTTATTGTAAATGTAGCAATGGGATCTGTGTTGTAAACAGGAGGACTTTCCTTTTAATTTAACATGTAATGTTGACAGAGTAAGGTGGTGATAAACCTTATGACTTAATTGATGTGGGAGTAGAATTGTATAATGAGAAGTTTCCCACAGAGGTGATTGATGGGAATAGAATTGTTTAATGAGGAGTTTACAAAACTAGTTTAACATTCAGAGTAATGTTGACAGAAATGGGGTGACAAACCCTATGTGTTCATTGATAATGTGGGAATAGAATTGTATAATGAGAAGTTACCCACAGGTGTAGAATTGTACAATGAGGAGATTTTCAAAGATAGTTCTTCAGAGGTATGAAGACTTAAGCAGCTATGAATTAGTTGATAATTAAGAATATATGTATAGAGCCTAAGAAGGAGGGTAGATTAAGAAAGGAATATTGTTGAAAGGTATGTGACACCAAAACCTCAGCCTCAATCAGGAAATGTCCAGAGATGATCCTAGGTCAGATAATGACATAGGATTTGATGTTAACCTGAGGGTGGATGAGAAGTGTGGAGTTACAGATTGGCAGGGAAAATTTGAACTTTAACCAGGTACCTCCAGAGCCGATTCTTGTAGGTCAGCTAATGACACAGGATTTGACGGTACCCTGGGATGAGTTGGAATGAAGTGCTAAGATTTAGATAATGCCCTTGTAGGAGAGCTTAGAGTAGCTGATTGTATTTTATAGAAGCTCTATATAGAGGATATAAGCCAGAGTGGAGTGAGGTAGCCCACCTGAGACTTGAAAACAATTAGATAACTTTTGTATAGATGGCAACTTTTTATATGCTATAGAATGTGTTGTATATCAAAATGGTGGAGTGATAATGGCATTTATCACTATGGTGGCCAAAAGATGGAAGGGATAATAACCCATTATTCCTTAATTTTGGCATGATAACTGTATAAGTATAAACTTGATAATTGATATTGGCCAGTTTAGAAAGAATATGTTACGGTATTCAGAATTGGCCTGAAAACAGAAACCCGAAAACAGTAAACACGAAAACAGTAAACCCGAAAACAGTAAAACCGAAAACAGTAAACTGAAATTGAAACTACGGCAAAGAAGTGATGGAGTACCACACCGAAAACCTTGGTAATTAAATACTTTATCATTAACTATATTGAAACTCAAATTATGAGACATTTTGGTTTTATTCTCTTTAACTACCATACATGCCATGAGGGAATCATTTATTCTTGTAAAATAACATTTTGGTGATGTTTTACAATTAAACAAATGGTTCTACACAAAAATAAGTATGCACAATTATTAGAACTCTATGTTGAGAGTGATTTATTATCAATAAAAGTTTCATAAGGAAATATGACCTGGCATTTATGGTAAGCAAAAGAAAATAATAGTAATGGTAAAAATAGTCAAATTAAGATGGAAGAGTAAGTTCCATAAACAATGTGATAGAATATAAATATTCATTTATACTGAACAATGAAGAATCATATAGTCATGCTATATTGAAACTCAAATTATGAGACTTTGTGGTTTTATTCTCTTTAAATTACCATATATATGCCATGAGAGAATCATTTATTCTTGTAAAATAACATTTTGATGATGTTTTACAATTAAACAAATGGTTCTATACAATAATGAGTATGCACATTTATTAAATCTCTATGTTGAGAGTAATTTTTCTTATAAACAATAGTTTTAGTTCATTTGAAAATATGACCTGGCATTGATGGTAAGCAAAAGAAAATAATGGTAATGGTAAAGATAATCATTTTATAATAAAAAAAAAATTATAATTAATAAATATCTAATTTTCACCACAAGTAGGGTTGAATAATTAAATTATCATGAAGTTCAGGATTGATGTATTCTGTGTTTGGTGACTGAGTAGCTAACAGTCAACAAATAAAGAATAATAACTTCCGGTAGGAAGCAACATGTAAATCAGGTGATGCAGCTTACGGTTTAATTATATAATTTTGGAAATCCTAGGGTCTAGTTTCTCAGAAAGAAATTGGGGACCAATTTTTGAAAGGTGGGGGTATTGAAATATATCTAGCCCCTAGTCTTTCTGAAGTTTCTCATATTATCGACAGCATTTATCATAAAAAGCTAATTTTGAGTCTATCCGTCAGTCGCAAACAACTGGCAGGCCTAAATATTGTAAGTAATAGCTTTGGTGTCGTGATCTTTTGGGGAATTAAGCTGGGAGATAGTAAAATCTAACTTTTTAAATCACTTCCGCATTCCACGGAAGGTTGTTGACCTGTTTTGACATGTTGCGACCTGCTTCATCGATCGATTTGTCTTTGATGACGAAGAGTTCATCAACTTTCCCGGTTGGGACAAAGAGATAAATATGTTTACTAACTAATTCAACCAGCATCTACTTGTGGTAAGTTAATTTAACGGTAGAAAATCAGTTTGTTTCAGTCACATATTTCTTGAATCGATGTGCAATGCCTTTCGCCATTAAAACTGTTTAGCGAGTTCTGATTGGTGTATCCATGGACGCTATAGGAAATTGAACCAATCAAATGACTCGTTATAAAGCTGTTCACGTGATCGCGTGTTTGGTTACTAACAACAACCAGCTTCTATAAAAGGATGGAACATGCGAGCGGACGCTGTCGCAGCCTCCGGGCTTGAAAGCGACACATCGAAAACTCGAACTTGCGAGACTAAGAAAGACCTTGAGAGAGGTACAAATTCGAAAGAATCGAATCTAGTAGCTATAGGCTTTAGGGATTCATAGATTCTCGAATTTGTACTCAATTTTGGCTCTTGGATGGCTCAAGCTTTGGGCTTTCCCAGTGTTTCGAATTTGGCAAATCTTAGCCTCGTTTCGAATTTGGAATACTGAATGCCTCGTTTCGAATTTGAGAAATGCCTCACTTCGAATTTGAGCTTGTGCTCCGAATTTTAAGGCGTCAGACCTTTGCCTAACTTATGGTTGTTTCTCTATTGCATTGCGAATTTTGAGAAGATTTTAGACTACCCATTTTTAAGCTTTATCAGATTTATTAAGTGATCAAAATTCGCAAGGTTTATAAATTTGGAAACAGAGCTTAAAAGTCCTTTTCATTGTTAAAGTTCCTTCAGAACTTTAACCTTTCATAAACATATTTAAGAGATGGCTAGTTCAAGAAATGTGTGAGACTTTGCATATTTACTTTAGTAATCTTTAGGTATAACTTGTTGACTGATCTGATTTGTATGTCCATGAAAAGTTTACTAGTTTATGTGTCATTGATAGCCTTCTTATTTGAATAAAAAGTATTAAATGTCATTAAATCTTCTTTGTTAATGAAACCACTCTACAGAATCAGAGTCTATCAGAACGAACCCTTGTAATGTTCCGACTCCTTTGCCTCGGCCTGTTTTTATTAATCCTGACTAGTTTATCTGAAAGAGTTTACAATTAGCAAGGGGGTCGGGACGTTACAATATTATGTTCATATAAATATATGAAACATTGATATGATAGAAACATCGCAGAAAAAATAGGTGAGTATACATACAAAATTACATTGGACCAAAACATGTGAGTTTACTATTGCATAGACAATTAAAATAATATAGGTAGGTCTGATTTGTTTTCTAAAAAAATATATATGGGATGAATGAGGAAAATATGGCCAAAAAGGGAGAATCCTCATATGATATTGAACAAGAGGGTAATCATGGATGGCTCTGGAACGCTCACCTGAATCGAAGCCCTGGGGCACTTTGTTAAGCATAGTGGAATGATTTGAGCAATATAAGGAACATAGATCAATCTGAAACATTTTTGTAATTATTCTGAATCTGGATCAATGGGTCAGATGTTTTGTAAAGAGTTATGTTTTAACCTCTGGTAATTATAACGTTGAGAAGAGCAAAACTTGTTTTGTATCTTTAGGGAATGTCGTTACAAATTGTATGAAATGATTTCCAATTTGGACCAGTACAAATGTAGTTCATATGTTGTTTAAAATATTTCTTATATAGAGATCTGGCGGCCATCTTGGCTAGCAGAGCGGAATTATTCGGGCATTTTTTAGAAGTTCAAGCATTACAGCAGCTGAGGTAGTGGTTATTGTGTGGGCACATCGCTATAAAATTTTCATTTTTTTTTCTAATTTCTATTGTTATATGACTGGAGAGAATCCTGTCTCCTGACTGGCCCAATCTGTCTTTATAAATCTCTATGTCTACCTGAAAACTGGTCTAAACTGGCCCAGAAGGTGATATAGGATGAAAACCAGCTCGAACTAGTTTCCAGAAGTTAATATTTTTGACACTTCTGCAATATCACCCTCTAGAGAGCTAAAAATAGCATGATGAGTATAAAACTAGCATGTGCTGCATGAAATTGACATGATTTGCTGTTTCACATCCAAACAGGTAAACTAAAGACTTTCATGAATTTTAACAACTGTTTTGATTTGTTTTGTTTGTTCATTTATCTTTGTTTGAATAAACAAAATGTAAAAACAAGTTTTATGATTAAATTTTATATTTCCCATTAAGAGAATTAGTATAAATTTGAAAATGCAAAATACTAAATTATAATATTTTAATAAAAGTTGCTAAAACTTGTGAGAAAGTCCTCAGATAGAAGGTTGAACATGCCTTTAACAACAAAAGTGAAAGTAGCAAAATTTTCATTCTTAAAAGAAAAGTCCTATAACAAAACAGTTATTGACTTCAATTTTGGTAGACATAAGGATTTATCTACCCTTAAAAGTGATATTCACCTCGGCCTAGCGGCCTTGGTGAATTATCACTTTTTCGGGTAGATAAATCCTCATGTCTACCTCATTGAAGTCAATAATTGTATAATATTTTTATTAATAATAGTTACTTTGCAATTAAAATATTTCCAATAAAGAACATATGATTACGGATCTATGTCTTAGCCTGATGTTAATACCATGTTTGATGCTCTTTGGCATTTATCACCTGAGATATTAATAATTTTGTAGGTACTTTTACTTTTTCTGCGCTTTTTCTGTGATTTCTTATGTTCTCTTTAAAAATCATGAATGCCAAACTTAGATTACTCTTGATAAAAGGAATGTGTCTTCATCAAGTAGTACGCCAATATGTCAGTCCTTTAAAATCGCCAAATTTTGATGCCGTGAATATTAAGTGGTTAACGGTATTTTCGATGGCAACATATTTTCTTGAGATCTGGTCACCTATATTTATGATTCTGTTTTAGGTTTTTTCATGATTGTGGGGACCATCGTTTTCGCCGCCAAAGTAAGGAAGCAGATCGACCCTACAAGTGTTATGGACTACCACGCTGGATTCGGATTATGTATCTCAGCAGGGATCATGGCTTTCATAGCAGGAATACTGTACATCATAATTGGAAGACGAGCTAATGCATATAGTGAGATCTAAAAATAGTAAAACCTCAAAAAATCGAACTCCGATTGTTCGAAATTGTTAATTCCATTTAAATTTTGGACTAAATGGATTTAGAAAATACTGACTATTTGTGAACTATTTTTATCACGGTCTATGAAAATATGCTTTGGGTGCGTAGAAGAAACGTCTCCCTGAGACGTTTCTTTTACGCAAACGAAACATATGTTTGATAGGGAAAACATGATAAATGTATGGAGGTGTTATATTCACATTTATATTTACCTATCTATAATTCGAACAACTGGTAATTTGAAATAAAACCTCAGGTTCTAAGGACGAGAATTTACGAGAGCTGACTGTACCAATATGTCTCTGTTATTCTTAAGTGATTGTCTGAGAACCGCATCTTTTCGGTTACATTGTACATGTACGTGACGGCGAATGTGTGCAAAATGTTTCTTTTAAAAACAGGAAGTATTACTGCATGTGATAGTGGATTGCTAACCACTATTAGAAGCATATTGGTACTGTAGGCGGATGATAAGTTGAAAGTGACATCATGATATGTTTTGGTAAGTGGTCATTATACAATTATTGACTAATGAGGCATTGGATATGATGTGATATCGACCAGATAATACCAATATTGACCGAGGCGAAGCCGAGGTCAATATTGGTTTTCTCTGGTCGATATCACATCATATCCAATGCCTCATTAGTCAATAACTGTTTTATTATATAACATTTAGAGAAAGATGTACACGTATCATTGCACCTGGAAAAAAATACTGAACTTATATACACGTTTTGGGACAGTCAAGCATTTAGCAGAAACGGTGCAAACCTAAATAAGACCACTATTTTACTATTGCATATATGTTGTGCATGAGTGTCATCATTCATCATTTACAAACAAGAATTCTAACACACTTCGCATGTAGAGCCGATGATAAAATAATTGTGATATGCCAAACAATAATTCACAGCTTGAAAGCGCAGGGAAAATGTGTGATAGCTGACGTCATATGTTACTGGTAAACGACGTCATTCATGGCGTTAGACGATGTAACGTCGTTTTTACGCTTGAAATACGTTACAAATACATGTAAACGTATGCGACGTGGTCTAAGTATTGGCGGGAGTTCTTCAGTGCAAAGGCGGAAAGTTGGAAGAAGCTGAATACTTCAAATTGTTTTCGTCCTTTATTGTGCATTAAAATCGAAACAGATCAGCTCCAGTGCGTGATTTGTTGCGTTTTCAGCAACTACGATATGATTATTAGCCACGCTTTAGAAAAGCAGAACCGGAAAGAAAAAAAAACAGGAGTCTAATTTTAGTAACTAATATACACTAGCAAGCGCGCGCAAGCCAGTGAATATGACAATATATTGACTGGCCACGTGAGCGCTCTAAGCCAATGAAAATCAGTCTTTTTTCTTAGTTATATAATAATGTCCATTGTTGCTAACGGGTAACACAGATTCGCTAATGGTTGACAATTTTTTATTTTATCATTTCAATTTGTCGTACTCGGTTTAGCCCATTGGTAAGATGGTAAACCACTTTGCTGAAATTGTATTGTCACTTTCAACTCAACTTCCGCCTATAGTACTTTACACATTTAAAGCAAATCGAATGCCTCACTCTTATCTATTAACAAGTTATTCCTCAATTGAATAATTGGTGGTTGGTATATCTTATTCTTTAGAACAGTATGTAAGCAAACATTGAATAACCCGATCAGACGCCACTTTTGATGGTATTTAATGTGGGTTTGCAATGTTTATCTACAGACATTGCGTTTGCTTTTGCATGTGCACCTTTATACGTATATTTCAAAGCATTATTTTGTGCCCGATAGAGTAGCGTTGCATATAAGATACATGTACGTGCATACACTGTCTCAAATTCAAGGTTTGTTTCTGTCACCTTTAAGTGTTATGTGTATTAATGTTTCCTTTCCAATTGATGGTTGGGGTATGATAATTAAAGCTGTGATATGTATTTCCAACAATGTGGTATGTGTGACCAGCAAAGGCTCAGACCAGCCTGCGCATACGCGCAGTCTGATCAGAGCATTTCCTTGTCGCTTGAATATCCTATGACTAGCAAGCTACTGACCGAACAGAATTTGGAGTTTCTGAGTTTAAAAGGAGGCTGCACAGGCTCGTCTGAGTCTACACTTGTGAAAATGCCACATTGTTGGAAATCACATGTCGCGGCTCATACATGTCCATGTTTAGATTTGTATATCTTCATGTATGTACACCCTTCTTGTGGGGCATATACGTTTACTTCCTCATTTGTATAAATATTTGGGGTCTACAGCAAACTTTTGCAGCGAATTCTTCCGGGTTTTAATCGTTTTACCACTTCCTGGTCTAGCCGTGTTCAGGGGCGGATCCAGGATGTCTGAAAAGGGGGTTCAGATGTGTAACGGAAGGGAGGGGGTCGCTTTGCTGATTTCATCTCATTCTTCTCCAGTATCCCATGAAAATCGAAAAAAAATGGCCTCAGACTTTGGTGAAAATAGAAAGGGGTAAAATGTTTGAATTCTTAAATTTTCACAAGCGAAATTTTATTTCTTCTGAGAGAAAATGTAACTATTAATTTTTGAACACTGTGATTTTTTTTAAAAACACTGAAACTTATTCTCATTTTTATAAAATAAAAATTTATTCTATTGGCTTTAATTATAGCTTAGTTACAAGTAGACAAAATGCAATTTGCCTTTTGAAAATGACTCTTGAACATAGTAGTGTTTCATATTTCCAAGTCATTTTAGCACAATTTCAATTGTGGCTATACTAAAATATTAGATATTATTTTTCGAACATAAGGGCGAAGAATAGCTTGCTAGAGACTTATTTTATAAAAGAGAAAGCGACCTATCTTGATCGGAAGTACATGTAGGGTAGGCCGGTTACTAAATATAAAATGGCCTTCGTATAACAATGTAAAACATGCATCTCTGATTCCATCAATGAATGTGAGTGGTGTCGACCACTTAAGTTTTGGAACACATTTAAACAAAAATTACTGTAAAACCTGTCTTAAGCGGCCACTCAAAAATATACAAAACAAAGGTCTTAATGGAAAATGGTAGCTTAATGAAGGTCAAAAGTATTGCAGAATGATCCCATTGGAGTATCTGCAATACTTTTGACCTGCATTAAGCGACAATCGGTTACAAAAATAGTTTTTGTGTTCTTTTTGAGTGACCGCAAATCGATGCAAAAACATTATATTCAACACATTATTTTGACGTGAAGCAGGACAGTCACCAAAACGTTTTTTAAGTCAGTTTACAGACTGATTTGAAGACAGTAACTGTTCACTGACACTAAATGAGATAGTTCACTAACACATTTGGCTCAAGATGTTGAAAGCATTGCGTCCCATGTAGTATTCGAACTCAGGACCACGACAACACCACCTAGCGCTACATCAGCAATTGACGCTCATGATTGTGACACCGGGACAACCCCATTTAAAGGTTGCTTAAGTAGCACTGATATAATCAAAGGGGTACTTACATCTGTGCCCACGTATAGATTTTCTTTAAACTTTGCGTATAAATTACTCATTATATACGGACTACGAAAATGTATTTATCGAATTAGATAGTTAATAATAAGGCTTAGGAAGCAACCCTGACGTAATCCACCTTTGAGATGACACCTGTCTCTATATTTCCATGTCCTAATTCTATAGTTTTGTTTATATCTATGATTTGTCATCTAGATTGAATCCAAAATACCATAGGTATTATATTAATACCCAGAAACCATTTGGATAAATTATGGTTTACGTTTTCTGTGTGTTTATGAAATTTCAATATTTTTTTTTCAAAAATTTACAAAACATTCAACATTCAATTCCAAAGATACATATGTTCTAGTCTTTGTCAAGATATCATATTATCACAAAAACATGCCATATATATCCTGCTGATCTGAGCAAAATTTCATGAAAATTCAAATCCAGTAACTTTGTCATTTCCTACCTGTTATTGGTTTGTTTTTTTGTTTTGATTATTTACGTCCCATCAACAATATTTCAGTTATAAAGGAATGGGTCTTCCTGGGTTGAACCAGTACTAAGCTAGGATAAATGTTCTTGTCCAAGTACACAATGCAGTGACGCCGGTGAGGCTCGAACCGGCGTCCCTTCGGTCTCGAGTCAAGCACTCTACCACTGAGCCACTGCGCTTGCTCCTCTTATTGGTATAGGTCAGTTTTTGCAAAATTAATTATTTAGTTGAAATGAGTCAATAACCCGACAGAAGGAGGTTGTTTTTTAATCTACTTCCACTTTTTTTAAAGAAAGACATGTTCAGACAATTTCAAATTATTCAATGGCCTGAAATACAGAGGGTCATGGCCCCATGTCTTGGCACTATGGGGCCAAGACAATGTGTATCACATCCTCAGTCCTGCATGATATTGTATAAGAAACATAATATCCTATCAATAAACGTGTGAAAACAAGAAGACCAAATATTTCCTTTACATACCAACTGAACTAGAGTAACCACATTTTGGTGCTGTGACCAGGATTAAGTGTAACAGAGTCTTATCAAAGGTGTCATAGAACAGTGTTATACATAAATAAGTGAGGCCCAGAAACGAAACTGTATGCCTGGAATATACAACCAGCTAAAGTATAAATGTTGCTTTTTGATTGAAATCAGCATCAATTTTACAAAACAGAATGAATAGGGAAGATTTAAGAATTAAAATAGCAATACCTTTGAAGCGAAGGGTTCTCTGTGACCAAAATGGTTAAATTAAATCAATAGGTTTGACAGGGGGTTATTCTTGTGAACCAGGTTTATTAGCGAGGCTTACAATTATAAAACCATATATATAAGGTTCTTCTCCTGTATGAACTGACTTGTCATGAGGTTTCTCTTCTGTATGAATTAAAATTCTTAATAATGTTATATATTCAGTGTAACATTGGTAAATTGTAGTTAGAAATTAGATGTGGTAATTCAGGTGTCACCATATTGTCTCGTTTCGGGTAATATTATTGTGTAAGCACTTCATTAAATAAGAATCATGGCACTTAAGATCAAAGAATATTGTGTTTTTTTTTCTTTTTCCAATCCATAATAGGGGAAAACACTGAACATATCAACTTCTATCATTAGACGTACTAGCATGGTGATTCTAACTAAGCAAGTATTCAAGTATGTTTTACACTGAAACATAAGTATTGTATTTTTACATTTCGATCAATTAGGGCCATGTGTTTATATCAAGTTGAAAAAATGTGTTACCGTTCCTTGAATTTCATGAAATTTGGTCAACATATTCTTAACATATATGGATAGTTTATATGTTGAAATGGTATCTTGACAAAGACCGCAAAGTGTAAGAATTTTACTTCCAAATTTGACTGAATACAAAATACAGTTGAAAATTGGGGTACCATCTCATAAAAATAAATGCCCATCCGCTATCCTAAAACATACAAAGCCATTTATAGTATCAACGAACTTATCATTGATAGAGCTATTTAAGCAAACATTTCTGCGCTCGTTACATGATATGTCAATTACTTTAGAAATGAATATTTAATTTAATGCTTTATTTATTTTACAAGGATTCCAAACAGCCCTGGGGCTACTAGCTGGTCTCCTTACATGTAACAATTTACAGACATTTATGACAATAAAGACAACATACATATATACATAATACATAATGACATACAGACAGACACTCGCACAAACAGACATACAAACACAGAGACACATAGACAGACAGACACATAGATAGACAGGCCGACAGACAGGCAGAGAAACAGACAGACAGACAGACACACACACACACACACACACATACACATACACACAGAGGCAAGCAGATGGACAGACAAACAGACAAATACAAACAAGAGAAAGTAAAAGAGTAGGAGAAGGAAAAAAGAGCAGTCACCCCATGTTGAAGCAGTAAATAAAAGAACAAGTGTGCGTAATCGTACGTTGCCCCAATAGTGCCAATAATGCGTTTTTAAGGTATTTAACAAAGTTGGCAATGCTGACACAACCATACACGCACACAGATATGAAGATAATGACCAGGGCTCGGAATAACAATGCCTCCATAGAGTCAAGGAAGACCCAAGTTAAGCATCGATCCTTCGGGACGCGAAATACCAAAATCCAAATAGATTTAACTTTTCTGAATCTTTGACCACAAATACCGCATCGACCCAGGCAATTTATTTTGCATTTAATATACCATGTTGAAATATCAAAACTTAGCCCAAGTCCTGCCTAACTCCAAGGAGGCACTGTAATTCCGGGCCCAGGACAGAGATTCCTCAGCAGCACTCAGAACTCGTATTTTTATATGAACGAGGAGTTAATTATCTGTTGAGGTGTCAAACATATCTTCAAGAGTACTAAACCGCTGTGTTGAGTCTATATATTTGAACACCTCATCAAAAATCGAAGTATTTTCTTCATATGAAGCATCTTCGGAGCCTTCTAGTAAAATTGTACATATATGATCAGGCATTAATACGATAAATGTGTTGTAATTTACGTTTGGAAATAGCTTACGTGATAAACTTTCGAACAATACGCGTCTTTCGTTGTTGTATCTGGGACAACTAAGAAAATAATGCGCTGCAGATTCTTGGGTTCTTCCACATTCGGGATTTGAACAACTGGGGGAGTCGATAAGATTATAGTGATGCAAATGTGAATTTAAGTGGCTAAGACCTAGACGTATTCTACAATGATTCACTTTACTGAGGCCGTGGCCATAACAATACAATTTGTTTTGAACCAGTGGCTCATATAAGGATTTAACTTTGGTTTTAAAAATAGTCAACGACTGTGATTGCTTTATGCTATTTGCTTAGTTATTCCAATTTCGAATTGTTTTTGGAAAAAAAGATTTAGAAAACGATTCCCTATGTATAGTTGGTACAGGGAAGGAGTTATTTCTTCGGAGCAGATAATTGTTTGTATTATGCGATGTTAAGTTACATAAACCTTTTAGGTATTTAGGGGCAAAATTATTTAGTATTTTATAAAATAAAACAAGCCTGTGATTTGTTCTCCTGTTTGCCAACTTTGACCACCCTAATTCTTTTGATACTTTTTCATTACTAGTGATTCTAAAAGCACCAGTGCATAATAAACTGGCTTTCCTTTGGCTTTCATACATGGTACAAGAATCATAAATTACATCACAATAATCAAGTAATGGGCGTATCATGCTTTTATATAGCTTATCAAGACAGCTTCTTGGAAGGATATGTTTTGACCTTCGCATAATTGAGAGTCTTTTTTCGGCTTTAGCCAGTATTTCATTTTTATGGTAAGACCAAGACATTGTATTGCTTATTATTAATCCCAAGTGTTTGTGATGATTTGCTTCAGTGATTTTGGTATCATTTAAAAATAAGTCGGGATGCCTTCCACGTGTTTTTTTCATGGATACTATGATATATTCAGTCTTTAATGCATTAAATGAAATTAACCATTGCGAACCATAAAAAGAAAGTTTGAGCAGATCTTCGTTTATTACTTTGAAAGCTTCATAGTCGTCCAGGCATTTTTGAATGGATGTGTCATCAGCAAACAAGTTGACGTTGCATTGCAGGCCATTTATAATATCATATATGTAAATCAAAAATAGTAATGGTCCTTAAATTGAGCCCTGAGGAACGCCAGTTTGGAGGTATTTTAATGACAAGGATATGCCATTTATCACGACTTTTTGAGATCTAGCGGTAAGATAATGCTCTAACCAATCATAAAGAGTACCAGCGATTCCAAGCTGCCGTAGTTTGAATAAAAGGCCCTTGTGCCACACTTTATCGAATGCCTTTGATACATCCAAGAAAACGAGGCAAGTATCTTTGCCGCTATTAATATCCTGATATATTTGATGAACAATTTTTAAAAGTTGGTTTACTGTAGAATCTTTCCTTTTAAATTTAGAATTTGTTCGATGAGTAAATTATTATCTATAAGATATTCGTAAAGGCGTTTATAAACAATTTTTTTAGAATTTTTGAGGAGCTGCTAAGCAGTGAGATTGGCCGGTAATTTGTTTTATCAGATCTGTTTTCTTTTTTAAACACTGGGCATACATTTGCTTGCTTCCATTGAGTAAGGAATCTTCCAGTTTGAAGCGATTTGTTAAACAATTTTAAGTAGGGCACACTCAGAGGCTTGGCACAATGTTTAAGGACCCAGTTTCCAACACTATCTGGACCTGCAGATTTGTGTGTATTGACTCTACGTAATAAGGATTCAACTTCTGTTTCATTTGTGGTTACACTATCTAATCTGGTTTCGGTCAGGTAGTTAAAATTTGGAAGCTCTGGAATTTGAATATTTTCAGGAAAGGACGATATGGATGCGAAATAGTTGTTGAAAACGGTTGCCTTTGAAAGGTCATCGAGTATAACTTGGTCGTTTTCAATCAGTGGGGGTATGGACCGATCTGAATTACAGCCTAAAATATTTTTGGACAATTTCCAGAATGTCTTAACATCTAAGTTATCTTTGCTTAGATTACTTATCATTTTCTGTTCGTATCTTTTGATAGCATTTCTTTTTGCAATATTTGCCTCACGGCGTGCGATATTAAAATTTAATTTGTCAGCTATTGACTGAGTTCTTTTGAATTTCCTAAAAAACCTATCTCGTCTGCGAAAGAAGTAACGTACCTCATTCGACATCCATGGCTTATCAGTTGTTCGTATAGTAACAGTTTTATGTAATATATGTTCTTGGCAAATAGATTTGATCAACGAATTATTAAAACTAAGAATATCATTAATGTCATCATATAAAGCATAGGACGTATCCCAAGGGGCACTGTGCATAGATTCGTTGTTTTCATTTATATTGGTTGCTTTATAATCCCAAACTGTGCGTTTAAACGCCTTGGTTTTGTATGTAGATATATCTAATGTACAGTGAATTGTACAGTGATCAAGATAAGCTAAAGGGCGGCTTACGCTTGAATGATTATAACTGGGTACCCTAAGATATTGTAGTGATATCATACATGACGTCATAAATTAGCAATGGAATTGTATAAAAACCCAAATGCACCATAAGTATAAAAATCATACCCCAGACAAATAAAAAATAATATAATCAAATACCAAGCGTGGGTAGACTCCCATGTTAATTTCCCATACCATGTAAGAGCCCCTTAACTATAATAGTCATTCCGTATGTTTCCGTATTTCTTTCATAATTCAAGTCACATGCACTTATATCACATAACATAATTAGCAAATCAAAATTGATCTGTTGTTGTCGATTCATTGTGTATTGTTGCTCCAAATAATTTGTGGGTCTTATTGTGTACGGTCCTGGTTTGTTGTGCAGTACTTTGTGTCGTTTCTGGTTTTGTGGTTATCTCGTTTGGATAGAGAGAGCTCGTTGTTTTACGTTTTATTGCCTTTTGATGTCATGTGACTGGTAGTGTTGTGTGTCTTTTCCTCGCGGTACCATGGGTTGGTCGACGGTATGTGATTATAGCATTTCATGGTCATACTCACTTACTTTGTGATGCTGGAAGAAAGAAACCAGCATCATAACACAAGCAATATGAGCCAGCGCATGAGATTTCCAACAATGTGGTATGTGCGACCAGCAAAGTCTGATCAGAGCCTTTGCTAGTCGCTTGTGTATTCTATGATTGTTAAGCTTCTGACTGAACACCTTTTGGAGTGTCTAGGCTTAAAAGGAGGCTGTAGAGGCTCGTCTGAGTCTACACATGTCAAAATGCTGCATTGTTGGAAATCTCATGCACTGGCTCATATTTCAGTTGTATAAGCATATTATATTGTCATGTATCTATTGCATATAGGCCAGTTTAAGCACGGTTCAACCTTGGAAATATTCTAGCACAAATGAAACCTATGCAATAGTTATACCATGGGTTGTCCGCCTGTACGTGGAGATAATCCACGAGCTTTAGCGAGTGGATTATCTTACGTACAGGAGGACAAACATGGTATAACTATTTTATACCACCTTCATCAGTGTAGACCTAGCACATCATGAGATATTTCATGCTAAAGTTGGTAAGGGTGGTATAAACAAATTAATTGAACGAAAGGTTATATTTAACAGACACAGTCCAAAAATAAATTTTATTGATTTTAACCATATTTTTGAAATACTGAAAGTAGAATTTAAAGCTGCATACTCTGTAACTATGAACATTTTTCGAAAAATTTTATTTTCTTTTTAAATCATTTGTAAAAGTGGAATTAAGCTATGTTTTCACAATAAAAATGTTCAGTACAGCTGAAAGCTGCATGGAAAAGTGAATTATCTTATCAAATAGGTGATTTTTTCTCTTATTGGTAATTATTTGCGTCCCTCCAATAATTCTAGACCGTTGAATTTTAACATAAATGCAGTTGTTTTGATAGTGATAACTTGTTAAGATTTACGAAAATGGTAAAATGTTTACCTGAATTTGAGTATTTTTACTGTGTTCTTGAAAAATAAAAAACATTATTTTTAAAATTAGAAGACCAAAAGTTACAGACTATGCAGCTTTAATTTGTGCGATCATTGTCCGTCGTGTACTGACATATAAAACCCCCCAGGAAATATGTGTTTTAGAAGAAATGTGCGTTTTATGCAAAATGTTTCATTGTCTTTTTTATCTTTTAGGCTCCCCTGTGTACCCTAGGTGGTGTTGGTGCTATTTTAAACTGGGCACTGAGTGAGAGCTGGTTACTTTACTTGTGTTTAGTTCTGGATGTCATGTCGCTGTTATCGTTCTTTGACTCTTCCTCACAGTGGCATGTGTTAGTCTGTAGTATTTCATTGTGGTATTTCCTTGTCATACTCACTTACCTTTTGTAAATGTAACTTTGTTTGATTTTTATCGCTGGAAATTTTGACTGCAAGGAAATGTCAAGGAATGTGATTGGGCCCGAGTAAACCTTTAGATCCATAAATGAAATTCAAGAGAGGACATCAATAAAATATTAAATGCAAAACAAAACATAACAAAAACAACACTTTTATATGACTTTGCTCTGGTATTCAGTTTTATTTACTGTTGATTCCTTATCTTTGCTTTATTTCCTTGTTATATCTTGATTTATATGTTTTAGGAGATGATGCATTGATAAGTTAGGGGTCTTTCATGCAAACCAAATATCTATGTGTCTTGATCCACATCTGAATTAAGGGTGAGGTTGGCGCGCTGTGAAACCGGTTTAAGCCCTCCAGTAAAATATTTTACTGACCGTTCCAAGGCGGTACTTCTTTTGTGGATCTTTTATGTTTTTTCTGTCTTGTGTTTGCTATGTCTTTGTGCACGTCTGTCTATATGTGCTTTGTGGTCACATGCTGGGAAAGGGCTGACCTCTTGGCTCTCGTTTGTGGTGTCTAACTGTGAGTTTGTAACTTTCCCGTTGGTACCCTGGGTCAAGTGTGGTACTTGATTGTATCGATTCCTGATCTTTGCACCCCTACTTACTTAGTAAGGCGGTGATCTTGACCTCAATATAGTGAGACTTATACGATATATATAGTCTATATCTAGCATCATGCCAAACATAACTGAAAATCGTAAAAAAGTTTTGGTAATATAGTTTTTTAACTTTAAAGGCAAATATGTTGACTTTTATGAAAATTCTCAGCTGGTGACCTTGGAGTCACACCCCAGGTTGGGGATGGCCAAATGTCAACCTTAAGACCTATATCTCACAATCCAAATATAACTGAAAGTTATCAAAAGGTCTTGCTAATCTAAGTATACATGTAACCTTAAATCAAAACAAAAATGACTTTGATGTGACCGTTCTAAGTGTGACCTTCACAATCCTGGGTGGGGATGGTGCTGTTTTGAACCCTCAGATCTATATCTACCAGCAGTATCAATATGAATAAAATCCATCAAAGGATCTTTAACAAGTTGGGTCCTAATACATGTACAACTTTTAATGCAAAACGTGACCATGGGCGGGACGGAAAAAAGACGAACGGACCGACGAACGAAAGAACGTAATATGCACACATCCGAACAGAAGAATGGAAAGGCGAGCCATGTACTAGTATACATGTACACCACGTGCTTTGTATGTTGCTGTATAAACAGTATATTACAGCGATGCGATCAGTAAACTGTAACATTGGTCTAAAAGTGCTAGTTCCAGTGCAAACAACAACGTTGAATTGTTCTTTTCACAGATCCCATCTTCCGTTTCTTTTCATGAATATGTATAGAATAGAATATTCCATCTCATTTATTTTCTAAATTTATATATCGCTTAAATGAGTTGTTTAAGAATTATTAATTTCTAAAATCAGGCCAAAAATAAATAGAATGGCATAGCATATTTTTAATGGGACTTTTTATGTGGAAGCTGAGTGTTTTTCATATCCAATGCCATATACATCATTTGTGTCTAGGTTATGACCTCGACTGGCTTAATACTTTGTACAATTAGTTGTGAATGACCATTTAGTACCGTTTTGTAGAATTTATGTTATCTCGAAGACCAATTTTAGGTATTTCTGACAGCATGCGTGGTTGTGAACATTCTGACGTCACCATACGTTAATTGGCATACATCACAGTACTGGTGTAGCCGGTGACCATGTAAACATTGCGTGCTCCTTTTAATTTTATCAAACCCGTTGTGAAAAAAGCCATATCATTTTAAGGTTAAAGCGGTGTTTCAGCGGGCCTTTGGTGGAACCAGGTAAAATAAGCAAGAATAGCAATCACACAGTCATGTTTGTTTCATTGCATTAACACTTGCCGGGTCGTTGGGGTCGTTGGTGAGATGTCTGAACACTTGGCCTAGCGGCCTCGTAATCAAACACGGCCGATGCTAATGCATGATAAAACATGTGTGATCCCTATATCGGTTTATTGATTTTAATGCATGGCGGTACATGTATAGGCGTCATAATATTATGGTGAACTGCGGTATAACTCGTGATATTAAACAAAACAGAAGTTGTATGAATCAGTCAAAATTTATTTTTGGGACACGCATTCTATATATTACATATAGGAAGCAGACCTCATCTTACGTCCCAATTTCGTTCATGCGAGCAGATAGGGCTCCGATAAGTCTGCTCGTCTAAGCATTTTCTTTTCACATAAATGATTTATTACCAAATTAAATATTGCGTTTAACGAAATCAATATTTTTTTTTACTAAGATATTGTTTTGAAATGACCTTGGCTGATTTTTTTGTTCGTGCTTTTTAAGTAGGAGGTGCGGTACTGATTGAGTTTCATATGATTCGTCAGTAGTTGAGAATTTGGTACATATAGCATATGCGACCAGTGAAGGTTCAGGTGAGCTTACGCAATTGCGTAGTATTGCCAGAACCTTCGTTAATCGCACATACAAAGAATGAAAGTGGACGTAGCCTCAGTCCAGCTCTCTTAACCGCGTGCAAGTTTGCGCAATTAATATGAGTATCATTTTCTCTTCGACTTCTCAATCATAGGGTAAAGTCAGGTAACCTCGGACATCAGGTAAATTCGGACAGCGACCTTGTTTATTTCATATTTTAATGATTGGAATAACAAATAATTTAACTGAGCAAACAGCGAAAATCCTGATGAGACGGCTCATAAGGAGCCGTCTCATCTGGATTTCCACTGTTTGCAAATGTATGTCCGAATTTACCTGATGTCCGAATTTACCCGACTTAGTCGGACAGCGACCTTGTTTGTTTCCATATTTTAACGATTGGAATAAAAAGAATAACTAAGCAAACAGTGAAAATCCTGATGAGCCGTCTCATCTGGATGTTTACTGTTTGCAAATGTATATCCGAATTAACCTAATGTCCGATGTTGCCTGACTTTACCCTACCCGTACATTGTAGCATAGATTTTGGATAAACACACGTTTAAAAAAAGCTCATCGATTTTGTTCTACATGTATCAGCGCCGGTATATGCCACAATGATAGGTGCACTTATTTTCAGCCTTTTTTCTCTGGTGGCGAGTATTGTTGGACTGGCAATACCCTACTGGCTGTACAAGGATGTTGGAAGTAAACTGTCGTTTGGATTATGGCAAGGCTGCGTCAATGACCATTGTTCTTCCATTGAACACAGTAAGTTTGTCTTATTATACTACATGTAATTAGTTAGTGAAATATTAGCATGCCAGTGCATAAAGGTCCTTTATGTCCACATTTAAAGATTAGCAGATCTATAAGAAACGTCAAACTACTTACCTTGAGCCCAGGGGTCCCGAGTTCGATCCTCGGATCCTCCAGTCTATCATATGAGACTCTCAACCGTGGCCCCGTCTCCATATGACCTTAGCTGTTGGTGATACGTTTAACACAAATACTCACTGCACATAAGCAGCTATCTACATTTGCGGTAGTTGGGCTAAAGGCTTAAGCATTTTTGAACTACATGTAGCAAAAAAAAAAAAAATGAAAAATGAAAAACAACCAAATAACACCTCTCTAACGGGATAAAATATTTGTGACTTATTTTTTCCATTGAATTTGAAAACTAAAAATCTAAGATACATGTATTCATGCTAAATTAAGTCTAAACATAATCATTCATAGGCCGAGATGAACACAATTATTTGGCATAGAGTTAAAAGCATTTTCCTATCGACCAGTTTGGGAACTTATTCCAACACTATCATTTATACGAGTTCGTTTCCTTTAAATGTTGTTTGGTTGTAAATTGTAATGTATATTTTATTCAATTATTTATGTAAGTAAACAGCACAGAACCTGATCAGACGGTGCGTTTTGTGGTGTCTGATATGGTTCTGCGCTGTTTGTCTATGTCCCATAAAAATAAATCAAACACTCAGGACTGATGCTCAAATACTCTGAACATACATGTACGTTTTGGTTGATACATGTACATTATTTATATAAAAGAAAGTATGTTTTAATTATGCACTCTTATCTAATTGATATGTAACCAAACTGTTTCCCACCGTGATGGTTTTCTGAAAGAAATGTTGTTGTTTTTTTTTCGGAAAAAGGTTAAATTAATAAATTTACAGATGACCAAAGGCATGCACTAGTACCACGATAGCAAATAGTTTAATAACTGATTTTATAATTTATGTATCACCTTAAATTAGTACTTTGAAGACCCAGATAAAACGGCGCATTATGCACGGTTTGCTAAGACAAAATCGTTCCTCAGAGAAAGAAAATTAATAAATTGAATACATATATTTTGTAACTACATGTATTACCTGTAGCCCCTAATTATACTAGAGGACTTTGAAAACGCATCACAACATTTATGCTCTTTTCTTGCAAACCGTATATGCGATTGAAAAGTTACTCGCAGGTTTTAATGTGCAACTCAGATTTGGTATGAATTAGTCGTTTATTCGACTGCACTAAAACGTGACACTGCTGATGACGTCACATGGGTACATACAGCATCCAGCAGAATTCTGAAAAGTCAGATGAAGCTTTTAGATTATTTTTGTTTTTAAACTGTGGCATTTATGATACCATAACCAGCAAAGCAGTTTATAGACTATTTCTATTTAAAAGTAATTGATAACTTCTATATTTCGAAAATAAATTTACGGCTCCTTTTCAGAAACATCTCAATAAGTTACCTTTATGCACACTTTCAATACTGATATTGACCACTTACACTGACAATCATGTGGAAGAGTCGTTTTGATGTAAATCATACCAGGGGATATGCTGTCATGTTATCTAGAACGTCTTAAAAGTTTACGTCAACGTCACTTGCACAATACAAAAGAAACGTGATACAAGCGTAATACATGCTTAATTATGCCCTAAGCCTCTTCCAACAGAAACGGACGAAAAAATCGAAACTTTGAACGGCCCAAAAAGTTAAATTTTATTGCTAGCCTACAGTTATCGGGACTGACTAAAAAGCTGAAAAACCTGCTGAATTCAGCGAGTTGCGAATCAGCAGATGTATACTAAAAAGCTGAACTGCTGAATTGCTGAATATAAGTTTATTATTGCCTTTTATTCACAATATTGGTCTAGCATATTAATACTTTAGTTAATTGTAATATTTGATTATTAATAGATATGTAGATATGATGTTTTACGCCCTATATGATAATGTTATTGTCATATCGAGCTTTGTGCAAACGATCAGAATAGAGGCAATGTACTATTGAATTATAGTTGTCTTCATGTGGTACAATACCGAAAGCATATTTTAAAACGTTATTTTATATAATATATTGGCTGGCAAAGAAAAATTTACTACTAATCGCATATGCGCAAAAACTATTATAAACGCCCATGCTTATGCTAGCCAGAGGTCTGAATGTTGGTCTGAGTCATCCTGTACGTGCATACTTTGTGTGTGCGACCAGCTAAGCTCTTGCGAGCCTGGACATTTGTGCAGACTTGGATAAGCATTCGGTATTGAAAATGTGATTATCATTAAAATCTCATGTGTTGGCACATATATTTGTATCTTTTCATTTTTTAAACCCAGCCGATGCAAAGAATCTGTCTGTCTGTCTGTATCCGTCCGTCTGTCCCAAATGCACACGTGAAATCCTCCATCATCGCCGAAACTATTTGAAATACATGTCAACCAATAAAACAAACGAGTCAGTCAGCTCAGAAGAGCCTGCGCAAATACGCAGACTCATTTGCGCACACAACGGAGGCTAAGACAAATTATAATGCCGCTAGCTCTAGCTCCACCAGATAATTATGTCCATATGCCATCAGATAGACGTGCATGTAAGCTGCAATATACCTATACATAATATACATGCATATTCAAATAATACCATCTAGCATATGCGATTTGTGAAATAAGTGAAATACATGTACTACATCTTCAGGCACGAAGTCATCGAAACTATTTGAAATGTATGTCGACCAAATGTCAGACTCATCTGCGCACTTTTGCTACCACTTCTGCAATACACATGCGCATGCGTTTGAAAATAATAACTTCTAGCATATGCGATAAGTGCTAAAATAGAGATTCCAACAGATGCCTCCATTCACATGTTCATAAATCCATAATTTTACCATTTTCCGTTGGTGTTAGTTGCTCAATATAGTCTTCGGTCACCCTTTGCTGCTCGCATACACATACATATAGACTTCGAGCTAAAAAAGGTCCTGCTCCACCCCCCCCCCCTAGGAAATTATGCAAACATATCCTATCTTGAAGAAAATTTCAAGCCGCATCTTTTAAGAGATGTTTGCACTCTGTGCTCCGGGGCGTTAGTCTCTGACAGCCTGTTACATATGTTACTGTAACAAACTAAGGAAAAAATCAAAATGAAAGTTTGAGCTACAGAAAGAAGACATTAAACCATCTAATTATTCAAGTTTCTTATGTAGTTTGCAAGCTGGATGCCTAGGCTACATAGAAGCAGCATTTTAAACAAAATTACAGCCTTCAATGATGTTATATGCGTTACATAGATTAAATTTCCCTTTGAAAGTTGAAATAGTGATTAACATCATTCATTTTACAGACGATTTGTACATTTTTACAAGTGTTTTAAATCTTAGTTGACTAAAATACTCATTTGACTAATAGAAAAAACAAAGTTTGCTTTTCTATCTCAAATACATTAGTTTATATGAGCTATTAAACAACCCTTACCCCCAATTTTAAGTATCCAATTTTGGTATCTATTATTGAAGAAAAATATATGAAAATATTTGACGCTTGTGGATATCTTACATTTTTGGCACTGTCTTGCTAATGCAATAAAGAATCATACATTTGCAAGTTTGACATCAGGATCAGAACACTTATTAAAGTTTGTAACGTATGTTACATTGCATAATGAATGAGCTAGGAAATTTTCTTGGAAGTAAGAGATGATATTTCAGAAAAATACTGTTTTTCACATGTTTTCCTATTAATCTCTAGCCTCTGGTGCCTTCGTCTTAGTAATAACAGTCATTGCTGATAACAATCCCATGGAATTGTGTTACCTATGTTATATATAACCTTTTTAATCACATATTTCCTAATGCCTACAATATTAAAATATATAGACATATAGATAGAAAATAATAGTTCTCATTTAAAGGACACAATTTAATAAATATTCCTATTAAATAAAATTATTCAAAAACAATCTTTATTCAAGTCACCCTCACAATGTCTATCATTGTGTCTGCTTCTATTGCAAAATAATCACCCATTTCATCACAACCAGTAGAATAATGGCATTGTATAAGGACTGCAAACTGAGTACAATCCTGTTCCTCTCCACCTCTTTGGGAATTGTGCAGACATATCCTACCTTAAAGAACAATTTAAGTTTCATCAAATAAGAGATGTTTGCTCTCTATTAACTAGGGGGTTAGCCTGTAATGGTATGATACGTATGTTACCATATCAATTTAAGAATAAATGAATTGAAAGTCTGAGAAACAGAAAGAAGACATAAAACTATCTATCTATTGGAATTTTTCACGTAGTTTGCATGCTGAATACCTTTGATACATAAGAAAGATTTTTTTAACAAATATACATCTTCCTATGGTGTTATATGTGTTACATTACTTAAGATTACTTTTTAAAATTGGTAATTGTGACAAACATTACTTATAAGCATTTCCTGTGATCCTCCTCTTTAGCCATTAAAAGACTTAATTTTCTTTGTATGTGTGGCCAGTGCCAGCATCAAACAACTTGTCTCAGCCAAACTTGAATCCTTAGCATTCTTCAAAAGCAGAAACAGCATGTCAGTGTCATGGGATCAAACACCTGATTAAATATGGGTTTAATGCCATTTCACATATATGCATAAAGTATGACTCTGGTATATATATTTCTTCCTGTGAAGTGGCAAGAGCAATTTAACTGCAGCTGCCTTTGCATCCGTGCTAGTCAAATGATAACTTTGCTCTGATTTAGCAAAATCGATGTCTCTACGGTGAACCTTTAAGAATGCTTTAAGATTTCTGACATTGGTCAAACAGAAATTTGATAGGCTGCTTTTTTGCATCATTTGCCATGGAACCTATCCAGTCTTTTGGTGCTTAAGCCCTCAGGTCTTAGATCAATAGTATTTTGCTGCGCCCAAAGAACTTTATAAGTTTTCTTTAGTTACAATGTTGACTCTTGATGGTTTTGGCAGACCGTCTGAAACTATTTCTGTTACAACTTGAAAGTCATCTGGTATATGAGAAAGAATATGAAGTTGGACATTGCCATCAATTATGTTTGCAGTTATGTTTGCAGTTGGTTGTTTTTTGATGTCAGTACATTGAAGCATGTCTTAAAATAATGTAAAACCTATGATTTCTCATTTTTTGCAGCCATATCATTAGCTGTTGCATTCAAAAGAAGGAAAGTGGACTAAAGGTAGAATGGGATAACCAGTAGTTCTGTATTATGCTCTATGGAAAATTTATACAGAGTAAGCGAGTTGATAAGGTGCCTCATTTCATGATCCATTGAAAACACTGAAATTGAAAACACTTGCCTCTGACTGTGTAATCAAAAAGGATGTAACAACAATGCCCTTGCTCATTTATTATGAAAAGTTATATGTTACATCCTTTAATAAGCGCTCTTATCTTAGAAACTTAGTGAATCATTGAATTGAAGGGGTCTTATTTGCGCTCTGTTCATCCTGCATTTCATTGTTTTACCTGCTGTGATACCTCTAGTTCGTTTATCTGAAGGGAAAGAGTTACATTGGTTTCAGCACTTCAGAAGTACTAAGACTTCAAATAAGTTTTTGAATGCTTGGGGAAAGATAATAAGTGCAGAGACATTATTAGATGAAAATATGTGGGTTGCATGTATGGAAAGACTACATTTATAAAAGTTAACCAACTAAGATATGATTCTTTATCACAGAAATATCAAGGTACATCAGTCCATGTATTCATTGCTCTTAATGGCATAGTTTTCCTCTTTGTAAAGCTTTAGTCTTTCATTTACTTGCAGAGTATCACTTGAAACACATACTCAAAGAGCCAACTATTAGGAATTCATATCAGTTTCCGAAAGTTCCAAGCCATAAATGGCAAATTTGGAAAGTTGATAATGGCTTATCAATTTTGAGCTAACTGGTGGTAAAATTGAATAACAGTAAATGATTGAAATATTGTGTGATGATTCTACTAGTTGCAAGGAGGCATGTGATAATAATGATTATCACAGAAGCAGACAACGACAAACGTTTAACATGAGTGTTAAATCGAAGAGAAATAGTTTGGACCATTTCATTTATTGTATTTTCTTGTAAAAATGTAAAATTATCTTTTCTATTTGTGGCTCCATATTTAGCATTATATGCACAGTATTAGAAAATGTGTCCAAAAGGTCATTGATAACATCTGTAACACCAGTCCATGGGCTTGATAATCAGAAATGAATATAATGTCTTGTGTTTTGGCACCAAAGACTTATAAGTACACATTAAGTGTCCTGATCTTTAACTTAATAACATCTTGTAGATATATGAGCAAGACAGACTAAGAAAATGAAAAATATCCACACGCTGTAATCGCTTTCATGTGTATTTAAACGGTAATAACAAAATTTGCTTCTCTGTAAAACTGGGATTAGGGCTATGTATTAGCTCCTATAAGACAATATATTTAAGATAGAAAAACAAACTTGGCTTTTCCTATTCATCAATTGAGTATATGTTTGTAAAATCTAATAAAACAGTTTGAAACCAAGTCATAGTAGTTGTTTAACTACATGACGATAGCCACAATTATAGCTTTTAAATTATAATTAGGTTCATGTAACGCACATAACACCACAGTCAGCCGTATTCATGTTAAACAGCTTCCATATGTAGTAAAGACATCCAGTATAAAGACTATAAGAATGTCAATTCATTAGATAATTTTAATGTCTTCTTTTGGTAGCTCAAACATTCAAATTTCTTATTCTCAAATTGATATAGTAACATATGTAACAAGCTGTTACAGGCTAACGCCCCGACTTACAGAGTGCAAACATTTCTTATTAAATGCACCTTGAGTGGTTACATAAGATGTAAATTGTCTGCAGAATTCCAAAGGAGACTACGATGGAGCAGGCTCTTACTCAGCTTGATGTCAAAATACTGTTTGATGATTTTACTTATCACGCTAACATATGTAACGCTCTCTGAGTTTGATTAAGTAACCTATGTTACAGGCTCTTACAGACTAACGCCCCGGAGCACAGAGTGCAAACATCTCTTAAAAGACTCGGCTTTCGATTCTCTACAAGATAGGATATGTCTGCAAAATTCCCTAGGGGGGGTGAGCAAACCCATTCTCGTCTAATATAGATGTAGATGAAGAATCAGTTGTATTTTTTAAACCGCAAGCATCGCTGAATAAGTCAGCATGGCGTGTATTGGAGGCTTTTAAGCATATGCGGTCCAAAGTTTATGACTTCTTCAAAAGATGTTAAAGGCCTGCTGTTTTTAGATTATCTAACCCAATAAAGAAACGGATAAGTGGGATAAGAAATTACATGGATCGATCAGGGAAAGTGTCAACAGGCGTTTCAAAACACTTGGTTACATGACAAGGTGTGTCATTATAACAATGGTCAGAATAAACAATTAATACCAATAAAGCCATGAACAGTTGTGTACAAGAGTGTCCGTCAGTTTGAGCATACATGTACGAGCCTGTGCCTCAAAAGTCACAATATTTTGATAACTATAGCATCAGCGATCATTTCCATCCCATGCAGGTTACCGGACAGTCTGCACTAAGACTTAGTAGGGTCAGATCCCCACAACCCCAAGACTGGGTTGTGTGTGGCGATTTTGGTACGAAGGTTTTGATCAGTCGGCGAAATACATCGGTATTTCTGAGCCTGTGTGGTAGCGATATGTTTATTATACATTTGCACGAGATTAGCGACATTGGAAATACATGGGCTATCCATTTATGAAATAAAAAGGATATGTCACCGTGCTTATTTTTTCATGATCTCATATGGAAGTTTCCAGCATTTGATCAAAATCTAAACAAATGTAAGAATAACACTAGTCCTTAATTTCGAGCTAAAATTGTTTTAATCTTCAGCTAGTTTCTTTTAATTTAAAATATTGCCCATGACATCAAGCCTTTTAGAAAATGTCCAAGTTTATTTGTTATCCCAAGCTGTGACAAGATACTGCATGATATATATTGGCAATTCGTCGAAAATTTGTATTTGTTTTTAGAATAAATCATATATTAGGGAATCTGATGTTGAAAAGCTTAAGAATTTAGTTTTACTTCATGGACTGTAATATTACCTTTCAGAAAAAAGAATACAACCTGGGGTCACCAAACTCTTTCAAGAGGGCTTAACCTCATCCCCTTAGGTTTCATGCATAATTCAATGTAAAAAGTTCAGGAACGACCATTTCGGTCGTTTTGATGATGCCATTTTACTTAGTATGAAGCAATAGCATTAAAATAATTAACAAAGAAAGAAAAAACACACTAAAAATAGGGGCACACCCGGGAATTGTTAAGGGAGTATTAGTAATGATTTTGGTACTTATCACATTTTCGAACAGTGATTGCTCAGGTGAGCCTGCGCAAATATGCAAACTCACCTGAGCATTCGCTAGTATCAAAGTACATTATAACTGAGACGAAAATGTAGAATGTAGATCTATAGCTAAGCAGGATACACTAACTTGGACCGTATAAGAATTTGCGCATATAACATTTTCATACAGTAGGCCTATATAGTTTCTAAGGTGAGCTTAAAAACCCTATTGATTGATGGGCCAGTACCTCAGATTTAGGTACTTATCGCATATAAGAATGCTAGATCAGGAAACCTACTTAATGTTGTTTCTGACGCGTTTACATTGATGTGATTTTGGTACCTGTCACATAGATGACAGCAACACGTTCAAACGAGTCGGAGCATATGCGCAGTCTCGCCCGAGCCTTAATATAGTACAGAATCAACTATACATTTAATGTACGCATCATAGCGCAAAGCGCCTCTGCAAATGACATATTGCGGCCGACACCATTTTCACATGAAACTAGATATACACATCTTAACAAAAATTAATACTTATTATCCGAATGCATGGGGCACATTTTCATCATTTTTCTGCCGAGGGTTTTCCATTTAAGCCAAATAAACAAACTTGCAAACGGTATATACAGTGCTGTCATTTGAATATTCATGTCATTTTCTCAATTATCGAACGCGTGTCGATAAAGAGATTAACTGAAGACTTGCTACTGATTATCGACGCATGCCGCGATACCTGATCGATTAATAAACAACTTTCGGAAGTCGGTGGGTACTTAAGGAGGTGCGAACGACACGAGTGATGCTTAAAGCTGCATAGTCTGTAACTTTTGATCTTTTAATTTTAGAACTTATGTTTCTATTTTTCAAGAACACAGTAAAATAACTAAAAATCAGGTCAACATTTTACCAATTTCGTGAATCTTAACAAATTATCAGTATCAAAACAACAGCATTTATGTTAAAATTACCTGTCTATAATTATTAATTACCAACAAGAGAAAAACACGCCTGTTTTATAAGATAATTCACTTTCTCGTGCAGTTTTCAGCTATAGTGAACAGATTTATTGTGAAAACATAACTTAGTTCTACTTTTACAAATGATTTAAAAAGAAAATAAAACATTTCGAAAAATGTTCATAGTTGCAGACTTAGTCCCTTTAATTGGTAACGCGTGTCCATTTTCTCAACTATGTAACGCAACAGTTCTGAGTTAAATTGGGTTAAAATTAAACTAAATACGTGTTCAAAACTTTTTAAGTTTTGATTTTTATCCTTTGCTGGACTGCGTTTGTGCATCTCTTAAATTTTTGGATTTTTGAATCTTGTAAGCACTTGCAAATGAATAGGATAGCCATCGAAACAATATGTCTTTGTATTTTAATATTATGTATGCAACACATGAGTATGTGTTGCTAAAAGTTGAATAAACTGTCCCTCTAAACATAATCGCTAAATCCAATTTTGATTTATTTTTTTGTTAACAGGGAGCAGTCTGATCAGGTTCCATACTGTGACAGAAAACACTATTTTTGTAGTATCTCAGAGTTATGTGTTGTTGTTTGCAGACATGTTTGTAACATGAAATTTCAACCGCCCACAAAAAATAAATGGCTTAAAAGTATTAACTTCTCTTGCTTTTGAGCTCTCAAATTGTATGTAAATGTATTTATCATGCTAATAAGTGTTAAAATACAACCAATTAGTGACATATTAACAGTTTTTGATGTTCAGCTGATATTGTTTTGATTTTTTTTAACATAACTTAGGGACCAGGAACAAAAAAACAAACAAAAAAACACAAAAAACAACAAAACAAACGGTTTGAATTCAGATCAGGCCCAATGTTTTCTTTGGCAGATTTAGGTCCAAGCATTTAACAACGTGATTAGAAGGCAACGTTAGTCACAACCAGCAGATAATTAGTTAAATAGAACTTTGGAATGCATTCCTTTTGGAGAAATTGTACCTAAAACATGCATCCATGTAGTTTCCTTTAAAAGCCTTTTCAAGTTGTTTGAAACTTTGTCAATAAGAATAAAAGAAAAATCTTGAACAGAATGTCCAGGAGAATTTAAATGGTCAGAAACATTTGTCAAAGTAACATGGTCGTTTATAAGAGGCTTTTGCGCATATGCGATAAGTACTAAATCATTATGTACTGGCCCATACATTATTGGTTTAGCCTGTGCAAATGCCCAGACTAGTCAGAGCCTTTGCTGTTCGTACACAAAGTATGGACGTACACGATGGCCCAGACCAACATTCAGACCTCTAGTTCAGCAGGATTCGTTATCGTTTATAAGAGGCTTTTGCGCATATGCCATAAGTACTAAAATTCCATATATTTTTTGCAAATACTGTTAAAAATGTGCATCTGGTATTGTACCCAAACTAAACTAAGCTATAATTCAGCAGAACATTGCCTCTATTCTAGTCATTTGCACAGAACTCGATATGACAGTAATAGTATCTGCTAGGTCGTAAAACACCCTATTTATTAATAATCAAATATTACATTTAAATAATGTATCAACAAGACCAATGTTTAGACCAAAACACACCAATAAACTAATATTCAGCATTCAGCAGTTCAGCTTTTTAGTATACATCAGCTGATCCGCAACTCGCTGAATTCAGCAGTTTTTTCAGCTTTTTAGTATGTCCCACAGTTATCAGTGTCGGTGGGGTATGGCAGCGCTAATTTGAGTATACCGAACTGTCAATTCATTTCGAATCGTTCAATGATGAATGTGCAATCGGAAAAGAAGCTCAGAATGCATACATTCATCTGTTGAGTCAAGAATCAAAACTAATGTGGGTTAGCTTGCAGCTGAATTGGTGTCCTTTAAAATCGATCACCCCTGTCTTAAAATAACCCTGAATTTTCAAGGGCACACTAGAATTGGCCAGACTATGATATGCAAAAACCAATTATCCCGTTGACTTTCTCAGGGTTTATGAAGTAAAGAATTTAATCTGAGTGATGCGTTTTCTAAGTCATAAAGTATATATACATGTACAATGGACCACCGTGACTAAATTATATCAAACTTTATGGAAACTCCCATTGGTCTTCAAAAAGGTTTAACAAGTTATTTTCTTATGGCCTGGTCCATTCGTATTGTTCACACCTTTGTTAGAAATATGGCTGTATCCTAATAGTTTGTCACCATACACTGCTTTCATGCCTATTCCAAACAATTTCTTTTTTCATAGTTTCGGACGAATTAAAGGCTACTCAGGCATTGGAACTTCTAGGGGTGATATCAATTGCCTTTGCGCTACTATTGGCTATTCTTAAACGTTCAGTGATGCGGAGTCAGGGAAAGTTGCCACTGGTGGCCGGAATACTGGCAGTATGTTCAGGTATGGAAGATAGTTATGCCATTTTTGTGCAGTACTTTCGTTGCCATGTAATATTTTTTGCCTACCAAACCCTCAACCATTGGTGACATTCGGGAAAGTCCGCCACAATTCGAGAATAGAACCATGGCTCGGGGGTATGTAAGGAGCATTACGTGTTGTACTATGTACCAAAAAGCTCCATTTTGTTTGCCGGAGGAACTGGCGTATGGAAAATTAGTTTTGTAGCATGTGGGTTCAGCTGTATTAAAATCGATTATTCTGATTATCCGAAAAATTTAATCAGAAGAATAAATGAAGTTATGTTTTTGTTAATAAAATATCGCTATAACGATATTTTATTGAAAAAACATAAACTTCATTTGAGCCGTTTGTTTTGCTGCAATCACAGTTGTTATTGTGTTAACATGGTTTCTGTGACTTCAGCGTCACGTTATATAACACCAGCGTCACGTTATCACCCGCGCTATCAAAGTAGATCCTCTATGTACATCCTTGGTCTGATTCCACGGAATTTCGCGGAATTGGCTGAGGCAGTTCCGGTTGCCATTGGTGACTGAGTTTTGAAAATCAACTCGACTCAAAAATCTGGGAATGTTTTGCAATAACCAATACATTTCTACTTTTGTGGTATAAATACGAGGTCAGAAAGTTCTAGTTTTCGCGGAATAAATGTGTACCTAAACTCGACGGGAACGTGTTTACCATATGAATTGTAATGATACAATGAGAATACTAACTGACCACAAACGTAGGGATCCATTGGCTGATGCATGACATTACAGATTTTCGATTCGTATCCTAGTTCAGCTGGTTTTCATATTAAACCAGCGTTTGCACATTAGAGCGTTTGTAAGGCGTGACTTGGGCTTAACGAGGCGCACTTTCATAATTATGCAAGTATGCAGTAATCTTGTAAAATGGCCTTGACCTTAGACGAGAGTGAAATTATATTGCCAAAAATATACGTTTATGTGGTTGCGTAGTACTATGAATACTATGAATACTATAATTCCAACGAAGTTCCTTCAAGTTGTCTGCCCTCAAATGTAGGTTTGACGGCCCTGAATCAGTTGGAATTTGCAACGGGACGGTAAGACCCATTTAAGACATGTGAATATTTACATGCATATTTGACACATGACTTAGTTGCATGCCAAAGGCGCAGAACCAGCATGCGCTTCCGCCATTCGTCATTCGTTTATTGACCGTATATTAAATAAACTTCCTTCATTTTTTTTTAATATTTAACTAGTCTTTGTACATGAGCAGAGTGGATAGAGTCTTTCTCAGTCGGAAGTCGCGAACAAGCTAGTGAGTATGATCAGGAAATACCAGAATCACACATTGCAGAACAACCTACGACACCGTGAGGAAGAGTCATAGATCAATAAAAATCACAAGACACCAGGGAAGCAATTTATATAAAGTAACTAGCTCTTTTCTTCCCCATCATGATGATTGCAAAACTAAAGGGACACAAAGTATTTAGGCCTTGAGCTGGCTATAGACCCCCCTCCCCCCCCAGGGGGAATTTTGTACACTATGATTTTCTGAAACTACATTATATAAGACACAAAATAAAAGATGTTAGCCCTCTGAGAGTGGCAGCGTTAACGTGTAACAGCACGTTATATACGTTACCCCCCAAAATAGCATTAAACATCCCTGATAATTTCTCAACCATGACATGTTAGTACATATTTGCATGCTGACACAGGTTTATAAACTTCTTATAACACAGTTACATATTTTAGTATTCATTTTATAAAAGTCTTGAATAATTACCGTTGTATACGTTACTTAGTGTTTCCTGCGTTATTTCCGAGTATCAGTATGGTATTTATTGACTATACGTGCATTACATCTGTCACAGAATATAGTAAATCGATAAGGCTGCTACTTAAATGATTTAAAGTTGTTTATCATGGTCTCTTACACTATTTTTCAGGTCCATGTTATGTATGTTACCTTCAAAATAGCATTAAACATTTAAGTTAATGTCTCTAACAAACCCTGTTTATACTTAATATTTGCATGCTTGCACAGGTTTATGTACTTCTTTTAGCAAGATTTACCTATTTTAAGTATTCATTTAATAAATGCCTTGAGCTTTAACTGTTATGTGTGTTACCAAATTATACATAAGTTATTCTGAGTATCTGTATAGAAGTTGTTGACTATACCTGTATAAAGTCTGTCAGAAAATTTAGAAACCTTATAAGGCTGAAATAAATTGAAGTTCCTTATTAATTTATGGTGACTAAAACTAATAATATAATGTGATCTATCAACCTTCGCTGTTTGCTCACACAAACAGTATAGATACCATGCATTCAAATCGGAAGTTCTGAAAGACAGTCGCTGTTAAACAGCTCAGTTCTGGGCAAGGTATATGGATATGGTGCAGATGGTGTTGACACTGATTAGGGCTACAAGGAAAACAACTTTGAATTGCATGTCATCTCTATCTGCATGCCTTCTTCCCAATGTTCATTGCAAACGATCACAACAACTACCCACAATATGTACCTGTGTAACTGATTACACTCATAAATTTGATACACATAGCAGATACAAAGAGCTTCTCAAACAAAATGGGTTCAGTGTGTCACAACCATTGGTTTTTTGCTTGAGAAATGCTTTTGACATGACTATCAGGCAAACAATAAAGAGGTATTATAGGCTTCAGCAACTAGAACTACGCTTCGTACTATAGATGGAATGGTGTATTACTCATCACATCAGATCTCAATATATTGAAACAACTCTTCAATGCACTGAAATGAAATATTCAATCTGCTCAGATGCAAAGTAGAATGAGTACTAGAGGCAGTTTCAGGCTTCACCAATCCTTTTAGTTCTAGTTTTGAAGACAATGAACTGTATTTTTTGTCTTTCGGTGTGCCCGCTAATAAGCGTGGCATAGCTAAGGATCTTATTGAGGCTGATGACATTGGCAGGAAGGCTGTTGCAGACTTTATTGACTCACTTTTAGTTTTAAAAAATCTGCCTTTCGCATCCCCCATAAAATTCTGCAAGCTACATGTAATGAAGTTTTGATGCTTACGAGGTCAAGCAAGAAGAAATTGCCCAATTTACAAAACGTAAACAGCCAGATGAGAGCTTAAAAGAGCGTCTTTGGTAAGCATGACCTTCTTTTTCTATTGGACATAATGTTGACCTTGAGTTGACACTGCCGTTCCTTCTGGGACCTGTACCATGGTCACTGTCAACTCCTCATAGAATTTCCACCAAAACTGTCAAGTCCAAACTTCAGCCTGGTTTGCAATCACATATTGAACCAACATTAGAGTGGTCATGTAGTGCTGTACATAACGTTGAAGTTAATGCCGTTACTACAGAGCATAATAGCTTTTCCTGTCACCTTCATGGATCTGATGGCACCAGTATTCAACCAGGCACTAAAGGCAGGGCATGTTGGTTTTGGCACTGATACATATATACAATGTAAAAGCAGCAGTCTATAAAGTCTTACAAACATTCTCGCAGAGGATAACCTGGGTGTTTTGTCCAACAATGGTGTATGCAACAAAAGGTGCACCTTCTGAATGTCAACAGCATTGGCCAGAATATGGGGGAAGAGATCTACAGTAATACACTGTTTTACAGATAGTGACACTACCAATGTGTTAGTACCACGGAAAGGTTATTCCTATCAAACTGATAAAGAACCCCTCCCCTACTAGTTCATCAACATTCTAAGAAGGGCAGGAAAACAAATAAAGAATTGCTCTAGGCACTCATCAGTGATATGAAGCCCTAACATGTGCTATTTATGTAATTGTGAATAAGCTGCAGTATGACATGTTTCTGAAAAAAGTACCAAAGCCATACTCATATACTGACTATTTCAAATGGCATGAACATGAGCTTACCTCCACCCTGATTTTCTGTCCTTAAGATGTACATACAAAGATTGAACTATCAAGTCTTTCCCATGAAAACAAGTGAGGCTTTCCAGATATGGACAAAATGTGTGGAAAATAAATGGGAAGGAAATCGAGTACCTCTGGGTGAAAGAAATCTTGATTGTACCCTAACAAAAGAGCCACAGAATTATATTTCACATTTTGTGTGATATGGGGTTACTATGATGTTCAAAACTCAACAACTCAAACCTTATAAAAGATAGAAACATAATATTTGCAGTTTCCAAAAGGTACATAAACATTCTTGAATACAAAATGAGTTAGTAAGCTCATTCACATTAAAAAAATATCAAACTATATTAGTTTCATAAATCATTTATATAGGAATAATGAAAAAAAAAGTAACATACATAACACTTTGGGGTGCATATTTGCTTTCAAAGGTCCATATCTGTGATGCAAAAATAGCTTACTTGGATGATATAGCCAACTTGGAAATCTTACCTTATGGTTTGCACTTTTCAGAAGTCATGTCATTTACAAAAATTATCAAAGATGTTGTTGGGTAATATATATAATTGGCTGTTGGTACAGGGTAATGGTGCCATTACCAGAGTGCTAGCATATTGTAAAATCCTTGCAAGATAAATCTGATAGAGGAGTAATAAGTACTAAGGAAAATTCTTTAAAACCCTTCGATAATATATTTAGATTTGCTCTAGAACTTCTACCCGATGGGTTTTCATTGATCTTTTAAATTGTTACTCGCACATTGCACTGAAGGTTACAAACTTTCTATGAGTATTATGTTAACTATATTTGATGTCTCTATAAAAGAAAAGAGGGTTTATGTAGTTTATGTTTTCAGTTACTTCCTCAGCAAATGAGCCAGAGTAAAAAGAAGTACATTGACCTGTGCCAGCAAGCAAATAAGTACAAGCAGGTCGTGTTGGAGACCATATCTTGAATGTTTAATGGTATTTAGAGAGTAACGTATGTAACCTGGGCTGTAAAATAGTGTAAGGCACCATAATAAGGAACTTCAATTCATTTGAATAGCAGCCATATAGATTTACTATATTCACTGACGGATGTAATACATGTATAGTCAATAATTGCCATACTGATACTTGGAAATAACATATGAAACACTTTAAGTAACATATACAACGGCAAAAACTCAAGACATTTATAAAATAAATGCTAAAATTATGTAACTGTGCTATAAGAAGTTCTTAAACTCGTGCCAGACTTCAAAAAAAGTGTGAATATGTCATGTTGGAGACATTATCAGGAAAATTTAATGTTATTTTGCGGGTAACGTATGTAACATGATGTTACCCGCTAACGCTGCCACTCTCAGAGGGCTAAGATATTTCATTTTGTGGCTTACATAATGTAGTATTTGGAAATCATAGTGCACGAAATTCCCCCTGGGGGGAAGTGGGGTCTATAGCCAGCGCGAGGCCTGGAGAATTACATTTTACATTTTTCTGTGATATGGGGGTACCATGTTCATCATCTAATAACTCAAAAAGTATATAAGATAGAAACGTAATGTTTGCAGTTTTGAAAAGGTAAATAAAATATCTTTAATGTTATACCAAATTAATGAACATTAACTGGTTTCAATAAAATTTTAAGACAAACTATATTAGATGCATTTATCATTTAAAAGGGGGTTCAATGAAAAAATGTAACATACACTACATCGGGGGTGACTATATTTGTTTTCAAATGTCATAATCTGTGGTCCAGTAATAGCTTATTTAGAAAATATAACCAATTTGAAAATCTAACCATATCTTTTGCACTTTTCTGAAGTCTTAAAAAGAATTTTATTTATCAAATATTTTGTAGGGTAACGTATGTAACAGGCTGTTACAGCTTAACGCTGCCATTGTCAGAGGGCTAACATGTTGCAAAATCCTTGCAAGACATTGGGCTTCAAGAAAAATATGGTCTACAAAATTCCCCCTGGGGGGGGGAGGTAAACCATATCCAGCCAGTGGCCTAATTGCAAAAAACAACAAGGAACAAACACAGAACCCATCAATGGGAGTAATAATGAATAATACATCAACAACAACAACAACAACAGAAGCACCGCCTTAGGACGGACAGCAACACTGGGAGGGGGGGGGGGTATATGCGTTTGGGTCAGCCCTCAGACTCAATGACGGCTCTGACGTACAGCTTTTATTGGTGGGTTGGTGTCTGATGCTTGTCTGTACATGCATCTGGGCCCACCGTGGCTAAGCTTCAGGATTTTTTTTTAACTCCGACTGTCTGTGAGTCGTGAGCCCTTTTTATTTCTTTGTTTCACCATAGTGTGTTAATTTGATTAGTTTGTTTTTCCATGATGACACATTGCAATAGTCAGGAAGCCTCTATGCAAGCTTAACATGTTTTGTGCCTCAACAGCAGCAGAATTTAGGGCGAAGATTTGGTACCAGTAAAATGCATTTAAGCCTCCTGGTGGCTTAGGCTGCTGTCCGTTCTAAGGCAGTGGTTCTGTTGTTGTTGATTCGTTGTTGACTGTTACTCCCGTTGTGGGAGTCTTAATTGTTGTATGTTTTGTTATTACTTTATGTCCATTCTAGTTTTGCAATCATCTTGATGGGGAAAAGAGAGCTGGTTGCTTTGCTTGGTTTGTCTTCCTGGTGTCTAGTGATGGCTGCATGGCTCTTTCTCGCGGTGCCATGGGTTTGTCTGTAGTTTGTGATTGTGATATTTCCTGATCATATTCACTACGAGGGCGGTATCAAAAGTAATGCAACCAATGATGTTAAATGACAACTAAAGGTTGGATTGCATTTGTGTTTATTTCAAATTGTCAAAATACCATCCCTTCACAGATACACAAATTTTCAAATTTTTAATTCAACTCTTGAAGACTTTCTCATAGTCTTTTTGGGGTATACCTCTAAGGAGGTTTAATATGGAGACACCTATCTTTTGGCGGGAGGTATATTTCTGCCAGCAAGATTTTTCTTGAGACGAGGGAAGAGAAAAATGTCACAGGGGACTAGATCAGGGGAATAGGGTTATTGTTCTAGAACATAGACCCCCTGTTCTTTCCAAAAGCGACGCCACACTTCCGGTCTTGTGACTTGAGGCATTGTCATGTTACAAATAAACACCACAGATGCCTATCTTCGGTCAATATTTCTGGTAGAATTTGACAAATTTGTTTTAAAACTTTGTTCCTGTAAAACCTTGTATTCATTGACATGCCTTTGGATATAGAGACATGTATTGCTAGTCCGTTAGGAGTGAAAAATATGGCATGCATAACCTTTTTTACACTGGTAATCCTTTTGGCAATACAAGGCCTTCTTTCATTTTGGTAAGCCATAATCGATTACTTATTTTTCGATGCGGTTCGAAATAGTGCATAAAAGACTCATCATATGCTACTATATTCATAAATAATTTCTGATCATATCTTGGAGATCGTTTTAACAGTTTGCGTGCCGTCCTAACATGCGTGTATTTTTACTCCTCATTGAGCCCACCAAGTGCTTTCCTTCTTCATTTTCAAAATATTTCGCCAAAAGCGCAGTGCAAATGCTTTTGAAATGTCAATCATGTCCGCAATCTGCTGAGAAGTATATCTTTGCGTCTGATTTTACTATATAATTTTTTATAACAATCTTTGGACAACTTGCAGATCTAGATATACAATATTTTGGAGCACTTGTAACAGACCCTACGCCTGCACTGAAATCCCTAACCTATCTGCAAACTGTGGAAAATGACATGGAATTACTAACATAAACAGTACATATGTCAGCATAAATGTCGTTGAACCTCTACTAAGTAATGCGCGAGTCTTAATGTCACCCCTGATTTCGATCTCATTTTTAACGCTCCTCCCAACCATTTTGCTTAACCGCCTATGAGTAGGGTTTGTGCAAAAGTAAATTTCACGAGAGATATTGTGTCTACATGTGCAGTTGATACATCGATTGAAAGGTGAGAGAATGGAGAACACATACAAGGCGTGATAAGTAGCCAGTGGCATTACTTTTGACCCCATCCTCGTATTTTTTAGTGGTAACAATTATTTTGCCCTAGATTCTGTTGTTATTAAAACACAAATATTATTTAGCTCGCATTGATGCATCCTACTGTAACTAAAGCAATAGCAGAAAAAGATAATCAAATCAAATCAACACACGATGATGAAGCAGAGAGAAAGCTCATGACTCACAGATTGTCAGAGCTAAAGAAAACCTCAAGTTGATCCACGGTCATCCCAGTTATAGAAACAGACCAGGCTCCAACCAAAGGATGAAAGCTTTACGCAAATGTCGTCATTGAGTCGGAGGCTTGACCCACCGTCATGCAGTTAACAAGCAAACCATAGCTATAAACCGATATATGGTTTACATTACAACCAAAACTTCAGACTGTCGTATGTTATCTATATTATATCCAACTATTTTTATAATGTTTGATTATCTTTTTAAATTGATTACTAGCATTAGGCTTTCATAAATAAAATATATCATCATAAAATACTGGCTCCAATATGCCTTGATGCAGGAAAAGTTTTTAAACAAATATTGAATTTAACAACATAAAAGTAAGTTTTGTTTGTGTGTTTGTTTTATTGCTTTACGTCCCAAGTCAACAGCTATGGCCATTGACCAGGATAAAGTGTGGTTGGGTGAACTGACCGTCCCGCCATGACCATGAGTATGATCTGGAAATGCCACAATCACACAACGCAGACCCACCCATGGCACCGTAGGATAACGTGCCAATGATGGCCCAACATTGAATGCTGGCTTGGCAGCTTTGTTATTTTCAGGGGATCCAGACCAGTATTGCTAAGAAAACCTATAGTCTAGTCAATTAAATGGCAAGCAGAGTGGAAAACAGCGTGGCTTCTTCATATCTAGTGGACTGGATCTCCATTATTTTCAAAATAGTATATAATCAGGTTCAGCATGGTTAGGTGTAACTTGCATATCAATTTTCGAGCTTTTGGTATTACTCTAAAATGCTCATAACCAGGTCAGAGTTCTCGGCAGACTTATCATATTACATATTTGTATAATTCTTTTTTAGGTCTTTTCATGATAGTTGGGACCATCGTTTTCGCCGCCAAAGTAAGGAAGCAGATTGACCCTACAAGTGTTATGGACTATCACGCTGGATTCGGATTATGCATCTCAGCAGGAATTATGGCTATCATTGCAGGAATAGTGCACCTCTTAGTCGAACGACGAGCTGATCGATATAGCCAGGTTTAACCCATATATGCATAGCGTTCCTTTTCGGGAACATATACAAACAGTACAAACCCAGATCAGACGCCGCAGTATGCGGCGTCTGATAAGGGTTTCACTGTTTGCTTACAGAATTCTCTATTCAAATCTGAATAAAATGAAAAGTACCTCCCAGCAACCATTAAAACGGAAATGAACTGGTCCAATTGGTAAGAGTAGGAAATTCCATTCGGCTTATTGGGACAGCCAACATTTACCTTTCATTCTTGTACTAATAAGGGTCCACATGAGACTGTTGATAGACGAACAGACGAACTGTCTACAGGCAAGAACGGACGCCAGACATCCAACACTCTAGAATTACGTTGAAATCAGAGCTAAAATATTTTTTTTTAAATTCAGCATAATTTTATATTGTCTTATTATATAACTGGTAATTATGTGACCATCTAAATATCATTGTTAATATGATCCGTTCACGGGCATGACCACATGATATAAACGTTTCTTTTTTTTAACTTCAATGATAGACATTAGTACATAAGTCTCTTTATAAAATGAAAAGGGTATTTTCAAGATATAATGGGAGCTGTATGTTCAATGTAGATACATCTAAAGGAAGGATCCATGTGAACGTTGGCTACAACCATTTTCACATCCTATCCAATGACGTGGAGAGTGATAGTTAGGTTAAATAAATCCACATTGCTGTCTTGTAGAAAACTTTCACGATTATCTCTCTTGCCTCAGACTGTGTCGTGTATTATATGCACTACACTACTATCAAATTGATTCCAATTATTTGCAACATTCCAGTTAATGTATGTAGTATGTGCTTTCAAATCGAGTCGATCTTAACTGGCTTGCTTCTGAAAAGCAAATTGATCTAGGTCTATAAAATGTATTTTAAGCGGATATATGTGGGCTTATCATTGTAAGAATAAATGTTTTGTCATATTTATCAATTCTAAGGGCAGTTTTTAGGGCCATGATACCTTTGCGGATCGAATGAAACTAACTCTATCTTGGAGGTTTTCGGTCTTTAGATGTTGAAGTTTTGAAATGAAATCTTCCAGTTGATGATCTGAACCGACCAATCCTTGTCATCAATTATTAAACTGTCGACCAAAGCAGATACTTCACACAAACTGCAGACAAACCCATGGCACCGCGAGGAAGAACCACACAACAATCACGAGACACCGGGAAGACAAACTAAGCAAAGTAACCAACTCTCTCTTCCCCACCAAGATGATGCAAAGCTAGAATGGAATAAAGCAACGCACAACAAAACATAGAATAATTACAGAATTCCACAATGGGAGTAACAATCAACAACCAATCAACAGCATCAGAATCACCGCCTTAGAACGGACAGCAGACTAAGTCACTATAGGGGGGGCTTAAATGCATGCTACTGGTACCAAATCTTCGCCCTAGATTCTATTGTTGTTGAAGCACAACAACTTGTTAAGCTCGCATGAAAGTTTTCTAACTATCGCAGTATATCATCATGGAGAAACAATATAACACACTAAGATGAAACAAAAATAAGGCTCTCGACTCACAGATAGCCAGAGCTAAAGAAAGACTCAAATTGAGCCATGGGGGCCCAGCAAAAGGAAAGCATCATGTAAACGTACCAAAGCTTTATCTCAGAGCCATCATTGAGCCTGATGCCTGACCCATCGTCGTTCAATTAAAGTTGAAATCATAGCCATGAACAGTGATTGACCCTATTATTTCAATACTTTGTCTAAAGTGGATTAGATATATGTATTAGCATTAACCCTCAAATCTCTTTTCTAACAGACACTCGAACACTCGATGTTTTTTCTTAAAACAGTTCTGAATCAAATTAGGACAGACTGTTCACTGCAGTAAAACGTGAAGGCTGCACATGATAATAAAAATATGGTGTGCTCTGCAAAACCATCTGAAAGAGTAGCTCGATACGTCATAAAGCCAGGTATTATCTCTTTCATGCCTTAACACAATCTATCATTGTTGACTGTCTAAAAGATTGAGGATTGCTAGACTAAGTGCAAAACTGTTATTTAGGGACAAGCTTGACTTTTCTGCACCGAAACATTTTTTTATCAATTCCTGCAAACTCATATGTTAAAGCTTGAAACCAATTGGGCCTCATCACGAGAAACCCTGACTTTGTTACACGCGGAAAAACAAAGGCGCAGACCAGCTTGCACATCCATCCATGTTTGTTCGCCTTCTGGAAAGTAAAAAAGATAGACATGTTATATGAAAAAATAATCAAAATTGAAGCTTGTTAGTGTAGCAGAGCAGTATGATTTGAATCTTACCTGCTCGCAAACCCTAAAGACATGTGTACTCGCGACAGGCCCGATTTATACATGCGAAGGCTGTTTAAAACCAGACAAACCACTTAAAACGCATGATAAAGCAAAATAATATAATAGTACAAATTATATACATGCACATTTCTCCCCAATATGCCATTAGTCACATAAATATTACTAGCTCCAGTCGCGATGATTAAAACTTACATAATTTAATTTCATTGATAATGACTATGCCATTTTAAATGTTCATATTACAAAAATGAAATAATAAAATGCATTAAATTTAAAAAAAAAAACAAAAAAATAATACTGAAATTATGGTATTATTCCCTGCTGTTTTCCCACAAGATTCATTGTGGGACTATGTCTATTGATAAAGACAAGTACTTGACCCCCATCTCAGAGAACAAGATCTACCAGGTCATCACACAACTCTAAGTATTGCAGGCCCCCGACTTATGGTAAAGTCCTGATGCTTTCCTTTTTCCTAAGGGCTATTCCTCATTGGAATAGTCTGGCTCCATCAGTGGTCGCAGCAGAGACCACAGAGGAGTCTAGGACACTCATTTAATTGACTCAGCCAGAAGGTGTTTGTGTGTGTGCGTTTTTTTTAATTTCTAAATTACACTCACCTCTGATAATGATCAGATTTTGATCGACAGAGTATCTGAAGAAAGAAAGAAGAAAATAACGTATCGAAGCATCGATGCCAATACATGTCACTTTTTAACTTGATTTCCACTCAAAGTATAGCCCGGCCATTGACTTGTAATGGTACATGTAATGCGGTCTATATTGGTCTATTAAAATTCAGGTGAAATTTTTGATAAACTTAAAACTAGATATTTCAATGCAACCAGTTTGTCTACTTATGATTTTTCTACTCTTTATATTACTATACCTCATAATTTGATTAAAGATAAACGTGTTGATCTTATTGAAAGAACCTTCAAAAGTGAAGGCTCTCCTTACCTTGCATGTAACGACAGAAACGCATTTTTACTTCTGAAACCCTAAAATATCATGCATGGTCTTGTCAAAATTTATGTTATGCGCTGACCTTTTTGTTGGACAACAAGCGTTTTTATTCGATTATAGACAAGTAGTTGGGACTTCTATGGGCACTAATTGTGCTCCCCTGGTTGCCGATTTATTTCTGTTTTGGTATGAGAGGGACGTTATGATGTCTCTTTCTGATGATAAGCAGGCTGATATTATTGATGCTTTTAACACTACATCCAGATGTTTGGACTAAATTTGAAACATTAATAATGTTTATTTTTACAATATGGTAAGTCAAATATGGTAAGTCAAATATACCCTTCAGAGCCCCAACTTAATAAAGCCACCGACGCCACGTTTTAAGACTTGCATTTATCAATTTCTAATGATATTGATTCTACCAGCATTTATGATCAGCATTTATAGATGGTTTTGTTCCTCGCTCTACATCCTATGGAGTCTATATCTCAAAGCTCATTCGTTTTGCTAGAGCATCTAGCCATGTTGCTGACTTCAACATTCGTAATAAATTGTTAAATCAGAAACTTCTAAACAGGGTTATCAGTATCAAAAACTTTGCAAAACCTTTTCTAAATTTGATAGACGATACTATGATTTGATATCTAAATTCCAAGTTGGGACTTGAATCTCTCTTTGCACCAAGGACTTTCGGAACCTGTATTCTATGGTGAATAAGTGTATAAATTGAAAAATATTGTTGGCTCTAATATTTTTTCAACGCAGTTCATTAAAATAATTTCCTATTTCAAAAAGATTGGCTACAAAATTGATGTATAACAACAGACAGCATATCTTGGTGGACAGCAACTTTTCTTTCCTCTTTAATTGCACGCTGGTGGGTCGGACTTCAGACTCTAAGACAGTTCTGACTTAAAAACTTATCTACTAATGAGATGGTAGGGGTCTGATACTTTGGCTGTTGTCAGGAACACGGGGGTTTACCTGTTGGATTGCTTTTGCTCCGGTATATAGTTTTATTTACTGTTGAGTCATTATCTTTGCTTTATCTCTCTTTTTATATCTTGATTTATATATTCTAGGAGATGATGCATGGATAAATTAGGGGTTTTTCATGCAAACCAAACATCTATATGTCTTGATCACCATCTGAACTAAGGGTGAGGTTGGCGCCGTGAAACCAGTTTAAGCTCCCCAGTAAAATAGTTGTACTTACTGTCCCAAGGCGGTACTTCATTTGTGGATCATTCATGTTATTTCAGGTGTGTGTTTTTTTATGCTTTCGCGTCTGTTTATTGTTGCCTTTTGGTCATCTGCTGGGAAAGGGCTGACGTCTTGGCTCTCGTTTGTGATGTCCAATTGTGAGTTTGTTACTTTCCCATTGGTATCCTGGTCAGGTGTGGTACTTGATTGTATCGATTTCTGATCTTTGTACTCTTTCGTACTATACAGAAACTGACAAGGGACACTCAAATAGCCCTCACAACTTCAGGCCTATTACTTCTTTGAGATAATAAAGTAAGTATTTATTATTTGCTTCTTTCATTTTAATATCCGCTTGTATGACTAAACTATACTTAACAACACTTAAAAGTGTGTATATATAAATGGGCTCTTATATCGGTCTGGTCAGATCATATTCAAATTTTCAACAAATTCAAACGACATGTACTTTGATTTGACTTGATCCTGAGTTTATTTCTCTACTGCTGCGGGTGTCAGCCTTAACACACTCAGACCAGGTCTTTTTAGGTCTCCCTCTTCTTCTGGCGCTAGGAATCGCATACTTGTGATGGAGTTCATGCATGTGTGAAGTAAAATTGCATTTATTTTATTGTGAATAAAATAAAAAGTTTACAAAATGCGAATGCAAAATTCCAACTTATGGTAAAATCAAAGTTCACATTTTTTCGATACTTAAGAAGATACCAAACTTGATCGAATATGTCACAAAACAAAGTAAATATCACAATATTCTTAAGTCAAATCTTGCAGCGGCGTCCAATTGTCCACGTAAACTTAGTAGTGGGTAAGTTCCCCCGCTCTGTTCACTACGGCAAGACAGCGGCGTCTCATTAACGTCACATAACGCTGAACGTAATTCTGAGGGAGGTTGTTCCATTCGTAGAGAATTTTTGCTCTCAGTTGATTTAGTGTGGTTGGAATAGCCTCTGTTCTCCTTACATGGTGGTTTAGTTCATCCCAAATGTTTTAATTTTGTTTAAGTCTGGTTATTGTGGTAGAAAGCAAACGGCTATTTCACGCTGTTTCCTAAAATCTGTTTGTGGCTTTTCCATGGGTAGGAACCAGTACTGGGCCGGGATGGTTTATTATTTGTGTGTTTATTATATGACGGGAACTCCCGAAGGCTCAACCAAAAGTGGTTATATGGAGAAGCCGGGAATCGAACCTGCGACCCCTGAATTACAAGACATATGTTTATCCACTACACCACGGTGGCTTCAAGTTCTATGGACATCCGATCCGGCCCATGTTGTGCTTTCAGGCGAGTGGAAAGACGTCCAATGCACAATGAGGATAAAAATCTGGTAATGTGTGTTGTTTTTGGTGTATTATTTGTAGATGCACGCTTTTTTGAAACCATGAGAACGTTTTAAGAAAGAATTTCCACAGGATATTCATTGGAATTGAGCCAAAACTTACCCCACCTAATTGTATTAATACGTGCTTAACGATGAAATGATATGCATAAATGAAATGTCATAGAAAATAAATTCTAAAACGAAGAAAACTGTGAACTTTGATTTTACGATATATTTGAGTTGTGATTTTGCATTTTAAAAGGTCAAGTTTTATGGAAATTAAAATCTATGGAAACAAACATTTTCAATTCACGTTTACTATTGTTGAGATTTTAGACATGCCTTAAGAAGGCAAATGCTTTTCAATACCTAGTTTTTTTGTTAGGGTTTAAATCTATACGTGCAGTTTTGCTACATATAAAATAAATTGTATTTTTACAACATCAGAATCTAGGGTGGCTTCAGCTGCTGTCCATTGCAATGGCGGTGATTCTGCTGTTGATTAATCGTTGTTTGTTATTGCTCTCATTGTTTATGTGGGTTTAATGTTTTGTTTTGCAGCACTTTGTGTCGTTTCTAATTTTGCAATCATCTCGCTGGAGAAGATAGAGCTGGTTGCTTTACTATTGTTGTAATCTAAATTCTAAGTCTCTGTTGTCGTTTTTGACTCTTCCTCGCGGTGCTATGGGTTAATATGTAGTATGTGATTGTGGTATTTCCTGATAATACTGTTCCAATGTTGTAAAATTAAGGAACACATTTTATTTTGTGGATTTTATCCATGTTTCGAACACTGCACGCCTATATAGCCAAAGGTAAAATTCATGGACTCGGCAGGGAATGGGTGACGTCATTCGGTCACCAGTTTGATTTTCATGACGTCATCGGTCACGTACAGCCTTGTAACGTTGACAATAGACGGGGCAATGTCGTTTGTACAAATAACGGACATTCAAAACGTACGTACAAATAAGCGTTTCAGACCAAACAAGAGTTACATGAAACTATAACGCTCCCTTTCAAAATGGTGAATCCTTATAAACTCTATATTCTTAATCTTTTTGTGTGTTAAAATCGAAATATATTCGCGCTGGCAGTGATTTGTTGCTTAATATATGTCTGTCGGCCAGTCATCAGTTTATAAATCTCTCTCGCTGCGCGCTCACGGTTTATCCACTTGAACAACCGACCTCAGCCAGTGATATATTAAGCGACACATCAGTGCGATCGCCATTCCATTTCTTAAGTAAACTCCCGCGAATCATTCCCAAACTTTACATAACTCAGTTTGTGAGTAATTTGCATGTGTTTAAACATTAATAAAATTACAAAAATAGAATTCATTCCTAAATTGAACTAACAACAACTTAATCACCACGGCGGCCTTAGATTGGACATAAGTCACAGTTCCTGATTCTGCTATAGTTAATGTACATACTGTTTTGTGCGCACAGATGCGTCCAAAGTTAGTCAATGCATCATTACAGGAAAACATAAATAAACGATTATCAGTTATTAATGAAAAATGACCTGACTTATCAAACATGTGCTCGCAATAATGGTAAGAAAGCGAAGGAAATAGTGTTGATGGTTACAATGATTTCGTGTTTATATGTTTTATTCCTTTGGGATTCTGGATTCTATTATGTGACTATAAATCTAATAGAGGGTAACTGGGGCCTAATTTGCCGAAACAAGCTACTCTTTCAGTTCTTTGGTGTATTATCTGCTATAACCTTTTTTAAAGCACATACTAATCAAATACTTGTTTCTGAAGGTCATCCAAATTAATTTAGAAACGATTTTGTCAGTAGCCAAAAATCTGTTTAAATGTGTATTTCACAAGCGTATTGCACAAGCATTATCAGATGTTAATGCTCAACATTGGAAAGGAAATGTAATAGATTATCTAAAAAGACACATAATTTTATACTTTTATTTAGCGGACAATAACAATTTTGAAAAACATTTTACCAAAATATCAAAATGTTATAATGCTAAACTTATCAAATATAGGACAGTATAGACAAAGGTTATTAGTACCATTATTTGCCTTTTTGTAGCGTTTTTAAGAAAGAAAGACAATTGTAAGTGAAGTCATACGTTTATGCTGACCAAACTATATGTAAGTATTTGGGGCCTTTTAGCACAAAATAGATAGGAAGGAAAAGATCAGGAATCGATACAATCAAGTAGCATACCTTACCCGGAACACCATATGGGAAAGTGACAAAAACACAAGAAACAAACGCACAAGACAGCCAAGAGGTCAGCAGCTCTTTCTCAACAGGTGATCACAAGGCTGCAAGGAACAGACAATACATCATAACAAAAATAAACATGAAATATAAATAACAAAAATGATCCAAAAAAGAAGCACCACCTTGGAAAATGTCAGCAAAACAAATGACTGGATGCTAAAAAGTGCCAATCTCACCATTAGTTCTGACGTGGGTCGAGACACGTAGATGTTTGGTGTGTCTACTGCCAGTACAGGTACACGTAAATGATATTCAATTTGTTGTTTTTGACCATATTGTTCATACAATACTATTTGAAGTCACAGTTTATTATATTCATGTATTGTCACAGGTGAAAGTTTTCAGGATAACTGAATTCAGTATTTTGAGGCTGACTTTCCATAGAAAGTCATCCTCAAAATGCAGGCTGAATTCTGCAGGTAATAATAGCTTTTGTGATTTAGAATCAGTTTATCTAAAGGTATTTGACCATTCAATTTGGAATTTCGATATTTTGGAGGCATACAGCAATCTTTAAATTTCTGATTTTCTTAAATTCAGGATTTTGGAAACTTTGAACTTTCACCCATGTATTATGTCAATATTTTGCATGCTATCTATGCGTTTATCTCTTACAATTCCTGCATGAGCACATAATTATGCAATACAAATATCCACACAGAGCACTAATTGGGTTGAAAATGGTAATTGATGGCAAATATACAACAATTCTGAAGTAGCCTTCAATACCAGTCTCCTTCAGTATGCTTTGGGTCAAGTCAATTCTTTAGAACTTGAAATTGCTTTAACAAGCATGTGAGCGAAGTTTTGTCGGATATTTAGACTCTCGGGCGTAATATTTCATCCAACTTGAGCAAAAATTTGGCTAATTAACTGATAATCGGATTCTTGAATTATTGCCTGTGGGAGACTCAAGAGAACAGAATGCAACATGTTTGTGGTGTTTGCTATACTACATGAAATTGCAATACAGTAAAACCTCTTAAAAATAGACAAAACAAAAGGTCTTAAAGACTGATGGTAGCTTAAAAAGGTCGAAAGTATTGCATAATGCTGTCTTAGAGCACTCTGCAATACTTTCGACCTACATTAAGCGATATTTGGTCTTGGAAACCAAATTTTGGTCTTCGTTTTGATTTTTGAGTGGCTACTTAAGATCGGTTTTACTGTACCTCTTCAAGTACATGCAACTAAGCATACATGCATATAAAGAACATATGTGATTAGATGCGCATTTTCCCTTATTACAAAAACACAATTCCCCCACCCGGAACGCTTTGGTTGCTGTCCATTCATTTTTTGTCATGAATATATGCTATTCATTTCATCTCGTGAAGCGAGAAAATTCGTGGATTCGCGACACATGCACTATGAATGTTTCGCTTCACTCGAAGGCATAAACGGCATATACATCCCAAAAATGTGAATATCCTCTATATGTGTATTTTAATTCCATCTTCCCAACAGCTCGCAGTTGCCTTCAATACCATTATGTGAATGGAAATGCCTTTCAAAACAACAATGTTAATTAGTGATGTTGGCTCAGATATAACCCTTTGTATTCGGGAAACCCTTAAAATGGTACTTTTTAAGACAGTGAAGACACAGATGAAATGCAGCATAATGCTGCATTTCATCAGGATCTAAACTGTTTGTAAATTAAGAAAAGATCGTCAAACAAAAGAGAAGAATATTTTTAATAAATAACATGCCGGCCCTAGATAAGTACAATGCACTGTCCCAAGTTTATTTATCAAACAAGAAGGAATAATTCATTAGTATACAAAGGAATAAGACAGTTTCAATTAAATAGGTCTATCAATAATAAAGTAAACCAACTTGAGCTACTTAAAGTATCAGGTCTAAACATTCAAATAGATGCATCACTGGATTTCGTAAATCACTTGACTGAATGTTTTAACTCTCAGACAGGATGACAAATTAAGACGCAGTACCTGCCAGTGACAAGATCTATTCGTTTATGAATATGTAAATTTATACATTTCGTGTTTGCTCTTTTACGATTTATACAGAATATCTCATTCCATTTTAATTGTTTTCAATGTGCTAGAATTGTGTTGTGTTCCGTGTGCGGATCCGGAAAGTTTTGTCAGAGGGGTTTAAATTTTGACAATGTATTTTTTAAGTGATAAGGGGAGAGATAATCCATATACCACTATAAGCAGGCGCCATCATCGGCCCGCCAGTGAGACGCAATTTAAATGGCGTTTTGCTGGCATGCCGATGATGGCCCAACATTGAATGCTGGCTTTGTAGCTACTGTATGCGATTGTAAGGGGATCAGGACCAGTATTGCTAAGAAACTCTATATTTTTGTGATTGTTTCAGGGGACCTCCAGCCCTCTCCTCCTCTGGATCCGCGCATGTGTTTGCTAATCGAATTGTCAAGCGTGTTTCTGAATAACAGTTTAATCCATATATCTGGATCTACACATGTGTTTGCTAATTGATTTTATCGATTACTGATCCTTGCCTCCTCATTCATTTTAATAGAGAACTGTGTAAGGTAACAGTAGAGATCCTGATCAGAATACGCGTTCTGCGGGGTCAGATATGGGTCTGCACCCTTTGCCTTTGCCCCATAAAAAGGCCGTTACAGGTAGGCTTATATGGCTTAATGTAAATTTATATGAACGGTATAGGCCCCTAACATTGCGCACTTAAGCTTTTTAACCTCCGTTTGAAAAAAAAATGGAAAATGGTTCACAGCTAAATAATCATTATACTTTATTTGTGCAAAGTTTAAAAAGAAATTATTTTTTGATCTCTAGCAACTTTGATTTGAAGTGCACAGCCCTCCTATTTTATGATAACAAAATAGTCCCCTAACATTGCGCACTTTCTGCAAACTTTTCAATAACATCTCTATTATTAATTAATTAAAATATATATATATATATACTAAGGAAAGTAACACCAAGTTGTTCTTTACAATATATTTCTTCAATAGCTTGATTCAAAGTAAATAATTTGAAGCCTGGGTCATTTGAAATTACGTTCAGAGTTTTTAACAACATTTTCCATTTTTTGCCGAAATCCCCCTGCTCAGCAGTGAAAGCATAACGTGAAAACTTTTTGCTGTTACATGTAGCAGCCTGATAATAATTGACAAAAACAATTAATCAGTTTAATTGGGTATAGTTACTTGGGCTAGTGCGCAATGTTAGGGGCCGCGCAATGTTAGGGGACATCACTGATGATGTTTGGAGGGCTGGCATCAAAAACCTGAAAACAACATCAGCGTTATAGCCTCATGGACGTTTTAATCGGTCTCGCAGTGATAACATTATGCCTGTAGATGTGTCCGCTGGCCTTATAATAGACCCAAGGTCAACTAGGCAGACATTTTAAACGCCTCGGAGACTTTTATTGTGTTATATCACTTTTAAATTGAATACAACTAATTTACTCTCACGTCTCAGATGACTCTTAGAGGAACCGTCTATTATTTGATAATCATCCAATATTGATTTGATTTAATGGGCTTTATATGTATATATGAAGTCTTATTACTCACGCCATTAGAAAATATGTACATGTCATGCGTGAAAAACAAGGGCACATATGTTGCAAGGTTGACCAGTGCTATTGGGTCTCTTACTTAAATAGTAAAACAGTTACAAATGTATACTTGCAACATAAGCAGTATCTTTGTAGGTTGGCTCGAGTCCGGCTTACCTGGTAGCTCATGGGCCTTTCCAGAGGGGAGGGGGGGGGGAAGGGATCCCCTGAAAAAGCACAAGTGGCAAAAGGTGTCCTTAGAAATACTGATAAGGACCTCCCTCGAGAAGCAATTGGACCCCTTGGGTCGGGGTCCAATTGCTTCTCGCGGCAGGTTCGTTTGGCCCTCTGTCAAATACGTCGATGACTGAAAAAAAACTACAAAAAACGTTGTTAGGACGCCCACCCCATGACGGAAATTCTGGATCCACCTGTATAAATTGTAGCCATACACCTTTACTTGCGACTAGGCTCGCATTACAATACAAATATGTAGGTGGCATATTTAGAACCATTGTTAAATCGAACATATACATAGCCTGCCTTTCGAAAAGTATAGACTTGGACCGATCCAGTAGATGTACGTCTAATGAACATGGCATTCAATATTTGATTTAATACAAATACATGTATATTATCTAAACGGGTCAAACGTTGAAAATCAGAACATTTGAAATTGTTTGGGTAATGAATTCAGTGCAGAGCAACAAGACTAGAGCATTATTGTCGCTTTAAAGGAAATGCAATTTAATTATCGGATTTTAAAGAAGTTCTAAGCAGTCCATAAATCATCCTTTTATTCTTGATAAAGTGGTTTAGCAACACAATTCAAACCGTTGAAAGACCGAATGCAAATTTATTGTTCTGCAATAGCGGAACAATTCATTATGCAAACAGTTGCTGCAGACATAGTTATGCTTGATTTTTATGCTCGTGCTTAAGAGAATGGTTTCCTATAGCAGCAATAATGGGCCATATTTACAAATGTACGTATGGATGTACAAATTGGTTTGAACATTAAAATTCAAAATCAAATGAGTAGACCAGGAAATGCCATAGTCAATGGTGATATACCAACCCACGGTACAGCGAGGAAGAGACACATAATACAAACAGCCACGCCATAATTAAAGTAAAGCAACCAGGGCTGCAAGGGGCTGCAAAACCTGCTATAATCCTGCCATGAGAAAACACCTTGCAGATATATGCTTGGTCCCCACACACTATGTATAGAATGCTCATTTGCCATTAACGAAGCTCATAAGCGAAGTAATGTGTTTTTTTAAATTATATCACAATGTGTGTATCATTTTACACAACCTCACGGTAAGAGCATGCGGTTGAGATGAAAAGATACTCATGAATTTATCACATTTAGCGCCGATACTAATCTTTCCATGGTAGCATTACTTTGCGACCATATTAATAAACTTAATATAGTTACAGTTCCGGTAAAGAAACAACAAACATTATTCTCTTTTCTCCGTGATCAGCGGGTATTTTTTTTCTTCGCCAAACTGAACGAGAAATTTTCTGAATTTCGCGTTACTATATTCAGAAGAATAGAAGATTTCTCAGAGAAACTCCGCGAAAATAGCGAGTGAAACAGTAACTTAAAAAGGTAACTTTAGAGAGCGGACATCGTTTAAAACGGTGAATTTTCATAAACAAAGGGTCATAACTACTGAAAGCCTGGTGCGATATGGACCATTATCAAAGTTGAAGAAGACATTGTGGTACTAAACAATGTGACCAAGTTTGATAAAATTCTGATAAAAAATATTCGACTTGGAGAGCGGACATCGTTTAAAATGGTGAATTTTCATAAACAAAGGGCCATAACTCTTGAAAGCCTGGTGCGATATCGACCATTGTCAAACTTGAAGAAGACATCATGGTACTAAACAATGTGACCAAGTTTCATAAAATTCTGATAAAAAATATTCCAGTTAGAGAGCGGACCTTGTTTCAAACAGCGAATATTCATAAACAAAGAACCATAACTCTTGTAAACCTAGTGCGATATGGACCATTATCGAACTTGAAGAAGACATCATGGTACTTAACAATGTGTCCAAGTTTCATAAAATTCTGATAAAAAATATTAGAGTTAGAGAGCGGACGTCGTTTCAAACGATGAATTTTCATAAACAAAGGGCCATAACTCTTGAAAGCCTATTGCGATATGGACCATTATCGAACTTGAAGAAGACTTCATGGTACTAAATAATGTGACCAAGTTTCATAAAATTCTGATTAAAAATATTCGAGTTAGAGAGCGGACGTCGTCGGGACAGACGTACGTAATTACGTACGTAATTATGTACGGACGTACGTACGTACGTACGTAAAGTACGTACGGACAGACGGACAGGGGTAACACTTAATGCCCAGGCCATTATCATGGCGGGGGCATAATAAGTATAAAGATTTGCTTTATTATACTAATATTTTTTCAAATTTGAATACTGGTTATCTGCAGAAATTCTTATCAAACTCTAATAATATATGATTCTGTAAATAATATGTATACCTAATGAAGATTAGCTTATTATTTGTTTTTTTCATTTTAGTGTGATAAAACAAGCCGATTTCACTATCAGAAAACTTTAAAATTGCACTGTAATTGAAGTGGAAGGGGCAATTATGATCTGTTTGTTTGTTTTTTGTAAAATATGTTGACGTTTGAGTACAGGATTGCAATAAAGTTTGTTTTCACTGAATGGGCAGATTTTTTTCATATGTCATTCATGTAGGTTCTTACTTAAAAGGTTTGGTTAGATTATCTACTCTTTAATAAAATCTATTTTGGAGAATTCGCTTTGGTACCCAAACTCAAACAGAAGTTTTATTTTTACTATTTTTAAATTTCTAAAACTATACAGTCTCCAATTTGTTTGATATTTTGTCAGAAGCATATCTTTCATCAAAATGCCAAAATAATCTGGAAAAAAAAGAATTCTTTAGAAAAAGAGAGAACCTACAATATTAGAAAACAACAGACTCGATCATACTCACTAACTATTTTCTATTAAGTCTGTTCATGAGAACTAATTGAAAGTGCAACAATTATCACGCACCCCCCCCCCCTTGCACCAGCTTAAGCGTTATTCTGTTTTCCGTCAGAACCCAATAATCCCAAAGGACCAGAATATGACAAAAACACTATATCGATGCACCGGGAGAAATTTTGCCAAATCCACACTGAAACGATGACAGCTGTTGCAACCTCTGAAAAGTCATGAAAACGGACCCTTCAGAAATAGAGAGAACCTACAATATTAGAAAACAGTAGAATTGAAAAAATCTATGTCCGCATTTTTTTATACTCACTAAAAACAAATATTTTTGGTATTTTCAAAATATTGATGTCCAGTCAGACGGTGCTCTTCTTCAAAGTACCCAAGAGAGCAAAAAGTAACACTGACCCAAAATGTTAAGTCACCTTGATAATAAGTAAAGGATGTCTTAAAAAGCTGTGAAGTTTGATTGTTTTTAGATTTGAAAAAAGTGATATAAATAGTATTAAAAAATGACCAAAATGTTTAAAAATAGGGATTCCATCATGGAAAAGGGCATAATTGATTAAAATGGTGTTACAACGGTAGCCGTAACACGTAGTCAATACATCTTTGTTATGTTGTTTTTGGATGATACCATTTACACAAGAAAATCTTCAATATCTTAGATACCTCATTTTTACACCCTTTGGCAAGTTTTTTGGTGCTTAGAAAAATCCACTCTTAATTAACATGGCATTACTGTGACATACATAACAATAAAATGCACTTTTCAAAATATAATATTAAAACATTTTATCATATGACGTCGCGTCTGGGAGTGAAATAACGCCATGTAATAAAATCTGTAAACCACTAGTGGTTTATCGATTTACGGGAAACGTTATGACGTCCATAATAACGTTGCGCAATTAATGACAAAATTATAACGTTTTTACGCCAGAAATGAGATTTCAAAGTATTTGTCATATGATAAATAGAATCTAACATTCGTGCTCTTGTATTATTGAATTTATTAAACTCGTTGCGAAAAAGAGATAAAATGCTCGGCAAGCCTCGTATTTTATCTCTTTTCCCAAACGAGTTTAATAAATTCAATAAAACATGAGCACCCATGTAAGATCCTCTATGTAACATCAAGTGAGTAAGAAAGGCCAAGAACTAAGGCGCAACTATTTCCGAATATTATCCAATATCAAGGTGGGCAACGTAAGACGGAACAGAAACCAAAGTATTTAAAGCGCTCTGGCCATTTCGTCAGATGCAAGAATGCGGAAGAATACTCATACCAATTCACATTACAATGGCCGTACTAAACCGTATAATTGAAACCTGATCAATTTTGCATTACGCGTTGATGGTGTGCTTCACGTAATCCGTCTTGATCGATTTGTCTAACGCCAACACTTGTGCTACTTCATTCACAGACAGTAAGCCTGTGAAATTCCAATTAAAATAGAAGATGGAGAAAATCATAGACTTATATCTGACCCAATTTCTTACCTTGATTAAATATATATAAAGGCAGTCAAATTGTGTTTGGAAATGATCAGCTGATTTTTTTTACAGAAACAGGTCTTTTTTGCGACGTCATAATGTAAAAATGCTAGTGAGTATCACGGCAACAATCACAGATCACAGACAACCCTTAGCATGCGCGGATCTAAAGGGGTACAAGGTGTCCAGACCCCTCCCTCCCTGACAAATTACAAAAATATAGTGTTTCTTAGCAATACTGGTCCATATCCCCCGAAAAAGCACAAAGCCACTGAGCCAGCATTCAATGCCGGGCCACCATCTGCACTCCAGCGAAATAAAAGGGGAGTTTAAATAGTCAATCGGTATCAGCTAAAAGAAAGTGGTCAAAAACCGAATTTTACTGGTTTATCTCGACTCCTGCTGTCGAGGCTCATACCCACAGCCCCTCGGTCTCGAGTCAAGTACTCTACCACTGAGCCACTGTGACACTCTGTTGGTATTCCTTTTAAAAGATGCAGATGACAAAAATATGCAAAATTATCAAGCATGCAAAGAGTTAAATGCCTTATAATTTCAATAACAGAACTTGATCTAGAAGTGGTCATCACAATACACAGGGTAATTGTAGTATGACCGATGCTTTTTTCTTTGATCTTTGCTGATGTTTAAATCAGACACCCTAGAATAACGACGAATCTAACTTCCAAGTTTGGTATAACAGCGATGTAGGCGGTAACTTACTAAAAAGCGACACATTATCTAGTAGAATGTTATATAATTGGCAGCTTAGGCCGGATGCAGGGAGGAGCGAATGTAAATTGCGTCAGGTGTCAGTAACACGTGTTTATTTGCGCCTGCGCCATACATTGTACTACAAGGTAGATAAAGGATTCTTCCTCGGCTTTCTGTTTAAACCGCTCGGTGGGCTACGCCCACCTCGCGGTTTAAACAAGAAAGCCTCGGAAAAGTATCCTTTATCTATTACATATAGCAATTAATTGATCGGCAAAACTAATGTATCCCTCTAATTCTGGATATTTTTTTTTTCTTAATTGAAATAGAATCCAAAATGCATAAAAAGCAGTGTGGACCAGCTTGCATTGTCTAAAGCCAGTTGATCTAGATCTACACTGTTTTCCTGAGATAATTTATCCAGTCAGACTGGAAAAGGTTAATTTAAAGGAATACCATATGGACCAAAATATTAGCTGTTATTTGGTTTTATCTGCCCGATTATCTCCCTTGAATATTGACCACTCCCGCAACTTACCTGTTGAAATCTGTGGCATCAATTACACAGAAAAGTATGCAACCCTTTAAATAAATTATTAATAACTAACTTATTATTAAGCTGCCATTATTTTATAAGTTATCAAAAGAAAATTTAATGTTTCATCTTTATAATGATATAAACAAATACGAAATAATTTAATATTTAGTTTTGTCAAATTGTTCATCTTTTTGACTGGTAAAATCCCATTCATTTCTATGTAAACTGACTGCAAATGCCCTTGGTGAGCCTTTTATGACCCCAAAATAATCATGTTCTGATATTTTCTCGATGTTTTATAAGTTATATAAGTATCTCGATCACCCAACGATATCAACCATATAAGTTTCACAGAAATAAAATAAATTTTAGTTCTGTCAATTTTAGGTTGAAAATTGAGTTTAAGCGCCTTCTTGAAAGGGCGGAGAAAATGTCTAAGTTCTCATAGTTTTGTGTCTATTATGCTTCCGCACTATTCAATATGCCGATTATGTCGAGAAACCTAACATCATTTTTAAATAGAAATTTAAGGGGGAAACTTAGCTGATTTCGAGACAAGATAATGAAAAAAAAATCTTAAAGGAAATTGTTAGAAAATAACATTACCATAACTTATCACACCGAAATAAAAATAATTTTATTACAAGTTGCTTCAATTTATTTTTTATTTTAAATATAACAATTATTATTTTTATAATAATAATACTTATTTTATTATTATTATTATTATTATTATTATTATTATTAATGCCTAAATTTATTCGAAGACTTTCATCTGGCAGTGTATTCGTACTTCATTCTCACACCGGATAGGCGGAGTGTAGGACAAAAGCCCACTAGGACAAAAGCCCACTAGGACAAAAGCCCACTGGACAAAAGCCCACTAGGACAAAAGCCCACTGGGACAATAGCCCACTAGGACAAAAGCCCACTTATATGCATTTAACAGAGATGGGTTTGAACTGACGGACAAATCCCAGGGGGGTGGGGGGGGGGGTACTCTAATTTTTTCTCATACGTAGGCCTGAGCTCAGCATCTACCGTTCATCCAAAATAAAAAAAATATCAGGAATTTCAAGCACCCCAAATAAATATTTGAAATTTTAGCAACCCCAAAATTATCCTCCATTCTGTACCTTGACCTTCAGAAAAGACCCTAAAATTCTTAATATAGTTCAATTTTGTGATGACCCCCCAAAAATATCCACAAAATCTTCATACCCCCCAAAAATATCCACAAAATTTTCATACCCCCCAAAATATTCAGTTTTCTGAAAAAAAAAATAAATAAAAAAATAATGAAATTCAAAATTTTGAACCCCCAAAAATAGCCCGAGCCTACATATGTATGAAAATATCAGAGGTACCCGCCCAGACCTCCCATCCCTGGTGGATGAACGGACAGACCTTAGACGAAGAGAATCCCTTCTTTTCAAATCTGAAATTTCAAACATCTCTTCTTATTTGTCACCTCTCATAAAAGTGGATGCTAATTACTAGTACCAGATCAAAGGTAATTTGGATTAATTAGACACATGTTTCCCAATTATAATAGATTGTTTGACCCAAACTGTAAATTGATTTTTTTCAAATATCAATGGCTTTTAACACCTTTTCGACAACATACAAGAGAAACAATAATGTAAGAAAAACACATTGCAGGTGTGATATATCCTGAAGGAGCAGTCTATCAGGGTTAACAGTTTTATAAAAGACTTAAACCTATTTTTTTCAAAGAAGTGGGCTTTTGTCCAACCTTTAAATTAAGCAGTGGGCTTTTGTCCAGTGGGATATTGTCCAGTGGGCTTTTGTCCTAGTGGGCTTTTGTCCCAGTGGGCTTTTGTCCGTTCCCCGGATAGGCGGCAATCGAATACACTTATATAATCGGCGAACGAAGATCAAAATATTTAGAACCAGAGTTTTCGATTGTTAATCGTGGCCCGAATGATGACAAATGGCAATGTAAAACACTGTTTCTATTTCTATTCGTTTTTGATCCGCGTCTGTCGATTGTTCAGAGCGTTTTACGATTGCCACCTATTCGGTGTGCCTCTGGTGAGAAACGATTTTGAGATGTTCATAACGGGATATGCGATAATCCTAGGTGTCAGATAATCCCTCGGGCTAAGGTCTTATCTCGGTCATAAAATACTGATTTTACGGTTTTTACCGAATAAACGACTCTGCATAAAGTGTCCCGTGTGGAAGCCTTGGCATTCTACTAAAAACTTATGCATAAATAAAATGGTGTGTATCAGATACCCAGGCTGATCACAGTGTTCGTGCTCTGTACACCTTACTAGTTTTGTCATGCGCCGTCTCGTCAGGATCTTTACTGTTCAGTGTAACAACCTTTTTCGGTCATACTACCAATACTGTCACTTCATAGGTAGATGCTCAGACTGCGCAAATTGTGTCGTTTGAAATTCTACTAAATTAATGTTTAGGCTTTGCAATTACAGTAAAAGGGCATATATTATGACGAAGAGTACTAAAAATGAAGCAAAATCAACAGTGTAGATCCAGATACTTTATAACAAGATGTCTCCCCGTGCCTGTATTTTTGTAATAATTGAACATTTAAATAAATTGTAAACTAATAATTAAGTTTTAAGCGATGCCATTTAATTCTTCCGGAGAAGGTTAAACTTGAACGAACAGCAAAGGTTCGGGTGAGATGGCACAGCGCGGTCAGGCCTGATCCGTTGCTGTTTGCGTTCCATATCTCTGTTAAAAATTCCCAAAATACACAGATTTAAACAAATCTCTTCACACCGAGCTGATCGGGACCAGTAAGAACCAGAACTGACCAAAAAAAAATTATAATTTCAACCGTAAACAGCAATGGGATTGATCAGACTTCGCAGGTAATTTACTATGTGCATATGTTGTTCCGAGAATTCATGCTTAACAGTAGCATCTGAGCAGTGAACACAAGAAACTGCGATGAGCATGATATATATGCACAGACTGGCCTGCTCCATTAATGTTCGCTATTGGAGAGCTGAAACATAAAATCATGCAGTCGTTCATCTTATTGACACAGCGGGAACTCAGTGGGAGTTCGCTCATCTGCGTTAAAAGTGTGAAAATAGTTGATAAGGATTTGGCCTAAAGCGACTGTTCTCATTTATTTTGACTGCGTTATAATCCTGTATTACGAGGATGTTGTTTAACTTGAAGCGAAGACGCTGATCAGACCCTTTTTTTCAAACTCAATGTTCTTTACCTCGGACCCAGTCCGAGTCTTTACAGATGTCGGCTGATTTTATTTTCGAAAAAAGTGTACAGTGTGGATCCAGATAAAGATCGAGCTCACCACATTTCTGATAATTCGTTTACTGATTATTTTTGATGAATTAAGCCTGAGTAATTATCCGCTTACCCACTCTCAGTTTTTCAACCTGAACATGCAAATACTGTGGGTACGTGTACTCAAAGAATGGTCTCAATGAGACGGTTCTTTTGAGCGCCCAAAGCAAATGCTTAAATGTTGGAACAATATTATGCTGGATTTTCCCTTAACAAGACCTATGCGGAGAGAAGACCCAACAAGCTGCGCATCTACATTACTGATACGGGTAAACATGAAAAAACACCGCATTAAAAAGTCTAGAGGAAACTGAAAAAAATGACCAGACCAGACCAAATAAGCACATTTGACCAAAAAAGTGGTCCTGTTAAAACTTTATTGGCCTAAAAAGTGGTCATGGCTGGACCGACGATACCGCCGCCGACGGCCTTGTTTGGTGAAGCTGTGTTATTTCTAAATCACTGCGGATGCGCAGGTGGTCTGCACATTTGTTGTTCGCAAAACCCCGCAAGACAGTTTTCTCATATCGAGGCCCATATTATGTTTTCTGAAAGTAATAAGGCTGCAAAGATCAGGAATCGATACAATCAAGTACCACACCTGACCCAGGATACCAATGGGAAAGTGACAAACTCACAGAAGACACCACAAACGAGAGCCAAGAGGTCAGCCCTTTCCCAGCAGGTGACCACAAAGCAACTATAAACAGACGCGCACAAAACATAGCAAACACAAGACAGAACAAAAACATAAAAGATCCACAAAAGAAGTACCGCCTTGGAACGGTCAGTACAATATTTTACTGGAGGGCTTAAACCAGTTTTACGGCGCCAACCTCACCCTTAATTCTAATGTGGACCAGGACACATTTGGGAAAGTGACAAAACACAACGATTACAACAGCAAAAAGGTCAGCCCTTTCCCAGCAGGTGACCACAAGGCTACAAGGAACAGACATGACAGCAAAACACACACCAACGTGAAGCACGACTAATAAAAACGATCCACAAAAGAACCACCGCCTTGGAACGGTCAGTAAAAATACTTTTACTGGAGGGCTTAAACCGGTTTAACGGCGCCAACCTCACCCTTAATTCAGATGTGGATCAAGATACATAAATATTTGGTTTGCATGAAAGACCCCTAACTTATCAATGCATCATCTCCTAAAACATATAAATCAAGATATAACAAGGAGATAAAGCAAGGATAAGGACTCAACAGTAAATTAAACTGAATACCGGAGCAAAAGAAATCCAACAGGTAAACCCCGGAGGGCCCGACAAACAGCCAAAGCATCAGGCCCCTACCATCTCATCAATAGACAAGTCTTTAAGTCTGAACCATCATAGAGTCTGAAGTCCGACCCACCGGCGTGCAATTAAAGAGGAAAGCAAAGTTGCCAACCGTGATTGTGTTGACTACCAAGCATGCAGTCTGTTGCAATACATTAATGTTATAGCCAATCTTTTTATAATGGGAAATTATTTTAATGAACTGCGCTGAAAAATTATTAGAGCCAACAATCATCTTCAACTTATACACCAAGTCACCATAGAAATCAGGTTCAGAAAGTCCTTGGCGCAAGAGAGATTTAAGTCCAACTTGGAATTTAGAAATCAAATCATAGTATCGTCTATAAAATTTTGAAAATGTTTTGCGAAGTTTATGATACCCATAGCCCTGTTTAAGAAGTTTCTGAGTTAACAATTTATTGCGAGTGTTGAAGTCAGTAACATAGCTGGATGCTCTAGCAAAACGAATGAGTTGAGAGATATAGACTCCATAGGATGTAGAACGAGGAACATCACCATCTAAAAATGGGAAATTGACAATTTCAAAATCAAAGTCGTCACGTTTATCATAAATTTTGGTAGAAACAATATCATTAGAAATTGACAAATGCAAGTCTAAAAATGCGGCTTCGGTATCAGAGGCATTGGCTTTATTAAGTTGGAGCTCTGAAGGGTATATTTGACTAACCATATTTTCAAAATAAACATTATTAATATTTAAAATATCGTCCAAATATCTGGAAGTAGTGTTAAACGCATCAATAACATCAGCCTGCTTATCATCAGAAAGAGACATCATAAAGTCCCTTTCATAACAAAACAGGAATAAATCTGCAACCAGGGGAGCACAATTAGTGCCCATAGGAATCCCAACTACTTGTCTATAGAGCTTGGTGCCAAATCGAATAAAAATGAACACTAAGAAATTCAGTACTCAAGTGCTCATGTACTCAATTCAGATCACACGAATAGTGGACAAACATGTTTTACATTTAGAGATGAAAAATCTTTTTCTTGATTTCAATTAGTTGAGCATGCATACTCCAATTTGAACTATTTATGTAACATAAATGAAATTGGGTACCCTCTTAGATCTCTTTCGTCAGCACACAAAACTATACAGCAAATACTATACACTCAATGCCAGACTAATACCATGGATACCTGGACTCAAATTCAATCGATTTCGCGATATAGTCGCCGCGGTGTAAGGGGACAATTGACTTTTCGATTATCTAGGTGATCAAGAACCACAACTTACCTGTTAAGCCGGGCCATAGTTCTATTTGATGAGATAAAATGCCATTCTATTTAAATGTACTATTTCATCCATAATCCAATTACTGGGGGAAAATGAAAACAGAATGCCTTCAGTGATGCGATATCTCAATATCTAAGCCTGCATTTAGGCTGTATTTTTACACAAATGTGGTCTACTGTTGTAGCAGTTTTACCGGTTGAATAGTTTAAGAGTAATAATGGATTGAAAATGGATTTCATTCCTGTATACAGCAAATAATGTGTAGTGTGCGATTGCAATACGTCAGACAAATAGGTGTTCTGAATATTTCCATATTTGGGATATATAAAAGGAAGTAATATGGACTTCCAAACCACCACAAACACAAGAGAGGCTTGTATAGGGGGGGGGGTACCAAATATCCCATATCCCTTGAAGTAAACAGGCAAGTATCCCTTATAAATTCGCAAATATCCCCATAAATAATTTTCCAAAATATTCAATATCCCTGAAAGTAACCAAAATATTGAACACAGTATCCCATATCCCTGGAAGTAAAATGGATAGTATTCTATATCACTGGAAGTAAAATGGCAAATATCCTGTATCCCTAAAACCCCTATACAAGCCTCACAAGACGGGCTGTTGACATTTTTTACTTTTGTTAAGGTTAAACTTTATTGAGCTGCATTACATGCGTAACCTTGTATGTAAAATGTGTCCCCTTCTTGTGCCAGCGTGAAAGTATTTTGGTGGGGAACTTTAATTTTTGCTTAGTTGATATTAAAAAGCTGACACAGTGTTTGCTCCCTTTGTTTCGCCTGCCCGCCCGCCCGAACCCGCCTGCCTGCCCGCTTGCCTTTAGAAAGATAGATACACGTACTTTTCAATATTTCAAATTCTGGGTTACACGCGATTTACGAACGTATTTCCGCTGATCACTGGGTGTAGGTTATCTCAGAGTCTCTCATTTCCGTTTTCCGCTAATTGCGTGCTTAGTTGTCAACAACAAACACTTTATAAAATCGGCCGAGTCGGTGTCGATGAAAACGGTATCTATCGAATTGACCACCAGTGCTAGACACGGCTTCTCTCAATAGGAACTTCGCTATTCATACTCTCATTATACATGATATACAGTTTCAATAAAAGAATGAAGACATCCCCTGTGCTCATCAACTAATGGCTGTACTCAACATACTTATATGTACCTTTATCTCATAGAGATCTGCGAATTTAACTATAACTGAAGACGTGAATGGCTGAAACTTAAAACTCCGCAAAATATGTTATTCATGTAATGCAAACTTCTCATTAAATAAACTTGCATCAAGACTTATCAATGAAACCCACGACTACAAAATGTAAACGGCCTTATAGGTTCATTGATAAGTCTTAATGATATATAGTTTGTTTATCGTACCACTTTGTTGCTTTTTTTGTGCCTTTCATTTTTGTTACGTTGGAACCAGATAAACAAAAAACAGAAGGTTGCAACATGAACATGCAGTTGATAGGCGGACTTAGAGTGGGGACAAAGGGGCCAGACCCCTCTGGGAAATCAGAAAAAAGGATTTGGTCCCCTCGAAGATCACAAAGCTACATGTACCAAGCCAGCATTCAATGACCAGCCATTATCGGCCCGCCAGCGAAATGCTTTTTATGGTAGTGGGCCAATAACGGCCCCACTTTTAGTGGTCTTTGGATTCTATCCCCCTCATCAACCAAAAAAAAACGTTTTTAGTGTTGAGTTGGACCCCCTCTGACAAAGCTTTCTGGATCCGTGCATGCGGTTTGCTTTGAAAGCAATGTAAATGTACCAAAGGAATTCGCCGGGTACATGGTATCCGTTCAAACAAACACATCCGGGCAAAGTGACACGTGCATGCAGTGGCCTGGGCATCCGCTGTCATGCTACTTTGCATGCCCTTTTGTTTCAGCTCACCACAGAAACCATTTTTTGGAGGCAAAACCTGCATTTAATATAAGAATGGAGCATTCACAATGAATAAATTAATTGGTTTTGAAAATTTATAAGCTCCAAACAACATTACCTTAAATTATATGCATTTTGCACAAATTGATATGGTAACAGAAATTCAGTGAAAAATACCAAATAAAGCATTATAAGGATAATTCTGCTGTGCCTCTGTGACCAGCGTGTGTACTATTAAGTCAGTCTGAAAAGACCATGTTTAATTTCTTGCCAAAATTTAGCAACTTCAAAAATGTATAGACAAAGAACGAAATATGGCTTTGAAACCTACCATCTGTTAAAAATGTAAGTTTGCCTCTACCGTCAACAGTGGGTCAGAAAACTAAATTATGGTGGTCGAAGTTTGTTAAAGAGACTGTCAGCTTCAAGGGCGACCAAAACGTAAGACGATCAGACCTTATGGAAAGAAAGAATCACATGGAAAATCAATATGGTCATAAATCAGAAACGAATTTTCTGTATCTAAGATGGCGGCTTGAATGTTGCTGAATCATTGTTGTTTTAACGCAGAAGTAACTTTGGATCATACAAATTCATATTATTTGAAACAGTTTGATGAAACATTTTTAAAATGAAGTGAAAGTTTAAGTCTTATGTTTACCCTTGCATTAGCCAAGGTGATCCTTTACTTATTTCCAAGTGTATACATATATACTGGCTCGCTTTATTATGAACAATATGCCAGTGAGTGCGAATTTTGTAATTTTGATAAAAACAAATCAACATAAAACTAAAAACTACAAAAAGCAACAACTCTTAGATAATTAAATGATGAGCGACCTAAACTCCTCTGTGGTCTCGGTATTGGCCACAGAATGGGACAGACAAATCCGGTGTGTAATAGGTCGGTGGAAAAGGAATTATTCAGGACATCACTGTATTGCTTGGCTTTTCGTTTAATGTAAAGGCGGCACCTCATGAATACGAAATAAGGACTAGTCAATTTTAGACATAGGTAAAAGCTGAAAAGGAGGCGTGTTGTTTTCAAAAGTAACTGTTTCATCTTATGCCATCATCTCAGTCATTATTTAGTCCTTAAAACGCCAGCAAAATAACTGCATCTGAAAATGTCTACTTAACATAAGCAGGGAGGCAAACATTGTGGACCAAGATCAGACTGCTCCTACAGGAGCAGTCTGATCTGGGTTCACACTGTTTATCTATGAGGCTTCAAATAGTTTAGTGGACGACAAAAAACATACATTTTGTGATTATGCACTTTAAGGGTTAATAAATGTGAGTTCAGTGTGTATACGGTTAGAATTTTCATGAAATGCACGCACGTTTGCGCGGCTCAAAAAGCCTATTAACTTTACCAAACTATTAATAAAACCTGATTTCCCTTCCTTAGCAGATGAAATAGCCGAGTCACACCCAGATATAAATATTAAAGTTGCCGCTTTACAGTAAGCGAAAAGTCAAGAAAAATGTCTGTGATCGACGATATGGAGCTCTATGTGATGACCAGGTAGTTTTTGAAATGTTAGCAGGGGTCATGTCGTTCTTGTCTTTTTCAATAGACACTGCTCCTCAACGAATCTTATGAAAGAGAAGCAGGGAGGTTTGCACCCTATGGACCTCAAGAGATGGCTATTCAAGCTCATCGAGCATTTCACCGACACTACTCGTGTTTCTGACAGTTAAGTGCAAGGTTCATTATATCTTTCTCCTCTCCTTGATTGACATAAAATGTACATTTACGCAAGGCTATAAAACCAATTTCGAAACCAATTTACTGTTTAATTAAAAACGTATAAGATGGTATTGCCAAGCTAACTCCTTTCATGCAGATCGTAAATGCTAAAAAAGAACAACAATACAAATACTAGTAAGATCGGGACCGTGTGACATTTATTGTTATTTGTAGAGCGTCAAGGAAGTACGTACATGCATTTTACTATCAAAACTCACGGGCAAACTTAATTAAACCCAGCTCGTATGATTGACAAAATTTTCTTTCACAAACCCTCAAGTTTTTAGATTTCAGATAACAATATTGTATCTACTGAATGCAAAAGCTGTCTTTACTCAATATGACGACCGTAGACACAATGATAGTGAATGTATGTTCGTTTACAGGTACTGTGTGTTTAAGACTAAGTCCATATGGACTGACAAAATTAATGAGACAATTCAATCTGTCTAAGTAAGGAAGAAGGCAACGATCAAGACATACTAAGGTTTTTAGATTGGATTCACACATTTAAAAGTGCAAGTTAATCATACAAGCAAATTGTTACATGCACCTTATTTCAACTTATTTCCAAAATCTGACCACCCCAGGTCTTGGAAAATCTAATGCTTATTCTTTGAGTAACATGCATTAGACACTTTGTTGGATCAGATGCATACCTTTCTTAATAAAATCAAGAGATACGTATAGGGGAGTGCAGAGGGTCAGTGGTAGAGCGCTTGACTCCAGACCTAGGGGCCGCGGGGTCGAGCCTCAACGGCGTCATTGCGTTGTGGTCCTTGAGCAAGACACATTTATCCTAGCTTAGTAATTAGTCTAATCAGTAGAACTGATAAGGTTGAACTAATTGCAACATATTTTTTTCAGCAATCCTGCGACTGTTTGGGTTATCTTGAGCAACATACTAAAAGTTGCAAGTCCTATCTTGTGGGGAAGTATATATATTTTCGACTTAAAAATGATCTTTGTTATGCTTAAAGTGGCCATTGATGATTATTGTTTAGTCATTTGGACACTTCTTCTACAGTTGTTTTAAGTCCTTTATGCTTTGATTATAGAATTTGATTTGATTATATGAGTATTACACCATATCAAATGAGCCGAAATGTTAAAAATCAGGGGTTGAATTACCCCACCCACCATATTACAATTATATTAAGATTAGAAACATAATAGTTCTGTTTACTTTTATATTACAACATATAAGTATTATTTTAACAGTGTTGAGGTTGTTGTGATTGGACTTAATGACCTAACAACATATCATATTGTATTACAGTTATATATGTTACTTTCAAATGTATTAATAGTTAATGCATTACTATCTTTAGATCATAGACTGCCAAAAGACCTCTTAGGAATCAGGTCTGTAGACTATTTTCTAAAACCACATTATACTAGTCACATAATAAAGTATATAAGCTCTGTAGCAGTCGAGGGGTTACCCTGCAATAGCACAATTCACTACGTTACCCTAAAATAATAGGAAATCCTGTGTGTTATTATATCAAACTATTCCTTATTCTTATATATCAATATTATCTTTTAATTGAAAGCAAATGATTAAGAATATGATTTTACCTAATTTAGACTCCTGTTATTACAGTTATATACGTTACTTTCTATTAAATACAATATTTTAATGCAATAACAGTACTATATGAGTTTACACTACTAATGTATGTAAATTACTGTCATTGGAGTGCCCAGTAATGAGAGAAATGGTGAATATTGTATAATAATTGACAAAACAAGTAACTAAGAATAAAACCAAACAAAGCATTACTGAAAAAAAAAGAAGAAACTTGAACCTAAATCACATAAAACGCCATTTCAAATCAGAGGGGGAGCGCAGTGGCTCAGTGGTAGAGTGCTTGACTGGAGACCGAGGGGCTGCTGGTTCGACCTTCACCGGCGTCACTGCCTTGTGTCCTTGAGAAAGAACATTAATCCTAGCTTAGTACTGGTTCAACCCAGGAAGACCCGTTCCTTTATAACTGAAAGATTGTTGATGGGACGTAAAGAATCAAATCAAAATTTTAAATCAGAGTGTAAACAGCATTTTTAGAAACTACTTGTATTTTATGATCAAATTATGTTTCTCAAATGCTTACATGATATCTTTTTATCTCACTGAAACATTTGTGTTTCCTTTTTTGTATTTGGAATGATATATACAAGATATTTTTAACTGGATACAGCTTAAGTTAAATGAAACATTGATATAAAACAATTGTAGTTGCCTTGTAAGCCACAAAAAACATGTCATAGTCGATAGCTGATAAGCTATAATTAATATGTTTTTTTTGTATGTTGATAACATTCAGGGACAAACGCGAACCCACAACTCCTAAAATTAACGTTGTCATTTCAAACAAAAAAAAACTTTTTTCGCATATCCAGCTTGGTGAAGAAAGAATACAAATAATTTTAGTAACATATACAAAAAGAGTGGTTACGAAAATGGTCACACTTATCATATGCTTTGTCTGGTTCTACAATGTTGTGAAGCATTGAAACAGGACAGGTTCTGTTCTAAAGCTTCTTTTTGGTAATTCATTTGAAGATCTAGGCTTATTATTTAGAAAAACTCTCTTGCATTGTAAGTATTATAGTGTAGCCATTGCAAAATGAATGGACTCCAATAAATTATCGGTAGTTTTGTTTTGCACTATTTCTAGCAAATAGACTTAGTCTAAGCGTGACATTTTGTTCATATAGAATCATTTTGATATTTAGCATGTCAAATGAAAACATAATCATTCATACAAATATTACATCAAATTCATGCTTTGCACGTTTCAAAGCAAACTAAATTGATTATAAATAGTAAACAAACAATAAATCAAATGAGCAAGCACATTTGATTTTGGTTCATAACCCAGTGTTGAGCAACGAAGCAGCAGGCGATCCTGTGAAAATGTGTTGTTAGACACAACATAACCTTTGCTGCTTTTATACACAACGCAAGTGTGTAGATGAAGACACGGGCCACATTTTAGAACGCTATCTCCGCTGTATCGGTATGGGTGATTAAAGATGCATTTGCTATGTGCGGTAAGAACCCAAATCTCTTGTGCTGCTCCAAATTTTCATTCGAGCTTGTGTAAATTCCATGAAAAGCGTTCAACACTATTTTTCATCTAAAGGTAACGAAATTCATACTTATACTACTGTCAAAGAACAAATCAACATGGTATTGAATATTTGATAAACTATATCATACACACATAACACAAATGGCAATAGAAACACTGCTTTATCAACTTCTAAGATTTATAATAACCTTTATACAATGTACAAGTAAAAGAAATATGATTTCTTATGTTGATGATTGAACGAAAGGAAGCATGGCAAATACGATATGTATATATACTTTCATTAAGCTCATGTGTAGTTTCTAGACATTACATGTAAGTCTATCATTGATGACAATGACTGTACTGAATTAAGGGCCCTCTTGATGCTAATGTTTGTTAGAACAGTTGATTTTTTGCGTGTGTCTATTAATCAATACCCTCAACATTTTTGGCGCTTTTACATAATTTCCTATTTACGAGATGGTCAGTCTTATTAGAGCCTTTGCTGCTCACATGTAGTGCATTTGTTTACTGTCTGAAGAAGGAAAACATTTCTGATACATATAACAGTAAAAAAAACGTTTTTGATTTTGATTTTATTCCACTTATTCATTAAGTCAATACACTGGTGAGTTTACAATTCATTCTAAAATAGTAAGTGAGTATATTCAGGAAATACCACAATCACAAACTGCAGACCACCCCGTGGCACCGTGAGGAAGAGCCGCTCAACCATCACGAGACAACGTGAAGACAAATTAAGCAAAGCAATCAGCTCTCTCTTCCTCATCAAGATGATTGCAATGCTAGAATGGACATAAAGTAACGCACAACAAAACATAGAACAATTACAGACTCCCCACAATGGGAGTAACAATAAACAAAAAGTCAACAACAACAGAACCACCGCATTAGAACGAACAGCAGCTAAAGCCACCGGGGGGGGGGGGGGGGGGGGGGGCTTAAATGCATTTTACTGGTACCTAATCTTCGCCCTAGATTCTGCTGTTGTTGAAGTACAAGAAATGTTTTATATTCATATATAGTGGAAATTAGCATTAGCTATATAAGCATTGTTTGCTAATTCTAAGTAAGATCTCATGACTGCACGTTTTTTAAACATTTAACTTTTTCATCTTATAAAAGTAAACTGTTACTGACTATGTTTGTATAATGTGAACAACAGTAAACTGGGTACACGAAAATATTTTTAAATAACTTATTAGATTTCTTTCAATTAAGTTATTTTTTTTCAGATAAATATTATAAAAATCTACATCCACACATATATTAGCTTTTCAGACCCAATTTTATACTGTCTTTAACAGTTTGGTCAAACATAGGTTCTTATGATGATATATTATATAAGGTTATATATGTTACTTTGATATATTTGACAGAAAATTGGAATGTATTCTTCTACTGTAATTAAAGAACTATCCTTTTATTTGTTATGAGTTTTAAAATCTTTAACTTTGGACAAATCAAATTGAACATTTTGTAGATAAAAAACGTCAAAAATTTATTATTTCACAAACGTAAATGTGTGTAGATATATCGACTTAAGTGCATAGATATAGTTTCTTGAAAATAACTGATTATTATTTTAGGACAAACTGGTATCTTGTTATGAATTTAACACTAGAACTGTTTTGAAATGAAATAAAATACCATATGATCTTTAGATAAGGTATTTAGCAGTATATATAGCAAGTCTCAAAGTTTGTAATGTATGTTACATATTACCGTACAAGCAACAAATGCTACTTTACACCAGAAACGATGTTATGTATAGCTTTTCATATATGGGTTTTAAAAGTTAATGATAGCATAACATGATAACTGTAAAAGTGAAAAGGTTCTAACTACATTCAACATTTAATTTGGGATCATCATATATTCAACAGCTTATTATTCTTAAAGTATTTATGATATAAACAAGCTGCTTGCAATTTTGAAATAGTCAGTTAACTTTCGTTTGACAGTTGTATCTAAAACCCAAATACTTATTATAAAGCTTATCAAATGAAACTATTGAACACATTTTTATGACTTCATAAGGTGTAGTTGGAAATGTAATGTAAATGTCATAAATAACATAAAGGTGTGTTTCTGGAAGCAAACAATTTATTTTGATGCTTATTTAGGCCTCAAAGTAAGCTGTCCATAGCAACGAACGACTGTATGCATCAGCTAAACACCACCTGGATACCATTTCTTATTTAAATGTCGCAATTTTGTTTTAAAAGTAAAAAACAGGGTAGGGGTATAAAACGTATCCTCCTGAAAAACTGCTACAACAATTTGACCATACAACATGTCTAGAAATGTTGTAGAAGGCTAGTCTTAACTAATAAAGTCAAACCTTTTCTGGCAGGAAAATTATGCCAATCGAATTTTCAAATATTTGGCTCCTTGACTAGTAGTGAGTCTGATTGATAATCTGACTTTTAATTGTTTTGACAGCAATAGGGGGATGCGAGCTTTAATTTTAATAATGATACATACTTTCATAAAGATTATTATCTCCCTGTCACTGATTTTCAAAACTGTTGACAATTCAGGCTATTCACTAAGTACTGGTAAACGATTTGTGGAACGGAGCAATGATAACTGACCATCTTTGTATGATTGAGATAACTATTGAAAGCGACATCGTCCAATCACAACAATAACAACAACTACTACTACAACAACTGGTTCATTTATTGTGAGAGTCACGAAGGGTTATCAGTTTGTTATGAATGTTAGAATAATACTAATAAATTGCAATAGAAATGTAAACAGAACTATTGTGTTTCTAATCTTAACATATCGGTGGGTGGGGTAATTAAACCTCTGATTTTCAACATTTCGGCTCATTTGTATGATTTCATATGTGTTTAATAACAATATGAATAACGTGTATTACTCATATAATCAAATCAAAGTCTTTCTTCAAAGCATAAAGGACTTAAACAACTGCAGAAGAAGTGACCCATTGAATAAAAATGATCTTCAATGGCCACTTTAAGCATAAAGGTGATCATTTTAAGTCGAAAATATGAACACTTCCCCACAAGATAGGACTTGCAACTTTTAGTATGTGATCACAGGCATATTAATAAAGCAACTAAAACCAATGGCATTTCTGTTGCAATTAGTTCAAGGTTAGCCTATTTTTGAAGCCCCACCGACTAGTCCAAATGGTTCAACTCAGGAAGACCCGTCCCTGTTTAACTGAAAGATTGTTGATGGGACGTAAAGAATCAGATCAATCAAACAAACAAACAAGAGGTACGTACAACATTGTAAGCATAAACATTGTATATATCAATGGGTATGATATTAATTAGCATTCTCTCTAAGAATCATGCAGGTCCAGTAGAAAAGCTGCTAAGTGAATTTTTCAGAATGCCCAAAAAAGTTGGCGCAATAGATTCCTTAAAACATAAAAGTCACATAGCCAAAGGGAAACTATTGTTGTCATGCCGTCACCATGGCAACGGCCAGATTAAGATTTTGACTCTAGAAGCAAGTTTTCCAGTTTTTTTTAAAAAAAATGAAAAAAACTACCCTTTTGAAGACAGTACAGCCTATCTATCTTAGAAAGTCTAATGATTTAAGCTGTATGAAAAACAAATCAATAAGGTATTAACTTTCAATATCGTAAATAGAAAAGAAAGACAAAAACTTGCAGAATATGTTCTATGGCAGCGGAAACGGGCTATCTCTATCATATAGTTAGTAGCTAAAATTGACAAAGTTCTATCAAGATAATCTTATTACAGCAAAGGTGGAATTAAAGGTGTCAGCATAAAGAATATACACTAATGCTTTGTGTCTTAAATGAAAAAATGAAAAGGTCAAATTGTTTCTATATCCGGTATCCATGGCAACCAGAATAACACAATAGCCAAATTGAAAAGTCTTAATTTATGGAATCAAATGACCAACAAACACAAATATGCAGACATTAGTTAATATAGCATATAAAGCATCGAAATTAACTTGAAAAAGTTACACACACGCTAGATTGGTTTTGCTTCTCATTTTGGTTTCCATGGCAGCATGAATGTTGCTACTGGCCTGAAATAGCACGTTTTGTTCATTTTTAAAGGATAGTTGTTGAGACAGAAATAGTAAAAAGAATGAATTTGATTTTAGGAATATCCACTGATGCAATTTGCCATTTATGAAACAATAAAAATGCTCAAAATATTTTATTTTCCTTGTAACCATGGCTACCAAAGTGGGTTGGGTATCCAGATATGAAAAATAGGCATTTTTGAACTACTACAGCCATTTTCCACTCCAATATAATGACATATACTGTTAATGATAGGTTCTAAATGGTATTCAGTTTTCATACAACGTAAAAACATGCGTATAGTTTAACCACCTTCTGGTCGTAACCATGGAAACAACCAGAGTACTGTCGCAAAATGGAGATTCAATTAATTGCAACTTAAAGTGGTTAAAAGATAGTTTTGTTGAGACATAATAACATTATCAATATAATTTAAGCAAAATTAATAAGTTTAGTTTTATTTAGTGACATTTATAGGCGTTAAAAGTGGGTGGGGTAATCAGATAACCAAAATATTTTAGTGATATTTAAGCAAGTATATCCAGTAGTGGATGGGATTATGAAATATTTGCATACTGCCAATACATAATAGGTACCTTCAGGTTTTATAAACTGTAAAAACATGTATGAGGTTTACCTCCGTCTTACCGTTACCATGGAAACGAGCACAGACCTGTTATAAAATGGATATTAAATCAATTGCGTCTTTAAGCAATTAGAATTTACAGATGGTTATAATGCAAGTTTCAATGTGCATAAAAGATAGTTGAATTGAAACATATTAACATCATCAGTATGATTTAAGCAAAATTATTAAGTTAAGTTTTATTTGGTAACACTTATAGTCGTTAAAAGTGGGTGGGTTTACCAGATATATTAACAAACAAACGTTTTAGTCGTTTTAAACAAGTATTCCCAATAGTGGGGGTGATGATGACATATTTGCATACATCTAATACTTAAAGCTGCATACTCTGTAACTATGAAAATTTTTCGAAAAATTTTATTTTCTTTTTAAACCATTTGTAAAAGTAGAATTAAGCTATGTTTTCACAATAAAAATGTTCAGTACAGCTGAAAACTGCATGGAAAAGTGAATTATCTCATCAAATAGGTGTGTTTTACTCTTGTTGGTAATTATTTGCGTCCCTCCAATAATTCTAGACCGTTGAATTTTAACATAAATGCAGTTGTTTTGATAGTCATATCTTGTTAAGATTTACGAAAATGGTAAAATGTTTACCTGAATTTGAGTATTTTTACTGTGTTCTTGAAAAATAAAAACATTATTTTTAAAATTAGAAGATCAAAAGTTACAGACTATGCCGCTTTAATAGATGGTTCCCGTTTCATAAACTGTAAAACATGCATGGGGTTTTACCTCCTTCTGGTCGTAACCACGTAAACATTCAGAGTACTGTTGCGAAATGTAGATTAAATTAGTTTAAACATATTTTATTATTTATTATATTTTATTATAAGTAAATTAGGATTAGAAAGAAAGCGTAAGCTTATAGAGTTCTTCTCCTATTATAGAGTACACTGTGATATGGAAGGCGGACTGTATCATATCAATTCGTAGCCAATATGATCACACATTGACCTGTCAAGCAAGTTTGATTTTTATGTTCGTACATACGGTATGGAAAATGACTTAATATACTATGTGAACTTGTAAATTGATGAAAATACTAAGACAAAAAAACTAATGAGGGAAGACGGGATCATTTGGATGTGGGTTTGGCATTTGGAGATCAAACATAGAAGTATCGCATCAGAATCACCTTGACTTTAATATATAGTTGTGTACATGGTCAAATATACTCCTGTGGCTTTCTTCAGGCAAGGCTGGGTCACCATAAAGTAAAAGATGTAAGGAAGGGTTTTGAATTAAAGATATACTGTTTAATAGTTCATGTCTGAGTGCTTGATAGTTTCTGCAGTGGAAGAAGTAATATTGAGAGTTTTCAATACTACCACAGCTACATAACGGTGAATCGGTTATGTTTTTAGTAAATAAGTCTAAATTAAGTGCACTGCAGCCGGTTGGTAAACGACAGTGAAGTATTTGAGGTTTTCTATTTCCATGATAGTAATGTCTAGGAATGGGAAGGATGTCTTTTTTAAGAAAGAGCTTGAAAGAGTTTAGAGTATTGGATTGTCTTGCTTCAAGTGGTAAATTGTTCCAGAGATGTAGAGTTGATGGTAAGAAGGAATCCCTGTATTGATTTGTTCTTGCTCGTATTGTTTGATAGTTTTGTGCATTTCGTAAATTGTATCTAGAAGCAGAACTAACTTGTGCTGGTATAAGGGAAGACAGATAGATAGGTGTGAGATGGTTAATCATTTTATAAAGAAGAGTTAATTTATGGTTGCTTCGTCTTTTTGAGAGTGATTCCCAGCCTATTTCTTTGTATAGATTGGTCAGGGAAACAAGTTTTGTAGCTCCTGTAGCTATTCTAGCTTCTTCATTTTGAATTTTATCAAGTTCATATTTTTCATATTGAGTGCAATTGTCCCAGATAGTGTCGCCATACTCTAATAGAGGTCTTATAAAAGATATGTATATGGATTCAAGTGATTTGCGGTCAAGTTTAGACTTTAATCTCCTCATTATGTTGATTCTAGCCCAAGCCTTATCTTTGATATAATTAATGTGTTGATGCCAACTGCAGTCATTAGAGAGAAATAAGCCAAGATGCTTGTGAGCTTCAACTTCGTTAATGAGTGTGTTTTCCATAAAAAGTGGTGGGTGAAGTGGGTGGCTGACTTTGCGAGAAAGTAACAGGGCTACACTTTTATTGGGATTAAAGGTCACCAACCATGTAGCTGCCCAACGTGATATCTTTTCCAAATCAGTATTCAGAGTTTCAGCAGCCACCAATGGGTTATCGACAACTATATAAAGGCTAGTGTCATCTGCAAAAAGACGTATGTTGGAGCCAATACCAGTTACTATGTCATTTATGTAAACTGGAAAAAGCAAAGGGCCCAAAATTGAGCCTTGAGGAACACCTGCCTTAATAAAGTTCCAAGCAGAAGAAATACCTGGCAGTACAACTCTTTGTTTCCGATCAGAAAGATATTTTTTGAACCATTGAAGAACATTACCTGTTACACCAGCAGCACGAAGTTTATATAAAAGGCCAGTATGCCAGACACGATCAAAAGCTTTGCTGATGTCACAAAATACAGCCCGCACCTCTTTACCAGCATCAAGAGCCTCGCAAAATGTATGATACAGGAAAGTTAATTGATTTTCAGTTGAATCTCCTGGAATGAAACCAGATTGAAAGAAGACAGAAAATTGCTGTCAAGAAGATGATTATAAAGATTTTTAAAGATAAGTCTTTCCAAAACTTTATTTTTGGAGTTTAATAGAGATATAGGTCTGTAATTGCAGACATAAGAGCGATCCCCTTTTTAGTGTATAAGACGAACATTAGCTTCTTTGTAGGATGCTGGCACTATGCCTGACTGAAGAGATTTATTGAAAAGACAACAAAGAGGATGAGATAATTCACTAGATAGTTCACGCAAGATGCGATTAGAAAGGCAATTTGGCCCTGATGCCTTACCAGTTCTTAGTGTTTAAAGAGCAGATTTTACTTCAAGGTCAGTAATAACAATTCTGTTGAGTGTTGTATTGTATGTTGGAGGTGGTAGATCAGGAAGTCTTACATTACTATCATCAAGTATTGTTTGGCTTTGGAAATAGTCATTGAGGATGTTAGCTTTTTCATAGTCATCAGTGTAAGTTTGGCCATTAATCTCAATAGGTGGAATATCAGAGTTTGAATCTGTTGTTGTAAATGATTCGAGGGTAGCCCACCAATCTTTAGGAGATAGATTTTCATATTTGAGTTTTGCAGCTAATGTGTCATGAAATTGTTGCTTAGAGCTACGAATAAGGGTTGTGGTATCATTTCGGATATTTTTTGAATGTAGCCCAATGTGCATCCAAATTTGTATGTCTGGCTTTTTTATAAGCGCATTTCCTTTTACGAACTTACACTTAATTGTAGCAGTGAGCCAAGGTGGGTCTAATGGTTTGATGCGTACATGTTTGTTTGGTATACATTCTGCTGCCAGTGATAAAATGCAAGAATTGATATTATTAGCATATATGTCTAAATCATCGTTTTCAAGGGATTGCCAGTCAAAAGCCGATGCTTTTTCTCGAAGTAACTCATAATTACCATTTTCATAACTCCATATATGTCTGACAAATGCCTTGGATTGGGGTTTCGAGAATTTAAGAACGCCATAAACAGGACAATGAAACCTAACGTCTTGGTTAAGAAACGGATCTGTAACACCAGAGAGAATGAGATTTTCCTTATTGCTTACCAGGATAATGTCTATCAGACTAGAAGAATGTTTAGTAAAGTGAGTTGGTTGAGAGATAGATTGGTGAAGTAAAAATTGCATGCAAAGCGAATCAATTTTCCGTCTAGAAGTGTTATTAAGATAATTAAGATTAAAGTCACCCGTAATAACAATATCTTCTATTCCAGTATCAACAGCTAAAGAAACCGAATCTTCGATATTATTGTAATAGTTAGCATCAGAGTTCGGTGCTCTATAGAAAAGTCCAAAGAGAATTCGTCTACGTGGGTTGATTACTTCTACCCAAAGACATTCCAAACCCCTAATTTCTAAATCCTCCCTACGCTTATAAAATATTCCATTTTTGACATATACAATGACTCCTCCATGAGGATCGCCAGTTCGATCCTTTCTCTCTGGAATGTTGTATGACTGTAACATTAAGTCGTTGGTTGATACAGCTGGGCTTAACCAAGTTTCCGTAAATGCTAAGATGTCAAAATCTAACAACTCAGCATGCAAAATATCGAGCTTGTTGACAATACTCTGTACATTATAATGAACAAATGAAAGAATCTGATTGAGACTTATAGAACTGAAAGAAGGTCCTGGGGTATTTGAAGTGTCAAAACTATCACTAGATGAGGAAAAGGGGCCAGGATCTGGATGGATGTCGCCACAATAGAGTAAGATAATTGAAAGCCACAGTGAAAAGTCTGCCACTAGAATGATCAATATGAGGATCTTAGAAAAAAGTGAATTAGATATAGACTTTGTGCTTGCAAAAACACGCTTCTTGTAACAAGCAGGTATTTGGATGGGACAAGTGGTTGTGGCATGAAGTAAAAGGGAGAAAGGATCTGTATACTGGTTATAGATTGAGCAAAGAACAAGCATATGTAGACACATGTTAAAGGCTACGATGCGACGATAATTTGCCATGACAACTATTTTATTCTCCTTTCTGGGTTGTCTCATGTTATTATGTTTAGAAATAGAAGTAATATTTGGAGGGTTGTCATGAATGTCAAACTGTATGAAAACAAGGTCATGTCAGCCTCTCAAAACGCCAATCTCACAATCCGTCGATCCCATGAACTAGAATATAAATACATAAACATGAAAAGAAAAAAGTACATGCTGAAAAAGGGGGATACATATGGGGGCTTGGAATATTAAATGTTTAAACGACGAAGAAGAGCTAGGACAAGGGAGGAGAATAATCAACACTTCAAAAATATGATATAATAATAAAATTGACGTCGGTCGTAATGCTGACTATTAAATGGATGCAAAGGGTGATACAGTCATGTGCGTAACTCCGCTACGCTGGTACGCATGTGCGATATCCTTCAAGTGAAATCCAGTTTTTTCGACCTCATAGGGGAAATAATTCGCTCTCTCCAGGAGCGAGTTATTTCCCCTAAGAGTAATCTCCCTTGTATGTGATCGAAAGCTAAGCCAATTCAAGCACGCGCAAAAGCTCGAAGTCCGCGATTTAATCCAGGCCAGAATTTTTCCATACCTGATCTGGATCGAAACTGTTTGCAAAGGTCATCATCAGACAAAAATATAGCAGTTAAAGGGTTTACGCATTCAAAATATTGCCCTGTTAAAGAAGGATGAAATTAATTTTAAGGTACATCTTCGATCAAATAAAAGTTATACTTTCGAGCTTTCGAGAGTTACCACATAATTTATTATACAATTTGCAATGTCAGTAGGTGTAACAAGAGGAATATAAATACACTTTATCGAGAAGCAAAATACCTGATGATGAAAGGGCGCATTATGTTTGTTTTAATTGGAGACGGCAGCTCAAATCATGGTCGGGCACCACCTTTGTGGAGTCCGGCAAGGGTTCAGGCTGTTAAGTAATATCATCGGCAGCCTATAATCAGAGACATTTAGACAACATCAGCTAAGACACAGAGGCGCTTTCATTCTGTTTCAACGCACATGTGCAGCTATATGGCTCCATTTATACATTTATGCTGAAAGGAATTTCTCGGTGTTAACAATTGGACCACCTCCGCCCCAAGGGTTGTTTGGTGGTAGTTTTATTGTTGTTCAAATTTTAAAACAAACAGCGGAGACACTGATCAGACGTCACGTTTAGTGCCGTCTGATCTGGACCTCTACTGTTTGCCTATGACCCACAAAAGGGACAGTAATCTTGTAGGGGTTGACTAAGAACCTAAAACAGACACCTACACAGTTCGGTGAGTCCTGGCAATAGCTGGGAACATGCGAAACAAGTCGATACCGAAACAGATAACAGCCGGGCTTGTTTTTTAATTGGAGAGTGGCAATTCAGCTGCCACCAATTTTGGTGAAAATATTTACTTCGTTTTTTTTGTATACTTTCTGGACTACGGTTATGGATTGAATTGTACAAGTTAACCACTGTTTACCAATTTTCATCTTAAGAATAATATCAGGGCTAGTATCTTATAAATTAATAATGAAAAATAAAGGTTCCGAGATGGCGCTTCAAAAAGCTGCGACATCTCAGGATCGTCATGATTCGGCCATCGCCCAGAAAAAAGGTCAAGCTGGGTTGGTGCGTGGATAAATGTACGACTCGTTATGTATTCAAGTGTTACAATATATTTTATAAAGAGTGTATTAAGAAGAGTCACAGCTACACTTCACAAGTAACAGCAACTCACCATGGTCTACAGTTTATACCATTATTGGGCAAATTATATTACTTGACTTTTCGCTTACTGTAATGGCGGCGCCTTAGGCATAGGTAAAAGCTGAAATGGAGGCGCGGCCTCATCCAAAAGTAACCGTATCATCTTGTGCCACAACCTCAGGCATTATTTAGACCTTAAAACGCCAGCAAAATAACTACATCCGAAAACGCCCATTTAGCATAAGCAAGGAGGCAAACATTGTAGACCCATATCAGACTGCTTCCACAGGAGCAGTCTGATCTGAGTCCACAATGTTTATCCATGATGCTTCAAATAGTTTAGTGGACAACAAAAAACATACATTTTGTGATTATGCTCATTAAGGGTTAATAAATGTGAGTTCAGAGTGTATACGATTAAGATTTTCATGAAATGCACGCACGTCTGCGCGGCTCAAAAAGCTTACTAATAGTCGGGGAACCAAAGTCGCGTATCGTGCAAAAATACACATTTTTTGCACCCGAAAGGTATACGGCTGGAATTTTGTATACTGATAGCCTAAATAGTGCTTGATATGAAACCACTGTATAGCAATGCGACCAGAATTGCATTTCGCGGAAAATGCATTTTTTGTATGCCACATAGGTCATGTTAAGCAATCTTTCATAGCATAGAAATTGTGATGTTTCCCTTATCAATAAGTTAAAGAACGTGCTTTTGGTCTTCAAAAGAACCGTCCCATTGAATAGGCCCATTTAAGAACCCACAACATATGTTTTGGTTGAGAAATAACAAAACTAATTTTCATTACGCACTCTTATCTGGAGGATGGGTATGAGAAAACGTTTGACTGTTCGATAATACAATAATACATTATCAAATGCATTTTAAAGTATGGGCAGTCATTTGTGCACCAAAATAATGTTCTTAGGCACATTTTGGTCTTTACAAGTACTACATGTATGCGGTTACATTTTGCATCTCAGACGGAGACAGACAGGTTTTCAATGGTGATATGATAATAGTTATACGACTTTTTTCATATTTATTTTACCACTGTTAAATGAAATTATTAATTTCAGTAGATAAAAATCCCCTTAGTCCCTACAATGACCCTCTGTTTCAAAGCTGCTGTAAATATGGAAGATAAACATCCTTTAAACCTTGATAATTTTCATTTATGTGTTTAACTGCTCTGAAGTTGTCCTGCTATTTAACTACGCACCTAATGGCATGAACTAAATTACTAAGTATCAAATTATCTAGGTTTTATATTTTAACTTTTCAGCTACCTTTTCTAGTTTGCCATAGAAAATAAAATAAATTGTCTTAAATTATGTCCCAAACGTCTGTCTAACTGTATGCAGTGATTAAACACATTCAATTTAGAATTTATTTATTTATAGAAAAATATGCAATTCAAACCACTTCGGCGGGAGGACAAAAGTGAATTAGTAAGCACACAATATTTATCGAGATATGCTTCCAAGCGATATATACATAATTATCAAATGCATTTTGGGGCAATAAATGCAGTTTTAATGCGATTTAAAGAAAAGAAATCTATAAATTTAAACTCAAAATGGGGGTGCCCTAATCTACATGCTTTAAAATCATTAAGCAGTATTCTTAGATGACAGCCACTGCTTCTGAGGTCTACGCCGATGTTGTATTATTATATGAACTCAATATTTTTCAATCCTGAACTTTTTTGATAAAAATATATAACATTTTGATAAATAATATTTTGACATGTTCCTGCTGGGCTTCCGTAGAAAGTTGACTGCTCTGGCGTTATGCAAGTCGATCGAGTCTGCTATACAGTGGTTTCAGATACACTATTGAATTACCTTTGCAACCATACAAAATCCAGCTGTATACCTTTCGGGTGCAAGGGTTAGCATTTTTCTACCTTGGTTCCCCGACTATAACTCTTTACCAAATAATAAACAAAACCTGATTTCCCTTCCTTACTGTCCTGTCGGCCAAGAGTGACAGTGACGTCTTGTTTTGTTTACAAAATTATCAGGGACTTATAATCGATAGATTACTTGTGTATTAATCCTATCCACAGGATATGATTAATACACAAGTGATCTATCGATTCGCGTTAGCTCAAGTGGGGTTTACTAGTTAAAGTTTTACTTAACAATTGTAATCAAAATAATACGTCACTGTCACTCTTGGTTGACACTACAGTAGCAGATGAAACAGCCGAACCACACCAAGATACGAATATTAAAGTTGCCGCCTTTACAGTAAAAAGTCAAGTAATATATAATAAATCCTAAAAGGAAGACTACCGTGTTCGGTAGACACGTCAGGTGGTGAGTGCTAATCTGTTACCCTGCAATAATTTCATGCGACATATATCCACTCCACTTGAAAAGCTACCTTTTGTTGCTCTAAGTAAAATATGAAAACGGATCATTCTACCCTTCAACGGGCATGAGACAATGTTTGTGAACAAGGGAAAGTATCGAACTCCAGATAATGCTCTGCCAAAAAATAGTTCAACCCTTATCACCCGAAACGGCCCGGACATAATAGTATACTGTCTATAAAAAGATACGAAATATTATGGGAGATATTTTAGTGACATTCAAAAATAAATTGAAAAATTTAAAAAAGGGGAAATATTTCAGTCACTTATAATTAGAAACAGTAAAGATCCAGATGAGAACCTGTACCTGTCTCGCATCAGAGTCAATACCGTTCGAACCAATTTAGCAGAATAAATTTGAACATCCTAAATAAATGAGTGAGTCCATTTCAAATTTGGAGGTATAGGGTAATTTTTTTTGTATTTTATAGGTCCAGCAAAATAATTGAGATCCCGATCAGATGCCATATGTTATGGTGTCTTATCGGGGTCTCCATCATTTTATATGGCAAAAAAGGAAGGATGCAGGGTTGAAATAATCAGACTAGTTGATGTATCTAAAGTTAATGGTCCATATAGGCACCAAGAGTTACGGCCTGGGCACTGGTGGAATCTTAATGGCATCTAGGTCCTTTTCCTGATATATCTTATAGACTCTGTCATTGTTGTCTTTTATGAGAATAATGCCATCGTGGGACCATGCACTCTTAATGGAGTGAGATTTCACGCATTGTCTTGCTTTATAAAGAAGATCGTTCCTATGTTTAGTGAGGTCTTCATTGTTGTATACTCCTTTGTGGCCGCGGTCCTTTAACAGGGTTCTACTTTTGTACAGTTTTTGTCTTGCTCTGTATGTTGAAAACTTGATACTAATATTCCTGGGGCGCACAGCCCTTGGCTTGCCCACACGGTGACTTCTGTCTATCTCTGACAATCGAGATCCACACTTATTGCAGTTGCAATATCCACAGCTATGGTATCGGTTCTTTCGTTAGGATCCTCGGGTATACCTGACATTCTTAATAGATTACGCCTGCTGTATTGTTCAGCTTGCTCGACAGCACCTTCAAGTTTCTCAACTCTACTCTTCAACTCCGCATTCTCAGATCTGAGTTTTACATTATCCGATTCTAATTTCTGCACTTTCTCATTCAAACCTGATAAAACTCCTTCTGTGATACCCTTCACCATGACTGACAGTTCTGCTTTTATAATGTCTCTCATATCTGCAATAAAAGAATCCTTCAACACATTCGCTATTTGGGACATATGCGCATAGATTAAATAAATTGCATCTTAAAGTGGTTGAAAATGTTCCAGCTAGTTAGAATACGATTTCAATGTGCATCAAGGTTAGTTGATTTGAGACATATCGAAATTATCAGTTTGATAAGCAAACTTAATAAGTTAAGAATTCATTTTGTAACAATTATAAATCTTTAAAGTGGGTGGGATAACCACATATTTAACAAAAACTTATTCTAGTAACTTTCAGCAAGTATCTCTAATAGTGGAGGCAATGTTGACATATTTGCCGAATGCTAATACTTAATGGGAACTTTCCAATTTTATAAACTGTAAAAAATGTGTTGGTGTTTACTTTTTACTGGCCATAATCAAGGTAACAAGTACATGCCTGTTGTAAAGTGGAAGTCGAAATTGATTGTGTCTAAAAGTGTTGAAATTATTCCAGCACATAAGAATAAATTTTCAATGATTGAGTTGAGTCATATCAGCATTATCAATTGATAAGAAACCTTAATAAGTTAAGCATTTTGTAACATTTATAGACCTTTAAAGTGGGTGTGGTAATCAGATATATAACAAAAGCTTATTTTGATAATTTTTAGCAAGTATCTCAAAAAGTGGCAGCAATGTTGACATATTTGAATACTGCCAATGCGAAATGGGGACCTTTGAGCTTCATAAACTGTAAAAACATGAATCGGATTTTACCTGCTTCTGGTTGGAAACGATATCAGGCCTTTTGCAGAATAGAAATGAGATTATAATAATATTCATTTATATTCCATAGGGAACAATGTTAAACACATATGATAATTTTACTCTATTTCAATATTTCGGCCAAAGGCCTTTATCAAGAAAAACATGCACTTTAGCATCAACTATATAGTCTCTGTTCCACCATTTTGAATTGAGATTAATTGCATTTTATAGTGGTTAGAATAGGTCCACCTAGTTTCTATATTACATAATTTAATGCGCCTTAAGATAGTTGAGTATAAGATTTTAGTACAAGTTTTTTGGGTAAAATCAATTTAAAAGGATTTTATAACTTTGAAGCCAAAACAAGTTTTTGTTTTTTTGTATGGTACAATTATTGTTTCATTGTTTACGGCCAGAGAGAGGTAGACCCCACGCATGTTCTTTTATTTTTTGAAAGCTGAATACCACTAAGAATTTATCAATAGCTGTATGCGCCTCTTAATAGGCGGGGAAAAGGAATGTGGCAGTTCAAAAATGCCTAAAAAGGGATTTTTCATACTTGGTTACTCCATCAATGTTTGGTAGTCTGGTATTACATGTACAAAAATCATATTCTGTTTATTTATTTTTTTAATCTACTTCCTTTTAGCTATTATGCTTCAGTATATAAAGATCAGAATCAAAATTGGTGTGTCATTGGATATGTGAAGGTGCAGCTGTCTTTTCGTAGATTTTTGGCCATTTTAGGCCAAAGTCTTCGTTGTTGGTTTCCATGGCAACAAGCAACAACAAGAGGGCGGAAATACAATAATTGTTTTGGGGTGATTCTGGTTGCACCCTGAAAATTTAAGCAAACCTATGTTTGTTAATCTAAAATGTATACGAATTTTGAATGCTTTGCTTAAGGGGAAACTTACTTTGAAAACAACGACAACAACAACTAAAAAGAGTTCTTTAGTTGAAAAAGTCACTGATGATGTAGTTGCCATGGTAACACGGTTTAAAGCATTGATAAGCTTACTTTAATATACTTGTGAAACAATTAATAGTCATTCAAAAAGTTAATGAATTCATGAAATACTCATTGCTGAAAAGAGATATTTAGCATTTGTTTTTTTTATTTAGCTCACCTGAGCCATTGTGATTGGACTTAGTCCGTCAATCGCCTGTCCGGAAGCTTTTTTTTCTTTAAAAATCTCCTCCTGAAACACTGGTCCATAAATACTTTTTTTCTTCAAATGACTGTTTCCCATGATGCCCTCTTTCAAAATTGCATAAAAGGTTACACTACATCGATCAGGAAGCCCACCAGAGCTCAAGATAAGAAATATTTTAAACAAAATCTCCTCCTGAACCACGGGCCCAAATTGAAAAAAAATACAGAATTGTTCCCAATAAGACCCTCTACCCTACTTGCACAAGAGGTTCAGTTCCCCTGAACAACATGGCTAGCAGAGTTCCAGATAAGAAATACCTCTAAACGGCATTTCTTCATGATCCAATGGTCCAAATTCGAAATAGTTTCACATAATTGTTTCTCATGATATACTGTATCAAAATTACAAAAGTGGTTGAATTTGAATAGAATATGCTATTTTTGTGATGGTATAATGTTTGGTTGCCATGGTAACATAAATTGGGATAATTCATTTGTAAATTAGATTTTGGTGTTAATAATCAGGTGCTGGTTACATAAAATGTGCACAAATAATCAATTATGTCCTTTGTTTAATGGCGACATTTTGCTTTAAATATGCCGTTTTTAGTGAAATCATTGACTATCTGACGGTTTCGTTGCCATGGTAGCCTTTATTTAAATAATTGCATTATTTTCAAGTTTTCGTTTTCCTTAGACAGATGTGGACTTGCCAGATTATGTATACATTATGCATATTCTTGTTTGCAGAAGCAGGATAATTTGCTTTGCAATTGCAGTAGTTTTGTAAAATCTTGACGGTAAGATAGTTCCGTTGCCATGAAAACAAAAATTATAAACATTTTGAGTTGTTTCATTTGCGGCATGTGTAAATCAGACATGGGTTATTTAGGTACTATATATATCGCTCATAAACACCTTTGCTGTAAAAAGATATTTGGATTTGAAAAATGGTCAATTTTTGTGTTCTGAAAATTGGTTTCCATGGTGACGCGTGTGTTGCTTGGCAACACAAAACAAATGGCATATTTTATTTTTCACTAAGATTTTGAATACAACTAATGTGGTAAACAGAGCTAGTAGTAAATGTATTCCAATTTAAACTCATATCAAAAGAGCCAGCCTGAAAAGTGTCAATTTCACATGTTTCCTTGGGCAACTCTCTGCAAATCTCCAGGAAATCTAAATATCCGGATTCCATGGCAGCCACTGTCAGAAAAAGGGAATGCTTCGTTTTGTGAAAGTTTTTTTTAACAAGTTTGATTAAATGGAGGCCAAATTATTCATTTCTTTGACTAGTTACTTATCACGATCTGCATGACTTTTAAGGAGAATGCTAATTTTCCTAAAATATATGAAAAGGTGACCGTATATATAAATGTGGTGGGTATTTGAAATTTCAGACTTACGTATGTACCAAATTGCTAGGTATGTTACCCCCCCCCCCCCCCCCGTATTAAATAGTTTTAACCAATTTTAAGTAAATGAGGGTTACCATTCTTATCATTTGGTCGTTTCCATTCCCAGTTCCAGAGGTTTTGGGTGATATTATTCATACTTTATTCATTTGTATAGAATATTCTGACAGCTTAAAATAAAGCTTTTGATCAGGCAACCCGTTTTCAGGTGTCTTGTCTGAGATTGCATGATTTACCTTATGCCAAATCAAAAAGGACGCTAGGCTTATGAATGTATGGAAAAATAGTATTTAAAGCGGGATTAAAAGCGATGTTGTTTTCAATTAGACACTATCTCAATGTGATATTTTGATCAGTTTAAGGTCACTACTGACAACTGGGTATTATCCACCAAAACTAGATTTTCTTCATTTTCTGTAGTTTGATATTTTATTTTATTCATAATGATTTAAAAGAATAAAAGTGATGTCACCGTTTAGTATTTGAGCTATGGCACTTCAAAGAAATGCATAATACGCCCTTTTTTTCAAAATAATGTTCAGGGAGGAATAGAGAGATAAACAGTTCCATGATATGGTAGCTGATGATGATGACATATTGTAAATTATTTTAGCAGAACTGCTTAAGTTTACTTGAAATACAGGAACACTTAAATGGTGCAAATCTAGTCATTATATATTTACTGACCAGCTTTTACATTAAAAAATAATAGTCAAAATATATTGCCATTTTTACGTTTGCTCACTACATATTCAAATATGCTATGAATTCTAAAAAAAGATTTTTATGAAACTGGTATATCATTAACATCATTACATAAGCTGAATCAGTGTAAAATTTGAGCAATTATCATCGTTAAGAAAGAAAGATATATCTTGATTACTACCCCTACCCCCTGTAATGCATAATTTCAATTGTGTAACTTTTTTAGCTGCAAAACAAGGAATACATTTATTTACAGCCAACAGACAGTGTTTGTAATACTGCGTTGAAACTATATAGAAGTGTTGAAACTAGTTTTGTGAAGATTAACGAATAAAATAAAGTTTTCATTGACAAATACATATTTATTGTTACCCCACGCACTTTTTTCAATGCTTGTCTACTCTGGCGCAATAAAATAGTTAAAATTGCTCAAACAATTGCAAACACACATTTCTGCTATGATTATAAATAAACTTGTATTAGTCATCAAACTATATCAAAATTGATTTAAACGTTTATATATAATCAACATTTTGGGGTCATTGAGTCATTCTTTAGGCATATTTTATTAATTTTTCACCTCAGAATCCTAAAGAAAGGGCATTAAATCATAGTTGATGCAACATTTTTGATCATTTAGGTTAGCCGATGTAAATATTATCAAACCAAACATCTGGTATTATGCTTTTACTTCTTTCTGATCATCAGTTTGCAAGCTTTTGGGGAAAATTGGATGTTTGACACATTTCTATGTAAATATCAGCATTAAGGGGCAATAACTCATGTTTGAAAAGATAAAAATGTCACAGAAGCCAATTGGATCTACAGTTTGGCATAGAAATGGTTCAGAATATCTTTCATCCAATTTAGAAAACAAGTTTTCAAGCTATTTAGCTTTTACTTACTTTAATGCATTTTTTTCTATATAAACAAGGGTTAAAATAATAAGGGGCGGTAACTCGTGCTGAAATATGTAGATAATTCAATTGATCATAATTGCGTCCGGCATGCCAATTCCATTTATCTCAGTAAGTTTCAGGTAAATATGGTAACACATATTAAAGTTATTATGCAAACTGTGTTTAGTCATGCAAAAGTTATGGTTATTGTTGTCAGTAGTGACATTAGTTTAACCCGTACATGTACGACTAGCATCTTTTTGTGGGATATAGGCAAACAGTGGATACACAGATCAGACGCCACAGAACGCGGCGTCTTTTTAGGGTCTCCACTGTTTTGCTTGCATGCTGATTTATTAAAATATGAATAAAAATGAAAACACAACCCTTAAAACGGAAATGATAAGAAAGGAAAATGAGGTATACAAATAAGCCGATAAATGTAGGAGATACTTAATGTGTAGTTTTTAAACATTTTTAAAACTATTTCTTTTAACCACATCATGCCATGAAGAAGGAAAAAACAGAACAAAAACGAATACAAAACAAGAACAAAATACTAATTCTTGGCTTCCCTCCTATGCACATTCCAAGTTTCGTAAACCTGGCCCGAGGTTATAGAACATAGTTCATTCTCAAATCAACTGAGCACGAAATATTAACTGCTTATAAAACTAAAATACCGACAAGTAAAGAAGCATCTTGCTTTAAATCTCTCAAATGTTGTATTTAGCATGCTAATATATGCTAAAATGCCAACAATTGCTGGCATTTTAACATTTATAAGCAGGATAAATTTCGTGCTCATCTGAGGAGAGCATGAAACAAGTTTTATAACCCCAGGGCCAGGTCTACATGCGTATGCTTCTGAGTGACAGCGTAATCCATGTTGAATGAAAACAAAGTAAGTAAGAAGGCAAAGATCAGGAATCTAAACAACCAAGGTCCACACCTGACCCAGGATACCGTATTGGAAAGTTTAAAATACACATGAAATTATCAAATACATGATAGCCAAGAAGTATTGCCTTTCCCAGCAGGTGACCACAAGACTGCATGACACAGACAAGACAATATGGCAAAGACAAACACAAAATAAAAAATATCCACAAAAGAAGTACCGCCTTGGAACGGTCAGTGAGAAAATTTCTGCTGGACGGCTTTAACTAGTTTTACGGTATAAACCTCACCTTTAATTCTGATGTGGATCAAGACATATAGGTGTTGGTTCGCATGAAAGAGCCATAACTTATCCATGAAACATCTCCAAATATATATAAATCAAGATATAAAAAGGTGATAAAACACAGATAAGGACTCTACAGTACTTACGAGGGCTGTACAAATATGAATACAAGTAGCTTCATAACTTTCTTCGCATATATGCTACGACAAAAAGGTAAACGTTTCTATAAAGCACTATATGTCACCTTTAAACTGGCACCAGACATAACGAAATATACAGTTTACTTATCAAGCTATAGCCCTACGAATGAGGGTCACGTTAGCATACTTACAAACTCAATGCTTCGAACATATACCAGTAATATAGACGAGCGAATAATTCTTCGATTAACAGGTGAAATTTCTTGAATTTTTTAAGGAAGTATCCCCATATTCTTACATAATGATTCTGTTAAAGTTGCAAAAATCCGACGTGGTTTTGTTAAATTACAACAAATCGTTTTCGCTAAAGTTTCCTTATGTTTACAAATAAATGGTAAACAAAACACCACCTTTCAGTTTTCAGTTAAACTTATCTCTTACAAAATGCACGAAGCAACATTTTAACTACTTTTAAATCAAAGACAACATGTTGATCGCTCATACTGAGTTGCTGCTACAAATTATTGATGGATAGTGGGTAATTTTTAAACGCTGAAAAGCATTTTTATTAAGTCAAAAATGCCTTAAGTGAAGGGGTTATAGAATTTATACTTACCTTTTTTTGTCATAACGTCGGGCTTTATTCTAAATTTGATCGTAAACTTTTAGTTTGACCACTCTAGGCATTATTTACCAGAAAATTACTCACCTGGTCTTGAGGACTAGACAGACATATTTTAATTAATACAAACACGTCAATAAGAAGCTTGAAAAAATGATATAAAATGTGATTACTCTGTGAACAGAGGACGACGCGTTTTGAAAACTCCCTTATGACATATTTAGCATGTTTTCAGCAAAACGCAAAGAAAACTACACAGCGATGTTCATTATTACATCACCAGTAGATAACTGGAAATGACGTTAATCAAACAATTAATGACGTCACAAACGTGCCTGTTTACACGAGATTGAAAGAGGATTATATAAACTTTTTCCTGCAAGCAACTTCAGGATTGTTACTTACATTTGCATCCAAAATGTGGTGCCATTTTGTCTAAAACTAACAAAGAAATGACACTATATCCGCACATGTATCCAAACGTGTATTGCAATTTGCTTCAGAAAAACTTTAGTATACAGGAATGGCCTTTATATAAGGGTCTGTGACACGAGAAATATAGCGAGTTTTTTCTTTATATTTGGTGCCATATTAAAGGCGACAAATAGTTCTTTCCAGAAAGGTATAATATTTTGTCGTAGCATATATGTGAAGAAAGTTATGAAACAACTTACATTCATATTTGAACAGTACTCGTACAACTGAATACAAGAGCAAAAAAAAATCAAACAGTTACACTCCGGTGGGCCCGACAACAGACGCAGCAAGTAAAGATTGTCAGAAGACAATTAAATTGTGTGATTCAATAATAAATTACACAGCAGCCCACTAGATTAGAACATAGACAAACAATGACACACACTCACACATCCCACCTGATTAGAACACAGACAAACAATGACGAACAGTCACACTACCCACTAGATTAGAACACAGACAAACAATGACGCACAGTCACACAGCCCACTAGATTAGAACACAGACAAACAATATCACACAGTCTCACAGACACACAGCAAAACTACTCATACCAATTCCTCTGCATAATAAAAACAAAGAAAGAACAATAAAACAAGCTATAGTTGAGCCGTGACGTGATTTCCAACAATGTGACATTTGACAAGTGAACACGTGACGTTGCAATAATTCTGTGAAATCTCAAATTCATAAAATCACAGAGTAACAATACCTTTCATAATGAACGAAAACAGTTTTCGAACCGATGTTTGCTCTCGAAAGCAAAAGTAAAGACAAAATCAAAACATTAACTTTTAGGCCTCTGGCAACGTTCATTTCGTCTACACGACGCCATTACTTTTGATGTAATTGGCCGTTCATATCTTAAGGATCAGGAATAATCATTTTTATTGCCAATCAGTTGCATAAAAGGCAAAAGTATCGTGACATGCGCAAACGTCATCCGCCTGTTATTGCTGTTTGAACATTTAAGACTGGCGTTAGCAAAGAAACGCTGCGAGGGGGAATGTAATACAGCTATTATTTCTTAAACATTTTGTGTTTTCCCATTAGTTCAGACATCTGGCTACCACATCAAAACTTTTGTTTTCAAATTGAAAAAAATACATTTGTCAGATGACAATTGTTGAAAAACACTAACGTCGATATTACGTCAGAATGAAGAACATGAGCAAATCGAAATCATTGCAAATCATGGTTCCTTGTGAAAGAGGATAAACAATAATAAAGAAAACATCCTCATATCAACCATGTGGAAGAGACAGTGAATATAAAATGGTCCCTCAGTATATATAATGTTTATATCGCATAGAAGCTTTCTAATGTATTAGAGAAACAATCAAATCAATTGACTGAGACAATAAAGAAGCTGCATAGACCAGGATAAGGTATATTGCATCGTGTACAATTTGATGCTCATCCAATTTTGTAAGAACATATCGTATTACAATCCTCCATTTGTAAGGCAAATATATTAGAACACTGACCCTCTTTTACTGCTAGATGATTGACACTGCGCATGTGCACACTGGTAAGTGTGCGTCGATTTGGTGATATTTACGCGTATTGCCGGTACTTAATAGACTGGAAGTGGTAGGTTTTGGTGTTAGTACTATACAGAAAAACATGCCATATGCCTAAAGGACTAAAGACTTCAATTATTTTAAAGTATTCAGTATGTTCATGGCGATTTATGTAAGCATTTAGGAATAGATTCGAGTACCGATCATCCAGATCGGTACTCGAATCTATTCCTATATGCTTACATAAATCGCCATTTGCATGCCGAATACTTAAAAATGATCTAATTCTATAGTCCTTTAGGCATATGGCATGTCTTTCTGTATAGTATTAACACCAAAATCTATCAAATCCGGTCTATGAAGTACCGGCAATACGCGTAAATACCACCAAATCGACGTACATATTAACCAGTGTGATGTGTATCACACCAAAAAACAACGACGAAATACAAAATAAAAATGAGGAGTACGCAGTAGTAGAGTGCTTTATTCGAGATCGAGAGATTGCGGGTTACAGCCTCGTCGGAAGCACTGCGTTGTGTCATTAAACAATACACTATATCCTCTGCTTAGTCATCGTAACTGGTTCATCCCATGAAGACACGTCCCGACTTGACTAAACAATTGTTGACTTGGACGTAAATAAATCAAAACAAACAAAAATCAAACTACCTTTTGATCAGCAAAAAATTGCAAGTAGAAAGTTGCGCTACTGTACTATCAGTGTCGAGTGAATAACAAAGGCGCTGAGCAGACTGTGCGGGTGAGCAGGCCGATCTCAACATGTTTTGTTTTCTCACTACGAGGCCAACCTATTATGTCCCTGGTCGATTCTTCTCATTTATTCTGATTGTTGAAAAAAAAAACAATTTTCAGCTCGTGTAGAGGCTTCCTAACTAAGTCATTGTAGCAATTCAATTGTATAACTGGCCAACGACACGGGATTACATTTATAAACAACAGACATACATGTACAGATATGATAGAAATCATGAGAAGTCGTATATGGGCACAGCCTGAGAAAAATATCATCCCACGCACCAAAGAGTGTCCATTGCTTGCGAGACACAGCATATGCCCTGAGGAAATTGCTGGTAGGTTTCACGACGGTGCAGACAATGACATACTTTAGATACATGTATACCCGACAAAAAAGAAACGCACCACTACCATTTTCCCCATTAAGGTCTCTTTTTAATACGAAAATGTCAATTGTCACGATATATTCATTTCTGATCAAATCTTACTAAAATTTAAATGTGACGCAGATGAGTATCTCTACCTTTCCTGTGTAGGCTAACATCACATCAAGTCGAGTGGTAAATGAGTTTTGAAAAGCGTTAATTCAACGCTACTGTCTAAATGGAATTCCAAGTATGTTTTACAATTGCAAAGTATGAAAACAATATGTTGTTGTTATGTGCGACAACCAATGTATTTATTGATGATTTTTTTGTAATTTCAAAATCCATTTGCATCAGTAAAGATCGTTTAAATTGATTAAAACAATGTCGAAATCTTTAAATGTTTTGTAAGGTTTATCTCCAGTGTGGAGCCATTATGCTAAAGGTAGTCACAACACATGGGCTACCTAGCGTTCAATTATCGCAAATGATGAATTTAAAGATAAAATTTGCAAAGAAAAAGTGTCTGGGTACAATTTTGTCTACTGGGATGTTTCCAATTGTTTGAACTTATCCAGCAAGAGATCATTATAAAAACTCTTATTTCCTGTGACTTTACAATTTTACCCCCACTTTGTTCATGACCATTATCTTTAACAAAATTTCGACGCCAGGTTGTAAAAGACTAGTAGCGCATTAGTACTTAACATACCTTTGCACTGATATAAACTAAACAGGCCTATCACTAGTGATCTTCCTGAGAGTTGAACAGTTCTAAGTGGTGCGTTTCTTTTTTTGTCGGCTATATATACATGTACCTTAGAACGTTTTGTTTCGAACCCATTGACAAATTCTAGCATACCAATTAGTATATTCTTCCTCCTGACAGATTGTCTGGCAAAAGTACATTAATTTAAGACATTTATTGCGTAAAAGTCTCAGAAAACATACGAGTGTCTGACAAGTAGAAGAAAAGAGTCATAATTAAAGATGAAACTTTATATTCAATATTCTTAATTTGGTGCGAGTGGCAAAATCCTCGAATGAAAGACTGATAATTAAAACAAAATCTGTTTACTTTTACTAATACTGGCCTGCGGACTCTTGTGGAGATATTAGCAATGATCAGGTGTAGTCTGTTATACCGTTTTTACTATTTGCCTTCTAGTGACGTCTACTGGTAACTTTTGCAAACAGTTGGAACCCTGATCAGGCCCGACATAATGTCGGGCCTGATCTGGATCTAAACTGTTTGACACTCTGATGGTATTTCTGAAATAATTTTCGAAAGTTGATTTCGAAATATCAGCAGACGACAACAAAATATTGCAAAATTTCCCAGTAGGCAAAGAGTTAAATACGATGTGACATGGGCCAACACGTGAAAGTTTGGCATTTGTCACATATGCGCAAATGCTCCAATAAACGTCTATTCAGATGTGTTTAGAAACGCGAGAAGTCTAAAGTTTAGTTTAGTCTTCACCTAATGTACATCCATAATTGCTGTACACGAACAACGATTACTTAAGCAAGACTGCGCATTCATACAGACCTAAATGTGATAGGTACCAACCCAACTGTGATGTGCTGGCCCAGATTATTAACACGTACATATTAACGTACAGCAATGCTCTTTGCTTTTAAGGATAATGATTAATTTTCTCTGACTGATTGTACTGGTCATGATGGGGTTTACAGAATATGCCATGCTTTTGGAGCCTCTCAGATAACCCAGTTGGCGGCGAATAAAGTTAGATTTGCTTTTAAATCGCAATTATATAATTTGCTTTATTTATGCGTAAGATGGTGATACATGTATGAAGACGAGCAGATACTGCAGAATGTAGGACAACACGTCCAGCTTAAAATAACGCACAATGATTGGTTGCTTCCGGACACGTGTCAAGCAGACAATAATTGCGCTTTATTTTGGGTTTGAAAATAACCTCGAGGCGTGGCTAATTGCAACTATTGTTTTATATTAGGCTATTTCGAAACCAATTGGAGGCTTACCCGATTTTACCCCCGCAAACGAGACACCACTGTTGTGGAATTCTTGTACTATTCATACACATTAAAAAGATGTTCGGGAAGACTATCTTGCAAATACATCTGAACGAAAACATAATATGTCATAATATGTTTTCGTTCAGCGCGCCATGCGATAATGTGTCTTCGGGAGATTAATTACGTCATGAGATATGACGTCGTAAAGTCTGACGTAATTATTTCGCGCCGCGCGTAATTAAAGAGAGCGTCATCAAAGAATACGACAATTTAGACAAGTCATTTTTAGAATAAAATGCGATTAAAGTCAAGGATTTTTAGGCCGATTATATTCTGTTGTAAATGGTCTGATCCAGCACGGGTTCCTGGTGAAAAATAAACTGTCCAAGAAGATGCGGCTTGGTAAACGATAATTGACTCTCAATCCTCAACATCTTTGCACTCCAAAGACACTCTAACAAAAAAAAAAGAATTAAATAAAATAAAATAAAAATAAAAAAATAGATGAATAAATAAACGCCGGATACATCCCAGCTTTCCTTAATCGACCAACCAGTGTGTCTGAACCTTTCGTATTTGGACGGCAATTCTGAACGAAAGCCGTTTACGGTCCAAATTGGCATTTACGATTGGGCAAAGGCTCCAACGAGACTGCTAGATGCGCAGACTTGTTTGAGTCTTCGCTGAGTGACCGTGCGTGAAATAAATTGGAATCTCACGAGGTAGCTCTAATGTATAAAAAAGTTCTAAGTATAATACGCGATTAAGTTTCACGCGAGAAACAATAGTTATTATTTGCCACCTTGTTACATCGCCGTTTAAATCAATGTATTACCAGATTTCTTGCAAGAATAGTTGTCGCAAAACTAACGGAGCTATAATGATGGAAAAAACACCAAATGAAAGCAAATTGATATACGCAATAAACATTTTTATTGTAATTTCCTTGTGTCTGTTGATTTCTTATGGAAGTCATTTAAACACACATACAAATTAAAATGTCTTTTTTTCGGTGACGTTAACGTTGCGTCAATGAGAATCGTAATAAAAAATCATTAACTATTAAACGTTTTCCTACTTTTGAAGTGTAATTATTTTCATATTTATCGAGTATTACTTTTTTCTATTTGCTCTTCATACCTGTAAGTTTTGTAAAATTGCATCCATCAATTTTGTCATGGCAGTATATACAAAAAAAAGTCTTGAAGAGCACTGTTTGAAATGACGACATCACTGATAAAATCGATTGTAATTTCTTTGAGCGGGGGAGAGTAGCATTACTACTCCCACTCCAAGAACTTTCAGCAAAATGGAACTAAATAATTGGAGAGGCAGTTACATTTTCCCCAAAGGTTCCCACTAGAAGTTGAAGTCCTCTTTCCCAGTAACACCTATAACCCACGCGCAAGTGCATTGTCAACAAACACGGACATGCGGAATGAAACACAGGTTTTCAAAATCAGCGTACAGTTCAACAATTTAAGAGCGGCGAACTTTAACAAACTTAACCTACCTCCATTCTCAACTTAGTATCTGGCAGTGTACATACGGAGTTGTCAAGTCAAGACCTGCGCGATTGGGCCTGATTTAGAATTACACAATTCAAACTATATGTATTCAAATGCCCCACTTTTTATACAGCCAGAATCCCTTTCTTAAAGCCTACGTGGGTGCATAAAACTGGGGGTAATGTGCACACTCAATATACATGTATGCAAGAGGCAAGGGCGCACTACGCCGACATAAACTACAAAATCGAAAGGAATAGGAATGAGTACCCGCACTGCCATAGCAACCAGGTTTCTTTATGTCTTGATTTTTTTGGTGAGAAAGTTTGAATATGATTTTGCTGTTCGGTATAGGCTATATCTTTTTTTCAGTGAGAAGTATCATAAGATTAAAGAATGATGAGGCATTTCGCTCCGGTTAGCAAAGTCGGGTACAGTGAGGCAAACAAGCAATCCTGCTTCTGTAGGCTGAGATTGTGAGCTCGAGCCACTGCCTGGTCAAACATTACATCAAGATTATTATTCTCAATCATTGTCCCGGTCCAAGTAGGGTAGTTGGCAGTTACTGGCGAAATATGCATACACTATGAACTGGTCGCCGTGATATGCCGACTGATAATGTTGTGAAATCATGTTAACCAATTTATATAAGCCTAACGCCCTTTTTGTGTGACATGGGCAAACAGTGAAGAACCAGATCAGACGCCGCGCTGTTTGCTTAGCGCATAGAGCGAAATTGTAAATTACTACCCAACAACCCTTGAATCAGAAATGGATCCGTCCTTTTGGTAGTATTGTGAAATTCAATTGGGCATATATGGGTTTAGCCTAAACAACAACAACAACAACAACAACAACAACAACAACAACAACAACAACAACAGCAGCAACAGTGAATAAAAGAATACACCCATCGCCGAATCTTTATTTACACTAGTTATCAAGGTTGCAATACAACTTTGCAAGAGCGCATTTTTGTGATTTTATTTTTCAGATCCAGTTTTGTGTTGAATTTTTAATTGCCAAGTCAACAATTTTGCATCATGTCGGACTAGAATATTCGCTGCTGCATTGTGGTCGAGCTTAAACGCGATGGTAGAAAAAAGATTTGATCTGCCTTTTCCACAGAACAATTACCATGCCGATTCTGCTGTTTGTTTGCTTGATTCTTTACGTCCCATCAACAATCTGTCAGTTATGTGGGGACGGGTCGTCTTGGGTTGAACCAGTACTAAGCTGGGAATAATGTGTCTTGCTCAAGGACACAACACAGTGACGCTGGTGAAGCTCGAACCCGTGGCCCCTCCGTCTCGAATCAGGCTCTCTACCACTGAGCAACTGCGCTCCCCCGATTCTGCTGTTACAATGCGAAGGACAGGCCCTGCCAAATGCCCGAGAGGGCGTACACAGTATACAAAGTATCAAAACCTGCTCCAGGTCCCGAAGTTATAACATATTTTGATCACGGCTCAACTCATGAGCATGGAATTTATGCTGTTCATAAATGTTAAGAAATGTTGGCATTTAGACAGTATATTTAAAATGGGAGAGTTATCCATGTAAACAAGAAAACATTTACGTTCAAGTTAACATTTTAGTTTTCACGGGCAGTTGAACATATAATGTCGCGGCCAGGTTTTTCCGAATTTCAAAATTCTATGTGCAAATTTGTGCCCAATTTTATACGGAGATGTGTCCGTGATGACCCATATTTGTGCTGGCAAAATATTGGTGCAGGAAAATATCGCACCAGTCGACGGCTACGTCCATTTAGTGCACATTTTCAAACGAAGGCTGACATGGCATAGCACCTCAAGGAACCATTTATATGTCAAAATTGAAGAATACGCAAGAAATGAAGTACGTTTGACTTACGATTAAATTCAATTATTTTGTTTTACCAGCATCAGTAGGGGTAAGCTACGTCGCTACCCAGTTTCATGTTAGTTACCGCGATGGTCGGATGTCTAAAGGCGTAAAAACTTCGCAACGTTGTGAATGACTCATCGTGACGTCACGCAACGATAGTTCTAAATTCAACGTTAAGCCGTCCAAAGTTCAAATTCCAATATCTTTTCTAATAATTTGAATATTTTGATCAAATAAAAACGAGTTTACTCTTCATATAATGACCTGTATGAAAATCACAGAATCTCAAAATGGCCAAATTTACCCCGAAGACACATTTTCCCATGGCGCGGCTCATATATATATTTGAGACGGAAAATCTTACCCAGTTTCTGTTATTACTAAATAATATATAGCCGTCTCCAACCGACAAAGAAGCCATTCCAGCATATAAAGATGGCTAGAAAAGGGAGAAAGAGACAGACACGATAGAAAATTGAATTCAGCTTTGAAAAATATTGCTTTGTTTGTCAGTCATATTGCTTAGGATTGCCTGCATTTTGCATTGATTTCCATGGATTGATTTCCGAGGATGTTGATCACGTTCTATATTTGGCAATATCCATTTTTTTTCGAGCATGAAAATATAACCAGATTAGAAAAAAACAAAAGTTTTAATACATTCACATTCGTTTTTCATTACTTTAAAGAACAATAAAACATTCACATTCTTTTTTATGAATTTAAAGAGCAATTTGAAAAATGTATTGAATAAGAACAAAAGATGGCATTAAAATATGCTGTCTAGGAAATATGCCTCTAGCAGTCAGATAAATGAAGAATTGGCGATAATTGTTTATCAAATAGACCCTACATCTTCTTCGAGCGCAAAAGTCTGCAAAACGTTGTTGGAAAAGTAAAGCATATATCTGGGGCTATCCGTGGCCATGGCCGAATTTAATTTCGTTTCAATTTAGTAACGCGCGGTTGTATTTTACTTGCAGTTTACATGTACATATAACTGTTCGGAAGTAACGTGGCAAATGCGTAACACCTTCTGCTTTCAGGTTCTGTAGGTGACTATATTTTCTGACAGTCCTATAAGATAAATATTCTGCGTGAAAATAGTAATTCGCCGTAATGTAGCGAATAAGCCACATGCCTTGTACCCAGGTCCCAAAATGTAAGTGAGTATGATCAGGAAATACCACAATCACACAACGCAGACCAACCTATGACACCTTGAGGAAAAGTCACTTATCATTTACAGTAACAAGACATCCGTAAGACAGACAAACTCAAAACCCCCATAGCAAATGAGAAGCAAACAACGGATTAACAACAACAGAGCCACCGCCTTAAAACGGACAGAATCCTAAGCCACCGAGTGGGCTTAAATGCATTTTACTGGTACCAAATCTTCGCCCTAGACTCTGTTGTTGTTAAAACACAAAATTGTTTAGCTCGCATGGAGGCTTCCTATCTTTTTCAGTGTACCATCGCAGAGAAACAATCAAATCAAATTAACACACAAGATGAAACAAAGAAAAGGTGCTCATGACTCACAGATAGTCAGAGCTAAGTCAAGTATAATCCGTGCCTCTCCAAGTCTATCAAATGATACTTTAAGCTGTAGTCGTCCCGTCTTCTGAGACATTTTGAACCAGAACCACTGCCAGTTGAGTCTTTGGTTGCTCCAGGACATAAAACCACAAAAGCCGTAAAGCCACCCAGCCAAGTACTAGTTACTGCCGAGGAACAGTCACAAAAAAGAGTTGGTAGCATTACGCCCCATACATTGATGATTGAGCAACGTCGCGATAAACCCTGACTTTGATGCATACGAACAACAAAGGTGCAGACCAGATTGCGTATCTACATAGTCTGAGCAGCGCCTTTGTTCTTCGCTCGATGCAAAGTACATTATGTATTATATCTAAACTTGCTTCATATTTGTACATGTACAATTTTAACATTCTAGCCAGGTTTTGTAGCTGAGCAGGCTGGCTAAAGCATCACCCGGCTTTGAAGCTATGAAACTCATTCATGCTAAAGTCAGCTGATCATGAAATCTATCCTGCTCATAAATGTTAAAATGACAAAAGTTTTTGGAACTTTTATAAGCGCTATAAATACTGCTTTTAAAGAGACTAAGTCTGCAACTATGAACATTTTTCATTTTTTTTTATTTTCTTTTTAAATCATTTGTAAAAGCAGAATTACGTTAAGTTTTCACAATAAATCTGTTCCCTATAGCTGAAAACTACATGGAAAAGTGAATTATTTTATAAAAACAGGTGTTTTTTTTCGCTGGTTGGTTTTATTTGCGTCCCTCCAATAATTATAGACAGTCAAGTTTAACATAAATGCTGTTGTTTAGATACTGATAATTTGTAAAGGTTTACGAAATTGGTAAAATGTATACCTGAATTTTTGTTTTTTACTATGTTCTTGAAAAATAGAAACATTATTTCAAAAAATAAAAGATCAAAAGTTACAGACTATGCAGCTTTAAGGGAACTCTTACTTGGTGCTTCATTAAAACTGTTCAAAAACCTGCATATACGATCCCTACACGCTTGTCCGTGCAGAGGTGTTATGGATATGCATGGGGTGCTTCTCAAGGAAGATCTGTACCAGCAATTCTAAGGATACCTATAGCCACTTGTGATTTTCCAGCCCCCCCCCCACCCCCCTGCCATCCCCCACTGGATCAGCCCATGAACTTCTTGGATTCCTAAGCTGTTTCGTTGTATTGTGGAATGCAGCATACAGACCTAGTATAGAAGATTGAACGTAAATGCAACGAATATCTGCTATTGACATAACTACACTACAAAACTTAAGATGAAAAGCTTAAGTACATTTATATTGGGTGCTCTATTGTGCTCAATGTTTAGCTTACACTCTTGCTGGTAACAGTAGTAGGTTTCTCGCAAGCAATGCGAATACACTGATGTTGAAAATATTGATGTTATTCATTTAAAATGTTTGCTTATTGTTCTGCTTACCTGATTGGTAAGCAACACGTCATAAAGTGTGTTTATTTATGGGATGATTATATGAGACTTAGCTAAGTAAGGCTAAATTAGATCTAGATTTTATCGACTGTAGACTCATTTGGGGACCCTTGCTAGCAGCTATTATCAATGCATGCTATGCTAATAAATCATTTGGGTCTTATAGTTGCAAAAACAGGGTTCATAATATTCACAACTCTTGGCACAGTCCCTAGCCCCATAACTAAAGCTATGAATTTGTAATCTATGCAATCAAAATAGAATAAAAATATTGTCTATCTGATACTTTTATAGTAATTGAATGATACGCATCAGACAAGGCCACCAATCCAAAGTTGTACCCAGGTGTCATTGCGTCCACTGCAAATCTTAAAGTTTCAATTTCAAAATAAATATGATCAACACATCTTACATTTAATTTCTTCAAATTTAAGATGACCAGAAATTTACATCCTGTTTGGATCGGGTAAACTATTTGATATAAATTCATCTGGGTCAGATTTTTGTACTTTTATAATAATCCCACAATCAAGAAATCTCTGTAATTTATTCTCAATTTGATGGTGCTTTAAATTACTAAATTTTATCAGGTATGGAATGTATTTGTGCTTCCCAAACCCATTGAGTCCTACAGAATAACCACAAACTGTATTTAGAATCAATTTACCATATTTCAGTTTAAACCATTCATTAACATGATTAATTTGCTGTTTATCTCTCTCCCCCCCAAATGATCTCTTGTTTTCACAAGTATGGTCCGTACTGGGGGTTTGGTCGGCTTGTGAAAGTCTCATCCACTCGCTTCAACATAAAAGCAGACTCATCTCTGTCTCTCAAGAACTGGGTCCATAACCAATGAAAATGACCTACCATTCAGGGCTTTCATATCCTCTTTTACTTTGTCCACAAACGGTGATGTAGCTGAAGTTGCAGTTTGGGATTAACTAGCCTTATCTCTAGGTTTAAGTCGAGGCTCTTTTTTATTTTCTCTCACTGTTGGGGGATACTTGCTGCGAATGTGTGGGCCATTATCTTGAAGGAATCCATGGCAGGTCAGCAGATCTAGTGGCGTGGTCAATGAATCTCCATAGCTATAGGTCAACCTTTGGTACCTGAAGATTGTCACTATTTGCTGGTGCTGCACTTCTCTAGGATGGGGGTTTTACCTTATCCTCCTTAGAGACCTTATGGCCTTGTTTATTAAGAAGGTCACGTTGTCACTCATTTTGCTCCTGTCCCAGTTTTGGTGTCGAAGTATTGATTCAAATCTTCAAATAGTTGGTCTTTCAGGTCTGAATCCTCCGAATAAGACTCTCCTGGGATCAAGTCCTCCAGTTCCAGTTCCAGATCTGATCTGGGTGTACCTTCAGATGTAGAAGGTACTGGTGCAGCAACTAGAAGGATATTCCCTTGTTTCAGTGTCTTTGAGGTCACCCCTGTTCCTTCTTGTTATGTTTCCGTTTAAAAACTTCCATGTCTTTTTGTAATGTTAGCAGGCGACCCATTTAACTCCTGCACTTAGCTAAGAAGGACAGTCTGTCTCCTCTCTCTCCCCGTTGGGAGCCTAACTGCTCTTTCCTCTGTCACGTTCTGGGTAGAATCGCCCTGGCTGTGTGCCATCTCTGATAAGTGGCTTTCCAAAAATAGAGAATGGTTCGCTGTGACAAAATCTTTCAAATGGTGATTCTTGTCTTATCATGTTTTATAATTAAAACACTTTGTTAAGAATTGACAATATTTGCCAAATTTGCGTGTCGCCTTATAAATGTGGTTCTACGCAAAAGAAAATATAATATATCCTACAGCTGCTGGAGTAAGGTCGCTCCTTTGAACGAGTGCATAAATATATGTATTGATATGTTCTAAAGTTGGCGTGTAGCAATTTTAGCGATTCTCTTGGCAAAGTCTTGTCAATAACCATTTACTATTTGTTTTTGCTATTGACTAACCTTTGACAAAAGCCAATCCGTAATAATAATAATAATAAAATAATAAAAAATACACCCTCATACATGTACACAATGGCCGGGATAACAACATCTACAATTTTAAGTGGAGAGTGGCCACAAACCATTTCGACAATTTATTTGGGTACATGTATGTACTTCGTCATCATCTCTGAGGTCATTATTCTGTGTGTCAAGCCGCAAACGAGATATATTTATGACGAGAAAAACTAATTACAAAGTTTATTTGTTTTGCGATATTGATAAAGAGAGCATTGGTGCAAATCAACACGTAATTCTCCTTATAAAACAGCAAATTATCAAATAAAACATATGGAGAGGTCGTATAAACGAATTGTAGTATGCCATATAATCACGCATCAATAACACTTGCAATTATGTGTATGTTTTGTCTTGACAATATGCCTTTGTATATCTGCTTATACCCTCAATACCAACTTTGGCATTAAAGTAGCTTGTAATGTGCCTTTTGTAGGTTTTATGAACTAGTCTTACCATAGTTTATCCGCCTGAACTTTGAGATTATCCACTAGCTAAAGTAATGATACATAATTGTTACATGTATGGATATGGGGCGATCCGAGGTCTGTAAATGATAGAACATGTGTGAATGTGTATAAATTTTCTACCTATCGTTTGTCTTTTCTAAAAACTCTAAAGGTTAGATCTTGCACTGCAAAACAGATTCACAATTCCGCAAAAGAATCTCTAGAGAAATAGAAACAGACACATGATTTGAAATACCGGTTTTGCCTCCGATCTTTGACATTGCTTTAATTTACTTAATATATGATATTTAAAAAAAACCAATAACACATACAATAAACAATCCTCTTACTCGTCTTGCCAGCCAATATGAAACAGTGCATTCCATTGAGGAACCAGTCTGTCAATTATACCAGCCTGAACAACTTAAAAAAACCTGTTAAAACGTTTTTTTCACTGGTCTTACACTTCATTGAATTATATCCTAACATACATATGTTCGTTCCAACAGAGGCATGTTCACAAGCTAGAATTAAAAGACTACAGAAAAGTTGTCTGATTTTTCTGCACTTTCAAAAAAAGCTTTTTATAAAACCTCAACTCCGCGCATCCGTCCAAAGAGTGTTAACTCACTAATATATTTTAATTTTCCGATATGAGTGACCTTGGCTGAAAGGACAAAGGTCAACCTTGACCTCTGGAACTTTTTATAGCCATTGTCTCATTAGGTTAAATATATCAAGAGAGAATAATGTACAGTTTTAAAAAAAAAAAAACCCATTTTCAAAAAAATCCCATTTAAATGAATTTGACCTTGCCATAAAGTAGTTCAAGGATAACCTAGGATCATCATTTGAACAAACTTGGTAGACCCCACATCTCCAATGCTACATACCAGGTGCCAAGAAGCATTGGATTTCTGGTTCTTGAGAAGAAAAAAGGGGTTTTCCATATAAGCCTGGTGGCCATCTTGGTCATGTGACCAGAACACTTATCATTAGAAGTCATCATATGAAATTTGAATTCAATTGGCCTTTTGGATTTTTGAGAAACCTATATGTTTCAATTATGTTGGTGTGACTCAAATATCCGCGACCTTAGCCCTGACCTTTGGAACTTATTCAAAGCTAAGTCCCACCAGGTTAAACATATGAAAAGAGAATAATGACTTTGGCTTCGAGTGTATCGATTCCTGATCGTTGCCTCTTTCTTACTTCAAAAGTTTAAAAAACTCAACTTTTCAATTTTCATCCCATTTAAATTCATTAGGAAGCAAATTTGACTTTGACGTAAAGTAGGTCAAGGTCAATATAGGATCATCATTTGAACAAACATCTCTAATGTAACATACCAAGTCCCAATGTCATCGGCCTTCTGGTTCTGGAGAAGATTACCATATATAAGCATGGTAACAATCTTGGTCATGTGACCAGGACAAATTGAACAAATTGTAGTTCCCGTGTCCGAAGCAGTCACCATATGAAATTTGAGTTTGATTGGCCCAGTGGATTTAGAGAAGATGTTTGAAATTGTTGATGGACGGATCGGCGGACGACGAACAGACGGAGCCATTTGTATACTTTTAGCTCACCCACTGAACTAAACGGCTAGCGACCGATTAAAAAAACTACACTTTTGACGAGCAAAATACACTGCCTTCTACAGTTTTGCCTCTCTGAAGCGGAAGTGTCGACTTTCATCAAAACTTATAGCAATCTATTGAAATTCGCTACAGTAACACATGACTTAAAACTGCAATTAGAAACATAACTCCGCAATAAGCGTTAACACGGAAATCGTAAGGAAAATGCTTTAGCCTTGTTCAATATAAAACGCAAGAAAGACCGACCAAGAAGAAATGAATTTATCTTGAAATCCGTACACAATGTCCTTGAAGAGAGACACATATTATCATCTGGATCAGCTTTCACCCTATGACAAGGAGCATCGACATCATAAAACTGATACGATTCTCGTTAAAACAAAAACAGGAAATCACACACAAAGCACCATAAAGACCTAACATAAACACACCTACGAAAAAGGACATTGGTCAAATGGTCATTTAAAACTACAAGTTTAAGCTTTTCTAAATATCTTGCCATCTTTAAGCAACATTATTAATGCGTAGTGTCTTTTAAACATATACAATAATGTATACTTAAGGACTTTTAAAACGCACCACCCAGATTAAATTCTTTATTTTTCAAACCATGAGAATGTCAGCAAGATAATTGTTATTGCAAATCATGTAGTGTGTCCTAGATAATTCATGGTTGTAAATTTACTTTCAGGTATTGAAAAGGTATCCGCTTTAAGACAGGGTGGTCGAATTTGAAGGACACAAATTCAGCTGCAAGTTAACACGCGTTTGTTTGGATTCCTGACTCAACAGATTTGCGTCCTTTGTGTCTTTCACGATTGCACATTATTTATTGAACGATTGTAAATGAATTGACAGTTCGGTATGCTCAAAATTACACCCCTTTAAAAATACCGACATCCATCCTGATTACTATAGTCTAGTAATAAACTTCAACGTCTTGGGCCTTTCAAAGTTTAGTTCGTTTTACATCCGGTTTTATTGGAAGAGGCTAAGGGCATACACAAATGATAGATTATGCATAAATTACGCTTGTATCATGTGTCTTTTGTATTGTGCAAGTGACTTTAACATAATTTTTAAGACGTTCTGGATCACATGACAGCAGATCTCCTGCCTTGATTTACATCAAAGCGTCATCCCCACTTGAATGCCAGTGTATGTAGTCAATATCAGTAATGAAAGCGGGCATAAAAGTAACTTACGGAGATGTTTCTAAAAATAGCTATTTATTGATGTACAAATTTGACGGTTATTTTCGAACTATTGAAGTTATCAATTACTTTTAGTTAGAAAAAGTCTATAAACTCTTTTGGTAGTATGGTCATACACGCCACAGTTTAAACATAAAAAATAATATAAAAGCTTTATTTAACTGTGCAGAAAGGTGCTGGATGCTGTATGTACCCATGTGACGTCATCAGCAGCGTCGCGTGATAGTGCAGTCAAATTAACGACTGATTCATACGAATTCTGGGATGCACATTAAACCTGCGAGTAACTTTTCAATCACGTATACGGTTTGCAAGAAAAGTGCAAAAATATGGTGATGCGTTTTCAAAGTCCTCTAGTATATTTTATTCATTTTATAGATTAAACCCCATTCAAACAAAGGTTAACTGAAAGCAACTGTCTAGATATCAGCAACTTCCAAATCATTGAACTATTGTGTACACCTAATTATGCCCGCAAATTTACAGCTTCATATAAGCGATGAACTTTTTTGAGAGAAATATCAATTGTCTGCATAAAACAGTATAGTTTACAGAATCTCTGAAGATACCAGTATACATGTACAGTAAAACCTGTGTAAAAAGGCCACTCAAAAATAGACAAAGAAAATATCTGAATGATAAATTCAGCACAACTTTTGACCTGCATTAAGTTATAATTGGTCTTGAAAACCAATTTTCGGTCTTGTTGAGAGTGGCTGTTTTACACAAAAAGACAGGTTTTACTGAATAGTGATAGTGCTGTTCAGATCCACGTTAGGCCATACTTACATATAGTCTGTTTTTTATCATATTTACTTTTTTTCATTCACGATTGCATATAGCTATTCTTTGACATCAGGATCCTCTTCAAAACACAAATATTGCATTATAGAGAAAAGAAGACTAATACAGAAATTATTATTTTAAAATAAAATCATCATTAATTAAAAAGAATATGATATCAGACTAGTGGCTAGTCTAGGCCATACTGGTCACTGTAGAAACAAAATAAGGATGAAAACAACAATAAGATAACCCTTTATGTACTGATGGATTTTTTTCCTTCTGATTTGATACAATGAACTTGGTAGGTGGGTTGGTGCCTGGTGATTGGCTGTAGCTGGGCCCGCCGTGGCTCAACTTGAGGTTTTCTTTGGCTATGACCATCTATGAGTCGTGAGCCCTTTTCTGTCTCGTCATAGTGCGTTAATTTGATTATATTGTTTCTCTATGATGATGCATTGCAATAGTTAGGAATCCTCCATAAGAGCTTAACATATTTGTGTGTCTACAACAGCAGATTTGGTACCAGTAAAATACCTTTGGACCCCCCCCCCCGGTGGCTTTTACTGATGTCCGTGCTAAGGTATTGGTTCTGTTGTTGTTGATTGGTTGTTAATGGTTACTCCCATTGTGGGATTCTGTAATTGTTCTATGTTCTGTTGTGCGTTACTTTGTGTCCATTCTAGTTTTGAAATCATCTTGGTGGGGAAGAGAGAGCTGGTTGCTTTACTTTGTTTGCGATTCTGATGTCTCGTGATTGCTGTGTGGCTCTTTCTCAAGATGCCACGGGTTTGTCTGCAGTTTGTGATTGTGGTATTTCCTGATCATACTCACCAACTATTTTTTGGGATGACCCATTGTACATGTATATATCGAGAGGCCATAGGTTATGATTCCCAAATGAAAATTGCATTTCTTTCTCTTAAGATCGCTTTTGTCTTAGTAAATAGCGTAGATCCAGATAGTGGCATTTTATCTAGATATTCACTGTTTGCCAAAGTACACATTTAGGAGTCACTGGTATACCAAAAGTTAACGTGCTTATTAGTGGTCTGGAAGTGACTTAAAGGGGACAGCAACCCTAATGATAAGTATGATTTATCAGAAAGAGCTCTATGAACCACGTATTTTGATACAAGTATCATCAAAATTTGTTGAAAAATGGGCAAGTTATGGATATTTAAAGAACTCAATATGGCCAACATTTAGCCGCCATTTTGAATATTTGATTAGTTTTCAGAATTTTTTCAACGGCTTAATTTTAAGTTATCACTACTATCACATCATCTGTGTTTCAGCAGAAATGCAGCTTTATACATAAGGAAAATGTTTCATTTAATTAATGCAAATAATCCATTGGGTTGTCTTTTCTTTTGATTACGCATATTTAATTAGGCTGAGTGACGTCACTAAGACTACAATATGACCGTTTCTATTACAGTCCATTTGCAAATATTCAAACGCCCACAACTTCCAATTTTTCAACCGATTTTCATAAAAACTGGTGTCAAATTTCATGGTTTATTAAGATCTTTCATATAAAACATAGAAATCAATCAGGCTTGCCGTCCCTTTAAATTTAAGTATATTGGGGGGGGGGGGGTGTATATGCGTATGCTGTCGCCTGCTAGTGTTTTTTTTTAATTGAGCTTTTCCAAAATGCTCTTACAGTGAACCACCAAAGTGCCAACTAGTTTCGATCCAGATTAGGCCCGACAAAATGTCTGGCCTAATCTGTGTCCAAATTATTTGCAAATCTTAAAAACTTATCAAAACTGAATGTTCTGTTTACTCTTTAGTTGATCATCGCTAATTTTAAAGTTGCCTCCCTTCCAATTGAATAGCGTATTAAATTAAACTGCTCAGCAGATCAAATCCTCGCTATGATATCGGAATTTATTTCTGTTGACCTCTTGTATGCAGCCATAAGCTCAGTTTCAAACAACTGATATGTTTGTGCAATATCTAATGCTAAAACGATGGCCAATGTGAAAACCCATTATAAATAATTATTAAACTTGTTTCCCTCAGTATGTAATGTACATGTACTAGTTAATTTGGGCATTTACGCGAGCAAACCAGTGGTCGGAGTGACTAAACCTGACTGCTTACCTACAAACAGTAGCTAGAGTATTGGCATATGGTAGCTAGCATGTTAATCTATTATTCTCTGTAGAGAGCGAACAACAAACGCGCTGATCAGACTGCGTTTTGCGCAGGCTGGTCTGCACCTTTGTTGACAGCACGTTACTGATCTAACATATTAATCAGATTTCCTCGCGACGAGGCCTTTTTACGATAAAGCTTGAAATTGGAAACCTTTGTATTATTGCATCTGCGGCCAGTTTCTATCATGTTCTTATTGACTGAGGACTGCTTTTTATTAGTTTGGTGGAATAAAATGAAGAATACAAGCTAGCAATTCATGATTTGTTGTGATAGGGTAAAACAATCAAGAAAAACAAACCCTTCCAGAAAGGAGAGAACTTAAAAGTTTCGAAAGAAATGCAAATTAGGTTCGTGCGATTTAATGGAAATTGCAAGAGCTCCCAGCCTCTCCCGTCACAGCACCGGCTTATATGACATTATAATTTATACTAGAGATAGCCCAGATCAAATAAAAAAATTACACATACTCTTAGCTATCGATGTTCAGGGATATGTTCTACATTAACCAACTACACGCAGCATAACGACATTTGATGCGACCTCTGAATAAGCTGTAAATAAAACATGAATATGGTGCTTTAACAGAGTTTTCTGTAACAACAGCTAAATCACAAACAATTCAAAATCAATTTAAATAAACAAGCCAACGTGATTAGAAAATGTCATATCAACGTTCATAGCCTACATTGGATACATATATAAGTGCATGTGCATTGGATGCAAGGCTTCATATTAAGTTAATGTATGGCTACACAGATTTAGAATAACAAGTATCACCCCACTACTGCGTGTGTACATACCATTAGATATGCCCTTGTATGTCATTAAAACAAAACTAAAGGGACCATTAATTATTGTCATTATTCATTTGTTGCAATTATTTTCGTTTGTTTGATTTGATCTTTACGTCCCATCAACAATATTTCAGTTAAACAGGGACGGGTCTTCCTGGGTTAAACCAATACTAAGCTAGGATAAATGCGTCTTGCTCAAGGACACAAAGCAGTGACGCTGGTGAGGCTCAAACCCGCGGCCTCTCTGTCTGGAGTCAAGCACTCTACCACTGAGCCACTGCGCTCCCTGTAATTATTTAAATTAGAGAAAGCTGTATCATTATATTAAAGGATGGATGCCATTAACATAACCAACTGATATTCAAAATATCAAAATCATTAAAACCTGTCAATGTTTGCTAAGTATAGGTTATTCAATGTTTTGTGTTGGTTATGGAATATATACAAACACAAAACATTGTATAACCTATTTAGCCCTGACCCAGCTGTTAACTTTGTTGGTTTCACATTCTGAAATGTACACATTATGTAGCATTTTGCTGCTTTTTGTTTAGGAGTCTCTCATTTCTTTTTCAACCATTGATGCGTTCACATGGGCAAATGGATTTTATTAGCAGAATGTTTGTTAAAATTATCTGGGAAACATTTCATTGATCACAAGTTACAGATGAATAGGCTGATCAGTCCCCACTGTTTGTGCAATCTTTCCTGATTCTCAAACAGTGGAGACACTTAGTTCAGCATGTATATTCATGTGCCGTTTGGTCATGCTGTCTTTAGGGACAAGCAGTGTAATTTCTGACCAGGCTTCAATGTGAATGTGCAGCCTGGTCAGTGTTTTCTGCAGTCGCCTCTTTTCTGTGGAACAGCTAACATTTGAAATTTACATCATTTTGTGTGAATATTCTTATCACAGTTTTATTTAGGGTTCTAAAAATAAAAAATAAATTTGGTGAAATTAACATTGAAGTGTATGGTATTTCAGATGCTGTGTAATTACTTTTGGTATCTAAGCATATTTCCTGCTTTACCACATTCCAACGTTATTTAGCTATCTAGTAGGGTCAGAGGATAACTTAGTGTATGATCCCTTAAATAATGGCATTCTTTGTGTATGCGGTGTGTAATGGTGGTCAACATATCATGTACTGACCCAAAACGTTACGAACGCAAACACATCGAATTGCTTTTTTTCCGATTTAGAAGGTGCAATATATTTACAAAATATCCGTTTCACATGTTATGTAATGATGTGTGTCATGTGTACAAATAGCATGTTATGCAAACAGCTTCATTGGGACCCGAAACATGTAAATGCGTATTGAGAAATCGTGTATGATCTTTATATGTGTCGTTTTACGGGTAAGTACATGTACTGGCATATCTTGTTTGGACCCAAACACGCCCATCAATTCAACTCCATCGTTGCATATACCAATAGGATACATGCAAATATTTATGGTTCTTGTTTTTGAGAGTATACTTTAAATTAGACAATGCTAGGCCATCGATGAGCCACACATTAAACGTTTCTAAAACAGTTTAAAATGTTTTGCAATGAAGCAATTTTCTAGGAATTTTATCAACATTTACACATACTTCTGAATAGGTTTATGTTCGTTTCAGGGCACTATATTTAAGGCGTGTCGAAGGTAAACGTCAGAGCTATCGAATTGCATTAATTTTCAAGAATTCTAAAATTACATATTGAGAAGGAAAACTAACGATTTATTAAATTTTAAGGTTCATCTGATTTTTTGAAAAGTGGTCTAGAGTATTTATTTCATGCTATGAAGGAGTTGGAAAGGTCGACATGTCAAATGTCATACATGTATGATACACTTTAAATGTGTATCAATGAATCTTTGTTATCGTTGCGTCAAAATATCTTGTCAAACCGCCGTGTTATTAACTTCCTTGGACTTCATCTCTGGGGATGTGGTAGTCTGCCCAGAAAGTTTTCTGTATTTCGTTTCATCTATATGAGCAACTTTCCCTGCTTTGCCACAGAACACCATTACAAACGTTTGCCTAAATATCGAATTGCACACGCAGTATATGATAAAATTTACAGCGGCACTTAAGGCAAGCAGCCAGTCAGTGTATTCTCTGATTCCCTTCACTAGGAGATTGGCCTCATGGTAACCTTGGCCTAGGAATGTAGACATTATTGCGTCTGGAGTAATCCCTACTAGAAACGCAACTATCACCATAAGCAGCATTACCGTGATGCGATTGCGACTCTTAAACTTTTTATTAGCTCTAGTTTTCCGAAGGCTGTTGATGATACAAATATTAAGGACAATTAGCACTAAAAGTGGAATATTACACCGAATCATGTTCAAGGTCCAAGTGTAGGCAGTGACAAATGTATCGTCTTCCCATAGTTCTGTGAGCTCTATGTCATACAGGGTTATGTTAGTGGCTGGATCTGTGAATTGTTTCTTGCGGTATCGAAAGGCAGATGGCAGTGCAAATAATGTCATGATTAGGTACACTGAGGCGCTTGTTATAATTGCACGTGTTCTTGAGCATAACACAATCGCACGAGTTGGATGACAGACCATTATAAACCGCTCCACTGCCACTGATACTGTCAACCAGGATGAAATACACACAGCAAAATTAAAAATAAAGTGAGCATATGGATAAAAATGGCCATACGCTACATTGGCTTGCAAAGGTTTATATTCCTTTAGAACAATCACAATAAAGTACACAATGTCATTAGCAAGTTTAATACAATCTGACACAGCCAGCGCACTAAGAAAGGCATTAGTTGAAGTTCGCATGTTTTCCTGTGATAACACTATCAGCAGCAGAATATTGGCTATAAATCCAGGAATACACACAACGGGATACAGTATTAATCCTGTTATTCTTTGAGACATATCATAAAAATCCTGATATGGTTCAGCATTGTCCGATGGCATCTCTGTGGGCAGGAAAGTTTCCAGTGAAATATTCCCGACAGTGGTGTTATCGAGATTGATGTGTATCGGCACCTGTGTACGAAGATGTGTCATCGTATGATCTGAAAATAGAAATATAGAAATACACTAATTGTCCTTCCAGCCAAGAGTGAGATTGACGTCATGTTTTGATAATAAAGTTATCAAGGTCTTATAATCGATAGATCACTTGTGTATTAATCCTATCCGCAGGATAGGATTAATTCACAAGTGATATATCGATTCGCATTAGCTCAAGTGGAATGTACAAGTTAATGTTTACTTAACAATTGTCATCAAAATATTACGTCACTGCCACTCTTGATTGGCACGACAGTACGTGTAAAAGAGGTCATAGAGAATCCAACATGAGTGTTCATTATTGAATGAGTGCTCATTAAAGAGACTAAGTCTGCAAATATGAACATTTTTCGATTTTTTTTTATTTTCTTTTTAAATCATTTGTAAAAGTAGAATTAAGTTATGTTTTCACAATAATTCTGTTCACTTTAGCTAAAAACTGCACGGAAAAGTGAATTATCTTATAAAAACAGGTGTGTTGGTAATTATTTGCGTCCCTCAAATAATTATAGACAGTCAATTTTAACAAAAATGATGTTGTTTTGATACTGATAATTTGTTAAGTTTTACGAAATTGGTAAAATTTATACCTGGATTTTAGTTTTTTTTACTATGTTCTTGAAAAATAGAAACATTAGTTGTAAAATTAAAAGATCAAAAGTTACAGACCACGCAGCTTTAATATTGAAATAATAACAATGTAAGATAGGAGGCTTCGCCGAGTATCTTTTCATAATTATTGGGATCTTTTTTTTTTCATTCAATAATGAATGGGTGATGGCAATATTGAAAGCAGGTAAGCCTGTATTGCAAGTCCTTATCAAACCATTCAATCTGCCACACACCCGATAAAAATCAAATGAAAACTAAGAAAGTAACATATTTTGTATAGTAGAGAGTTGAAACCTATGAAGGGCAGCCAGTTTTGGCTGTGCGATGTCCCCACAGCCCTAATTAAATGTGCATATTGCTAAATATTTATTGATTCCTCTGTTGAAAATAGTTTATTGTGAAACAAAATTTCTACAGCTTGCAATGAAATTTGGAATGTTAATTGCCTTTTAAAATTCACAGCAAGTGAATTGTATATTATATTAAAAATATCGGCCTCCATTGGCTTAACAAAAGTCAGAATTTTGACTTTTGGATTGCAATAACTTTCTTATTTTATACGATTTTGACCGTGTTTGAGGCAAATTATACGGTTCAATAAGGGCTTGCATACCAGATGTCCTTGCTTCACACTATGAAGACGATAAAAAATCAGAAGGCATGAAATAAATCCAACGGTCATTCCGTGAAAATGCACGCGACGTAAACAAGTCAAAGGTGAGTTTATTCAATCTACTTTTTGATTTAATGTAAAATGTATTGAAAGAGACATCGATGAAATACTGTTCAGCATTATTGAAAGAGCCACTATGTATATTTGGTTCCCTTGAAACAGTACCGCCTGGATCATGGTGCTAAAATAGCATTCTTTTGATAGTCGCCGAAAAAACGTCTCTCAAAAACATATTCTCCATAAGATATTACTTTTTCTTTGTAGCATAATAGAAGCTAAGTATACAAAGCGTCTTACCACATTAATCGTTCAATAAATTGTCTTTGATTAGAATCGCAACGGACCCTGGAAGGTTTTGAAGATAAAATGTCCAGCCGCATCCATCTTTCGACTATAAATAGCGCAGTGAACGAAATTCGTCACTGATAACGTCATCATTGACGAAATTCGTTCGCTGTGCTATTTATGGAAATTTAATCTAATCATTAGATATTTTTTGTTTGTACGTGTATGCATTTAGGCATTAACATTGTTAACCTGTTATTTTCGGTTTGTAGATTCCAGGTAGTTATTGGAACAGAAAGATACGAAATACAGTCGCACATTTTTGTGACAATTAAAAAATAAATAATGCGTTAGTGTTCATTGCACACGTTCATTCTTAGTGTTAAGAATCTTGCTACCATAATTTCTGTAAATGTAAATGCCTACAGAATAGATCAAAAACCAACTTAAGCCACCAGGTGTAAGAGACCCTAATCTTTATAACATTGCGCAAAGACTGTCGCATTATACACTATCTAGGTTATATCCTTTTATTTCAAGACGTTCGAATATTTCTATCGAATGGCGTCACGTCTGGGTCTGATATGACGGCATGCTTTAATATTGAGCCTAATGCTTTACGTACTTTGGTATTATTGTGAAATGACACCGATAACAAGGTCGTAAAAAATCGCAAAATATTTACTTTTCACACTGTTACGACATAAAGCCGGTCAGGAAGGAAGAGGGGAAGTCTTATTGGAAAATTCCTTTATGCGATGACGATGCTACCAGGGAAAAATAATGCACACAACTAGCAAAAACTTTTCAGTACTTTATGTACTAAGAAAACATCAGCAACACATTAATATACAATGACACCACCTACGCTGTTATTTCTGGCTAATTGACCATCCTATACTAGAGCAAGTTGCCACTCCAAGATCGTTTCAATTAGAACCAATCTTGGACTGTCCTGTTCTAGATGTACGTCAACTAGTTAGAAATAAGAGACGTAAAGAATATGATTAACATATAGCTTAAGTTCTCATAAAAAAAACAATTGGGCCCTTTAATATTTCAGTTCTCGTATTGACGAGAAATCTCGAGATTATACGCGTCTCGCGAACACTATGTCTTCTAAGCTGCACGTGTGTCTACTTCAGACCATCGGCGCTGAGGTGATCGAGCCTGTACTTTGGTCGTCACTGGATTCACGTAATCGTAATATTTGTTACGCGTACTGCTGATCGTCGCTCAAGACGTCAGCTTTAATATATATAGGTCCTCCTGATCATATCCCCACGTTGGGGTGTCAGATTCACATATAACCATTCAAGCCGGTTGGCTTCCCATTTGATTGTGCTACGTTGTAACGATTGGGCCTTGATCCACGCTGGTCGTGGCCTGAGGGGGACAACTAATATGTGCCCTCAGGTGATAATCAACGGCTCACCAACATTCAGCCTCCAACGTAGGAGGGGACACAAGAGACGATTCTGCAAAAAACAATCTATATTTAGAATCTCAGAATCACTCTTTTGCGTCAATAATGGGGTTGTTCGTTCGAAGTTAAAAAAATAGAAATAATTTCAGTGGTCTTACTCTTTTAAATTACAGCCTAACCCTATAAGCGCGCGATTAGCCCACACCCGTGGGTGTATGGCTAACGGCTCCCATGCGGTTAGGATGGATCGGCTCTTCTAAATATCCACACTTAAACTTATATAATAGAGAAGTATTTCTTTAGTGACTGGCCTATGTCAGCGCTAAACAATACCTCTTATGCCAAACGAACAAACCCATACGTAACAAACTCTTCTATACACTGTCGTAACGTCACCCTGGTTGAGACGCTATCGCAGCCGAAACATCAAGATCCCGTGGCCCTTTTCCCTTCAAGGTCACGTTATCTAGATAGTTTCGAGGTTTACACATACTGATACCAATTCTCTTAAAATTCCAGGAAAACGGTTGAACAGTGTGGTGCCGACGTAACGTTTGGACGTTTACGTCGGACATCACCCTGCCCACGCACTAATTTCGTACATGTATAACGTATCAGTTGTAAACAACTAATTATGACCTCTCGGCAAAAAATATATACATCAATATTGAGAGATTACATTCTGCTGTTTTATGTGTGTAAAACCGTACAATGCTTTCTTACATTTGTTTTGGTGTAACACAAAATATTTTACATTTGCTTTGGTGTAACGAAAATATCTTACATTTACTTTGGTGTAACAAAAAAAAATATTTTACATTTACTTTGGTGTAACATTACACCTACCTAATCTCTAAACATACATGTCAGCTATCACCTTATTTATGTAAGTGTGTTGTAGTGTATGCACCTAACCCTTATTCTTATATGCGTCAGATATAACTCGAGGTGACACATACAGGTCGCTACAGAAAGTCGATTATCACTGGCAGTTAAATCGTCTTTCCAACAACGCCGTACAAAATCACAACAATTTAAAATCTAGCTGCTAAAATTGTTTTTCACCTATCGGTCCCTGGTAACTCTTTCAGCATGCCATTATAGTTTTAGGTGCAGGCCCGACATGGCCTGTGGCTACTTTTGTCCGAAATAACCCGACGAATCCATCCGGACAGCTTTTACCATACCCGCAAGAATGGTCCCAGCAGATTTTTAGGCAATACGCATGTGCGTAACTTCATACGCAAGTGCTTAACAATCGCTATTTTCACCGAAAAAACGGGACGTTATTGATAACACCTGAAAGAACTCATACACGGAATGCTGGCCGATTCAACAGACGACAAAATAGAAAATGAGTGACTTATTATTTCAATACAATGTGACATGCTAGAGACATCGCGATTCAATGCAATTACACGAATCGCCATCGCCCTGTCATGTACAATATCAACACAGTAACAATATATATAACTTCACGTACCTTTTATAATAATGAATAGCATCTCTATATCGAACCTTTCAACGGTATGTTTAAAATGTCCCCTAACAAGAATGGGAAATTCCATCCTTTATATATTGAAAAACGCACAAGATTTCCGAGATATTCAAGAAGAATAAGGAAAACGTAAAGCGTTGATAAATATAGATACAATGAATTCCATCTCAGACAAACCGACCTTTTATTGGGACTATCAATAGAAAGAGTACCGTATCATGATTCGAATAGGTGACCAGGTGCATACCTAAACCACTGCGTATTTGTGCGTATACGCAACCATAGCTGATTCTGTTATTCCAGCCATTCTGTATCGTAACAAAGGCCCTTCCCTTTGGGAGAAAAAGGAATGACTTTTTCTTACGATACATGATGCAGAAAAGAAGGAATAATACAGAATAAATATATAATACTACATATATACACGTGCGACTTAAATGGCGGACTACCTGGAAAGATAGTCTGCCCCCACATTGTAGTCAGGGGCGATCGGGACTCCCGTGCGAATTTGATGCCGATTTATGGTGACCTATACCAAATCAAACTTTAGGGGATAACAAATGAAAATCACCTGGTCACCCATCTGGGTTTTACGTCTGGACGTCATTATGACGTCATCAAAATAACGTATATTGTATCAGTGCAATTTAAACGGTATGTCCATTGTAGTCTATGGCGATCAGGACTTTCTTGCATTTTGTTGGCCAATTTCAGTCAAAATGCACCAAATTTAATCTTAGGTGGTTATTAATTAAAATTAACATGTCGCCCAAAGTGTTTTCGCATCAGAACAAAAAGATGACGTCATTGAAATGATGCCTAATATGTAAATACCACATATATATGCGTTTTGTCCATTTCCAACGCATGGAAATATTCCTTTAATAAACTGGCAGCCTTATCATGACTGAATACAAACTTTTTTAAATCGTAACATACAAAACATATTCAGATAGTGTGAAGTCAGTTCGAGGGTGGGACGTAAATGCCGTCACGATTTACGAATAAAAAGACAGTGGAGTGAATGAAAAACACGATAATGCATGGTGTAAATATAATCTCTTATGCTTATACATATATAGATGTACCACGGCCTATGACCAATGACCTTTGGGTCTTTCTATTTCAAACGATTGATGCAGAATACGTAAAATGAGCCAGTCCGGGTAGAACATATGTGCATGTCAAAGCTTTTATAGTAAATGTAAATAAATGCCCGAAAACCTTTTTTTTCTAGTACAACATATCAATATTGTAAATAGGGTCACGCTCAAAAGCTTTTGGCTTATCTGTAGCTGCTTATCCTACACTCAAAGAAAAGATAGTAGAAATGATCATTTGCATACACTATCAACCAAACTCATTATAGTCCGATTTTGACCCCCAAAGGATCAAACGTTAGAAGAGTCTACTTAGTAGTAAGTTCATGATATGGAAAAAAAGGATAAACCCTCTACAAGTTACCCATTGTACTTCGATAGCACGGCCAATAGAAAACTGTTACTATCTGATTTATCTTTCGCATGCTTATAGGTAGAATCGTCTTCAAAGGTCAAAATCGGACAATAAGGCATTCTTGTTGATACGGCTAAAGAAATATCTGAATCCACATGAAAATAGTTGCTCAAAAGTCATAAGCATATTGACCACTGGCAATATTTTACATGAGTCCTCTCCTGCTCCACGGCAACACAAATCAGTTCAATATAAATGGTTTACTTTGTACTTACACCGAGATGTTTCGCATACAGACATGCTGCAACTACATTTTATCAGCTGCAGAGGGGTTTCGGGGGCAGGAGGCAAAATGCGCGGATCCAGGGATTTTTGTCAGTCTTATTTAGTACTCAGCTTATTTTACAGTTTACAGAGGGGGTCCAATGGTTTTATTGCTGAGAAAACTATACTTATACTTTACCAAGGATCCAGAGGGGGGTTTTCCAGGGGGGGGGGGGGGGTCCAAAAGTTAATTTCTTTAGAAACCCATGTACGTACTTGTTATTTTTCAGGGGGGTGTCCGGACCCCCTATCCCCCTCTGGATCCGCACATGGGCAATGTCATCATAACGGGATAATATTTATCACAGTCCCGCTTCTAACCACAATTGTCAGGCATTGATATTCAGGATTAATGACAGATGAGGTTTTCCAAATGAAGCACTGGTACTGTGCACGTTTGACACCTTCGAGAAACACAGCTCTTGGAAGTGGTAGTTTTTGCAATTCAGCTTTTTTTCTCCCAAATATCCACTACGTCAACGCAGTGAGTCGAACAATATCGGTGGCTGGCTAATACAAAGTAAGAAAGATGGCAAAGATCAGGAATCGATACAATCAAGTACCACACCTGACCCAGGATACCAATGGGAAAGTAACAAACTCACAGTTAGACATCACATACGAGAGCTAAGAAGTCAGGACAATTTACAAATATATTACTCTAGTGCATCCGCCACAGTCCTTTCTAAGGGCACTGAGCCGAGGTGAAAGAATGCTTCGTGGATAGAGTCTCTAGCTTAGCTAAATGCCTGCCAATATGATTTCTTGCTCTTTCCTGACATTGAACTAGTTAATATCAGCACCTGAAAGTGCATTGAATTCGATCAGAGCCCTGGTTGTGACATCACCAATGCCACATGACATCTTTAATAAGTGTTCTGATCTTAGAAACTTGATGATATATGAGCAAGACTGTTTAAGAAAATGTAAAATATCAACACTCTGCAATTGTTTTATATATGTTTTATTTAAGCGGCGAAAACAAAATTTGCTCCTCTGCAAAACTGGGAGTAGGGTTTTGCATTAGCTCATATAAGACAAAATATTTAAGATAGAAAAGCCAACTTTGGTTTTTGTATTCGTCAATTGAGTATAGGTTTGTTAAACCTAATCTACAACGATATTCATTTATATTCCATAGGGAACAATGTTAAACACATAAGATAATTTTACTCTTTATTAATTATTTTGGCCAAAGGCCTTTATCAAGAAAAAACATGCACTTCAATGTCAACTACATAGTCTCTGTTCCACCATCTTGTAGTTGACATTGAAGTGCATGTTTTCTTGATAATGGCCTTTGGCCGAAATATTGAATTAAGAGTAAAATTATAATAATAATCTAAAACGGTTTGAAACCGACTCAGAGCACTCGTTAAACTAAATGACGATAGCCAAAATTACCACTTTTAAATTATAATTAAGTTCATGTAACGCACATAATACAACATGTAGCCGTAAACAGCTGTCATATATAGTAAAGTCATCCAGTAATTTGCAGACTATTAGAATGTACATTGAATAGCTAGTTTTAAAGTCATTTTTTGTAGCTCAAACTTTCAATTTTCTTATTCTCAAATTGATAAAGTAACATATGTAACAAGCTCTTACAGGCTAACACCCAAGCTTACAGTGTGCAAACATCTCCTATTCGATGCACCTTGAAATGGTACATACGATAGAGTATATCTAAAAGAGTTTGGGATGGAGCAGGTCGATATTCAGCTTGCAGTCAAAATCTTGTTTTGATGATTATTGTGGTTTTTAATGAGCTGAGGAGGACAATTATTTTACCAGAGAAGCAGAAATAATAATCGATATTGTATATGACTTGGAAAAGGATTGGTTTAGAATATTTACATTAGAAATGGACATTTACTAAATTGTACTGTTTAAATGTGAAACGATTACTTTCTATGTTCCTCTAGGATGTATCTTTATTTTAGAATTATTCATATTAGGAAATATTGAAAACAAATATTCATAACATCTGTAACAAAGGTACAGGGGCTTAATAATCATCAATACCTAAGACTTAGGCACCAGAGGCTAGAGACTTTAGCTAGGAAAACATGCGAAATATATTCATTTTATCCTGAAATATCATCTCTTACTTCAAGTCAATGTCCTTGCTCATTAATTATGTCATGTAACATATGTTACAACCTGTAACAAGTGCTTCAATCTTGTTTTTAAACCTGCAAATTCTATAATTATAATAATATGAGCAAGACAATCCCAAATATGCAAGATATCTAACAGCAGCAAATGTTTTCATATATTTTTACTAAAATGATGACCAAATTCGGCTCCTTAAAATTGGGTATAGCCTTTGGGTTGTTTAATTGCATGTATAAGACACTATATTTAAAGTACAAAAGCAAACTTTGGATTTTCTCTAACCAATATGAGTTTGTTAGAAAAACATTATCAAAACATTTTGGAAAATGCACATATCAGCTAAAAAGTAAATGATATTGGTTACAAGTTTCACGTTTAAAGGGTAATCTAATTAAAGTAACGTACATAACACCACAGGAAGCTGTAATTTTGCTCCAAAAGAATTTATGTGTGGCTAGAATTGTCAATATGCAGACCATATGAGTAATTGAAATAATTAGCAATCTTTCTGTAGCTCAAACTTTTGATTTTTTTTTAATTTAATATGGTAACATATGTAACAGGCTGTCAGAGACTAACGCCCCGCCGAACATAGTGTAAACAGCTATTAAAAGACGCAGCTTGGAATCCGCTTTTAGATATGATAAGCTTGCAAAATTCCCAGGGGAGCAATAACATTCTCAGCCATCAGTCTAAAGGTGGCCCGATAAGCTGGGTATTTATAGGAAATCTACGGTATTTTGCATGCAAAATATAGTTATCGATAAATAATTCATTGTCAAAGTAAGGTAAAGCATTGATGTAACCATCATATGACTAAAAAAATGATATTATGTTTAAAAAAGCGTTCGTGTTGGATAAATATGACCATACCAACACAAACTATAGCTTTTATTAACGGGCAGTTTCTTATTATGGTCGCCATATTTATGACGTCATAACTAGCCTCAGACGCGGATTTGAGATGGGTGACCACCTTTAAATTAAAGGTAAGACTCCACTGAAGGTTTTGATATAGGTCACCATAAATCGGCACACAAATCGCACGGGACCAATTTTTTGTCCCTAAGGGCCCTGACTATTGTCTTGTCCTCGGATTGCCACAATCCTAAATCTGTATGGTTGGAGCTTTAATGCCCAACGCATAATTCTGGGATTCAATGCCTTAGCAGTCTGCATGAATGATAGGGGTTTGTGATCACATTCCAGGATAAATTCTTCCCCAAAGAGATATTTCCTGAACTTTTCAATTGCCCAAATAATTGCTAAGCATTCTTTCTCAATTACAGAATAATTTCTTTCTCGGGGTAACAACTTCTTACTAGCGTAGGCAATTGGTAATTTACCTTCCCCCTCAAATTCTTGCAGCAGTACAGCTCCGATTTCTATATCGGATGCGTCTGATCTAAGTATGAATGGTTTCCCTTCATTAAAGACAGGCAATCTCAGAATAGGGGAGGATGTAAGACGACTTTTCAACGTTTGAAAAGCCCTTTCGTGATGACTTAGCCAGTCCTTAATTCGGTTTGGGCGATCTTTCTTCGCTAGATCGCTTAAAGGTGCTGCAATTTCAGAGAAATTGGGGATGAATTTCCGATAGAACCCAGCTAAACCCAAAAAACCTCGGACTTGTTTCTTAGTAACGGGCCTTTGTGCATCTTTAACAGCCTGTATCTTGTCATCTTTAGGCCTTAATGTTTGGTCTTGAATATTATGGCCTAGACATTCAATTTCACTGTACCCTATTTTACACTTAGAGGGTTTTGCGGTAAGTTTAGCAGCTCGCAATCTATCTAAGGTGGCTTTTATGGATTTTAAATGTTTTTCCCAAGTTTCCGTGAAAATCCACATGTCATCTACGAAGCTATCGACATTTCTCAGACCTTGCAATACTATGCGTATGAGACGACAAAAAGAGGCCCCCGCATTAACTAAACCGAAAGGCATGGTTTTAAACTGGAATAAACCCCTAGGTGTTTCAAAGGCTGTATATGGCCTTGACCTTTTGCTGAGGCCTAATTGTCAGTAACCTTTACATAAATCCATTTGCGAATAGAACCTATGCCCTGACATTCTATTAATAACTTCCTCCATATTTGGCATAGGTTCCGCATCGAATTCCGTAACCTTATTAAGCTTGCGGAAGTCAATACAGAATCTAACCGACCCATCTTTTTTTGGAACTAACACAATGGGCGAAGAGTAAGGAGAGATCGAAGGTTTGATCACGCCTAGCTCAATCATCTCATCTATTTCAGATTCCATTATCTCTCTGGTTTTATATGGTAAAGGGTAACCCTTAGACCTAACAGGTTCTGCAGTTGATAATTTGATATCATGCTCCAATAATTCGGTCTTGCCTGGTATACTGGTCTGTACATTTGGGTATTTGGCCAGTAATTCTTTGACCTCTTTTTTCTGTTCGTCTGTAAGTTCGTCCGAGATACTTACATCTCGATATGTCTCAATTTCCTTATTAGAAGGAAATGTACAGTCCTCAAGTGAATACTCGTCACTTTCGTCATCATCATCTTCGCTTATCTTGCTACTTCCTTCATAATTTCAGACGTGAATTGTGATCCATAGTCCGTTAACATTTCATCGGGTACGCCAACCCTACTAAACATCTCAACTAATGCTTCTGCTACGTGCTCGGTCTCGATACTAGGTAATGCAATGGCCTCAGGATAACGCGTCGCGTAATCCATCATTGTTAAAATGTATCTTGATCGGTTGTTCGATCGGGGCTCAATTGGTCCTACAATATCTACTGCTACACGCTTAAAAGGAGTATCGATTAATGGTAGCCGACCTAAAGGCACCTTTGCTACCCTGCCCTTTTGAACGGTCCTTTGACATATGTCGCAGGATTTGCAGAAACGTGTCACGTCGCCGCAAACACCTGGCCTACAAAATTCTGCCACTACCCGATCGATCGTCTTCCGAATGCCTAAATGGCCTGCCATGAGCGATTCATGGGCCAAAGTCATAACCCTATCAGTCAGACTCGAAGGTACAACCAGCTGCGAAGTAGTTTTACCACGCAAAGTAAACTGCCGATAGATTAACCCCTTCTTCATTATGAACTTTGTCTCTCCGCGGTGTATGCCCCGACTCACGGTCACGTTGCCTAACTCTACTCGCTTCCGTATATTTGAGAGCTTTGGATCTGAAGCCTGATCCAACTCGATTGCATTCCTATCACTATTGATAATCTGATCTGGGACTTTAAGTTTTTTATATGTACGCTCGTCTTTTTCGCTTGTGACCTAGTTACTACGCTCGCTGCGAAATGTGACATATCTGGCAATTTCGATCCGTCGATGTTCCCTATAACTAGATCATACAAAGTATCCTCCATGCATAAGGCTTCTGTAGTGCCATTAAAAAATGGACACTCCACGCTAATACGCGCCACTGGGTATTTTAGTTTGGACTCATTAATAAGAGTAACATCTAACTCTTTCCCTAACATTTGCTCATCGGATACTAAGTCCCTTCTAACCACTACACCGGTACAACCCGTATCTCTCAAAACTCTGACCTCCTTCCCATTTACGGTACCTACCGCCGTCGGTAGTCTAGATCTTAAAAAATAGCAAGTACCCTTGCTATCCTTATGGGGATTCTCCTTATAATTATCAATTGGGTCGTGCATTTTAGCATGATACACGCTATGCACTCCCTTATCTGTACTTTGTTCTCCCTTTACTTTACAAAAGTTGACCTGATGGTCGACTTTATCATTATTATAGTTCCTATTGGAATTCCTACCGGGAGCTGACTGATTCCGACGGTAATTATTACGGCCTCGATTCCAATTACGACCCCTATTTTGCCATTTTCCCCCTTGATTTGGAGAATTAAATTCAGCACTTGATGCTATTTCCGTACCAGCCGACACCCTCTTGCTCTTGTTGTGCCAACAATTATGTGTTTGATGGGCTTTACCACAAATCTTACAAGAAATATTTGATTTTCGATCAACTTGATTTCCATAATTATGGGGAACTTGACTCTTAGTCTCACGATGCCCTTTTGCGACGCATCCAGGAACTCCACCCCTTGCATCGGCGAACAAATCCGCCTCATGGGCTAACTCACCCAGGGCCTTGAACGTCTTAGGTTTGAGATACAAATAGAGCTCATGACTGCAACAGTCAAGGAACTGGTCTCGGGCCAAAAAAGATCGTTCGGTGAGGTCGAAATTAGTAAGCAGAGCCTCCTTAATCTGACCATAATCCGACTGGTCATCTCTGGAAAGCCTAACGAAGACTTCCAAAGCGCGTCCCTTTAATAAGGCACTTAAGTATGATGCCCACATGGACGGGTCCCATTTATTTGACAAAGCATAACTTTCGAACCTAGTTAAATAGCTATCCATCTTATCCGTATGTTCGTCAAAGTATGGAAGCTTGGGACTCCTAGGATTTGAACTTTTCTCTTTGGGCCCCCAGGGATGTGAAGTGGTCTCGGCCTCGATTTTTTTTAGTTCCACTTCGGCCTCAATTTTTTTTAGCGCAATTTCTTTTTCCATTTCCATTTCCTTATCCTTGCGCGCGGCCTCAATTTTCAATTTTTCCGCCTCAATCCTTAACTTTTCCAATTCCCGATCCTTATCTTTTTGCTCCCTATCTTTCTCTTTTTCCTCCCTTTCTTTATCTTTTTGCTCGACCTCTTTTTTCTCTTTTTCATATTCCCTTTGGGCCAACCTTTCCTCGCTTTCTAAATCTTGTTGCCTCTTAAGATAATCCCTTAGTTCTTGCCCTTCATATCCTAATTCCCGTGCTAATGAAATATGTTTATCCATTTTAGCCTATTGTTGGGAATGGTATAAGTCAACTATACTGTTGAAAATAAATAAGGGTTCGCTTTGTCCCTTTAAAATAGGTATGGGCTAACCAACGTTCGCGCTGGTAACTAATAATTTACTAGGGATTTAATGACGTTACATATAAGTAACGTAAAGTACAACGTATAAGAGATCACCACGGAAAGGTGCCTAGGATATATATCAACTTTAAATAGGCCTTCACTAAACGTATTTGACTAAAAACCGTCATTCATTTTCTCGCATTAACGTCAAGAAATGTATACCTACGCGATATTAATATAAACGCGTTACAGTCAAGTCAACAGTCACCTGTCATAGCAAGACATAATAATTGACTAAAATAATCTTTCTATGGACTTCTTCTAATAATAGAAATCAGTTGAGTGGCGTCACACACTATGACGTCACTGAGGTGATTTAAATTATTAGTACCCTCAAACGATATGAAATTTTCCACATCAGTATCCTTAATTAATAGGAATACAGGGCATAAGCCAATACAAAATGATATGGGTAAAATAAAGGTGGACAAGTCTAATAATTAAACTCTGACAAATTTTCCTTGGGTTTTATACCCTACTGGCAATCCACAGAACAAGAAAGTATGGGTCCCCTCAGAATGTTATGTGATGACTTATTTACATGTGTCGCACTTCATCACAGGGGAACGTATGCAATCAGTACTGTGTGTTGACACTCACCACCTTTCATGTAAAGAAAAACTACTAGTGTGCGCCCGTAGCAACGTCACAGCAGAGAAATTTGCCAATAAAACCTCAAAAATTCCACTTCTGACACCATTGTTACGACATAAAGCCGGTCAGGAAGGAAGAGGGGAAGTCTTATTGGAAAATTCCTTTATGCGATGACGATGCTACCAGGGAAAAATAATGCACACAACTAGCAAAAACTTTTCAGTACTTTATGTACTAAGAAAACATCAACAACACATTAATATACAATGACACCACCTACGCTGTTATTTCTGGCTAATTGACCATCCTATACTAGAGCAAGTTGCCACTCCAAGATCGTTTCAATTAGAACCAATCTTGGACTGTCCTGTTCTAGATGTACGTCAACTAGTCAGAAATAAGAGACGTAAAGAATATGATTAACATATAGCTTAAGTTCTCATAAAAAAAAACAATTGGGCCCTTTAATATTTCAGTTCTCGTATTGACGAGAAATCTCGAGATTATATGCGTCTTGCGAACACTATGTCTTCTAAGCTGCACGTGTGTCTACTTCAGACCATCAGCGCTGAGGTGATCGAGCCTGTACTTTGGTCGTCACTGGATTCACGTAATCGTAATATTTGTTACGCGTACTGCTGATCGTCGCTCAAGACGTCAGCATTAATATATATAGGTCCTCCTGATCATATCCCCACGTTGGGGTGTCAGATTCACATATAACCATTCAAGCCGGTTGGCTTCCCATTTGATTGTGCTACGTTGTAACGATTGGGCCTTGATCCACGCTGGTCGTGGCCTGAGGGGGACAACTAATATGTGCCCTCAGGTGATAATCAACGGCTCACCAACATTCAGCAACCAACGTAGGAGGGGACACAAGAGACGATTCTGCAAAAAACAATCTATATTTAGAATCTCAGAATCACTCTTTTGCGTCAATAATGGGGTTGTTCGTTCAAAGTTCAAAAAATAGAAATAATTTCAGTGGTCTTACTCTTTTAAATTACAGCCTAACCCTATAAGCACGCGATTAGCCCACACCCGTGGGTGTATGGCTAACGGCTCCCATGCGGTTAGGATGGATCGGCTCTTCTAAATATCCACACTTAAACTTATATAATAGAGAAGTATTTCTTTAGTGACTGGCCTATGTCAGCGCTAAACAATACCTCTTATGCCAAACGAACAAACCCATACGTAACAAACTCTTCTATACACTGTCGTAACGTCACCCTGGTTGAGACGCTATCGCAGCCGAAACATCAAGATCCCGTGGCCCTTTTCCCTTCAAGGTCACGTTATCTAGATAGTTTCGAGGTTTACACATACTGATACCAATTCTCTTAAAATTCCAGGAAAACGGTTGAACAGTGTGGTGCCGACGTAACGTTTGGACGTTTACGTCGGACATCACCCTGCCCACGCACTAATTTCGTACATGTATAACGTATCAGTTGTAAACAACTAATTATGACCTCTCGGCAAAAAATATATACATCAATATTGAGAGATTACATTCTGCTGTTTTATGTGTGTAAAACCGTACAATGCTTTCTTACATTTATTTTGGTGTAACACAAAATATTTTACATTTACTTTGGTGTAACGAAAATATCTTACATTTACTTTGGTGTAACAAAAAAAATATTTTACATTTACTTTGGTGTAACATTACACCTACCTAATCTCTAAACATACATGTCAGCTATCACCTTATTTATGTAAGTGTGTTGTAGTGTATGCACCTAACCCTTATTCTTATATGCGTCAGATATAACTCGAGGTGACACATACAGGTCGCTACAGAAAGTCGATTATCACTGGCAGTTAGATCGTCTTTCCAACAACGCCGTACAAAATCACAACAATTTAAAATCTAGCTGCTAAAATTGTTTTTCACCTATCGGTCCCTGGTAAATCTTTCAGCATGCCATTATAGTTTTAGGTGCAGGCCCGACATGGCCTGTGGCTACTTTTGTCCGAAATAACCCGACGAGTCCATCCGGACAGCTTTTACTATAGCCGCAAGAATGGTCCCAGTAGATTTTTAGGCAATACGCATGTGCGTAACTTCATACGCAAGTGCGTAACAATCGCTATTTTCACCGAAAAAATGGGACGTTATTGATAACACCTGAAAGAACTCATACACGGAATGCTGGCCGATTCAACAGACGACAAAATAGAAAACGAGTGACTTATTATTTCAATACAATGTGACATGCTAGAGACATCGCGATTCAATGCAATTACACGAATCGCCATCGCCCTGTCATGTACAATATCAACACAGTAACAATATATATAACTTCACGTACCTTTTATAATAATGAATAGCATCTCTATATCGAACCTTTCAACGGTATGTTTAAAATGTCCCCTAACAAGAATGGGAAATTCCATCCTTTATATATTGAAAAACGCACAAGATTTCCGAGATATTCAAGAAGAATAAGGAAAACGTGTAAGCGTTGATAAATATCGATACAATGAATTCCATCTCAGACAAACCAACCTTTTATTGGGACTATCAATAGAAAGAGTACCGTATCATGATTCGAATAGGTGACCAGGTGCATACCTTAACCACTGCGTATTTGTGCGTATACGCAACCATAGCTGATTCTGTTATTCCAGCAATTCTGTATCGTAACACACACCAACCACTCTCCTCCAAAAAGAAGAAAACAAACCAACCAAACCCCGCCCCCCCCCCCCCCCCGCCAAAAAAACAATGACAAAAAAAAAAAAAAAAAAAAAAAAAAACACAGCAAAACAATAAAAAAAACAGGCATGCGATGAATAGTCTAGCATTTGCGCACTTGTATTATTGAATTTAGTCCATTACGCACCCACTTCCTTTTTTTCAGCCAGTCAGATGCAAGGAAAGGACCTTATTCAGTGTGTTATATTTTCCATAACTTACACTTTTACGATCACGCAAAATTTGATCAGAGGTAGTTGCAGTCTGAAAATGTCAATTTCACCAAATTAATTTTATTTTAGTAACCCAAAAGAAAACTAAGTGTGATACCCATACAAAATAATGAACATTTCAAATTTTAGCTGTTTCACGGAAAAAGTTGCAACTGCAGAAAAAAAGCTGACCAGGCTGTATATATATTTATATTTGCTCCCACTGTTTGTGGGGGTGTGTTTGGCTATTGTTTTGTCGTGCATTATACTTTTACAATCATCTTGCTGGGGAAAAGAGAGCTGATGGCTTTGCTTCAATTGTTTTCTTGATGTCATGTGGATGGTAGTGGGCTGTCTCTCTTCCTCAGGATACTCTGGGTGTGATTGTGGCATTTTTACTGGTTGTACAAACTTACTTTCAAGGCAAAGAAAAGCAATATCTCTTTTATATTTTATCCATGCTGTGTCAAATTACCTCACAGTTTTGTAGAAAATCAAAAATTCAATTTATAGATTACACACTAACAGAAAAGATCAGCTGCTTTCTATTAATGAAGCAGCAGAAGTTGATGGGAATCCATAGCGCACAGATCAGATAACCAACTAACAGAACATATCAATGACATTAGATTCCCAATTTGTGATCACATGGTGGAAACAGAGATTATATAGCATTAAAAAGTATATATTATTTAAGACACCAGCTGATGTAATTTCTGAGGCGGTGATTCTGGTTAATTGATTTTATCATATGACGTCGCGTCTGGGAGTGAAATAACGTCATGCAATAAAATCTGTAAACCACTAGTGGTTTATCGATTTACGGGAAACGTTATTACGTCCATAACAACGTTGCGTACATGATGACAAAATCATAACGTTTTTACGCCAGAAATGAGATTTCAAAGAATTTGTCATATGATAAATAGAATCTAACATTCGTGCTCTTGTATTATTGAATTTATTAAACTCGTTGCGAAAAAGAGATAAAATGCTTGGCAAGCCTCGCATTTTATCTCTTTTTCCCAACTCGTTTAATAAATTCAATAAAACATGAGCACTCATGTAAGATCCTCTATGTTGTTGCTCCCATTGAGTGTGTAGACTTGGGCGGGGTCGTGTTTGATCCCGTTACCACAATCTAATGGTTTTATTCTGGTTGCCAATTATCTCGCCGACAAAAAAAAAATAGTTGTTTGATTTTCTCAGTTTATCCGTGCTTTGTGTGTGTGTCTTTGTCTGTGTTCTTTACTGAGCCAAATTTCTCAAAAAAATTGTTTTATGAACTTGATAATATCTTTGTCTAGGCCGATTGGTTCGCCTAAACGAAAGTTCATTCAGTTAGGCATCGAACGTTACTTTAGTTTGAACAATATTCTCAAACTGTTTTAGAAACAAAGCATTTCGTTGAGGAAGAATGGTTGAAAAAAAGTCATGGTAATATCCCTGTATTCGATATGTGACATGCATTTCGGTATGATAAAATCTGAGTTGATTTTGGGGAATTCTGTCAGAATTCTTTATTAGTTTTAGCGATAATTATTCTTCCTCAATTCGGCTAGGCGTCATATCCCGTTATTTACCAATAAAAAGAAGAATTTAGTCAGAATTGAGCTTAGCCTAACGTTTTTACATGAAGTTTCAATTATGGTCAGAATAAATAAGAAACCACATCGGTATTTTTTATCCATTTTTGCTCCTCGTCATTTATAAGCAGAAGACGCAACACATGTTTATCATTCTTTCATTGAGTTCCACGTTTTTGGTTATTTACGCGATATTGATTTTGCATTGAGTTGTATGGACGTCCTGGCAGTAAATGCTCAAACCTCAATTAAATGAAGCTTGACGTTTGATTATGTGAAATTCAAAGGAACAATTTTCAAGCAATATTCCTCATCTTACTTGCCTTGCGTTGGAGTGTGAGTTAATACGGACTTTTTAACTTTATGGCCATTCACAAGGTCCTGAGACCCAAACAGCGTTTTTGACCAAATCAGACAGAACCCTACTCCAGACAACACATTCTATGTGCGATAAAGATTCTTCACAAATAAGCTGAGCATTTTTTCCAATACAAACTGTCCTACAGCAATTTGTCGCATGAAATTCTGGCCCTTTACGCGTTGCGTTAAAACTTTGGCTCAGTGTACATGTAGTATTATATTTATCAGTTACCTCTCAGATTTATTGCAGATGCCACAGTCATACTATGGGATCAACCAAAAGGGACACGCTTTTAAAGCTTTACTTCCAAAACGGAGATAACATGACAAGGCTGAGATCAAACAATGTCACCAGAAATAAATAGCCAATACTAGGTGAGTGTCTTTTGATATCAAGTTTATCAAGCAAGGCTTCGAGAACGCTTGTCGAATTACGAGGCTTGCCGAGTTGGTTCACTCTTCAAACTAGCGATTATGAAGTAATTGTCAATTTTCGTGTCAATTCGACGTCATTGACGACGCCATTCTAATCGTGGAACGCCATGATGACCTGATAAAGACACATGCCGTTATAAACATTTGAGCCTCGTCGTGATAATACCAGTCTCTTCAATGGCCAGTCTGCAGAGGCATGCACTTAGGTATATAGTAGACTTAGTAACCAAACTATCAAAATAGAGAACAACAAAGGCGTTGATTAGACTGCATGGATGTGATCTTTGTTCCAAAAGCAGATTTTTGCAGGAGGAGTATGTTTCATGGTAAAACTCTTATAACATAAATGGGGCCTTATTTGATAAGTGGCTAAGGGTTATAACGTTTACGGTGCACAACTGCATTTGTAAAAGTTTTCATTATGCGTTACAAGCTGGTGCCAGATTGAAGTCACTTTTTAAATACAAATGTCGTTGCTTTCAATATATATTTTGAGAGTGTGTTTTTTTTTTAATAAATTAGTTCCAGAAAGTGCTCTGATTTAATACAAACTGTACCATTTGAAAACGTATTGAAAAACGATATACCTAATTAATCATTTAATTTAGTAGCCTAAGAGTCTTTCTGAGAAAAGCATGCAGTGAACTTTTCTTGAAAAATAATTTCATGTGTTTCTGGTCCTATATTCGCGCCGTAGCCAAAAAGTACGCTGCGCTCCAACAACGTGTATGTCCATCAGTTTGTCGACTATAAGTTTGCCGGATTCTGTCTGTCTGTCTGTCTGTCTGTTAGTCCTTTTGTACGTCCGGCCGTTGGTAATTTTCGTATCCAGACCATATCATATCTTCTACAAGGTTAGCCTAAGTTCATAACGACTTCACATGGTTATTACCAATAGCCAAATAGCGTGAATATGTGTCGCGCTCAAAACTTTACCATCATCTCCCAGCGTCAAGGTAACAATTTTGACTCAAAGTCTGGCAGACAGGCTATAATCCTAGGTTTCGTGTCATGGCCATATCTCTGCTGCAAGGGTAAGTCAATTTATTTACAACTTCACACGATTATTACCCATGGCATAAATGTGTTTCGTGCACAACACTAAGCCTACATTTCGTAAGTTCAAGGTCACACCTTTGACTCAACTTGATCAGAGGCTAAGATACCAAGAATATCGTGTCCAGGCTGTACAGTGTATCTCGTACAAGGGTTGGGCATACAGTGAGTCACTTTAGTTACGCACCACTTATAAAATGTAAAATTACTCCAAAGAAATATGTTATTTTTATTACGCGACTACCAGCGTAAAGCGCATCTATATTTGCATTACCCATTGCAATTTCATTGTGATCAGATCAGAAACGAATGAGAAAATGGATCTTGAAGGGCACTACCCTCAAAAGATCATTTCACATTGCATTATTTCGAATGAAACTCAGTTCACATTGCACTTTATTCAGGGTCGTATTTCTGCTATGCAAGAGATAAGAGCCGATTTATTCTTGGCAATATTTAAGAATGGAATGTGTTTGTTAACTTCATCATTTTTAAACGTTTTACTATTTTGGTTCCCAGCTGGCAAAGGTTTGAAAAAAGTTTTTTTTTTTTAAAAATAAGTTAGTTTAAATGTTGTATGATTCTGAGTAAATTAGATATCAAAACTTTTCTTTATATTAATTTCATTCTAAACAACCATGTATCCGCCGCTTATTTTTGTAAAAAAAATAACGGATTTATTGGCGTCATGGTGTTGACGTTAGAGTTGACGTCACTACTACCAAGGCTATAAGACGTGTCTATGATAAGACGTTTTAGTGTCTTGATAATTCTATGTCAACAAGTGACTCATAATAAAACAATTTGCGAAGGAAATCCTGTTTGATTATTGTTACTGACGTTAATATGACGTCAAAACGAGCGTTTCTTCAAAAAGTAATGGTGTTACAAAATTCAACGACAGCGAAAAGGGGTTTACTTGAATAAACTAATTATTTTTTGTGTTTTTCTGTCACAACGATCACCACGGATAATACCTAGCACAAAACGCAAATAGAAAATATAGACGTTCAGGTTGCACGTGCATTTTTGTCAAAGTAAGTAAAATTGCCTTTGACGCAGCAGAATGTTTCGCTTGAGTGATTCTGAATATATTTTTGATGTCAACAAACAGATAAAATGCCAATAAGTAAATTATCATAGAGAATGTTTGATTCCAGCATTTTTGTCAAAAAATATGGGCCCTGAAAAAGTGGTGCGTAACTAAAGTGGCTCACTGTATCCATTATAATATTGCATGTGCATGTAAATAACAAAAAGACTTAGCAAAATTTCTAATTGACCACCTTCATATTTACGCTAGTTTTGTAGGGAAGATTCGGTTATGCAAAATTCATGCTTCTATCAGCCAAGGCTTTTCCGTGACTCTGCAGGTCATTTTATTTAAAAATGACGGGTACTTCTCGCTAAGACGATACTATAGTAAAGGTACCTCATTTCAAAAATTCACATTTTTTCTACAATATGAAATATTCTACAGAGAAGCCATCTATTCGTATTGCTGTTTGTTTGATGATGTATCTGACTGCCGTGATTAAAGACGAAAAAGCTTCAAATGATTTGCTTCAATCACACTCCTCTTTTCTGTTACGTAATAACATGAAGACAAACACTACCAGCAGCTAAGTCATAGAAATTCAGTTTTACACATGCGATTTACATAGAAAGTTCACACTGTATTATACACCTTAATTTCTTCGATGTGGCACTTAAATTTTCAGCAAATTTTTCAGTACTGTTAGACTTCACTTTTCTAGTTTGAAAATTGAAAAGAATAATGCAGAATACCATAAAATCGATTTGTTAAGTTTTAAATTAAAACCGGATATGCGCAACAGCAGTGAAATGTTTGTCATCACAAAATGGACGAATCAAATTATATTATGTTTGGGCTATCTTGTTCAGATAGAATACAATGCATACACATATTTTAGCACGAGCTATATTAATACATGTTCAAGTATATGCAAAAAAATCTATGCCTTTAATCATTTGTTTTCTTTATTAAGTGATGCCATTAAAGCGTAGCTTATAACTTAAATAGTGCACTCATTAGTATGTGAACCATTTTGGACACATAAATCCCCCCTGGCTAGCCAGAAATTGGCTGGTTCTAGGAACATGTAGCTAGATGTTGAAATTAAAGGCTCCAATGACGGCATAATGGACTACAATACATTAGTGATATTTCCAAATGAAAAATAAATCAGCGAGAAAATTAATCGTTGTAAAGAGCTTGCTCATAGAAGGGATCACATTAACCCACAAGTTTGTACTTTGTGCTCTCGCGACTGCAATCAATCTGCGATGACTGCGCTGTTCGAGTACAGTGGTTCTCTAGCGTGAACATGGGCTGTCGTTAAAATAACGCGATTTTTTTTCTTTCGACGTATCTCTTTTTTGTCTTGTCACTGCTAATGCCTCGTGCTGCTGAATACTGAGTGGCAGTTATTCAGACACAACTGTCAAAGTAATTCGACTATAATGTCTTTAAGAGAACATCAATGTTATTCTTGGAATAAAATGTCACTGCAAAGGGTACATAAAACAAGAAAGTAGAATAACAACTCCTTTAAGACTGCTCGGATGGATATTAAAGGGTGACAGAAGATTGAACCTCTTTGATGCCGAATAGGTCTATATGCATTATCCATTAATTTATATTAGCGTTGGAGGCACCATTGGGAGAACTTAATTTGAAATACTATAGAGGCCACTTTTATATGTTCAGTGAGGAACAGTGAACTAAATCATTGCCCGATCGGTCTAGCAGTCTCCAGATAAACCATTTATCACAATAAATGTCTGTCAATGTCCTTCTCTTTAAGAATATCGTTCCAGTCGAACGTAGGGAAACATATAAATGCATACTGGCATACTTATGTTGTACAAAATAACATCAAAATGAAAACAGCTATGCCATTACTACGAGAATGCAAGTGAGCATCGGGTTTCTAATTCAGGCGTCTTCAAACATTTCGTTTTGACTGCAATAAACGAATCATGTTGAGATTCGTCACTATCACACAAAACACCATTATTCCTTTTTATAGTTATAATAATTCATGTTGTTATACGACTCCTATAAAATACCTCCTCTGATTGGCTGAAACTAGCTTTCACTGGTTGTGACAGATCTTTATGTCTACCGTGATGAGCTACATTAAGCCCTGGATAGGTAGACATACCATTTTTTCACTACTGCCTGACAGCTGAAATCAGATACTAGAAAAATGCCACTCAGTATTCAGCAGCATGATAGCATGATTTATCATGTATATTTCACAGTTCAAATGTTTTGAATTAAGAATTGGTTCATTTTATGAGAACAGTAGTTTAATAATGTAATTCTTTTGCACATCCCATAAGAGTTTTAGAAACTTGAAATAAAATTATTTAATTCACTAATACCATCTGACTTGAGTTAATTTATATGAAAATACTTTACGAGAGACAGTATCATATAACACAACAAGTGGTGCATTATTCAAACTTTGTAGGTACATAGGTCACATGATGTAGAAGGTACTTGGCAACATTTGTGTGACCTGGACCCCAATGTCAAGGTCAAATATTGTATTTTCTTGTAAATGCATCTCCGCCGTATCCATTGAACCTGGCAGCTTCAAACTTTACATTTGCATAAGTCATATTAAGTGTTGTGGAGGGTCCTGGGCAAAGTCAGGTGTGACATTGACATTGGTCAATGTTCAAATAATGAATTTGCATGTAAATGTATCTACTCCTGAACCTTTGGAAGTAGCAAATTCAATTCAAACTGTGCGGATGAATAGGCCACATGGTGTAGAGGGTATTGAGCAACATTTCATGTGACCTTGGCACAAAGGCTAATGTCAAAGGTCAAATGATATATTTCGTGTAAATGCGTCTCCTCACCAACCCAAGGACAATACAACTTCTGTGAGTTTGTCACTTTCCCATTGGTATCCTGGGTCAGGTGTGGTACTTGATTGTATCGATTCCTGATCTTTGCACCATTACTTACTTTTAGAAGATTGCGGGTGCATAGGTCAACATGATGTAGAGGTACTTGGCAACATTTCAATGTCAAAGGTAAAAAAGCGGGTAATATTTCGCGATGGTGCACCATCGCACTGCAGTAAAAATATTATATGTTTTGAATTGATAGCTTTTTTTCTAAAAAGTATATAGATATACTTAACGTTTGCAAGCTTTTAATTATCTTCGGCTGATTTGTGTGAAATATGGATCACGCACAAATTTAGTATTACTCGTATATACGTGATCTTTACTTTGAGATTGAATTTGGAACAGGGCCATGAAGTCTTCTTTCAGCATGCCATCATAAAACGAATTGCATGTATGTGGAATAGTTGTCTTAAATTGTGCCAGGGTTTCAGAAGATATGAGACTGACACATATTCAGTACATGTAACCCTCACATGTACCCTGTTATTGTATGGCATTGACCTTGAATCAGTGCGACTGAAAGCTTCACTCGGAACTGTTATCTTGAGGTGGAGACGTTTTAGAACTTTTTAGAACTGGCCAAGAGATTCAGGATCTACGTTGTATACAACACAAGCTGACATGGTTTATGCATATGTGACAATCCACTTCCTGTTTGGGCATTGCCTTTGGCGACTAAAATCCCCATCTTGCATATCGAATTAGACACATTCGTCGTATGTGTATAAAATAATTTCCGTTTTGGACCAGGTACATTGTATGCATGATAAATAGTGTGCATGCAGATTCTGCTAATGGACATTTTAAGTTAACCATACATTGTACTTGGACAAATGAGATTTACATTTTGATGCATGGGTTTTCACAGAAGTTTTCAAATAAGTGTTAATTGACTTGGTATAGACAGGCGTCTTGCAATCAGCATCGTTGTAATTTTCTCTTTGTATATGATTTAAGCAGATCAGTATTTTGTCCAGAAAATTTTGTCTCTTTATTACATCTGCTGATCAGACTGCTTCTTAGACAGCCTGGCCTAGGAATATGGTAAAAAGGCAGGAGATAGATCAGACGATAATTGCTGTGCATAACAGAAAAATGGGTGATATCTGTCACGCTTACGCCCACAGAAGGGGTGATAGGGACCAGGCTGTGTATGCAAGCATGCTATTTATGCATGTCTCGCTGGTGTTATACTGAATTGACGCTGTATCAACGTTGATATCACGACAAGTATTAGCTTTTCAAAAAAGCTGGCGGTCGTTTAGCCGTATCATTGTATGTATTTTTGCCCACTGCATGCTTCCATTTTGAACTTTAAGAGCTTGTCCATGTAGATTTATTTTAAGCTCTGATTATTAACATTTGAACTGTGATTTGTTACCATGAAACATGCTTCCAGCGAGTATGGTGCTTGATCTTTTGAAAGCATCCGGCTTATGCATGGTATGTTATGGTAATGTATCTAGCATACAACACCTTTATGGAACGTCATTTGACGACACTAGACAGCACATTTTTCTAAAAACTGATGCCAGAAAATCAAGATCACAGAGGTCGCTTAACTGTATATGTACAGACTCCGTGACCCCAAGATGTGCTCACAAACCAAATTTGGGATTCCTAGGATTTATGCTCGCGACACGATTTTTCTAGATCTGATGGCAATTGTAAAGGTGCGTGACGCTCCATGACCCTAAGTGCATTAAGACACGAATTGTTTGCATCTTTGTGAAGATTATATTCGAAAACGAGCTTGCCTCGCGCTATAGGTAGCCCTACAGATTTCACAGACAGTTTACTTCGCGCTGAAGGTCAACCCACGATAGTTGGGAACCAACTCGTTGTTCGGCAGCGAATAAAATATAGCCTGTGCACGGCATAAATGTTTTATCAAAACCTGAATTTGATATGTGTTTTGCATGAAGTTTATATAAGCGGCCGGCCATGGCCGACCGCGTTAATAATGGCCATTGGTATTTTAATGATATAATAAACAGTTGAATGCAGTTCGAGCTGGTTCAACGGCCAACAATGGCCAAGCGCTAATTCAAAGATATTTTCAGACGGTGTTGAATATCTCGAATACACAAGCTTATCTTAAGACATAAACAGCAAATCCCAGACTTACAATACCAGAACAATGCCAGAGTAATCTCATATTTGAATGTTATATAGATAGACTCTTCCAAAATAGGTGACATATTATTGATCTATTAGGCTGTGAGCTTAAAAGTAGATTATTCTCATTATAACATAGTGTATGCACAATTCATTATGATAAACTTATTACTTGCTTATTTGTTTCGGTGAAGGCTCGAAGTTCCAGTAAACAATATTTCAGCCATGTCAGAAGTCCTACCAGAGTACGGAACATAGAAAAGAAGAATGGGATAGACTAAAATGCTCACCAAAATTTGTTCACGTGAAGACAATTTCAAGTGATCAATTCAAAGAGATATTCAAACGTTATAAAAATTGATATAACTTGGATATCATGCGACAGTCTGCATGCCCAATCAATGGCTTTGATTTCCTCTTTAATTAAAAAATGGTGGATAAGGCCTCAGATTTTAATGACGGCTCTGACGCAAAGCTTTAATCCGTTGGTAGGTGCTTGATGCATGTCTGTAGCTGGGCCCACCGTGGCTCAGTTTGAGGGGTTTTTTTATCTCTGACTCTCTGTGAGTCGCGAGTCCTTTTCTAGGCTTGTTTATCATAGTGTGTTAATTCGATTAGATTGTTTCTCTATGATGGTACATTGCAATAGTTATGAAGCCTCCATGCGAGCTTGAAATTGTTTGTGCTTCAACAACAATATGATCTAGGGCGAATACATGTATTTGGTACCAGCAAAATGCATTTAACCTTCCAGTGGCTTTGGCTGCTGTCCGTTCTAAGGTGGTTGTTCTGTTTTTGTTGATTCGTTGTTGATTGTTTTTCCCATTGTGGGATTCTGTAATTATTTGTTCTATAACTTGTTATGCATGACTGTGTTCATTCTAGTTTTGCAATCATATTGATGGTGAAGAAAAAGCTGGCTGCTTTGACAATTTGTATTCCTGGTGGCTCGTGATTGTTGCGTGGCTCTTCCTTGCTGTGCCATGTTACGGGTTTGCCAGCAGTTTGTGTCCGGGTCTTCACAGTTTGCCAAAATACCTGTTTATCGGTACCCAGAATGAAAATTATGTTAAGGCTACGTGCAATCGGCGCTTTCAGAAGTAATCCTTAAAGTGCCAATCACAACAAAAGTTGTCTGCTTTTCTGATCTGCTAAATGTAGCATCACGTATAGACAGAAGATACAGGTAGTAGAGCCTGGCCACACATGAAATTGTATCTATTGCATACACCCCCTCTCTTTCTCTCAACAGTTTTGAGTCAGTATCGAATGTTCGAATAATGACCAGATTTACATGAGCCTTGTACTGAGGAAACTAGTCTTTGGGGTTCAGTTTATACTCACATCGGCTGGCTATATCTGATGAATTACACAGAACCAAACCAGAATTATAATGCAGGGTATGCAGATGGTATAATTGAGCCGCGGCATGAGATTTCCAACAACTTGACATTTTGATAAGTGCAGACTCAGACGAGCCTCTGCAGCCTCCTATTAAGCTTAGAAACTCCAAACTATGTTCGGTCAGTAGCTTAATATCCATAGAATACTCAAGCGACTAGCAAAGGCTCTGATCAGACTGCGCGTATGCGCAGGCTGATCTGAGGCTTTGCTGGTCGTACATACCATATTGTTGGAAATCTCATGCACTGGCTCATATTATTTATGCACCAGTCATTTGCATGCCTGTCCCCTTTGGGCCGCAGATGTATTGTACGGTGGAAATAGCGAGACTTAAGTGCCTTGATTTGATCTACAAGGTGTGTCTGCAGTGCCGTGGATGTGCAGGGCTTTTGAATCCTCGCTTGAATAGGTCACTATTGAAAGAACTTGTCTAAAAAGTCCTCCGAACAGCGCACCTAAACATCTACCTATTTATATGCCAATACAAACCAAAAGGGATACGACTTGGCGGTTTTTGTGGTCAATTTGCATGTTCTCGGGCAAGGGTGGATCCAGAAAATATTAATTAGGGGTGTGGGGGAGAGGAAGAGGTCCAAGCCTGACTGACGTTTTAGTCGTTCTTTACTTACTTTTTACAGAGTGTTCCAATTGCCCATTCCAAGGGATCTAAGATTTCCAAGGAGGGAGGGGGGAGTCCAAGTAGGCGCTGTTGGGGTCAGGGTAGGTTGGGCTGTGGAGGTCCTACTACTTATTCCTAAACAAATATATTACACTTGTAATTTTCTATGGGGTGGGGTCAGGATCTCCTGACCCACACCTCTCTATGGATTCATTGTTCAGAATTATATAGAATCGGTACAAACCATAGAATCTCCCAAATATATGATTGTTCGATAAGGTCTGCAAGTTGACATCTCTTATAGTGTTTATGTTAGGCTCTGGACAAAATTCAAGTATAACAAAGGGCAATAACTTATAAATTATACATAAGAGAGTTATGGTTCTTGTACACTGTACCTCTCCTCATCCCGAGATCTATCTACCATTGAAGTTTCAAGATGATACCGTTTACATGTATACATGTAGTTGTTGTGCTATGCACCGAACAAAATTAAAGTAGGAAAAATAACAAAGGGCAATAAATACTCAATTATGCGAAAGAGAGGTACTGTTGATTCTTGTACACTGCACTTCTCCTCATCAATACCTCTTATAGTTTCTGTGTTATGCTCTGCGAAGAATATTCGTAAATTCTCTGAAACCACTGGGTCAACTGAAGCCAAATTTCATGTGGTACCACCATGGGATAGAGGAAAAGATGGGAAGTTTATTCAAATGAATTAGGTCATTTGTTGTTATTCATTATTGTCAACCCCCGGGGTGGGGGTATTTAGCAGGGATATTACCACAAATTTTGCCCTGCAGTACGGGACTGAAAATTGAAAAGTTAAAAGCCCCGCCATTCCCCGGCCCTGAGTGTGCAGGGGATACAAATGACTTGTGCATTATGCACCAAATAGTGAAAACACTGATCGGCAAGCCGAGATGTGCACAGACTGATCTGCATCTTAGTTGCACAGACAGGTATAAAGCAGTTCCTTTTTAAAATCCGTTCCAAAAAAAATAGTGCTTGATGGACCTAAAACATCACCTCCAAACGAATCTTGCTAATATACAGAACCGGGAATCGCCATGCCATTGTTGCAATTTTAGTAGCTGAGTAATCCATTGATTAATCAATGTCATACGAACGAGCCTCGTACTAGGGGTACTTGAGACGACCCCTCTACCTGTAACAATTAAAAGGTTAAATGTCCATGTAAAATGTCCTAGGAAATTTAACTTTAAACGTCTAATGTTAAGACTGACAACTTATTGCGACACGCCAGTTAAAAAGACAGTCAAATAATCATGTGTGTGTATCATTTATTGCGACATCATGTGGTTTTTAACTGGTCAGAGTATGTCGATCTTTCTGTTCAGAAATCTGTAATTGGGTCGCGCCTCAGACTTATGTCTGACACTTTCCGTGAAGTGTGTGCGAATTACATGTGTATCAACAAGTGGTTTGGTCTGGCTGTCAGAGTACAATGTTATTAATTATTTTGATACATGCATCTGACATTTTCAGTTCCACGGGGGTCATTCAATTCCATTCGAGGACATGTCGGAGATGATACATAGGCTGACTGCCTGTACACTAAATAAATGATATATGTGGGTTAAGAATGACGCAGTCGTTTAAAGTGGATAATGCCTCAACAAAACAAGTAAAACTTATATGAAGCTGGGTGTCCCATGATCTGATCAGTACCGTTAATTTCTTCACTGAGAAACCATAAATGTGCCAACAATTGGTTCGCATCGCGTCGGCTAGCAGCGAAGGCTCAGACGAGCCTAATCTCGCCAGAGCCTTCCCTTTTCACATACCCAAAATCTTCTTTTTCACGGTATCTCCTTTATCGCTGCATTTGCATTTCACATGAATTTTTCCGGTACAACGCCACCCAGTCATTGTTTACATCCAACATATTGGAATCGCCTCGAGTGAAATATACCTATTCTCGCTTCACGAGATGAAATAGATGGCATATTCATGACAACATTTTGAATATTCTTTTTATCATAATCAATTTTAAGCGTGGCGTTTTACACGTGCACACATTACGTCATATTAAGGATGACGTTGAAAATGTGCAATGTGGGCCAAAACTGATACATTAGGAGCAGGAGAAGAGAATTTCAAAGTGAAAATTTCAGGAAATCCTGACAACTTATTGCGAAACTTTTCCTTGCGATCTAACTAAGAAAATGAATATCCACGCTTCGTGTTTTTGTCCACAAATAAGAAAGTTACAGGAGTTTCGAAATCTGAAGTGGGCTTGATGAAGTCAACCGAGAAAGCAGAGGGCATCCAATTTCATCCGGGAAATACAACTTTTTTTATATATTCAAGCCGGTGAAATACAACTTCTTACATTTGCACGGCTGTGAAATTTAACTTTTTCAACTATACATTATATCAAATCAATAATTTCCTGTATTTCATTTCTTTGTATATAATAAATAGAGCAAATAGATGTCATAACCAATTATGACATCAAGCTGAATGTCAAAGGGATGATTATCAAATCGCAAATGACACAACGATTCAAACGACAACATTATGACTAGACACCATGACCAACAATAATACTGACGAATGATGAAACACAACGAATACATATCCCCCACTTTAAAAACTATGAAATATGTACATGTTTATTGTTGTGGCCGAAAGATACATGTAAAAGTATGCCTGATACGGAGATGTTTGTGGATTAGATAGACTGTCAGTGGATTAGGTCGGAGAAGGAAGCAGGCATTTTATAAGTTCGTCGAAGTAATAAAATGTAACAAAATAGATGACGATGCTCCTGGAATGTGGATGCTCTTCAGGAATTGGAAATTTGACATCATATCATTTCTTATTCGTTAATTATCGGATAAAGCCATTAGCATGGCACATTTCCGAGTTGTTCTTTTATAGTTCTGTTATTGACAAGCGTTGCGGAAACATGCAAATGGACTATAAAAATGTGAAGCGATGCAAAAAAAAGTTCAGTGAAAGAGAAAATGTGTGTTCGGAAGAATACTTCTTCGTCTCACAAGCAACTAAAAAAATTAATATCAAGCGTTGGACAAACCCACAAGACTACATTATATGCTTGATAATATGTAGATAGTATGTTGTCACATAACCTATTACTTTTGACTCACTACTCGTCCAGGATTATTTAAAACAAAACTAGCTTGCATATATACAGAATAATTATATATACGAGTATATAAAACAGAATGTTGATCAAGAAAAATATTAGAGTAGTTTAAATTCCGATTTTATATTAGTATGCATTATGCCTATTCCCTATTATTTAGGTCTGCTTGAGATTGCATTCCGTCAATGGCGGCGGAAACAAATAAATAAGACAAATAGTTAAATTTGGGAATTAAATTTCTGATATTTGTGTGAATCACACAAAACATACTAGAAATTTGGAACTTGAATTAGTGGATCAAGACCGCTATTCTTTTCAGCAATTTTTAGTAATCTCTGTTTGTTAAATTGTCTCCGTCTGGTCTGCTGGCTGGCCCCTCCCCCCTCTCTCTCTCTCTCAGTCTCTCTCTCCGTCTGACACTTAATGTGCCTGATTGAATAGGCATTCTTTGACTAGCAACATTATAGTATTCTAGCGCAGAGTGGAAATAAGACTGTTTACTTGTCCAAAATTTCATTAGAACGTTCAGCAAAAATAACAAAAGAACATAGTCAAACTACATAGCAATCAAGTTCCAATTATGCGATGGTAGTGCCTCTTTAAAAGTTCAAATAGGTGAGTACCATCAAATACGTTCTCTGAACCAGTTATGATTACTCAGACAGGATAATCATATAATGCGATCAAAATAATCCGAGGTCAGCCTGGGATGACCAGCTCCAATGGGTACAGACACCACTTAGCATGTTTAGTCACATCACTATCAAGGTAGTTGAGCCTTCAATGCTTTCAAGGGAATAATTTTGTTTTTAAGTTTACTTTTTATATAAAAAGCGACATTGAGTAAATGTCGGCACAGTAGTCAATAAATCTAGTGCCTTGTGTTGATTCCTATCGTGTATGGACGTTTCGTGTTTAGTTATGGTTTGGTGACATGTAATAGTTATACCATGGGTTGTCCGCCTGTACGTGGAGATAATCCACGAGCTTTAGCGAGTGGATTATCTTACGTACAGGGGGACAAACATGATATAACTATTTTATACCACCTACATCAGTGTAGACCTTGCACATCACGAGATATTTCATGTTTAAGTTGGTAAAGGTGGTATAATGTGATTTATCTCATTAAAAGCTATATACATGTAGCTGAACAATGATCTTATTAAAGAAGAGTAAGCAAACACATTTACCGTATAATAATGTACCATGTGTTGGAGAGATGGATAGAAAAATCTTTCCGAGGATCACCGTTTGGCATCTCAAGTAGTTTTCAATCGCATCTTCACACACATCTTGCTCATCATTCAATAACGCATGTGTTGTGTATTGGGTTTTTGCGTTATTCCTGGTTGTGTCATTTGTGTCAGTTTTATTTCTTTCCTTGACTGATTGTGGTAGCAAAAGACTGATCCCAGCTGCTACACATGGGAAAATATGATAATATAAGGTGATAGCCTCCATTTATTGGCTCTAAATATATTTTGTTGCATTTTATACTTGTTTGGTGTGTCCGGATATGTTTGATCATCAATAAAATAATCATTTTCCTGCAACTCAAAATACTAAATGTGGTTATCTGGCCAAAATACGAAAATGCGAAAGTGTGACTGGGTCAGGAAATGACTTGGAATTCAAATTCCCTTTTCATATACACAAACTTGAAGTTGATTATTGAAAAAATATAAGAGGCTGGTATGTATTTAGTTGTAGATTTTTCACATGATCATGGGGATTTCTGCATGATTTAGCAAGATTTTAGCAACTTGCTTATGTACAATGTCCAGCAAGGTAATCAGATTTGGTACATTTTGTCGTAAACATTGTCGTCAAAAAGCGGGTTACGAGAAGATTTATTTTACTGGTGACTTTCTTATGGTACATCAATTTTAGCATTTTAATTCTATAGAAGCCACACAACCAACTCTTATCCTGATTTAGATTGGAGAGAGTTGACTTTGTAACTGGTCGAAACTGGTCCCAAATAAAATTTATTTTGGTGCGCCCTTCAGTTGGAGCATCTGAAAAAGAGTAATTTGCTACCTGAGAAAGGCAATTATTGGATATTTTCGAATTGGGGAGTGGACGAATTTTAAGATAGTCTAGTATATATGTCCAAAATATCACATTTGAGTATAAAATCATTATATATAAGCAACTTGTAGGATGGGTGTTTCTACAAGTTGAAATGAAATGCGAAACTACGGAAATATGATACAACCCTGCTTAAGGTGAAGGGCATTGCGTTGGCTGCAAATGTCAACTGTTTTCAATGAGCGCCTACAGTGTCCTGTTTGCAAAGTGATTTTGCAAATAAAGTAATTGGTCTTTGGAGTGTCCCCTTTTGGTTTTAAGTATTGTGTAATATTGATCTACAATTTTTGGCATTTTAACACCTGTTAGCGTTTAAAAGCAAGGAAGGGCTTTATTTTTCAGAATTTTATTAGATTTTATGAGAGGCTGCAATTTTTTGCTCAGCAGTGTAACATTAAAGCCAAACTTTCAGCGACATCTCAAAGACATAGGATCAAGCTCTATATCACAGGGGTTACTGTAAAATGACAGCAACCCTCAGCTGAAAGAAATCATGCATGGTTTTTGAAATAAATATGTGTTGCTCTTGTGGTGAATATCTGCACAGAAAAGAAAGTTGTCAAGAATATATTTCATTTTAATGAGAAAAACACATGTCAAGCAACCACCTCATATATGTCAGAGTTCCTGTTCCCAACAAGTGATTAAGACTTTATTACTGATAAGAAATTTGCTCGCTACGAGAAGGCTCACAGTGGATGAATAGCAGTCTGTCAGTTAAGTTGAGCATGATAAAAGTGTTACAGTGTATGAACTCGGGGCCTGGTCATTCACACTTGCTTTTTTGCTTAAAGTGTACTCAGTCACCCTGTTTACAATTGAATTCACAATGTACCAAACAGAACGAACGTATTGGCAACTATAAGCTTATAAGTCATTTGCCTTTCTTTTAGAACTTTTATCTAGTCAATTACTCTATTGCTGATTTGGCAGTTGTATCGATACAGACTCTACACTATGTATATCAATAGGCATCTGAACGACGAAAGGTTGTTTAAAACTATTGGCAAATTCATCCTAAACCGTGCGTTAAATTGATTAAAAGATCACATGCTGGTGGGTTTTATTGAAATTTTCCAGACAACGAAGATAAGTACTGGGCCAAAACAAAATGAAATTAGAGACGTCAGACATTGTCAGTTCGTTTGTAAAGAATGTTTGAGCATTGACAAATATTTGTTAAATCAAGTGCAAAGTGGAATATCATCCAAACTTGTCTGAATTCAAAAGTAGAGAAGTAAAGTCAAATACACATACATGAACAATGTCAGCCTATCATCGAACTGTATCATACTCAACAAAAAGCAAGTGAGTATGATCAGGAATGCCACAAACTCAGACCCTTCAGACCAAAACATGGCACCGTGAGGAAGGGCCACATAACATTTATAGTAGCAATACATCTGTAAGACAATAATAGCAAAGCAAAACTTTCTTCCCCTCTTCAAGATGATTGCAAAACTAGAATGGGCACAAAGTATTACATAACAAAAGAACACCTCCCACAAACAATGGTAAATACATAAAACAATTGTTCAACAACAGCTGAACCACCACCTTAGAACGGACACCAACCATAGCCTACCGGTGGGCTTAAATGCATTTTACTAGCGCTAAATATTCGCGGTAGATTATGCTGTAACAGTTGTAAAAACACAAAATTGTTTAGCTCGCTTGGAGGCTTCCTAACTAATGCAATGCATCATCACAGAGAAACAACCAAATCAAATTAATATATTATGATGAAACAAAGAAAAGGGTTCATGACTCACAGATAGTCAGAGCTAAAGAAAACCCCAAGTTGATCTACGGTTGGCCCTGCCAACGACAAGCATAAGGCACCGACGAACGGATTAAAGCTTTACGCCAGAGCCTTCATTACTTCTGTGGCCTGACCCACCGTTGTGCAATTAAAGAGGAAGCCATAGCTAACAACCGTGATGGGTTCACAACCAGGCATGCAGACTGTTGCACGATATTGATTTCCAAATAGTTATATGACGCAGTTCACCAGACCACAAAACGAGAACCAAACACAAGATACGTCAACATACAAATGTATATATACAAGGGGAGTACAGAAAAAAAACTACAAAAAATATAACCACCGACCACCAATTGACTTTAACAATTCATTGACTTTAACAATTCAATGGCTTTTCTTCGTCATTTAATCTAAATAAGGGTCAGATTATGATATTATGGTTCATGTTATCGTATACGCGTAAAAGCATTCTTTAAGCAGGCATGTACATCGTATCCCCTTTTATTTTCAGACCATTGTAATTTTCTACACAGATACATACAATAAAGTTAGAATGGTCCATTTTATATAACTTCTTAAACAAATATTGCATTTCGTTCTCTGGAAACAGATTTTGTCTTACATGTAGCAAACAGTGCAGACCCTGATGAAATGCCGCATTATGCGGCATTTCATCTTGGTCTTTACTATTTGATAATTTATAAGTACATGTAACCGTTTGTGAGTTTCTTGTCTTCAAGGTGTTTTGCTTTCTACTGGGGTTATAGGCTACGCCATGATCTGAACCTCGTATACCTTACATTGTGAATGCGAACAGCTATGGCCGGTGAGATTACAAAGATGCGCAATAGTATCTAAGCCTTCGTTACACTTATAATAGTAAGTTCCCAAAGATCATAATAATATGGAAAAATAATCCTTCAGAAACAAATAGAACATACATGTACACAATTTGAAACTATCAGATTTTCTTTCATAGAGTTAGCTTATGAGAATTAATGAAAGGTGAAACAACTCTCATTTCCCCTTACCCCAGCTTACGCGGTATGATGCCAGAAGCCAATGAAGGACACGAATATAAAAAAAAATATTACCACTATATCGATGTATGGGGAAATGTTCTATCACGGCTAAGTGGCACACCGACAGCTGGCACGCTGATCAATTTTTGACTCGTCTTAGGTATTCAAGCTTATTCAATTTAAGGTGGTGCAGAACTTATGTGGAAAGATAACCTCGTAGTTTATAAAAGTAAGAACTATCTCAATTTTTGTACAAGTATTGGCGTTCACAAAAACAGTGTCCTCGTTTATCAACAAATCTCTATGACCAGGTCTATTTTTACTTTCGGGCCAGTCCAGCCAATCAATGGGATCGAGTGATACCTGGTCAGATAATTCGAGTCAAACAAGGTTATATTCATGAGAGTTCCACTGAAGTAAGATATATGTCATTCATGTATATAGTTAACCCTTTGCACGCAAGAGTTTACTGTCCATTCCAAGGCGGTGCTTCTTTTGTGGATCCTTTTGTTATTTATGTTTCATGTTAGACTTTGTTATGCCGTCTCATCTTTTTATTGCAGCCTTGTGGTCGCCTTTTGAGAGGGGCTGGCCTCTTAGCTCTCATATGTGATGTTTTGTTGCTTTCCCATGTGGTGTTCCAGGTCCGTAGTGGTTCTTGGTTGTATCAATTCCTGATCTTTGCATTCATTTTAACTTTGAATAATAAGCTATTTGAATAAAGTATTTGTGGACAAGTAAAAACATGATAAACCTGCAAATACGAACAGTCAGATAGATGCTGATTTTAGTATGTTCTAGTATGGGACGTGTCTTACTGTATCTGTCTATGTTCTTTCTCGTTGTGTTTATTTTGATTATTTACGTCCGAGCCTATGGCCGTGGTAATGCTAGGACGGGCAGTTCACCTAACCACACTTTTTTCTCGGGCAAGCTAACCAGTATATCATGCACATGCTTTTGCTTGTAACTGAAACCAACCTAACTTCTTGAATCAGCGGAAGGGGGAGAATGGCCGTAAAATTATTTCATGATCGATCTTCACGAATGAATGGGACTGGGCCAAAATGGAACTTGCAAGCCCTGGATCTGAAGTCTGATTCACTACAGACTGCGCTACGGGGCTGGTATTAAGTTTCTGGTCTTAAGCCAAAGCAATATGCGGAAAATAAAAGAAGAAGAAAAACATCTTAATAAAGCTTCTATCAATATGGATAAGAATGATAAGCTCCCAGCTTACAGAATCTTAGGACAAACTCCCCAGAATATGCCTCAGTGGCCATGCAGGGTTGAAACATCGTCTGGTCAACATTGCGGCGCCAGTGCTTATACGATCTGCATTGAAACAGTGTTGTTTTATTCAGTGACGTATATTGTATGTTTTTTTTTAAATGTCTCATTTTCTTAAGATAAGAAGTTGCTGTTAATTTACCCATTTTAAATGTCAGTGGATACAGATGCAGTACTGTTTTGTCTTGTAGCCAAGCAAAGAAAATTAAGTTTTTGATGTCCAGATTTTCATCTTATGAGCGAAGATTATACCTATCAGTATTTGTGACGTTACAGACTTTTAGTTTGTTTACATGTGTTGATGACTTACGTCCGAATCAACAATTATAGTCATGTTGGGATGATTTCCTGTCTTCGTGGGTTGAACAATTACAACGCAGCAGATAAAGTGCCATGCCCAACGACACAACACCGTGACTCTGGTGAGAGTCTTGAACTTACATCCCTTCGAACTCCAGTCTAAAGCTCTACAAACTTGGCCAATGCGCTCCTTATGTAAATTTCTAAATATGAGGTCGACCTTCTTTTTGCGCCTTGGATGACACCCAAGAGCAGCCTACATGTAATATGCACCATGAAAACACTGGCTGAATTCTGGGATGTGCCTTTGCTCTAGTTTAGTTATCCAGTGGGATTTGTGTCTGAACATTTAGCTACACACTTTCTTTGCATATAATATTATGTGACATATTTATTCAAGCTGTAAAGTAATTTAAGGCCTTAATATATTTAGAGCTTAATCAATAACTTAGGTATATGCATACTTGTCTGCCGTGTTTTGTTTCCATTTAATAGCTAATAGCAAGGAGAGTATTCTCCGAAAAAATCATGTCATTTTGCTTGCTGAATTGTTTAGAATATAAGTTTTTTTAATCTCCACTTTTTCAACTTAAAAAATCAAATAAATTCTTAAAAAGGCTCGTAAGGTCGTGTTTCTTTTGTCTTAAAATATGAGCTTTGAGCTATTTTTAACATATTAAAAAGGTGTATTTTTGGACACATGTCCGTAATTCTGGTGCCACCTAAATATCACAGATTGATATTCAGATAAGATTTAATACATGTATTACTAACTGATACATGCTAAACATATGAAAAGACTCGTAAAACTTCTCACTCTGCAGTTGGTAGCTTCATGTTTAGGTGTTCGGTACAATCACATAGATCTGCGTAAATTCAAAACTGTCCAGAACATGACAGTCAATTATGCAACAAATCAATTCTTATAAAGTTGCACGCGCAGAATCCATATTGAATAACATTATATTCATTGAAAAGCAGCGAAATTTACTCCTGAAACTATCCCTAAATAGGATCAATTCCATAAAATAATTATTAATGCCTTACGTTAATTGCACATACTAAAATAGGTAAACTATACAAATCATATGAAAACGAGCTCGAGGTAGGAGTGCTTTAGATTTCGTTGGACAAAACATGTAGACAATATAATCATTGTTCGTGTATGTTTATCCTCAAATTACCATCAACCCATCGATCACCGTTGCCAATTTGTGCCGTTTATGAAAGCTCACAGTATATACGTACTTTCTTGCACGTCGCCTGTGCATCATCGATGGATAATAAAACGAAGCAAGCATTACATCTGAATAGGCACGATGATGATAATCTTAAACAAGCAAGTCATAAAAGCAGATACACGTAAACAACTTATTATACCCCCCGCAAACTTTGTTTGTAGGGGGTATACTGTTTTCACGTTGTCCGTCCGTCCGTCCGTGCGTCCGTCCGTGCGTCCGTCCGTCCGTCCGTAACGCTTTGTTTCCTTAATAACTCGAAGAGTCATGGCTGGATTTTCACCAAACCTTGCAAACATGTTCATATATGCAAGACAAATACTTTAGACAAAAAAGTAAGGGCTAGGGGCCAATTCTATTAGAGTTATTTCCCTTTGTAGTTCTAAATGGCTTTTAATATAGTGCTTTTTCCTTAATAACTCGAAGAGTCATTGCTGGATTTTCATCAAACCTTGCAAACATGTTCATATATGCAAGACAAATACTTGAGACAAAAAAGTAAGGGCTAGGGGCCAATTCTATTAGAGTTATTTCCCTTTGTAGTTCTAAATGGCTTTTAATATAGTGCTTTGTGCTTATGCTATCATAGGCCATATACGGGCCGATCAACTCCTACCACAGCTTTCGATGGAACAATTTGATACTTTTCCTATACAATGCAGACACATTGAACATATGCATGAAGGAGTTTAGTTCAGAAAAGATAATTTTTGACAAAATGACAGCTGTGAGAACTTAGACAATTTTTCCCTAATAAGGTGTTTGTATATGCATAGACAGTGCCTTTATGGGCCGATCAACTCCTACCACAGCTTTTTATGGAGCAATTTGATACTTTGCCTATACAATGTAGATACATTTAACATATGCATGAAGAAGTTTGGTTTAGAAAAAATATTTTTTGACAAAATGACAGCTGTGAGAACTTAGACAATTCTCCCTAATAAGGCTTTTGTATATGCATAGATGGTGCCTTCATGGGCCGATCAACTCCTACCACAGCTTTTGATGGAACAATTTGAGACTTTGCCTATATTGCCTATACAATTTAAACACATTGAACATATGCATGAAGGAGTTTTGTTCAGAAAAAATAATTTTTGACGAAATGGCAGCTGTGAGAACTTAGACAATTTTTCCCTTATTAGGCTTTTGTATATGCATAGATGGTGCCTTCATGGGCTGATCAACTCCTACTACAGCTTTTGATGGAACAATTTGATACTTTGCCGATACAATGCAGACACATTGAACATATGCATGAAGGAGTTTGGTTCACAAAAAATAATTATGACAAAATGACAACTGTGAGAACTTAGACAATTATTCCCTTATATGGCTTTTGTATATGCATGGATAGTGCCTTTATGGGCCGATCAACTCCTACTACAGCTTTTGATGGAGCAATTTGATACTCTGCGGATACAATGTAGACACATTGAACATATGCATGAAGGAGTTTATAATTTTTGTTTGCACAGATTCTACTGAAATCTTCTTATCAAAACTAAGGTCTTCTTGTTTGAACTATAACTTGCCAAGTTTTTTCACTGACTCTTACTGTGCGGGGGGTATCTAATAAGCATTGCTTATTGACTTTTTTCATTTTTTTTTTGCATTATTGGTAATGTGTAATGCTTTTATTGTCGTCTGCAAACTTTTCGTTTTCAAAATTAACTAGTTTAGGAACACTATCAGAGTGTGATTTGGTTTAATTCAAGATCACACAATACAGTGAGCCACTCTAGTTACGCACCATTTTTAAGGGTCCACATTTTTTCACAAAAATGCTGGAATCGAACATTCTCTATGATAATTTACTTATTGACATTTTATCTGTTTGATGACATCGATCGAAAAAAATATCGGAATCACTCATGTGAATCATTCTGCCACGCCAAATGCAATTTTAACAAAAGTGCACGACTGCACGTGCAATCTGAACGTCTATATTAAATTTTCCTATTTGCGTTTTGCGCTAGGCATTATCCATGGTGATCGTTGTGACAGAAAAGCACGCAAAACAATTATTTTATTCAAGTACATGTTAACCCCCTTTTTCGGTCGTTGAAATCAGTAACACTATTACTGTTTGAGGAAATGCTCGTTTTGACGCCATATTAACGTCAGTTACAATAATCAAACAGATTTTCCTTCGTAAATTGTACTGTGATGAGTCACTTGTTGATATAGAAGTATCAAAACACAAAAACATCTTATCATTGACACATCTTATAGCCTTAGTAGTAGTGACGTCACCACTAACGTCTACACCGTGACGCCAATAAATCCATTTTTTACGAAAATAAATGGCGGATACATGGTTAATTAAAATGAAATTATAAAAGATTGTTTTGATAACTGGTTTACTGAGAATTATACGATATTTTATCTAACTTTAACAAAAGTACTAAAATCACCTTTTTTCAAACCTTGACCAGCTGGGAACCAAACTAGTAAAACGTAAAAAAAATATTAAGTTAACAAACACATTCCAGTCTTAGATATTGCAGAGAATAAATCGGTTCATATCTCTGGCATAGCAGAAATTCGACCCTGAAAAAGTGCAATGTGATCTGAGTTTCAATCGAAATAATGCAATGTGAAATGGTGTTTTGAGGGTAGTGCCCTTCAAGATCCATTTTTTTTCATTTGTTAATGATCTGATCACAATAAAATTACAATGGCTAATGCAACTGTAGATGCACTTTACGCTGGTAGTCTCAGAATAAAAAAAATATTTCTTTTTTGAATATTTTTACATTTCATAAGTGGTGCGTAACTAAAGTGACTCACTGTATGCATTCGCTCTGTCTTGTTAACGCATTCAATTTAAGGATCGTACATAAGTGTTCACGTTTTATTGAATTCATCAATTACAAAACGAGTGCAGGAAAAGAAATACAATGCGAGGCTTGCCATTTTATCTCGTTTTCGCATTGGGTTTAATAAAATCAATAATACAGGAGCACGAATGTAAGATTATATTTATCACATGACATTAACATTGCTTTAAACAGACACTTTTGGCGTGAAAAAAATATTAAGCAGTTTTTTACGCAACGTTATACTGGACGGCATTACGTTACGTTAATAAATATGTAAACCATTAGTGGTTATATAGAGTTAATTAATCGTTCTATTTCAAATGTGGGATTTATAAACCGAGGGACTCCGAGGTGAAAATCCGATAAAGAAACGAGTGCGCAAGCACAAGTTTCGTTATATGATTTTTCATCTCCCGTGGTTTATAAATCCCATCTTTTAAATGGAATGATTCAATAAACTGTGTATTACATGCATTATGCTTGAACTGCTTGCTCAAAGCAAGAAAATAGATGTGGCAAAACTAGCGGAATCATGACATGTCTTATTCTAACACGAGTATTAATACATCAGCTAGCTGTTCCCTGGAAGTCCGCCATTTTGGAAATCTTCTTCATCGAGTCCACCACAGAATTTCAAACGTCTGTAACTTTTTTGTATTAGTGAACAAAAACATAAAGTGTGGATAGTCATTTTCTTAGTTAGATCGTAACGAACAGTTCGGTGTTTGATTATTGTGATTTTCTAGATTTTTTCGTTTTTGTTCCTCTATCTTGCAGTTTCTGTGTTGGAAGACAGAAACGTTATGCAACGTCATCGCATGTGTAAATGACGTTATGTGTTCATGTTTGTGACGTCAAAAGTGCAGAGAAGCGTTATGTGTGTTTAAAAATTGTAAATAATAAAACGAAAATGAAGATGATATGCTTTTCATCTCATCGGTGCCTTGGGTCACTTGTGGCCAGAAAAAAGGAGTTCCGACTAAAGGGATTTATTTCCCTAGAGGAAATAAATCTTTCTAGGCAAAAACAAAATAACCGATTTTATTTGTTTGAAAAATCATGGTATTTAACCGCCAAACATGTAATATATAATATATAATCAAACATGATTATCATATTTTATTTCCTGTATTCCAAGTTAATGTCGAATAAGGGGTTAATCAAATAAGTCGGCCAATGAGAAGATGCTTCTGATCAAACATGCTTAAAGTTACTTTTCAAGCATGCATGCATGCATATGAGCCGTGACATGACATTTCCAACAATGTGGTATGTGCGACCAGCAAGCCTCAGATCAGCCTTTGCCAGTCGCTTGAACATTCTATAAGTGTTAAGCTACTGACTGAACATCATTTGGTGTTTGTAGGCTTAAATGGGGGCTGCACAGGCTCGTCTCAGTCCACACTCGGCAAAATGCCACACTGTAGGAAATCTCATGTCATGGTCATATATTGTATCTATCTAGTGGGACTAGCGGTTTAATGTTTGGTATGAGTTTATTTCTACTTCTATATGAGCCGTGACATGTGATTTCCAACAATGTGGTAACTTGATAAGTGTAGACGTAGACAAGCCAATGCAACCTCCTATCAATCTTTTTAATCTTAGTAACTCCAAATGATGTTCAGTCAGTAGCTTAACACTTACAGAATATTGCAGCGACCAGCAAAGTCTCTGATCAGACTGCGCGTAGTCTTAGCCTTTGCTGGTTGCACATACCACATTGTTGGAAATCTCATGTCGCGGCTCATATGTCTGAACAGTTTGCGAGTAGCGATGGCCTATGCGATACGCACCAAAATGTGACTCTTATTATGTATTCCTAGAGAAATCCGGCCCTGAGGTTATAAAATGATTTCATGCTCAACTCAACTGGACATAAACTTTCAAATGCTCATAAAAACAAAAGAAAAAGAAAAACTTTCTAGCTTTCAAACGCACAGATGTACATTGTATTAATCATGCTTATAAATGGTAAATGTCAAAAAATGTTTTGCATTTTAACATTTATGAGCACGATAAATTACTTGACAAGTTGAGATTGATCATCGAAAAACCTATAGCCTCGGGGCTTGATTTTAATGAAACCGAGTCTCCTGTTAAAATTATGTACTGATTGTTTCTATTTCTGAAGGCTCCGTTTTTGTTCAGATTAGTTCCACGTACCAACCTAACGCATGTAAGCCTTGTGTCCTTCATATGGGACGTAGGTTAGCATTGCAAAACCAGATCAGACGCCACTAAACGTGGCGTCTGATCATGGTTTTCACTGCTTGCATACATAATATACTTTTAGAATTTGAATGAAGTCTACACTTACCACCAAACAACCCTTAAATTCGAAATGGATTGGTCCAATTCATATAGTGGGAAATTCCATTCGGCTTAAATAGGTATGTAAGACGGAATAAAATCATATATTTCCTTCATTCTTACCGTTGCTGTTTTGATATCCTTTCTACATGTAAATCCTTTATATTCTGAGGTATTTTGACCATCAAAACTTTATGTATTCCAAACACAAGTTAGTATCCACGTTTAATCAGTAGTCTTATATATTTTCAGAACACGTGCAGTTGTATTTGCATGGAATTGTGAAAGAGCTCTTTCCGTTTTAACGCCTTATTAAGAACACATTTTATATCCATTTTAACCGCCAGCATTTATTATTTTGAGTTTAACACTTGCTTGTAAATTTGAGCAATCAATTAAAGAAGTTAATGTTGGAATAAAAAATATTCTTACATTTCGAATTAGTCGATTAGTACGTATTTGGGCCACACATTTGGAAAAATAAGCTATCTTGGCATTATTCAAAGTATTCGTGTAACGTTTTCGTTTACATCCTCCAAGACTTTTATTTCCGTAGAGTTTTGACAATCCTTCTTTTTATCACTAGAAACTGTTTCACATAACGGATTTCACTTGAATAAATAAATCTGAATCCAGCTGACTTAGGCCTTATTGAAGCGATTATTAGCGAAGTGTCTCTCTACGTCGCCATGGCAATCTCTAATACCAGAGGTAGTTCTCTTTAAGGAATTTTCCTGTTTGTCTGTTGGATACAGCTGCAAGAAAAAGCGATACAAATTACTAGAGGTTCTTGGAAAACAATTTCTCAATTAAATTGATACAGATTGAGGTACTGAAAGAGATTCAGTAGATATGCTGATACGATTGATCATTAGACAATTAACCCACCTGTGATAGGAAATAAGACTAGCTTAATTGGTAGCTTTGTGACTTTCAGGTGATCCGGACCAGTTTTGCTAAGAAATCTTATATTTTTGTGATTTTTAGTCGACCAATGATGGCATACGTGCAGCATGTGCGGATCAAGAGGGGCTGGGAGGACAAGGGGTTAGGCATACGCGCAGCATGGGCGGATCAAGAGGGGGTGGGAAGACAAGGTGCAGCAAGCGGATCAAGAGGGGGTGGGAAGACAAGGGGTCCTGACCCCTTGTCCTCCCACCCCCTCTTGATCCGCCCATGCTGCGCGTATGCATTACTTTAAGGGATCAAAGACTAACCCATGACATCGTTAGGAAGAGACATTACAACATAGGCAAATACTTACACGTAAAAACAAGATAACAATTACAGTAAAGTAGCCATCCATGCGCGGATCCAGAAAGATTTGTCAGAGGGGTTCCAGCTTTGATGTGTTTTTGTGTGTTTTTAATTAATGAGGGGAGAGGACCCAGATTTCATTAAAAGCGGCCATCATAGGTCCACCAGCGAAACGCCATTTGCTGGCGAGTCGATGATAGGCCCAACATTGAATGCTGGTTTGGTAGCTTTTAGACTTTTCAGGGTACAATGTATCCGGACCAGTATTGCTTCATGTAAGAAACCCTTTAGCTTTGTGATTTTTCAGGGGGGGGTGGATACTGATCCCGGACGATCGCAGAACTGGAAATGATATTAAGAAGCGTGTCATAAACCCATGTTCGCGCTCACAGTGCCTACACACCATCGTTCGCTTGGGCATCACTTGGTGATGAGGGTATTGAATATACTATAAAAAATATAATTTACTGGCCAAATATACACCCTACTCTAAATTGTAGGCTAACGATCAAGAAACCGTTGACCCTTTACACGAGATAAATGTCTTGCTTGTCAACCAAATTGAAGCACACTGGAAAATGTGAGTCGATCAAAAGCTGTTAATATAAGGGTTTTGGGCATATTATCATTTTCAACAATTTTGATTATATCACGAGGGCCAGTTTATACCATCCTGTGCAGACTCTCTTAAGCAGTTTACATGTACCATGTCTTTTGTGTGCGTTTGTTCGGTGCTTGGTCCTTGTTTGGTTATTTAGGGGATAACTGTATTCAAAATTTTCGTTTGGGGAGGTATATCGTCGGATATACGGTCGGAAATTTAGTTTTACGGCGACGCGTAAGCGGAGCCGTAAAACGTGATTTCCGAACGTATATCCGACGATATACCTCCCCAATTGAAATTTTTGATTATGTTTATCCCCATTCTAATGCACTATTAACATTTTCCCTTCAAAAAGACAGTGAAAATGTACTTTGTTGCGCCTATACGTCCAGCGGCTGCCAACTGCATAAAACCGCTTACCAGCTGCATATTTTCACTTGTCAACCAATGAAAAGCGACGTTACTTAATGACGTCGGGTTTCCGACAGTATATCGCAGGATATACTGACGCAAGTTTATGACGTTATCCAATCAGACGTCGCGGTTGCATTTGCATTAGAAGTAGTAGTTGATGCCATCTATAGTATTGCACTCATCTTGCTAAGGATGAGAGAGCTGATTGTGTTACTTTAAGTGTCTCTCTGATTTCTTGTGGCTGTTAATGTTCTGTATGCCGTATGTCGGTCTGCAGTGTGTGATTTTGGTATTTTCTGGCCATACTCACTTAGCTTTTTAGTGTATTAATATTTTTGCCAGTACTTGTATCATAGTGAGGGAGAGAATATAATGTAGGAACACATAAGGAATGATCTTAAATGAAACAAAGTTATAATCGGGCACTTTTCTTCAATTATATTATTTCTGACCAAGCGCTAATGAAATTAAAATGATTTTTTGTCTAATTATGTGCATTAAAATGGGCAATTTTTAGTGGTGTTTTGGAGCAGTTTTCTTTTACTCAAAAGTTTTTGGGGTAAAAATGCAAAAAAACAACTTTTTTTACGAAAAAGTGTTTTGAGTGTAATTTATTTATGAAATTGAAATGTACATGTAACTGGTTACAAACGCGTCTACACTACTTGAAAAACACAAAACAATTGAAATTGTGCTTAGGGTAGATTTGTTACGCATTTTTAAAAATATTGCATTTTTCGAGATTTTTGAAATTCGTCAGTAGCTCATGCTAAAACGTTTAAGGACATATGCTACTAAATACTTCCCATGTTGAAATACATGTATGTTCAATACTTTGCATACAGTTTGTTTCATGCATGGGCTAGCCATTTATGAAATAAAAAGGATATGTCACAGTGCTTATTTCTTCAGAACCTCATACGGAAGTTTTCAGCATTTGACCAATTTTCTAAAAATATAAAACAATAACACTACTCCTAAATATCGAGCTAAAACGGTTGTAATCTTCAACCAACTTCTTTCTTTTAACTTAAATTGTTGCCCATGCACTCAAACCTTTTGGAAAATGCGCCAGTTTATTTGTTATCCCATGCTGTGACAAGATACTTCACGATATATTTTAGCAATTCGTCGAAAATTGGAGTTTGTTTTTAGAATAAATCATGTATTAAAAATCTGATGTTGAACATTTTAAAAATTTATTTTCGATTCATGGACTATTATATTACCTTTCAAAAAAGAATAAAAATCTGGGGTCACCGAACTAATTCTCTTTCAAGAGGGTCGAATTTAACCCCACCTCCATAGTTTCATGTGTAATTCAATATAAAAAAGTTCAGGAATGACCATTTCGGTCGTTTTGATGATGCCATTTTACTAGTAAATGAAGCAATTTAGCATTAAAATGTTCAAAAAAAAGACAAAAAAACACACTGAAAACATGTGCGCAACCGATAATCGATCCTGGTCCTCTGGCTTCGTAGCCAGACACGCTAACCACTAGGCCACGAGGTCAGGTCGTGCGCCGCTCTAAATAACCGTACAAATAGTAGGGACTCGGTCACTATCGTATTCGTAGCCAGGGTAATTGTAGCCAGGGTAATTGTGTCCGTCGTTTGATTTCGACTGAGCTACATTTATCTGTCTTTAGTGCTGAGACGATCAGTTCTGAAAAGATGCCATTAGATATTTCGGACACACTTTAATTACTTTATTTTGTCAAGAAAATGTCGAAACACCGATATGGCACAAGAATATCAGAAAGCTGTGTTGATCCGAATCCGTCAATGGTCCAAAGACAAGACTCAGACAACTTTACCCGTTTCCAGCCGCGGGAAAGGTGCGCATTGGAAATAGCCGCATATGTCTTTAAATGCACTCTATTTTATCTGAACACTGTATGCCAAAGGCAATAGAACTTCATTAGTACCTTTTTGGCAGTTTCAAGACTGCTAGACACTTCCGGTTTCAATGTGAAAGTTTAAAACTCAATTTGATGGAACATGTAATGTTGTTGTTTTTTATTCTAAAAAAAAACGATGACGCCTAGTGCTTATACATAACCGCTGAAAAATCCAATGCCGTGTCGCTGATAATAAAGTGTATAGAGCAGTACGAATTTCGCATGCAAAATGCATGCTTAAAGCTGATTTTTTTATGATTAAGCTGGCAGCTGTGTTTCTTTTTATATTATTATCTAGAAAAAAAACCCGAAGTGTCCTATCGAAACAAAACTTCTAATGTTTATATTCTTCTTAAGTCACGGTAGTCAGTACTATCTTCAAACAAACAAAAATGTAAATTGATAACGTCTCTGGAATATTTTATATCGTAGAAAAAGTATGACGTTTTGAAATGAGGGTACCCTTTTTCTAACTTCGTCTGTGCACCACGTACACGTCATTTTTAAATGAAATAACTTGCAGAGTCTCAGCAAATTATTTTTTAATTTATAAAAGCATGAATTTTATATACCCTATTTTTTACTTTCTGAAATGACGTTAATTGTACATGTAAGGTGAGAGATTACATGTACATGTAAAACTTGGTCTCAGTTAAGTATCAACCACAGCTATGCTACCTATTACCAGTGCATTGCGCTGTCGTAGTCTCGCTACCTGCTCATCAAACACACATTATTCTGTCTCTTGACATCACCTTAGTAATTATTAAATGGCAAACTAATCATAAGCTTTCAAAACAGCACTATTTCAGTTCATCCTGGATCAATATCGGAGTGGCGTAGAGTTAAGTAAAACAAGACAAATGTGACAACCTAAATGCAGCGCTATTATGTGATATTAGAACATTTACTGATGCAGCCCACACATGTTATATACATATAGGAAAAACGCTATAGTTCAGTAAGTGAAAATTAGAGTGGAGGAATGTTTAAACCAAACATTGAAATTGAATATTCAGTTTATTAACCCATCAACTTGTTCGCAAGCTTGTTGCTTTTATTGAAACCAAGACTATGACTACGGATTTTATTTAAGCATATAGTCAAACGTTGATAAGGTACTGTAAATCACTCATATTACCCAGTAGCAACTGGGTAAAGGCATACGCCATTAGGGCCGAACACTACAAAATCAAAGACGCGCCGCCAAGAGAACGTTATAAATATGTACGCGTAGGACAAATATAGTGCTGACCGTGAGATAATGACGAGTTCTCCAAAAGTAATATTAAGTTTGCACAGTATAAAAACAATAGTTGGGCTTTGCGCTCAGCAGAGGTCCAGATTAGACTGTTGGGCCAATGACATTGGCCCAGTCTAATCTGGATCATGGCTGGTCGCGAAGTCAACATTGTTATTTACAGGACAAATATATCTGCTCTGCGCTCGATGGGTAGCTTAGGACCCAAGCGTTGTTCTTGTGCCCAAGAACTTAGCGTTCGAGAGCTCTAATCAAACTGATTGGCTGTACATGCTGAGTAATCACGGGAAGCAAACGCTTATATTTTCCATTTGTACGAAGCTAGATTACTGCAGCGAAGTTTGATTTGTCCAGCACATGATACAACACCATACCATAATGACCAGTATTACATATCATATACATGCACATGTATTACAATGTACAAGGCTTTACCTCACAGTTCAATCCAGACATACATTTTACCTGCTTGGCCGTACATGTACTGCCGTTTTATAATCAGATAATGTGTAATGCGTAAAGAGGACAATCGGAGTACTATACAATATCATCTCGTATCAATTGTACTAACCAGTTTCTAGAGACCCTAGTTTATATGCATTTATACAGAATTATGAACCATTAGCTTTATCAACTGAGTTTATAGTTCAGATCGAAAGCGATACTTATTGGCATTTTAGTTTATGATACACATGGTAATCCGAAACAAGCCACTGTAGGACAAATGGTCACAACATATAATATATGTATGTGTCCTACAAATTTGCGCATCATAATTGGCATCCACCAAGATTGAGCTGAGGCCATCCTCTAAGAGCAAAGCGATAATATGATAATTTGTTGATACGTGCTCAAACTGATCTGAGCCATTGCATTGTGAGCAGTATTTTATTCATGGGCTAGCTAGAAGGATATCTGAATTACGCGCTTACAAAAATTTCAAAAATAAATAGTATGTACGAGGGATTATCAACAAAAATTTCTGCCCCTTATACTTCGGGCTACTAGGGAATGAAAAATTGACCATTACGATTCAATATAATCTGCCTTCAATGCCATGTATTTAGCTCATCTCTGTTTGAGCTTTCTTATCCCTTCAAAATAGAAGGCATAAGTACAAGAGGTATTCGTCTACTGTCTCTATGAGGCCTTCATTGCTTCCATACTGTGTACAATGACGAAGGGATTTCAGTTTTGGGAACAGATAAAAGTCAGAAGGAGCCATATCAGGAGAATATGAGGGGTGAGAAAGGATTTCAAATTCACATTTAGTCGCAACAGTCATAGCAACTTGTAACGTGTGTGCAGGAGCGTTGTCCTGCAAGTGCAGAACACCACGAGTCAGTTTTCCTCGCCTCTTTCTTGCAATTTCCTGACGTAGCCGCCTCAATTTGCTTCATAATTTGCATAGTTAGTCATGCGACCTTATCATGATCACTCCTTGACTATCTCAAAGGATTGTGGCCACCACCTTACCTGCTGAAAGAACCCTCTTAAATTTCGCAGGAGGGAGTGAGCCAGGGTACTCCCATTGTTTGCTCTGCATTTTTGACTCTGGGTCAAAGTGGTGAACCCATGTCTCATCTTGGGTTACAACTCGCTCGGTAGAATCGCCGGGCTCATCTTCATAGGGAGACAGGAGATATCTAGATATATCATGCCGATTTCTTTTCTGACCATCGTTCATCATTCCCAGCACCCATCTTGCCAAAACAGTTTGACATTGCTAAGATGTCGGTTAGGATTGATTGTACTGGCCCAAAACTTATGCCCACTCGCTAGCTATGTTTCACAGGGCTCACACATAACTAGGGTGTGCACGACCTAGACATTTTCATCAAATGCGGTATCTTATGGGCGGCCAGACCGTCCATCATCCTCAATTCTCTCCCCCCCCCCCTCTTAAACTCTGCTGCCCATTTTTTTTCACTGTGCTGTAAGAAGGAGACCTCTTCCCAAGGGATTGCATGAAGTTTTCATGAATTTCCTTTGGAGGCATTCCTTTCTTGCATAAGTACTTGATAACCGCTCTGATTTCAAGTTTCTCCATTTTGCAAATGTGCCGCACCCTCCTCTCTTAAAAGTGCTTTACATAAGCAACCAAACATGACGGCATACTGTTCACACTCCCAGTGTACTTCAATTAGTTCAAATGACCGACTGGCAGAGATTTAAATTCAATGAATCTCACCAAAGAATATCGGGCCGAGAACCTTTTGACCACACCTCGTATTTAATTCAAATTTTAAGCGCCTAATTTCTTCAATGAAATTTCCCAGTTTATTTGGGCTACATGCAAGTAACAACCAATTTGTTATCAATAAATAAGAAATAACTTGATAAAATAAAGCAAACGCACTCATTCCCTGAACAGACCCAGAGAGCAATTTCATCTTGATCTATTTATTTTCACATGTTTTGTTGTCTGAGAGATTTGTTTCTGGTACTGATTACTGATAAAATGAAGCTGTGCAACGGACAGAAACATTTCCTATGACTTTATTGGTCTGGTATAAAGAAGTCCTATTAGGTGTCTGTTGGTGATATCATCTTTTTTATGTGGGGTGGCCAGGAATCATTAACTCTCTTGATTAGAGATACCAGTTAACAGGTACTTTGGCAAACAGTTGTCTATGATAAACACATTTTTAGGGACAAAAATGCATCATACATAAAATACAAAATTGGCATTGCCAAACTTATTCTATCAACATGTCTGTAAACCCTTTACCTTTTAACACTTCCGCAAACAAAATCAAATCACATGTCGCGGCTCAATTCTAAAAAAAAATCCAACAAATGCTGTCGTTTTATTGAGTCTTTAGAAAGCGTGATTTCAAATCTTGTTTGCGCAATTAATGCAATCAAAACTTTAATTAAACATCCCTTTTAAAAGCATTGCTTGCTTTGTTAGAATTTCGGATAATTGCAAATATTGTTAAAATTGGGTTGCAGCGACTAATTAGTTCCTGGAAGCTTAGAAACCAGCATGCTGCTAAAAACAACAATCGAAGTCAATCGCAGTCGTAAAAAAGTGTCCCTGTTATAGAATGTGCTCTTTTATAGTCCATGCTCGATAAGATTAGGGTGCCAAAACAGATTTGCAGTTTGAAGCAAGAAAGAAAATCCTATACGCATGCAAATATACACAGTTTATCTATATGACAAAGTGCCTACAGGTGTCATTCGAAGGCACTGACTGTTTTGTGAAATGCAGTTTGCTAGACACGTCGCAACACACACACACACACACACACACACACACACACACACACACACACACACAGAGAGAGAGAGAGAGATGATTGCTAATGACCTATTGTTAGCTAAACGTAAAATTTACAACAACTCGTGTCTGACCTATGTGTAGCCTAGCACAATACACATGGTCAGCAGGCAGTAAGTTGTAAGAGCATCGCTAGATATACAGTGTATGCCGGTACAAGTAGATTATGCTAACATCCAATTAGACTCAAGCCTCACTAGAAAGTAGAGTATAAAGAGAATACTGGCAAGTGTCTTTTGATAGGAACGCTTGTTGAATCGCGAGGCTGTGTCGAGCGATTCATCATGCGTTCTCAAAGCCTTGCCTCTGGAAAACCTAGCATCAAGAGACACTCACCTAGTATTCTATTTATTACTGGAGTATTGCATCTCAAATGGAACACATTTTTTTGTTTTTCAAATTTTACATACAAGTTACTTCACACTGAAAGTTTGCATGCGCATAGAAATAGCAAAACCCTTACTAGATTTAAATTTTGACGGAGAATAATATCATTTTTACTGCTCCGATATCTTGTAAAAATAAATAACTTAGTTTTTGTTTGTATGAAAATACACGTCCAGTACCCATTTTTGTACTGTTGGTGCAATGCACCTGGGATAGATATACAAGTATTTGCTCATCTATTAAATATCCATTAAAGATTACAGCAGACGATTATCTTGTTGAAGGCATAAAATTGTTTTGCTTATGGCGCAATCCAAGCTGCTTTTATAGGTCTACGAATAATGAACTTTCTGAAAATAACTGCAACATTATTGAGTAGGCTGATGTACGACAATGCAAACCAATTTGTAGCTACATTTTAAACCACTATAAAATCGTTATAAATTGTCTTATTCTAGCATATACATGGCTTTATGGTCAACTGATAGTCATTGATCCGTTACGCTCAAGGTACTAGAGGGGAATATCATTTGGCCTATAACATTAAGAATGTTAAAATGCCATCCTATCACAGCATTTATGAAAACGCATGCAAACTTCAAAAAAAAAAATGATTAGGGTTATTTGGTTTAAATATATATTTCCATTCGCGTTTTAGATTTAATGTTATTGTCGAAAACAGTGTTCCATTTAAAGGGCAATACTACAGTAGTTTACCCATTGATTTACTCTTCAAACTGGAGATTGGGGCTTTAATATATTTTTTCACAAATCCAACGTCATCGACGTCAGTCAAAAAGTACAGCCACATGTTGACCTGATACAGAAATAAGATAGACAACGTTTATCAGGTCAACGTGCCCAATGTAGTCGCTATGAAGGTAATTGATAAATACTTTTTTATCGGGAGTGTAATAACTTCATGCAATAAAATCGATAAACCACTAGTAGTTTATAGATAGTTTGTAACGTAATGACGCCCATTATAACGTTGCATAAAAGATGGCAAAATCTTGCTTTGTCACATCAAAAAAAATGTGATGTTTAAGCACTTTATATGTCATGTGATGAATATAATCTAACATTCGTGCTTCCGTATTATTGAATTTATTTAACTCGTTGCGAAAAAGAGATTAAATGATCGGCAATCATCACATTTTATTTCTTTTCCTCAACTCGTTTAATAAAATTAATAAAACATGAGCACTCATGTTAGATCCTCTATATATACGCATCATATACGCCATGTACCTCTATCATGAATACATCATGGATACTGACTTGCAAAGATATATCGGGCGCGATGCAGATCAAGTGTACGGTATTTCTCATCAAAAATACATCTTACAGCTTTGTGTCTACAATTGCTTAAATTGATTTGACTCTTGGGACAACACATTAGCAGACGATTTATTAGATGGCCTCAGTTGTTCTACTGATAAATCTTATTAGCGCAGAAAGCTCTGTGTGCCTCAGATATTTCACTGAAGATTAATTTATTTTAGGAAAATAAATGAGAAACGAGCCGCAAGGAATAGCGTGTCAGAATTCAAACTGAATTTCGTCTGCCCTGGGGGAACAAATATCTTTAACAATTTACTTGAGAAGCATTGAAGATAAAGCTGGTTATACGCATAAACAGTATAACAAAATCTGCATGTAACATAATAGGAGTCAGGACATGAGATTTTGGTACTTAGGTTATCGCATATACATATACATTGTACATATACGATACTTTTAATGTTAAAGGTAACGAATCCACCCGGGATAGACGTCTACAGTTTTATCCTAGCCTATATCCACAGTCATAAGCTAACTGGCCGACGTCTAGACTGGCTCCTGTCCATAAAACAATTTTTCACCAATGTGTGATATCATAAACTTGTAGCTAGCCTAACTCTGTTTTATAAAACAGAGCCATCAGAGTTAGGCTAGCTACAAGTTTATGATATCACACATTGGTGAAAAATTGTTTTATGGACAGGAGCCAGTCTAGCCGACGTCTAACGTTAAGTCTAATTCGCCTGTAGGCTTGGTACAGATATATGAGCCGTGGCATGAGATTTGCAACAATGTGGTATATGCAATCAGCAAAGGCTCAGACCAAGCTGCGCATACGCGCAGTCTGATCAGAGCCTTTGCTAGTTGCTTGAATATTCTTTGACCGCTAAGTTACTGATCCAACATTATTTGGAGTTTCTACAGTTAAGAGGAGGCTGCACATGCTCATCTGAGTCTACACATGTCAAAATGCCACATTGTTCGAAATCACATGTAGTGACCCAATTATAGTGATTGCTCAATGATTTGCTCCTTTAGAAGTGCCTCTTATAGATGCTATGTCCTTGAGTTGGGACTCACCTTTTCTGGGGCGACAGGAAATCTAGCGAAGGGGTCCATAAATGGTTTTGCCCATTGACGTATTGGGCGTATTGCTGTAGCACGTGATAATGCGCCTTTTCAAAACAGATGTGGAATCTTAAGTTTCATGCCCCATGGGATTTTAACGTCATTTTCTGTTTTCAACATCATATTAATACTGTCGGATTTTACAGTTATGCCATATATACATGTAGTATGACCTTTATGGTCATACAATTTTTTACTACTTGAGTTATAACCTGAGATATTGGGACCTATAGCATTGTCAAGCAACGTAAGCTCAGATGAGCCTGCGGAAAAGCGCATAATCGTCAAAGCCTTCGCTGCTTGCATACATTATGTATGGTACATTGTATAGGATTAAAACTCAGAGCAAAATCTAGAGCTTTTGCTCCACTGGATACCTAAAGTATGGCCGTTTTATGGAGGTGTTTGCGCATATGGTATAAGTACTACATTCTCATGCACATGCACTGGCCTGTATATTGACCACCTTTGTGATTCAGATTTAAAAGAGGCTCAGTCTGTGGCATTTGGAAAAAAATCTATCGATGCCATTTTACTTATGTGAATGATATTCACATGTGTCTTGTACATGAACAACATTAATAATGTTGCAAAAATATGTGATTGTGCATTTTTTTAATTTACTATTAAAGCCAATATTTCGGCGAGATGCCTTAATCTCGGGGGAGGGGGGGGGGGGGCTACCGTAATATGACTTAGTACGGATGTGCGTGCCGAATAGCCCATTTTTCGGCGCTGTCGGGTAAACGACAAGCCCCCTTTTTCTAAGAAAAAATGCTTTGACTGGCCCATTTTTTCATCATTGATATATGAATGATCCCTTATTCTTACATCCCCGTTTAATAAAAAAAAATACACATATTTTACAAGATTGCAATATTTATTTGTAAACGACAGCAAAGAGTTCTTTATAAGAATCAAAGAAGAGAATATGAATAGGTAAACATTTTGTTCAATCAAGTATATGATTAGGGCATTGCCTTTCAAGACCAAGTAATATACTATATGATTTGGGTAGGTTTTAAATTTCTGGCTCGCTCACCCGTACCACAATTACCCCTAAATTACCCCGAGGCATTAAATTGGAAAAAAGTATACGTTCAAGTACGTACGGAACTCTGGAGGGGACATTTTCTTTCGTTTATGTACGAGAAAAGATATTATAACGAGAAAACAGAATAGGAATTCGACTGTCACAATTAATGTTGTTTGTTCAACATTATGCATGCATCTCATTGACTGAACGGCTTATTATCTCGTTTGTTCAACATAATTCCGGTATTGTTTAAATTTGTATACGGATTTATTGTTTTAATCTATTTTCTGTTTTAACGAGATACATGTAATACGTCGTTTAAACGATATATATTTCAGCAAATGAGATACAGGAATTACATGTATGTTGAACAAATGATGTTTTTTTGTTTTAATTCCTTTCTAATTTGATTGTTGAAATTTCCTTTCTGATTTTCACGTTATAATTTCTTTTCTTGTACACAAAACAACGAAAATGTCCCCTCCGGCGTTCCGTAAGAAAGCTTCATTAAACACTGTTCTTTTATTTTGGCATTAGTGGCATGTGCCTCTTCCTCGAGATGCCGTGGATTAGTCTGTGGTATCCGACTGTGGTATTCCATTCAAATTTTAAAAGTACATTTGTGCATGTAAGCAAAAAGTGCAGAACCTAATTAGACACCGCGGTATGAGGCGTCTGATCTGGTTCTGTCCTATTTTCCCATGTCCCATAAAAGGACGCTAGGCTGAAATGGGTTAATGGAAGTTAATTGTCCCACTATTACTTTTTATGGGTGTTGCAGTTTCTCACATTTTCTTATTTTTTCTCTCTTTTTTTTTGGGGGGGGGGATGAGCGCAGTGGTAGAGTGCTTGACTCGAGACCGAGGGGCCGCGGGTTCGAGCCTCACCGGTGTCATTGCATTTTGGTCATTGAGCAAGACACATTTATCCTAGCTTAGTACTGGTTCAACCAAGGAAGACCCGTCCCTGTCTAACTGAAAGATTGTTGATGGGACGTTTGATTGATTGATTTAATTCTTTACTTCCCATCAAAAATCTTTCTGTTATATAGGGACGGGTCTTCCTGTGTTGAACTAGAACTAAGCTAGGACAAATGTGTCTTGCTCAAGGACCACAACACAGTGACGCCGGTGAGGCTCGAGCCCACGGCCCTTCGGTCTCGAGTCAAGCACTCTACCACTGAGCCACTGCGCTCCCATTGATGGGACGTAAAGAATCAAATCAAACAAACAAATAAACGTATTTTTTGTTTAGGTTTTTTCATCTCACTGAGGAAGTAAGAGCTAGTTGTGAACCGGTGGGTGCTTACAGGCACAAATATGGTAGACAGTAACATAAATGACATTGGCTTGAGTTTGTGATTGCCATAAGTGTCACTCTTTCTGTAAACAAAATTCAATAATCCGATCACGTCAACGTGTGTCAAAGCAATTTAGACCTTTCGCATGAATTTAATTCCAGAGGCTGTCCTCTATACTACCAACAATGGAAGAGACGAACTCATATTAATGGAATAATTCAGCCACTGTGACCTCGTGTAATAGGTTGCGTGTTCTGTAAACCGATACAGTAAACCCTGTCTAAAGCGGCCACTCAAAAAAAAAAGACAACAAATTGGTTTCCAAATCCAATTAGCGCCTAATGCAGGTCAAACATATTGCAGAATGCTCCAAAGGGATTCTGCGATACTTTCGATCGTCATTTAGCTACCATTTGTCATTAAGACCTTTGTTTTGTATATCTTGAGTGGCCGCTTAAGATAGGTATTACTGTACTTATTTGACAACCAAGTTTAATGCTAGAAGAAGCACTGTTATAGTTAGTCCTGTGAATGTCTTCATGACTATCTTTCTTACTTGCCTATGTGTGCGAAGGCAATGCTAGCACCTGATATCATTAGCTACACGTACATGTAATAACAATAAGTAACGACAAATTAGTCAGAGGAATACGAAAGATCATTATATAGCTCAATCGCGGATCCAGAGGGTTGTAGGGGACTCACTTGAAACCCCTTCCGACCGCCCAGCTTTAAATAGTCTATGAAAATGGGAAAAATATGGTGTCAATTAGACATTATTTTTAAATCAGCTCAGTAGTTATTGACAAGAATAGTTTTGAAAAGTTTCCCCCATATATATATACATACATATACAAAGTACTCCCGAGTACACCAGTTTTGTTTAACGGATTGCAATTATGTAACTGGTATTGGTTGAGGGCACATAATGACTATTATGCCAAAATCTGTATAAATCGCCCTGATATATTTAATGTTCTGTCGCTTGCGGTCATGTTTTTCAGACAGACCAGAATTAACCTAACATTTTAATAGAGGGTTATTCGAAGACAATGTGTCAGTTTACATTTAAATTCGCCCATAAGCTTTTGACAATATGCATTACGCCATAGAAAAAGCATCTAGCCAACCCCATGGTCGCTATGTTGTTGTTCAGAATGAACAGTTCATGTAGAGGGTCATTTGTGCCACTTTTTCAAAAAAGGCCCAGTATGTTTTAACAATATGACTTTTTATGACCTCGTTACAAATTCATATGAAACATTTGGTTGCGCACTAGCGGCAACGTAAAATAGTTTCAACATAGTTGATAGATCGTCACACAATGTTCATTTTAATAGAATTGTTTTCAAATTGGTCCAGTCGTGCTTGACAAGCATATCTTTGTATATAGGGAAACTGGCGCCACTGCCATGTTGGCCATCTTTTTTGAAGATCAGAATAATTTAAACAGTTTATTTACATGACGTTTAAAAACAAACGATCCGCTACCATGGCGACCAGAATCATGCATGCTATAGAACTGTTTCAACAACATTGAAAAGAGACCGCATAAGGATCATTCCTGGCAGGATAAGTGAATTCAACAATTGGTTTAGTAGGAAATAACGTTTGAGCCATTTGTTGATGGACGACGGCCAGTCAAAATAACATTGTGTGTTGTGCCCACGTAAGCTAAAAAGTAGGACTATATTTAACAAGGTAGTAATTTATTAGAACTTGTTTTATTATATGTTTTCGACCTCTGCATTTTTGTGGCTATTTTATTTCGTCCCATACATGAAGGTACGTGTAGCCTATGGCATATGATAGTTGCATATAACGGTCAAATCACCTTGTTTTGATTCAGGTTTCTACACAGACACACACACACACACACACACACACACACACACACACACACACTCTTGTCAGTCCTTCTGCATTTGTTGTACTTGTCTTATCTCATAATCACCATCGTGCCCTCATTGCAGGGCTATGCATGGCATCGATGTACAAGAATTATATAACTCCAATATCAATACCTGTATTACAGTAGATCTGTATCCCATAAATGTTATGCCTGAGGATCAAAAAGAAGCAAGATAAACTCAAAATTGCTATGTCTAGACATTTGTGCACAAAAGAGAAAATGTCATTGTTTTCTCATTGAACTCTTTATTGAAAGGCAGTTAACTTCGACGCCCAATAGAACAATCTGTCTGTAATCCACCACTCATGTCGGTTGCACAGATTAGCTATGGTTGCTTCTACACTAGATCGAATAATTTGAGCCACTGCTATACAAAATGTCAGGACATATGAGCCGCAACATGAGATTTCCAACAATGTGGTATGTGCGCCCAACAAAGTCTCAGACCAGCCTGCGCATACGCGCAGACTGATCAGAGCCATTGCTAGTCGTTTGAATATTCTATGAATATTAAGCTCCATGTACTGGCTGAACATCATTTGGAGTTCTAAGCTTAAATGAGGCTGCACAGGCTCATCTGAGTCTGCACTTGTCAAAATGCCACAATTGTTGGAAATCACATGTTGCGGCTCATATTACAAACACACGCCGTACACTATCCATTGGCAGCCAGAGAATGAGATATTAGCACTGTTCAGTCTGGTAAAACAACAATATGCATTTTACGCAAGCAATGAACAGAGGCAAAGTCACTGCATTTTAAAGGGAATGGGATGTCATTCCCTCTTAACACACACACACACACACACACACACACACACACACACACACACACACACACACACACACACACACACATCTGAGTGTCCAGCAGACACATCAGCCACGACACCAACCTAAGTTGGACTGACATTAATCGATGATGTTGATATTGCCCCTATGAATTCATACCAACCGCTACCATTCCACATCTTATCTTATGCTAACATTTCAGTTCAGATTTTTATTTATGCTGGCTCGACCATATCCAATAGCAGGAGAAAAATAAAGTATTTGAGAGGAATGATAAATTTGGTTAAAAATAAACAAACATCTATATGAATACAAATCATATCTCATCACTGAGACTTTAAAAGTCGTACAATGTACATCCTCGTGATACAATGCTAGTAACACATAACGAAACAGCTTATACCCTCTACAGTAATACATAGAGGATCTTACATGAGTGTTATTATATTGCATTTTATTGTTTGGTAAACGCTTAGTTAGTGAATCTAGATTCTATTTTTCCTAAAAAAAAACCCTTAGAAATCTGGTGTTTGGCATGAAAACATCAAGATTTAGTCATTATGGACACGACGCTATCATGAACTTGATTACATACGATTTATGTACATGTAAGTAAATAATTATGTAAGCTACAAGTGAATTAACGTGAATTAACGAGTTTTAATACTTGGTGTTATACCATTCCTATTCAAGACGTAATGTGATACTGTCTCATTGGAAGCACACACTGGGTTCTTAAACAACCGTTTCTTGGAGCTGCTTGAATGAATGCACTGTTGTTATGTTATATATTACTAGTACCAACCCAATGAAAACCTAGTTGTAGGCGCAAGCTTGGAGTCTCGTTTGTTTGATGTCTTGATCTGAGTAGGTAGGGAAATTATGTCATGATGCCTTTAATGATATAGACTTCTGTTTGTATAAGGTATCTCAAAAAAATTAAATAATGATTCCAATTGAATTAGTCTGAAACTGTTTTTGCTGTTAATGTACTATATCTTTCCCAAGATCAAGTACTTAGAGATTTATCCATTAGAGATGGAGTATGCAACTGTTATATCGTTATTGACTATAACGGAAACACAGTACATCGTGTTAATGACCCATTAAGACTAAAATTAACCTGATCAGCACCTATACTAGTCATATTTTAAACAATTTGTTGTACTGACCAAGTAATGTATAAGTTGCACATTAGAGTTTGATACTTGTCGCACATCTGAGTGACCTCTGCTCTAAAGAGCCTGTTATCAGCATGGTCTAGGCCTACGAGGTCTCGCATGTATTCATTTACGTTAATGAAGGTTCAGAACCCAACATTACTAAATCATGTCTGAAATGACGTAATAAGCGATATTTCGCATTGTCTCATGAGCTGTACTAATTATTGTGTCCTTGACCTTTTATATTGGAACTAGATGTGTCTACATGTATCTTAACCGCTCCTATACATTTGAAAACACCAACAACAAAAGCAACCCCAAAACACAACAACTCAGTATGTAATGTATAGTAGTATTACTTGTCCTATAATAAAGTTGAATGTTGGTATTTACATGTATATGCACTCTATGTTAATTTATCAGTCCAAATTCTAAAAGTTGGTCCAAAGTGATAATTTCATAGTAATTTCAACCTATTTTGTAGACAATTTCTATTACCGTAATGGTTCTATTTTGGAAAGCAATGAAAAATTCACTGAATATTGTACCTATACACTTATGCAATTGTATTATGAGCCATTAAGACGAAATTGGAAAATGACAGCTTTAAACTTTTGCAACTAAGAGGGTGATGGGGGACAAAACATCTCTTATGAATGCACGTAGCTGTTTAAAACATACAAGCAGAATACCGCTTAAGCCGGTGCTAGGGGGGGCATGAGAATTGTTGTACTTTTCATTAGTTCTAATAAACAAAATCAATAAAACCGAGTCTGTTGTTTTCTTGCATTGTAGGTTCTCTCTATTTCTGAAGGATCTGCCTGCTGCAGATTAAAGGTGGACACTAATGCCCAGATACGCCATCGTCCTTGGTCCAGTGATTGAGGCACTTAAGGGGGAAATATACCTAGATGCATTGGAAACTGATAGTCGTTCAAGGGCAATTGATTTAATATCTTATATTTTGCATTTCAGACGTATTTCCTAATTTCAATGTTTGTGCTACTGTGTGAAGAAAAAACACACTTATAAAGAGAAATTAATTAGCAACATAACTGATGTTTACATTTTGTTCCTATTTTTTGTATGTTAAGTTAGAAAAAACAATGTATGGTACTATTGAGGTGGTAATTACAGAAATTAAAAGTATACAAAAACAAACTAACTAGAAATGATGTAATAATTTTCGAGATATCTTTATTACATGTTTACAATGAACAATTTTGTATAGGACAATAACTCATAGAAATAAATAAATAACTTTTGTTAATTTTGTTTATTTTCACCAGGTAATCTACTCATTATTTTCTATAAGCTGACCAAGATTGAAACTCCTAGCTGTAATTACTTGACTACAAAATTCCATTATGCTCATTTAAAAGGGGGATAACTCCACAAATGGAGATACTTCAGACTACAAAAATACTTGTCAGTATTTTTGTTTTTTTGCATCTATGAAATTTAAAAACCCTTACTTGCTTTTTTCTGTATTGACAGACACACGGATGCACGGACAAGCCAAAAGCAATATGCCCCTTCAACTTTTTCAAAGTTGGGGGCATAACTATGTACAGTAATTTCGAGATGGAAATTATAGAAATAAGTCCCTGATTAGACTACACGTATTTGAAGTTTAATTATTTGCTTAGCTGATCACAAATATGATATTGATTAATTGAAATCAAATATGTTCTTAAAAGGGTTGGCTTCAAGTTGGCATTTCCAACTATTTGGTAGATTAGCAAAGTCCCTGATTAGACTGCAGTTAATTGAAGTCTTATAGCCAGTAAATCTTGCTTGTAAATATAACTTCTTAGAGGGGAATTCAAAAAATTAAAAGCTGAACAAACCTTAGGTATGAAAAGATATAATTTGATGCTAAATAAATTATTTGCTTGTTTTTTACAAGTTTAAAGGTAAGACTTTATTTCATTTCACATGTCTTGTCCATATCCAGTAAGTCAGGTACAGATTTCCCCTTGGGAGCCCGTTATCTATAAAACCTATTGACACCTCTATCAGAAGCAGTGAGCTTTGCGTACTATTATGTAACACAATAATAGCTTCAAATAGACAGGCACGAAACAATGCCTTTAATTGCATGGATTACATTTGCCTTATTCTACGCTATTGTTATTAGCATATGACTTTGATATATATTTCTGGCTCATTTTTGTCTGGAAAAGAGGAATTAACGAATGCATGAGCGAATCAGTGAGCTCGTTAGATCGAACTTATTTTGTATATAGAGGATCTACATGCGTGTTCATTTTAACAAGTTGAGGAGAAGTGATAAAATACGAAGCTTTGTTGGTGTTTAAGTCTACATCTTCTATCTGTATATGATTACGCAGTACTCTATCAAAACTATTAATTTAGTCAAATGACCCATAATTATTATGTGATTCTTAACCAATTATTTTAATTATCAAGTTTTATGTAAAGTAGATGAAAATATTATAAAGCAAACTACTCTATTGACAATTTAGCGCTGATTGACGCATGCAGACACGAATAGAGGATGAATTGGTAGTCTCCCAACGTACATGTAAGTTATGCATATGGTTTCACCATGCTGAATCAAATTATATCAATAAATTCATAGTGCAATTCTAAGTTAGCTTTATTGTACAATTTTATGAGACTGTTTATACAAGCATCCCCTCTTGTAGGAGGGACGAGTCGGAGACGAGTTTCCCGCTACAAGAGGGAATATTTGTTTATTCACGAGTATTTGTACAATTAAAATCTTGTATCATGACCAATAAAACAATCACTTTTTAATGTATTCATTAGATATTCAAGTCACTTATAAGTTCCATCCTTGACATGGTCTTTTGGGAATTATTAAACAGCTTAGATCAAAGGAAATGTGGCGAAGTCATGATACAACACAAATAAAAGGACATTGCCATATTGTTAATTGATGAAATGTACGCATCATATCTTGAGCAGAGTTTGAAAACAAATTACAGATAGAGAGCGCAAACTAAGCGCTGACAGACAGGCATACGAACATAAAGACGGACACACACTTAAGCTCAATTGTGCTTGAAAGTTGAATCATGAGCTATGCGTATACATGTTGGATTTTTTCCTGAATGGTGCTCTACGAGGGGCGTTCATTTAATTGTGGCACTGAGGTTATGCCAGGTTCATTAGGAGACTTACGCATAATATATTTATTTCAACGGGTTGGTGTGTTTTCCTTTGATAGAAATTCAGTTTTTAGTCGAAAATTCCAGGCAGATTGTTGTTTTTTTTTTCAGAAAAGTAAGCAGAAAAAAAGTCACAGGGACTCATTTTTAAGGCATGTTTTTATTGAACTTACATGTACTTTCTAGAACTTTTGGCACTAAAACTAAAACTTGACCATTGGGCTTATCAGAATTTAAACATAAGGCATATGAAACATGTTCCCGCCATTTTTGTTATTTTATGATGACAGGTCTAGCCCGGTCTTGGCTTAAATTCATACATTCAGGTTCCATCGACTATTAGTAGTTCGAATATTCTAGATTTATCAACATTGTGCCCCTTTTTAAAAAAAATAATGAGCATTTTCACACGAGTAGCCTTTTTTCGTTAATCAAACGATGGGAGTACATCGAGCACAAACCTTTCTAAGTTTTAACTATTGACTCAAAATCGTATGAGCTGACCCCGCTGAGATGCCAACACTATGAGCAATATTTTTCTACCATAGCGTTGACGTCTCGTGTAAACAGGCCTGTCACAGCAGCAATATTAGCATTGGTAATAACATTTTAGGCTGACCAGAACAAGATCCACCTTTTAGCTTAGTGAAACTATCTTAAAATTTCTTTTGCCACCCAAAAAATATTTTTTGGACACTGCTTGTGTTCTATGTATATGACATAATTCATTGTATGTCTGTAAACCTGACATGGTCAGAATAACATGACCTTTAATATAGGCACTTATTTCAAAACGTGCCTGAGTTTTCATTAAACCAACTTTATTACAGCCAGTGTATTACGACTGCGCCTGTTTTGACTCCCAATAACTTTTGATAGAGTGAACGGATTCAAACACAATTTCGTTCCATTATTCAAAACATCCCCCCCCCCCCCCTGTGATATAACCGCAATTTTAACGAGTTCCGTACAGCTGAGTGGTAAGGAGGCATATTCAGTGCCAATCTTTAAACTAACGCTCTCGTCGAGTTGGTCTTAAAAAGTATGTGAGTATAATCAGGAAATAGCACAATGACACACTGCAGACCAGCCCCTGTCACCATAAGGAATATTACTAACAAACACAAGCCATCAGGTAGACAATCAAAGCCAAGCAACCAGCTCTCTCTTCTTACATTTGCTTTTTGGACATTTAATCATGTTTTCTTGAACATGGTGTTAACTCTGGTGTTCTTAAACTGTTCGAAAATCTGATCTGAACTTGGCTATGTGCAGCAATTTTCATGAGCATGGTGTAGCATCTGGTTTTCTTCTGTAACCAACTTAAGAGAGCAATTAAAGCGAGCCATCAACACTATTGTAGATTCCTTTCATATCAAACATATCAATGTAAAGCATTGCCGTCATTTATAATCAAATTCGTGGCTCAACTGGAGAGAGGATTATATACACACTTTGTATGAAATGTCATGTAACCATGTTTGTGCGTCGTTTCAGTCAAGCATCTACCATGAAAAAGCCATATAATTGAGTTGTAAAACCTCATAGGCTGGATGACTATGTGGAAACAAGGACGAGACAAATTGAGTCAGTGCATGCGATTTCCAACAATGTTGTATGTGCGACCAGCAAAGCCTCAGACCAGCCTGCGCATACGCCCAGTCTGATCAGAGCCTTTGCTAGTCGCTTGGGCATTCTTTGATTATAAAGCTTCTGACTGAAAACCATTTGGAGTTTTTAAGCTTGAAAGGAGGCTGCGGAGGCTCGTCCGAGTCTACACTTGTTAAAACCTCAAATTGTTGGAAATCTCATGCCGCGGCTCAATTGATAGAAACCTGAGGGTTGTTGGTTCAATTTCCACGTACAATGTATTTCTAAAGCTAATATTATTTAGTAGTTCAAGGTTTTGTGTTCTTGTACTGTTACTGATCTGAAAATCTGTTCTAAAATATACTTCCCTTCGGGGTATTTCTTGTCAAGCTTTTAAGCAATGAAAAATCTTTTGTTGAATTGTTGTGACATATTTTGTGGGGGAGACTGGTCATGTTAATATATCTTCCTCTTATATGGCATTTTATTCTTGCAGAAAATTAAGTTGTGGTGCTGAATTTTTTTTTATTTTGGTTCATTTAACACCTATTCAATTTATAGAGGCGATGCAGAACTCTGTGTGGGCGACTGAATATGATTTGTCTTTGGGCAATATTGCAGTTGTTCTGGCTTCAAAACCTAATAAGACGCCTCTTTTTGAAGAAGTGATTAAGGGTCTGTTAGACTAACATTACCAAATGTGAAGTTACCTCAGCTTAATTTGATTCCGGCAAACTTGCAGTAACTAACTTAAAATTACAATTGGTAGAAAAAAGGCGTGTGTCCGAATTAATTCCATCATTTTCTTTTACAAATATACCCTTTAGAAACACTTCAATAATCTAATGGTAATTAGGCTCGCATCTTTTAACGTACAAAAATTATATGATCAGGAAATACCACAATCACAAACTGCAGACTAACCTCCGACCAGCATTAAATATATGAAGAAAATAGGGAACTTGATTGTTGCGGATGTTAAGGTTTAATAAACAAATATCTATAAAAAAACAAAAAATAGGTATTATTGATATAAACTAAGTAGTGAGCATAGCACTGGATTTTATGTAAAAGGTCATCCTTTGACGACAGCAGTTTGTCCCAGGGCTACTGGCTGCATATAATATGTGTTGACACACTTAAATCCCTTAGATTACAGCTCAACGTACATGTAGTTATAAATTCTCAACATCCATTATGTTGTGTGGCAAATAAATATTACAGTCAAGATAAATCATACATTGTAACGCATTATTATTCCCATGACAAGGCTGAGGGGATAAAGGTACTAATGGTATCGCTGGTAATAACACAGGGTCCGTCGAAGGTTCGTGACAATGAAACAGTATTCCAGTATAAGTACAGGGCCCTGGGACACATTTCACACCATAAATATAGCACTATAACAGTTGTAGATAACAAGTTAAGTGAACACTAATGATAACAACACTATGCATGCCAATATGTCTAAATCTATACAGTCAAAACCATGAAGCAAAATTATACGTCCAAGGACCATAATTTGCCCTCATCATGAGAAAACCTGTCCTCGGAGGGTTGCGAACAATAAAGGCGCAAACCAGCCTGCGCATCCGCGCAGTCTGATCAGCGCCTTTGTTATTAGCTTTTTGAAAAGTATCATATCTTAGCTTGCTACAAATGAAATTTCATTTTTCTAGCTATTCTCTATAGCTGTGGAGACTGTTTGAATATCGCTTTATTGGAAACCCCGAAGACAGGTTTTCTCACAACGCGGCCCATATATGCCAATTTCTTTTTTAAGACAGGCATTTTTGTTGGGCCATATAATTATTGAAGATTCAAAATATACATATAAGAAATAAACGTCGCCTTCTGACGATCATGCTGTTTAGCATCTAGGCTAAATACAAATGATTTACCCGCTCTCTGTACTGCATTGCCTCATAATCGAGTCAAAGAACTGATTTAATTGAACAAACTTTTGATAGACAGGACCCGCTTTACTTGACTTATAATGAAAACCCCGCGTTTTCAGGTCAAAACAACCATTATGGCAACAAACATAATTCGTAGTCATGTCAGAATGTTTAAATATGACGTTTTCCATTATCTTTTGGACGATACATTCATTAGAATTTTGTCTATTTTTATGTATCCAATTGGTACAACCTATGCACCTCTGTTTTGAAATGAGGGAGGCATTGTGTTGTCTCTTTCGGAAAATAATTAAGCAGCGTTCAGCAATACTTCCAGATGTCCAGATGACTATCTGAATATTGATAATCCTTATTTTGAACAGCTTCTTTGTTTTAACGTTTTTAAAACTTTGTCGAGGTTTTTTAGATTCCACTGGAATTCCCAAGTTAATTAATTATAATAATTTTGGGTACTACTCCTGCCAGTTTGAGTAAGAAAGCATCCAACAACTTTTAGTGAAATTTGACGCTAACCGCAAAACATATAAAAGTAAGAAAGAGGGCAAATACCTTGTTTGACGCCATCTTTAATAAGTAGTATTGAGTTTGTAGCTTAACTATCGTACATTTAAAAGTCTGGTAGTAGCACAGCAAACAGTTAAGCGACAGTCACTACAGAAAAAGCAACATTTAAAACGGCGTCTATTTCGACGTTAAGAATATATAACTTCAATATTATACAGTGAGCCACTTTAGTTACGCACCACTTATAAAATGTTAATTTCTCGGAAACGAAATGTCATATTTATTTTCTGAGACTACCAGCGTAAAGCGCTTTTATATTTGCAGTTATATAAGAAACAAATAAGAAAATAGATCTTGAAGGGCACGACCCTCAAAACACCATTTCACATGGCATTATTTCGAATGAAACTTAGATCACATTGCACTTTTCAGGGTCGAATTTCTGCTATATCAGAGATAAGAGCTGATTTATTCTTGGCAATATCTAAGACTGGAATGTGCTTGTTTGATAACTTTATCTTTTTAAGCCTTTTACTATTTTGGTTCCCTGCTGGCCAAGGTTGGAAAGAAGTTAATTTTAGTATTGTTTTATAGTTAGATAAAATTTTGTAAGATTCTGAGTAAACTAATTATCAAAACACTTATTTTATAATTTCATTTAAAACAACCATGCATCTGCTATTTATTTTCGTAAAAATACATGTAATGGATTTATTGGCGGCATGGTCTTGACGTTAGTGATGACGTCACTACTACCAAGGCTATTAAACGTGTCACTGATAAGATGTTTTAGTGTTTTGATACTTCTCTGTCGACACGTGACTCATAACAGAACAATTTGCGAAATAAAACATGTTTGATTATTGTAATTGACGTTAATATGACGTCAAAACGAGCATTTCTTCAAAAAGTAACAGTGTTACTAAATTCAACGGCCGGAAAAGTAGTTTTACTTGAATAGAATATTTATTTTTGGTGTTTTTCTGAAAATCGATCATCATGGATAATGCCTTGCGTAAAACGCAACTAGAAAATATTGAGGTTCAGGCTGCACGTGCATTTTTTTGTCAAAATTGCCTTTGACGTAGCAGAGCGATTCGCATGAGCGAATTCAATATTTTCTTGACGTCATGAAACAGATAAAATGTCAAAACATAAATTATCACAGAGAATGTTCTATTCCAGCATTTTTGTCAAAAATGTGGGTCCTGAAAAAGTGGTGCGTAACTAAAGTGGCTCACCGTACATTGATCATGATTGAAAACGTAAGTAAAATGGTTTTATTTGACAAATGAGCGGGAACATATACAATGTAGATTAAATAGTGTACGCTATACCAGACGAACACTTTACATAAAAGCTTCGACGTCATACTGTTGACGTAACAGTAATTTTTGCATACAACGTGTGTAAGAGTTATAATTTAAAAACAATAAATTAATATCATTGGGTTGGAGGTTTTGGGTGAATACTGTTTCTATTCTAGTGTTGTACTTCTATGACGTCAAAACGACGTAATTTTGCGCTCAAATTATGTTAAGCGTTTTTCTCACGATTGTCAGTATAATGCCGTTGTTTTAGCCAAAGTAAGATCATTCACGCTGCATTAAACGTTTTAGAGGGATATTACGTATAACTAACAATTTTGGCGTTTTCAGACATCAAACTATCGTTTTCCGTCACCAATTATACATGTACATACACCTAACTAAAATAAGCAAACTGAGCTTTGCAAAATACCATCTTAGTTCATTTGTTAAAAATCAGCTAGAGTACTTGAAAATGTAGTCGACTATGGAACAAAAATCAAAAAACTATCGCTGACAAAGTGTGGCATGATAATTGCGATATTAGAATATAATTTGATTTCTGCCTACGTTGATTTGAACTAATGTTTTCTGAACAGTCTGGCTTGGCGATGCCTACAGCTACGAACTTTAACTCAGTAATTTTAGCTGTCTGGTGACAATAATGACGGTAATGATTGTCAGCCGCTATAGCTACCTTGTTACTCTAATTTGCTTAATCTACACAAAATAAAATGAATAAAAACGTACTATCTATCAGACATAGCAGACTGTAAGCTGGAAAAGGTTAGCAGACATATCCTATCTTAACGAGCAGTTCAAGCTGCGTCGGATAAAATATGTTTGCATTCCGTTAGCCTACAAAAACCTGTTACGTATGTTACTAAACGCAGAAAAAACAGTTGAAGGTTATTAAAATGTTTAGATTGTTTTCTATTCGAGATTTCACCAAGCTTATTTTTGTATCTTATAAAATGAAAAAAAAAAGTAACCAATGCTTATTAGATACACCTGCAAAGTAAGGGTTGGTGAAAAAAATATTTTTTGCAAGTTATAATTCAAACCAGCAGACCTTAGTTTTAAAAACCAGGTTTCGGTAGAGTCTTTGCAAGCGATCTTTAAGATAACAATCTGCAACACTTGGTTTAAATGCACATTAAATGCACAGAAAATATTGCACATGAAAGTTCTTTGAACATAATTATATCAAAGCTTATACCAGAAAAAATCTAACTTCTCATTGTTGTCATTTTGTAAAACAATTTTGTTTTGTGCACACCAACTACTTCATGTATATATGCTCAGTATGTCTACAGAAGTTGATAAAGTATTGGATAATACATCAAAAGATGTGTAGGAGTTGATTGGCCTATGAAGACATGGCCAATGCATATATGCCTTTTTGTAAGATGATATTACCCCGGCATCCAATTTAGGTTACCTTGCACCCCCAGGACAATTTTTTATGGGTGCCAAATTGTTTAATGGGACCCCCTTGATGGGAAACGAAGGTGTCCTCATGGTTCCATGGTCAAATATGCAACGTACCATATTTGCATAATTTGCATATTCATAATTATTAATAAAAACGCTAAAAAATAAGGAAAAATCAATACAAATATAAATAGGCTGATTTCATCCCAAAATGTCATTGTTGCATGTTTTAATATAATAAAAGTTACAATTGGACAGGTCCAATTATCCAGAGGTTCTATATGAATATTATCTCATTTGAATATTCATGAAAATGCGTAAAAACTCTAAAAAAGGAGGGAAAATCACGTAAAAACTATAAGCCTAGGGGAGGGGTTAAGGTACGATCTATCCTGCACTCCTAGGGCATTTTAAATTCATGCCAAATTGTTCAGTGGGACCCTCAGAATGTGTAAAGAAGTTCTCTTCAAAAGAAATTTGATATGGGCTACGAGAACACGCACGATTTCCATGGCAACCTCTAATATGATTCTCGAGATTGGAGGGTAGGCCTACAAATTCAATCATATCTCGGGTTATACTTATCCCAGAGCACTAAAATTGGTGTCAAATTAAAGCTTAGACACATGTCTTTTTTTCTGTGGTCAGATTTGTAAATAATCTAATTTGCATATTTATGAATATTACTGAAAACCTACAAAAATGAAGTAAAATCATAAAAAAAACACAAATGAACATATTTCAGCACAAAAACCTTATCAAACCACCATTGTTACCATTTTTTTTATATCCTCAGTGATTCAATTTGTTATGTTTATTCATCCAGTGGTCCTATATGAAAATTATCCCATTTGCATATTCATGAATATTAATTGAAACTTTTGTAATGAAAGAAAAAAACTTAGAAAAATTAAGGAATGTTCATATAAAATGATAAATATTTCACCTACAATGTGTTCCAGTGTATCGAATCTAGTGCCAATTCAATGCTTAGACATTGTACTTTTACCATAAGGTATGATATGAAAAAATATTTATCATGAATATTCGTGAATTTTAATGAAAACAGAAGAAATGATTGAAAAATTGCGGAAAAATCAAGGGGGTGCACTTTCAAAATTACTCATATCTCAGTAGTTAAGTGCCTAATAGTGCTAAGCGTGATCTTAAGTCAATGCATAGACACAAAATGTTTACCAAAATGATCCAATTTATAACACATCAAATTTAAATTCTCATGAATGTTGATGAAAACATGAGAAATTAGAGAAAAATTCAGGAAAATTAATGGGGTATACCTACAAAGTGATTCATATCTTAGCTTTCAATTGCCCAATAGTAGCAAGCTTGGTACCATATCAAACAACATAGTCCTAAGTGATTTTGAGTAAAAGAAAAGAGGTATAAGATTTATTTTATAGTAGCTGAGATATGAGTAATTTTGTATGTACACTGCTATCAATTTGTATACATTTTTTCTTGTATTTTCAAAGTTTTTATTAATATTGACGTTAAACAAATTAGTTAATTCTTATATCTTCCAACCAGATAAAGCTGTTATGCATAGACTTTTAATTAAGTATATTGTTTGCTACTCTAGGGCAATTAGCAGCTTAGATATTGGTAATTTTGTAGGTGTACCCCATTCATTTTTCAGCAATTTTTCTCTTTATTCTAATGTTTATATTAATTTTTATGAATATGTAAATGTGACAACTGGCATATATTACCATTGAGATAATGGGCTGTATCATAGCAATAAGTTGGCACCTTGTTTGCTACATAAGGGCTATAAGCTGCTGAGATATGAGTAATTTTGTAGGTATATCCCCCTCATTTTTGAGCATTTTTCTCGAAATGCTCATGGTTTCATCAATATTCATGAATATTATAATATGACTATTTTAAAATTTGATAATTTGTTAAACATACTATTGTTTAAGCATTAGTTTAAAACCAATTTTTGTACTTGAGGGCACTTAGCAATTGCGATATTGTTAGATTTGTAAGTACCCCCCCCCTTGATTTTTCCGCGATTTTTCATTTATTTCTTCTGTTTTAATTAAAATTCATAATTATTTATGTGAACTATTTTTCAAAGCTGAACTTAAGGTAAAAGTATTATTTCTAAGCATTGATTTGGTACCAAGTTTGATACACTAGGGCGCATAGCAGCTGAGATTTTTGTATTTTTATACGTACACCACTTAATTTTTCTGAGATTTTATCTCTCATTTTTAAAGTATTCATTAATATTCATGAATATGGATATTAGATAATTTGCACATCTAACTACCAAATTAAACTGCTATGTCCAGGAATACGCTTATAGTGCTGCAGCAGAGGTCACCAAAAGTGACATGTACCCATACCCGAAGGGTAACAAGTAGCATCATACATCATTTTAAAGCTTAGAGTGTGCTGAGTTCAGAACTGCATGATGCCACTTGTAGAATTTTGTGCGAAAAAAATTACGGCCCTTTAAACCTGGGTACCGTCATCTTAGCTCAGAAAAGAATGATGATTTCTTTTTATGACAAGAAACATACATAGTGTATAAAATGCTTGTTATTAGGTTGTATATGACCCAATAGTTAATATTAATTTTGTTTGAATTTGATATGCTACTTACACACATTGACAACTATAATTAAAAGGTCATTGAGTGCAAAAGTCGCGAAAACCAATGATTTTTACAAATAGTCACATGTATTGCATTTGATCTACATGTACATTTTAAAATCATAAAAATGAACTTTTTCCTGCAATATAAAGTAAATATGAATGCATTTAATGTAGCAATTAATCCAATTATAATGTCTCCGCAATAGATTATAGCAGTTATAATACAACTCTGAAGGGAAGGCAAACGTGCAAAAATGTACTTGCTCATATTTTTACATCTGCATATTTTGATATGGACCGGTTTATTAATGAAAGCTTTAGAAATCACTTGGTCTAAACCTATGTATATGCAATATATCTTTCCAGGTGGAGGTGGAATGCACCTTCTCATAGCAGGTTTTGCTAGCAGCGGATACCTTTATGGTGAGGCGGGACTCAGAGAACTGTCATTTGAGTTTGTCTGCAGTTTGTGATTGTGGTATTTCCTTATCATACTCACTTACTATTTTTGATGTCTCTGCTGTTGGCAGTGTAAAACAAAACATGTCTAGAAAAGAGTGTGACAAAGCTTTACGAGCTTTGTCAAGAGGCTGATATAATGCTTTGCCTCTTCCTCACCGTGCTGTGGGTTGGTCTGCAATGTGTGATTGTGGCAGTTCCTGGTTGTACGCACTTACTTTTTAAACTAAAATTTTCTATACAGTTCTTGAAAGTGGTGCAGCAAGAACAACAGAACTTTCTCTGATGATGTCCATTGTCATTTGCATGAGTTCTAAGAGAATTCTTGAAAATGAATTAGACACAAAAATGGACAGATAATTTTAATTAATTAATACTATCTGGTCGTTTTACCTGCTATCAGAGTTCAGGTATAAGGGAATATCTATTTCTCCAACATTTTTACTTTTGGCATGACTCGCTGGAGATGGTAATGCTTCCTTTTAAACTTTTCCTCTACCCAACTAGGTTTTGTCTTTGAGATGTGTATCAGTTTGCAAAGGCCGAACTGTTCCCTCTGATGTTTACAAGCAACATATATGTATATCATATCAAATCCTTCAAATGCAGTACATTTAGTGATTTCCATGAAGGCTTATGTACTGTAAAACTATCAGAGGGCAAGTTCAAGTCTGCCTGAATTCACTATGTGGTCTAAGCAACAGAATACAAAGTTTTTATAGGACCTAAAGAATTCATTGGACTAACTCTAAAAGGCAAGGCACTGACTAGGTCACGTGGTTCCTGAGCCAAGCATGTGACCGCAAAGTACCCAATGTTGTTTCACAGCTATGTATGTCGAAGTGCATGTACAGTGAAACCAAACCAGAGTAAACCTTCACATCATTCTGATACAAAAGCACTAATATGATTCTGTTGTAAAATAATTTAGATGTTTGACAGTTGATTCAATGATCCCCCTTTGACCCCACAGAGGTCACACCTCACACTTCTAACGAATAATGCAACATGCGTTATATCATCCAGGCTTGCTAGGTGCCTTAGTCACAGGACGTGAGAAAATCATTCATAAAGGACAAGACAAACCTCAGAAGATGTTCTATGATACCCCTAAAAAAGCCAACAATAAGACACTGGCAGACATACCAAAGACAGTAAAACTCAATGACAGCAGTATAGTCATGAATGATTATGTGATGGCTCTGTGTTTGTAAGCAGCTTGCTCTTTCAGAGAGGTACCCTGTCATTTGAGAATGCGCAAGGACTCTTTAAATATTTTCAATAACTATGGCTCAAATCAATGACTGCATGTATCATATCAGATTCCATCCATTAACTCAAAAGCATATCTGAAGGCAAAGTAGCGCATGTATTGAGAAACCAGAATGCATTATCTTGGATGCTACAGCTTTGATAAAGCTGCTTCTAATACTGTCTAAACGGCTAAAGTACTATCTGTAGCCATAGTTGAACAGTTCAGTGGCTACTTACTTTAAGCCAGTTGCATCTATCTGTCCTTTTCACAGATACACATTGTCTTTGACATGTATAGGGAGAATAGTTTGAATACGCTTGTATGCCAGAAAAGAGGCAACGCCACAATGGGACATAAATTGCTTCTACAAGCAGACATGAAAGTACTCAAAGAATAGAAGAAATTATTATCTGGAGGCAAAACAAAGGACAAACTTGCATCTTATTATACACCGACTTCATAATAGAAACGTATTAAAACCAGTTGAACAGAAACATTCAATCTTCATCAGTGGTGGACTAAAGGACAGAGCAATCAAAGTGACCGAAAACGAGCATATGGACATCTCAGAGCTACGGGAGGAAGCAAATACAAGGCTATTTGCATGCTTCAAATGCTGCAAAATTTCCCAGTACAGATTTTCTTTTTCTTATTGTAACTTCCTCATCATAGATAAAAAAAAAAGAAGCTACAAATGAGATCTTTCTCACATGTCGAATTGGCATATGATGTTGCTATGAGACGTAATATCCCTGCTAGCATCTTATTCACCAGTCTTACAAAGGAACAACAACCAATACTGATCATAAAATACTGTCTGGCTGGATGTGATATAGGCAGTGCTTTCTTCGGGATTGGTAAGAAGTCTGTTTTCAAACGCATGATACAAGGTACGTGCACTTAAATTTCAGGGACTATAAGATCTTGGCCATGGGCCTTTATCAAACTGTCAAAAGTTTACTTGCACTCAGTTTGTTGGAGCAATATATGAAAAACTAGACTCCACATCCCTAAACGATGTAAGCTACGCAGAGGCAGCAACAAAAGCCCTATCGACAGATTACAGTTTCCATTTGCATATTCCACATTCTACAAGCCCAACCCACAAAATGATTATAGATATAAGATAGTTGATTACACTAATGACACACATACTGTATGCGTCCTACTATGATAAACCATTCAACAGGCTACAGCTGCCCCAAAGCTTTTAATTGACCTTACATGCAATTGCGAGAACAGTATCTGTGATGATAACTGTACATCATACATCTTTTCACAATGAACCATGTGCACTAACCTAACCTACAAATGCAGAACAGCAGCTCCATGAAAACAACACGTTTTTGTATGTTATCCATGCAAAACACAAGTGATTCTGAATAGAAAATGCCATGTGCTTTAATATCACTCTTTGACAGATGGTAAGATAAATATACTACTTAATTACAAAGCATTTTAGACCAATTTGACTGTAAATGTCTGGGTGAGGACTCATTTTCACGGTCTATAGGAATTCCATGCGCGGATCCAGGAATTTTCGTCGGGGGGGGGGGGGGGAGTCCAGGTCAGTCTGACAAAAAAAAGCTCTGACAGCGTTTTTTTTTTTTTTTTTTAGTCCTCAGCTTATTTTACAGAAGTCAAATGGTCAATTTCAAAGTAATCTATCATTTTTCAAGGTTCCAGAGGGGTTCCAACATTTTCCAGGGGGGTCCAACTTTTTCCAGGGGGGGGGGGGTCCAATTGCTTATTCCCTATAGAAACCCATATAACTTGTGATTTTCCAGGTGGGGTCCGGACCCCCTGTCCCCCCTCTGGATCCGCACTTGAATTCCCCTTTGTCTTAAACAAGTAATGGTGTCTCACATACATGCTAGTCATTTAAGAGTATGGCAAACACAGCTGAGCAATGTAGCTTCATCCTGTTTTGATATTGATAATACGTTATACTAAACCAACATACATTAATTCTGTGGGAACGCTGTGTCACACATGCTAGGGTAAAGTCATATATATGTCTCTCACAGCCAAAATACGGTAATGTAAAAAGAAGGTAAAAGTCACAAAGCAAGCTTGAAGAGAATGCCAAGGACAATTACTATTCAGCGTTTGGCACTCTCAACTATCACTGCTGCAGAGAACTCACTTTAATGTAATTTTTTGACGGACGGACGTCAATTTATATCAAAGTCACTGGAGCAAAAAAAGTAGGTCAAGGTCAGCAAGGCCCACTGTATACTCAAAGAATATGCCTAGGACAGTTACTGTGCAATGTTTAATAACAGTTATCATTACTGCAGAGAAACTCACTTTAATGTAAATTGTTGATGAAAGGATGGACTGACGCGAATTTGAACTCCTATGTAACACCCTGTTTAAAAAAGCCACACCCTGCTACAAGCAAGTGTGACAAAAATAATAAAATAGTATAGATTAAATATTTACAATTTCTAACAGTAAATTTTCTTACAAAATTGGACAGTATTACATGCAGTTGCATCCAGATTAAAGTTATCTCAATGTCATAGGTTTTCGTGACTTTTGTACTCAATGACCTCATAAAATGTTGAAATCCGGACTGCATATATTGTCATTTAATATCTATTATTATATTTATTCATTTTCACTCCACAATTTACAAGAAATTTTTTTTATGTGCATATATGAGGATAATACCTGCTTGGGAAGCCCACAGTAAGCGAATACTAACAATTTAGGGTGTATACTTTTGAAGGGCCGTAAAAAATTTCGCACAAAATTTTGGAAATGGCATCATGCAGTTTTGAAATGAGCAGACTCTTAGCTTTAATTTGGTATATAGTAGTGCTTGATACCCTGCTGGTATGGGTACCTCTAAAATTAGGCTACTTTTTGCCACATTGCTGCAGCACTATTAGTATCATGTTTAGTAATCTAGGATGAGATGTTGTTAAGATATGGGTATTTTTGTACGTATACCCTCATTGTTTACAGTTTGCATAATGGGTTAACATGGAAACCATGAAAATTCAAAAACCCAACGAACATTTATTTTTGAGGACAATATTTTTTTGCATTAAAGTGGTCCTATTGGACAAATTTACGCCCATAATGAAATGTCCTATGTGTTCAATTTAGGTCTGATTACCCTGTTGAATACAATAGTTTACCCATGGTTTTTTCCCTAATTTTTAAGATTTCATTAATATTCATGAATATGCAAATGAGATAATTTTCATCTAGGACCACTGGATGAAAGAACTTATCAAATTGAATCATTGAGGATATAAAAAAACTGGCAATAATGGTGGTTCGATGATGTTTTTGTGCTGAAATATGTTCATTTATGTTTTTTATGATTTTACTTCATTTTTGTAGGTTTTCATTAATATTCATAAATAAGCAAATTAGATTATTTACAAATCTGACAATAGGAAGAAAGACATGTGTCAAAGGTTTAATTTGACTTCAATTTTAGTGTTCTAGGATAAGTAGAACCCTAGATATGATTGAATTTGTAGGCCTGCCCCCCAAATCTCGAGAATCATATAAGAGGTTGCCATGGAAACCATGCATTTTACGTAGCCCATACCAAATTTCCTTTGAGGAGAACTTCGTTTAACATTCTGAGGGTCTCACTGAACTATTTGGCATGAATTTAAAAGGCCCTAGGAGTGCAGGATAGATCGTACCTTAACCCCTCCCCTAGGCGTATAGTTTTACGTGATTTTCCCTCATTATTTAAAGTTTTCATGCATTTTCATGAATATTCAAATGAGATAATATACATATAGGACCACTGGATGATTGGACCTGTCCAATTGTAACATTGATTATATTAAAACATGCAACAATGACAATATTGGGATGAATTCAGCCTATTTATATTTGTATTGATTTTCCTTATTTTTTAGTGTTCTTATTAATATTCATGAATATGCAAATTATGCAAATATGGTACGTTGCATATTTGACCAAGGAATGATAAACCTATGTCTTAGCTTTATTTTAGTACAAATTTTAGTAATCTACGACTAAAAGCAGCTGAGATATTATTGATCTTGTACGTATACCCCCATTCGTGAACTACATTTTTAATGTTTTCATAAATATTTATGAATATGCAAATATGCATATAAAACAAGGTGATAATAGGCCTATGTCTAAGCTTTATTTGGTATTAAGTTTAGTAGTCTAGGATAAGTAACAGCTGAGATATGAGTAATTTTGTAGGCAGATCCCCCTTCTCAAATTCGCTATGGGTTGCCATAGAAACCATGCAATTGCACATAGCCCAATCCAAAATGTTTCTGAGGACACCTTCGTTTTCCATCCAGAGGGACCCAATAAACAATTTGGCACCCATGAATAATTGTCCTGGGGGGATGCAAGGTAACCTAAATTGGATGCCGGGGTATATTGCTTTTGCGTCAACTCCTTCATGCATATGCTGAAGTATGTCTACATTATGTAGGTAAAGTATTATATTAATTCATCAAAAGCGGTGGTAGTATTTGATCGGTCTTAGACACATTATGAAGACACTGTCAATTTACACTGTATATATAAAGGCCATAGTAAGGAAAAACTGTCTAAGTTCTCATAGCTATCTTTTTTTTTTTCAAAACTTATAGTTTTCCCACCAAACTCCTTCATGCATATCATCAATATGTCTACATTGTGTAGGTAAAGTATTGAATTAATTCATCAACAGCTGTGGTGCAAGTTGATTGGTCCATAAAGGCGCTATCTAAATCCATATTACGGGAAAAATGTCTATGTTCTCATAGCTGTCATTTTGTTTAAAAATATATTTCTCAAACAAATCCCCTTCATGCATATCTTAACTATGCCTGCATTGTGTAGATAAAGTATTGGGTTAATTCAGCAAAACCTGTGGGCGAAGTTGATCGGCCCATATGGGCACTATTTATGCATATACAAAAAACATATTAGGCCTAGAGAAAAACTGTCTAAGTTCCCATTGCTGTCATTGTGTGTAAAAATGTCTGAACCGACCTCCTTAATGCACATGTCCAATGTGTCTACATTGTGAAAGCAAAGTATCAAATCGCTACATAAAAAGCTGTGGTAGTTGATCGGCCCATGAAGGCTCTATCAACCCATAAGCATAAACCCTATATGGAAAATGAAAAAGTTCTCATAGTTGTCATTCTGTTAAAACTATTTTTTTCTGAACTAAACTTTTTCATGCTTATATTCAATGTGTCTACATTGTGAAGGCAAAGTGTCGAATTGCTCCATCAAAAGCTGTGGTAGAAGTTGATAGGCCCGTGTATGCATTATCATAGCATAAGCATAAACCCTATAAAAGCCATTTAGAATAACAAAGGGAACCAAAAATAGTAATTTAGTTTGATCAGGAAATACCACAATCACAAACTGCAGACAAACCCACGGCATCCCGAGGAAGAGCCACACTCCAATCACGAGAGACCAGGAAGACAAATTAAGGAAAGTAACCAGCCCTCTCTTTCCCATCAAGATGATTGTAAAACTAGAAGGGACAAAAAGTAACGTACAACGAAACATAGAACAATTACAGACTCCCACAATGGGAGTAACAATAAACAACAAGTCAGCAACAACAGAACTACATGTACCGCCTTAGAACGGACAGCAGCCTAAGCCACAGGGGGGGCTTAAATGTATTTTACTGGTACCAAATCTTCGCCCTAGATTCTGCTGTTGTTGAGGTACAAGAAATGTTCAGCTCGCATGGAAGCCTCTAACTCTAATAGAATTGGCATTTGTCCCTTACTTTTTAATTAAATGTATTTGTCTTGTAGATATGAATATGTTTGCAAGGTTTGTTGAAATTCCAACAGTGACGGACGGACGGGCGCATGGAATGACGGACAGACAGCATGAAAACAGAATATCCCCACAAGCACAGTTTGCGGGGGTATACCTATCAACATAACATTGAAACAATGTGAAAAAGGAACTTATGGCGTCATTGATTACGATAGAGTACCACGCTCTTTACTGAATATTAAAACCCCCAACAATTAGATTTGCTTTTTTGCTGAAAACGTGACCTGGTCAATGCTTAAGTCTCACTAACGGATAGTACAATTCTCTGTCCGTTCGTGTCCGTTGGCATGTGTTTCTTGTCCGTTCCTGATACAGTGAATGCGTTCCGTGCCAGGCGATAACCGTTTTGTCGTCAGTGTCTACACTGTTTGTTAAGGTGAAACGGATATTTATACAAAATCATATAGCACTTTTTCTACAATTATAACCTAACACCCCTAGATATGTACATGAACTATCCAAAGTTTATTGTATCAAATCAGCAGGGAGAATCCATTAGTATACACAAAAGGCTAATGACTTTACGCACGAGCATCTCATGAACTGGCTCAATTGTGCTTTTGTTTCTAATTGTCATCATCACATATTCTAAACATGGCGCTTATGCGCGGATCCAGAAAGTTTTGTCAGAGGGGTCCAACTTCGGCAACGATTTTTTTTCACTTGATGAAGGGAGAGAGAATCCAAATAGTACTAAAAACGGGCCATCATCGGCCCGCCAGCGAAACACCATTTACATGTAAATGGCGTTTTGGGCGCGCCGATGATGGCCCAACATTGATTGATGGCTTGGTAGCTTTGTGATTTTTCAGGGGATCCGGACCAGTATTGCTCAGAATTCCTATATGTTTGTGATATTTCAGGGGGTCCGCAACCCCTGCCCCCCTTGCCCCCCCCCCCCCTGTGGATCCGCGCATGACGCCTGGAATGAAGAAGTACATATACAGCGGGAGTGATTTTACTTTAAAGTGTACCGGCGACCTTGTAACAGGATTGCTTCAAAGATGCACACATTGGTTCAAAATAGACAACAAGTCTGGCTCTATTAGGAATGCCAGACTATGCAGCTTTAAAGCTGCATACTCTGTAAATATGAACATTTTTCGAAAAAAAAATATTTTCTTTTTAAATCATTTGTAAAAGTAGAATTAAGCTATGTTTTCACAATAAGAATGTTCAGTACAGCTGAAAACTGCATGGAAAAGTGAATTATCTTATCAAATAGGTGTATTTTTCTATTATTGGTAATTATTTGCGTCCCTCCAATAATTATAGACCGTTGAATTTTAACAAAATGCAGTTGTTTTGATAGTGATAACTTGTTAAGATTTACGAAAATGGTAAAATGTTTACCTGAATTTGAGTATTTTTACTGCGTTCTTGAAAAATAAAAACATTATTTTTAAAATTAGAAGATCAAAAGTTACAGACTATGCAGCTTTAATACGCCATTCAGCTAACGCTAACTGAACCGAACATTCGTTTCGATTTTGTTATAGAAATTCAGTGGCTTTCGGAAATTAGTCTCCAGTAAACACAGGATTGACAACGATCAACAAACACATCGATATACATTATAGCAGCACCCATGCGTAATAAATGTTGTTTTGTTCCATCGTCAAAAATTGATATGAACAAAATTGAGACTAATTCATACATGTAACAGCAAGCCTAAAGAAGATGGTATATAGAGGATCTTACATGAGTGCTCATGTTTTATTGAATTTATTAAACGAGTTGGGGAAAAGAGATAAAATGCGAGGCTTGTCGAGCATTTTATCTCTTTTTCGCAACGAGTTTAATAAATTCAATAATACAAGAGTACGAATGTTAGATTCTATTTATCATATGACAAATACTTTGAAATCTCATTTCTCGCGTAAAAACGTTATAATTTTGTCATTATATACGCAACGTTGTTATGGACGTCATAACGTTTCCCGAAACTGTATAAACCGTTAGTGGTTTATCGATTTTATTGCATGGCGTTATTTCACTCCCAGACGCGACGTCGTATGATAAAATGTTATACATTTTCATGTTTACTTGTTGCGATGTGATCTTGTCTGACTGAAGATCTAGGGGGTCGCGAGTTCGATTCCGACCCGGTCCCATACTTTCGTGGGGACTGATAATGAAATAATTTCTACGGCCATTCTCCGCGAAAGTATGTGCACGACTTACTGGTTAACCGCTTAGTCAAGCTTGCCATGGAAAAACGTGTTGTTAGATGAACTAACCGTCCCGACATGACCATGCGAGCTGTTTCCTGGAACGTTAAGCATCAAACCGGAAACAAAAAATATGATCTTCAATTACAATTGCCTGGCCGCTCATGTATCCGTTATATGGGCATATTTGCACTTCTACATGTATACCACTGTGCAGCAAAACAATTTCAGACAATGAACATGTACAAAATAAGAAACCTGTGCAAAATTGCACAGGTTACATATTTTGTTCATTTACATAAGAGCCGTAGCATGATATTTCCAACAATGTGGTACGTGCGGCCAGCAAAGGCTCAGACCAGCCTGCGCATACGCGCAGTCTGATCAAAGCCTTTGCTTGTCGCTTGAATATTTTATGAGTGTTCAGCTACTGACTGAACATCATAAGGAGTTTCTAAGCTTCAAAGGAGGCTGCTCAGGCTCGGCTGAGTCTACACTTGCCAAAATGCCACATTGTTGGAAATCACATGTCACGGCTCATAAGTTGTTTATCTTGGAAAGGGTATGCATCTATTGATTGGTGCATTTGACCTGCATGTCAAATCCATATGAAATATGTTTTTATAAAGAAAAGCCGCTCGCTTTTCACTTCACTTTTTATGGCATTATTAGTGTCGCTCTTCTGGAAGTAATGTGATAAGGGAATACGAAATAAATCAAAATCAAGAAAAAATACTCGGCTTTACTTGATTTAGCTTGTTTATGATAAATGATGATCGAATCCATCAGGAGAATTCATGGACAACATCAATTTCAATTTTGTAACCTAGTTTGCTTAAGGACATGTACATGTAGTTATACAAGATCACTACTTTCGATTTCGCAACATTGATCCGATCCTTTGACGATTCATAATATTTACCAGTTTAAGCTGCAAACTTTAAGCTCTCATTTTACTGAAGAGCATTACAAATATCTAATAAAATTTGCCTGGACACTCGCTGAGCTCGTTCCACTAGATGGGATGTACATTTAGAATAAAGATCATAATATAACTACAGTAACAAAAAACTTCTTACTTTGAAAGTATATTTTGCGGAAACTTATATTACTTATTCTAAAAGAATGTGTCACGGTGCTCGTGTTGATCTAAAACGAACATAAATGCAGGAACACCTCTAAGATGAGAACATTTATGGATTGTGTCCCCAGTTCACTGATTTATTTAGGTCCGTGGGCGTAGACAATCATGGAAATCAGGTTGTTCTGCATTGTGTGTTTGATTTGATGGTTTACGTCCTAGACAAAAACAGTCATGTTTGGATGTTTTTGGGTGCTAGCCAGGCCTCGAGGTTATAAAACTTGAGTTCGTCCTCAAACGCAAATTAAATGGCAATGATTGGCTGCTTGTGGACACTCTACCACTGAGCCAATGCACACGTTACGCACATATATGAAACGCGAGTTTAGTTCCGATCATAAATGCAATTAGTGGTTAGGTGAGCTGACCGTCTTGACATGACCATAGCTGTTGACTGGGTCGTAAAGAACCTAACCAAAACATGTTCATATAGGGAAGGCATAAACAATTCTTGTCCAAAGCCATTCAGCCTAGAGCTTCGATATTTTGTGTGTAGCATCACATAGCAGACCTCTATCAAGATTTTCAAATTATGGTTCTGGGGTAAAAATTGCGCCGTTTCGCAGGTCCACAAAAAGCAAATCCATGACAAATGTGCATGTCCGAAACCATAAATTCTAGAAGAATGCTATTTGGTACGTAGTATCAGCTAGTTAATTGCTACCAAGTTTGTTTAAATTATGACATTTGGACCATTTAATATAGGTTTATTTGGAAATCCCCCAGAGCATTTGTTTGTTAATTGATTTTATTCCAATCATGGTTCTGTGGCAAAAATTGTCCGACCCTTGAGTCAAATTTCTTACATTGATTTGTATAGTGAAAACCAATAAATATTGTCTGAAACTATTAGGCCTAGATTGAGCCTTGGTATTTGGTATTTAGTATCATCTACTAGTCTTGTTTTAATTTGCTATAACTATGGCCGTAAGCCTAAAATGGCTGGCCCGTGGGGTTATCATGGCCCTTGCAAAATTCCAATGGATACATGTACCTATGTATAATAAATAGATAATTTTACATGACTTTCTATGTTTTATTTAAACGAATTGAGCAGAAACGATAAAATACGAGTCTTGCCAAGGATTGTATCGCTTTTTCGCAACGAGTTTAATAAATTCAATAACTCTATTTATCACATGACATAAAAATTCCTTAAAAATCGCATTTGAAATGAGAACGCATGAATTTGCCATATTTTATGCAAAGTTGAAATGGACGACATTGCGAACGTTACTAAAATAGTAAGTGAGTATGATCAGGAAATACCACGACAAACCCGTGGCATCGTGAGGAAGAGCCACACAACAATCACGAGACACCAGAAAGACAAACAGAGTAAAGCAACCAGCTCTCTCTTCCCCATCGAGATGATTGCAAAACTAGAATGGACACAAAGTAATTTATTGGTTTTATTGCATGGCGTTATATCACTCCCAGAGGCGACGTCATGTGATAAACTTTGATTAAACCTCAGGTGATCTATCCATAGCCACTCGACCCTCTTGTTTTGTTTAATATGCACTGTGTGTGCGTGTGTGTGCGTGCGCGCGTGTGTGTGTGCGTGCGCGTGTGTGTGTGTGTGTGTTATTTACATGGCGATTAAAAGAAGATGCTACACATGTACTGCTTTCTAATTATTTGTAATATTGAGTTCAAATTGCAAAGACTAGTGTGATGTATTTTTTAAAATTGCTTCATTTAACAACCGCAGGTGTAAAAGCTATTCTAACTAAGAAAAACTGCAGTATATTACATATGTATTGTCAAACAAAGGCTGAGTATGTGCTTGAACTGTAAAACTCGGCTTCAGATATGGAAAAAATATGACCTGCTTATCATGTGGATATTTTTCGTTATTAGTTATCATTCATGTTGGTGTGTGTTCTGCTGTCGTGTCTGTTTCTTGTAGCCTTGTGGTTCCTGCTGGGAAAGGGCTGATCTCTTGCCTGTCGTGTCTGTTGTGTTTCGTCACTTTCCTACATGTGTCCTGGTCCACATCAGAACTAAGGGCGAGGTTGGCACCATGAGCCGGTTTAAGCCATCCAGTAAAATATATTTACTGACCGTTCCAAGGCGGTACTTCTTTAGTGGATCATTAGTGTTATTTATGCATTGTGTTTGTCATGCTTTCGCGTCTGTTCAATGCTGCCTTGTGGTAACCTGAAGGGAAAGGGTTGACCTCTTGGCTCTTGTGTGTGATGTTTATTGTGATTCTGTTACTTTCCCATTTGGTATCTTGGGACAGGTATGTACTTAATTGTATCGATTCCTTATCATTGCTGTCTTTCTTACTTTAATTACTTCTAAACGGATTATTGTCTGATTATATTTATTGAGTTTGAACCTTGGACTTCTGGACCTGGAAGGCTAATGTTTCGTTTGATTTGCTGCACATGCATTTAAAGAAAATTTCGCATAAGCTATTAATGCGAATGTCTCCTGAGCAGGGCCCTTAATGTTATAAATGTATTGGGTTTGACGTGAGAAAATATTTCTTCTGTGGTTTACAAAGGCACAGGTCAGAATGCGCCGCATCCGCGCAGTCTGATCAGCGCCTTTGTTATTCACTAAATGTAAAGTACCCTATCAAAAAGTGCTACAAGCGAAATTTCACTAATCAGCTAGCCAGTCTTTGTAGCTGACCAGGCTGGTTTGATACATGTATGACCTGATATATAATGTAGGAAACCCTGAAGACAGGTTTTCTCGCATCGAGGTCCATTTAAGAATAAACGTCTATTTTTTATTCGGCTTGGAAGACTGTTTTATGCTAAATAGGCTATATTACATGTAGCTACTTTTCACGGTACATTTAACCCCCCTACATGTACATAATGTACATGTATATTTGAAACGTTTGGCTGTATCTCATCAAGATACATGTATACATTGTTAGGTTTCTTGGAAGCCTGATTCAACAACCAATTTGGAAGCAATTCAGAAAGTTCAACCAGTACCATAATTAAACTATCAGGATGGAACGTTGTATTTGACATAAATGAGTAAGATTTATCGCTGCTATTATTGCAGCTTGATTTTCTTTTATGGGTTCCTGAAACTCCCGTATATGCATCTTTAGATTGTATGGCAGTTTTATGAGATTCGCTTTCTCGAAGCGAAGATAAAAGTACAATTGAGCCAGTGCATGTGATTTCCAACAATTTGACATTTTGACAAGTGTAGACTCAGATGAGCCTGTGCAGCCACCTTTTAAGCTTAGAAACTCCAAATGACGCTCGGTCAGTAGCTTAACAATCATAGAATACTCAAGCGACAAGCAAAGGCTCTGATCAGACTGCGCGTATGCGCAGGCTGGTCTGAGGCTTTGCTGGTCGCACATACCAAATTGTTGGAAATCTCATGCACTGGCTCAATTATTATCGACCGAGTCTAGAGTAGATGCTACACATGTTTATAGCTTAAAGTATTATACTGAACAAGCAACATTTATGTTAACGAAAGCTACAAGCAAAATTTCACCATTATGGCTAGTCTCTGTAGCTGAGCAAGCTGGTTTTGATATAACCTGATCAGAAACCCCAAAGTCAAGGAACAATTGAGTATGACTAGACAATAATCACAATTTAGCTAACGGACAGTGGATGAAGACAATTGCTGAGATGCAAAAAATGTACTGTGCAAGTACACTCTACATTTCCAATGTTTGGCCACTTGGCTTTTGTCAATTGTTCGGCTACTTGAAGTTAAATTTATTACTGAGAGGCAATACGATTAGAGTCCAAATGGAATTTATTTAAACACGAATAGTTCTTCTTGCACTCTATATTTCAAATTCTCGTACACTTGGCCTTTGTCATTGTTTGCTACTTGGAGTTTACATGTAATCTGTTGGTAAACAAACACAAGGGGATGCAGCTGAGTGTACATATATATTCTGCTCTACAAAAGTTAAGCACGGATTTAAATGTCGTGTCCCGAATTGAATTAATATGAAACATTTTATTTGTTGAAAATCAACAAGTAAGGGGATCTTAAAATTAATATGTTTTTGTGTGCGCCAGACAAAACGTCATCCAAAAAGTGCATCTAAGCACAGAGGAATCGACAGCATCGTGGATGGTGAAACTGTTTTGAGAAGCTGGCGGAGGTGTTCCAGAATACTTTTCATCGGAGAAGTTTTTCAATAGATGATGTAGTAAAAAGCTATCGGGAGAAAATAGTTCTAAAACATTACGGCTGGAGTTTATTAGATCTTACTCATGCGTATGCTGGTCCCGAGGAATATGTATTCTGTGCAGCAAACTAGTTAACGATGCTGAAAGTGATTTTGTTTATGAATTCGCACTATCGTTAAATGCATATGTGCAACATATTACCGTGTTGTTTATATATTTATGAATTCTAAAAAAAATCATCACACACACACGCGCGCGCACGCACGTACGCACACACGCACGCACACACGCACACACACACACACACACTGTATATTAAACAAATCAAGAGGGCCTAGTGGCTGTGGATAGACCACCTGAGTTTGAATTAAAGTTTATTACAAGACTTCGCGCCTGTGAGTGATATAACGCCATGCAATAAAATTACAGATTTAGTAACGTTACGTAATGACTTTCATAAAATATGGCAAAATCATGCATTTTCATGCCCAAAATGCGATTTTTAAGTAATTTTAATGTCATGTAATAAATAGAATCATTCTATCATTCGTGCTCAATAAAGTATCACCAAGTGATGATGCATACCAAAATAAATGCTCTAGGGGTTTTCCGAAAAAAAACCTAAATAAAACTGTGTCTAATTTTGGCCCAAGGGTCATAATTTAAATAAACTTAATAGCAAGCTACTAGGTGCTACTATATACCAAATAGCAATTCTCTAGAATTTGTGGTTTCAGTCAAGCAAATTTGTTATGGTTTTGCTATTTGTGAATATAAAACATGTGACCTCCGAAACGGCGCCTTTTTTACCACAGACCCATAATTTAAAAATCTTGATAAAGGTCTGACACAAAATATCAAAGCTCTCGGCTATATGGCTTTGAACAAGAAGGGCTTTATATCTTCCTACATTGTATATGCATAAGTGTTTGGTTTGGTTCGTTACGTCCCAGTCAACAGCTATGGTCATGTTGAGACGGTCAGTTTACCTAACTATTAATCGCATAATCAGAACCAAATTCGCGTATCATACATGCACCTGCCGCGCATTGGCTTAGTGGTAGAGTCGAGAGGTCCCTATTGTAGGCCTTACAGAATGTTTTGTTTTGTTGACACGAGCAAGACACTTTATCCTAACTGCTCAGGCCTCGAGGTTAAAAAATTGAGTTCAGTCTCAAACTCAAAATAAAGCTCTATGATTGGCTTCTTGCGGCTAGCACCCAAGAAAACATCCAAGCATGACTGTCTTTGTCTAGGACGTAAATCATCAACTCAAACACACAATTCTGCAAAAACCTGGATTCCATGATTGTCTACGCCCACGGACATTAATAAATTAGTGAACAGGGGACACAATCCATACATGTTCTCATTTTAGAAGTTCTCCTGCTTTTATGTTCTTTTTACATCAAAACGGGAACCGCCGCACATGCTTTAACGTTTTGAAATAATTATAAGTTTCTGCAAAAGATACTTTCAAAGTAAGAAGTTCATTGTGACTGAAGTTACACTATGTGAACTCTTTATTCTAGATATAAACGTTTTGTTTTGGCCTTGATAGTTTTAGTAAAATAAGTTTTTTTTCCAGTTCCAGATATTTAGATGACTTGCTTAATATTAATTATCCTTATTTTGAACAAATGGTAGGTCAGATATATCCTACTGAACTTCAGTTAAATAAGGCTAATTCTTCTGATACTGAGGCTCCTTTTTTGGACTTGAACTTGTTAGTAACAAATGGCATAGTTTCTTCTAAAAGTTATGATAAACGGGATGATTTTAATTTTGAAACAGTAAATATCCCATTTCTTGATTGAGATGTTCCTCGCTTCCCTTCCTATGGTGTATATATTTCTCAGCTTATTCGTTTTGCTAGAGTGTGTTCTAATGTTGGTGACTTCAACAACAGAAACATTTTTTTAACTGCTAAGTTACTAAAATAAGGCTATAGATATCATACAATTCGAAACACATTTTCTAAATTCTACCACAGACACTCGGAGTTAATTGTTAAATACAACATTGGGATTAAAAACTCTTCTACAACAAGGCATATCAGAACCTATATTTTATGGTGATTTAGTTATAAATCCAAACGAATTATTGGAAAATATAATTTTAGTGATCAATTCAAAAAGATTGTAAAACGTTATATAAGGGTTGGATATAACTTGGATATCATGTGACAGTCTGTACGTCTGGTTTTAAACCCAATCACGGTTTATAGCTATGGTTTCCTCATTAATTGCACGACGGCGGGTAGGCCTCAGACTCTATGACAGCTCTGACGTAAAGCTTCAATCGGTGGATTGGTGCCTGATGCTTATCTGTAGCTGGACCCATCGTGGCTCATCTTGAGGCTTTCTTTAGCTCTGACTATCAGTGAGTCATGAGCCCTTTTCTTTGTTTCGTCATGGTGTGTTAATTTGATTAGAGTGTTTCTCCATGATGATACATTGCATTAGTTAGAAGGCCTCCATGCAAGCTGAACATTTCTTGTACTTTAACAACAAACAGCCACCAGTTTTTTTTTGCCACACCAGAATTTGGCAAAATCACATCATCTTTCTTGTGATGCAAAAGACTCAAAACCACTAAATTACATAAATACAGACATAAGGGAGCAAAACATATATAATTATGACTAAAAAAATATATGCCATCATGGTGAAAAAAATGGTCAAAGTTAAAAAACCCGCGGGGTTTTTGAAAAACCCCGCGGGGTTTTTCCAACCCCGCGCGGGGTTTTTCCCCCACATTTTCAAATGGGGGAAAAACCCCGCAGGGTTTTTTCAAAAAAATAAATATTAAAATTTGTTCAAGAAACAAGTTTGTTTGATTGTAATTATTGCAGAAAATGATTGATATGGCTTAATTCCAAACTTTGATTTCCCCCGCGGGGTTTTTCTCCCATTTCAGATTGTGGGGGAAAAACCCCGCAGGGTTTTTTGAAAAATTCAAATTGACTTTTTTGAATTATTATTCATCACAATGCATCATAAAAGGTATATCAAAAACTTTCAGCATTATATTGTGCCTCTAGAGGAAAAAGAAAATTCCCCCGCAGGGTTTTTCCCCCGCGGGGTTTTTCCCCCACAAAATAAAATGGGAGAAAAACCCTGCGGGGTTTTTTATCCAAAAATAATAGTTTCAGTTTTTAGCTCAAAGAAGCATTTTACACTTTGTGTTCAAAGTTGTGAGAGTTTTATATCAAAACAGAGAGATTTCAATTTCTCCCTTGGTGAGAAATCCTAAAATATACGTTACCAAAATGGCAATGTATCATTGTTAGACTGATGGCTGAGAAGGTTTTGCTCCCCGTTAAAGAATTTTGCAGACACATCGTATCTTAAAAGAGCATTTCAAGCTTCGAAGAACAAGAGATGTTTGCATGTGTACGATTGGGTGTTTGCCTCTGACAGTCTGTTACATATGTTACCATATAAAATTCAGAAAATGAAAAGTAAAAGTCTGTGCAATAAGAAGGCATTAAACTCCCGATTAAACTCACTATTTAAATTACGCATATAGTTTGCCTACTGGATACCTGGAATACATATAAAAGTTTTAAAGCAAAATAACGGCATCCTAATGTGTTATGTGCGTTACTTAAATTAAACTACCCTTAAAAATGGTAATTGTGACCAATATTATTTGCTTTTACAGCTGATTTGTGCTTTTTTAAAATGCTTTTGATCTAGTTGTACTTACACACTCATTTGGCTCATAGAAAAAACAAAGTGTTTATCTATCTTAAATATGGTGCATTATATGAGCAATTAAACAACACTACCCTAAGTTTTAAGGAGCCCAATTCGGTAGGTATTATTCAAGTAAAAATATATGAAATCTTCCATTATTTGATAGTCGTGCTAATATAATAAAGAATGATAAATTTTGCAAGTTCAACAAGATAGGAGAACTTGTTACAGGTTGTTACTGATGTTACATAACATTATAAATAAGCAAGGATATAGACTTGGTGTAAGAGATGATATTTCAGGGCGAAATGAATATTTTTCACATAGTTTCCTATAAATCTCTAGGTTTTAGTGCTTTAATCCTAGGAATTAAATTATTACTGATTATCAAGACCTTTTTACAGATGTTATATATATCAACTTTTTCAATATTCCTTGTGTGTATAATGCTAAAATATAGATAGAGAGACGTGAAAAATAATAGTTTATATTTTAACATGACAATTAAGTATTTGTTTTGGTTAAATGTAAATATCTAAACTAATCCTTATCCAAGTCATATACAATATATATCCTTATCAAAGTGACCCAAAATGATATTCACCACTCCGCCATCCCAAGAGGAATCAAAACACCAAATTTGGGATTCATACATCAAATAATATAGGAGATAAGATCCAGACACGATTATTCTAGAAACTAGGTCATAGTTCAAGATCGCAGTGACCTAAAAATGGTATGCAACACATCAGCATCCAAAGATATATCCATACAGCAAATTTGGGATTCTCCCTCAAATAATATACGAGATATGCTCCTGACAGGATTATTTTAGATATAAGGTCAAGGTCACAAAACTGAAACATGACACTCTGCCAGCCCAAGATGCAACCACATACCAAATTAAGGATTCCTAGCACATACAATATGGAAAAAATGCTCAGAACACGGTTATTCTAAAACTAGGCCAAAGGAAAAAGTCACAGTGACCCGAAAAGTGTATACAAGACTTGGCCATCCCAAAATGCATCCACACACTAAATTTGGAATTCCTACCTCAAAGAATAAAGAAGTTATGCCAATTCTAGAAACTAGGTCAGAGTTCAAGATCACAGTGACCGGAAAATAGGACGGGACAATCCGCCATTCTAAGATGCATTCACACATCAAATTTGGGATTCCTACCTCAAATGATAAAAGAGATATGCTCCATATATTATTATTCTAAAAACCAGGTCAAAGGTCAAGTTTAAGGTCACAGTGACCCAAACATGGTACGCAGCACTCCGCCATCCCAAGATTCATACACATACCAAATTTGGAATTCCTATCTCAAAGAATATAAAAGATATGCTATGGGCACAATAATTCTTAAAACTAGGTCAGAGATCAAGGTCAAGGTGACCCAAAAATGGTATGTGACACTCCATCAACCCAAGATGCATTTACACACCAAAATTGGAATTCCTATCTCAAAGAATACAGGAGATATGCACCAGACTCAATACAGTTTCTAGAAACTAGGTCAGAGGTCAAGTTCAAGGTTACAGTGACCCAATTATGGTATGTGACACTTCTTCATCCCCAGATGCATCCACACACCAAATTTGAGATTCCTACCTGAAATAATATGAAGTACATGCTACGGGCATGATTATTCTAAAACTAGGTCAGAGGTCAAGGTCACAGTGATCCGGAAATGGTACGAGACACTCCACCATCTGAGGATGCATCCACACACCAAATTTAGATTTCCTACCTCAAAGCATGTAAGAGATATGCTCCAGGCACAATAATTCTTAAAACTAGGTCAGAGGTCGAGATCAAGGTCACAGTGAACCGAAAATGGTATTTAAGACTCGGTCATCCCAAGATACATTTGCATACCACATTTGGAATTCCTCTTTCAAAGAACATAGGAGATATGCACCAGACTCAATGCAGTTTCTGGAAACAAGGTCAGAGGTCAAGTTCAAGGTAACAGTGACCTAATTATGGTACGTGACACTATGTCATCCCAAGATGCATCCACACACCAAATTTGAGATTCCTACCTCAAATAATATTAGAGATATGCTCCGGACACAATTATTCTAAAACCTAGGTTAGATGTCAAGGTCGCAGCGACCCAAAAATGGTATGTGACACTCTGCCATGCCAGGATGAATCAACACACCAAATTTGGAATTCCTACCTCAAAGAATTTAGGAGATATACACCGGACACGAAGCGGGACGGACGGACAGTGTGATTACTATATGCCTTCCTAAGTTCCTTTGGGGGCATTAAAATGGAAAAAAAATCAACATTTTTTTTTCCTTTAACCAAACCACAACACATGTAGTGGGTTTGTTGATTCTTAACTTCCTATCAATAATCTTTCAGTTATAGTATAGTGGGTACTTAAAAGAACCATCTCACTGAGACCATTCTTTTGAGCACCCAAAACATATGATGTGCGGCTTAGAAAACTTCCAAGTAAATGGAGTAAACATCATCCAGACCACCTTTAACCAAACCACAACACATGTTCTGGGTTCTCAAAAGGGCCGTCTCAATGAGACATTTGACTCTTGAACAACCAAAACATATGATGTATGGCTATTAAAATTCCCATTTAAGTAAATTGAGTAAACATTAACCAGACCTCCAGATAAGATTGTGAGCTGTAAAATCATTTTTCCTTTTACCAAACCACAACACATGTTTTGGGTACTCAAAATAACTGTCTCACAGAGACAAATGTTTTGAGCACCTAAAACATATTATGTGTGCCTTAAACAACTTTTAAGTAAATCGAGTAAACATCCACCAGACCTCCAGATAAGAGTGCCAGATGCATAATCACCTTTCCTTTTACCAAACTACAGCACATGTTGTGGGTACTCAAAAGAACCCTCTCACTGAGATCACTTTTTTTAAAGAAGCAATCTATTCAGGGACAAGTATTCTTTCTTTTTGTATTTTATCTATTGATAGCTAATATGTATTATAGAACTTTTTGATCTCTGTAAAGGCGGCACCTCATGAATGCGAAATTAGGCCTTGTCTACCTTAGACATAAGTAAAAGCTGAAAATGAGGCATGGTTTTCTTCAAAAGTGACTATCATCTTGCGCCATTACCTCAGTTGAGACGCACTACATTATTTAATCCAGCTTAGTGACTTCATCCGAAAATGTCTCATTATTGGTTAACGTAAGTATAGAGACAAACAGTGTGGACCCAGTATAGACAGCTTCCAAAGGAGCCATCTAATTTGGGTCTACACTGTTTGTCAACGTCGCTTCAACAATATTTTTGTATTGGCGCTCTAGGGGTTAATAAATGTGAGTTCAGTGTATAAACTGTTAGGATTTTCATGAAACGCACGCACGTTTACTGGCTCAAACAACTTAAACTCTTAACCAAATAGATAGAACATGATTTCCCTTCTTGAACAGATGAAATAGCCAAACCACACCCAGATATGAATATTAAAGTTGCCCCCTTTACAGTGAATGAATAGCTCAATAATATAAGACCAATTCCCCAATTGGAAGATTCCATTTAAGAAATTAGAATCTTAAGGGGTGAATGATGGAAACTAATGTTCTCTTTCTAGGCTAGTATTGCTAAATGAGCAGTCTACTCAGGGACAATATTTTTTTCATTTTTTGGCAGCTAGTATGGATTAAGCCAGTTTACCAAAGGGAAGATTCCATTTTAGAAATTTTGGATCTAATGTGGTGAAACATGGAAACATGATCTCAATCTAAGATCCACTAAAGAAACAATATATCCATTCCACAAGGGGAAACACACATTTTATTTAACCACTTCAATTGAACATATGAGCATTAAATTTCATTTAAAAATAACTCTGGACATGCATTTCCATCATTATTATTATTATTATTATTATTATTATTATTATTATTATTATTATTATCATAATAATAACTTAGCATCATAAAGAATCTTTCAATTATAGAGAAAACCTAAAAGTTTATAAAAAACACCCACACAAAAACAACAACAAAAAAAACCCAGCAAACTCGCAAAAGGTTTCGTTAAGTTTGTATAAACACATTCCTTGTAACACATTCCTTGTAATAATCGCCAATTTCATTCTAGACTTACACATACATATCGATACAATAAACAATGATTTGCCCATTTTGTATCTGAAAGGGTCACAGGTTAAAATTTCTATATTTTAAATCTTTGCATTCTTGCTAATTGTTTTATTCTTATTCTTAGTTGTAGTCTGCTGACTTATTTCATTTTTTTCATTTTAATATCTTTCAGGAACACTAACAGGATGTCAAACATTTTGAATTCAGATCAGGACCGACATTTTTTTAGTTTAGATTCAGGTCAGGGCCGACAAAATGTCAGTCCTGGTCTGGATCTAAACTGTTTGCAATTTTGGTTAATAACCTATTTTATTGAACCACTTCATTTGAATATATGAAAATAACTCTGGACATTTCCATCATTATTATTATAATAACTCAGCATCAAAAAGAATCTTTCAATAATAGTGAAAACCTAATAGATTACTATTAAAACAAAAAAAACCCCAGCAAACTCGCAATCAGTTTCCTTAAGTTTATTCGAATTCTGATATGAAAAAAAACAACATTCATTGTAATAATAATTATAACCACTTTCATTAGGATAGATTTTTACATACATATTGATACAATATACATGGATATGCCCATTTTGTATCTGAAAGGTGTCACAGGTAGAAATTTCTGTATTTGCATTCTGTGTAATTGAATATTCTTATTATTTTGTTGTCTTCTACTGACTACTGACAGAGTGACAAACGGTTTGAATTCAGATCAGGACCAACATTTTATCAGTTTGGATCCCGGTCAGGACTGACAAAATCTCAGTCCTGATCTGGATCCAAACTGTTTGCAAAGGTTAACAGCATATGACATCAAGCTAAAGTGTTACTAACTGTCCCTGAAGAATGATTGATTTATGTTTTTGTTTGTTTTGTTGCTTTACGTCCCAAGTCAACAGCTATAGTCATGGCGGGACGGTCAGTTCACTTAAACACACTTTTTTCCTGGGCAGGCTTGAAAAAGCAGTTAACCAGTACTTCGTGCACATACTTTCGCTTGTAACTGACAACAACCCTTCTTGAATGATTCAGTGGAAGGGAGGAGAATGACCTTAGATCAATCTCCATGAAAGTATGTAACTGGGCCGGGATCGAACTCGCAATCCCTGGGTCTGCAGTCAGACTCTCAGCTGTTGCCAGACACGTTACTGACTGCGCTACGCGGCCCGGTGATTGATTTAGTCACTGCAATTTCGAAATATTAACTCAATGGATTCCATAACTACATTGCTCAGTTAAATACAAGACCAGCTTGAATAGTCCTAGACCAGCCTGCAAGGAGCAATCTACTATGGGACAATTATTCTTTTTATAATTCATTTATTGATAGCTCGTATGTAGAAATTCAGGATCTTAAGTGGAGAAACTAGTGAAGGCTGCTAAATGAGCAGTCTATTCAGGGACCAATATTTTTTTTTCTTTCATTTATTTGCAGCTAGTATGGATTAAGTCAGTTCACCAAATGGAAGATTCCATTTTAGATATTTTGGATTTAAAGGGGTGAAACACGGAAAAATGTCTCATTCTAAGTACAGCTGAAGAAACAATATATTCATTCCACAAAGAGAAATGCACATTTTATTTAACCACTTCATTTGAACCCTTAAAGCGCCAAGAAAAAAAATGCATCTGAAAATGTTGTCTGCTGAAGTCGTCTGCTGCAAATAATTGCCTAACATTACTGACAAATTAAGTATAGAAGCAAACAGCGTGGACCTAGAACAGACTGCTCCTAGGAGCAGTCTGATCTGGGTCCACACTGTTAGCCATAGAGGCTTCTTAAACATTTCAGCAGAGAGAAAAGCAGATGACTTTTGTTGCGATTGGCGCATTAAGGGTTAACAATTGAAAAATAGACTTCTTTTTAAAAAATAACTGGACATTTCCATTATTATTAGTAGTAGTATGATTAACTCCATATAAACATCATAGTTAGCTCTGAATAGTTAGACTGTGGACACAGTGCGCTTATAGGGTGGAATACAGCTAATACTTGATAGGTATAATAAAATTTGAAAGTGGACATATAATAAGTCACCTAGCCATAATGAGCTATAATTCAGGACATCTGTAAATTAACCAATCTGTACTTTTGGCTGCATGAATGTGCAGATACTGCAGAGCATAGATAAGAAACTACTTATACTTAGATTAATCTAAGATTATAAACTCAGAATGATACTATCAAGGTTTTTTGGGTCCTGTAAATAGGTCCTGTTAATTTACAATAGGAAAAGGTTGAAAATATCTTGAAATCAAGCCTGGAAAGTAGATTTTTCAGCAGGACAAGGGTAAACCATGGTCAGGTTTTTCTGTACTAGCAGCAACTTTTGTCATCTGATGACATTTGCAAACAGTTTGGAGCCAGATCAGGACCAAAAGAATGTTGGGCTTGATCTGGATCCAAACAGTTAATCACCTTGGTTTTGTTCCTGAAAGATTTTTTGAAAAGAAGTCAGCAGACGGCAACAAAATCATGAAGAAGTATCCGAAAGTAAAGTATAAATAAAAATATAAAATGCTAACAATTCCTCCTCTTTTGTGCTTTTGTACCAACTTGTGTCAACAATTTCTCCTCTTTTGTGCTTTTGTTCAAGCTTGTGTCCCAGTCATTTTAAGGATTCAAAGAAATGAGCATTAGCATATTATGTTAACCAAGATCAGACTATCCATAAAACAGAAGTCTGGTCAGACTTTACAGGAATTTGAATGTAGGACAAAACATTCCGGGACAAAACATCCCATGCCATTTTTTGCCACCCCGGACAAAACATCCCGCATCGATTTGCCACCCCGGACAAAACATCCCATGCAGTTTTTGTCACCCCGGAGTGGCGAAAATGGCATGGGATGTTATGTCCGGGGTGACAAAAACAGCATGGGATGTTATGTCCGGGGTGACAAAAACAGCATGGGATGTTTTGTCCGGGGTGGCAAATCTTTGTGGGATGTTTTGTCCGGGGTGGCAAAAAATGGCATGGGATGTTTTGTCCTGGGATGTTTTGTCCGGCTCCCCAGGATTTTACATTCACTGAATTTGGTCACAGTTAAGTCCTGTTCAAAGGGTTTGATATGTGAAATGTGTAATACCTGCAGGTGCAGATCCAGGCTTTCTGGAAAGGAGGCTAGTATGTATAAAGATTTGAGGGAGGGGGTTAAAAAATGCTTTGCTGATTTTATTTCATTTTTATTAAATATCCTGTGAAAACGAAATAATTTGGCCTCATTGAAAAATACATTCAAATGATATTTAAAAGTGGGGGAGCGGAGAGGGGGTCGAGCCAAACCCTCTGGATCTGCAACTGAATACCACCATAGGGATCACACATTTCAGGGTTTTAAATGAAATCCACGACCATGTAATTTTACACCTTGTAAGCAGTTTAGACAAAATGTCCAGCCTGGTCCTGATTCATGCTCAAATCAACTTAGCATGTAACTTATCATGCTCATGTTAAAAAAATGAAAAGTAACCAATAATTTTTTTCGCCATATTTTGTTGAATTTCATCCCCAGTTGAGTTTTTGAAAAAAAAATTAACCTCCAGCCTGATCTGGATCCAAACTATTTGCCACAAGGAATTAAACAAGTGAGATAGGTAAGCTAATTTCGCAGATTGGCTTGAGATCAGCATGCTTCAAGAAGAGCAGCCTGATCAGGGACTTTTTTTCGGTTCTGTGAACAAAATAATTTATTCAATAATTTTAATTACAGTAGGCTTTCTTAAAGAATTTAACTCTTTCCTTGTTAGCTGTTTATTAGTAAGCGTCCAGGTGATCACTTCTCACCATGTGGGCAAACGCATGCAATATGTTGTCAAGGTAACAAGAACATCCTTCAATTTAGATGAACAATAAATGTCCAGACCACATTATTGTTTTGAGGACTGCTGACATTTTAGAAATTGATTTTTTCAAAAAATATCTTTTAGGAACACTTTCAGATTGTCAAATGGTTTGAATCCATCTCATTTTTCCTAAATATCCCATGAAAATGAAATAATTTGGTCTCACCGAGACCAAATTATTTTATTTTCATACGATATTTAAAAACAGGGGGGCAGGGAGGAGGAATCCAGCGAAACACCCTGAACACCCTCTGGATCAGCAACTGCTTGACCATTTAAACCAGAAAGATTTTTTTAACCAGTTGAATTTTTTTCTTGCTTTTTGTCGTCTGCTGACTTCTTTAAATGAGCTTTTTTCAAAAATTCTTCCAGGAACACTATAAGAATGTCAAACATTTTGGACACAGATCAGGACTGACTTTTAATCAGTGCTGATCTGGGTCCTAACTGTTTGCAAGGTTATCAGCAGACGACATTGTCAGATAAAATGGACTTGATCTAGACCTTCATTGTATGTCTAATAAAATGTTGGACCAAGGTCTTTCTACACATTTCTGACATTATCTGTATAGAATTATTAAATGCAAGCTCCACCTAAATTTCATCCCTTAAAGCAGCACCTATAATTTGCAGCAGATGACAATTGCAAATTTTGCCACGAGGCATTATATTTCATGAGAATCGTCTGCTGGGAGACGATTCTCATGTAATACCATACCATATTTTTGTCAAAAATTGGGAAAGGTGTAGCGAAATTTGTAGTCTGCTGCAGCAGTGATTGGCGCTTTAAGGGTTAAATACAATACAATTAAACCAGAAAGATTTTTTCTATTATCTTTTTGTCATCTGCTGACTATTTTTTTCAAAAATAACCTTTTTCCATAAATTCTTTTAGGAACACACTATCAGAGTGTCAATCGGTTTGGATCAAGATCAGGAGTGACATTCTTTCTGGTCCTGATCTGGGTCCTTACTGTTTTTGCAAAGGTTAACAGCACATGAAAAAAAGTCTCTGCTAATAAGGAAAGTTAAATTGTTAAAATGCCGACAGAACATCGGTCCTGATCTTGATACAGACCGTTTGACACTCTGATAGTGTTCCTGAAAGATGCTTTGAAAAAGTTTATTTTGAAAAAAAAAATCAGCAGATGACAACAAAAGAATTAAACTCACCCAGCGTGCAAGGAGTTATTTCGGCTTATTGAAATTATATACGTTTCTATGTGTGTGTATTTGTTGAATAAACATATGCCAGATTCAAAAAAATATATCCATGTGTACACAAAAGCAAGAATAAAGACGAAGAAATTAGCAAATTTAAAAGAAAGAAGAAAGAAATGAAATGCTACTGGACTCGAACCCATATCTTTATCCATTAGGCTATCGAGGAATTGTGATTTTTTCATTCATAAAAGAAATCATGCCACAATCTAAAGCACCCATTTTACAAAGATTACCGAAGATAGGAAGAAAGGTCATAGAATATTCATGTCTCAGCCGTAGACAAATAATGAAGGAATAAAAGTGCACCATTTAGCATTGGGAAGTAAAACTGATTCAATAGCTAGATCCTTTGAAGGGCATAGCATAAAGTGTCCGAATATTTATGGTTTACATATTCACGAAAGCTACCTAAACTTAGCAGTTTTAAAACTCTTAGCATGCCAGCAGAGAATTTTGTCGTCTGCTGATAGCCTTTGGAAACAGTTTGGAGACCAACAGAATGTCAAGCTTGATCTGAATTCCAACTGTTTGACAGTCCGATAGTACTCCTAGGTGATTTTTTTGTAAAAAATCTTGATTTTGAAAAAAGCCAGCAGAGAAAATGAAAGCATGAACAATTACCCAGCATGCAAATAGATTAGTACAGGACCTTTGCTATAGAATGTTTTATTAAATAACAGTGAACTTTTTTCTTATGAAAAATGCATAAACCTTACTAATTCTACTTTTACACTTTATTTACTTCAAATTAAACTAGCACAGAATACAAATCAATTTAGGAGGTTGGTGCTAGAGAATTTCAGTGCTGTCATTATTTCTTATTCGGTAGAAAAGGCACTTTTAGGGCTTAAGCCCTGGTTTTTGCGGCTGCTTAATGTCTTTGAAGAATTTAATATGGAAAATGGATTTCACTGTCAAAGTACACAGGTCAGGGTAGCTTCACCGCGCCGAAAGGAACGATTGACAAACTTTAATTTTTACTAAAAACCATAGGCATTTACCCATAGCAGGTGTCAATGATCCTCCAATTTCCAATGCTTATCAATTGAACCCATCCATCTCCTGTTAGGATTATAATTTCACTCAAATATTAAAAGTACCTAATGTAAGGAAACAGTGCAAAACCTTATGAGGGCCACATTCTGTCATATCTGATCTGGCCGATGTCCCATTAAATGAACTCTATGCTTATAGTATCCTAGCTTGGTACTGGTTCAACCCAGGAAGACGGGTCCCTGTTTAACTGAAAGATTGTTGATGGGATGTAAAGAATCAAATCAAACGAACAAAAAACAAACTATGCTTCTATGAGTGAACCCTTGTCCTGTTGAACCAGGATATGTCATCTTTAGAAAAGAGTGTAGATGAAGAATCAGCTAGACTGTCCCCAGTCTCTAATGTCATTTTTTTTAGTAAAACTGATAACCTCTCTAAGATAGCAATTTATAAACTTTACTTGGAAGTAGAAGTTCTCGGCTTGGACATCAGACTAAATTTGACTATCAGAGAGGATAGAATTTTTAGAAGATGATTTTCCACAGTTAAATATAATTATAAATGTAATTATATATATTTAGTGGACTGATGCCAGTCTAAGAATCAGCTGGCTTAATCTAGTGAATCCATCTGTGGACAGGAAATCTAGACCTGCACTGCTTTCCAGACAGCATAAGATTCATCTGTATTATATTGCAATCATACAAATGAACTGGCTGGAAACAGAAATCAATGTGCCATATCATTTGCATTGGGTCATATAGAGGCGCTTGAAGGGCTATTGAGAGCTTTACCTATACATGTGTACTATATGACTAAATTCCCAGTATGGGGCCCCTGTCAATTGATCTGATTTCCTTGATTTGGCTGCAGGCAGTCTCTTATCAGTTGAAAGGGAATGGCTAAATACACTTTAAGTATCCAGGTGAAAGTGCTTAAAAATCATTTTGTTATTTCTCAACCAAAAAACAAATTTTCTTGATGCTCAAAAGAGCCGTCTCAATGAGATGCTTCTTTTGAGCACCCAAAACAAAGGTTCAAATGGATGAAAAATTGCAAGTGTACTCAAAATTTTGTCTATAAAAGTTCACTTATCTGGACCTATGTTTTACCAAACTCCACTTTGAAAAATTATACAACTTAAAATTATGCATTTTATTATAACAGATGACATTTGATTATATCAGTCTTTTCTATTTAACCCTTAAAGCGCCAATCACAACTGCAGCAGACGACAAATATGGTGACAACTTTCCTAATTTTTGAAAAAATAAGGTATGATATCATGCCTTAAAAGCAGCAAAATTTGAAATTGTCGTCTGCTGCAAATTGTAGGTGGCGCTTTATGAGTTAACTTTTTGCCCACTAACGTTGTCTGCTGATCGCCTCTGCAAAATCTAGAGGGTGCCACCAACCCACTTTTGTATCAAATGGCCCCTTGCTAAAGCTTCAACATCATGCAAATGGGCAAATATTGGACAGTGTTTAATTTCCATCTAAAATCACATGAAAATGACCACGGAAAATTTCGTAGATTTAACACTGCTGTCGGTCCAAAATCTGGATCCAAAATGTTTGATTATGGATGATTTGTTTCTTCAACCAGTGAACAATTTTTCAGTCATGTTCAAAAAATATCTTTTAGGAACAATTTCAGATTGTCAAATGGTTTGGATCCATCTCATTTTTCCTAAATATCCCATGAAAATGAAATAATTTGGTCTCACCGAGACCAAATTATTTCATTTTCATACAATATTTAAAAACGGGGGGTAGGGAGGAGGGTTCGAGCGAAACACCCTGAACACCCTCTGGATCAGCAACTGCTTGACCATTTAAACCAGAATGATTTTTTTAACTAGTTGAATTTTTTCTTGCTTTTTGTCGTCTGCTGACTTCTTTAAATGAGCTTTTTAGAAAAATTCTTCCAGGAACACTATTAGAATGTCAAACATTTTGGACACAGATCAGGACTGACTTTTAATCAGTGCTGATCTGGGTCCTAAATGTTTGCAAGGTTATCAGCAGACGACATTGTCAGATAAAATGGACTTGATCTAGACCTTCATTGTATGTCTAATAAAATGTTGGACCAGGGTCTTTCTACACATTTCTGACATTATCTGTACAGAATTATTAATTGCAAGCTCCACCTTAATTTCATCCCTTAAAGCAGCACCTATAATTTGCAGCAGAGGACAATTGCAAATTTTGCCACTTTTTCAAAAATTTCAAATAAGGCATTATATTTCATGAGAATCGTCTGCTGGCAGACGATTCTCATGTAATACCATACCATATTTTTGTCAAAAATTGGGAAAGGTGTAGCGAAATTTGTAGTCTGCTGCAGCAGTGATTGGCGCTTTAAGGGTTAAATACAATACAACTAAACCAGAAAAAAAATTCTATTATCTTTTTGTCATCTGCTGACTATTTTTTTCAAAAATAACCTTTTTCCATAAATTCTTTAAGGAACACACTATCAGAGTGTCAATCGGTTTGGATCAAGATCAGGAGTGACATTCTTTCCGGTCCTGATCTGGGTCCTTACTGTTTGCAAAGGTTAACAGCACATGAAAAAAGTCTCTGCTAATAAGGAAAGTTAAAATGTTAAAATGCCGACAGAACATCGGTCCTGATCTTGATACAGACCGTTTGACACTCTGATAGTGTTCCTGAAAGATGCTTTGAAAAAGTTTATTTTGAAAAAAAATCAGCAGATGACAACAAAAGTATTAAACTCACCTAGCGCACAAGGAGTTATTTCGGCTTATTGATGTGTGTGTATTTGTTGAATAAATGTATGCCAGATTCAAAAAAATATATCCATGTGAACACAAAAGCAAGAATAAAGACAAAGAAATTAGCAAATTAAAAAGAAAGAAGAAAAGAAATCAAATGCTACTGGACTCGAACCCACATCTTTATCCATTAGGCTATCAAGGAATTGTGATTTTAGCATGCCAGCAGAGAATTTTGTCGTCTGCTGATATCCTTTGCAAACAGTTTGAAGACCAACAGAATGTCAAGCTTGATCTGAATCCCAACTGTTTAACAGTCCGATAGTACTCCTAGGTGATTTATTTGTAAAAAACTTGATTTTGAAAAAGCCAGCAGAGAAAATGAAAGCATGAATAATTACCCAGCATGCAAATAGATTAGTACAGGACCTTTTCTATAGAATGTTTTATTAAATAACAGTGAACTTTTTTCTTATGAAAAATGCATAAACCTTACTAATTCTACTTTTACACTTTATTTACTTCAAATTAAACTAGCACAGAATACAAATCAATTTAGGAGGTTCAGGTGCTAGAGAACTTTAGTGCTGTCATTTCTTCTTTTTCGGTAGAAAAGGCACTTTTAGGGCTTAAGCCCTGGTTTTTGCAGCTGCTGAACATCTTTGAAGAATTTAATATGGAAAATGGATTTCACTGTCAAAGTACACAGGTCAGGGTAGCTTCACCGCGCCGAAAGGAACGATTGACAAACTTTAATTTTTACTAAAAACCATAGGCATTTACCCATAGCAGGTGTCAATGATCCTCCAATTTCCAATGCTTATCAATTGAACCCATCCATCTCCTGTTAGGATTATAATTTCACTCAAATATTAAAAGTACCTAATGTAAGGAAACAGTGCAAAACCTTATGAGGGCCACATTCTGTCATATCTGATCTGGCCGATGTCCCATTAAATGAACTCTATGCTTATAGTATCCTAGCTTGGTACTGGTTCAACCCAGGAAGACGGGTCCCTGTTTAACTGAAAGATTGTTGATGGGATGTAAAGAATCAAATCAAACGAACAAAAAACAAACTATGCTTCTATGAGTGAACCCTTGTCCTGTTGAACCAGGATATGTCATCTTTAGAAAAGAGTGTAGATGAAGAATCAGCTGGCTTAATCTAGTGAATCCATCTGTGGACAGGAAATCTAGACCTGCACTGCTTTCCAGACAGCATAAGATTCATCTGTATTATATTGCAATCATACAAATGAACTGGCTGGAAACAGAAATCAATGTGCCATATCATTTGCATTGGGTCATATAGAGGCGCTTGAAGGGCTATTGAGAGCTTTACCTATACATGTGTACCATATGACTAAATTCCCAGTATGGGGCCCCTGTCAATTGATCTGATTTCCTTGATTTGGCTGCAGGCAGTCTCTTATCAGTTGAAAGGGAATGGCTAAATACACTTTAAGTATCCAGGTGAAAGTGCTTAAAAATCATTTTGTTATTTCTCAACCAAAAAACAATTTTCTTGATGCTCAAAAGAGCAGTCTCATTGAGACGGTTCTTTTGAGCACCCAAAACAAAGGTTCAAATGGATGAAAAATTGCAATTGTACTCACAATTTTGTCTATAAAAGTTCACTTATCTGGACCTATGTTATACTTTGAAACTCCACTTTGAAAAATTATACAACTTAAAATTATGCATTTTATTATAACAGAAGACATTTGATTATATCAGTCTTTTCTATTTAACCCTTAAAGCGCCAATCACAACTGCAGCAGACGACAAATATGGTGACAACTTTCCTAAATTTTGAAAAAATAAGGTATGATATTTCATGAGAATCTCATGAAATATCATGCCTTAAAAGCAGCAAAATTTGAAATTGTCGTCTGCTGCAAATTGTAGGTGGCGCTTTTTGAGTTGACTTTTTGCCTATTAATGTTGTCTGCTGATTGCCTCTGCAAAATCTAGAGGGTGCCACCAACCCACTTTTGTATCAAATGGCCCCTTGTTAAAGGTTCAACATCATGCAAATGGGCAAATATTGGACAGTGTTTAATTTCCACCTGAAATCACATGAAAATGACCACCGAAAATTTCGTAGATTTAACACTGCTGTCGGTCCAAAATCTGGATCCAAAATGTTTGTTTATGGATGATTTGTTTCTTCAACCAGTGAACAATTTTTCAGTCATGTCCGGATGGGTCTTCCTTTGTTGAACAAGTACCAAGCAGTCTCAGTACCACTCCAGATTTCCTGCTGACATTGAAGCTGGCCATCATTCGACAAGTCAATCAGTTTGTCCAGCAGAACTTGTTTCTTATTTAACACATCCAGAAATCATGGGTTAGGGATTCAATCCTAATGGCCAAGTAAAATGTTATAGGTTCAACTCTTGCTGAGACCATACTGAGTAATTAAAATTTGGCTCAGTGAGTAACAAATCTGTACTGTTATCAAACATTAAAATGAAAGAGTTATAATTCCCTTGATATCACATCAGATATTGCTGTATGTTGATAACTGTGGTCAATGGACTCCTCTAAGAACTGGACTTTCTCTGAGACCAAACTATCTTATCTGCGAGATGCTGTTCACCCTGAAAAAATTATTGCACAAACCAATATGACATATTGTTATATGACTAGAGAGAATCCCGTCTCCTGATTCAGTGCTATCATTAACCAAAATCAACAGAAATCACCAAAATCACCAGAAAATCACCGAAATCACCAGATAAAAGTAAGAAATCACCTTTTTATTGTTAACTTAATGCAATAATATGATAAGAATTAGTATAATATGCTTATTTCTAGTCCGTTTTTAAAATTATGTTGATAAAAAAATCACTTTCAAATTGCTATAATGTGATGCTATATTTTGTATTGACATATTTATTTGCTGGCACATTAAAATATAAGCCTTTTGTAAACTTATCAATTATTATACTATTATTTATATCATATAAAGGTATAAAATTAACATTAAAATGGATATTTCCTTTTTTTCTGGTGATTTTGCCATGCCTTGAATTGGAAATTGAAATGTACATTTTTTTTCATATTTTAATCAAAGTAGAAATAAGCTTATTATACAAATTGTTATCCTATTGTGGCATTAAATTAATAATAAAATTGTGATTTCCTATTTTATCTGGTGATTTCGGTGAATTCGCTGTGCACTGAATTTGAAAGTGAAATCATAACATTTTTTCATTTCTTTTTAAAATCAAAGTAGAAATAAGCTTATCATACTAATTCTTATTATATTATGACATTAAACTAACAATAAAATGGTAGTTTTTCTTATTTTTATCTGGTGATTTCTTGGTGATTTCTGCTGATTTCGGTTAATCCTCGGACCCTCCTGATTGACTCATTTTGTCTTCATAAATCTCTATGTCTACCTGAAAACCGGTGTAAACTGGCCTACAAGTTAATATTGCAGAAAACCAGCTCAAACTAGTTTCCAGAAGTTAATATTTTGACACTTTTTGTAGAGCTAAAAATAGCATGATTAATATAAAATTAACATGTGCTGCATGAAATTGACATGATTTGCTGTTTCACATCCCAACAGGTAAATTAAAGACTTTCATGATTTTTTTAAAAACAGTTTTGTATTATCTTGTTTGTTAATTTATATCTTTGTTTTGAAAAAACAAAAAGTATAAAAAAAAAGTTTTATAGCAATTAAATTTTACATTCCACACTCAGAGAATTAGTATACTTTTCAACATGCAAAATACTATATGTTTAAAAATTTAATAACAGTTGATAAAACTTGTGAGAAAGTCCTTAGGCTGAAGGTTGAACATAACTAAAACAACAAAACAAAAAATAGAAAAGTTTCATTCTTAGTTGAAACGCCGCACAATAAAACAGTTATTGACTTCAACTTTGGTAGACATAAGGATTATCTACCCTGTTTCATTCCCTTTAATTTGATATGCAACACAACTAATTCACACTGGGTAGGCAGCAACATCGAACGCTGAACACAATCGAGGAACTGCGATCAATATGTACAGTCGCTGTTATAAATAAGTCAGTTTATCTGTTTTTTTGTTTTTTTTTATAATTTATAGCAGAATTTTAATAAAATTGGTTTCGCAGCTATTCTGAAATGAATCGTGATTTGTTCTATGCAGGTGTTGTATCTGATTTCCAATTATAAATGTCGTGATATTAACTGATCATTTTTTACAATGTTTTCAAGATGAAAATTCAGTTTAGTGATGTTTTTTCTCTTTTTGAACAGGGATAATACACAAGTGGCTGGTCGGTGAAACATTTGAATGTCTTCCCTAAATACCAGACAAATTTCACCATGCAATGTGCAATTTTAATTGAGCTACATATGATTTAAAAAAGGAGAGGTGAATCAAAATGGCAATCGAAAATACCTTTTTTAAAAATTCATTTTCAATTGGTGAACGCTGCTCATAGCAATCGATGAACTAAACATTAAAATAGCCAAAATGTCCTAAAATAAGCTTTAAATGCATTATTTTGGACCCAAAGACAGTAATTTGGGTCCCAGACCCAGCGGACCCCATTGAATGTAGTGACATGCGTATACTTCATATGATTTTAACTTTTCATTCACAGGAATGGGGCGTGCAACAGCGAAAAAAAATGCCCTGGTCCCTGGGGCCCGGGGAGGGGTTAAAAATCATTAAATTTCAGTAAAAATTTACTGTCAGCCAAAATTTCTACAATGCAAGGGAAACAACTCATTGCTAAAATGCATCACACTATCATCATACAATATGGGCTGCAGGCCCCCCAACTGAAAATTATTTATCTTATTTCGCGACCCAAACATATGTTGTGGGTACGCAAAAGAACCGTCTCAATGAGACGGTTCTTTTGAGCACCCCATGTAGGAGCTTGTAGCTGAAAATTATTTATCTTATATCTCAACCAAAACATATATTGTGGGTACTCAAAAGAACAGTCTCAATGAGACTGTTCTTTTGAGAACCACTGATATAAGCGGGTAACTGAAAATTATTTATCTTCTCTCTCAATCAAACCATATGTTGTGGGTAGTTAATACAGTCTTTTAATACTTTTTCAGAGCCGTCTCAATGAGACGGTTCTTTTGAGCAACCAAAACACACTGCTGCAGGCCCCAAGATAAGAGCCTGTAGCAGCTGAAGATTATTTATCTTATTTCTGAACCACAACATATACTGTGGGTACTCAAAAAGACCGCCTCAATGAGACGGTCAATGAGACGGTTCTTTTGAGTGACCCCAAAACACACACTTTTACTGATGGATAAAAAATAATTGCAATTTCACGCTGCTGGCTGCTATAATGGCACATGTCAGATCGTGTGTTCGGGTTTTTGCACCTAAAAATGAGAATGTCTTTTCTTACGGTTTCAGTGGAGACTCTGATTGCTACAGACTCCTTCATACTAGAAGGCTATGGGACATGTTGAATGAGGTTTTTCACCAACACCAGCAAACAAGCCCTTCCTGTGGTGGACGTTAGATTTTGATTATGCAAGTGAACAACAGAGAATGCTATGTTGGAGAGAAAAAGTAATCTGTGATCGCTGTCAGTACGAATCGCAGATGTATAACCTGTATGAAGAGATAAAAACCGGAAAGCCCGTAAGAAAACCTGCCACGGCCAATGTCGGACTAAATATTGGGCTTAGTAATACACCCATTGGTCCCAGCAATGTCAGAAAGATATTTCTAAGTACAAATATTCCTGCTCCTTCTAGAAGAGGTCTGCAAAAATGTGCAAATGCAGTATGCAAAATTATTGAAAATGTCAACAAGAGTGAAATGAAAGCAAGGAGAAAGTCTCTGAAGACCATAAATTTATTAAGATGACAGCCAGAAACAGATATAGCCATTCAGTCTGATGGAATGTTTAACAACCCTCTATATTTAGGGATAGGCAAGACTCCATTCCAGCCTGCAACACAGTGCAGCTACTCGGTTGTTGAAAATGTGACGAGAAAGAAGCAAGTTATCGCCATGGAGAATGTACGCAAATTGTGCAGTAAACATGTTTACCACTCTTCAACAGATGAGATACAGTGTGACATCAAGTCAGAAAAATGTAGTGCAACCATCCCAATGGAGCAGAGTATTGGGGATGAGAGACAGTGGGCGAAATCCTGTTTACTCCAGCTAAAAGAGGATCAGCTACAAGTACAATACATCACTACGGATCCAGACACCAGTGCGTTTAAAGCCGCAGAAGACCTCCATCTTGCAAATATGTCGTCTGTTGCCCCAGTGCACCAAATTGATACACGACATCTTTCACAGAATCATCGAAAGCATATAAAGAGTAGAAGGTCTCTTCTTAACATGATGCCTGGGGTGACAAAAAGATGTAGAGAGAAGAAATTAAACAGCTTTACTGTTGATCTAAGCATGCGCTGCCAATCGGAGTTTCAAAACATTCATAGAAAAGTAAACGGTGACGCGCTTGTGCTTCAAAAACACATTAATATGACTTCTGACGCCATCATAGCATGCTATCAGGGTGACCACAGGCTATGTCTGTCACAGTCTACTGTCTGTATGGGAGACAGTGACAACAATTGGCTTGTTAAAAGTGAATATTTACCTTACTTTTTCAAATTGAAGGTGAAAATAGGTTCGGAAAAAGTATTACAAGACTGTATTGACTATTGTCTTGGGGCGAGCATTGTGGAAAAGACCAAACTTAATTCAAACTCACAAAAAGTTGAATCTGTGAATAATGTTATTAGACATGCATTGCCTAAAAATGTGACATTTGCCAGGAATTTTTCAGGATGGGCTCATTGTGCAGTCTTCAAATGCAACAATGGTCCCGGAGAGGCAATATTGAAGCTTTGTGAAGCAATTGGCTGTTCTATCCCTTCAAATAGTAAAGTGTCGGCTGGACTTTTGGCCGAACAGAAATGTTTTGAAAACAACCAAGTGCGTTGTGGGTCCGCAAAAAGAAAAATCAAGCGTAAATTTAGGAGAAATAATCTTTACAAGTTATATGAAAAGCACCAAGAGAAAATATCTTATAGAAAAGCCCAATTGCTTCTTAAAAAGGCCAAAACAAGGCAATTGAGAGCCAAAGTAAGCAAGGACCATTGTTACACTTTGAAGAGCTGCACATTGAGACAAACAACTAAAAAAACAACTAAACAGGATCACACTTACAGTATAACAACAAAAAGCAATCATCCTATCCCAAAATGCAAGATGGAGAATGCTCTGTCGTGCAGCTTCCAAGTCTAAAACAAGCATCACATGACATATTTTCAAAATGAGGTTCGAAAACCAGGTGATCTGGGTTTATGCACAGTTTCTCATGGCACAGGTGGCTGACGTCCATTAAATCACCAGCATCATTGGTACGGGGAAGCTCTGTTACCTTTTTATGTAGCATATAGGCCACTCTGTGAGCCAGTTCAACTTTTTGCTTGCCTGTTGTGCACCAGGTTACTGTCTTTCGACCATATCCGTGGCGGTCAGAGCTACCCGACCACAATATGCAGCCCCACCCCCCTTTACAGAGTACTTTTGAAGGCTCCTTTCAATTTTTTCCCAAAATATGTACATGTGTTCCATGTTTAGGTATTAATTTATCAGCAGCATGCTCAAAGCATTCCAAGAAATGGACAAATTTACCTCAAAAGCAACAAAATTCATCCACTTGAAGAAATAGTATAGGGCACCGTGAACTAATTATTTCTCCCATAGACCCCAATGGTGAACCCCTAGTATTCGACAGTTTATTCTGCATCTCACAATACATGTGGGGCATCACCATATGCCTTAAATTCAAGCCAAACCATGAATAAGGGGAATAAGAATTGAGAAAACATACATTCACCTGCTTTTTTTTCAACTGTTGCATGTTGATTAATGGCTGCCATATTTTTGGAAAACCCCGTCCCAGTTCCTATTAGAAATCACTATTTTTACTTTTTGCTCTAAAAAAACAAAATATAAATGCATCTGGTAGTAAACTATGTACCAATTTGAAGAAAATTAATTTTTGCATCTGCTAGAGAATAAAATATATTTTTACTTTAGCCTCATCATCCAATCAGATGCATCCATTTGCCAGATGATAGCCTCGGAGTTTCTCTCAGCTTTTGACTCCTGGGATATGTTGATATAATTAGTTCCCGGTCCCTTTAGAGGTGATGCTACATACCAAATATCTAAGCCTTATGGTTTCAGACAAGAAGATTTTTTCAAGTTTTCCTTTTTAAAGCCTATGTAAATCATGTGACCACTGAGGCGGGAACATTTTTGGCCCCAGGGGTATAACTTGAACAAAGTTGGTAGAGGTCTACTAGGTTATACTTCATATCAAATATCGAGAGTTTGAGAGTTTTGAGAGTTTTATTCATTGACCAAAACCCCTAACCGGGGTGCAAGTCAAAACATACTAACAAAATACATTTGAGGAAAGTTTAAAATATGATTACGAGAATCAGCATTTTCTCCTCAGTGGGTATTCATGTCTACTTGAAGCAAACACAGTGAGACCTCCAAGCAATTAAACACCACTTTAGATGAGAATAGCCAGGCCTCCAGATAAGAGTGCGTATTGGAATATTATTTTCTTTATTTCTTATCCAAAACATATGGTGTGGGTACTCAAAAGAACTGTCTCAATGAGACTGCCCCCTTGAGCACCCAAAACACATATTCAAATTAATGGGTAAGAAAATTAAAAGTTTGCGCAAATAAAATTTCCTTATCTGGATCTATGAATAGCAACACAAAACATATGGTGTGGGTACTCAAAAGAACCGTCTCAATGAGACGGTCCCCTTCAGCACCCAAAACACATGTTTAAATTAATGGGTAAGAAATTAATTAAAAGTTTATGCAAATAAAACGGCCAGGCCTCCAGATAAAAGTGTGTATTGGAATATTATTTTCTTTATTTCTCATCCAAAACATATGGTGTGGGTACTCAAAAGAACCGTCTCAATGAGACGGTCCCCTTGAGTACCCAAAACACATGTTTAAATTAATGGGTAAGAAATTAATTAAAAGTTTAAGCAAATAAAACAGCCAGGCCTCCAGATAAGAGTGCATATTGGAATATTATCCTCTTCATTTCTCATCCAAAACATATGGTGTGGGTACTAAAAAGAACCGTCTCAATGAGACGGTCCCCTCGAGCACCCAAAACACATGTTCAAATTAATAGGTAAGAGAATAATTAAAAGTTTACGCAAATAAAATTTCTTTATCTTGATCTATGAATAGCAATACTTCAGTGCAAAACATGAAGAAACCCTGAGAGATCATGCAGAATGTATATGGTTTCACTACTCATCAGAGTATCTTGACTAGTTCCATGATGACTAGACGCCAAAAAATTCATTAACATGTATTATAATGGCTGTGAGATCCATAATATGTCAATGAGATCTATACGAAATGGTGTAACAAACACCTATATATTCCTGAAAATTTCTTGAAATGTCTTTAGCACTATTTTACAGTATTTTGCTATCTTGAATAGTTCCTGAGTATCACCTGAACACATAAGGCGCCTAAAAGTATTTGGTCTAGCAAGCAAGTTCCTTGGCAGATAAACCCTTCTAGCATCACTAAAGTAAGAACACTCAATTAAATAATGATATTCATCACCAATTTTGTTATGAAAACATAATTCACATATCCTGCAGGGGTGTGGAAATAGTATAATTTTCTACTTGTCCAGGGACAAGTAAATGGCCATAATGTACTTGTCCAAAGAAAATTTTACTTGTCCGATAGTGTCAGATTAGCTTAGGCCTAAATGAAATATATGTGTGGTTCCTGTTGCATACCAACAAAATTTAGGGTAGGTAGGTAGGGAAATTATTAAATTTTGTTGTAACATTTAACAAAGAAAATAGTGAAAAATCTGAAAAAGTGCCCATTTTAGGTATTTTTCTCAGAAGACCATTTTAATGTTGAGGGGGTTGAAAAAAAATAGGGTAGGTAGGCAACAGGAACCACCCATATATTTCATTTAAGCCTTATTCCTATCTGTGCTTAAACAATTTACACTTTCGAAAACAGTATGAAACCATGCAGATATCAACTCTCTTGTAAAAAGTGTAGATCCACACTGTTTTCAATGCAACATGTGAACTCATAATAATTAATCTAAATATGAAATACAAAATTTTATTAACTTGATGACAAATTTTGCACTTGTCCAAGGACAAGTAAATTGAAATTTTCAACTTGTCCTGAATGAAATGGGACCAGATCGGACAAGTTGGGCATGGTATTTCCACAGCCCTGCATATCCTGTCATCCCTAGATGTATCGAGGCTCTATGATTTGTGGTTTCATACAAGAAGATTTTTTCATGTTTTCAATAGGCCTGTGTAAAACATGTGGCCCCTTGGGACAGGACCATTTTCGGCCCCAGGATCATAATTTGAACAAACTTGGTAGAGGTCCACTAGTCTTGGTGATGCTACATACCAAATATCAAAGCTCTATGCCTTGTGGTTTTAGACAAGATGATTTTTTATGTTTTCCCTATAGAAGCCTATGTATCACATGTAACCCCAGGGACAGGCCCATTTATGGCCCATGGGCATAATGGGCATAATTTGAATAAGTTTGGTAGAGGTTGACTAGATGATGCTACAAACCAAATATCAAATCTGTATGTCTTGTGGTTTCAGACAAAAACATTTTTTAAATTTTACATCTTGAAAATCTATTTTTAGCCTGTGTTGACCAAAATCATTTGAACAATTATCAAAGAGGGCTATATAAAGATCATTCCTGCCAAGTTTGGCCAAATTCCAGAAAGTAGTTTAGGAGATGTCCTTTGATGCAAATGTTGACCACAGACGACGACAGACTTCTAACGATCACAATAGCTCATTAAGTGCTTTGAAGCGGGATTTCTGTGAAGTTTGGTGAAATACCACCAATTGGTATAGGAGACATTATTTAAAGGAAATTGTTGACGGACGACGGACATCTTATGATCACAATAGCTCATCTTGAGCCTATACAATTGACTAGTAGTACTTAGTACATAACCATTGGTGACTCGCAGTGCTCTGGAAGAATGTGGGTGGGGGATTTGTGCTAAACACATCTGTTTTACTTATTTAGATAATTGTACAGCTACCTAGATTCTGGGTCAGTCTCTTAATGTATTGCAGTAATCCAATCAGCTCAAAAATATTTACTACAGTACTAAGGTCAAAATCTTACCTCATTTATCACCATTCAGCATGTTCAGCTGAGGGACCAAACCGCCTGCCTGATGTCCCTCTTGTCAGTGAAGTATGTGTTCACCATAGAAGCCTCTACAGCCTCCTGGCTACTGAAAACCATGCTAATCCTGCATTTCTGACATAGACTGCTGGATGGCAGCTGCTGCATGTTGATGCTCTGAAGAACATTTAAATATAAACCAAGTCCTGCTGAGTCTGGATTTATCCTTTTTTTCAAATAAATGTACTGTCAATTAAGATCAGCTGGTGTCTGTGGAGCTATCTGAGCAGAATCCTTACTGTTTTTCAGTCTGACTGAAAATATACAAGGCTCTATATTAGGTCAGGCTAAACAGTGTTTAATCTAAAGCCATTGACCCCTTGCTGAAAAGCTAAGGTGGGCCATCTTTAACAAATATATGTGAATGGGGAAATATTGAGTTATATTATCACGTGAAATCGAATGAATATCACCCAGATTTCCAAGATTGAAGACTGGAAAAGTATTATTAGGCCCAACATCCAGCTATGAATCTTAAATGATTCGGCAGTTTCAATTGGATTAAATATTATATTTTATTCAAATTAATTTGTACATGGTATATACAGCTTGAAACAATAAGATAAGGATATGAGCACTTGAATTCCAAGAATCGGATGTGTCGCCTTGCCAAACAGATGTCAATCAAGGCAAATTTGTTGAATTTATATCCCGGGCGAAGGGTTACTTTAGAGAAACTTATAAATGACAAAATATAAATCCCATTTCTCCAACCCCTAAGTTCACCTTGGGTATCATACAGATCAAAGTTATAAGCCTATCAACTAGTTTTCAGCGGTTAGTTCAATAAAAAATAAACTAATCTGTATAATTTCAATATCTGACTTCAACCTGACCCAGAGGTCAGGGTTGTGTGTAAGGTCAAAGTGTTTGCTTCTATGTTAGTCTATACTCAGCTTTACCCTAAATTTGATATGCAACATGACCACATTCAGAATTTTTACCCTTTAATCCAAACCGCAGGTTGAGGGTCTGTGTGTAAGGAGAGAATATGTGCTTGCATGGTGCTCTATGCTCCATTCCCTGTAATTTGTTATGCAACATGACCATGTTCTAAAAAAGTTGAATTTAGACCTATTGACCCCACCCCCAGGGTCGAGATGGGAGTGTAGGGGGAGGTCTGCAGACAAAATATATGCGACCATGTTGCTGCATTAGAGATTCCCTTTAATTTGATATGCAACATGACATTGATCTGAAAGAGTTAAAGTTTGACCTTTTGACCCCTAGGGTCGGAGGGCTGGGGTCGGAGAGCAAAATATTTACTACCGAGTTGCTGCATTTGCGATTCTCTTTCTTAATTTGATATGTTCTGAAAAAGTTGAATTTGACCTACTGACCCAATCCCCAGGGGAAGGGGAGGAGGGGGTCTGCAGCCAAAATATTTGCTGCATTTCGTGATTCCCTTTATTTGATATGTAACAATGACCAAGTTCTGAAAAAGCTTGAACTTTGACCTATTGATCCCATCCCCAGAGTCATGGGAGGGGGACTGCAGTCAAAATATTTGGGACCATGTTGATGCATTCTTGACTCCAATTAATTTGATATGCAACATGACCATGAAGAAACTCTCAAATCCATCTATTTAGTGCCCAGGTCACACATTCACGGATCACCTCGTAGTCCGATATGGATGCACAGCGCAAGTACTACTACGTATGATTACGGATGCAATACGGAAATATACAGACTAATACGGATTGCCACGGATCGTATCCTTGGCTAATCCTGCGTCAAATCCGTGAATGTGTGACCTGGACATAACATTTGTCCTGGATGCTCAAAAGTACCGTCTCCAAGGAGATGGCCCTCGTGAGCATCCATGACATTTTTTTCCATTGTAAACAAGAAAACCGCCCTCCAACTAGGCAAACTGGAGAAACTATGATCCCATCCATCAATTTCAATTTTAACACCTGTTTTGGGTGCTCAAAAGAACCATCTCAATGAGGTGATCCCCCTGAGCATCCACAACATGTTTTCAATCACAAATATTAAAGCTAAATTTCAATTATCCTCGTCGGACCATGATTCGCGACCTTAATGATCAAACTACAAAACAATGTACTAAAACTGAAAGTGCACATAAATAGATACTTACTTGATAAAAACAATTTATTCTGCTGTGATTTCGCTTGATTAGCCAACAACTTTACCCATTCAGTAATTAGTGAGAGGTCAAAAAATAGAGCTGTCAACAATTCCCGCCATTTTGAATGTGGTACTTTCGATTCGCGGATGTGACGTCATTAGCATACAGAACCTTCTAGACAAATCAAATGATAATTGACCTCCATTGACAAAAGGTCAAAAATGCAGACCGATCAATAATTTATGTTCAAATAAACGCTTTTGTGGTATAAATGGACTTTTTAAGATCGAAATCTTTGGGAATAGTAGAAATTGTAAATAACTACATGTTTGAAACAATTTTGCAGAGGTTACTTGCTTGAACCTCAATATTTTCACCTTGACAGCTGTATACGCTTAATTGCATCGTAGTAACTTTTTTCCCACAGTCGCGCATGCGCAGTGAAGAGTCTCGCGCACAACGTCATGTAAACAAAAATGGCCGCGAATCAAGGTTGGCCGCGATTTTAGGTCCGATGACGATACTCAAACAGTGAGACCATTCTCCTTAGCTATTCTCCAATCTACCACAATTCCATCCAATTTAATACATGTCCTGGGTGCTCAAAAGTTATTAACAGCCCTTTGACTGTATTGTCTCGCAAGTAGTCAACTCTTTCACTCAACTCAACTCAACACAAATTTATTTGCAAATCACAGTTAATCACTGGTTATTTTCTGTGTACAGAGGCAGGGCCAGGGGGTGGGGAACTTGTCAGCTTTTATGCAAAATGAAAGAAGCTAAAAACTAATTAACAAGGCAAAATCAATTTACCTTTCATCAGCTAGTTGTCAAAGTGAACACATTCCGGTAATACTTTTCTTGTAAATCTCCATACTTTTGCAACAAGTTGAAAATAGATTGCCAGGCAGATTTAGTAATCGTGTCTGCCATCTTAGTTTTTTTTATTCCGTACTCCCCAGGAGTCTGGTGCATTGCTATAGGCGCGACCCACGTCATGGACCGTTGGATGCATGGAAGATACTGCGCGGAGCCGGAATTGGTACATCAAGATCTGTGAAATTGGCGTGCTTTAGACCAGGATCTTTCTATAGGATACTCACAGGGTTGTAGAAAAGACCCAAATTTCTTGAATCATAGAATTGGTTGGGTATCTTGTCTTCCGCACAAGACAAGATGCCCAACCCATTCTATGATTCCTAAACAATCAATGTAGACCGTGATCAGATGCTACATTCTGCTGCATCTGATCCTGGTCTGCACTGTCTGTCAATGTACTACATATTAACTAGTTTATAAGATTGCAGTTATGTATGACCCGTACTGCAATGGCCGTTATTAATTTTATTGCCTTTATCTGCTGTTAGAACTGTTTCAACCCATAAGACGCATCCTTACATGACAGATAAATGGTTGACTGGGATGTAATGAATCATGCTAAACAAATAATATCAGTGCTACCTGAACAATATTTTTTGGGCAGTTCGGTGGTGCAAACTTGGTAGTGATCATGGCGGGCGAGGGGGGGGGGGGGGCGGACGAGGGGGGGGGGCATCGAGGGAATTGTTTTAAGGCCTTTAATACCTGTAAAAACTTAAATTATATGAGCTCTAACTGTATAACTGATCTCAATCATTAATAAAACTGATAATTACTCTTTGGTGAAAACCCCGCAGGGTTTTTCTCCCATTTCATTTTGTGGGGGAAAAACCCCGCGGGGGTTTTCCCCCGCGGTTTTTTTTTATATTTTGCTTGAAAGGCTTCAAATGATGAGAAAAACTTCAATTCAGCTTCTATATTGTTTTGTAAAGCAATACAATTAAAAACAAACCTTTTTATTTTTTTAAAAAACCCTGCGGGGTTTTTCCCCCACAATCTGAAATGGGAGAAAAACCCTGCGGGGGAAATTAAAGGTTGGAATTAAGCCATACCAATCATTTTCTGAAATAATTACAATCAAACAAACTTATTTCTTGAACTTATTTTGATATTAATTTTTTTGAAAAAACCCTGCGGGGTTTTTCCCCCATTTGAAAATGTGGGGGAAAAACCCCGCGCAGGGTTTTAAAAACCCCGCGGGGTTTTGAAAACCCCGCGGGGTTTTCGAAAAACCCCGCGGGGTTTTTAACTTTGACCTTTTTTTTCACTATGACAGAATTTTTATTTTGGGGTCTAAATGCATATGTTTTACTAATTTAAGACTGTATTTATGTATTAAAGTGGTTTTGAGTATTTTGTACCACTAGAAAGGTGATGTGATTTTGCCAAATTCTGGTGCGGCAAAAAAAAACTGGTGGCTGTTAACAGCAGAATCTAGGGCGAATATTTGGTACCGGTAAAATGCATTTAAGCCCCCAGGTGGCTTAGGCTGCTGTCTGTTCTAAGGCGATGGTTCTGTTGTTGTTGACTTTTTGTTTATTGTTACTCCCATTGAGGGAGTCTGTTATTGTTTTGAATTGTTGTACGTTACTTTATGTCCATCCAATCATTTTGATGGGGAAGAGAAAAAGCTGGTTGCTTTGCTTAATTTGTCTTCCTGGTGTCTCGCGATGGTTGAGTGGCTCTTCCCTCGCGGTGCCATGGGGTTGTCTGCGGTTTGTGATTGTGGTATTTCCTGATCATACTCTCGCTGTGTCTCCATTGCTTTCATTTATTAGTCCAATGCATGTAGCAAGTTGCGTACTGTAAGCAAAAATAAATGTTATTTTTCTTTTTCAATCGTTCAAAATATGTTTTTTTTTATTAAGATCCGTAAGGCCATGCTATTTTGTCCTAAAGCATGAGTTTTAAGCTATATTTGAACATACTAAAAGAAGGTGACTTTTTGGACACATGTCCATCAGTGAGGACCTGTACTTTTAGCCTGTTAGTAATGTACATACTAGAAACGGTTGAACATTTTTAAAGCAGGTTATTTAAGGATCGACCATGCCAAGTTTGGTCACATCCAGCCAGAAGGTTAGGATGAGATGTATTTTTAAACGATTTTGACGACGGTTGACGGCAATCCATCGATCGTAATAGCTGACCTTGAGTCATTAGCTAAGGTGAGCTAAAACATAAAACGAAAACAGTTACTGTATTTTGTGTAGGGAAAAACATCGGGGAGCACTGGTATATTTCACCTCAAATGGAACACAGTTTTTCGTTTTTGAAATTTTACATAACAATTACTTCACAGTCTGAAAGTTTGCATGCGCATGGAAATAGTAAAACCCTAACTAGATTTAAATTTCGGCGGAGACTGATATATTTTTTACGGCTCTGATATCTTGTAAAAATAAATAACTTAGTTTTTGCTAGCATAAAAATACCCTTTCAGTACCTTTTGTGTACTGTCGGTGCAATACACCTGGGGTAGAAATACCTATAAAATGTCCCTTAGAGATTGCAGCAGACGATTATATTGTTGAAGGCATCAAATTGTGCGGCTTACGATGCAGTCCAAACGGCTTTTATACGTGTAGGTCTACGAATAATTGTCTTTCTTTTGGGTCACAATTTTTGTGACAAGGTTGGACATTATTGACTAGGCTGATAAACGACAACACAATCCAATATGTAGCTACATTTTAAACCACTGAAGCATTGCTGTAAATTGCCTTATATTAGTATATACATGGCTTTATGTTGAACTGATAGTCATTTATCCGTTTTGCTCAAGATACTAGAGGGAAATATTATTTGGCCTAAACATTAAGAATGTTCAAATTTCATCCTATCACAGCATTTATGAAAATGCATGCAAACTTTCATAAAATATTTTTGATTAGGTTTTTTTGGTTTAAGTATAAATATTTCAAATTAAATATAATTAAATATAAATTC